>CM054057.1:633661490-635123017 GCA_028641055.1 Alopecurus myosuroides | reverse complement strand
TATTTCTCATATTATCTAGTTTCTAACCACAAAATATAATTTTGTTTAAAATGCATGATTATCGACTTACATAAATTATAATAATGAAATTGCACATGATATAATGCCATTAACAGTTATATGCCACATGTTACAATTACGATAATAATTATTCACCGCTTCTTCATTAAAGTGTTCCATTGTCCATAGGGCCTTCCATCAACTCACACATGTTCCTCGCTCCCACTATGATTTACTGCCGAGCTCCAAGCCTGCCCTCCTTCGGTGGGTCATGCATCGACGCCATCGCCTAGCTCCACCATTGTGGCCACCCACCACTAGTTATGCCGAAATCACATTAACTTGCATCTTATATTATATATGTAATCACCAACTCTCTATCACGTGACTCTCTCCTTCCTCAAATGCACCACCGTCGACTAACATCCTCGAACCGCTAGCTACAACCGCACATGCCCTCGCCCGCCACATCTAGAGTCGCCTCGCCTCATCCGTCACGATTTTTAACCCCCATAAATCATTTTGTTTTAGAATGGTTCAAGGATTTTAGTGGGAGTTTTCTAGGGCAGTTGTAGGGTTTTAGTGCAGTTTTGGCGGGAAATTTTAATCAGTAAATGCTTGAATTAAGAGTCTCCTTGAATTAATAAGAAAAGAGGTCGTGGGCCAAACAGTCCAGATGGACAGTTATTGGGCCGTGGCCCAGTGGCCCATATCGGGTTTGGGATTTGGGGGTTAACCCCAAGTCGCAGCCTCACTCACCTCCAACGATTCTCTCTCGCTCCCTTCCCAGCTCCCACCCACCCGACCGCCTCTCCCTCCTCGGCGACGGCCACACCAGGCCAGCCCTCGCCGGCCATCCCACCCCAGCCTCGCCGGAGACCAGCGCAGCCCTAGCCGGCCACGCATCCACCTGCCTCTCCCTCTCTCCCTAGACCCCTTTTCTTCCGAAGTCGTTCGATAGGTGGTCTAAGATCTTTACAACATTTTATAGTAATTTTTTTTAATTATTTTTACCTTTGAGAAACGGATTTGCTATTCTCAACCCAACCCTCAGACTTCTTGCTATTCCTCAGTCCTCGGACGTCTAAGATTTTGTTATGTCTCAGTCGACTTGCAGGTCCGTCAGATCGCGCCAAGATTAGTGCATTGCTAGTTTCTTTTGTTCAAAGAGGGGAATGGAAATATAAAATGGGAAAACTCGAACCTAGGACCTACTCTCGCAGGCTGCCACTAGTAGAGAACACACCTCCCCCCCCCATTCATCCCGTTTTATAAGCGCTATTCGTCCCGGTTGTCCAACCGGGATAGGGCAGCCGGGACAGATGCCCCTCCCCATTCGTCTCGGTTGAGTTACGAACCGGGATGAATGGGTGGTCCACCGGTGGATCATTCGTCCCCGTTCGTAAAACGAATCAGGATAAATACCTCCTCACCATTTTTCAATTTTTTCAAAAAGAAATTCCAATTTTTATTCCATTTTTGTATTTGAAATTTTTAACCCGTTAATCGCACCACCGACACATTTATCTCTAACCATTCTTAATTATAATCTAAATTACTCGCCTCTAATAACACTTTCCCACAGGTCAGCCATCCTGAGACTACTCTACCCCTAGCACGTTTAACTTCTTAGTTCCTTATCTATGAGCTAGCTAGAAAGAAAAGATGCGCACCTCACAATAGTATCCTATCAATCCTGTTAACCCATGGAATATGACGCCACACACCTTTATTTTATGTATCGAAATAATTATTTAAATAAAAAGAAACGAATCACTAATAATAATCTTGAATTAAAATAAAGTTGAATGCAAATAATAATTAACTTATTTGCCTTTTTTCATTTAATACTGAATAATTCATATCTGTAAATCCGTAAATCGAAATTTGGCAAATAATATGTCAAAATCGATTAGAAAAATGAGAGAAACCCAAATATGACATCCATATCATCTATAACCTAACTCTTGACAATTTTTCCTCTGGCTTGTCCAATCGGGAACTATCACGCTATAAGTACATGTAAACTCTCTAGAGAGAAGTAGATGTCGTTGAAGCAGGTCACACTCGGGAGTGCAATGTTTGCAATCCAAAACCTATAACACACTTTTACACATATGGTATGGAACCCACTAGCTTGTGGTGGGAACTCGACGCTCCGGAGCCCCACTCGGGCCGGTGAAACCATAGAGATAAATGGTTTTTTGCAGCACACCAACCACAAATATGTTGGAAAAATTGAGAAATACATTTTTTTAAAACACTAGACCATGTTATATGCACAAATAACCAAAAAAATCCTCTGAAAAGGTTCCATACACCTCTTTTCAGAAAAACAAGTTTCTGCCGATTCAGTTGGAAACGGCTGTTATGACCAAATCCATGGCATAGTTTGTTGAAATGTGCCCATATTCCACACAAACATTCATCTTGGAAGCAGAAAATATTGAAGGAGAAAGTTTTCCTTTTCATTGAATAAAAAAACCATTTTCCATTTTCCAAGTGTAAAAAATGGGATTTTTTGTGAAGGACCAACCAATAATATGTTGCAAAACTTGGAAGCTACATTTTTGAAAATACTAGACCATGTTATATGCACAAATATCCAATCTTTTGCCTCTGAAAAGGTTTCCATCCACCTCTTTTGAAAAACACAAGTTTCTGTCGATTCAGTTAGAAACGGGTCAAATTTGAACTACAGGTGCCTCGTAGTTTGCAAATGATTTTTGTCAAAAATCAGTTTTAGGTACACAACTACCTATTTCATCAGAGATACACCAAGAGTTTATCAATATTCAACCCCTACCTACGAACGGTCATGCCCGCTGTCTTGACTTTTTCCTAAAACCGGCTAAGAAAATTCTAGAAAATTTTAAAAAAAACCAAAATGATGCAAGGACTTCGCGTGGTGTCATTATATATGTCCTAGTATCCACCAAAAATAATAAACTTGAATACGAAAGTTGTGTTGAAAATGTGTTCACATAAATGAGCTATCTCCTCCGAACATTCTAGGATTTCGGGCCAAATGATGGGTGTTATGGCCAAATCCATGGCATAGTTTGTTGAAATGTTCCCATATTCCACAAAAACATGCATCAAGGAAGCACAGATAATTTTGACAGAGATTTTTTTCCCTTTCCATTCAATTAAAAAACATTTTCCTTTTTCCGAGTGTCAAAAATGGTTTTTTTTGTGAAGGACCAACCATGAATATGTTGCAAAACTTGGGAGCTGCATTTTTTG
Source organism: Alopecurus myosuroides (assembly GCA_028641055.1). Lineage (NCBI taxonomy): Eukaryota > Viridiplantae > Streptophyta > Magnoliopsida > Poales > Poaceae > Alopecurus > Alopecurus myosuroides. The sequence continues at coordinate 635,119,771 of CM054057.1, read as the reverse complement.
AAAATACTAGACCATGTTATATGCACAAATAACCAATTTGTTGCCTCTGAAAAGGTTTCGATTCACCTGTTTTGAAAAACACAATTTTCTGCCGAATGAGCTGGAAACGGGTCAAATTTGAACTACACGTGCCTCGTAGTTTGCTCATGATTTTTGGAAAAAAAAATAATTTTTAGGTACACAATTACCTCTTTCATCAGAGATAGACCAAGAGTTTATCAATATTCAACCCCTACCTATGAACGGTCATGTCCGCCGTCTTGACTTTCTCCTAAAACAAGCTAAGAAAACTCTAGAAAATTTTAAAAAAAATCCAAAATGATGCAAGGACTTCGCGTGGTGTCATTATATATGTCCTAGTATCCACCAAAAATAATAAACTTGGAATACGAAAGTTGTGTTGAAAATGTGTTCACATAAATGAGCTATCTCCTCCGAACATTCTAGGGTTTCGGGCCAAATGATGGGTGTTATGGCCAAATCCATGGCATAGTTTGTTGAAATGTTCCCATATTCCACAAAAACATTCATCAAGGAAGCACAGATAATTTTGACAGAGAAATTTTTCCTTTTCATTCAATTAAAAAACATTTTCCATTTTCCGAGTGTCAAAAATGGGTTTTTTTGTGAAGGACCAACCATGAACATGTTGCAAAACTTGGGAGCTGCATTTTTTGAAAATACTAGACCATGTTATATGCACAAATAACCAATTTTTTGCCTCTGAAAAGGCTTCCATCCACATGTTTTGAAAAACACAAGTTTCTGCCGAATGAGCTGGAAACGGGTCAAATTTGAACTACACGTGCCTCGTAGTTTGCTCAAGATTTTTGGGAAAAAAAAATCATTTTTAGGTACCGAACTACCTCTTTCATCAGAGATACACCAAGAGTTTATCAATATTCAACCCCTACCTATGAACGGTCATGTCCGTCGTCTTGACTTTCTCCTAAAACAAGCTAAGGAAACTCCAGAAAATTTTAAAAAAAAATCCAAAATGATGCAATACCTTCGCGTGGTGTCATTATATATGTCCTAGTATCCGCAAAAAATAATAAACTTGGAGTACGATGGTTGTGTTGAAAATTTGTTCACATAAATGAGCTATCTCCTCCAAACATTCTAGGGTTTCGGGCCAAATGACGGGTGTTATGACCAAATACATGGCATAGTTTGTTGAAATGTTCCCATATTCCACACAAACATGCATCTTGGAAGCATAATGTTGATGGAGAAAGTTTTCCTTTTCACTGAATAAAAAACCATTTTCCATTTTTCGAGTGTCCAAAATGATTTTTTTTTTGTTAAGGACCGACCAAGAATATGTTGCCAAACTTGGGAGCTGCATTTTTTGAAAATACTATACCATGTTAAATGCACAAATAACCAATTTGTTGCCTCTGAAAAGGTCTTCATTCACCTCTTTTGAAAAACACAAGTTTCTGCCGATTTAGCCGGAAACATGTCAAATTTGAACTACAGGTGCCTTGAAGTTTGCTCATGATTTTTGGCAAAAAAAAGTTAGTTACACAACTACCTATTTAATCAGAGATACACCAAGAGTTTCTCAATATTCAACCCCTATATACGAACGGTCATGCCCACCGTTTTGACTTTTTCTAAAACCAGCTAAGAAAATTCCAGAAAATTTTAGAGATTCACAAAAAAACATTGCGAAACGATATTGCATTATAAAAATAATAATGCCCGCTGATGTTACATCGGCCGGATACCCGAGATTTACCGGAAACATGCATGATTTTCGGAAATTAAAACTTTTGTACTAAATGCTTCCTATTAATTGTTTCCCTAAAACCACGGATCTTGAGATAATTACGGTTTGCATGCACATTTATAGGAAAGAATCAAATCACTAATTATTCTCAACTAACTAATCTAGAATCTGAACGCATACATATTAATTTTCACCCTCGTGCTTCCAAATAACATATTTTTTACTTCCAACGTAAATTGCTTCTATTTACAAGAACTAAGGTAATGTCTATTTGCTCCGAGCACAACTAGAAAACATTTCCGCTAGGAAGCCCGCGCTCTGAGGATGAACTGCGTCGGATGGATGCGCGATTTGTCAAGTTTCTTGTAAGTACGGGCCAGGTTTGATCCGGTGACCTACACGCGCATACAGCTGGTTGTTTTACCGATCGGTGTTTACCAAGCGTTTAGAGGGGTCCGACTTGCTGGCTTTAGAGTTTAGACCCCTACACAACGTGCAGGGAAGCACAGAGGGCTAACAGCGCGCAGAGATGAGATTGGTCGGATCTACTAACTTACTTGATTGGGAAAATTTATGCTTCAGCTAGAGCAGGGAGCCCGTTCATAACGACACGCCACACAATCGGGAGAAGAGAAAAGCTACCGGCCCGCCGGAGAATCGACGACGATCAGACCTAGCTTCTCGGTAGCCATCCCCACCCCACCCCACGCCTCGCCAAGCCCAAGTCGCAAGTCGCGCATAACGCACGCGGCTCCCGTCACCATGGCCTGATATTTATAGATGGATAGATGGAGAAGCCTCAACCGTGAGAGGAGAGAGAGGTTAGCCAGCGCAGGAACAAAATAGGATGGGTGGTGTGCTGTTGCGATCTCTCGATGGCTCAGATTGACTGTACCCACGGATTGATGACGTGGAGGCAAACAACCCGTAAAACAAGCACGTCCTACATTGATTTTCTCTTGGACGGACGGGCGCGTGGAGGAATTTATTACTGGCTACTATTAATAAACTTATCGCTTGCCTTTTCCTAGGATTTGATTGCCTTGGAACGGTGAGATAGAGGATTTGGGTGCTTCGGTTTCCGAAATCTCAGCATCGGTTTTCGGGATATTAATTATACTATTATATACAACAAAGAGGTGTGGATTCGAGAACGATTAATTGGGGAGAACGATTAATTGGGAAGATACGTTCGACCCTTCATTTCTAGGGGAAAAAATAACTTGATATATCGAGCCTCAACCAACCAGCTGAAAACAAGCCTATTAGTTAGTTAGTTTCCAGTCATCTTCGTAGCAATCAGTAGGACATAATAATATTACACCAGTCATGAACGGGCTGTTATACGTGCACCAGGAATATAAGTCCACGACGAGGCATTATAATTCCACCGAGGCACCCCATAACTTCACAAAATACGTACTGTTATACGTGCATTCATGTCTGAACAAGGAATATATATATATGCATGTACTGTATCAATTTCCTACTGTACTATTTAACATCATAAAATTACATAATGGATTTATCTCACGATAGGATATTTCCCTGTTTCCCTCAGGCATATTTAATACGAACAAGGACTCCCCCATCACACTTTACAAGAAAATAAAAGATATCCTTCTCTAATCTTAGCATGAAAACTACACGATCTTTTTATTTCACAACAGATCTACTTGGTACATCAACATGTCCTACACCCATATGTTGGTCCTCGTGCAACGGTGCCCACCGGCGAGTGCTCCTCTCCCACTCCTCTGTCGCCCTTGTCGAAACAACTTGGTACATCAACAGCCACTCACCTGATTGCGCCGGTGAAAAGGAACAAACCCGATATATCATCAGCTTATAATATTAAGACCGAGTTTAGCATTACTCGATGAGGTAATCATCTCAGACACTTTTTGAACGGAAAAAGTCGGCCTATTATTCTGACCTATTAATTGGCAAAGAATTGAGCATAAGGGAATCATAAAAATGGGTCTTATAAGGCAAACCGAGCCATAGCTCGTGCATGCCAGAAACTGTTGTAGCTTTTCCTACAGGATCCTAGTGACCTAAGGAATTTCAAACCAATAGCATGTCTTCTTCTCTATCCATCCATCTTATGAAGTTCACACAAAATTAAGAAAACACACTCTACCGGCAGAATCATTTGAGGGCCACTAGCGAGGACAACATTTAAAAGAGACCTCTTGGCTAGCTTATAGTTGCGTACATGAAGTCAGACTTCACATACTCCCTTAAAGGAAAAGACCCGCCCATGTTTGCATGGAGCCATTAACTCATATACCACACATACATGCTAAGCATGATTTTGTATATTTTCAATTAGAGACAACCAACAGCAAGCAAGTTGACTATAAAGACACATCTTTCTATCCAGAACACTGGACCCACTCAAGCCAACATTGAGCAAAGAGCCCAAGCAAGACAAAAGCCAAATGTCATATGAAAATAAAGTCGCATGTTACCCATGCAGTGTAACGCCCAGCAGCTAAACTTGTTAACTACCAAGTATGACAACCAACCTGTAGCAGTGTCAACACCTCGTAAATAAGAAAAACAAGAATTGACAGCAAGTAGTGTCAACATCAAGTTAATCAGAAAAAACTAGCTAGTGCATCACAACACAAGGTACATCAGTACCAACACTAAAGTGCCACTAGCACCAGTAGCATAGGATCACAAGATAGGAGGTAGAAGATAAACACTCTAAACTCAATACCATATTCTTTCTTAAGTAAGGCAACATCATATCATGGAAAAAACCACCTATATTTTATCATTTACATATTGAAGGTATTATCCTGATTATGCTTAAGCAACAGCCACCCACATAGGAAATACAATCTCAGGTAACAAGATATGGAGACACCGAGAGGTTGCAACAAATACGGCAAGAAGATAAATACAAGGTCGGAAATAATGGTGCACTATGCAGGAAACAAATATGAATATGATACCATCATTTCTTCCTCATCACAAAGGCAAGCTTGCAGAGTCAAACACATGATCGATTAACCAAGATATGTAGATTCCACTAAATGCAAAGAGGCATCATACTTCGCTCTAAGTAGACAGAAAAATATAACTTTCCTAGCATATGATGTTTTCTCTACAAGAGTGGCTAGATAAAATAGAACATGGGTGATTTGGCCTCCAAGCATCAAGCAAGAAATATCCATTAGCTTGCCCCTACAGAATCCTAGTGATCTAAGGAAACACGAAATTGGTACGGCAAGCAACATGTCTCCAACAATTCACGACTGCATGCGGCATCCTACGATAATACTACATGCATGCTAGTATAACTATAGTGACTACCACCCCCGAAAAAGTACAACAAATCTGAAATATGTAAGCAACCAGAACACTCTTGAACCTTGGAAATGGAACAGCTTTACATCACACCGACAATCTGTATACCTAGCCAGTAGACTCCTAATTATCCCCCGCAAAAAATAGCACCAACCTAAGTTGACATGAGCAATAAAACCTAGAGTTTTCCTTAGACAAACAGTTAACCATTAGAAATTCCTAGATTGGCATCCAGGTTACCAAGTTGGGGTATCCCATAGCGGAGGGACTTAGCAGACCTTGATCAGGCGAGCTGGAGCCCCTCCATGGAGTCAAGGTGTAGGGTTACAATGCTATTTGTTGTTTTTATTGGTGGTCTCGTCGACCAAGAGGCGGTTGGACGACTTGCTGCACCTGAAACACCAGGCTTGTGCTTAAGGGGTGCCATATACATTAATTTGAAAGAAAGAGAGAGGATGGAGAAAGAGAAAAATACCTTGCGAGCGCCTATGCTTCCTTGGCCCAGCTCCACAATCCGTCTTGTTTCTCCTGGAAACAGCGAGACCCGGAAGCTAAGCTTGATGAGCTCCCTGCACATGGCAATCTGCGTCAATGCAGCAACAGTTGAGGTTTTAACTGTTGTTCGCAAGCAGAGCACCATCAGAGTTCTATACCTAGCCACTAGATCCCTAATTATTATCACGCTGAAAAAATTCACCAACCAAAGCTAACAGGAGCAACAAAACAGCATAGAAGCATGTACAAGTTTGCATATATGGATCTTTTTAAGCATAAAAAAACATGTTTTTATACACTTGTGTTGTTGTGCATCTCACATATTGGAAAAGAAAGGAGGATAATTATACACCCACAAATACTAAGCATAAGACCAACAATTCCGCACATACGCCCAAGTGAATGTATCTAGCTAGTACTTAAATGCATCTAGATACATTCATCTCAATGACACTTATTTTGAGACGGAGGGAGTAGAAGTTCCTGGACGAGTAAAAGAAACAGTAGATGTGCAAACAATGAGCATGAAAAACAAACTAGAGATAGCTAAAACATAGCATCAAGTAAACCAAGAAAAGACTATAGATATCATGAACTACTATCCAGAGAAATGTGATCAGACCAATAACCAGCAACCACATATCACATACACCTAGTGTATTTACTCAACATGAGCAAGCCGTTAACCATAACCACTAAAGCCAGTAGCTTCACAAAAGCAATCACTAGTAGATCATACAACCATAAGTTCATGTCTAAAAACTGATCATGCTTAATCGGCGATAAGAAAACATGGAATTCATGATCCTAAACACGAACACTCCAAATCAAGGACAGAGACAAAATTACCCTCCATTCTTTGGACCATCAGTGATGCATCCTCCGCCCAGCTCCAGTAGCTACATGCCATGGAAGACGCCCTCTGCTTGCCCCAGATGGCGGTGTGGACCTGGAAACCGATCTTTTATGATCTCCCTGGATATTGCATTTCGGGACAATGCAACAATAGATAGAACGGCTAACTATCCGTCGCGAGCAAGATACCACCTTCCCAGTGGCGCAGGCGGCAGAGACAAAGTCTTGCTCCTTCACCAGGGCCTCCAGCGTCGTCAAGCGTGAACGTCATGAAAGGAGCAAGCAACCTGGGAGGTAAATTCCTTATCAGAGATGAAGGTAACATAAACAGACTCAGCAGCAGCAACTAATACCAGCCCCCAAAAAATAAATCTCACAATTCTCATGGCGCGACAATTGAAATTGACAGAACCACCTGTGTTACAGGAAAAGGACAATTGGCAGTAGAGCTAAATGTTGCATACATACAGACTGCTAGAACAAGATATGCCCTCCATGCATCCATGACCAACAAATACAGTCAATTCAAGTGCGACCAAGGATGTACCTTTGGATGCTTGATGTAGACGAGCTCCTTAATGGTGGCAGCGAGGTTGGTGCGGTGGGCCTTGGTGGCGAGCAGTTTGACCTCCTGCAGGCGCCAACCTGGCATCGGGAGGGAGCAACTCATGCTGCTTCCTCCTCGCTGGCCTAATGTCTCCCTGGTAAAGGCGGGATCCTTGCAGTGCATGGCAGGCAACATCCCTCCGTGAAGCGTGTCCTTATGGCCGGCACCCCCTCACCGGCGTGCAGCACCCTCTCAACAACCATGGCCATGCGATGTCACTGGTCAACCCCCTTCCCATCTTCCAGTGTAACTCGGTACGTAAAATGAGACGATTCGAATTAAGGACATATTTAACAGTACATATATAAGCATGGCTGATTCTAAACATGAAGAATAGCAATATTTGAAAAATGAGAACCTGAAATTGACAACTTTTCACATACAAGGATAAGTGGTTCATTCAAGTGAGATCATTACAAACTAGATGTATACAACAAAACAGAGCTCCAATTATGAAAGCATGTACACGTCACTTGCTGAACAGTATCCCCTTTGAACTAGAGTAATAACAATGTCGAGATGAAAGGATCCATAAACAGAGACCTTTTGCAGCATTTTCAAATCCTAAAGTTCAAGCATGGGGTGTGCTCAAACTACAGAACAAATATATGTTTGCAGGCATGATCAAAGTTTTATCAGATAATTTAGGAGATATTAATGTGATATAACTTTTCAAGCATTATCAACCAAACAATTCTACGTCCATCACTGGCCAGACCAGAAAAAATATTACCATCCAAACCTCTAGCTAAAGAAGCCAACTCATGGGCAGGTTTATTAGTAGTAATAAAAAATTCTCTCGATCACCCTGTTTCTCACAAAACATTAAACTATGGATACCACCTCACCTGCATAGCTAGTACACCAACTATGGCATAAAAAGAGCAGTGTACTTTGCATAGAAGATGTATTTTGCTGGCACAAGCGGCAGCCCAAAACTACGAAAACTGAAAACAGTCGTATAAGCTCTAAAGGTAGAAACCGATTGAAAAAGTATTATCTAGAATGAATTGTACTTACAACTAGTCATAGGTAAACACATGCTATAGAACACTAGGAAGACCAACGAACGACAATCGTAGCACATGAATAAAATCATAACCAACGGTGGGCTAGCAAGCATGATACGGAAGCACAAGGTATATAATAATTAAGCATCGAACAAACATGTGTACATTCATCCTGCATATATCGAACAGACTAAACAATACTATATTAGCATTATTAAGACCACTAGGTAGCTAAAGAACCTGACTCATGGGTGGGCGGGTTTATTAGTACTAACAAAATATTCCTCTTGATCTCCGCGTCCGTGTTTCTCACAAACCCAATTAACTTGGTGTTATATTAGTAGACAGGGGCGGAAAACTCAAAGTCGGGATCCTAGCCCTTGGCCTGTACAAATCTACATCAACACAATTTACCCAGCTCTCGGTCGTTCGTTCGACAGGGAACCAAATCTTGAAACGGAAATGGTGGTCCTCACCAACACGGCAAGCGGGCCGGTGGATGCGAGCTGGTTGCAGAAGTGATCGCCGGTGGCGATGTTGAGACTGGGTCAGAGTTGCGTGTCCTGGTGGCTGTCATGGAGCCGTAGTCCCATTCCAGCGACGAAGAAGGAGGATGTAGGCCTCAAGCTGGGATGAGGGCCCTCCCATCTACAAAAGCATCAGGCAGTGAGAAGGCCTGATGATTGCCAAAATCTTGAGTTAACACCAACTTCCGTTTTTCTTACTTTATATATCCAGCTAGCTAAAGTTGCATCTACATTGCTACATGAATAAAGAGCAATTGGCCAGTGATATTCTTATATGGAAGTAGGCAGGAATAAGCATCAGGCAAAACGGTTCAACATCCATCCTTCATATATCGACATGGAGACTAAACAACCATTATCAATACCTATATATAGCTAGCTAAAGAAGCAAACTCATGGGTGTGCAGGTTTATCGTTACTACTAACAAAATAGTATTTCTTTTGATCTCCCACACTGTTCCTCCCAATACATAATAATTATTAACTTGGTTTATTATTACTGGTGTTGTAGCACAACTCAACATTAATGATGTTGTTTTAAGTGTAATTCATCTGACCAGTAGCAGCGCAAACCTTGTGTGTGCGTCAGGAGGATCGCCACCCTCCCTCCCCTTGTGCGTCCGGACGAACGGTCAGCTGCAGGCGGGCATGAGCTGGGGGAGGCCGGCCGTGATTTGATCTCGTCGCCGTCCTCTGCAGGGGGCAGGGGCTGGGGCGTGAGTAGATGAAATCGTTGTCTGGAGGCGGAGTAGAGTCGACATCTTGTGGAGCTTACGGTGTATGGTGAGGAGAAGATATTGGACGCAGTGGAGGGAGGAGGAGGTCCTCTGTTCCAGCGCTGCTGCTTGGGCTGGTGGCGGGAGGGGCTGGGGTCGACCAAGTGCAGGGAGATGATCTGATGTGGGAGAAAGGAGAGGGTTAGAGGTGAGGCTAGGGTTGCCGGCGGCGGGAAGAGAAGGGGGGAAGTGGATAGAGCACATACCAGGTCGGCGGCGGTGTGGTGTTAGCTGGTGAGGTCGACGGCGGCGTCCTTCCCTTGCAGGCCCGGCGGAATCGCGACTTCCCGCGTCTTCGTCCATGGTCCGCGGCTCGAAGGAAAGAGAGGACGGCGGCGGCTGTGGATCTGGGTGAGCAGGGGAGAAAGGGGATGAATGGGAGGCAAGGAGATAGCATCTTTGAGAGCGAGCGAGCGAGCGAGGAGAGACTCGTCCAGGTACTCCAAACCAAGTGCGTGATTTTTTTTTCTTTTGTTTTTTGTTTTTGACGTTGTTGTATTTGTTTTTGGGCTGATCCGTGTGACCCTAGCTTCTCTCATCTCATTGGATAGCTTAGCTTAGGCCTTCCGTAATGGGGGTATCTTAGCGCGGTATCATAGGCAATTTGCTTATGTGGCACCCTATTTAATGATGAAAGAGATTGTAGTTGTATCTTATATAAGACTAGCCATAGTGGTGGTATCATAGCTAGTATCATGCAACTTGGACCCACAAAAAATCTGATGTGGCAGGTAATTAATGAGGAGAGAGATGGTTAGAGTAACATAGGTAGATACCGTATCATGACACGTAAAACGAGAAAAAATAGTTGCATGTAAATCTTGTACACATATTTGCATTGAGATTCTACAAAACAATAAATAGAATGATATTATGATACTACTATAAGATACTATGCATTATAGAGGTAGTATCATATACTAGTATCATATGCATGATACTTGTGTATGATACTCCCCACTATGACTAGTCTAAGATACAACCCTTGCGCGAGATCATAGGCAAAAAACATTGCTAGGCCAATCACAAGCAAGTATTAGGCTAAAATCATTAAATGTTACTTGAATTAGATACAACCTATAAGATACAATGCATTAGGGTAGTTGTTTCTTATATTTTTCTTCTACCTAGGATAGCGCGCTAAGAGACAATGCATTACGGAAGGCCTTAGCTGCTGATCCGCGTGAGACTACACGCACGCCATGAATGTGCATCTGCTGGGGAATTGGTGCTGCAAAATCTCGTGGTCTGTTCCACTTTCTCGCTAATAATTGCACCTCTTAATTTTCTCTACCTTCAATTATCACTCTGGTAGGACGTTTACTCTTTCTAATGATTATTAAATAAACAGAAGAGCTCTTTAGTCTTTACCGGGCAGTGCTGGACACGCATCTGCAGTGGGGCCCACAACGACATTTTCTCCCTACACCGCTTCTTCCTCCCGCAGATCCCCTTTTTCCTCTTCTACTGTTCTTCTTTCTCTTAATGCCATGGAACCAGCCGGGAGCCACAAGCTCACCAAATACAACTCGCGCCCCCAGACCCACCAAACGAGCCGGCGTCGGCGACGCTGTTGCGACCGGCGGGAGTTGTGGCGGAGAAGGCGACGACAAGGCTAGAGCGAGGCGGCAGCCGAGCTCCAGAGTTAACGGTGAGGAGCATCCAAATTAATTGGACATGGTTGTTCGCGTCAGGGAATAACCTTTCTCCAATCAGGATTCTGTTTGGATTTTTTTACTCATCACATTAATTAGTGGAGGCAAGGAATAGCTTCTCACCCGTGCATTGCGACCATGCATGCATGCAGAAACCAGCACGTTCACACTACATTCCATGGTAAAGGTAGGGAGCTGGGAGTAATTCTAGGAGTTACAGTTAATGAAATTAATACCTTTGGGGCCTTATTATGTTGATGTTTCGGGACAAATAGCTTTTGATTAGGGGTCCTAAAAACCTGGACGAAGGGAGTAGAATCTTAATCAACTGTACAATAACTAGTCCTACCCGCACCAACAACACGGGAAAATATTCCATAATAATCTAACCGAAAGGACAACAAGAAGGACTAAAATTACTGTGGTAAGTAGATAAGTCTAGTGACTACAACATGGAAACATAGGAATTTTATAATATGAAAAGCATTAAAGAACCATACTAATAGTTATAGTGCACATGAAACAATAGGCATTAACGGTGGTATACCACAAGTTCAACGATGCGAGCATCAATATTATCAAACAAAAAATGACATAAAATAAATGATATGTCACATTTATTGCTTCTTCATCAAAGTCTCATTCCTCCCCTTATATTATTTTCTAATACTTTAGGCGGCCTTCTTTGGATCCCAGGATTACAAAACAAATGAATTGAGAAAACGCATGAATTTGACAGGATTGTAGGTGCAAAACATAGGATCACAAACCAGAGGAAAATTGTGAAAACAATCATTTGTATGGAATCACAGGAAAATTGTCTCGATCCTACGCGAATGAGTGTAAAAAAATGGTTAGAGTGATGTTAAAATTCCTATGGGATTGGCGTGTAGGAATGCAATCCATAGGAATTTTTTAGGTGTCATTCCTTTAATCCAAAGGCATTCCTTAGAAAAAAATCTTATGGATTGAAATCCTCCAAAATTTCTTTAAAAATAGTTCAATCCAAAGAGGCCCTTATGATCATTAGGAGAGTCGTTCTTCCACATTGTTGATTAGCTCCACCTTTGGCGTTTCCCGCCTATAGTCTAGGCCTAATTAACCATCATTTTCTTGGGAGAATGAAATAATAGGCACTAACCGTCTATTATCATGAATCAATACCACATATCACTATTATAGCACAACATAGCTTCATGGGAACGTTCCTAGTCTCCTATAAGGACCAATTTCTCTGAACTCAACTTTCTTGCCCAAGGACAAATTTTCAAATTAATTATTAACTTTAAAATATAAATACTAAGGTTATACCAAAAGAACAAAGACTTCCACACATGGTTTTTGAGTCTCTTTTAAGGCGTTGTATAGTCGCCTAGTATTTTTTCTCAAAATCAAGGAAACTCATGATCTCACTCGTAGATCCCGCTCCACACCTGCGATGCGCTACCGCACGAAGATCCGTGCCGGCTCGCCCCGATGCGCGGCTACGCCACCTCTGGGCATGCTCGCCACGCCGCCTCGAGCTTCTAATTATGTACTGTACATACTCGATGATGCGGGCGTGTATGTCGGGTATCCAAGTGAGCGAGAGTACAAAGACCGGCACAATCATGTACAAGGTTTAACAAACCAAAAATGTTTGGTCGCGTGAAATGATAGCTTGGCACGCAGATATTTACTTGCTTATTGATGGCCCTCCGGCGGGAAAACGTGAATCTTCCCAACCATCCACTCTACATACATAGTGTAAGGCTGGCGGATGGCTTTGGTTCTGTTTATAATTAACATTGTAGCTAGTTACGGTGTTGATCATGGGAGAAAACCTAGACCACTGCTTACCTAACATTTTCGCGCATTTTCATGAGAGGTTTGTTTACTCAATAAATTTGGCATATTGAAGATTTAGCAATAATTAAATAATATATTTTGTAATTATGACTATAATTCACCTGAAAAATATATTCACATCGATTTATTTGGTTGATCCACGACGTTGATGTCATCATCAGCACACACTAGAGGGTTTAGCAATGCTTTTACAAACAATCAAACCCACCCCACCATCCCCCACATGCCTGTCTGGCCTCAATGGTCGATGTCAACGGATCATGGCTGCAACCACCATCCCACACGCATGCATATTATATATGCATACGACGAATCTAATATGTGGATAGCTTGCGCATGGTTTCATCTAGCCAACATATTGTCCATGAAGCCAACAATGCAATGATGTATGTGCTTGCTTATGTGGGACCTAACATGCATGCAATCATCGAGCGGGTGTGACAGTCCACAAAAACATGATAGAGCTAGCGGACTTCAAGAGGGTGCTCAAGCACCTTGTTGACAACATCTCTTCCATGTCATCACGCTAGAGCTAGATATGTCTATTATGGACATATTTTGATATCACTTATCAAATAAGCATGATAATTTAATATAGATCGTTATTTTATGCTACGAGATAACTATTACATATCATCATTTTATGTTTTATTTTGTTAGTTATTCTTTTTGTTGTATCTATGTTATTCATTTATTTTAAATTAAATATTAGCGCGTTTTTTAGATTAATTTTCATAACCTATTGTATCTTTCGTATCATCAGGGAATAATACTCGACAAACAAATCTAATTATTCATGCATGTCTTCGTTGAGGCGGCCCATAGGTGCAACCATGCATGCACCTAGAAATAGATATGTTCACACGTGGTATTTGGTTAAGGGTGAATACGAGATTCATTAGTGTACCATCATCAATGCTTATTATTTCATGGTCCGACATGTTGCAGTACATCGAAGGAGGCGAGAGCGAGGGGCTTATGGTGGATCCCGAGGATGAGAGGGACAGCCAGGGGCTGCCAGCCCCGGACAACCACCCGACGAGGAAGATCATGTGCATGATTTCAGTTATGGAGTCGACCTTGGGCGGTGTGATTTCTTACCTTGGGCCTAACATGGCCTACATGACCTAGTGTAGAGCTATATGGCGAGATTTTTAATAACAAGGCTACCTAGTTTGCGAATATACAATGATTTGGTCGTGAACTCACGAACTATGTGAATTTGGCCTGGTTTTATTATAAAAATTTGACTTACTTTGTTAATTTACCATGGTTTGGTCATGTCAGATGGGCATTTCGAATTTCCCATACACGTAGCACATGGCGAGAACATAGGTTGGACTTGTTTGTTTTCATGTGCACGAAGCGAGCAACCATGAGGAGGGGATGCATATTAATTATAACATACCAATTTTTTTTTATAATAAGCATATCATACTAAGTATTTTGGAATCATGTAACAATTTACAAGTCCGGTGGATCTCAGGAAACAGTAAGACACTTAAATGATTAGTGGGACATCATAAAAAAACTAGTTGTTTTCGAGTTTTTTTTGTCTATTTTGGTGGAACATAACACACCATTTTTAGGGACTGGGTCCGGTTTCCAAGTTGAACATCTCTTGGCAAATGGTCCTACAACACCACAAAAACTTGTCACTTACATGTCGTATACCCATTTTTCTAGGCTCTAACACACCATTTTTTGGGCCTCGAGACGCCAATGTGTTCTCATATATCTAGGGAAACAACTACTAGATGTTCGCGGGAACTTTTTAGTAGAAGGAGCCAAAAAAGCAGGAAAGACTTTATATTTCCCGCCATGCATTATAGCTATTTTCTATGCATAATATAATATTTTTTAAACATGCATGAAAATTTAACTTACGATAATAATTAAATTGCACATGCATTAATAAGAATTTAGACTGTTATACCACATTCTTTACCGATATGAAAATAAACACGACATAAAAGTAGCCATGTCACATTTGCTCCTTCGTGATAAAATCCTCTTCTTGTCCTACTATTTTAAATTTTTTATTATTATTTCATTACCAACATCTCTACCGTGTCGATAGCTACAACTAACTAAGTAATCTCTTTCATGGAAACATGCCTCGAGAAAATATAGGTTCCATATGCATCGAGTTGGTTTGTATATTATAATCGATGCTTATTCAATGCACACACATAATATGGAATATATTACCCCTATAGTTTTTAAGAATTTGCATCTTCTATTAAATCAAAGGATTGCAATTAGGAAAAAATGTCATCTTATCCTTAAGTGTTTTTTGCAACTGAAATATATGCACCAACTATCTCATACCATGACATAACGACTTGAAAGTATAATACTCCCTCCGTCTTTGTATACAAGGCCACTACCAAATATACAATTTTGCTTCTTTATAAGGCCGCAAATACTAACCGAGACAAATTAATGATGTTTTTCTCATGCAAATAACGACAATAATTACTCAATCGAATCACGAAGCATGCAAGCTTACATGCAACCTATAGAGAAAAGGGAGTTGCATGCACTCATTTATTAACCGGTAAACGAGGCTAAACAAGTTGGCTTTGCTATGCATTAATTTGTTTACCTTGGTATATGTAATGTTAGTTTGTGGCCTTGTATATAAAAACAGAGGGAGTATGAACAATTAAAATCTGATATGAGTCAGAGCATCCGAGAAGATATAGGGAAACACATTTCGTATAGTACGTATCTGAGACAGGTCTTCCGAGACAGGTAATGCAGCTTACGCATCCAAGGCGAGACATTTTTTTGACCACCGGAAACATATGACACTATAAATGGATATTACATGACATTTCTTGTGCCTTTTGGTTACCACCCATTATTAAGGTCCTTATTTATGCTACGATATGGATCTCATCTATCATTTCATGTGTCATTCCATTATTGTTCATTACTATGGTCCTTATTATATGCATTCACAAATAGTTATCACCTGTAATTTCATGTGTCATTCCGTTGTTACACGCTATAATTGTATGCATGCTAGGATACATTTGATGTTTCGTCATCATCCAGAGACGGGGTCCTTATTTTATGCTAGGAGACAATTATTACCTATCATTTCGTGTCTCGTTTTCTCATCGTGCATTATTGAGCAACTTATTTCATGGTAGGAGATGATTATTACCTATCTTCATGCGACATTTTTTCAGTGGGCATTATTCAATTATTTATAATATGCTAGAAGATCATTAGTAACTATCATTTAATGTATCCATTTTGTTGCCGCACGGTACTAAATTTCTTTTATTATGCTAGGAGACAATTGTACCTATCGTTTCAAATAGTAATTTAGTTTCCATACATTATTAGGGTCCTTATTTTTTTGGTTTACCTCCTTATTATTTGGGATATAACACACCATTTCGGGGATCAAGCTTGATTTATAGTAGAGTTTATGTGAGAGAAAGATAGATTGTTACCTTTTTCATATGAACGCCGATCTGGTAGATTCAGCGTGTCATTTCATTACCACACATCATTATAGTCCTATTTACTGCTAGGAGACGGTTATGAACCATTATATAATTAAAGTGGCATTTCGTTATCGTGCATTATTAGGATCCTTATTTTTCAACAAAAAATAAAATATTTTATACCTCTCAAATTATCAAAATTCTAATAATAAAATATCAATTTCTTCAACATGCATGATGTATTTCCGTGGGAGTCGCAGAACACGGGACGACAATCAATGGTTGGAACCCCTTCTTTTGGCACATGTTCCTATTATTCGTATATAAGGCCATAGTAGGGGGAAATCTAAAACATAATTTTGAAATTGTACATGTTTTACAGATAGGACTATCTCGAGGGAAAATTTTAAACTTAAAGTGGAAAGCTCACACTTCGAAGCGATCAAACGAATTTTGTAAGGAATTGGCCCGTTTTTGAGTTGGCATTTTTCACATGTCTCGGTTTAACATGGAAAAAATAGGAAAGTTACATGAAATCACCACTCATGATGAAAGGACATCATGCTCCCAATCTAGGGACCATGGGGTATGGAAGCATCAAATCTCATCAAAAAACGTGAGAAATAAATTGAATACACATAGGAAGATTTGTAACTTATAGTGGAAAGCTCCCATGTTGAAGTGATAATACAATTTTTGTAAGAACATGGCCTATGTTTTGATTTTGTATTGTTCCTATAGCTTATTTTAACACAAAACAAAATGGACATCACATGAAATCACATTTTTTATGAAAGGAGAACGTGTTCCCATTTCATGGCTCGCGGGACATGGGAAGCATGAAATCACGCCTAAAAACATCGCAATTTTTTTTTTTGGAATGGAGTCGTTATGTGGGACATAAGAGATTGGTGTAAGGAGTGATAGCCAATACACAAATCTGAAGCGGTGATGCTTAAAAAACATGACTGTCTTGTGGGAAGACTCTTAATTATAGTGATGAACTCCCACTTTCAAGTGGTCGATTTTTTTTGCAATGACTTGGCCTACATTTGATTTGGTATTGTTCCTATGAATTAGTTTAACAATGAAACATGATATTCGCTAAAAAGCTACAGTTTTGATTTAAAGTTGTGTGTTCCCGTTCTAGGGGTCATGGAATAGAGGACACATTAAATTATGTTGACAAACGGTCGAAAACACCTTATTTTTGGCATGAGGTTCTAATATGTGTACATAAGGGCTATGGTAAGGGGGGAAACACGAATACACATTAAAATTGTAGATGCATACCAAAGAGGACAATCTTGCGGAAATATTCTGGAATTAGAGTGGAAGGTCCCAATTCAATTTGTGTAAGAACTTGGACCTATTTTTAGTTGATATTGTTCTTATGACTTAGTTTAACATATAAAAAAGAGAAAAGTCACATTAAATCACAACTCTTGATGAAAACACAACATGTTCCCACGTTGGGGCCCACGAGTCATGGGAAGTACGAATCATGTAAAAAAAATGTATATTTTTACTCGGAGTCCTAATATGGGTACGCAAGGTTGGTGTAAAGAGTGAAATACAATGCAAAATTCTCAACTAGTCGATGCTTCATAGAGATGACCATATCGATGGAAGATTCTTTATTTATAGTGAAAACTCATACTTTGAAGGTACCGACCAAATTTTGTTATTACTTGGCCTAAATTTTTTTGGTATTGTTCCTACGACTCAGTTTAACATTATTAAGATACTTACAAAGAATCACCACTTTTGATGAAAAGGCGCATGTTCAATTCCCGGAGGCCGTAGAACTAGGTACACATGAAATCGGAACGACAAAGGAAAACTCTTATTTTTTTCATAGGGTCGTAATATTTGTATATAAGGGCTTTCTTAAGGGGGGATCAAATACACAAATAAAATATGTTAGATGCTTTACGGACAATACAATCTCGCACAAAGATTCTGAACATAGAGCGGAAAGCTCTCACTTTAAATTTTCAGCACAAAATATTGTATGTACTTGGCTTACATTTGATTTAGTATTGTTCCTACAACTTAGTTTAATATTAAAAGAGGATAGTCACATAAAATCACGAATTTTGATGGAAATGCACATGTTCCCGCTCCGAGGACCGTAGAAGAGGGCACATGAAGTCACAATGAAAATGATGGGAAACCCCTTATGTCCGATTAACATTCATCGCGATACACCCTTGTTGTTTTCGTGTCCTCAACCACACTTTCTGCTCGAACACACCGTGTTGGGTCCTCAGATGATCTTTGAGGTGTGATAGATCAAGAGAAACAATTACTGGGAGCTCGTGAATTTCATCGGTAAAAGGATCCATCAAAGAAACTTAGTTTATATTTCTCATCTTATCTAGTTTCTAACCACAAAATATAATTTTGTTTAAAATGCATGATTATCGACTTACATAAATTATAATAATGAAATTGCACATGATATAATGCCATTAACAGTTATATGCCACATGTTACAATTACGATAATAATTATTCACCGCTTCTTCATTAAAGTGTTCCATTGTCCATAGGGCCTTCCATCAACTCACACATGTTCCTCGCTCCCACTATGATTTACTGCCGAGCTCCAAGCCTGCCCTCCTTCGGTGGGTCATGCATCGACGCCATCGCCTAGCTCCACCATTGTGGCCACCCACCACTAGTTATGCCGAAATCACATTAACTTGCATCTTATATATTATATATGTAATCACCAACTCTCTATCACGTGACTCTCTCCTTCCTCAAATGCACCACCGTCGACTAACATCCTCGAACCGCTAGCTACAACCGCACATGCCCTCGCCCGCCACATCTAGAGTCGCCTCGCCTCATCCGTCACGATTTTTAACCCCCATAAATCATTTTGTTTTAGAATGGTTCAAGGATTTTAGTGGGAGTTTTCTAGGGCAGTTGTAGGGTTTTAGTGCAGTTTTGGCGGGAAATTTTAATCAGTAAATGCTTGAATTAAGAGTCTCCTTGAATTAATAAGAAAAGAGGTCGTGGGCCAAACAGTCCAGATGGACAGTTATTGGGCCGTGGCCCAGTGGCCCATATCGGGTTTGGGATTTGGGGGTTAACCCCAAGTCGCAGCCTCACTCACCTCCAACGATTCTCTCTCGCTCCCTTCCCAGCTCCCACCCACCCCGACCGCCTCTCCCTCCTCGGCGACGGCCACACCAGGCCAGCCCTCGCCGGCCATCCCACCCCAGCCTCGCCGGAGACCAGCGCAGCCCTAGCCGGCCACGCATCCACCTGCCTCTCCCTCTCTCCCTAGACCCCTTTTCTTCCCGAGCTCCCGAGCCCCCGATCCAGATGCGCCGCCGCCAACAACCGGCGCGACAGGGTCCCTCGCCGCCTGCCGGGCCGATTCGCCGGTGAACCACCTCCGCCTCCCATCCTCCTGCCTACCGGGTGGAGCACCCAGTGGACGAGGATGCGCGGGAGCATCCGCGCCTCCCGTCGGCCATGCTTGCAATCGTGCCTGTGGCCGGCCGAGCCAAGTCAGGGGGCGACCGAGCCTATACAGGGCAGACGGGCGGATTCCACGAGTGGTCCTAGGGCCGACGGGGACGATAGAGGCGGGGCAACGGCGGGAGGAGCTCGACGCGGCGCAGAAATTTCGGCGGGGAGGCATAGAGGAGCTGCAGGCGTCCCCAACCCCCGCGGAGCTGCTCGTGCCTTCTTCGACCTCCTGCTCGTGCCAGGTCTGTTTCTCTCTCTCTCGATCACTCCATGTTTTTATTTGACCGCGCTGTGTACGTTTAAGATCCTCCACCCAAAGATTGCATTTCTTTAGCGTTTCTAATCAAGATTTGAGTGGAATGTTCGATATGCACTTTGATATGCTGCTCATCGTTCTAAATCAAGTCCGAAAACCCTAAAATAGTTCTAGTGCCTAATTAAGAATTCCTAATCTTGTGTTAGAGAAAATGATGGAATCGTTTAGTGTCAATCATGCACTGTGTATGATTGTTAGCAAAATTCATGGAATGTTAGAGAAAATCTTGCATTGTTAGAGAAAATCACGGAATGCCTGAACCATAACTGCATTTTTGTTTCAGGGGAGGGTGTTGTCCAGAGAGTGGAGTTTGGCGGTTGAGCAGCGCCGCTGGTTCGAAGCCGTGGAGTTTCTGGTTCGGCGGCACCCCGGCTGCCGGCAGCGTCCCTGGAGCCTGCCACCAGTCTCCCGCATCAATGATGTAGTCGTAGACTGGAGGTGGTCTTGCCTGCTGTCGGTACGACGCCTCGTCGTGCAACCTTGGCGCACCAAGATCGGCATCGGCTACAATCTGTCCAAGGTGAGCCCTTTTCCTCTACACTGAGATAGGGCCGTCATGCGTTCTAGTTTGCATAGCTAGGTTCAGGGCTTGGTCTGATGCGTGTATGGCTCTGCATTATATGAACTATTGAGAGGATCATAAATTTACATGTTTGGAGGGTTCATGTCTAGAAAGTGTGCATTTTGATAATGCATCAGGCTTCTGGTGATTGGCAAAATATATATCATGGTTTCCATGATTTTTCCCCCATTAATCATGATATAGTGTTTGGCATGAACTTTTGGCTGTTATGGTTTCCTACCGATTGCTGTGGTCAATGGCACTAGTTAGGCTTATTAGGTGAGCTTCTGGCTTTAGTGGTTATGGATATAATGCCTTACTATTGATGACTTGCTCTGGTTGAGTATATACACTGGGTGCGTTCAATTGTAGCTGCTGGTTATTGGTTTGATTTTATTTGTCTTGTTATCTGTAGTATTTTTCTTGGTGCATTTGACTGAAGAGTGGTGTTTTACAAAGTTGCTTCTCCATCTGTTGCAGGGGATTGGCTCTGCCGGTGTACCGAAGTCCCTCGCCTTTAGGGCCCTGGCGGTGCTGGCCGAACAATAAGAAGAAGCGTGTAAACAAGTCTGATGCTTTCTGTTCCTCAGGTGAGAAAGAAGAGACCAGTTCCTTGATATGCTCATTTCCCACCATGTCAAAGCCGTATATATGAGCGAGATACTGCTAGGACTGCCTGCATATTGATTCTGCTGAAAAGATTTCAATCTTTATTTGTAGTTGTACACCGAGATGTCGGGGGAGTAGTGTGGCGGCGGATGCGGAATGCTGCTGGTGCTTGCTGGAGAGGACGCTGCCGGCTGCGTCGTGGTACTGGGTGGTGGAGGAGAAGGGCTTTGTGGATGTTTGGGTTTGCCATCAAGTAAAGCAGCAAGGAAATCATGTCACTCGATCTGTGGGGGCCCTGGTTGTTTGGTTTGTTGTATAGTTGGTGCAGATGGTGATTAGTGTGGCTGGCGCGGGTCATGACAATGGGCGTGTGTGTTGTGCTTGGCATCCTTGTGGACATGTTTAGGTACTAGTAGGATATAGCTCCTCCTTGATTTGCTATATATGGTGGTTTGATTCTGCTATGTAACAGAGTAGGACTAGATTTTGGTTGCATGATGCTTACTAGCGATTTTGAAATTTGTGGGATTGCTGCTGTGGCGTGTATTCCAGCTTTGCGTGGCGTTGGTGCCGAGCTCAAGGTGCTGGGCATGTTGGCCTAGGTCGCGCTCAAGGCGGTGGTGTTGGCTAGTTCGTGCTGGAAGGAGGTCCGTTGTTTATTGTTGTTTGAGATCCGGTGTAATGTTTCTTTATGGAAGAGTTGTGGTAAACATGAGACGAGCTGTTGTATCTGTGACCAACAAGTACAGAAAAAGGGGGGAAAAAGCATGCCAAAATGTATTCTACTGCTGCGGATTCCTTCCTTTGTTGGAAAGAGAAGAATAAAAAAAAGGGCGCTTTAGTTGATCCAGCGACCAGTCAGTGATTCGCTAGAGAGAAGAAGGAAGGAGGCGACGTTTGTTCGTCGCGGTGGAAACATGCTCAAACAGAAGAAGAAGAAGAAAAAAGGTTGCTCAAGTGGTCAAACAGAGAAAGCTTACTATGCGTCTTTGAGGGAGAGTGGCCGCAGCCCACATTGACAGTTGTGTGACACTGTACGTGACATAATTAAGCGCGCTTCTTTGTTCTTTTTTTTTTCTAGCGGAGAAGCAGGATGCGCACGCAAGCCAACGACGTGGTGGTAAACGTCGCGTGCGCGTGTCTTGGTAGACGAACGGGGACGTCGGGGAGATGACGCTGCAGAGCGCAGGCGGGCAACTACTGGTTCGATCTACCGCGCTCGACCACCTTCTTTGTGAGGAAGCTTCTTTTGTTGTCCGGGAGGTTGTCGACGGTGGCGCTGAAGTGGATGCCTCTGGTGCGGAGCCGCTGCTCCAGCGTGGAGAGGAGGCCGAAATAGACGAACGGGGACGTCGGGGAGATGACGCTGCTGATGTTGAATGGCGCCTCGGCTATGGCGCTGGCGGGCTTGGGCTTCCCCTCGGACGCCTCCACGTCTACGTACACGGACAGCCATCGTAGTCGATCCACACGGAATAGTTGGAAGCGGGTGGGTCGATAAGGATATCTACGACCATGGCCCGTTCACCGTTATCGTACCCCGTACCGGCGGGGTCAGCCAGCATTCTTATGTTCACGTTGGGGCCCCGAACCCGCCGAGTCGCGGGTTTTGTAAAAAATTAGACCGCACAAATTAAATGGGGCGGGTACGGGAGGGGGGGCGGACCCGGCCCCGAAACCGGTGGGTGCCATCTGGAGAGGAGACCCTTGAGGTGAGCTTGAGCAGTCCACCAACGAGGAGATTCGCGACGACAAAATCGATGTCTTGATGGAGTAGCTAGAAACCAATCCTACTCCAGATACAACGATGCATCATGCATGCATGGTGGACGCGTTACGTGGACATCAAGTTCACGTTACACGTGGCCAACTTATTAGTTCTTCAGTCCATGTGAAAATATGGACGGATGCATACTCAGTCCAACATGCATTCGCCTAACCAAACTTAAATCCTCACTCGGTCGCTCGCCTTGGCCTCGCCTATCATCGTCCACCGGCAAGAGACGAGTCAAGTTCGATATTGAAATGTGGAAGGTGTGTGGCCGCAAGGGCACTAAGCTCTTCTCACGCGGAGGCTACTTGCCCTTGCTAGCTCATGAACCTTGTGGTTAACGCCCGTTGGTGTAGGGATGTTGTGCTTCCACCGCTCCTCCGCCATCGCCACGGTGAGTAGGGAGCTATGGAGTTGGCTAGGTCGTCATCTACAAGTTATTTCCCATAATGTCGACTCTGCGTAAGTAGCAGGTTTTTCAATTACGAATTAGGGTGCACTTGACAAAAGGCTCAGAAAAAATCGTTTCTTTTAGCAGGTTTTTCAATTACGAATTAGTGTGCACGTACGCATGCATGGATATTATTTTTTCAAACTAGGAGGATCAAGGGCTCAAGGCGCTGTCGTGGGCAACGAGTGAACCAGTATAGGCATATTGTACTGATGTACGCGCGTTGTATATATATATGGGGTAAGTTGGTGCAGTAAATGGAATTGTGTATGTGGCTATATGTTGCACACGCATGTTTCATGCATGCACCGGGCTGGTCAATTAATGCATGCTGAACCTAATATAGCTCACCAAAACGATTTGGTAGGCACGTATAAGGAAAAGAAAACTGTATATAAGGATGCTAAGCCAATTTCTAGACACATCAATTCATGTATGGTGCAAATAAGTCACTCCCGAAAACTCGATACCACCTGGTTTTCTGAGTATAAATTATTGGTCAATCAGAAAAAATAACCTGGTGAAGTTCGAAAAAAAATGGGCGAAGGAAAAGATAAACATAAGACGATGGCGGGGTGTTAAAGTCGCCCCAGAACACTCGGCAGACAACCTCCGGACGAGGATGCGACGGTGCCAACGACGTCACGGTCGTCGGCCATGGATACACCGAATTGCCCCGACGCGGTCTCCCCGCCTCTATGTCAAACCCTAGCCGGTCGTCACGTCGACGGCCATGCGACAACCACACGTGGAGCCCCACACATACAGTTGACCCACATCGAGTTGTCGGACGTCGTGGCCGGGGCCGACAAATCACATCCCTCGCTCCCACCTTCTAGTGCACCTCCTCGTTACAGCCCTAGTACAAATTGTACTTCTAGACGGTATAGTTGAGATGCTTCAGATTTGAGCTTTGACGGGCTCCAACAGATCTCCTAGGGTTGTTATGCATCCTAAATACTTTTATCCTTGCAGTCGGGTTCTCGGCATTTCCTCCTTCCGTGTCGCACTCCATTAATTGTTGTCGTGGTGTGTGTACACATGCAAGACGTTATTTTTTTTTTCCTTTTTTCTTTTGAGAGATAAGCTTGTAACGTATTAGGCGCCAAAGTATGGCCAACATATTTTGGTTTTGGGCCCAAGTGTGGGAAACTGTTGTGGCCCAAACAAAATTTCCAGTCTTTTCCCGTCCCATCGCACACGAACAGATCGTCTTCATCTTCTTCCAGACCCCATCGAGTCTTTTCCCCTCCCATCGAACGCAGGACGCCGACTCCTCCCCTCCCTATCACATTTCGACCGCCTCCACCCAAGGCGAGTCCGACCATATTTTTTTAAATATGTTTTGTACTGTATTAGTTAACAGGATATAGAGTTCATGTAGAGTTTTTTTGTAATCTCTTGAGATTTTGTAGCAGTGCAACTGTTGGTCCAGCTAGTGCTACATGTGTAGTAAACCTTACTACCTGTTCCACGTTGTTGGTGTTGTTGTTCTGGAAACATCCAAGACATGTTCAGACTTCACCTCCCTTAATTTGTCCTTGCTGCCAGTACGGCTAGTGTGCAACTGAGACGTGTCGTGTCTTGGGAGCCCAGTTGGGGCGTAGGGGTCGGCATGTACTGGTGTTCTAAGAGCAAGTACAATAAGCTTATGTAAGCGGGCTATAAGGATTAGAATAATATTTTTGTGATGACATGGAAGAGAGAGAAGAGGAGAGAGAAGAGGAGTGGACTCTCATGCAAGAGCTAGCTGTAGCACGTGCTCCTAGGCAACTTGTGAGAGTGGGAGGTGGGCCATGTATCAATAAAGTAACACATTTTTATATCTCACTATTGTACATGTTGGCTCTATAGTTGGCTATAGGTGACATGGCAATTTCTTATAGCCGGCTGCTAGCTCTACTATTAATATGCCGAATTAATTTTCCTGTCCAGATGCGCTCGGTGAAGCATTATTTTACTGTCCAAGAGCCAAGGGTTGACAAGAGCACACATTAGGTAGCATCAATTATTAAGGAAGCAGCCTCAATTTCATTTGGTAGTAGGTAGAATGATGATTTCTCTGCTCATTGATTCTTTAGCTAGCTAGGGAAATTGAAGAGAGGCCCGTCTGGGAAATTGAAGAGAGCCTATTCCGTGAGCGTACACACGGCTGAAAAAAAAAGAAAAGAAGGATTTGGACGCACCGGTACGTACGTGGATGCATGTGTATGGAAGGAACGTGAGTTGAATCTCTCTTGGTCGATCGCGACTTGCGTACGTGTGTGGCGCGCTTGTTACAACTGCGAACCGCGCGCTAGCTCCCTGCTGTACCGCGCCTTCCATGGATCAGAACGCCGACGGTACATTATTGTAACCGAGTGTATTGAGTCAATGTCCACGTTACTGCTGCTAGCTCCATAGAAACGCATCCAATACGTCTACAATAAAAAAAAAAGAACCCTGCTATGCGTCCGACGAATTCACGTACGATCTCCGTCCGACACAGAAATCCACCGCTCGCTGCTCACCCTCGGCTGCATCCAACGGACTAATAATAGTGTCGTTGTGGCGGAAACATGCAAAGAGAGAAAGGAAGCGAAGTCTTTGAGGGAGCTAGAGTGGCCTGAAATCGGTCCTTCTTGCCGCAGCCCACACTGTACGTGACATAAGCGCGCTTTTTTTTTTCTTCTAGCGGAGAAGCAGGATGCGCACGCACGCAAGCCGACGACGTGGTGGAAAACGTGCGCGTGTCTTGGAGACGCAACTACTGGTCCGATCTACGGCAGGGTCCAGCGTGGAGAGGAGGACGAAATAGACCAACGGGGACGCGCGTCGGGGAGATGGCGCTGCTGATGTTGAACGGCGCCTCGGCTATGGCGCTGGCGGGCTTGGGCTTCCCCTCGGACGCCTCCACGTCTACGTACACGGACAGCCATCGTAGTCGATCCACACGGAATAGTTGGAAGCGGGTGGGTCGATAAGGATATCTACGACCATGGCCCGTTCGCCGTTATCGTACCCCGTCCCGGCGGGGTCAGCCAACATTCTTATGTTCATGTAGACGTACCTGCCGGAGACGGAGCCCAGCATCTGGAACGTAGTCTTGGAGAGGCTGGGCAGCACCAGTTGCTTCGCCAAGGGCTTGGAGTCGTTTTGCTGATGAAAATCAAGGGCCTCGTCGGGGAGGATGAGCAAGGAGAAAACACTGCGTTTCCCGCTTACCATCTGGTTCCGCATGGCGATGGTGATGTTGAAGGACAACTCCTCGACCCCCGACCCGTCGGGCCGCCATTGACAGAGTCTTATCAAGCCATTCATGGTGGACAGCACTCGGGTCGTGTTCGCCTTGGTGGCGTTTATCTTCGGTAGGGGCTTTTGCTCCAGCCCGGAGCTGCGCACCACAAACACGCCATCCACGCTGTCCATGGTGTAGTAGTTTCTCGCCTGGACCTGGTCAGAGCCCGGGCATTTGCACTTCTCCTTGGCATGGGAGCAGGAGAAGGTCGATATGAGGAGGAGGATGAAGCAGAGACGTGGGAGTAGTGGGAAGGCCATTGTGTCGCCCAGCTTCTTCGCTACTAAATCTTGGTTTATATGTATGATACTCCGTAGTACAGTAGTAGTGACTACTCGTACTTACTACTAGCTACAGAGTATCGTATATATAACAAGGCAAGGTTATAACCAAGAAAGAGACAATGCTACGTGTGCACCCTGAGTGCCGGCTTGTCTGATAAACAATGAGATTGTCCACCCGCAATCTCTTGGCTTCAAAGGAATTTGGCAGGAATTATGGAGGACAGTGTTATATATTTCTCAGTAAATTTTTCCTATTGACCTTTCATTGGTCCGTAAGACCTTATTTCTATGATCTATATGGCATACAGTTCCAAACAAGTTTTCCTCTTAGGCATCCTTTCCGAAAAATCCTTTTAATAATTGTTGCTCGATGGTTTTTGCCTTTTTTCCGCCACCAAATACCTTGTATAATTGAATCATATGTTTTTCCGTTCAAGATTCCAAATGTTATAACATCGTATTTCTATGTTTCTTTTTTCAATTCCTTATCAAAATCCTACAAACCAAGGAGGCTCTATATTTTTTCTTAACTTTGAAAAAAAAAACATTTCAGGTTGCAGTAGTACGCAAAGAAAAATATCATGGTGATAAATGGACGGATTCTCCATTCGTTCAACAAGTTGGATTTGCTCTTCAAGAAAATCATCTCCTATCATTCTCAATGTTTAGCGAGGTTGTGATTTCAGACAACTTGAACTAGCTATATAGTTATTCGGATTATGGTGAATCTAGTTTGGACTGAGAAGTTCCAAAACATAAATATAGAACTACAATGGAGGGAAACAGCATGCTTTCCATTAATCAGACAAATGCTAACAAGACTAGACTTGAAAAGTAGTTGCCTACAAATAAAAAACATAAACTCTTGACAAAATCAAACCATCAAATCCAAGGCACTACTAGGATCTGAAAAGGACAGAATGACACATGAAATATATGCATGTTATTCATCATTGAACCATATGGAGAGGCGAGAAACACTCGCAATCTCACCAAAGGGAGATGGAAACCCTATCACTGGGGTGACACGAAAAGGAGATGGAACCCCTAGACTAGGGTTGCACGAAATATGAGAGGAGAACAATATGTTTTTCTATAACTAAATTGGCAAGGAAAAACTCGCCATATTTGTAACTGTAAAAGACTTAGATTTGTTTTCACTTCTAACCCAGTTGGCAACTTATAGTTTGCTCATCTAAAAAAAAAATACTTACAGCCTGCTAGAAGAGCTTTTTTTTCTTTCGAAATGGGAATAGCCCCAGTCTCTGCATTGAAGCGATGTTAGAAGAGCTCTCTTGAAGTAAACTTATAACTTCCATTAATTTTTATTGTTACAAGAACATAATAAAGTGGTATATACTTAGTAATACAAACTATTTTTTTGAGAAAAGGCATTTCCCAGCTTTAAATTAATAAATCACAAATGGCAGTACACGCATGAAACCAGCAATAGGTTGCGAGCTTATAGTGAATACGCGCACAAAAAAAGGGAGAAACGCGACCACTGAGATAGATATCGAACGACTAGAGCTACAAGCTAAGCCAAAATAAAACATTTTTTTTCTGTAACTTGAGATCCTAGTGATACGCCTCAAACGTATCTATAATTTTTTATTATTCTATGCTCGTTTTATACCATTGCTACATGTTTCTACTACACTTTATATCGTTTTAGGGAATTGTTTGGACTAATCTATTAACAAGATTTCCAATGCCACTTTCTATTTTTTGCCTGTTTTTTGTTTCAGAAAATTTGTTCTGCGAAAGTCCGTGAAAAGACATGAAAATTTACGGGATCAGTTTTTCACCAGCATGAAGATGGAGTCCGAAGGAGACCTGGAGGCGGGCCCCCAACCACCAGAAAACCAGAGGGCGCATGTGGGACCTTGGTTGCGCCCACCACTCGCTTGGTGGACTCGGGCACCACCTCAGATCGTCTCTTCGCCCATAGCTTGCCTCTTGGCCTAAAACCGAAGCCCCCGAGAGGAATTTTCCATAAACACGTCCGAACTCCGCTGCCATCCAAAAGCCTAATTCAGGGGATAGAAGATCTTGTTCTAGCACCCTTCCGGGACGGGAATTTCCTTTGGAATCATCTCCATCGATCTTACTTCCTCCATGATGCTTCGTGAGTAGTTCCCCATGGACTACGGGTTCATAGCAGTAGCTAGATGGTACTCTCTCTCTCACGATCTCTATTTTAATAATCTTATAACTAAGATCAATCCCTTGTAATTAGGGACATGATGAATTGTTGCCTGATGATCATTGTTATTCATGAGCTATTTTTCTTCCTTGATGCCCGATTTACATTCTTACATATTATCCGATCCTAAATGGGTAATGGAATCACATCTAGGGGTTTGTTGTGTATTGAGAGAGCTAATGGTAGGATTGCTGGAGTGATAGAAACCCAAACCCCAATTTAGTTCTTGATATGTATGGGATGAAGAAGGACCTTTTATTGTTTGTTAATGCTATGGTTGGGTCTTACCTTTATTAATGGTGGGTATTTGAGAGCATGTGTGTTGTGGCCTCTTCCACTTAATTTAAGTTACATCCTTTTATGGCATTAATTGTTGAAATCTCCAAGAGAGAGCTTTGTGCTCGATAGTGGGTTTATGCCTCCTTCGTGTCTGGGCACGAGTTTCATAAAAGTCTAAGAACGAGGATGTCATGTTGCTACTAAGGGTAAAACAGCGGTGTTTATGTCTCTTTATTGATATGAACATTGGTTACATTATGTATTGAATTTATTGCGTTAGTCTGTTGCCTCGTGCAACTTAATACTAGCGAGATGCATGTTGGATAGTTGTCTCGAGGTGGATAGCAGTCCATATATTTTAATGTAATGCCTATATGAATCATGCCATGAATATTATTGCTCATGATAGTTGTCTCCGTTATCGGGCAGGACTGCAACCAGAGGACGCGAGACAGATGCTGGAAGAAGGGGCCGATAGACTAATTCTGGTGGTGTTGTGGGCGCTGATCGTTATGTCACAGAGGATATGTCTGAAGATGATCAAGTCAATTGATCACTTGGCTGTGAATAGGAGAAGCTCGTGGTTTTGATCAGTGGTGAACTCGTGTGTTTAACGGGGTATGTGGTTACCCTAAACCTCTCGTCTTTGTGCTCGTAGGGTGGCTAGAAACTTATTTATGTTATTCTTGCCCCCCCCCCCCCCCGCCATAGGGGGACGTGGAAAAGGGTTTGCTTTCTTTTGTTGTCTTTCGTACATAAAACCAAACATCTGTTTTGTAGTCCCTTGTGGTAATGGAACCCGGCTCCAACGGGAGTCGTTTGGGGGAAAAATGAGGTTCAAAATGACAGTTTTCACAGTTTTTCTCTGTTTTGTAATACTATGTTCTACACCTACAATCCTATTAAATTCCTGCGTTTTCTCAATTCCTCTGTTTCATAATCGTGTGATCCAAGGAAGACCCTCATAGTCGACCGTCGGGATGCAAACTAAAATGACATGCTTAGAGACGAGCAGTTGGAAAGATGTTGATACAACTTTATTTTTATTAGAGACATTGGCCGTCCGTGTATGTTTGATTTTTTCAATCTAATATACCTGGTTTAATAAATCAAACGTTTCAATCAGAACAAGAACTACTGAATATGAAAAAAAATACCATGCACTCACCTACAAGAGGGACGATGTTCTTGTGGCGCAAACCGTTGATGATGCTGACTTCAGCAAGGAAGTCACCATAGCGGCGGTTCTGCACTTCCCGGGTGAACCTCTTGACGGCCACGTCGATCGGCCACCTCATCTTGGAAGCGGCAGCGGGAAGTGTGCACCTGTACACGGTGCCGAAGGCGCCTCCCCCAAGCTTCATGTTCTCGTGGAAGTGGTTGGTGGCCTTGTTGATGTCGGCGAAGTCCACCTTGGTGGGCACCCCGGGGAGACGCTCTATGGACTTGGCGAGCTGACACAGCTCCTTGTGCCACCTCCGGTACCTCGAGTTGAAGTAGAACGCCACGGCCATGCCCATCACGGCCGTGGCGGCTACGGACCCAAGGACCGAAGACAGTATCACCACCTTCTTTGTCAGGAAGCTTCTTTTGTTGTCCAGGAGGTTGTCGACCGTGGCGCTGAAGTGGATGCCTCTGGTGCGGAGCCGCTGCTCCAGCGTGGAGAGGAGGCCGAAATAGACGAACGGGGACGTCGGGGAGATGACGCTGCTGATGTTGAATGGCGCCTCGGCTATGGCGCTGGCGGGCTTGGGCTTTCCCTCGGACGCCTCCACGTCTACGTACACGGACAGCCATCCGACACCATCCTAGTCGATCCACACGGAATAGTTGGAAGCGGGTGGGTCGATAAGGATATCTACGACCATGGCCCGTTCGCCGTTATCGTACCCCGTCCCGGCGGGGTTAGCCAGCATTCTTATGTTCATGTAGACGTACCTGCCGGAGACGGAGCCCAGCATCTGGAACGTAGTCTTGGAGAGGCTGGGAAGCACCAGTTGCTTCGCCAAGGGGAAGGAGTCGTTTTGCTGATGAAAATCAAGGGCCTCGTCGGGGAGGATGAGCAAGGAGAAAACACTGCGTTTCCCGCTTACCGTCTGGTTCCGCATGGCGATGGTGATGTTGAAGGACAACTCCTCGACCCCCGACCCGTCGGGCCGCCATTGACAGAGCCTTATCAAGCCATTCATGGTGGACAGCACTCGGGTCGTGTTCGCCTTGGTAGCGTTTATCTTCGGGAGGGGCTTTTGCTCCAGCCCGGAGCTGCGGACCACAAACACGCCATCCACGCTGTCCATGGTGTAGTAGTTTCTCGCCTGGACCTGGTCAGAGCCCGGGCATTTGCACTTCTCCTTGGCATGGGAGCAGGAGAAGGTCGATATGAGGAGGAGGATGAAGCAGAGACGTGGGAGTAGTGGGAAGGCCATTGTGTCGCCAAGCTTCATCGCTACTAAATCTTGGTTTATATGTATATGATACTCCGTAGTAGTAGTGACTACTCGTACTTACTACTAGCTACAGAGTATCGTATATATAACAATATAACCAAGAAAGAGACAAACTAGAAACGCTACGTGTGCACCCTGAGTGCCGGCTTGTCTGATAAATAATGAGATTGTCCACCCACAATCTCTTGGCTTCAAAGGAATTTGGCAGGCATTATGGAGGACAATGTAATATATTTCTCAGTAATTTTTTCCTATTGACCTTTCATTGGTCCGTAAGACCTTATTGCTATGATCTATATGGCATACAGTTACAAACAAGTTTTCCCCTTAGGCATCCTTTCCGAAAAATCCTTTTAATAAGGACGGTACTGGGCGTCCTCCGGCGATCAAAATTTTCCATCCCGCGGGTCCCCGTGCTGACACGTGTCCTTGTTTTTGCCCAAATCCCGTGTTTGTTCTGTGTAGCAAAAAAAACCCCTGGCCCGCTTTTGCTCCTATGTAGCAAAAAACGATTCGTGACAAAAATTAAAAGAAAATCTCAGACCTCGCCGGAGACTGTAGCAAAAAAATCGTGCTACTGTAGCAAAAATCAATTTCGTCGGACACATCACCGGGGGACTCTCGCCGGTGATCGCCGGAGAACTCGCCGGACAATCTCATAGCAAATAATTTGTACTATTATAGCAAAAAAAAAATAACAATTGCAGCAAAAAATTTATTCTATTATAGCAAAACTTTGACATCGCCGGAGACATCGCCAGAGTTCTCGTAGCAAATAATTTGACGAAAAAAAGCAAAATAAAACGAGTATGTAACAAATTTTTTGCCTCCACTCCCGGCCTCCCCGACGCCATCCGGTCGCGAGTAGCAGTGGCAACTGCCCATTGTAGCACCATCGCACGTCATTTGGAGCACCGCCGACGAGCGCCACCGGATGGGAGCATCACCGCTGACTTTTGTAGCACCTCCGCACTTTTCGACAGGGACAAGGAGACGGTGAAGCATTTGGCTAGCCTCTATCTTGGACGCTCGGCCGCCGGAGCGCCAAAAGAAGCGTGCACATAAGGCCTCCCAGCCCGGGCGCAAGCTTGAGTAGGAGCACAGGCGTCATCCCGCCTTGCTCTCGAGAGCAAGAAGCAGAGGCAGCTCGCCGACGTGGCCGCTCGGCCACCGGAGCGCATGAGGAGACTGGTGGGGGCGGCCGCCTTCGCATGTGAGCTCGCCGTGGAGGATTTGCTCATGGAGCGCATCCATGGCGGCGGTCGGGGCTGGGATCCCCCGTGGTGGCCTCCATCACCGGCGAGCTCCGCGCCGCCTTACTTCTCTTCCCGCGCCACGCTCCCCTCCGCCTCTGCCTTGTCCCGTGGTAGCCAGGCGCCAAGCGCCGCCACAGCGTACTTCTACCCCAGGTGGGAGCACAACGCGACGACGGGAGCACAACGCGGCTGTCGTCCCCGTGGTGGCCTCCGTCAGCGGCGGCGGCGGGAGTGACGGAGCACAACGCGGCGGGAGCACGAAAATCCAGCGAGAGGGCGGCAGAGAAGATAAGGCAAGGGGTGGGCCTCCCACGTTCGCTGATGGAAGGTGGAGGATGAGGAGGCGTGATCCCCCGGACGTTTTGAAGCGTTTTCCTTTTATTAATTGTTGCTCGATGGTTTTTGCCTTTTTTCCGCAACCAAATACCTTGTATAATTGAATCATATGTTTTTCCGTTCAAGATTCCAAATGTTAGAACATCGTATTTCTATGTTTTTTTTCAATTCCTTATCAAAATCTTACAAACCAAGGAGGCTCTATATTTTTTCTTAACTTTGAAAAAAAAACATTTTAGGTTGCAGTAGTATGCAAAGAAAAATATCATAGTGATAAATGGACGGATTCTCCATTCGTTCAACAAGTTGGATTTGCTCTTCAAGAAAATCATCTCCTCTCATTCTCAATGTTTAGCAAGGTTGTGATTTCAGACAACTTGAACTAGATATATAATTATTCAGATTATGGTGAGTCTAGTTGGACTGAGAAGTTCCAAACATAAATATAGAAATACAATGGAGGGAAACAGCATGTTTTCCATTAATCAGACAAATGCTAACAAGACTAGACTTGAAAAGTAGTTGCCTACAAATAAAAAACATAAACTCTTGCCAAAATCAAACCAT
The DNA here is from genome assembly GCA_028641055.1 of Alopecurus myosuroides. Lineage (NCBI taxonomy): Eukaryota > Viridiplantae > Streptophyta > Magnoliopsida > Poales > Poaceae > Alopecurus > Alopecurus myosuroides. Next base: position 635,085,629 of record CM054057.1, on the reverse strand, counting down.
CAAATCCAAGGTACGACTAGGATCTGAAAAGGACAGAATGACACATGAAATCTATGCATGTTATTCAATCATTGAACCATATGGAGAGACGAGAAACACTCGCAATCTCACCAAAGGGAGATGGAAAACCTATCATTGGGGTCACATGCAAAGGAGATGGAACACCAAGACTAGGGTTGCATGAAATATGAGAGGAGAACAATCTATTTTTTCTATAACTAAATTGGTAAGGAAAAACTCCACATGTAAACGACTTAGATTTGTTTTCACCTCTAACCCAGTTGGCAACTTAAGAGTCTGCTCATATTTTTTTTTACTTACAGACTGCTAGAAGAGCTTTTTTTCGAAATGGGAATAGCCTGGCTCAGCCTCTGCATCGAAGCGATGTTAGAAGAGCTCTCTTGAAGTAAACTTATAACTTCCATTAATTTTTATTGTTACAACAACATAATAAAGTGGTATATACTTAATAATACAATTTTTTTTTTTTTGAGAAAAGGCATTTCCTAGCTTTAAATTAATAAATCCCAAATGGCAGTACACGCATTAAACCACCAATAGGTTGCGAGCTTACAGTGAATGCACGCACACAAAAAAGGAGAAACACAACCACTGAGATAGATATCGAACGACTAGACCTACAAGATAAGCCAAAATAAAACATTTTTTCTGTAACTTGAGATCCTACTGATACGTCTCAAACGTATCTATATAGATTTTTTTATTATCCATGCTCGTTTTATACCATCCAAAACTGAAGCCCCCCGGAGAAATTTTTCAGAAACACGTCCGAACTCCACCGCCATCCAAAACTCTAATTCAGGAGACATAAAATCATGTTCTAGCACCCTTCCGGGACGGGGAAGTTCCCCCGGAATCATATCCATCGACCTTACTTCCTCCATGTTGCTTCATGAGTAGTTCCTCCATGGACTACGGGTTTGTAGTAGTATCTAAATGGCACTCTCTCTCATGATCTCCATTGTAATGATCTCATAACTAAGATCAATCCCTTGTAATTAGGAACATGATGAATTGTTACCTAATGATAAATGTTATTCATGAGCTATTTTTCTTCCTTGATGCATGATTTACATTCTTACATATTATCCGATCCTAAATGGGTAATGGAATCACATCTAGGGGTTTGTTGTATATTGATAGAGCTAATGGTAGGATTGCCGGAGTGATAGAAACCCAAACCCCAATTTAGTTCTTGATATGTATGGGATGAAGAAGGACCTTTTATAGTTTGTTAATGCTATGCTTGGGGTTTACCTTTATTAATGGTGGGTATTTGCGGATGCTTGCTAGTGTTCCAATCATATAGACGTGTAATCACTAGTATGTGAGAGTATGTGTGTTGTGGCCTCTCCCACTTAATTTAAGTTATAATTCTTTTATGCCATTAATTGTTGAGATCTCCAAGAGAGAGCTTTGTGTTCGATAGTGGGTTCATTCCTCCTTCGTGCTTGGGCACGAGTTTCAAAAAGTCTAAGAACGAGTATGTGATGTTGCTACTAAAGGTAAAACATCGGTGATTGTCTCTCTTTATTGATATGAACATTGGTTACATTATGTATCGAGTTTATTACGTTAGTCTGTTTCCTCGTGCAACTTAATACCAGTGAGATGCATGTTGGATAGTTGTCTCAAGGTGGATAGTAGTCCATATATTTTGACGTAATGCCTATATGAATCATGCCATGAATATTATTGCTCATGAATTAGATTAATTCTATCAATTATCTAGCGGTAATTTATTCACCCAACACTCGTTATTTTTATTGGAAAGATGGCTCTAGTGAACCTATGAATCCTATTATTATTACTGTTTTTACTTACTTTTGTCACATGTTATCTTGCTGCGAATATTATTTCAGATTACGCAAACCACATTTTACACTTAACATTACACCTCTTTTACCGTCTCTTCGCCGAACTAGTGCATCTATACAATTGGATATTATATTAGGTGTGTTGGGGACACGAGAGACTTCTTGTATCCTTATTGTCGGTTTGCTCGAGATGGATACATTCAAATTACACCTTCTTTATTCGATAAACCTTAGGTCGTCAAATTAAGGAAAACCAATGTTGTCCTACAAATCTCTACGCTTGGAGGCCCAATAAAGTCTACAAGAATAGAAGTTCATAGTAGAAATCACCTAGTTGTGTGTCCAATCGAGGATATCACGACTTTAACGGATAAGGACCCTACATCACCAAGAAACTAGCAGGACGGACTTCACAACACAGCCTGACAAGATATGATCATGAGAAGTGGGGAACCCGAATGCCACCGAATGGTCCAGAACTCCCACTTAACGTCTCAAATGAGGAGAAAGACATAAAAATATTGTCGTTGCCCAATCACTGATCTATGTTTTCACACGGAGATATGGAAACAAGGTGAGGACGCCATATGCACAAGAGCACCGCCTCCAATGAGGGAAGCGACATAAACGGTCGTCGCCATTAACGGTGCTAGCAGAATAAGGAAATAACTTCATTCAGAACCCTATCCCAAGTTAAACTTCCTAGCCACGACCGAGAACTTAATTATCATAACCAATCAACCCATCAACAAGACCTGGACTTGAGATCGTCTCCATGCGAGAATTTGCACCAATGCCATCGGGAACCAAATGAAAACCAACGAGCCTAGTAGGAAGAACATACCCTAGAAGATCCCAACATGAATTCCCAAACTAGGGAATAGATGTGAAACCACTTCTAGCAAGAAAAAAAATCAAAATAACAATGAAGATTGTGAGGGGAAAGGAAGCGTTAACCGCGGTGGCCGTCAATAGTTAGATGGTCAGTGCGCTCCTGTCGGTGCATCGGAGAACTTGGCATGGCATGCGGTTCCATGTACCGGAGTAGAGACATGGGGATAGACGGAGGGGAAGTGACGGTAGCGGGTACACAAGGTTTACCTAGCTCCAGGTTAGCCGAGGGTGGCTCCCTACTTCCCACAATATGCAATATTGGGCAATACAGTGAGTTTAGGTTAAAACTAAGCGTACCTCTTAGGGTCATTCCGTCCGGCTTTATATAGGCAGCCGGATCAGATTTGTAGAAAAAACATCTAACCACACATCTTATCTACCCTAACTTACACGGCTATGGAGTCCGGCTTCTTCCCCAAGTCGGAGTCCTGATGAGACTCCGCCTTACATACCGCCAAACACCACCTCCTGTTCTTCGGCCTGCTGGGCTGCCCTGTAAGCCTCCTGCTTTACAACCTCATGGGCCATGCGGGTATTCCGGCTTAGGGACTATGGAGGAGGGTACCCCATTCGCCATAACCCCAACAGTAGCTCCGGAAGAGGTTTAAGCTTCCGGTCTTTGTATTTTGCTTCGCCGAACAACATGCATTTCTTAAGCTTGAACCTTTCTCCAAAGTATGAATGTCGTGTTCGTCTTTCTTAAAATATGATGAAGCAGAATTTGATTCTTAAAAGATGATGGAAACAGAATCTGATTACTAACCTGTGTTCCAAAAAGCATCTATGCTAATTTACTGCTGCCTGGTTTGGCAGTGTCACATCCATCAATGGTTAGCCATGCGCCTCTAACACCACAGCCATCCGACACCGTCGTAGTCGATCCACACGGAATAGTTGGAAGCGGGTGGGTCGATAAGGATATCTACGACCATGGCCCGTTCGCCGTTATCGTACCCCGTCCCGGCGGGGTTAGCCAGCATTCTTATGTTCATGTAGACGTACCTGCCGGAGACGGAGCCCAGCATCTGGAACGTAGTCTTGGAGAGGCTGGGCAGCACCAGTTGCTTCGCCAAGGGGAAGGAGTCGTTTTGCTGATGAAAATCAAGGGCCTCGTCGGGGAGAATGAGCAAGGAGAAAACACTGCGTTTCCCGCTTACCGTCTGGTTCCGCATGGCGATGGTGATGTTGAAGGACAACTCCTCGACCCCCGACCCGTCGGGGCGCCATTGACAGAGCCTTATCAAGCCATTCATGGTGGACAACACCCGGGTCGTGTTCGCCTTGGTAGCGTTTATCTTCGGGAGGGGCTTTTGCTCCAGCCCGGAGCTGCGGACCACAAACACGCCATCCACGCTGTCCATGGTGTAGTAGTTTCTCGCCTGGACCTGGTCAGAGCCCGGGCATTTGCACTTCTCCTTGGCATGGGAGCAGGAGATGGTCGATATGAGGAGGAGGATGAAGCAGAGACGTGGGAGTAGTGGGAAGGCCATTGTGTCGCCCAGCTTCATCGCTACTAAATCTTGGTTTATATGTATGATACTCCCTAGTAGTAGTGACTACTCCTACTTACTACTAGCTACAGAGTATCGTATATATAACAAGGCAAGGTTATAACCAAGAAAGAGACAATGCTACGTGTGCACCCTGAGTGCCGGCTTGTCTGATAAACAATGAGATTGTCCACCCGCAATCTCTTGGCTTCAAAGGAATTTGGCAGGAATTATGGAGGACAGTGTTATATATTTCTCAGTAAATTTTTCCTATTGACCTTTCATTGGTCCGTAAGACCTTATTTCTATGATCTATATGGCATACAGTTCCAAACAAGTTTTCCCCTTATGCATCCTTTCCGAAAAATCCTTTTAATAATTGTTGCTCGATGGTTTTTGCCTTTTTTTCCGCAACCAAATACCTTGTATAATTGAATCACATGTTTTTCCGTTCAAGATTCCAAATGTTATAACATCGTATTTCTATGTTTTTTTCTTTCAATTCCTTATCAAAATCGTACAAACCAAGGAGGCTCTATATTTTTTCTTAACTTTGAAAAAAAAAACATTCAGGTTGCAGTAGTACGCAAAGAAAATTATCATGGTGATAAATGGACGGATTCTCCATTTGTTCAACAAGGTGGGTTTGCTCTTCAAGAAAATCATCTCCTCTCATTCTCAATGTTTAGCGAGGTTGTGATTTCAGACAACTTGAACTAGCTATATAGTTATTCAGATTATGGTGATTCTAGTTCGGACTGAGAAGTTCCAAAACATAAATATAGAACTACAATGGAGGGAAACAACATGCTTTCCAATAATCAGACAAATGCTAACAAGACTAGACTTGAAAAGTAGTTGCCTACAAATAAAAAACATAAACTCTTGACAAAATCAAACCATCAAATCCAAGGTACGACTAGGATCTGAAAAGGACAGAATGACACATGAAATCTATGCATGTTATTCATCATTGAAGCATATGAAGAGGCGAGAAACACTCGGAATCTCACCAAAGGGAGATGGAAACCCTATCACTGGGGTCACACGAAAAGGAGATGGAACCCCTAGACTAGGGTTGCACGAAAGATGAGAGGTGAACAATCTGTTTTTTTCTATAACTAAATTGGTAAGGAAAAACTCCCCATGTAAACGACTTAGATTTGTTTTCACTTCTAACCCGGTTGGCAACTTAGAGTGTGCTCATCTAATTTTTTTTTTACTTACAGACTGCTAGAAGAGCTTTATTTCGAAATGGGAATAGCCTAGCCCAGCCTCTGCATCGAAGCGATGTTAGAAGAGCTCTCTTGAAGTAAACTTATAACTTCCATTAATTTTTATTGTTACAAGAACATAATAAAGTGGTATATACTTAATAATACAAACTACTTTTTCGAGAAAAGGCATTTCCCAGCTTTAAATTAATAAATCCCAAATGGCAGTACACGCATGAAACCACCAATAGGTTGCGAGCTTATAGTGAATACACGCACACAAAAAAGGAGAAAAACAACCACTGAGATAGATATCGAACGACTAGAGCTACAAGATAAGCCAAAATAAAACATTTTTTCTGTAACTTGAGATCCTACTGATACGTCTCAAACGTATCTATAATTTTTGATTATCCATGCTCGTTTTATACCATTGCTACATGTTTCCACTTTACTTTTATATCATTTCAGAGCATTTGTTTGGACTAATCTATTAACAAGATTTCCAATGCTAGTTTATGCTTTTTGCCTGTTTTTTGTTTCAGAAATTTTGTTCGGCAAAAGTCCGTGAAAAGACCTGAAAATTTACGGGATGTAGTTTTTCACCAGCATGAAGATGGAGACCGAAGGAGACCTGGAGGCGCCCCCCAGCCACCAGGCAACCAGAGGGCGCATGTGGGACCTTGGTTGTGCCCACCACTCACCTGGTGAACTCGGGTACCGCCTCAGATCGTCTCTTCGCCTATAACTTGCCTCTTGACCTAAAACTAAAGCCCCCTGGAGAAATTTTTCAGAAACACGTCCGAACTCCCCCGCCATCCAAAACCCAAATTCAGGGGACAGAAGATTTTGTTCTAGCACCCTTCCGGGACGGGGAAGTTCCCCCGGAATCATATCCATCGACCTTACTTCATCCATGTTGCTTCGTGAGTAGTCCCCCCATGGACTACGGGTTTGTAGCAGTATCTAGATGGCGCTCTCTCTCATGATCTCCACTGTAATGATCTCATAACTAAGATTAATCCCTTGTAATTAGGAACATGATGAATTGTTACCTAATGATAAATGTTATTCATGAGCTATTTTTCTTCCTTGATGCATGATTTATATTCTTACATATTATCCGATCCTAAATGGGTAATGGAATCACATCTAGGGGTTTGTTGTATATTGATAGAGCTAATGGTAGGATTGCCAGAGTGATAGAAATCCAAACCCCAATTTAGTTCTTGATATGTATGGGATGAAGAAGGACCTTTCATTGTTTGTTCATGCTATGGTTGGGTTTTACCTTTATTAATGTTGGTTATTTGTGGATGCTTGCTAGTGTTCCAATCATATAGACGTGTAATCACTAGTACGTGAGAGTACGTGTGTTGTGGCCTCTCCCACTTAATTTAAGTTACAATTCTTTTATGCCATTAATTGTTGATATCTCCAAGAGAGAGCTTTATACTCGATAGTGGGTTCATTCCTCCTTCGTGCCTGGGCACGAGTTTCAAAAAAGTCTAAGAACGAGGATGTGATGTTGCTACTAAGGGTAAAACATCGGTGTTTGTGTCTCTTTATCGATATGAACATTGGTAACATTATGTATTGAGTTTATTGCGTTAGTCTGTTGCCTCGTGCAACTTAATATTATTGCCTATATGAATTATGTATTGAGATGCATCTTGGATAGTTGTCTCAAGGTGGATAGTAGTCCATATATTTTGACGTAATGCCTATATGAATCATGCCATGAATATTATTGCTCATGAATTAGATTAATTCTATCAATTATCCAGCGGTAATTTATTCACCCAACACTCGTTATTTTTCTTGGAAAGATGGCTCTAGTGAACCTATGAATCCCGGTCCATCTTTTACTATTATTATTACTGTTTTTACTTACTTTTGTCACATGTTATCTTGCTGCAAATATTATTTCAGTTTACGCAAACCACATTTTACACTTAACATTACACCTCTTTTACCGTCTCTTCGCCGAACTAGTGCATCTATACAATTGGACATTGTATTAGGTGTGTTGGGGACACGAGAGACTTCTTGTATCCTTATTGTAGGTTTGCTTGAGATGGATACATTCAAATTACACCTTCTTTATTCGATAAACATTGGGTCGTCAATTTAAGGAAAATTGATGTTGTCCTACAAACCTCTACGCTTGGAGGCCCAATAAAGTCTATAAGAATAGAAGTTCATAGTAGAAATCACCTAGTTGTGTGTCCAATTGAGGATATCCTGACTTTAACGGATAAGGACCCTACCATCATCAAGAAACTAGCAGGACAAACTTCACAACACAACCCGACAAGATATGATCATGAGAAGTGGGGAACCCGAATGCCACCGAATGGTCCAGAACTCCCAATTAACGTCTCAGATGAGGAGAAAGACACAAAACTATTGTCGTTGCCCAATCACTGATCTATGTTTTCGCACGGAGATATGGAAACAAGGTGAGGAGGCCATATGCACAAGAGCACCGCCTCCAATGTGGGAAACGGTCGTCGCCATGAACGGTGCTAGCAGAATAAGGAAATAACTTCATTCAGAACCCTATCCCAAGTTAAACTTTCTAGCCACGACCGAGAACTTAATTAACACAACCAATCAATCCATCAACAAGACCTGGACTGGAGATCGTCTCCATGCGAGAATTTGCCCCAATGCCATCGGGAACCAAATGACAACCAACGGGCCTAGTAGGAAGAACATACCCTAGAAGAGCCCAACATGAATTCCCAAACTAGGGAATAGATGTGAAACCACTTCTAGAAGAAAAAATCAAAATAACAATGAGAATTTGTGAGGGGAAAGGAAGCGTTAACCCCGGTGGCCGTCAGCGGTTAGATGGTTAGTGCCCTCATGTCGGTGTATCGGAGAATTTGGCATGGCATGCGGTTCCATGTACCGGGGTAGAGACATGGGGATAGACGGAGGGGAAGTGACGGTACCGGGTACACAAGGTTTAAACAGGTCCAGGTTAGCCGAGGGTGGCTCCCTACTTCCCGCAATATGAAATATTGGGCAATACAGTGAGTTTAGGTTAAAACTAAGCGTACCTCTTAGGGACATTCCGTCCGGCTTTATATAGGCAGCCGGATCAGATTTACAGAAAAAAAACATCTAACCACAAATCTTATCTACCCTAACTTACACGGCTATGGAGTCCGACTTCTTCCCCAAGTAAGAGTCCTGATGGGACTCCGCCTTACAACCGCCAGACACCACCTCCTGTTCTTCGGCCTGCTGGGCTGCCCTGTAAGCCTCCTGCTTTACAACCTCATGGGGCATGCGGGTATTCCGGCTTAGGGACTATGGAGAAGGGTACCCCATTCGCCATAACCCCAACAGTAGCCCCGAAAGAGGTTTAAGCTTCCGGTCTTTGTATTTTGCTTCGCCGAACAACATGCATTTCTTAAGATTGAACCTTTCCCCAAAGTATGAATGTCGTGTTCGTCTTTCTTAAAATATGATGGAAGCAGAATATGATTCTTAAAAAGTGATGGAAACAGAATCCGATTACTAATCTGTCTTCCGAAAAAGCATCTATACAAATTTACTGCTGCCAGGTTTGGCAGCGTCACATCCATCAATGGTTAGCCATGCGCCTCTAACACCACGCGAAGACAGAAGGTGACCATATGCCACCACTTTCCCCATTCGGTAATCGAGGCGTGGGTGGAGTTAGCCATGTTCGCCACATTTATGGTGCCACGCGTGGCATTCATTCGGCTCATTTTTGTTTAGTTTCCTTTGGGAGAAAACCCATGAGACCTGAGTGGTTAGATCCAGCAGCGTCGGTGTTGGCCATCACTCCATTATTGAAGGCATCGTTGTTTGAGCACCTCTCTTGTTACGCTCGAGTTGTTCTCATTGGTGATCGCATTTTTCATTTTTGTAATAAATTGATCGTGTGTATCCCAAATATCATGCCTAGTTCTTTTATAATGTCTCACAGTTGGGTGTAATTGATACCTTCTTTATATTAATTATTCACTTTACGAAAAAACTATTGCTAACAATGTACTAGATCTTTTGGCCATATGACTTGAGAACTGAACACCAAAAACAAAACCCCTTCATTCCCCCCGTCGCTCCCGCAAGCGGCGGCGGGAACCAGAGCCGACCACATTCACAGCCCCTCTTCTTGCTGCTCCTCCCCTCCTCCCCGTCGCCGGACGGCACCTCCGGCCAAAGGCCGGGCGCTGGTGGTGGCGAGGCTCTTCCGTCTGCCTCGCTCGAGGAGCTCGACGCGGGTCGAGTAAGCCGTTCTGGGTATTGTGTTGATTGGGGGGTGCGGTCGTTCCAACGGTGGTGGGGCGAGCTGGGGCGGTGCCCTCGCGTACTATGGGGCTTCACAGGCACCGCAGACTGCGGCATCTTCGCCTAGAGATCTCGACAATCGCATGGTAGACAGACGGCGAGGACGGCTGCCTTCAACGATGCCGACTCCACCAAAGACTGTGATGGAGAGGCTCGGGGCGGTGTAGCTCCGGGACATGGCCGCCAGAGGTGGCCAGATGCGGCAGGGTTGTCGGCCCGGATCTGGGCCTATTATGACCCGGATCTGGGTTGGACGGGCTCTGCTGCCTATGTAGTTTCATTGGCTCCCGGCATGACTGGGAGCCCTTCCTCTAGCCATGTAGTGGATGAGGTGCTAGGATCCAGGCCAGGATGTCCTTGATTCGGTGATCGCCTAGTAGCCTCGTTTAATCGAGGTCTGCGGGTGCGACCGGCGGGCTCGTCCTGCTAGTCGTACCCCCACTGTTTGTGGGTTAGGTGGCATGGTCCTTCTCCTGTCCGTTTCGATGGAACTGTCGTTACATCATCTGTTTCTCCGGGGGGGGGGGGGAGGGGGGATCTTGGATGCCGGAACGGCGGCCCCGGAAGGTGGACTGCGCGGCTGACTCTGCGGTGAGTGACGTGGAAGTAGTGATGGTCGTCTTCTCTGACCACACTTGGGTGGAGTGGTGTTGGTGGAGAGAGATCGTGGTGCTGGCGGCGTTTTAGCAGTGGCAGCTCCCAAATTGCGTTTGGAGGCTTGGCTCGGCGATTTTTGGCAGTTGGTGGTACTGGGTGTGGTAGGAAGGTTTTTTCCGAGCGAAAGCTCTGCGCTTCGGCGACAAGGGCGACGACATCTGCGGGTGTCGTATCCCTCTTGGGGGCGCACCTTCTCCATATTAGGGCTCCGGGTGAGAACCCCTGACCGCTCGGTCTCGACGGCGACAATGTTATGCGGCGTCGTCACCCTCCTAAGGCATCGTCGTGGAACTTCGATATCTCTCGACCTCGCGCTGGGGTCCTCAGTGACAGGTCTGGGTATTTTTTTTAATCTGCTGTGTAAGAGGGTTTCTTTACCAATTTTTACCGGTTCGGTCGTTCGACTTTATTTATAGAGAATCAAACGCGGCAATCTTCTAGAGAAAAAGGAAAGCAGCGTTCATCGGTATAAGAACTGGTCGACGGATCACTCTTTTAAAAGGCCTCCTAGTACGTATTACTAGATCACTGAGATCTAAACTTCGCATAAACTATATGCATGTCTCTATCCCGATCGATATATCCGCTCAGCTGTCAGCACCATGCTCTAGTCAAGAGTCAGCACTCAAGACTATGAGTTCGATTTAAAAAAATCGTACGGTCGCCCTCCTGGCAACAAATGCCAAGCTGTGGCCAGGGTCGGCGATTTAGAAGACCATGACATGGTACTCCTACAGGCTAGAGCTAGCGAGCTCTGTCCTCCAAATGATAAAAGCAGCCAAGTTTTCAAATGTCAACTTTTTCATACGTCTTCACGAAGACTCGAGTGAGAACTCAGCTCATAACGCCATATGTATGCTAGCCAGGCGAGCTGAGATCATTTTCCTTTCTCCTCTCCCCCATAGTGGTCAATCCATTGGCCCTCTTCATTGTGAACACTCCTACTGTTTCCTACAAATTGTATGTAAAGTCTAGTCTCACGCGGTGAACGCAAAGAAGTAGATTTATGGTCTGCAGACCGGCATGATCTGAGCTGCAAATGTCCAATAAAACACAACAAACCTATCAAAAAGAGGCATGGCTAAAAACACTGACTCGACCATAAAAACACATGTTAAAGGTGCATTATTCTCTCTCAGATAATATTTTTTGGACGCGTTCAAACATTGTCATTTGTTAGCGGATGTTAATACATTTATTTATATGCTGTCTTGGAGCACTAATATGGATTAAGTGTTGTCAGCAGCTCTACCCCAAGTGACCAAGAGAAGAACGAGATGGGCCTCGCTCAGCGTGCAGCTCGGCCCAGAAGGCTGGCCCAGCCCAACAGGCGCCACGTCGGGCCCGAGTGGACAAAGTGACGACGTACACGGCACCACCTACCACGCGGCTATAAGGGCATCGTCTTCCTTCAGGAGAGCCATCCAGTGGATCACGGCGAAGAACGGCGGCGGGGCTGATCCCCAGTGTAATAGGCTAGCTACTATCCAGATCGATTCCTCTTGTATCCCGTACTATGAACCCTATATGTCCAAGCAATTGAGAGATCTCTAGCGAGGTGTTAACATCGTGGTATCAGAGCCTACCGATCCCCTCCCCACCACCCAAAATTCCGGAAACCCGAAGATACACCGCCGATCGCCGACGCCTCATCGACAACATGGATCCAGCACTGCGGGAGTACCTCGACGCCATGCGCAAGGACTCGGCAGAGCTCAAGGAGGCCTTCACCAACACGAGCAACGCCATCATGATGAAGCAGGAGTCCATGGCGAATCAAATCGCCTCCCAAACTCACCAACTCACCGATCTATGCGGCTGGAAACCAGATCTGGAAGCAAGGTTCGCTCAGTTGCAAGCCACCGTCTCGGAGCTGCAACGAGTTCAGCCCGCGGCAGCGGCAGCAGCAAGTGGATCGGCGACGGCCCATCTCGTCGCCGCGCCCCCCTTCATCAACTCCGGGGCGGTCCACGGGCAAGGCCACGGCGTCGACCTAATTCCCGGGAGTCTTTCGGCGGTGGCCGTAGCGCCATCGTCGGACCTCCCGGTCACGGGTATGGCATCGCTCCAACAACCCTATGCTCCTAATTCCGATAGGCAGTTAGTATCCAGTCAGATCATCACGAGTTTGGGCAATAACGCACCGAATTTTCCATTTCCCCCGTTCAACGGAGATAATCCAAATCTTTGGGTCACTCTCGCGGAGCAATATTTCAACATGTTTTCCATCCATGAATCTTATTGGGTCTCAATGGGCATTTACATTTCTCTGGAGCTGCGGGAATTTGGTTGCAATCAGTTCGAAAAAAATTGGCTGATCTGGAATGGAATTCATTCACTTCTCTGCTTTGCACACGTTTTGGAAGGGATAGGCACCAACTGTTGATTCGCCAATTTTATACTGTTAGGCAAACCACTTCAGTAGCAGATTATATTGAACGCTTTGATACACTTATTAATCAGCTTGTCTCTTATTCGGATACTACTCACCCGTTTTATTTTCTCACACGTTTCGTCGAGGGCCTGCGCGCCGATATCCGAGCAGTGGTAATGGTGCAGCGACCAAGAGACTTGGACACTGCCTGCTCTCTAGCACTTTTGCAAGAAGAAGTTGCAGAAGGGGAAGCTCTATCACCATCGCGTCAGACAGAACATCGGTTCATCAAGTTTCCACAGAGAAGCAGTCACACCAATTCTCCTTCTGTGCCAGCAACACCAGCAGCACGGTCAGTGGATAACCGTGGTATTGACAGTGCCAGAAGGAATGGAGATGATAAAATCACAGCTCTCAGAAATTATAGGCGTGCTAAGGGCCTCTGCTTTACTTGTGGAGAGAAATGGGGACCGGAACACAGTTGCCCTAAAACAGTTCAGCTACACATCGTGGAAGAGTTGCTAGCTTTGTTTTCACAAGAGGAGGTTACTGGCAGTGATAGTCCAAGTAGTTCAGAAGAAACTGATATGGCCTGCTCAATTTCCATCCATGCATTGACAGGCTCAACAGTAACAGCAACAGGAGTAATTCAAATTCAGGCATTCATAGCAAACCACGAGGTGCTCATCCTTATTGATTCTGGCAGTTCAGCATCGTTCATAAACCAACAGCTAGCAATGCAGTTATCAGGAATCGTTGATCTCCCTACACCATGTCGTGTTAATGTAGCTGACGGCACTCAACATAGATGCTCCAAGTATATCCAGAATTGCACTTGGCAGGCCCAGGGGCATGAATTCCAAACTGATCTGAAAGTCCTCCCACTGGGGGCATTCGATGTGATCCTTGGTATGGACTGGTTGGAGCAGCACAACCCCAACATCGACTGGGTGAATAAAACTCTGGAAATTCCTACACAAGGAACCGTGGTTCAGTTACAAGGTCACAAGAATGACACGCAGCAGTGTGCTGCAATATCAGCTACTGAATTAGCATCAGCTTGTCGTCAGGGTTCAGTGGCCCATCTAGTGCACGTGTACTCTTTGAACGATGCAATCCACGTGGAGGACATAACACCAACAGAAATTCAGAGAATAATTGACCAGTTCGAAGATGTTTTCGCTGAACCAACTCAACTTCCTCCTAAACGTGATTGTGACCATCGAATTCCTTTGATTCCTGGAGCACAACCAGTTAATTCGAGAGCTTATCGTCACAAGCCTGAACTTAAATCTGAGATTGAGAGGCAAGTCAAGGAGTTGCTTGAATCAGGAATTATACAGAAAAGTATAAGCAGTTTTGCTTCACCAGCTATCTTGGTCAAGAAGAAGGATGGTACATGGCGCCTATGTTGATTATCGAGCCTTAAATTCTATGACAGTGGTCAGCAAATATCCAGTGCCCGTGATCGATGAACTCTTGGATGAACTAAGTGGAGCAAAATGGTTCTCAAAACTGGATTTGAGGGCAGGATACCATCAGATCAGATTGGCCCCCGGAGAGGAATTTAAAACAGCATTCCAGACACATTCAGGGCACTGGGAGTATACAGTTATGCCTTTTGGGCTGGCAGGAGCACCAGCAACATTTCTGGGAGCCATGAACAACACACTGCAACCACTCTTGCGCAAGTGTGTTGTCGTTTTCTTTGACGACATACTTGTCTATAGCAAAAGCATGCCAGATCACCTGCAACACTTGGCACAAGTGCTGGAATTACTCAGGCGTGACAAATGGCTCGTAAAGAAATCCAAATGCTCTTTCGGCCAGCAAAAGGTAGCCTACCTAGGGCATGTCATAGACAGTACAGGAGTAGCTTCAGATCCTGACAAGATTAACAAAGTAATGCACTGGCCCACTCCTCAGAACAGCAAAGAGAGAAGCTTTCTTGGGTTAGCAGGCTACTATCGCAAGTTTGTCAAGCACTTTGGGATTATTGCTCGACCTTTGTTCAATTTGCTCAAGAAACAAGCACCCTTTGTATGGACCAGTGACACTGACACAGCGTTCCAGCTGCTCAAACAGAAGCTAGTACAAGCCCCAGTTTTAAAATTGCCAGACTTTGAGAAGACATTCGTCATCGACACGGATGCATGTGATGCAGGGGTGGGAGCAGTGTTACAGCAAGATGGACACCCCATTGCATACATGAGCAAACCGTTGGGCATCAAAAATCGTGGTCTGTCAACATATGAGAAGGAATGCCTTGCAATCCTCATGGCAATCGAGCAGTGGAGAGCCTATTTGCAACATAGAGAATTTGTTATCAGAACTGACCAAAAGAGTCTGGTTCATCTAGAAGAGCAGCGTTTGACAACGGTTTGGCAGCAGAAGGCATTCACTAAACTTCTTGGCCTCAGATACAAAATTTGCTACAGAAAAGGCCCCGAGAATGGCGCTGCTGATGCTCTCTCACGACGATTGCATTCTGACACTGAGGTATCACTGCATACAGTGATCGAATGCCAACCAGCTTGGCTTGACGATGTCAAGGCCAGTTATGACTCCAATGCCCAAGCGCAGAAGTGGATACAGAAATTACAGCAAGGCCCAGACCCCAAGAACAGATTCACCTGGAAAAACAACATCCTATTTCCGTGATCGAATATGGTTGGGAGGTTCCCTGGAATTACAGAACAGGATACTGCTTGCTTTCCACTCCAGCAAAATTGGGGGCCACTCAGGATTTCCTGCCACCTATGCCAGATTAAGACACCTGTTTGCCTGGCCCAAAATGAAAAATCATACCAAGCAATTTGTGCAGTCGTGCATGGTGTGTCAGCAAGCCAAACCTGAGCGTGTTAAGTACCCAGGATTATTGCAACCCCTTGATACTCCAGCTGCAGCATGGGAGATAGTCACGATGGATTTCGTCGAGGGGCTACCGGTATCTGGTAATGTCAACTGTATCATGGTTGTTGTTGACAAATTCACGAAGTATGCGCACTTCGTTGCCCTTCACCATCCATTTACAGCAGCTAAAGTGGCAGCAGCATATGTCAGTAACATCTTTAAACTCCACAGCCTGCCCAAAATTATGATTTCTGACAGAGACCCCATTTTCACTAGCAAATTCTGGCGCGAGCTGTTTGAAATTCTGGGAAGTGAACTGAGAATGAGCTCGGCATATCATCCTCAGACTGACGGCAATCTGAGAGGGTTAATCAATGCCTCGAGACCTACCTGAGATGTTTTACACATGCGTATCCAAGCAAATGGCATCAGTTCTTGTCCCTAGCGGAATATTGGTACAACACTACACATCACTCTGCTATTAAGATGTCACCATTCGTCGCCCTCTATGGCAAGGAACCGAGACACTGGGGGATTGATTCGAGCTACACTTGCACCGTTCCATCTCTGGAGGAATGGCTAGCTGAGCACAAAAAGATCCAGCTTCTCCTTCAACAGAACCTGAACCATGCGCGCCAGTACATGAAGAACCAGGCAGACAAAAAACGTACAGAGCGCACGTTCCAGCTGGGAGAAGAGGTATTCATCAAATTGCAGCCGTATGTGCAATCCTCTGTACTGCATCGTTCCAACAACAAGCTATCATTTCGTTATTTTGGGCCATACAAAGTGACCAAGTGTATCAACCCAGTGGCTTATGAGGTGGCTCTTCCACCTGAGTCAAGAATCCACCCAGTGTTCCATGTCTCCCAGATGCGCAAAGTACTAAAAGCAGGTACCTCAGCATCCACTCACCTTCCTATCAATTCTGATATTGTTTCGGTGCCAGCCAGAATTCTGCAGTCCAGGTGGCACAACACTCCCACTGGCCGCCGCGAACAAGTACAAGTTCAGTGGCCTCCTGACTGCGACTTGGACGTTACCTGGGAGGACAAGATAGAGCTGCAGCACAAGTTCCCAGATTCAGTGGCTTGGGGACAAGCCATGTCTCAACCGGGAGGGGATGTCAGCAGCTCTACCCCAAGTGACCAAGAGAAGAACGAGATGGGCCTCGCTCAGCGTGCAGCTCGGCCCAGAAGGCTGGCCCAGCCCAACAGGCGCCACGTCGGGCCCGAGTGGACAAAGTGACGACGTACACGGCACCACCTACCACGCGGCTATAAGGGCATCGTCTTCCTTCAGGAGAGCCATCCAGTGGATCACGGCGAAGAACGGCGGCGGGGCTGATCCCCAGTGTAATAGGCTAGCTACTATCCAGATCGATTCCTCTTGTATCCCGTACTATGAACCCTATATGTCCAAGCAATTGAGAGATCTCTAGCGAGGTGTTAACAAGTGTTGCGCGGTTACTATTGTTGACTGATGATTTAGTCGTTGTCAGTAGGAGGACATACAGCGAAAATTCCTTTTGATGCTAGGACTCGCTGGAGCCATTTTCCAAAATATTCAACACTACGTTTTAAAGTCTTAAAATATGTCAGCTTCTCCGGAACCCTAATTCTCGTGATCCTTTGTAGGACAGAGCCGATCGGGTTTTTGGGTAGCGCACACCGTGAACGCCAGCAGTCTATATTATCGCTGCACCGTATGTTATTTGTCTTCCTTGTTTGAGATCTTGCTAGAATTTCTATTAGTTTCATCAAGTCTGTTAGTTCGCATGATTAGTGTAGTACTTGCTATTACAGTCATGAATTGTCTAGGTTTATATGGTAAACTGCTAATATATTCAACAATTAGGAGCTCTTGGCAGAGAGCTCGGCGTTGGGAAGGCAGAGCTACTACGATGAAGCCACTTCAGCGATCTCAGTCAGCTTGGATATGTTCCTTGGCGGAATGGTTTCTTGGAAAAACCACAAAAGTACTCCATCGGAGTATCATTGGTGAACTCGTCCTCGGATGCAATCAGGCCAATCTGGACGCATATGGCTGCGTGAGATTGACGTGAAGATGTGAATGAGGAGCACAACTTTGAGAGCCTTGTGCATTGTTTTGAGCCTTTCGCCGAGATGAACAACCGTTTTTTCGATTGCACCACCGTGTTTTTTTGTTTCGGCGGCAAAAAGCATTGACGTCGACAACAAGCCCTAAATTTTTTTGAACCATGCAGCAGCGCCGCAATTCTTTATTTTACTCAAGCACTCGATGTTTTTTTAGGGTAAAACAACCGCCACTTTATTGATCAATAATGCTTATCGGAATATAGAAATCATCTGAAGTCTGGTTAAGTGAGACGTGGCGACCAACATCACGGTATGCAGATGCACGTGCGAGTCCGTACGTGAGCTTCCTTGTTTGAAGCCCTGTGCTCCTGAACAAAATTCACCGATGCGAAGTTTTGCCTCTGGACCATGGTGCTAAACTTGCTCATATAAAGCACCCGTCATGCTTGTAATAACTTTCAAGGCAATCGGACGCTATCTTGATCTCTCACAGTTGTAGATCCGAGGTAGAGCTAGTGCCTCTCTACTGGCGCGTCAAGAATCGCGATTCCGTGAATGACAAGGTCGAGGCGCCTAGCAAACAACCATTGTCAGACCTATAAACAAGAGCCACCACCTCCAAATCGTGACCTAAAATTGATCTTGGCGAACAGGGCCGGCCCATAGGCCGGGGCAACGGGGCGGCCGCCCTGGGCCCCTGGGAGGTAGGGGCCCCAGCTCAGGTAGTATTCCAGTATATACTGTCGGTACATGAAAAAAATGGGCCAAGCCTACTCCACGTATTTAGCATTCACGGATGGAAAGAATGGATTGCTAGTGCTAAAAAATCTAATCTATGGCTACGTTGCTGTAGAGCCCCATGGATCTCCGCTGTAATAACTCCATTGTCCTTGTTTCTGAAGAAGAATGAAAGAATGAAAGGAATCGAGAGTTGTATTGATGGAATCGTTCAGGATTTATATGGCCCGAACGGTCGTTTACAAGGTCGGTTTACAAGGAGGCGCCTCTTCCAACAGGCGTATATAGCGTTTGGACAACGCTTCACGAAGTAACTGCTGACAGTTATGTTAACACAATATTAACTGCCTATTTGACCTAACAAAGACGCTATAACTATTCCTAACACTCCCCCTTGGACAAACGCTATCCTTTGCAGAATTCATTGTCTTGAAATACTTCATATAGTCTTGAGTGCTAGAACGTCCTTGTACCATCTTGATACTCTTTGATTTTTAGAATCTCTCCCCCAAAAACCTCGTGGGAAAAATATGAGGAGAGTTGTATTTGATATGTTGTTAAAACTCCTTTAAACCCTCTGGGAAAAATAAGGAGAAAATGATACAACATATAATGATTAGTGTCTCATGGACAACTCATATGAGAAAAACCTAGAGAGGAAAAATCTCATCGGTGAGTTTAGAGACCAACAAATATGCCTTATATACTTCATTTAAAAACCCCGGTGGGGAAAATAGAAAGTATGACATATGATAATGAGAAGATATTGCCTCATTAAGAACTTTATATGAGAACCTTGAGAGTGAACTCATAAAGTGAAAAGATTGCAATATGATGTCCCATAGAAAACTCCTTTAAAACCCAATGGGGAAAAAATATAAGGAGAAAGCAAAATGGCATATCCGAACACTTGTATTTATATTGTCTCATTAAAAACCTTTTATGAGAAACCATTAGGGAAAAACTCATCAAGGGAAAAAGAGTACAATATATATGATCTTATGATCATTGACGGGTTATGATAAGGGAGTTTACTCCCCCTGAACTTTGCAAATCTCAACAATTTTATTTGCAATATTGTTCCCTATATAACCCATATGCATTTGAGCAATACAAGTGATGTTATCTTGATAGATAATGGTAGGTGATTCTGTTGAATCATAACCACATAATCTTGAATGTAGTCAATCATTTTGTGAAGTCATACATAGTTTATGATGCTTCGTATAAAGTAGTTATACCAAAATGATTAACAATACTAGATATTAAGGTCTTTTTTGAATTGTTCCCTTAATAAGATATTCCACTAAATTCAGTCATTGATATGGCATTTCGGGATCTGATAATTATAGCTAACATATGTATATCACACAATTTTCAACTCTTGATGTTCCTGAGGGAATTGATCAAGATCATTAGTGCCTAGTACATATCAAAGGATATTACGTACACCAACCATTTAGTTGGGGTCAACACTTCAAATAATTGACAATACATTACAACGATGACATTCAATATGGCACTAGAGGTACCGATACCATTTCATCATTGATAATATGTATGGATGAGTTTGCATCCATGTTACGGATAGTATAACCATATGTGTATTTAATATGGTCTATCCATATTTAATTTTGAAAGATATTACGGATATACATAGATTGATAGATATGTATTTCTTAGGGAATATCCTCAAGTTTCAAACTTGATGATTATTTGGTTTAATCCAAATCTCCGTCACAATATGATTGCAAGAACCTTTGATGTATTGTATATACCTTGATGATAAAAATCACCAACATAGGTCATGTAGAATCCATTGAGGGATTTTGCTGTTGAGTACATGTAAGCAATCATATCCGAGTAATCCTTTTGAATAAGGAACTAATATAGTCGATTGTACCACCATTTTTTCCGACTATTTTAAGTCATGGAGTGACTTTTGATGTTTTACACAATATATGTTGCGATTTGTTCATTAATTCAGATTTCCAAGTCTTCTTAGGGACTTATATATAGATATCTGAATTGGGTGATCCATATGAGTATGTAATCACCGAGTCTATCAACTGCATGGATAGTTTATTTGTAGCTGCCAATAATATTTATATCGAAACGTAATTCTACTTATACCAAGAGGGTATGTCGGGTCTCTGCATGAACCCTAGTCCTACCAGCATCGCTTTTCACCACCTCATTTTTCGTTATGATTGAAACATTATTTGTCTCCCAAAAGGGAAGATAGTTATGAAGAGAATGTATTACAGTGGTAAGTACCTCTCTTATGTTGAGCGAGTGCTATTCTTATTTAATTGCTTCCTTCTAGTTGAACCAATATATGAATGCTTTAGGCATTCTGCCATGGACTTTGGTTCAGGGCCCTAAAGGTTTTAGCAATTTAAGAACAATTATATGTCGACATATGTAGTCTTATGTTATATGATTCGGTTGAATCAATAGAATTTCTGGAAATTATATTTACATTTTTTTTTAACTCCTCGTGATTTCCCATAAAAATGGAGTCAATGGGTTTCGATGTCCCAACACTTTAAATTGTGTGCACATATGTTGGGTTTGGATGAGAAGCATCCATTATGTGTTATTCAACTTGAGGTTGAACTACATTTACTAGTAGAGGATATAATTTCCTCTATTTCCGCGGATGCATATGAGAACTCATTCCTCATGTGACCATGATTCTCCCTCGTTTCCTCTCATTTGAGGAGAATAGTGGTTGTATGTTGTATTTCCACTTTGCATGGCACATTGATTGCATGCATAATGTGATTTTTCATGACATCTTTGTCATAAGTAAATGTATTTGGCAGATTTGCAAAGTGTTGCAAATATATGATTGAACTTTAGGTTCAGATTTTGAAGTACGTGAATATGAGGACTGAATGTCTATGACATTTCTAATTTTCGGGATTATTTGTGGTACGAATCTCCCCCTAATGCCGAAAATGTCCTTATTTTAAATGTAATCAGTGTAAGGGCAATAACTAGTTCCCCCGATGGGAGCTTGAGGTATTTATGATTGACGGATAAGTAAATAGTTATACCTCACATAGATCCCAAATTTAATGTGAGGGCCCATGTACACTGGAGTGGTGATATCGGTATATAACCGAATAATTGCAGATGGGAAATACTTGTTTGATTTCCACGTACTTATTGCAAGATATGATATGGAGTTACTATGATCTAGAATAGATCTGCGTGTGTAAGACAGTATGTTTCCAACAAAATGTTGGCATATTATAGTTCTGTAAAAGTAGTCACATGATTAGTTTTATTCTTTTGATAAAGAATTTAGCTGCACCATTTTGGGTATGTACATGAGGTACTTAGTAAAAACCATACATGCTCGTGAAAGTAGCATTCAAATGGGTTGAACACATATGTTAGGACAGTTTGCTCTTAATTTGATAATTTGAGCAATTAATTTAGAAATTCATGGGCTTGTGGAGATTATATACTCACATAAGATCATCTTTTAGGTGTCTATTGATACCATGAATAAATGTCCCAAAAATGGTTGAGTAGTCCACATATATATTCTTGCATGTGTTCAAGAAATTTAAGTGGATACTTTACGCATTTTAAGATGAGAGTGTCATAAAAATCAATTTTCTCATGGCACTTGGCTGCACATAAAATCTGATGACTTGAGAATTTTGCAGCTTTTAGGTTGTGACCAACAAAATTGTCACTAATTTTTCGTATCACCTCGATTTTAGGGTGACATAGGCAATAATGCCAAAACTCTTAAAGTTATAAATATTCAAAAAATTAGTTTCTACGCAACAAATAAGTAGTATGAATGTTATTCATACATTCAAATGGCATGTCAGTGGAACATGATATAATGGACAACATACCACATGGAGTAGTGTGCTTATAGGCTGATGTCATGTGGGGATAGTTATGAGACTAAACGAGGTCTCTAAAATATCTTGGTGATTTTATCCAACATGCAAATTGTTATTGCAAAAGGGATATATCTCCTATGGACAAAGTCTTATGTTCTTATTCTGATGAATAGTATAAGTATTGTCCATACCCAGATTATTTTCTGGTACTTATCGAAGTGAGATTCGAAATTATCCCATTGAACTCGCATTGATCAATGAATTTGAGAAATAACCCAACCAAATGCTTGAGAGCATTTATACGTATGATAAAACTTTATAGTTATACTATCACTTTGGTAGGTATCATACGATTCTTCTTGTCATTTTACCTCCACTTTACATTAATTTCTCGTAGTTCTTTTCGAGACCATTGAGATTCTTAGTATATGAGTACTAATATGAATTTCAAGATAAGGTGTATCACCCGTAGGGTGTATATGTTCATCTTTCATAAGAAGAAATTCTTATCCTGAAAAGATGATGATTTTATTGCATTATCATCAAGAGAGGATGTAAAGTGATTTATAAATTTGGATCAGATATATTTCTCATCCATCTGATAACAAATTATTAACTTGGAGTTGACTCATTACACAAGAAGAACTATAAGTTGCAATGGATTAGAAGTCCAACAAAATAAATAAGTGAATACACACTGTGTATGCAACATATGTCTCCTTGATGGAGGTTGAGGGAAATGAATGTTTATCCAATTTACCCGCATCCAATGTGAGTTCATGAATTTATGTATGAAAATGTCAGCTATGTCCTACATGAGATGATCATGCAATTCATTTACTTTGATAGTAAATAAAAATGAAAAATGCTTAGATTGAGTACATAAATGGTCAATATGAATCCTTAATGACCATAGGCCATCCATTCAATGTTGATACATTAAATGATATTTCTATCGATATTTTGGACTTCATTTGCAGAGGGGTGGGTGATACTATATTCACCTCCAAAACATAGATATGTATTCTGATATTGGTTAGTCATGGTGAAGATAATCACCACGTGATATAGGACCTATATTACTTTGTGTGAAACTCAACCATTGCTATATATGATGTACTCTTATCTTGATAGATAGAGGGTGCAATGGTCATATCAATGATATAGGCTCCACTACTTTTATGTTGTACCAATGTAATGGAAGCATGAAATGATCATGCATGAATTGATTTTACTATGGTAGTAAAAAAAATCGTAAACAACAAATGTGTTCTAGAGGAACAATTTAAACATTAAGATGATGCTTTTATGCCCCGCGTGTAGATCTCAAATTGTAGGTTAACATGTTATGGATAATCTCCATATTTATGGAGTACATCTCTCGGTATTAGGAAGCATATTCCAACGTATGTCGGTAAATGCCCTATTCTGATACCTTTTGTTATACTTTGAGATAATTTTATTTGAAAAAGCACTTTGGAGATAATCTCTTATTATCAAAATGATAAAGTATATCTCTAAAGGACGGTGAATAATTTTAGTGGCATTCTTATAATTCTTTTTAATTAATATAAGAATTTGCAATTGAACGAAAAATCAGTTGCAAGGTAATATTGGTGTACCAATATTGCATGTTATAGAGAATGCTAGAGGCAAGCGTACTTAACATGTCACAAATTCAGGGAAGGAGAGTCCCAAATACCAGTATAGTTGACTTCTGCATATACTAATTCAGTAATACATGTAATTGTAAAAACATTTAAGACTTGAAATATGAGGACCTGAAGGCATCATATTCCACAATTAGTTAGTCTAAGGTTTAATCCCTAAATTTTTATTTAGCCAGTGGGCTTAAATAAGGTAGAAATATATCTAAGGATTAAACCATAAGGCTTAATTGCCTAATATTAGCATGCTGAAGTCTAGTATTTAAAGTCATATAAGCCTAGGTCTTATATGCATTTAGCAGATAATGATTGACTATTCTACAAAGTATTAGAGTGAATAGTATGAAACCGGAGGACTGAAACAAAAATTGCCAAAGGGATAAGGTTCCTCGTCCTCCACTCCCGTGCTTTAGCAAATCGATTGATTGGTGCGGCTGTCCCTTTACACGGCGAGCCGACTGCTGCTGGTCGCCTATTCCTCGTATGGCCAGCTAGCGATTGGAGAAGCCAAGCCAAAGGCCGCGTCCCTGGCTGCGGCACATAATATCTACACTGGAATTTTCCCTGTAATTTCTGTTGCCGGCATATGAGGCCGTGCCAGCGTGTGCTGCCGCACGGGAGTTGGCCGTCGGCCTTCGCCGCCAAGAGCGTGGAGCAGCACCTCGCCGTTGTCGGGCCCGGTGACGAACAGCCGTTTCGGGCTGGCGCGCCGGCCAGGGAGGCCACCGCCGAGGGCGGTTCCCGGTCTGCGCGCGTCGCCTAGCCGCCGGTCCTGAAGACCAAGCGCACCACGAGGAGTCAGCGCCGGGAGGCCGCTGAGATGAGTGCACCTTCGTCGGGCCTTGAGCACGCCGGCCGTCTCGACGACTACGACAATGTCTCCGCGCCGGCGAGAGGCAGCCGTGGAGTATTCAACTTTGGCCGGGCCTTGCAGCGTGTCGGCCTCAGGTGACCTTGCCGCTGGGAGCGAGGCCGACGATACAGGTCTCTGCGACGGGCCCAAGAGGAGCAACACCTTTCTTTCCTTCTTCGTAGCCTAGAAGCTCTTGTTGGAACAGTGCTGATAACGTGAAGAAGAATGAAAGAATGAAAGGAATCGAGAGTTGTATTGATGGAATCGTTCAGGATTTATATGCCCGAACGGTCGTTTACAAGGTCGGTTTACAAGGAGGCGCCTCTTCCAACAGGCGTATATAGCGTTTGGACAACGCTTCACGAAGTAACTACTGACAGTTATGTTAACACAATATTAACTGCCTATTTGACCTAACAAAGACGCTATAACTATTCCTAACAGTTTCCTCCCCAAAAATTTGTTCTAAATTTGTGCTGTCCATAAGGGCCCGATTTTGTTGTCTCGCCCCAGGGCCCCCAATATGTATGGACCGGCCCTGTTGGCGAAGGCCCCAGCCCCGAACATGAGAGAGCCAGCCGCCCTTGCCAGGGTCCTCCGTTTTTAGGTTCAGGTTCATCGACCCCTTCTCCGTTGGCAACGGTCCCTTTAGTACAGTTTCTCGGTCCGACTTGTCGCCTAGCCTTGGGTCCGTGTCCACCTTCTTGCCGCAGCCCATACGGTACGTGACATAATGGCGGTGTGCCGGTGTTTTCTCCCAGCCCGTGAGTAACACAAGGGAAAATTGTCTTCACCGTTGTTAGGAACCCTATCAGGTCACGTACCCGTTCGTTAGGGTTTCTCTCCTCCCTCCTGGCGACAGGCGGTGAGTCCTCGACTTCGACTCGATCTCCTACTCCGACACCGATCGGGAGTTGCAGGCCACGTACGACCACGAGCTCCGGCCCTAAATACTCCGGCGCGGGTGCGATCTCTCGCCAGGAGTTTTTCAGATCGATTTCTCGAGGACTTAGCCATGTCAGGGTCACGTTCGGCGACGCAATCTGAGACGGCGTCTGGTGATTCCAAACTGAAAGAGAAGGCTGGAATAGGCACAGATGAGATGGCAGATGGATCTGGAATACAAGGGGGAGCTTTCAACTCGCTGTTCGATCGATTGGATATTGGTGAGGATGAATTCGATGACCTGATTATCGAGGATACGGGCATCGATTTGACAGATAGCACCAGATGGTTAGCGGTGGCTCGAGTTCACTGTGAGAAAAGTTTTAGCCATGAAGCCTTCTTCTTACAGATGAGAGCTGCGTGGAATCCTGCGAAAGAAGTTTCTATACGACCAGTGGGTTCTAAGAGATTTGTTATACAGTGCTTCTGCCTCGGAGACTGGGAGAAAATCACAGAGAGGGGTCCGTGGTTATTTCGCGATTGGGCAGTGGTGATTGCACCTTATGATGGAATCTCCGACCCGGATGATGTGGTATTGGAATTTATGCCAATCTGGATCCAAATACATAAAATACCAGAGGGATTCAGGAAGGAATCAGTAGTGAAGCAATTGGTTAATAGACAGGCAGGCGAGGTGATTGAAATTCAGATGGTTCCTCCGGGTAACTTCAGAGGAGATTATGTCAGGGTGAGAATTAACCAGGATGTCAGAAAAGCATTAACACGATTTGTTTCAATTTCGCTTGGAGGGAAGCGATCAATTTTTGAAGTCAAGTATGAAAAACTTGGTATGTTGTGCTTTGCCTGTGGTCAAATTGGACACGTGTTTAAGGAGTGTGGCACTGGGATCTTTGATGAGAAAGAACTGAAGTTTGGTGATTGGATTTATGCGGAAGGATGGCGCCCTAGAGGCAGCACTGGTATGCGTGGAGGTTTAAGGGGACGGGGTGGCAGAGGCAGTATGAGTGGCCGGTTTCCAGCACAAGGAGGTGATCAGTACGTGGATTGGAGAGCTCATCCCGAGCGCAATTCACTAATTTCGGAGGAATTAAAGGACACGGCCACGAGTCCAATAAAGCCAAATGATCAGTATATGCTGGATGCAGAACGAAACGCTAGGAAACGGCTGGCCTTTGATCAGGAGAATAAGAAGGAGTCAGAAGGGCCTACTGTTGCTGTCAGAGCGAACATAGCTGCAGAATTACCACTGGTAACCACATCTAGCAAGAGTCAAATAAGCAAGGAACAGAAGCGGCATAAAGGAGGAGATGGTTCATCATATTCTGGAAATTCTAATGGATCGGCGGCATCCCTAGAGGGTGACCGCCGGGTCCAATGAGTATCATGAGCCTGAATTGTCGAGGGTGCGGACGGCCCGAGACAATTCATGAACTTAGCAACTTAATTAAGTTGCACCGTCCGAGGTTGGTCTTTCTCTCGGAGACCAAGCTTAACAGTACACGAGCGCAAAATTTGAAAGGAAGACTAGGGTTTTCCAATGCTTTCGGCGTAAAGAGTGAAGGCCAAAGTGGAGGTTTAGTGCTTTTTTGGAATTCAGATTCGGTTGTAACATTGAAATCCTATAGTAGGACACATATAGATGTCTTTGTGACTAATGAAGATACAGGAGGTACCGAATGGAGATTTACGGGTTTCTACGGAGACCCTAAAAGATCTAAAAGGAAACGAAGCTGGGAGTTGTTGAAGTACCTAAGAAGGGAATTTGACACACCATGGATTTGTGCAGGCGACTTTAATGAAGTGGTGTCGGCGGGTGAACAATTTGGAGGGCATGGCCGTGAAGAGTGGCAGATGGAAGGATTTAGGGAGGCTATTGAAGAATGTGGATTTGAGGACATGGGGTATTCGGGTACGCCCTACACATGGGACAACCGTCAACATGGCGCAAGCAATATCAAAGTAAGGCTAGACAGAGGGATGGCAGATGTTCGGTTCCTGGAGATTTTTGATAACTCAATGGTGACTCATATACAGACTACGCAAAGTGACCATTGTGCCTTGTTTATTCAGATCAATACCTCCGAATGGTGCAAAGATAATGGTGGTTCTCGGCCCTTCAGGTTCGAAAATGCATGGATACGACACTCTAATTACTCCAAGGTTGTCGAAGCTAGTCTTATTCCACATGTCAATAATCTAAGTGACATGGCCAGTGCTCTCGGAGGGGTACGGTCGATACTTCAACAGTGGAGTAGAGATGAATATGGTTCTGTTCATAAACAGCTAAAAGTATTGAGAGGGAGGTTGGAAAGGATTCGGCTTAATTCGCTTGGTACTGGACCATCTAGACAAGAGATGCAGTTGATTAGGAGGATTTCGGAACTCCAGACTCGAGAGGAGATTGAGGCACAACAGAGATCACGTGTACTGTGGATGAAAGAGGGGGACCGTAACACAGCGTATTTCCACTCTAAGGCAAAGCAACGTGGAAGGAACAACAAAATAAAATCCCTACGGAGAGAGGATGGTTCTCTGGTTTCGTCTCAAGTTGAGATGGAAAACATGGCTGCCAACTTCTATAAATCGCTGTTTACTGCACAGGATGATACTCAACCCGAAGTGGTGACCGATTGGGTACCCCCTAGGGTTACTACCTATATGAATGAACAATTGATGGCCACATATACGGATCTGGAGATCGAACGAGCATTGTTCATGATGCATCCGAACAAAGCACCGGGGCCGGATGGTTTTAATGTTGGATTCTATATCAAACATTGGGGGATTTTGAAAGGTATGGTGTGTCATGCTATACGGGTTTTTCTAGAGGGAGGAAGTATGCCCGAGGAGGTAAACTCATCGGTTCTGGTTTTGATCCCCAAGGTAAAATCACCTCAAGATCTCACTCAATACAGGCCTATTGCACTTTGTAACGTGCTATATAAAATTGCTTCGAAAGTGCTAGCTCTAAGACTGAGACCGGTGTTGGAGGAGATTATTTCAGAGGAACAAAGTGCCTTTGTACCCGGAAGATTGATCACAGATAATGTACTTACGGCATATGAGTGCATTCATTATCTTAAGAGGAAGAAGGGGAATTCTGCTGCTTGTGCTATTAAATTGGACATGGCAAAATCCTATGATAGGGTTGAATGGAACTATCTGCGGAGTATAATGAATAAATTGGGCTTTGCCTCTCAATGGATTGATCTTGTTATGAGGTGTGTGGAATCAGTAACACTCTCTGTTAGGGTGAATGGAGTTTTCTCGGAGTTCTTTAAGCCTACACGGGGTATTCGTCAAGGAGACCCCATATCCCCTTACCTTTTTCTCCTATGTGGAGAGGGTTTTAGTTGCATGTTGAAGAATATTGGCCCGGATACCTTGCTAAAGGAATTCGGGTGGGAATCCATGCACCATGGGTTTCCCACCTTCTTTTCGCTGACGATTGTTTGATTTTCTCACAGGCATCACCAGCAGGTGCTTCTCGATTACAATCAATTCTTGAGAGATACAGAATTGGATCGGGTCAGATGGTTAACTTCAATAAATCGGCAATATTCTTCAGTAAGAATGCAAAGGTTCCAGTTAAGCGTGTGGTTCATCAGGGTCTCCATATTTCATCGGAGGCTCTTGGAGAGAAATATCTTGGGCTTCCCACGGCACTGGGGAGATCGACAGATTCTCAGTTCGAGCATATCATTGCCAAGGTTAAAAAGTTGCTGTTTGGTGGACTTCCACGGTTGCTAAGTAGTGCTGGAAGGGAAGTGTTCATCAAGTCTGTATGTCAAGCAATACCCACGTATTCGATGAGTTGCTTTAAGCTCTCAAAGAATTTCTGTAAAAAACTTACGGCGGTGGTGGCAAAATTTTGGTGGGGAGGTGATGATAAAAAGAGGAAACTCCATTGGAAAAAATGGGAAACTATAGCAATCCCAAAATCGGAGGGAGGAATGGGGTTCCGTGATTTTGAGCTGTTTAATCAGGCAATGTTGGCGAAGCAAGGGTGGCGTCTAATGACTAGACCAGATTCATTGTGTGCAAGAGTCCTCAAAGGGAGATATTACCACGATAAATCTTTCTTGGAAGCTGGCAGTAAGAGGAATGCATCGCACACTTGGAGGGCGATTTTACATGGACGTGAGGCTCTCAATGGTGGTCTTATCAAAAGGGTGGGTACTGGATCTTCTATTAAAATCTGGGAAGATCCTTGGTTAGAGGAAAACATTGGCTCTAGACCTCTAACTAGGAAACTCACGGCTAATGCAACTATGGTTGCTGAGTTGATTGATCAAGATGGAGATTGGGATGAGGAAAAGCTACATGCTAACTTTGTTGAACCTGATATTGTGGGTATCCGGAGAATTATACGTGGAGAGGAGGATGACGTTTGGGCTTGGAAATTGGAAAAGAACGGGAATTTTTCCGTCCGTTCCGCGTACAGACACATGTGTTATCAACGGAGATTATCTGATGCTCCTAATAGCTCTACTGGTCTTCTAAACCCCGTATGGAAGAAGCTCTGGAAAATGAAGGTACCCCCGAAAGTGAGAAACTTCTGGTGGCGTACGATACATAGGTTTATACCATGTAGACAGATTTTGCATAACCGGCATGTCGAGAGGATCCAGAATTGTGAAGATTGCGGTGAGGAGGAATCAATTTTTCATTCATTCTTCACTTGTACGTGGGCAAAGATTTTCTGGGGAGAGATTAAGAGACTGACAGCGGTAAAAATCCCAGTTTTGCACCCAGATTCGTGGGCAGTTGATTTACTCAATGAAGAGCATGTGCCTAGTCACAATGCTGCTGTCATTTTATGTGGGTGTTGGGCCGTGTGGTCGGAGAGAAATAATCGGAGGCATAAGGAGAGAGGATGGGACCTTATGGCATCTGTCCGATGGGCTGTTGACACGGCATGCGATCTTGCCACTCCGGGCGCAGATGGAGGCAACACCAAGGCAAAAAGAATTGTGGCCTGGGTGCCACCGAAGGCGAATCATGTCAAGGTAAACGTCGATGCTGGTTTTGATCTTGGTACACGATCGGGAGCTTCTGGAGTGATCATTCGTGATCAGATGGGGGGTTTGATTCGAGCCCAAGCCATCTGGTATGAACATGCGGCGAGTGCAAGGATGATGGAAGCGATTGCAATCCGTGACGGGATTCGCTTTGCTGCTGATCTGGGATTTTCAAACGTTGAGGTTGAGAGTGATGCTTTGGAAGTGGTGAATTTATGCAACTCGGATAACTTCCAGCGAGCTGGTATTGGTGCGGTCTGTACTGAAGCTAATAACTTAGCTTTCACCTTGAGTAGCTGTACCATTGCTTATGTTTCGCGAGTTGCAAATGAGGCGGCACATTTATGCGCTAAGCAAGCTAGTAGCTCAAGACGTAGATGTCTTTGGGTTAATTATATTCCAGCTTTCCTGCGGGATAGCATCAGAAACTCCTGTAATATCTCTGAGTGATTAATGAGTATTTATCTTCAAAAAAAAAAAGGTCACGTATAGGTTGAGTCAATGTCGACGTTACTGCAGCTAGCTCCATAAAAAAGCATCCAATACGGCTAAAATAAAGGAACGAATAGCAGCAGAAGCTTCTTTGTTCTTTTTTTTCCTAGCGGAGAAGCAGGATGCGCACGCACGCTAGACGACGACGAGGTGTCTCGTCGGCTTACTGTCGCGTGCGCGTGTCTTGGTGGCGCGATCTATTCGGTCATGCCTGACCCTCGACCAGCGGCAGAGCGTGGAGGCGCAGGCGGGGCTGTACTGGTCCGATCTACCCGGCGATCTACTTGCCGCGGTCTACGACAGGGTCCCTACGGCGCTCGACCGCGTCCGTCTCACCGCGGTATGCAGGTCGTGGCGCGCCGCCATGACGTCGCGGCACAGGCCGTCGCCGGCTCTCCCGTGGCTCCTCTACCCGCCGCGGGACGACGATCTGGGGACGGAGCGCCTCATGTACTGCCCTGAGGATGGTGGGGTCATACGCATCTCGCTCCCGAGCGTGGCCGTCCACAGGCGACTCGTTGGTTCTCACGACGGAGGTTGGGTAGCCGCGTTCGAAGACGGGCGACACCTTCTCTCTATTGTGAACCTCTTCTCTGGCTACGAGGTAACGCTGTCAGAGAATCAGAGGCGGCTCATGTGCACTCGTGACAACAACCATCGGTTCCATATCCGGAAACTTATCTTCTCCGAGGCCCCTACCTCGAACGGGTGCATCCTTGTCGCCATCACAAAGAATTGGTGTGTCGCCATCTGCAAGGTCGGCTGCCCGGTCGGAGGATGGACAATGGCAGTACCACGTAGTACTGCGGAGCGCGTATGGGACCTCGCCTTTTGCAATGGCGAGCTCTACGGTCTTACCGCCCATGGGCAGGAGGAGCTAATGAGGTACGAAATCGGTGAGGGCGGCGTCGGCGGTGCGCCGGTGGTCAACGCCGCTCATCACCTGGCCATCGAAAAGTACGGTGGCGCCCGCTATCTCGACGACCCGGTCTCATACGCTACCTACCTCCTTGAGCTATGCGGAAAGCCCGTGATAACGGTGAGGGCCCGATGGTCAAGGAACCATGAGCCATCCTTTAGGGTGTTCGAGCTCTCCGATAATACCGACACGAACGGCAAGTACAAATGGGTGGAGGTGACGAGCTTAGGCGATTATGCCTTCTTCGTAGGGCCGATGACATCATGCAAGGCAGCCAACATAGCAGCATGTGGGCGCGGCGGGGTGGAGTCAAACCACGTCTACTACTTCAACCATCGCTTAGTCTCCCGTAACTACTCCCTCAGCGACGACGAAGCGAGGATATGCATGGACGATAATGGTGGCCCTGCGTTGTATAGCGGGGATGAGACCGTCGGTAGCGATGGAACAGAGAGGAAGATTGTGTCGGTGAGATATTATGTGGCTGACCCTAGATCCACCATCTGGCTTTTCCCTCCGGATCTCTAGCTAGCCATTAAAAGTGAACATCTTTGATTCGCCCGAAGTCGTTCGCTAGGTGGTCTAAGAGCTTTACAACATTTTATAGTAATTTTTGTAATTATTTTTACCTTTGAGAAACGGATTTGCTATTCTCAACCCAACCCTCAGACTTCTTGCTATTCCTCAGCCCTCGGACGTCTAAGATTTTGTTATGTCTCAGTCGACTTGCAGGTCCGTCCGATCGCGCCAAGATTAGTGCATTGCTAGTTTCTTTTGTTCAAAGAGGGGAATGGAAACATAAAATGGGAAAAATCGAACCTAGGACCTACTCTTGCAGGCTGCCACTAGTAGAGAACACCCCTCCCCCTCATTCATCCCGTTTTATAAGGGCTATTCGTCCCGG
Organism: Alopecurus myosuroides; assembly: GCA_028641055.1. NCBI lineage: Eukaryota > Viridiplantae > Streptophyta > Magnoliopsida > Poales > Poaceae > Alopecurus > Alopecurus myosuroides. Next base: position 635,052,545 of record CM054057.1, on the reverse strand, counting down.
TTGTCCAACCGGGATAAGGCAGCCGGGACAGATGCCCCTCCCCATTCGTCTCGGTTGAGTTACGAACCAGGATGAATGGGTGGTCCATCGGTGGATCATTCGTCCCCGTTCGTAAAACGAATCGGGATAAATACCTCCTCACCATTTTTCAATTTTTTTAAAAGAAATTCCAATTTTTTTTCTATTTTTGTATTTGAAATTTTTAACCCGTTAATCGCACTACAGACACATTTATCTCTAACCATTCTTAATTACAATCTAAATTACTCGCCTCTAATAACACTTTCCCAAAGGTCAGCCATCCTGAGACTACTCTACCCCTAGCACGATTAACTTGTTAGTTCCTTATCTATGAGCTAGCTAGAAAGAACAGATGCTTACCTCACAATAATATCCTATCAATCCTATTAACCCATGGAATATGACGCCACACACCTTTATTTTATGTATGGAAATAATTATTTGAATAAAAAGAAACGAATCATTAATAATAATCTTGAATTAAAATAATCTTGAATGCAAATAATAATTTACATTGCCTTTTTTTATTTAATACTGAATAATTCATATCTGTAAATCCGTAAATCGAAATTTGGCAAATAATATGTCAAAATCGATTAGAAAAATGAGAGAAATACAAATATGACATCCATATCATCTAGAACCTAACTCTTGACAAGTTTTCCTCTGGCTTGTCTAATCAGGAACTATCACGCTATAAGTACATGTAAACTCTCTAGAGAGAAGTAGATGTCGTTGAAGCAGGTCACACTCGGGAGTGCAATGTTTGCAACCCAAAACCTATAACACACTTCTACACATATGGTATGGAACCCACTAGCTTGTGGTGGAAACTCGACGCTCCGGAGCCCCACTCGGGCCGGTGAAACCCTAGAGAGAAATGGTTTTTTGCAACGCACCAACCACAAATATGTTGGAAAAATTGAGAAATACATTTTTTTAAAACACTAGACCATGTTATATGCACAAATAACCAAAAAAATCCTCTGAAAAGGTTCCATACACCTCTTTTCAGAAAACAAGTTTCTGCCGATTCAGTTGGAAACGGCTGTTATGGCCAAATCTATGGCATAGTTTGTTGAAATGTGCCCATATTCCACACAAACATTCATCTTGGAAGCAGAAAATATTGACGGAGAAAGTTTTCCTTTTCACTGAATAAAAAAACCTTTTTCCATTTTCCGAGTGTCAAAAATGTTTTTTTTTTGTGAAGGACCAACCAATAATATGTTGCAAAACTTGGTAGCTGCATTTTTTGAAAATACTAGACCATGTTATATGCACAAATATCCAATTTTTTTCCTCTGAAAAGGTTTCCATCCACCTCTTTTGAAAAACACAAGTTTCTGCCGATTCAGTTGGAAACGGGTCAAATTTGAACTACAGGTGCCTCGTAGTTTGCAAATGATTTTTGTCAAAAATCATTTTTAGGTACACAACTACCTATTTCATCAGAGATACACCAAGATTTTATCAATATTCAACCCCTACCTACGAACGGTCATGCCCGTTGTCTTGACTTTTTCCTAAAACCGGCTAAGAAAATTCTAGAAAAAAAAATGATGCAAGGACTTCGCGTGGTGTCATTATATATGTCCTAGTATCCACCAAAAATAATAAACTTGCAATACGAAAGTTGTGTTGAAAATGTGTTCACATAAATGAGCTATCTCCTCCGAACATTCTAGGGTTTCGGGCCAAATGATGGGTGTCATCGCCAAATCCATGGCATAGTTTGTTGAAATGTTCCAATATTCCACAAAAACATGCATCAAGGAAGCACAGATAATTTTGACAGAGAAATTTTTCCTTTCCATTCAATTAAAAAACATTTTCCTTTTTCCGAGTGTCAAAAATGGGTTTTTTTGTGAAGGACCAACCATGAATATGTTGCAAAACTTGGGAGCTGCATTTTTTGAAAATACTAGACCATGTTATATGCACAAATAACCAATTTGTTGCCTCTGAAAAGGTTTCCATCCACCTGTTTTGAAAAACACAAGTTTCTACCGAATGAGCTAGAAACGGGTCAAATTTGAACTACACGTGCCTCGTAGTTTGCTCATGATTTTTGGAAAAAATAAATCATTTTTAGGTACAAAACTACCTCTTTCATCAGAGATACACCAAGAGTTTATCAATATTCAACCCCTACCTATGAACGGTCATGTCCGCCGTCTTGACTTTCTCCTAAAACAAGCTAAGAAAACTCCAGAAAGTTTTTAAAGAAAATCCAAAATGATGCAATACCTTCGCGTGGTGTCATTATATATGTCCTAGTATCGGCAAAAAATAATAAACTTGGAGTACGACGGTTGTGTTGAAAATTTGTTCACATAAATGAGCTATCTCCTCCGAACATTCTAGGGTTTCGGGCCAAATGACGGGTGTTATGACCAAATACATGGCATAGTTTGTTGAAATGTTCCAATATTCCACAAAAACATGCATCTTGGAAGCACGGATAATGTTGATGGAGAAAGTTTTCCTTTTCACTGAATAAAAAACCATTTTCCATTTTTCGAGTGTCCAAAATGATTTTTTTTTGTTAAGGACCGACCAAGAATATGTTGCCAAACTTGGGAGCTGCATTTTTTGAAAATACTATACCATGTTAAATGCAAAAATAACCAATTTGTTGCCTCTGAAAAGGTTTTCATCCACCTCTTTTGAAAAACACAAGTTTCTGCCGATTTAGCCGGAAACATGTCAAATTTGAACTACAGGTGCCTTGAAGTTTGCACATGATTTTTGGAAAAAATAAATTTAGTTACACAACTACCTATTTAATCAGAGATACACCAAGAGTTTCTCAATATTCAACCCCTATATACGAACGGTCATGCCCACCGTTTTGACTTTTTTCTAAAACCGGCTAAGAAAATTCCAGAAAATTTTAAAAAAACCCAATATGATGCAAGAACTTCGCGTGGTGTCATTATATAGGTTCTATTATCCACAAAAAATAAGAAACTTGGAGTACGGAAGTTGTGCTGAAATGTGTCACATAAATGAGCTATCTCCTCCGAACATTCTAGGGTTTCGGGCCAAATGACGGGTGTTATGGCCAAATCCATGGCATAGTTACTTGAAATGTGTCCATATTCCATTACATGCATCTTGGAAGCACGAACAATGTTGACGGAGAAAGTTTTCCGTTTCAATGAATAAAAAAACCATTTTCCATTTTCCGAGTGTCAAAAATGGTTTTTTTTTTGTGAAGGACTAACCAAGAATATGTTGCAAAACTTGGGAGCTGAATTTTTTGAAAATACTAGACAATGTTATATGCAAAAATAACTAATTTGTTGCCTCTGAAAAGGTTTCCATCCGCCTCTTTTGAAAAACACAAGTTTCTCCCGATTCTGTTGGAAATGCGTCAAATTTGAACTACATGTGCATCGTAGTTTGCTCATGATTTTTTTGGAAAAAATCATTTTTAGGTACACAACTACCTATTTCATCAGAGATACACCAAGAGTTTCTCAATATCCAACCCCTAGATACGAACGGTCATGCCCGCCGTCTTGACTTTTTCCGAAAACCGGCTAAATTTTTTTCCAGAAAATTTAAAAAAACCCACTATGATGCAAGACCTTCACGTGGTTTCATTATATATGTCCTAGTATCCAAAACAAATAAACTTGGAATACGACAATTGTGTTGGAAATGTGTTCCATAAATGAGCTATCTCCTCCGTACATTCTAGGGTTTCGGTCCAAATGACAGGTGTTATGGTCACGTCCATGGAATAGTTTGTTAAAATGTGCCCATATTATACACAAACATTCATCTTGAAAATATGGACAATGTTGACGCAGAAGGTTTTCCTTTTCATTGAACAAAAAAACCATTTTCCATTTTTCGAGTGTGAAAAATGGTTTTTTGTGCAAAGCACCAACCACAAATATGTTGGAAAAATTAAGAAATACATTTTTTTAAAGCACTAGACCATGTTATATTCACAAATAACCAAATTTTTTCCTCTGAAAAGGTTTCCAGCCACCTCTTTTGAAAAACACAAGTTTCAGTCGATTCAGCTGGAAACGGGTCAAATTTGAAACAAGTGCCTCGGGTTTTGGATGGCAAAGATTGCAATTCGGGGTGTGACCTGCTTCGCCGGCATCCACTTATCTCTAGGGAGTTTCATGACTTATAGCATGAAAGTCCCGGATGGGACAAGCTGGAGGGAATCATTTGAAGACTTAGGTTGTACCTTTGTCTTGTAACTTCCTAGGGCCTAGACTAACTCAACCAAGCAACTAGGTACACTTTTCTACCCCGTTTTGATGTCGGTACCGACTGTATTCATATAAGTATGGGTTTACGCCAACGGGGATAGGGTTTCACCGGAGTAGGGCTCCGGAGCGTCGGATTCCCACCACAAGCTAGCGGGTGCCATACCATGTGTATAAAAGTGTGTTATGGGTTTTGGATGGCAAAGATTGCACTCCAGGGTGTGACCTGCTTTCCCGGTTCCAGACACAAACCTTTAGCCCTGGTTCCAGACACGAACCGGGGCTACACGGTGCCCATTGATTAATCACACATTATTTGGCATAACTTATAATTATCTTAATGACATGTATAACTAAATCCAATAGGATCAGTATCCATTTATTGATTACACATGCATGAAAATTATGTTTTCTGTTGACATTTTCTTCCTAAGCATTTTGATATTTTGCTTGCAATTTTCTGAGCATTTATGAATATTTGGTGAATATTTTCATATAGCAATTGAATTTGCCATTTTGGGGGAATGCAATTTAGTAATGATACCAAATTTCATTATTGGTTAGAAATGCTTGAAAATAGATAGTAAATGTTCATTTGAACATTTCGAGCCATTAGACATGATTTTTGAAATTATTCGAAATTAATTATTAATTTCCAAAAAGATATTTCCATTCTGCCATTTTTAGTGTTGCATTTAAACAGAGTAGAAATATAACTCAATTCTGTCCAAATAAAATATGGATGTCTAGAGTTTGTTAAGACAAACATTTTGACACCTTATTTGCTCAATTTGGATTAACATAGCAAAAGTTAGGAATTTTCCAAGTTTCATTTTTATTAAGCAATTTCTGTAATTATTAAATAAGTTTCATATAAAATATTTTTCATGTGTCAAAATGACGGAAACATGTAGAGCACACTTATCTGAACATTTTGAAATTTGAATCACCGAATTTGGAGCATTTTACAATTAGTTGTGGATTTTACAAATAATCCCTTTTCTCTAAAGGGGGCATTCGTCCTGGTTCGTGGCTTGAACCGGGACCAATGCCCCTGCGCAGGCCACGGGGCGTCCGACAGGTCATTGGTCATGGTTCCAGCTACAAACCGGGACGAATGCCCCCTTACCAACCGGGACGGATGCCTCATGGGGCCTCTACGCGCCCCCGGCCGCCCGAGCTGGGACGAATGCATAGCATTTGTCCGGGTTTGTGACACAGCCGGGATGACTGCCATTTTGGCTCTGGATGAAAAGTGATGTTTCTACTAGTGTGCCACAGTAAACCAAATCTGCAGGCAGAGTTTCATGATTGTATAGGAAAACTTTTCCTATTAGAAGTGTTACAATACCCTTTTTATGTTTTGTTTTTATCTTACGCGAGTTTTTTTTTTCTATTTTCTATTTTCTATTTATTTCTTATTTTTGTGTATTTTATTCACTCTCATCTCTTTTTTTTTGTTTCATTCATATGTTTTCTTTATTATTCACTATTATTTATGTCGTTATTCACTCAATTTATCAGCTTTATATTTTTGGGTATTATTATTTTTAATATTATTTAATGCATGAAATTTGTGGGTCCACTCTTGTTTATTTGATGTCATGGTTGGACTCTGTCATACACAACAACTGTACATATTTGTGTGTGTGTGTTTGACCAACCATATATATAAAATGTGCAAACATGTTTCTTTTTTTATTATAGATTATTTTTATTTGTAGAGTATTCATGATCTATAGTATATTGCATTCCTCCATATTTGTTATTTTAATGGTTGCACTTCTCAGTACATGCACTTTTCTGTATTGTTGCCTTTGCCGTTTTGCTATCTATTTTCATATGTTTTAATTTCCTTACTCTAATCATTTATATAGTTTCACTGCCTAAAGTTGTACAACTATCTTATTTGAGAAACGTGTAACCACATTTAACATGTTTTAAGAAAAGGTTGGCTATTTTGTATATGTGGCATTTTTGCTACACTATATTTTCAATTATATGGGCTATATTTTTGTCGAGTAAAGTATGATCAAGTTGCTTTTTTAAGTTTTAGCTATTTTTGCTAAGTATCAGCTCCTTTTACCTTTTGAGGTATGGAGGTTGCACATTTCAAATTGAAAATGTGTAAATAGTTCTAAGTTGCACTTTTAAAGTGAAAAATAACTTTGTCCTAGACTGCTAGTTGCACTTTTTCACTTTGAAATATACAACTTGGTCCTAGTTTCACCTAAACTAGGTCTAAGTTGCAGATGTCCATTTTAATATGTCCAACTATTTCCTAGTTGCACCTTTTCACTTAGAAAATGTGTAACATGGTCCTATTTGCACCTTTTCACCCAGATATGTGCAACTATGTCCTAGTTGCACCTATTTACTCTTAAATCTGCAACTATGTACTAGTTTCACATTTTCACTCGGGAATATATAACTTGGTACTAGTTGCACATTTTCATTAGAAAATGTGAAATTAGATCCAAGGTGCACATTTCCACCCGGATATGTGCAACTAGGTCAAAGTTGCATCTTTCCACTCGGAAATATGCAAATATGTCGTCCTTACACCTTTTCACTTAGAAATGTGTAACTCAATCTTAATTTTACCTTTCCATCCGGATATATATGTGCAACTAGAAGTTGCACCTTTTCATTAGAAAATGTGAAATTAGATCCAAGGTGCACATTTCCACCCGGATATGTGCAACTAGGTCAAAGTTGCATCTTTCCACTCGGAAATATGCAAATATGTCGTCCTTACACCTTTTCACTTAGAAATGTGTAACTCAATCTTAATTTTACCTTTCCATCCGGATATATATGTGCAACTAGAAGTTGCACCTTTTCATTAGAAAATGTGAAATTAGATGCAAGGTGCACATTTCCACCCGGATATGTGCAACTAGGTCAAAGTTGCATCTTTCCACTCGGAAATATGCAAATATGTCAGATTTACACCTTTTTCACTTAGAAATGTGTACATTTGTCTTAATTGTACCTTTCATACGGATATATATGTGCAACTATGAAGTAATTGCATGTTTCCATCTGGATGTGTGCAACTATATCCTAGTTACACCTTTCCACTCGAAATATACAAATAGGTCCAAGTTAAATCTTTCCACTCATAATTTTTCCAACAAATTCCTAGTTGCACCTTTGCACTCGGGAATGTACAACTGTGTACTCTCCGGTCAATAATCAACAGCAGGACCTAGAGATCCGTGATGACTCCTACAAATTCAACGATGAAGTTTGTGATCGTGTGAACCATAAAATGGTGTAACCAATTCCTTTTGTCTCGCGATATTTTACTTGTCCGAGATTCGATCATTGGTATCAACCATACCTAGTTCTATCTTGTTACCGACAAGTAGTCTTACTCGTTCTGTCATATGACATCCTTGTGACCTAATCACGTGCTTGCAAGCGGTGTCGATGTGATATCACCGAGAGGGCCTAGAGTATATCGCTCTGTCATTTGGATGGACAAATCCCACTCTTTATCCATGAGACTGAACTAATACTTTCAGAGTACCCAGCGCTACCTTTATAACCACCCTTTTAAGGTGTGAAGTTTGATGTCATCAAAGCATTCCTCTGGTGTTAGTGATTGACATGATCTCATGGCTTATGGATTAGAGTTACTTTGTATGATATAACAATGTAAACTTAATGACTCGATGGCATTGCAATATTTTTTTGGGGGGTATGTGTTCATCACATCATTTTCTGATGACATGATCCCGTTGTTAACAACATTCAATGTTCATGATTACGAAACCTTGATCATCAGTTAATCACTGAGGTAGTTAAACGAGGGTCGTTACTAGAAACTATTGTTTTGTTTATTAGACACACATGTATTAACGTTTCCGATTAATACAAATATGTCATGAGAAATAAACATCTATCATAAAAATGAAATAAAATAATAACTGATTTATTATTGCCTCTCGGGCATATTCCTTTCAGTCGCCCACTTGTCGTACAGTCAATAATCTAGTCAATAAACAAGCACTTAACACATATGGTGTTCCCGTGTTATTATCATGCTTCGCATGTGGTAAACTCCATCAAAAGATCTGACATGTTAGTTGTGTTTGTAATTGCACGTCTTTGCGTCTACACGCATCGCTCATTATCTAATGAGATGGCTTTGCGTATTTGGCCAACCGGTGAGACCTTAATTCCCGAGCTTAAAGTAATATTACAAACACTGTGAAAATGTAGCATCATACTGTCAGCATTCTTGGAAATTCACCAAATTCAATAAAGAACTTCTTGAAACAAAATACTCGTATTATTTGTTGTCAACACAATGATATACTTAGCCTTTGTTGTAGTATTCATCACAATACTTTAATTTCAAAAATCATTAAAAACTATATGGAACTTTCTTTCAACCTATTGTGACACTCTCCAACACATATTCTAATTGATATAGATTCATTTGGACATAATACAAGACCATTAGTGTAATTTATTACAACAAATACTTTGTCATGACTACATAGCAAAAACACATCACCTAATTTTTTTACTAAATTTAATTAAGGATCTTTTCCACTGTTGTCCAGTCATCATATGAATTATCCTGGTATAACATTTGATATCATAGGACTTATATGGTTGTGTACATATCGTGGAACACATAACTTAGAAATCTCACATCAAAACACTTAATGTTTTTTGACACCCTGGCTGTGAGGAAAAAAAGCCCCGCATCATCCCAATTTTTATTCAAAAATAAAACAACTCTACAAAGTTACAAGAGAATAAATACAAAGACAAGAAGCTAGGGAAGGCCTATACCCCAAGAGGAGAGGCTCTCATGTAAAGAGATTTTCATCCTATGCAGAGTTACATCATGTACAAAACCCCACTTCCAATGAGCAAAAGAGTTCTCTTGAGATCAAAGATGGCAACATTCCTCTGTAGCCAAATATTCTAACAGGACACAATTACCACCTCCATAAAATAAGATTTTGGAAAGCTCCTCTTCGCCTGATTAATGGCAACCTGAATATCAACATCATCAATCCAAGAGATCTAGAGGAAATTCCATATCCTCTGACTAAAGTTACAAGTGAAAAAAAATGTTGCCTATCTTCCTACGAATGTCCCGAACATTGGACATCAGCTCCCTTAACCTACCAGTGCATCCTTTTCATAAACTCACAAGTATTTAACCCGTCCTTTAAAGGAAGCCAAGTTAATACTTTCAACTTAATTGTGTAAGCAGATTTCCAAATCTAGTGATAGACATTTGGCACTGAAATATATATGAGCATGGATCCTTCCATAAAATTTCGAAGAAGTATATCTCTCTCCCCAACTATATGTCCAAAAATCATTCTCAAGGGACAAAGGATTTCTATTCATGAGCGATAGAAGACTGATAAACTCATCATGAGAAGAACGAGACAGAGGAGAGGAAGATGGAACAAACAGGACATGTCCTGGGTAGAGTAAACTTGAGCAGCAGTCATGCATTCCTCCAAGGCAAAATAAAATAGCCTAGGAAATCTTAGCTTTAAAGGCCTTGAATTGTCTCCCAATTTCCACCTATCCAGCCAGAATAAGAAAGAGTCTAATTTACCATGAGATACTACTGCTACTGCCCTAATAGTGTCCACTAACTTGACCATATCTCTCCACCAAAAAGATCCATGCATGGAATCAGCATGTGGAACTAATGCCTGATAATAAGCATGACAAACAAGGTGTACCCAAGGAATGTCCTTCTAATTATAAAATCTATCTCAGGATTTGATCAACATGGCAATATTTTTTTCCTTTGGCAGACAAACAAGCTCCATGGCTGCCAAATACTTGCTTGGAGTATCAGAGTTCCCCCTCCGTAAACACTCCCTCAAGATTATGTCGAGTTTCTTAATAAGACAATAGGCAATTGCAATGAACACAAAAAGTGTAGAGGCATAGAGGATAAGGCTGAATTGACCAGTTGTAGTCTAGCCCATTGGGAAAGAAAGGAAGAACTTGAACAAAGCCTCCTTTTTAGATTACACACTAGAGGTAATAAGTCCACTATCTTTGACCTAGTGGTGCCAAGGGGTAGACCGAGATAAGTAAATGGAAAAACACCAATCCGACAAAAAAAACTTAGAAGCCAACATATCCATGGAAGCAGGCTCAACATTAATAGGAATTATTGAGGATTTCTTGTAATTAATATTTAATCCCATGGACAAGAGAGAACATGTCCAAAACCTTTTTCAAATTTGCAAGCTGAACATTATCTACATGCATGATCAATAGGGTGTCATCAAAATATTGCAAAATGAGAAACTCGGGATCATATGTCTCAATTGGTATGCTTATTAAACCTTGCTCTATATTATCATTCACCACAGATTGCAGGAGCTCAGAGCAAAGAACATATAATAGGGGTGAAAGAGGGTCGCCCTGTCTAACTCCCCTTTTGCACACAAATTTCTTGCTAGGAATCCCATTGAGCATAATCGAGGAGGTTCCTGTTGAAAGAATTTCTTGTACCCAAGTAGTATTGAATCCCATAGCCTTGAGAATAAGAATAATGGCTTCATGCTCCACAGTATCAAATGCCTTGGCGAAGTCCAATTTAATAATAACAATAGGTTTTTTGGAAGAATGGCACTAAAATATACATTCAAAGGCCCAAGCAATGCAGTCTTGGATGGAACTAGACTTGATAAAACCATGCTGGTTCTTGCTCGCACAATTTAAAATCTTACTTTGTAGACGATTTGCATCTACCTTGGTAAAAAACTTCAAACAAACATTCGTGAGAGAAATTGGACGAAATTCATTTACTGTTACTAGAACTACAACTTTTGGGACTAGAGTAATGAGAGATCCATTTATATTCTGTAATTTTAGAGTACCTCTATGAAAATCATCAGCTAGGCGGTAAAAATCTTTTTGAATGATGGGCCAGCAACGCTTGAGGAATAGGCCATTAAATCCATCAGGCCCAGGAGCACGGTCTATAGGCATGGAAGATATGACATCATCCATCTCCCTTTTCTCCTAGGGTTTAGTGACCTCAGATAAATGTGCCACATTCTTAATTATTCTATCTAGATCAAATTGCATTTGAATTTGATTAGAGCATCCCATTCTATCTTTATATGCAGATGATACGTCCATTTTGCATCACTATTTTATATCATAATTTACTATTATTCATTGATATATTTCGTATTAAGATGCATTAGTTATGTTATGTTATCTTATTTTGCATGTTTGATGATGATTGAGGATTTATCTACTGGAGTCAGATTTCAGCCGGAAAAGGTATTGTCACGCTAAATATGTGCGAAGCTCCAAACATCGCGAGACTTTTCCCGAAGTTCCTATTTTTCTAGAAGACGGAGCTAGCCAAAAGGGGGTCGCCGGGAGGGCTAGGTGGGCCCCACGCCACCCTAGGGCGTGAAAGCGAGGTGGGTCGCGCTGGGCCCTGGCGTGGGGGTGAATCTTGGACCAATCGGATGAGGCTACCTGGTCCAAAGCCCAACACCTAAGCCTAGAGGGAGGTGCAACCTACAGTTTAGAAGGCCCAATTGAAGCCCACCCGCAAAGCCTTGCGGGTCAAGAAGGAAACATGTAAACCGACCTAGAGCTAGGGTTTGTAACCCCTCTCCCCCGGTTACGGTTTGAAACCTGGCCACCTATATAAGACTAGGAGAACCACCGGGAGGGGGATCCAAGCAATTTCTTACCACCAAAGCCTTGAGCTCGAGATCATACACTCGACTTGAGCACCCCCCATTGTAACAGATCTATTGATAATACAGATCGACAAGAGCAGGAGTAAGGGTTTTACCTCTACGAGGGCCCCGAACATGGGTAAATCGTGCCCCTGTTAGCCGATGATCGTCACCAGCGCCTACACATTATCTTAATCAAAACCCTACCGGTTCATCCGAGGGACTTGTTGAGATGACTATTTGACAATTGGCGCCGTTTGTGGGAACGGCGGGCGCTGGATCTACGGCGTCTTCGGCCTTATCATCTCCAACCTTCAGCTGGAGCCCCGGAACCTCGACTTCAGCAGATCCGATCCGACTCGGGTAGATCATCGTCTCTCCCCACTCGCCGGAATCACGCCCGACGTTCAGCGGATTGGAGAAAAGCGTTAGCCTGATGTTTGGGAGCCTTCGCTTCCATGCCAACAAAGCAGGGATCCTGCACTTCCCTGAGCAGATCGATCCCGACGAATCAGACTCCAAGTCCGTCTCGAGCCCAGCGACCTTCGACTCGCTGCCCAGCGACACTGGTCGCGACCTAGCGCCCAGCGGCGGATCCATCCGCCCCAGCACTCGCAACTTCCACACTATCGCGGCTGAGGAATCTTCTCGGGTTGGAAAAACTTGTCAACCTACGCCTAGGACTCGCGGGCCATATCTGGCCCAGGTCTACATGGCAGGATCGACTGAGCCACCCGAAGAAACTGAAAACAACCCGAAAGAGCGAGAGCACATCAAGGTGTCGCGAGATTCTTGGCTCAAGGCAAAAACGGCTGTGCATCTAGGCCAGCCGATCGAAGAAGGATTCCCCCAAGAAGATCTAACCGCCTACCACTATCATCTAGTGAAAGCAGCAGAATTGATCAAGGAGGCCCGCAAGAATCTGGACGAGCCGAAGAAATTGGCGGATGAATCGAGTCTAAGCCGGGCGGCACTCTCCAAAACTCACTCGGTAGGGAACAATCCCCCAAAGAAAAGATATGTCTCAAAGACCGCCGCCCTGGATCGCGAATTCCTCAGCGAGATCAGCCAAACATTCTAGACATCCCTCATGCACATCGACAACGACGACAACGTGCACCCGACGAGTCCCGCCACTGCAGTCCTAGCAGCAGCCACATACCTGCAGGCAAACCAACCAGGGGAGAATGATCCCCGCGCGGAACAATATCGACAAGTCCAGAAGGGGCTAGGCATGCAGCCGCAAGACTCGCCGCCGAGGGCCGCAGGCATGAGACATCGCAAGAAACAGAAAAAAAACCCTCAGAAAGACAAAGAAACACCACGCAGACGCGGGAGCACATCGCCTAGAAGGAAGGAATCACCTAGTCGTGCCCGAGGGAAAGAAGCCCGGCGCCGCGGTGATAGCCCGAGTAGCAGCAACGACAGCCCGAGGGATCGTGATCGCAGGCCGCGGCATCACAACAACCGCTCGCGATGCCGTAGCAAGGAGCCGCGGAAGGAGGACAATCGTGACCGGCCCGAATACGACGCGCGATCTGACATCGCACAAAACAAAGTCAATAAGGCCCGAGCGATCAGGAATTGAGCACAGTCACTATCCACCTCTTCCGGCGAAGAGGCCTGCGGTGCATTGTGCTTCACTCGCGACATCCGCGAGGCACCGATGCCCAAAATATTCAAGCTTACTACGGAGGTCCCGAAGTACGATGGTTCGCTGGAGCCCAAATCCTGGCTACCGGATTACCTCACGGCAGTAAAATGCCAACGTGGGAACAAGACAACGACTATGCGGTACCTGAACCAACATCTTGTAGGCGCCGCGTGCAGCTGGCTCGAAGGAAGACCGAGAGCGTCCTACAGATCATGGGACGATCTAACCTACGACTTCTGCAAAAACTTCCAAGCAACATACAAAGACCCACGTCTATCGGGGAGTTGCGGGCTTGTAAGCAGAAGAGTGGTGAGTCTACTCGTGAATACATTCAGAGGTGGACCATGCTCAAAAAAACGGCGGGAAACATATCAGAGGAGGTCGTAATTGAAGCTTTGACCAAAGGAGCTCGACGAGCTGTCTTCAGAGAGGAGCTAGGGCGTGCCGCACCTAAAACCATCGGAGAGCTGATGGCAATAGCTGACAGATGGGCCAACGGTGAAGAATTCGTGTGCAACAAGAAAGCATCGTCGCCAGCGCCTGAGGATGACCGCCACGGTCGAAAGAAAAGGAGAAAGCACTACGATCACGATGATCGTGAAGAACTGGTGGTGGCAGAGTTTACAAGAAATCATGACAACGGACCTCGTGGAAACCGTGACTGGAAGCCAAAGCCGGAGGATAAAACTCACGAGGAGGACCTTGACGGTTATTGCATGCTACATCTATTTACAGATAAGCGCATAGGCAAGACCAAGGCAACTCATCTCCTCAAGGACTGCCGAAAGTTTCAGGACATCCACGAGGCCTACACGAAGAAAAACAGAACCGCAGCCAATCAAGGATACCCACAGCTCCCAGGAGGAGGATATTAGGGATTCCACCCGCCGCAACCCCTACCTCCACCAGGACATCAAAACACGGTGTTGGCCACCCGCCGCAAACCAGGGAGGCAATGGGTACCCGAACCCAGCAGGACTCCTAGGAATGATACGGAAGGTCTGCCCCTCCCGCAGGGTCCAGAAAACAAACACACGCCAAGTGGTCATGGCAGTACAAGCTCCACTGTCCACACCCGAATACCTGAAGATGGCATATCAGTCGATAAATTTTTCCAAAGATGACCATCCCCCTCGGGTATACCGACCAGGACACGCCGCGCTCGTCATTCAGGTGCAGATAGGCAACTATGAACTCGCGCGAGTGTTCATGGACGGCGGTAGCGGGATCAACATCATTTACACGGACACACTCTGTAAGATGAACAGGAACCTGGACGGACTCGTAGAATCACAAACATCCTTCCACGAGATAGTACCAGGAAAAGCAGTCCGACCACTTGGAACAATCAACTTGGAGGTGGTGCTCGGAAACCCAAGAAACTACAGGCGAGAATTCCTCGACTTCGAGGCAGTCGACTGGCCCTCACAATACCACGCCATTCTCGGCCGAACAGCGTTCGCGAGATTCATGGCAGTACCCCACTACGCCTACCTAAAGCTCAAACTTCCAGGGAAATACGGCACCATCACCATAGATGGTGACTTCCAACAGTTAGATAAGTGTGATATTGACTTCAATGAGATCGCGAAATCTTTCGGGTTGCAGGAGAAACTGGAAGAATTGCCAAAGACCACGGATCACTCTCTGATGCCACTCACCAAGAAAAACGCTCCAGAACTCGAGTTCAGTGCAAACAACGACACTCGAAAGCATCAAGTGCACCCGACACTCGAAAGACGGCGATGGTGTCCACCACCCTCTCGCCCGCATAGGAAGGCGCGCTCGTCGAACTCCTCCGTGAGTACTGGGAAATCTTTGCCTGGCATCCTTCAGATATGCCAGGGATACCCAGGGAGTTCGCCGAGCACTCACTCGAAGTATTCAAAGACGCCAAACCAATAAAGCAAACGACCCGAAGATTCTCCGAGCCAAAGCAGAAGGCACTCGGAGAAGAGGTGAATCGACTACTTGTCGTGAAA
The DNA here is from genome assembly GCA_028641055.1 of Alopecurus myosuroides. NCBI lineage: Eukaryota > Viridiplantae > Streptophyta > Magnoliopsida > Poales > Poaceae > Alopecurus > Alopecurus myosuroides. Next base: position 635,036,941 of record CM054057.1, on the reverse strand, counting down.
TTCATCAGAGAGATAAAAATATCCACCTGGTTAGCAAACCCGATGTTGGTCCTAAAGAAAAACACTGACATCCTTCGCGTGTGCATCGACTACACGTCGTTGAACAAACACTGCCCCAAAGATAACTTCCCTTTGCCACGGATCGACCAGATCGTGGACTCCACTGCAGGCTGCCAGCGACTCTCCTTCTTGGACGCCTACTCGGGCTATAATCAGATCAGGATGAAAAATGAGGAGGAGGAGAAAACAACATTCATCATACCTCACGGTGTCTACTGCTACATGACAATGCCCTTCGGGCTAAAAAACGCAGGCGCAACATATCAGCGTTGCATGCAAAAATGCCTCGCCAAGCTCATTGGCAAGAACGTACAAGTGTACGTTGACGACATCGTCATAAAAGCTCGAGTGGAGGACAAGATCCTCAAAGACATCAGGGAGACATTTGACACTCTCAACGAGTACAGGATCAAGCTCAATCCGACAAAATGCGTCTTTGGCGTTCCTGCAGGACAACTTCTCGGGTATTTGGTGTCCGCCCGAGGAATCGAAGCCAATCCGGAGAAAATTCAAGAAATCATGACTATGAAGGAGCCAACCAATCTTCACGGCGTGCAGCAGCTCGCGGGACGAATAGCCACTCTTAGCAGATTCATCGCAAGATTAGGCGAGCAAGCGTTGCCCTTCTACAAGCTGCTGAAGAAAACAGATAAGTTCGAGTGGACACCCGAAGCAAAAAATGCGTTCATCGGTCTAAAGCAAGTACTGCAGAGCAAACGAGTCTTAGCAACGCCACGTGAGAAAGAACCCCTGTACCTCTACCTAGCCGCAAAAAACCAAGTCATCAACACGGTTATCGTAGTCGAGCGGCCAGGGGAGGGAAAGGCACACGGCATTCAGCGGCCAATATATTTCATCAGCGAGCTGCTCTCACCATACAAACAACGCTACCCTCACTATCAGAAGCTCGTATATGGCGTGGTGCTCACAGCCCGAAAGCTCAAGCATTACTTCCAGGAACATACCGTCATGGTGCTAAACGACGCATCACTCGGTACTATCATGAACAACCCCATGGCATCCGGAAGAATCGCAAAGTGGAGCATTGAGCTAGGCGCCTGGCACATAATATACGCAGGACGCAACTCTGTAAAGTCCCAGGTCATCATGGAATTCCTAAGCGAGTGGACGGAGCTGCAAACACCAGGACCCCTAGAATACACGAGCAACTGGATCATGTATTTCGACGGGTCGAAAAAAACGAAGGAGCCGGAGCCGGAGTTATTCTCATCTATCCCAGGGGTGATAAGTTGCAGTATGTCTTGCGATTGGACTTCCCACCTGATGATCCAGCATCCAACAACGACACAGAATACGAGGCCCTCCTCCACGGCATGAAAATGGGGATCGCCTGCGGAGCCACCCGATTGATGATATATGGAGATTCAAACCTCATCGTGCAGCAGACGATGAAGGAGTGCGATGCTATCGTGGATAACATGGTCGCCTATCATGACATGTACAATCTGCTCGAAGGAAGTTTCAAAGGATGCGAACTGAAGCACATCGCGCGATCAAGCAATGAGGAGGCAGACAGGCTGGCAAACATGGGGTCCACAAACGCCCCTATACCGCTAGGAATCTACTTCGAAAGAATGATCAAGCGATCAGTCAAGGTCAAAAAGCCAGCGGGAACACCCCGAACAGTGGAGACGGACACCAGCCCGCAAATTGCTATTATCGAGATCATCCACAACATTTCAAGGCAAGTATTTCTGGTCGAACCAGTCTGGACGCAGAAATACCTCGACTACTTGTCCAACAAACAGCTCCCAGCAGACATTTGCGAGGCCCGACAAATAGTACGACGCATCAAATCCTTTCGGGTGATCAACGGAGAGCTATACAAGCAAAGCATATCAGGAGTATTGCAGAGATGCATAGCAACCGAAGACGGAAAGGAGATGCTACGAGACATACACCAAGGAGATTGCGGACACCACGCCAGTTGGAAGGAAATTGTAGGCAAGGCTTTCAGGGAAGGATTCCACTGGCTCACAGCAGACAGGGACGCTAAAGACCTAGTCGACAGATGCAATGCTTGCCAAAGGTTCGCGCCCAAGCCACACGCCCCTGCCACAGAACTCCACATGATCCCTATCGCCTGGCCGTTTGCTCAATGGGGGCTAGATATGGTGGGACCACTGCGCAAGTCAACACCTGGAGGATACACCCACCCGATCGTGGCAGTCGACAAGTTCACGAAGTGGATAGAGGCTATGGCAGTCACCTCCGCGCACGCCCAGTGCGCCGTGAGATTCCTCGACTCCATCGTGTGCAGATTTGGCATACCACACAATATCATCACGGATAACGGAAGCAACTTCACAGCCAAGGAAACACAGGACTTCTGCGAGGAAAAAGGAATCACCCTCAGCTTTGCCTCGGTGGCTCACCCGCAAACTAACGGCCAAGTCGAACGATCCAACAGATTAGTTTCGGCTGGCCTAAAGAAGCGGTTACTTGATCGACTGCACCTAGCGGCAGGGTACTGGGCCGAAGTACTACCATCAGTACTGTGGAGCCTATGCACAACACGAAATTGGTCGACAAACTACATGCCATTTTTCATGATATACGGAGCTGAAGCCGTCCTACCCGAAGATGTCAAATTCAGTGCCCCACGAGTCGTAGCATATAGCGAAGAAACCTCAAACAAGGCACTCGTAGAGGACATGGACGCACTGGACGAGATCCAGGACATTGCACTCGCAGGATCCGCAGTCTACCGGCAATCGTTGTGCAACTACCATAGTCGCCGCATACGCCACAGATCCTTCGTGGTAGGAGACTTGGTGCTGCGGCCCAAACAAAAAGAAGGACACAAGCTCGAGCCACCATGGGAAGGACCCTTCATAATACATGAAGTTATCCCAGGAGGTGCCTATCATTTGAAGAACCCGAAGACCGGCGGTATCTACTCCAACCTGTGGAACGTGGCGCATCTCCGCAAGTTCTACCCTTAGGATTATTCTACTCGCAAGAAATAAGGTTGTACCAACCACTCTGTAACCCGATCAAACACATGGCTTCTCAGTCATATCAATAAACACATGGTTTCTCAACCATAGCTATCGTGTTTTCTCCCTCACATGCTAAATACAATAAGTACGCACCCCAAACACACGGGGGCTACGCCTAACTAGCATCGTCAAAATTCTATCGAGTGCTGCAAATCGACAAAATAACACAAGGTACAACAAGGTACACACCTTATAAACACCTTAAATATATCGAGTGAACTATACAAGGTCACAAGGCTTACGCCTTCAAACACCTTACAACAAAATACAGGATATTTACATCTTAAAATTACAACTGACGGCGAGCAGCCGCATCCGCAAGCAGTTGATCAATCTCCTCAGAGGTCAATCAAACAATTTTCTTTGCTGCAGGACGCACGACCGCATAATGTGAAGCATTTCCACTCGAAGATTCTATGCTGGGATCCACTACCTGGAAGATAACAAAGAAGATTCAGAAACATCACAAGACCCCACTCGAGAACATACCACCCATGTAACATCCAAGTATGAAAACATCCCTTAGTGGTTCAATTTCTTGTTTACTTTCAAGCAATGCATCATGTCATCATATCATTGCATTTGTTTTACTTATGTTTGCATTGTTTTCATAATGAATCAAACCTTGTTTTCACACTTGTCTGTTACAATCTTTCAAACAAAGAATTGCAAAACAAAACCTTTCATTGTTTTCCAAATAATTCATTGATGTTCAACTATTAAATTGTTGCCTCAAATCATTCCTTTAATTCCACCAATTAAATTCAAATCATTTCCAAATTCTCAAATCAGTACCTTTTGGAAACCATAAAACTCACCAAACATTTCTTCCCCCTCTAAATCATTCTAAAACCCTAGGGGTAACCCTATTCTTATACATGTTTTTATTAAGGTTTTATTAAACTCAAAGCCCTCTATTTTGGATTCAAACACAAACTATAATTTTAAATTTCAATTTTTGAAATCCAAGCTTGCAGGGTGGTTTCTAATTACCTAGAAGGCTTAACCAAATTTTTTCAAATTTTTCTATAAGCAAAACCCTACCTTTTTCTTCCAAAAGCAAACTGCAAAAAAAAATAAAAAGAAAAATAAAAAAAAAAGAACAAACCAGCGCGCAGCGCGCGGCAGCTAAGTAGCCCAGCCCGCTAAGCCTACCCCGCGCGCGCCCAGCCCATCACTTAACCGCCCGTACCGATTCGATTGCGCCAAGATTCGTGCCACCCTCTAATCGCGTTCTTCTCGCGGTACGGCAGAGAATCGGCCGGTGCCACCGCGGCACCGCGCGCGATTCCGGCAGCCGCCCGCGCCCTCCTCGCCTATATAACCCCCTGGAACCCTAGGGCAGCTAACCCTAGGCCCTAGGTTCCTCTCTCCTCGTGCCGCGCCGCCAATTGCCACCTCCCCGGCGAGAATTTCTCCTCTGCCACCACCTCGCCGGAATCCGCTGCTGAATCTTTGCTCGCCGCCGTAGCCATGACCACCTTCCACCCTATCTAGAAGCAGGAACCGCACCGCCACCCTCTCCTCTCTCTGCTGGACACCAGCAAGCACCACGGTAAGCCCCAATTCGCCGCCGCGGTCCGTTTCCTCTCCGGCCACCGTGCCTCCATTACTGAACCCGAGGAGGTCCTTGCCGTTGCAGGATCTCTCGCCGTCATCTGAGCACGGCCACATCATCGCCACCATCCCCTCTACATCTTGGACACCCGCGGGGGCACTGAGAAGCACCACGTCCTCGACACCGTCCGCGATCGCGCCGCCGTCGAGCTCGCTGCCTCCTCTGAACCTCGACGCAACCGTGGTGAGCTCCCGTCTCTCTTCCCTCCCTCTGCTGCTCTGCTACGGCACCGTGTGCACGCCCTCTGCGCCCAGCACGACCACAGCAGCGCCACCGTGCACAGCCACCTCGCCGCCGTTGAGCTCGCTAACTGACAGAGATGCAGTGTTGCGTTTCGTCGTCAGTTAAGTTTCAGTGGCGTTCACGGAACCTTAACCTTGTTGCCTCCCTGTATCTGTCGAGCAAGCGATCGTAGCGCAGTGGTTGCGCCCTTTCTGAACCTCCTCGTGGTCGCGGGTTCGAGTGATGGCTCGCGCACGGGGAAAAACCCCACCTTTTTGCGCGCTGTGCTGACAGGGTGGCCCCCCTGTCAGCCTCTCCTCTGCCACGCCAGCGTGCTGACCCCGCAGGCCCACAGGGCAGTGTCTGTGGGTAAACCCCAGCACGGTAACAAACGACTAAAACCATTCTGTTTAAATTTCTATTTCATTTTAAAAAGCAGAATAATGAATAAACTTTAAATTCCATATCTTTCATTTTATAAATCCAACAAATGCAAACTTTATATGTTTTCATATCCAATCTCATAATCTTTCCATCTAGCTTATTTGTGTTCTGTTTTGAATTTTCAAAATGCATTTAAATTTTCAAATTTGAATAATTCAAATGCAAATTGAAATAATTCATAACTAATTCATACTGTTTTCAAATAATTCAAATAAAATATGTTTTTCACACCTTTTTGAATACTCTATTCAAATATAAATTTTGTTTTCTGGTTTGAACAATTTAAATTGCCTAAACAATTTAAATCTTGTTTAATTCAATTAAAACTTGTTTAATATTGTTTAATTCATAATTAATTAATCCAAAGTCCAATTTCAAAATGTGAAACATGTAATCCAACTAAAATTTGATAAACTTTTCATAATAAATTTGTAAATTGTTTTGCACACCCTAACTTGATGAGAACAATAATTGTTTGTGTACCATGTTTAAGTAACAAAATTCCAAATTTAATGCCTTTCTAAATTGTTAACTCATTCCAATTGCATTTAAATTGTTATGTTATTGTTATTCATCATGCATGCATCATGATAACAACCAACACCTAATAGATAGTTTTAAATCATTTGTTCCAATTGTTTCAATGGATCCTTTTCCATATGCAACCCTTGCATATGGGTCCATTTGATTTGTGATATCATGTTAGTCAGTTTATCTAGGTGCACCTATTAAATTGTCATGCATCATATTGAATGTGCACAATGCCATGAACATGATTGTTTACATTCCTGTTTTGTCTGTTTGCTTCTTCTCGGTTAGACGACGACTACGTTGAGACCGACGATCCTTACGACACCACTACCCAGGACCTAGCTCAGTACCCGGCTGTTGAGCTGCCAGGCAAGTTATCACTCACATGAATCATCGAGTTCCTTTCCACACTTGTTGTCGATACTATCCTTTTGTCTACTATTGCTAGCCCTATGTATCGTTGCTTGTTCTACGAACCTATCACATGATACCCTAAACCAATGATACTGCCTCACCTCCATACCTACAGCCTTTGTTTGTGCCTTAGTATTATCTAGCATGCTTAGGGTTGCTTTTACTCGAGTCTGTTGTCGGTTACCACTATACCTGGCCATGGGCAGCCCGGCCCGGACGGCCCGACCCGACCCGGCCCGAAAATCCCGGGCCGGGCTGAGCCCGACAGCACCATCGGGCCGGGCTCGGGCCTGGGAATCTAAGCCCGGTGGTCGGGTCGGGCCGGGCTCGGGCCCGGCAAAATCACGTTTTTAGCCGCAGTCGGGCCGGGCTGGTCGGGCCTGGTCGGGCTTTCTCGGGCTCGGGCCGGGTTCGGGCCCGTTTTCTGCAGCCCGACAGTCGGGCCGGGCCGGGCTCGGGCCTAAGTTTTGCCCGGTAAATTTTTTTAGGCCCGGCCCGAAGCCCGGCCCGGCCCGAATTTTGGCCAGGTATAGTTACCACTTTTACTATCTTATTACCTGTACCGGGGGCTCGATGTTAATCAATCAATCCTGTTAATTGCTAATGGTAATAATAATTTGATGATAAGGCACCGGCAGGAGGCCCATGAGAGGTTTTGGAGCCTGCTAGTGTCGACCCTAATAGGAAAAGGGTCTTGTCTACTGATCCATGATGAGCGCACTACCCGCATGTGGGAAGCGAGTATGGGCGCCCCCCTCAACTTGACCTGATTCGCATCTCGTCCAAATCGCCTCATTTAGTTCGTGTTTTCCATTTGCCGCATGCATGTTTTTGCGAGCCCAGCGCAGGGTGGAACTTTTAGTAGCATATAGGGGGACACGTTCTTAGAGTGCTATGAGGGTCCATTTCTTCTGGCTCGATTAGCCGTGCGCCAAGGTGCTTTGGGCTTGATGCGGAGAATGGTTGGTTTGTGTAGAGTACCCCGCTTGGTGGGAGGCATCCCATCTGGCGGGTTATTCTTGCGTCTACGGCCAAATTGGTGCAACCCTGCAGGGATAATCTTCTCGAGAAGCCGTGTTTTCCGCGGTTATGGATTACTTGGTGAAAGTACTGGCTAACAAGTACTCAGGACAACTTCAACATGATCAATCATGTTTCACCCAATGATTAATAATTTGACTAGTAATAGGTTATTCACACAATAACTTGATTCACCTTATCACAACTGTGTGAGTTGTCCTCGGATTGCTTCTTTGGATAAGGGGCGAGATCCAGGATGGGTTTGATTGAAGTTTATCTTTCAGTTGGTTACAATCTCGATCTTATCTTTTCTGTTAGCCGGAACTTGTAGTTATCTTCTGTAGTTGGTTGGAGCAGCCAGCAGCAACTTTCATATCACCCCTTTCTTCCGTTGATCCCAAGCATCAATGCTTGTGTTGACGGGTAACTCTTTGATGAACTGTGAGTCTTGCTTGCCAGTACTTGGATGTACTAACCCCGTTGGGGCTGTGGTTTACGCAGAGTACGACTACGACTACGATGCTTCCCAGGATGGCTACTTTGTGGAGTTCGACGAGACTGCAGACGAGTAGTTAGCTGGACCAGGGCAGGATCCAGACCTACGTGGATGGGCTTCGTCTTATTTATTTTCTCCGGCTTCTTAAGCCTGTTGGATTTGTCTGTACTCAGACCCCTTTGATTGCTTCCGCTGTTGTAATGGATGATATGTTGGGACATGTGTCCTCTAGATGACTGTATTCGATATTTCTGCCTTAGTGAAGGCCAGTTGCACTTATTTCATTCTTTTGTGTCTTAGACAGTTTGTGTTATCATTTCGTTCAAAGCTGTTGACGTACAGTGCGTGTTTGAATATGAAGTAAGTCGACAGTAGTGCCTTAGGTTCCTAGCGGATAGTTTACTTCGACGGTGGAAGCAGGGCTTGTGTTGTCGCGCATAAGCGCAGGCCTACCAGGAAAGCTGGGACGTGGGAGCAGTTATGCCCCATAATCCAAGCACCTGACTTCCAGTTCGTGCGATGAGTATCCTCTAGAAACCTTGGGTGCGACAAATGGTATCAGAGCCTGTCTGCCTGTAGGATCCCTTTTACTGGTCGCAGTTGAGTCTAGAAACTATTTTGTAGCTATATAGGAAAAATGAAACGTGAGAGTAGGAATTCTGCCATTTTTTCTTCTTTCCCCACCCACCCACCCTTTTCTGGTAAGGAAGTGCAACGTTGTTTTCTGTTCTCACCTAAACTTTCAAGTTAGGATTTCACGTGTTTGGGTTCTCTGTAGTACCTCAGGACTTTTGGTCTCGTTTTCCGATGTTGCTTCAATATCATGTTCTTTTCAACATCCTTTTCGTCCATTGAACCTTGTTGTTGTTTTCCACATCCGTTTTCTTCTACCGGAGTCTAATCAAAACCTTCCAAATAATCTGCAGATGGGTCTCAGCTACTACCCGCAGGTGGTTCGCATGACTCGCTGTGAGAGCACCGCCGGTTTTCCGGAGTTGCTGAGAGACATGGTTACCTATCTGGGGTTCCGTTGGGCACCAGAGTACCAGGTCTACGAGCACCAGCGAGAGTTTGACCAGACTTGCTACCGGGCTATCGTCTACATTCTGTCGGATGATGGCAGGAGCATTGCACACCAGTACGAGGCAGTAGGGTCCACAGTGGATATGGCAGTGCAGCAGGAGCGTACGTGAGTCTCACCGTCCTCCGTGCTGACTACTGGGGGTTTGATAAGTCCAGTTTTCGTCACATCCCCGTGGTTACATCACGGCAGCGGGAGTTCACTTCACTGTCCACCGCGACCTGGATACCTACGAGACTGATAGCTCCAGGCTCCAGACACTGCCCAGTTCGCTAGTCACAGTGATGCCGTTGCTTCCACACTTGCTCAGGAGTTGGCCTCAGTCAGGGAGGCTCCACCTTGCTCTCACTCGTCTGGCGACGTACACCACAGACTTTGTTGGAGACGAGCGCTTCGCACGTGTCGTTCAGCCAGCTGGTCTTCCGTTGCCAGATGCTGGAGGTTACGAGCGATCAGAGGCCCACTTCTCGACCTCGGAGCTGGTTACACAGGGATTCCCCGCTATGGAGCACAGGGACACGACGCTTTCTACTTCACCACACCGAGAGTTGCTCTCAGAACAGTTCCTATCTACATAGATCGTCGTGATACCTACTTCCGTGGGGTTCCTCCTCACCGTATCTCTCGTCGTACTACTCACCGCCGTCCTGCGTGATGAGCATGGGAGTACCGTTGTATCCATTACTAGCTGTGTCTAGTTTATCCTTTCGTTTTCGAACCATGTATTGGTCTGTTGGATATTCTGATGTATTTGAACATGTGATGATGTACCTGTTGGTTATCTATTCATGCGTCGGAATAATCTATCTTTCGGTTACCAAGTCTATCCTTTTCTGTTGTTGTGCTAAAATGAATTTCTGTTCAGGATGCCTCCAACCAGGAACAACCCGCCTCCGCCACCACCAATGGGGGAACTGTTGGCTCAGATGACCCAAGTGGTGACACAGATGGCCCAGATCCAGGCTAACCAGCAACACAACCAGAATGCTCCAAGGGTCACCATCAAGGACTTCCTCAGCTTGGGCCCAAAAGCTTTCGTGGCAACACGTGAGCCCCTGGATGCTGATGACTGGATCCGTGACGTAGCAAGAGCTCTGGAGATTGCTCATGTTGCAGAAGAGGATAAGGTCAAGTACGCCACCTACCTACTGAAGGGACAGGCAGCTACTTGGTGGGAGAACTACCAGACCATGAGAGCTGGTTATCCTATCACCTGGGGATGTTTCAGAGATGCCTTCCTGAAAGCACCACATCCCGGATGGTCTCATGGAAAAGATGCGTGAGGAATTCTGCTCTCTCAGACAGGGCAAGCTGGACGTTCTCGGCTACCAGAACGAGTTCAATCGTCTCGCTCGGTACGCTGGTGACGAAGTGTCCACCGAAGCCAAGAAGATGGCAAGGTTCCGCCGAGGTTTTAACCCGGAACTGAAGTACGCTCTCACAAACATCAAGTGCAAGGACTTCGTGGAGCTCGTGAACACCGCGCTCAATGAGGAGAATGGGCGCAAGGCGTTCGAAGAGTCCCGCAAGCACGCGTGAGGGTGGTTCCTCCCCAACATGACCACCCCTCCGCAGAAGCGCCGCATCTGGGTGCCAAATGGTGCTGTCACTCGGGCTCCAAATGCCCAAGCTTCTCCAGGCTTTGGTCCCCGCCCACCCAACCCATCTCAGATGCAGGGTCAGAGGTTTCCGATGGGGCAGCCAAGGCCAGGTCCTTCTCGTGTCGTCACTTGCTACAAGTGCAAGGATACTGGACATTATGCTGATAAGTGCACTCAGAAGCAGCTACCCCTACCTCCTCGCCCCAACACCAACCAGGCTATGGTTCGTGCTCCCCCGGCTAAAGCCTTCAACTCCAACAACAGGCCTGTCGGGAGGAACGCGAGGGTGAACCATATCAAGGCCGACAAAGCCGGAAGCTGCTGACGTCGTTCTCGGTATATTACCCGTAAACTCTATTCCGCTAAAGTGTTGTTTGATACTGGAGCATCGCATTCATTTGTGTCAAAGATTTTTGGAAAAGCATACAACCTAGTTCTGGTTCCGCTAAGCAATCAAATGACTGTTCACTCTCCGGGACCGCAAATGTTGACTTCCAAGATAAGCATGGACAATGAGATCCTAATTGGAGGTCGCATATTCCTTGCTTCACTCATGTTGCTGGGAAATTCTGACATTGATGTCATTCTGGGTATGGGATTGGTTGAAGACCCACAAAGCTAAATTGACTGTGCTCAAAAGTCAATAACTCTCTCCACACTTCAGGCCAGATAGTCTATTCTCCATATGGATCAAGTTCTGTTCAGCTGTTCAGCTCGATGCCAAACCCCTTCCTGCAATTGAAAATGTTCCGGTGGTTTGTGAATTCCCTGACGTCTTTCCAGAGGAGTTGCCAGGGATGCCTCCGGACAGAGCAGTTGAGTTCGTGATCGAGCTTGAGCCAGGTACTGCTCCAATCTCTAAGCATCCATACAAGATAGCTCCTCCTGAACTGAAATTGTTGAAGGAGCAAATCGATATGTATATGGACAAAGGTTTCATTCAGCCTAGTTCCTCCGCTTGGGGTTGCCCAACTCTGTTTGTTGCCAAGAAGGATCAAACAAAAAGACTCGTGGTTGACTATCGTCCTCTCAACGAGAAAACCATCAAGAACAAGTATCCACTTCCTCGTATCGATGATCTTTTTGATCAACTTGCTGGAGCCTCAATATTCTCAAAGTTGGACTTGAGGATGGGTTACCATCAGATAAAGATCAGAAAGGAAGATATTCCTAAGACGGCTTTCACCACTCGGTACGGTCTATATGAATACACCGTCATGTCCTTTGGTCTCACCAATGCACCGGCAACGTTCTCAAGACTCATGAATTCTGTCTTCCATGAATACCTCGACAAGTTCGTTGTGGTATATCTTGATGACATTCTAGTCTACTCAAAATCCGAGGAAGAGCATGGAGAACACCTTCGTCTCACTCTCATGAAACTTCGCGAGCATCGTCTATATGCCAAGTTTTCCAAATGTGAGTTCTGGATTCCAGAAGTTGCATATCTTGGTCATATCATCTCTGCCAAAGGCATTTCCATTGATCCTGAAAAGGTTAAGGCAATTGTTGATTGGAAACCCCCTAAGACGGTGAAACAAGTTAGAAGCTTTCTTGGCTTGGCTAGCTATTGCCGTCGTTTCGTCCAAAACTTTTCAAGATTGCTAAACCTCTCACTGATCTCACAAAGAAGGACAAAAAGTTCGTTTGGAATCCACAATGTGATGAGAGTTTCAACCTCCTGAAGACTAAAACTCTTCCACACCTGTTCTAGTTGGCCCGACACCACCAAACCTTTCCAGATATTCTGTGATGCATCTCTCCAAGGCCTAGGAGCAGTTCTTATGCAAGAACGTCAAGTTGTGGCTTATGCTTCACGTCAGTTGAACCCACATGAGCAAAACTATCCCTCATGATCTTGAACTTGCAGCAGTTGTGTTTGCCCTCAAGAAATGGAGACATTACTTGTTGGGTAACAAAACTGAAATCTTTTCCGATCATAAGAGTCTGAAATACATCTTCACTCAGCCAGATCTGAACCTCAGGCAAAGGAGATGGATTGAGAAGATTAAAGACTTTGATCTCACCATTTCTTACACTCCAGGCAAGGCTAATGTTATGGCCGATGCTCTCAGCAATCCTATTGCAATAATCTCATGATCATGGAAAGCCAACCTCCACTTCATGAAGAATTCCAGAAGCTGAACCTTGGTCTTGTTCCTGAAGGATACCTTGCTAGCTTGACAGCCAGCCCAACTCTCGAGGACAAGATTCGTTCTGAACAATTCGTGATAATGAAATCAAGAAGATTGTGGATCACATCAAGGAGGGCAATGATAAATTCAAGTCCTTCTCAATTGATGACAAGGGAACTGTGTTCTTCGAAGGACGTATTGCAGTTCCTCAGATTCAAAGTCTCAAGGATAATTCTCAAGGAGGCTCATGAAACTCCTCTATCCATTCACCCTGGAAGTACAAAGATGTACCAGGATCTTAAGACTCTGTATTGGTGGTCTGGCATGAAACGTGAAATTGCTCAATACGTTTCTGAATGCGACGTTTGTCAACGTGTTAAGGCAGTCCATCAGAAGACAGCAGGTCTACTCCAACCTCTGAAAATTCCTGAGTGGAAGTGGGACATGATTGAAATGGACTTCGTTACTGGGTTTCCAAAGTCCAAAAAGGGCAACAATGCAATCTTCGTTGTTATTGATCGTCTCACTAAGGTTGCTCACTTCTATGCTGTAAAGGAAACTATCTCAGCTAGCCAGTTAGCAGAGCTCTACACAGCAAAGGTTGTTCCTCTTCATGGTGTTCCATTGGAAATAAGCTCAGACCGTGGAAGTATCTTCACTTCTCATTTCTGGAAAGCTTTCAAGAAGCACTGGGCACCAAACTTCTGTTCAGCACAGCTTATCACCCTCAGTCTCAGGGGCAAGTCGAAAGAGTCAATCAGATTCTCGAGGATATGCTCAGAGCATGTGGTCTCTCCTTTGGCATGAAATGGGAGGATTGCCTTCCATATGCTAAATTCTCCTACAACAATAGCTACCAGGCAAGCCTAGGCATGGCACCATTTGAGGCACTGTATGGTCGCAGATGCAGGAGTCCAATCAATTGGTCTGGAGCTGGTGAACGTTCACTTTTTAGGCCCTGACATTGTTAAGGAAGCCGAGGAGAAAGTTCGTATCATTCGTGACAATCTCAGGATTGCTCAGTCTCGACAGAAGAGCTATTATGATAGCAAGCACAGGGATATGGTCTATGCACCTGGTGATAAGGCATATCTCCGTGTAACTCCCTCAGAGGCACTCATCGTTTTGGTGTGAAAGGAAAGCTTGCACCAAGATACATTGGCCTTTCAACATCCTATCAAGACGTGCAGAGAATGCTTATCGTCTTGAACTTCCAGAAAAACTATCCAAAGTGCACGATGTGTTCCACGTGTCACAACTCAAGAAGTGTTTCAAAGATCCAGATCGTGCAGTTGATCATGATTCCATTGAGCTGCAAGATGATCTATCTTATGAGGAGCACCCTATTCGTATTCTCGATGAGACCGAGCGTAAGACTCGCAACAAGAGCACCAAGTTCTTGAAAGTCCAATGGTCGCATCATTGATAAAGAGGCAACGTGGGAGAGAAGAGGATCTTCGCAAGAAGTATCCGGACCTGTTCATTTCTCAGTAGGGAATCTCGGGGCGCGATTCCTTCAAGGGGGGGCGTTTTGTAACATCCAAGTATGAAAACATCCCTTAGTGGTTCAATTTCTTGTTTACTTTCAAGCAATGCATCATGTCATCATATCATTGCATTTGTTTTACTTATGTTTGCATTGTTTTCATAATGAATCAAACCTTGTTTTCACACTTGTCTGTTACAATCTTTCAAACAAAGAATTGCAAAACAAAACCTTTCATTGTTTTCCAAATAATTCATTGATGTTCAACTATTAAATTGTTGCCTCAAATCATTCCTTTAATTCCACCAATTAAATTCAAATCATTTCCAAATTCTCAAATCAGTACCTTTTGGAAACCATAAAACTCACCAAACATTTCTTCCCCCTCTAAATCATTCTAAAACCTAGGGGTAACCCTATTCTTATACATGTTTTTATTAAGGTTTTATTAAACTCAAAGCCCTCTATTTTGGATTCAAACACAAACTATAATTTTAAATTTCAATTTTTGAAATCCAAGCTTGCAGGGTGGTTTCTAATTACCTAGAAGGCTTAACCAAATTTTTTCAAATTTTTCTATAAGCAAAACCCTACCTTTTTCTTCCAAAAGCAAACTGCAAAAAAAAATAAAACAGAAAGAATAAAAAAAAAAGAACAAACCAGCGCGCAGCGCGCGGCAGCTAAGCAGCCCAGCCCGCTAAGCCTACCCGCGCGCGCCCAGCCCATCACTTAACCGCCCGTACCGATTCGATTGCGCCAAGATTCGTGCCACCCTCTAATCGCGTTCTTCTCGCGGCGGCAGAGAATCGGCCGGTGCCACCGCGGCACCGCGCGCGATTCCGGCAGCCGCCGCGCCCTCCTCGCCTATATAACCCCCTGGAACCCTAGGGCAGCTAACCCTAGGCCCTAGGTTCCTCTCTCCTCGTGCCGCGCCGCCAATTGCCACCTCCCCGGCGAGAATTTCTCCTCTGCCACCACCTCGCCGGAATCCGCTGCTGAATCTTTGCTCGCCGCCGTAGCCATGACCACCTTCCACCCTATCTAGCAGGAACCGCACCGCCACCCTCTCCTCTCTCTGCTGGACACCAGCAAGCACCACGGTAAGCCCCAATTCGCCGCCGCGGTCCGTTTCCTCTCCGGCCACCGTGCCTCCATTACTGAACCCGAGGAGGTCCTCGCTGTTGCAGGATCTCTCGCCGTCATCTGAGCACGGCAACATCATCGCCACCATCCCCTCTACATCTTGGACACCCGCGGGGGCACTGAGAAGCACCACGTCCTCGACACCGTCCGCGATCGCGCCGCCGTCGAGCTCGCTGCCTCCTCTGAACCTCGACGCAACCGTGGTGAGCTCCACCGTCTCTCTTCCCTCCCTCTGCTGCTCTGCTACGGCACCGTGTGCACGCCTCTGCGCCCAGCACGACCACAGCACGCACCGTGCACAGCCACCTCGCGCCGTTGAGCTCGCTAACTGACAGAGATGCAGTGTTGCGTTTCGTCGTCAGTTAAGTTTCAGTGGCGTTCACGGAACCTTAACCTTGTTGCCTCCCTGTATCTGTCGAGCAAGCGATCGTAGCGCAGTGGTTGCGCCCTTTCTGAACCTCCTCGTGGTCGCGGGTTCGAGTGCTGGCTCGCGCACGGGAGAAAAACCCCACCTTTTTGCGCGCTGTGCTGACAGGGTGGCCCCCCCCTGTCAGCCTCTCCTCTGCCACGCCAGCGTGCTGACCCCGCAGGCCCACAGGGCAGTGTCTGTGGGTAAACCCCAGCACGGTAACAAACGACTAAAACCATGCTGTTTTAAATTTCTATTTCATTTTAAAAAGCAGAATAATGAATAAATTTTAAAATTCCATATCTTTCATTTTATAAATCCAACAAATGCAAACTTTATATGTTTTCATATCCAAATCTCATAATCTTTCCATCTAGCTTATTTGTGTTCTGTTTTGAATTTTCAAAATGCATTTAAATTTCAAATTTGAATAATTCAAATGCAAATTGAAATAATTCATAACTAATTCATACTGTTTTCAAATAATTCAAATAAAATATGTTTTTCACACCTTTTTGAATACTCTATTCAAATATAAATTTTGTTTTCTGGTTTGAACAATTTAAATTGCCTAAACAATTTAAATCTTGTTTAATTCAATTAAAACTTGTTTAATATTGTTTAATTCATAATTAATTAATCCAAAGTCCAATTTCAAAATGTGAAACATGTAATCCAACTAAAATTTGATAAACTTTTCAAATATAAAATTTGTAAATTGTTTTGCACACCCTAACTTGATGAGAACAATAATTGTTTGTGTACCATGTTTAAGTAACAAAATTCCAAATTTAATAAATGCCTTTCTAAATTGTTAACTATCATTCCAATTGCATTTAAATTGTTATGTTATTGTTATTCATCATGCATGCATCATGATAACAACCAACACCTAATAGATAGTTGTAAATCATTTGTTCCAATTGTTTCAATGGATCCTTTTCCATATGCAACCCTTGCATATGGGTCCATTTGATTTGTGCTATCATGTTAGTCAGTTTATCTAGGTGCACCTATTAAATTGTCATGCATCATATTGACTGTGCACAATGCCATGAACATGATTGTTTACATTCCTGTTTTGTCTGTTTGCTTCTTCTCGGTTAGACGACGACTACGTTGAGACCGACGATCCTTACGACACCACTACCCAGGACCTAGCTCAGTACCCGGCTGTTGAGCTGCCAGGCAAGTTATCACTCACATGAATCATCGAGTTCCTTTCCACACTTGTTGTCGATACTATCCTTTTGTCTACTATTGCTAGCCCTATGTATCGTTGCTTGTTCTACGAACCTATCACATGATACCCTAAACCAATGATACTGCCTCACCTCCATACCTACAGCCTTTGTTTGTGCCTTAGTATTATCTAGCATGCTTAGGGTTGCTTTTACTCGAGTCTGTTGTCGGTTACCACTTTTACTATCTTATTACCTGTACCGGGGGCTCGATGTTAATCAATCAATCCTGTTAATTGCTAATGGTAATAATAATTTGATGATAAGGCACCGGCAGGAGGCCCATGAGAGGTTTTGGAGCTGCTAGTGTCGACCCTAATAGGAAAAGGGTCTTGTCTACTGATCCATGATGAGCGCACTACCCGCATGTGGGAAGCGAGTATGGGCGCCCCCCTCAACTTGACCTGATTCGCATCTCGTCCAAATCGCCTCATTTAGTTCGTGTTTTCCATTTGCCGCATGCATGTTTTTGCGAGCCCAGCGCAGGGTGGAACTTTCGTAGTCGGCAATATAGGGGGACACGTTCTTAGAGTGCTATGAGGGTCCATTTTCTTCTGGGCTCGATTAGCCGTGCGCCCAAGGTGCTTTGGGCTTGATGCGGAGAATGGTTGGTTGTGTAGAGTACCCGCTTGGTGGGAGGCATCCCATCTGGCGGGTTATTCTTGCGTGTACGGCCAAATTGGTGCAACCCTGCAGGGATAATCTTCTCGAGAAGCCGTGTTTTCCGCGGTTATGGATTACTTGGTGAAAGTACTGGCTAACAAGTACTCAGGACAACTTCAACATAATGATCAATCATGTTTCACCAATGATTAATAATTTGACTAGTAATAGGTTATTCACAATAACTTGATTCACCTTATCACAACTGTGTGAGTTGTCCTCGGATTGCTTCTTTGGATAAGGGGCGAGATCCAGGATGGGTTTGATTGAAGTTATCTTTCAGTTGGTTACAATCCTCGATCTTATCTTTTCTGTTAGCCGGAACTTGTAGTTATCTTCTGTAGTTGGTTGGAGCAGCCAGCAGCAACTTTCATATCACCCCTTTCTTCTGTTGATCCCAAGCATCAATGCTTGTGTTGACGGGTAACTCTTTGATGAACTGTGAGTCTTGCTTGCCAGTACTAGGATGTACTGACCCCGTTGGGGCTGTGGTTTACGCAGAGTACGACTACGACTACGATGCTTCCCAGGATGGCTACTTTGTGGAGTTCGACGAGACTGCAGACGAGTAGTTAGCTGGACCAGGGCAGGATCCAGACCTACGTGGATGGGCTTCGTCTTATTTATTTTCTCCGGCTTCTTAAGCCTGTTGGATTTGTCTGTACTCAGACCCCTTTGATTGCTTCCGCTGTTGTAATGGATGATATGTTGGGACATGTGTCCTCTGGATGACTGTATTCGATATTTCTGCCTTAGTGAAGGCCAGTTGCACTTATTTCATTCTTTTGTGTCTTAGAGACAGTTTGTGTTATCATTTCGTTCAAAGCTGTTGACGTACAGTGCGTGTTTGAATATGAAGTACGTCGACAGTAGTGCCTTAGGTTCCTAGCGGATAGTTTACTTCGACGGTGAAGCAGGGCTTGTGTTGTCGCATAAGCGCAGGCCTACCAGGAAGCTGGGACGTGGGAGCAGTTATGCCCCATAATCCAAGCACCTGACTTCCAGTTCGTGCGATGAGTATCCTCTAGAAACCTTGGGTGCGACAACCCATTCCTCGGGTGCTCGGGGGCAACTCCCATCAGGAGAATACAATGTAAAGCGTAAAAATCAAACGCTGACGCTTTCAGAAAATACTTCGATTACGCAAACATAAAATACGGGAATAGATCCCAAGGTTCATTACATCGACGAGCACAAGAAAATAAAAGACTATCCTACGGGGCTGCAGAAGTAGTTCCACTCGCGGAAGGATGTCCCTTGCGACTAGCACGAGAGAGCACCTCAGAAAGCATCTTCGCGAGGACTTCAGCACGAGCGCCAAAAGGACGGAGTGCTACCTTTTTGCCATGGGAGTCGTAGGGGAACGCTCGAGTACACCTTCTCCAGGTCACCCGAGACTCCATGCGCCAAGGCAAACTGAATAGCCATCTGGGCCCCGCACTCAGACTGAGGGACCGAGTACTCCTGGAGAAGATCTTCATTACCCAGGAATACCTTCAGGAGACCATCCAGCATAGGCGGAACCGCCACGTCCACCAGTAAACGCTCGTGGAATCGCGTCAACACTCAGGTGGCATCACCAACGAGGGAGCGAATTCTACTCACGTGGTCCTGGAGCTGGGTGCAAGTATCAGTTAGGGCATCCAGTCGTTGGCTTCCAGGCAGCTCCAGTCCAACCCCAAGGGCGTCTGAAACAAAGACAGAATAAATTTCCAAGAAAATAGGATCAGTTCAAAAGATGTAGAAGAACGGCGAAACACAGCTTACCTGTAAGCTTCTGAGCCAAAGGACGGATGAGGCCGACAAGATCGTTGCCGTGCTTAGCACCCGCCTCCTCCAGTTGCTTTAGCGTGCCTTGAGCCTCCGCGAAGTTCCTCTCAAGATCGGTTGAGCACTTGCAGGTGGATTCTAACTCCTTTCGGGAAGATTCCAGCTCCGCCTCAAGGGTTTCACCCAAGCGACAGCTTCAACTTTCTCAGTCTTCAGGCAGGTGACTTCGTCTGCAATATAAAGAATGCAGCTGGAGCAACTATCACGATCAAGAGAAACAATAAAGAAAAGAAATATGGGCTAACTCACCTTGAAGGGAACGGCCGTCCTGGACAAGCCGATCGCGATCCACCCTAAGGGAAACGCAATCTGCTTCAGCCGAAAGCACTCGACGACCAAAAGCGGCGAGGGAGTCAAGGAGAGCCTGCAAAAACCCAAGGTGCAAATTCAAGTCAAAGACAAGTCACTTAAGACTATACACGACTGTACACAGTCGAGTATAGCCTCGGGGGCTACTCCCATTGGGAGCACTGCCGTGTACCCAATAGAATTCAAGGAAAACGAAGAAACAGGAGAAAAATTCGACTTGAGTCCATGGCCAACTGCAAGCAATTAACCACATACTCGGGGGCTACTCCCATCGGGAGCACTGCCGTGCACCCGATAAAAACTTCGAACAAGCAAAAGAAAAGATACGAAAAGACAAAAGGACTTACTTTGCCCTGAGCAGTAGACAGAGGGTCTGCCGAGCTGCCCGAAACCTCCTTATTCGCGGACGCTCCACCCGCGAAGCTGGGCAGCCCATACTCAGGAGTTGCGAATGCCCTTGCGGGACTTGGAGATCTTCGGGCGGCCTCAGCAGCTAGAGCTTCATCCGCGGCTGCTTTTTTTCTCTTCACAGAGGGAATCGAAGAAGCATACCGGCTGGGCTGATGGTCGTAAGACTGCTGTTGTAAGAAAGATTAGGATAAAGACCCGGAATGGGAAGAGAAAGAAGAAGATTTGTGATTGAAGAATGGAGCGCATAAAAACTTACTCATCCTCGTCATCGTCGTCCAAAACGTCCATGTTCCAGGCGGTGGGAATCTTCGGCTTGCGGCCCCTGGGAGGAAACACGTTGAGAGGAGCCACCCGAAGGGGCTCAGTGTCCTTGGCAGCATCGTCACCAAAGAAGCTACGCTTTGAAGTGACTTCATCATCCTCGGGCTTACGGAGCTTGCGACGCTGGAGTTGGTCGCTACCCGACTCTTCCTCATCATCCATAAAATCGCGCTCGGAGCTTGAATCAGCTTCCGCGACGCTAGTCTCGTCGGGGGCTTCCATGTTACTCGCCAAAAGATCCGAGACTTCATCTGCGGACATTGGCGGGTAGCATGTTGCCACGTTCTCATTCTAAAGAAGAAGATACAAGCATATCAATCGAAAGAAACTCCGATGCAGAAGAACAAAATTCGAGAAAGAAAAATTTGAAACTCTCACCTCAGTTGGAAGGCGCCCTGCTTCGAATGGCTCGGGAGGACACGCCGGGCAGACCTTAGCTTTCATCAGCTTGGTGATGGCCGCAATTTTCCTCTCAAATGCGGCGTTCGAGAGAATGTCCTCGCAAACACGGCTCTGGTCTTTGACGCCCTGGTACTCCCACATGGCGCTTGGTCGCTCCTGAAGAGGTTGGATTCTTCGACGAATAAATACACTCGATAGGTGTATCCCATTCAGCGATATTCCTGACGTCTTGTCTCGGTAGCTGGCCACCTTCGCGAGTAGAGGAGTAACAATCCTGCCTTCTTCGGCAGTGAGCGAGTGCATCCAGGAGTTTCGCCTCTTCAAAGTGGCGAATGGATGGAACTCAGGAGCTCCACTCGTGCTGTTGTCGGTGAAGTAGAACCATTTCTTCCGCCACCCTTGCGCCGAGTCGACGAAGTACATCTCCATGTAGGGGACGTTCGTTCTCGCCTGAATCCCGAAGCCCCCAGTACGCAGCGGCTCCCCCAGCTTCTCGCCTGGCCGCTGCAACATTCCTGTTTTGCTACAATAGGGTTTGTTGTGTTGTGCTCACTTCATTCATGCATGAAATAATTTTGAAACAATTTAAATTTTGAATTTAAATGAAACTTTCCCAAAAACCACTTAAAGTGATCACCCAAAATTTGTTATAAAAACATTTTCAAATTTGAAAAGCAAAGACATGGTGAGGTTGAAAATTTTGTAAGGTTTTCAAATATCATTTTTGCAAATTTTTCTATTTGCAAAAAGGCCCTCAAAAACCCTGTTTCTGTCCTGTTTTAAAATAGCTAAGGACCTTTCTGCAGTTTCTAGTTTTCCAGGGGGGTTTTCACAAAATTGCTGTTTTAACGTCTTCTTCTTGCTCCTGCCAGAAGGAGAGCTGCTGGCCGACGATGCTCTGCGCCACGTCCTGCTTCTCCTCGCGTTGAGATAAAGCCACCGAGAGCCGTCCGGATCGCCCTCCCCTCAATCCTCCTCGCCCCGCTCTCCCCCGCTCTTTGTACCCTTCTCACTGCCGAAACCCTAGTTAGGGTTAACCTTCATGGCGCCGCCATTTTGGACGGCGCCGAGCTCCTCCGAGGTGACCTGGAGATGCGCCATGACCCCTGCATCGTCCCCCTGGAGTCACGCATCCCGGGAAAGCCTTGGGCCGACGAATTTCTTCATGCAGTCCGGCCGCCGGCCGCCGTCGATTTTCCTTGCCGTCGTTGATTGCTGGACCTCCGTACTTCCCCGACCATCCCTTCGACTCTCTGGTGAGCAGAGGGTCCTCTGGGACCCCTCCCCTTCGCCTCTACCCTTCTGGTTAGCCGTGGCGCCGAAGGTCACCGCCGGCCGCCGCTCCGCCTCGTCGCCGGCGAGGTTCCCGGCAACCTTTTGGTCACCCACGCCGCTCTCTAGTCTCCCCACGAGCTCCTCTAGGCCGTGGTATAGCTTAATATTTGAATCACACGCGAGATCCTCCAATTTGAGTTCAACAGAGAAGATTTTCTCAGTGTGATGTCAGCTTGATGTCATGATGACGTCATAATCCAGTTTTTCCCTTATTCCAGAAAAATGATTATTTCTAATTGCTTAATAACTAATGTTTTATACCTCAGAAAAATAAAAGTAAGGTATAGATATGATCAGAAAAATGTACTCTATTGGAATATACCATTTTCAATCATGTTTGAGAAAGTTGATTTTTGAACATTATTTGAATTTGTTTAATTCATTTAAAAATGGAAAAATAAGTTTTTATTCAATAAAATTAGAAAATTAAAAGTTATATGTCAAAATGCTCAAAATGTCAAATGCAACCTGTTTATGATGTTTTGAAACCCATTTGAGCAACTAAAATTGTACTCACTTCTAAGATCGCCCGAAACCCCTTCGAGGTCCATTTCGGGGCTAATTTCAACTTAATCGCATAATTTCCGTATGAACCCTAGCAACCCAAAGAACATGTTTAGGGCTTCTTTAAGTGCATTAACTTGCTCATGCATACATATTGCACATTGCATCGTTGCCATGTGTTGATTGTTGTTCTTCTTGTTTCGGTGTTTGTTCCCCCTCGGTAGAACGTGACTCCGAAGAGAAGGCCAACAAATCCAATGGCGAATACTTGGTCTAAACAACCAAGTCAAGCACTTATTCCTGAAGACTTTCTCTGGTTTTCTTGAAGCAAGGCAAGCATAACCTCTTATCTGCCCATATATGATTTCGAAAGACTTTTGACTCTCGTACAAATGCATTCGATTCCAATGTATCTTGTGTCAGTAGATAGAGTTATCCTATTTATTTGCATAACCCAGATATCATGATTCAATGCTCCTAGCAGACATAGGTTTTGTTTGTGTGTATCGCCAGAGCCTCAAATATGACATGCTTAGACATACATGTCTGTTGATCTCTGCTCCATCCGGTTGATGAATCAGAGCCGCGAATGAATCTAGTATGATAGGATGTTGTGGAAAGTTAAGAGAACTTCTTTAACATGATTTAAAGGTGTGGATGATGAGACCATAGAGGGTATGTGGTTTTTGTCTCGTTCATGCCCCTAGGAGCGAGTTATCGTCTTCGAGCCAAGACTGAGAGTGCATCCACACGGGGATTGGATTCCCCTCGGTCTCAACTTGCCTAGTTTGTTCCATGAGTTGCCTAGTTCGGGCTTTCCATTTGGATTTGCGGGGATATCAAAACATTTTCAAAACTAGGATGTGGGGATGTATCGGCGCTCTGCGGGTAGGTAACCGTCGAGCATCGCGCACAACGATAGAGACCCACCAGGAGATGGCCACTCCATATTGGCGGACCATCTCTACTCGGAGCGACTCATGGAATAGGCGAAGCAAGGGAAAGGTCGTGGTCAACCTCCATCCGCCGCCACTTCCCGGAATAGTGTTAATGATCTGGCATTAAGAGTTGGTTGGTACGTGTGGTTAAAGTTGTACACCCCTGCAGGGTTAAATCTTTTCGAAAAGCCGTGTCCGCGGTTAAGGACGACTAGGTGACGGATTCTGTGATCATAGATAACTTAAACGGAATGATTAAAACTTGCTGATAACGAATGAAGGATGTAACACCTGGGGCGTTACCCTAAGTAGGAAGTTGTTTGTTTTCTTTTGCTTGCATCACATGCATCACATAAGCATTGCATTCTGTTTTCAAAACAACTCAAAATTCAAACTACTTTAAACTTTCACACATGTCCAAATTTTCCAATTCAAAAATTGCCAACTAAGCATCTCAAATTGTTTTCAATAGTTTGAAGTTATTTAAATTGCTTACTCACTAAAAATTCCTTTTTATCAAACACCCTAATGGCAAATTAAATTTCAAATCAATTCCTTCTTAATGGGCATGATCCAATTGTGGTTTAAACATTAAAGTTTTGCAAACAATTAAATTCAACAACTGTTTTCATAATTATTGAGTCATTGAATAAAAATTGGTTAAAAATCAACTCCTTATGAAATACTATGGAAATTCAAATAACAACTTAAAAACTCAAATAAATATTTCAAATCTTTGGACTTAATGTTCACAATTGCCTTGATTTGCTGTTTGCAAATTAATAAAACATTTCATATAAAATAAAAACCCCAAACCCTATTTGAAATTCAACTACCAATTTAAAAAATCAAAATAATACTTCAAAGGTTTGAAATCCATGCTAATAATCCTTGACATTTCTGTTTTGAAAACTAACAAAAATATTTCCTAAAAATATAACCCTAACCTTTATCCTTTTCTCTCCCTCTCTCTTTTACAAAAAAAAGGGATCAAAAGAAATAAAAAACAAAAGGAGACAGGCTACCCCTCTCCCCTTTTTTCCCTCAGCCCACCCCATCCGTTTTTCTCCCCCCAGCCCACAGCCCACTGCCTCTTCTTCCTCCTTACGTCACGACAGTACGAACGCCCTCGCCACCGCTTGATCATCTTCCCCCCTCCCGATTGCTTGCCGTACGAGCTCGAAGGCCACCTTAAAACCCACCTCCCCCTCTGCTTGCCCTAGCCTAGCCCCTACCCTCTCTCCCCGCCGCGGCGCCTCCCTTCTTCCCTCTGCACCTCCCTCCCTCTCTGAAATTCTTTTCTCTGCAACCAACCGAGCCCGCCGTCAGGCCCTGGCCACTCGCCGTCGCCAAGCACCCCCACCGTCCGAGCTGGCGATTGGAATGGGACCAGGGTGAGCTCCTCGTCGGGTTTGGTGAAGGCGTTGAGACGGGAGGGTGCCCGAGTCGACGACGCCATCCGTGATCCCGCCGCCGTCATCTGCCTCCGACGAACCTCTGCATCCTCTACATCGGGGGTGAGTTTTCCCTCTGCTCACCGTCCTCTCTCCCTTCCTTCTATGCTTCACAACGCCCCACACGCGAGCACCCGCAAGAACCAGCACGCCCAGCGCGCAGCAGCAGCCGGCCACGGCCACCGCTGCAGAGATCGTCAGCGTCGTGCTCCTCTGTTGAACTGCATCTGAATTTTATTCAGATTTCAGTGTCTATCACGAACTGAACCACAAAAACCAACTCGCCTGTATCCCACCAAAACAGTTTCAGCAGCGCATTGGTGATGTGCCCTTGCGCCGTGCCTCGAGCTCCCGGGTTCGATCCCCGCGGAGGGATAAAAGCCCACCTTTTTTGTCAATTACTCGCGCAGGGGCCAGGGCCCACCAGTCGGTGGCCCTGGGAGCCACCTCACCTCCCACACCCGCCATGGTGGCGCTGGCCCCGCACGGCAGAGGCTCAGGCCAGGTGGCACTGGGTGTAAAGCACCCCAGGGGCCTGTATAAAAAATCCTGTTTTCCTCTAAGTCCTCAGAAACAACAGTTTGGTCCCTGTTTTCATTTTGCCTCTAGAAATTGCAAAACAACTCCAAATTGAAAATGTAAAATATGTTTTTTCGGTCCAAATTCAATGTACTTTCTGTTTATCAACCCTGTTTTGCAATTTGGGCAACTAAAATTAAGGTTATTTAATAATCCTTAAATTGGTTAATTAAATGGCATAATTAAATACTCAAAACATGAATTTCATCCAAAATCACATGCTACACTTGAATATCAACTTTGTTTTCTGGTTTGCAACATCTAAATTGAATAATTGTTTCATCTCTTATTTAATGCAATTAAATTGGTAATATGCTTAACCAAATCATTTAAGATTGTTTCCTAATATATAAAATATGTTTTCCAACCCAAAATTTCATGCTCTTTCCAAATATAACATTTGTTTTCTGTTTTGGATAAATAAAATTAATGCAATTACTTAATGCTTCAATTAAATCATTTAAATGGTGAAATTCATAACTAATTCAATATTAATTCAAATGTCACAAATGAAATATGTTTTCCATGCCATTTTGAACCACCTTTTCAAATATAAATTTTGTTTCATGTTTTGGATAATTAAAATTGCTTGAATAATTTAAACCTTGTTTAAATCATTTAAATTTGCTAAATTCATAACTTGCTCAAATTAAATTATTTTTGAACTAATAAAATATGTTTTCAAACCAGAAAAACATAACCTTTTCAAATATGAATTTGAATTTATGTTTTGAACAAATAAAATTCAAATAATATTCACACTTGATTTAAATTCAATTAAATCTTGTTTGAACTTGTTTAATTCATAATTAAATCATTGTAATTCCTTTTCCAATAATATAAACATGTAATCCACCTAAAATTTTGTGTTCTAATCAAATATGAACTTTGTTATCTGTTTTGAACAATTGAACTTGATGAAAACAACAAATGCTTGTGTGACACCTTTAAGAAACCAAAATTCCAAAACTTAATAAGTGAATTTCAAAATGGGTAAACCTTATTTCCAATTGGTTCTATTGTTGTTATTTTGTTGTTTTCCTCATCCATGCATCATACTAAACCACTTTCACCTGTTGGTTAGTTGTAAAACAATTGTTTCAACCATAATTCATGGGCTTTCCATATGCAATCCAAATTGCATATGGGTCCATTTAAACCTGTTTGTCATGTCCACTAGTTTATTCTGATGCATCCTTAAACTTGTCATGCATCCATATCTTGATCATGCTGGATCTTTTGCCGTAGTAGTAATTGTTGCATCCGGTGTTTGTTCGAGGTTCATTGCTTCTTCCCGGATAGGACGTTGAGATGATGTGAGCAACGACAAGTTCTTCGGACGTACCTCTACTTGCTGGATTCCAGACAAGTATACTCACTTGCTGCCAAATGGCTGCCTTTCATCACTTGTTACCGATTCTTTCTGTTGTTCTTATTCTAGCCCTTTGATACGATGCTTGTGTCTCGATCCTATCATATTGTTTACCTTGCAGCCATGATATAGCGTGTTCCTTCCACTTCCTATTAACCGTTGTGTGTTTACCTTGTTGGCCCTCGTGTCGTAGTTGCATGCTTAGTGTTGTTTGCGCTCAAGTCTTGTTGTTCCTTTCGTATCACATGTTTAGTTGCTAGCTGGGTTTCAATTCAATCAACAACATGTTAATGTTTTGGGTAATAATAAATTGATGATAAGGCACCGGCAGGAGGCCCGGCGTGGTTTTGAAGCCTGCTAGTGTCGACCCTAATTAGGAAAAGGGTCTTGTCTACTGTTCCATGATGAGCGCACTAACCGCATGTGGGAAGCGAGTATGGGCGCCCCCCTCAACTTGATTCGATTCGCATCTCGTCCAAATCACCACACTTAGTTCGGGCTTTCCATTTGATGCATGCATATGCAGGTGCGAACCCGAGGCCAGGGTGGAACTTTTGTAGTCGGCATTTAGGGCGGCGTGGCCTTCCAGTGCTATGAGGGTCCCCCTTTTCTTCGTGGGGGCTCGATTAGCCGCGCACGCACAACACGTGGTTCTTTGGGCTTGATGCGAAGAAGAGTTGGGTTGTGTTGAGTACCTCGCTTGGTGGGTTGATCCCCCGTCTCGCAGGTTATTCTTACGTGTACGGCCAAATTGGTGCATCCCTGCAGGGTTAAATCTTCTCGAGAAGCCGTGTTTTCCGCGGTTATGGTTAACTTGGTGAAAGTACTGGCTAACAAGTACTCAGAACAACTTACACCTAACTAATGCTAATTTTGACTAGTAATAGTCTTATTGAAACAATAACTTGATCCATCATTAATCCAACAGTGTGAGTAATCCTTGGGTTGCTTCCTTAGTAGGGGGTAACATTGGATGGGTTTGTTTGGTGGTTAGTTGTAGTTGGTTACGATACGCTATCTTATCCCCCTCTCTTAGCCGGATGTTGTAGTGAGTCTCTGTAGTTGGTTAGTGCAGCCCGCTGCCGCTTATTTGCAATAATCCATTCCTTTCCGTTGAACCCAAAGTATTTGTATCTTGTGATGACTGGCTATGCCGGTATCTTGTGAGTATGGTTTATCAACTTGCCAGTACTTAACCGTACTGACCCACGAATCTCTTTCGTGGCTGCATATTCAATATTGCAGTCAACAGGTTTGAAGTCTGACGACGTTAGCTTGGGAATCCCTCCGGCTTGGCCTGGGCAGGGATGGGACGCTCTCGGTTATCTTCAGGACTCTTAGTCCAATTTGTATCTTGTCCGTAGTCGGACGCTATGTTGTTTCTTCCGCTGTTATTTGGATCTTTGTATTGTATCAGTTGTATCCTTGACTCGTTTGAGTCCTCTTGTATATATCTTTTCTGTTGTTGTTGTGGATTATTCGTGAACCGTTGTAATGTTATCACAAGTGGCAACCTGGAATCGGTTATTATGTGGATGTTGGCGGGAATGCTGAAATCTGCATAGTGCCCGATCTCGGGGCGTCACAAATGGTATCAGAGCCTTGGTTCCGATTCCCGATGTTGTTTCGATACGAATGGTTATCGAAGCAACGGGTCCGCAAAGCCTGCAGGATAACCTCGCTAACGGTCGTGTTCTTAGAGTGTCAAAAACTATATCTGCTAAACTACTTCGGAAAAACATCTCAATAGGATTCTTGTTTTCTCCTTATCTCTAGTCTGTTTCCCCTCCCATCTTATTTGTTTTGGAGTCTCCCCCCTTGTCTATCTTTCAAAGTGTTAGGATCCTACGTGGGTGGACGTTTTCTGAGCCTTTAACCTAATAGGTTCGATCATCGGAAGATTCCTGGAGGAAGAACATCGTCGTCACTCCGAGCAAGAATCTCTTGTTAGTGGTGTCGAGGAGATCAACTGGAAGCCTGAAGAATCGATAGTCGAACTTCTTTCCCCTCCCGGGTTAGCAGGTGGATTGCGAGGGCGCAATCCCTTGTTAGTGGTGTCGTCTGTAACACCTGGGGTGTTACCCTAAGTAGGAAGTTGTTTGTTTTCTTTTGCTTGCATCACATGCATCACATAAGCATTGCATTCTGTTTTGAAAACAACTCAAAATTCAAACCACTTTAAACTTTCACACATGTCCAAATTTTCCAATTCAAAAATTGCCAACTAATCATCTCAAATTGTTTTCAATAGTTTGAAGTTATTTAAATTGCTTACTCACTAAAAATTCCTTTTTATCAAACACCCTAATGGCAAATTAAATTTCAAATCAATTCCTTCTTAATGGGCATGATCCAATTGTGGTTTAAACATTAAAGTTTTGCAAATAATTAAATTCAACAACTGTTTTCATAATTGTTGAGTCATTGAATAAAAATTGGTTAAAAATCAACTCCTTATGAAATACTATGGAAATTCAAATAACAACTTAAAAACTCAAATAAATATTTCAAATCTTTGGACTTAATGTTCACAATTGCCTTGATTTGTTGTTTGCAAATTAATAAAACATTTCATATAAAATAAAAACCCCAAACCCTATTTGAAATTCAACTACCAATTTAAAAAATCAAACTAATACTTCAAAGGTTTGAAATCCATGCTAACATTGCTTGACATTTCTGTTTTGAAAACTAA
This sequence comes from Alopecurus myosuroides, assembly GCA_028641055.1. Lineage (NCBI taxonomy): Eukaryota > Viridiplantae > Streptophyta > Magnoliopsida > Poales > Poaceae > Alopecurus > Alopecurus myosuroides. The sequence continues at coordinate 635,007,204 of CM054057.1, read as the reverse complement.
CAAAAATATTTCCTAAAAATATAACCCTAACCTTTATCCTTTTCTCTCCCTCTCTCTTTTACAAAAAAAAAGGATAAAAAGAAATAAAAAACAAAAGGAGACAGGCCACCCCTCTCCCCTTTTTTCCCTCAGCCCACCCCATCTGTTTTCTCCCCCCAGCCCACAGCCCACTGCCTCTTCTTCCTCCTTACGTCACGACAGTACGAACGCCCTCGCCACCGCTTGATCATCTTCCCCCCTCCCGATTGCTTGCCGTACGAGCTCGAAGGCCACCTTAAAACCCACCTCCCCCTCTGCTTGCCCTAGCCTAGCCCCTACCCTCTCTCCCCGCCGCGGCGCCTCCCTTCTTCCCTCTGCACCTCCCTCCCTCTCTGAAATTCTTTTCTCTGCAACCAACCGAGCCCGCCGTCAGGCCCTGGCCGCTCGCCGTTGCCAAGCACCCCCACCGTCCGAGCTGGCGATTGGAATGGGACCAGGGTGAGCTCCTCGTCGGGTTTGGTGAAGGCGTGGAGACGGGAGGGTGCCCGAGTCGACGACGCCGTCCGTGATCCCGCCGTCGTCATCTGCCTCCGACGAACCTCTGCATCCTCTACATCGGGGGTGAGTTTTCCCTCTGCTCGCCGTCCTCTCTCCCTTCCTTCTATGCTTCACAACGCCCCACACGCGAGCACCCGCAAGAACCAGCACGCCCAGCGCGCAGCAACAGCCGGCCACGGCCACCGCTGCAGAGATCGTCGGCGTCGTGCTCTTCTGTTGAACTGCATCTGAATATTATTCAGATTTCAGTGTCTATCACGAACTGAACCACAAAAACCAACTCGCCTGTATCCCACCAAAACAGTTTCAGCAGCGCATTGGTGCTGTGCCCTTGCGCCGTGCCTCGAGCTCCCGGGTTCGATCCCCGCGGAGGGATAAAAGCCCACCTTTTTTGTCAATTACTCGCGCAGGGGCCACGGCCCACCAGTCGGTGGCCCTGGGAGCCACCTCACCTCCCACACCCGCCACGGTGGCGCTGGCCCCGCACGGCAGAGGCTCAGGCCAGGTGGCACTGGGTGTAAAACACCCCAGGGGCCTGTATAAAAAATCATGTTTTCCTCTAAGTCCTCAAAAACAACAGTTTGGTCCCTGTTTTCATTTTGCCTCTAGAAATTGCAAAACAACTCCAAATAGAAAATGTAAAATAAGTTTTTCAGTCCAAATTCAATGTACTTTCTGTTTATCAACCCTGTTTTGCAATTTGGGCAACTAAAATTAAGGTTATTTAATAATCCTTAAATTGGTTAATTAAATGCTATAATTAATAACTTTCAAATGGTTGCCCCAAATTAAATACTCAAAACATGAATTTCATCCAAAATCACATGCTACACTTGAATATCAACTTTGTTTTCTGGTTTGCAACATCTAAATTGAATAATTGTTTCATCTCTTATTTAATGCAATTACATTGGTAATATGCGTAACCAAATCATTTAAGATTGTTTCCTAATATATAAAATATGTTTTCCAACCCAAAATTTCATGCTCTTTCCAAATATAACATTTGTTTTCTGTTTTGGATAAATAAAATTAATGCAATTACTTAATGCTTCAATTAAATCATTTAAATGGTGAAATTCATAACTAATTCAATATTAATTCAAATGTCACAAATGAAATATGTTTTCCATGCCATTTTGAACCACCTTTTCAAATATAAATTTTGTTTCATGTTTTGGATAATTAAAATTGCTTGAATAATTTAAAACTTGTTTAAATCATTTAAATTTGCTAAATTCGTAACTTGCTCAAATTAAATTATTTTTGAACTAATAAAATATGTTTTCAAACCAGAAAAACATAACCTTTTCAAATATGAATTTGAATTTATGTTTTGAACAAATAAAATTCAAATAATATTCACACTTGAATTAAATTCAATTAAATCTTGTTTAAACTTGTTTAATTCATAATTAAATCATTGTAATTCCTTTTCCAATAATTGAAACATGTAATCCACCTAAAATTTTGTGTTCTAATCAAATATGAACTTTGTTATCTGTTTTGAACAATTGAACTTGATGAAAACAACAAATGCTTGTGTGACACCTTTAAGAAACCAAAATTCCAAAACTTAATAAGTGAATTTCAAAATGGGTAAACCTTATTTCCAATTGGTTCTATTGCTGTTATTTTGTTGTTTTCCTCGTCCATGCATCATACTAAACCACTTTCACCTGTTGGTTAGTTGTAAAACAATTGTTTCAACCATAATTCATGGGCTTTCCATATGCAATCCAGATTGCATATGGGTCCATTTAAACCTGTTTGTCATGTCCACTAGTTTATTCTGATGCATCCTTAAACTTGTCATGCATCCATATCTTGATCATGCTGGATCTTTTGCCGTAGTAGTAATTGTTGCATACGGTGTTTGTTCGAGGTTCATTGCTTCTTCCCGGATAGGACGTTGAGATGATGTGAGCAACGACAAGTTCTTCGGACGTACCTCTACTTGCTGGATTCCAGGCAAGTATACTCACTTGCTGCCAAATGGCTGCCTTTCATCACTTGTTACCGATTCTTTCCGTTGTTCTTATTCTAGCCCTTTGATACGATGCTTGTGTCTCGATCCTATCATATTGTTTACCTTGCAGCCATGATATAGCCTGTTCCTTCCACTTCCTATTAACTGTTGTGTGTTTACCTTATTGGCCCTCGTGTCGTAGTTGCATGCTTAGTGTTGTTTGCGCTCAAGTCTTGTTGTTCCTTTCGTATCACATGTTTAGTTGATAGCTGGGTTTCAATTCAATCAACAACATGTTAATGTTTTGGGTAATAATAAATTGATGATAAGGCACCGGCAGGAGGCCCGGCGTGGTTTTGAAGCCTGCTACTGTCGACCCTAATTAGGAAAAGGGTCTTGTCTACTGATCCATGATGAGCGCACTAACCGCATGTGGGAAGCGAGTATGGGCGCCCCCCTCAACTTGATTCGATTCGCATCTCGTCCAAATCGCCACACTTAGTTCGGGCTTTCCATTTGATGCATGCATATGCAGGTGCGAACCCGAGGCCAGGGTGGAACTTTTGTAGTCGGCATTTAGGGCGGCGTGGTCTTCCAGTGCTATGAGGGTCCCCCTTTTCTTCGTGGGGGCTCGATTAGCCGCGCACGCACAGCACGTGGTTCTTTGGGCTTGATGCGAAGAAGAGTTGGGTTGCGTTGAGTACCTCGCTTGGTGGGTTGATCCCCCGTCTGGCGGGTTATTCTTACGTGTACGGCCAAATTGGTGCATCCCTGCAGGGTTAAATCTTCTCGAGAAGCCGTGTTTTCCGCGGTTATGGTTAACTTGGTGAAAGTACTGGCTAACAAGTACTCAGAACAACTTACACCTAACTAATGCTAATTTTGACTAGTAATAGTCTTATTGACACAATAACTTGATCCATCATTAATCCAACATTGTGAGTTATCCTTGGGTTGCTTCCTTAGTAGGGGGTAACATTGGATGGGTTCGTTTGGTGGTTAGTTGTAGTTGGTTACGATACGCTATCTTATCCCCCTCTCTTAGCCGGATGTTGTAGTGAGTCTCTGTAGTTGGTTAGTGCAGCCCGCTGCCGCTTATTTGCAATAATCCATTCCTTTCCGTTGAACCCAAAGTATTTGTATCTTGTGATGACTGGCTATGCCGGTATCTTGTGAGTATGGTTTATCCACTTGCCAGTACTTAACCGTACTGACCCACGAATCTCTTTTGTGGCTGCATATTCAATATTGCAGTCAACAGGTTTGAAGTCTGACGACGTTAGCTTGGGAATCCCTCCGGCTTGGCCTGGGCAGGGATTGGACGCTCTCGGTTATCTTCAGGACTCTTAGTCCAATTTGTATCTTGTCCGTAGTCGGACGCTATGTTGTTTCTTCCGCTGTTATTTGGATCTTTGTATTGTATCAGTTGTATCCTTGACTCGTTTGAGTCCTCTTGTATATATCTTTTCTGTTGTTGTTGTGGATTATTCGTGAACCGTTGTAATGTTATCACAAGTGGCAACCTGGAATCGGTTATTATGTGGATGTTGGCGGGAATGCTGAAATCTGCATAGTGCCCGATCTCGGGGCGTCACAAAGGATGCCTACTCGGAGATGCCGAGAGGGGTTACCTTGTAGCATGAGTTACCGGAACAGCTTGAGGTGGTGATCTTCGAAGCACGAGGTGCTGATATGATATTGGTGGTTTAAAAAGATGATGATTTCAGTAGTTGAGTAGCTTTCTCACCTGTTTTCAAAATACTCTATGAGACGTGCTATTCCTTCCTCAACTTGGAAAATAAAGATGGCTTTACGCAAAATAACCTTCATAACTCTTTCTAAAAGAAGCAGATATATAATAGGTTAACTAAGTCTTGTTGAGTACCTCCCGTACTCATGTTTGCTTCAACTTGGTTCAGGTGAAGTTCCTCAGTTCGGTGGTGTTTCGACGTGGACATCGACGAGTAGTTTGGGGTTCCCAGGTAGCAGCCTGTAATCTATGGGCTGGGACGTCGCCTTATGTTGCAGCCTCTTAGGCATTTTTGCTTCTTGTTGATTAGCAACATAATTTGCCTTCCGTTGTCGGATGTAATGTTGGGTCGTGTGACCTCTGCTTGTAAGCTATACTCTAGTAACACTTGTTTAATAAAGCTTCATGTCTAGAGTACTGCTTTGATCGGTTGTTGGTTTCGAGCTCATTGTTATACAGTTTTGGCTATGCCTGCATAGTTGTCGCAGTCGAGGGGTTGTGGAGCCGATGATCTATGTCCGAGCCCGCATGCCGATGTGATTCGGCCTGGGGCAAGGTAACCCCAGTAACCCTCGATTGTTGTTGCACTTTCTGGACACATAGCAGCTCTGTATAACTTTGGTCCCGTTCCTTCAGTTTCATCCGACTCGTGGACGCGTGGGTATGCATAATTGGTTATGACTAGCATGGATACAAGGAGTAGTAGACCGGGGATCCGGACTACGTGCCGATGAATCCGGTGTGCCTGCCGTTGTTTGTTGCGGCCGGGGCTGGTAACCCTGAAGCCCTTGTGAGTCCATGGCTAGGAGCACATAACAATATGTATATCTCTGGGCCCGGGATCTGACAGTCGCGCCTTCTCCCGGAAGATCTGCACCTTGAAGAGGGCCTTCCAGAGGCCCCAGTGCGGGCGGATGCCCAAGAAACACTCGCAAAGCACGATAAAGCACGAGATGTGCTGAATCGCGTTCGGAGGAAGATCGTGCAGCTGTATGCCATAGACATACAACAGCCCGAGAAGGAAGGGATGGAGAGGAAGAGACAAACCGCGCCGAGGCGTGCTCGGAGAAGAATACGCGTTCGTTCGCGTGCGGGTTGAGGACCTCCTCCTTCTTGGACAAGCGCACGCGCTTGTCAACTTCAGGCGGGAGAAGTCCTTCCCGCTGCATCTCAGTGATGCTTTTCTTGGTGGTGATGGCGGCACGCCAATCGCCCGTCTTCACGGGAGGCGGCGCGGAAGCACCTGCCACATCCTTCCAGGATGACGCGGCGGCGCTGGGTTTCTTTCCTCCAGCCATTGGAGCTCTCTTGTGCTTGCAGAACAGGAGGTGTGCGCGAGGAGGAAGAAGGTGAACAAAGGGACGGGAGATTTACCCATCTCCTAAGGGTCATTATTTATACACAGGCCGGGCTGATCCAAGCCGTATATTTGGCAACGTGGCTCCCATCGCGGCTGCCACGCGTGAAGTGGAAATGAAGCGGCCGAGAACGGTTACTCTGGCTCGATCTTTACAAAAGATCGTGCGCATTTACATCGTGTGGCTAGCGGAAAAATCGGACACAACCTATCATTTCCGGTCAAAAGCTGACAAGGTGGGCCCACATGCTCTGCTTCGCTCCGTCACGTCTCATCGGGAGGAGTCAGAACAGACGAGTGCGCAGTGACATCACTGCATACCTCATCAAGACGCGAAATCTCTTTCGCATAAGCTCCCTAACACGAAAATTCTTTCGTATGGGTATATCAAGACGCGAAATTTCTTTCGCATAAGCTCCCTAACACGAAAATTCTTTCGTATGGGTATATCAAGACGCGAAATCTCTAACATGAAAACTCTTTCATATGGGCATATCGAAACACGAAATTTCTTTCGCATAGGCTCCGTGACACGAAATCTATTTCGTATGGGTATATCAAGACGCGAAAACTCTTTCGCACCCAAACACGAAACCTCTTTTGTATGTGCACGACAAAGAAAAATTTATGATAATGCGAAAATCTCTTTCGCATAAGAACAACAAAGAAAGAAGATCTCTTCACTCGAAGATTCTCAAGAAGATGATAAAGGTAAACTCGCGAGTACGCGGCTCCCACTACTCTATCACACGATGTATATACACATCCCTACCCTGGATCGTTCGGCCGACTAGGCACATCAGGATGCCGTATTCTTTCGAGTACGAAGGTAAGACCCAAAGATCTCTCTTGTGGGCCTGGAATCGCACTCAAGCTGCGTCCTCCGGTAATTTTCCGTGTCAACAACACGAAGAAAAATCCTAGAGGATGCGCCGGGTACCCCTATAGGTTAAGTTCGACTCGGTAAGATCTCTACGGCCCAGTCGGAACGATCACCTTGCCGGATTCGAGTCGGAGGTCTCGAGTCTGCGTAGGCCAGAACCGTTTTTTCCCTAGTAGCAATTAATTGGCCCTGAACTTTCGGGAGAGCCAAACAAATGAGCCACATCCTTCTGCGAAAATAGCCGATGCACAGGCACATTTATCGCTCGATACTCGAGTACAGAAGCGCATCGCGCACAGGGTATGCACCCTCCAAAATTAAGTGATTGGAATGATCAATCGAAGGAAATTAAGACGAACTGTGAGTGTCCACCCGACGGATTTTCAATCGAGTAAACACTCGGGGGCTACTGACGTGGGGGTGAATCTTGGACCTATCGGGTGAGGCTACCTGGTCCAAAGCCCAACACCTAAGCCCAGAGGGAGGTGCCACGTACAGTTCTAGAAGGCCCAATTCAAGCCCACCCGCAAAGCCTTGTGGGTCAAGAAGGAAACATGTAAACCGACCTAGAGCTAGGGTTTGTAACCCCCCCCCCCAGGTACGGTTTGAGACCTGGCCACCTATATAAGGCCACGAGAACCATCGGGAGGGGGATCCAAGCAATTTCTCACCACCAAAGCCTTGACCTCGAGATCATACTCTCGACTCAAGCACCCCCCCATTGTAACCGATCTATTGATAATACAGATCGACAAGAGCAGGAGTAAGGGTTTTACCTCGACGAGGAACCCGAACCTGGGTAAATCATGCCCCCTATTAGCCGACGATCGTCACCAGCGCCTACACTTTATCTTAATCGAAACCCTACCAGAGGGGGGAGGAATCATCACCATCATCATCGTCACCACGCTAGAATTCATCGGGATCGTCATCATCATCATCCACCGCGACATCACCATCATTTCTGCTGCTCCAATCCATTCCGCTGGAACATCTAGGGCTGTACCTTGTCTAGTTCATTGGGGAGACTCTCTACGGTGTTGATTACTTCTAGTTATTGATGCTATTAAGTTTTATCGGTGAATTAAGGTTTATGTCCAGATTATTATTAATCATTATATCACCTCTGATCATGATCCATATGATGTCTTGGGGGTAGAACGTTTAGTTCTTGAGGACATGGGGAAAGTCTTGTCGCTAGTAGTGGAATAATGTTGAGTAATATTTAATGGTTTGATATTTAAGTTTTGGTGTCATTCTTCTAGTGGTTTCATGTGAACGTCAACTACATGATACTTCACATTTATGGGCCTAGGGGAATGCATTGTGTATTTATCTTGCTAAATGTGGGGTTGCCGGAGGGACAGAAACCTGAAGGCCCATCAGTAAGTTGGTGCACGAGGGAGTGTAGGATCTAAGAGTTTCGCTGTGGTTAGATTTATCTTAATTACTTTCTTGTAGTTGCGGAAGCTTGCAATGGGTTTAATCACAAGTATGTATTAGTCCTAGGAAGGGCAGTGCGTTAGCATAGATTCACCCACACAACACTTATCAAAACATTGAATACAAAATTCCCATGTGTCCTCAAGAACGTTCGGTAATCATAAGTAACACAATTGTCTTGTCCTTTGCACTAAAAAAGATTGGGCCACTTGCTGCAATTATTGTTGCTCTCGTTTATGTACTCGTATGGTGTTTATCTACTGCATTGGAAACTACTAAAAATGTGTCTCCTAGTGTTTATAGTGAATCATTGATCAAAATTACCTACCAGCACCTTCAGCTCCTCGTTGGGTTCGACACTCTCATTTATTTAAAGTACTTCGATACACCCCCTATACTTGTGGGTCATTAGCAGACCATGTCATAGGTACTATTTCTTGATGATCTGTAACCTCTCTACCATCATCAGCTTTAAGCATTGCCACATTATTTCTTCGAAACCTTTCAGATGGCATTGCATGAAAAAACTTTATATTGTCCTGTCCTTGCTTGATCCAACAGATTGTGCAGCCCTTTTTCCATTATTTGCATTCAGCAAGAAGCATATGATCATGATGAGCTTTAACAACTTTACGAAAATTAAACTCAGCTCGAAAGAGAGGAGGATGTTCTTCAAGAGAATCCAATAAAATAATTACTTCATTGCATTTGGCCAGAAGATCCTTAAGACGAGCTAGACTTACTCTCCATTTTTTTATCGAATGCCTCAAGTCCTTAAGTTTATCTGTTACAATAACTGAAGAATGTCTCTTTAGAGATGGCTTATTCTAGGAAGCAGAGATGCGGTCCATAAACCCCAGCATATCATCCCAGTAGTTTTCAAAGCAAAAAATGTGTGCTTTAGGGATTTGAGTGTCAATGTCAACCACACAAGGAATGTGATCTGAACCCGTATTAGCTAGAGGCGGAAAAATGGAATTAGGATAGTCTAGAATCCAATTGGAACTTGTAAAAAACTAGTCTAATTGCTCAAGGAGAGGACATTGCTGCATATTTGACCATGTATAGGATCTCCCTTCGAGTGGCAGCTCAGAGAGGGCAAGGTGACCAATAATTTCATTGAAATAAACATATCATTTAAATCACTGATGGCGTGTGAACACAAGTTTGTTGGGAGACCCCAAGAGGAAGGTATGAGGAGTACAGCAGCAACATTTTCCCTCAGTAAGAAACCAAGGTTTAATCGGACCAGTAGGAGAAAGAAATCACTTCTGAAGGTTGTTGACAACTGATGTTGGCAGGACGCACTACCAGGCTCAGCAGGAAACGTGGAATCTGCACACAACACAACCAAGATACTTTGCCCCAACGAAACAATGAGGTTGTCAATCTCACCGGTCTTGCTGAAAACAAAGGATTAGACGTATAGTGTGGAAATGATGTTTGTTTGCAGTGAATGAAATGATAATAGTGCTTGTAGTGAAAAATAATAGTGTTTGCAATAGGTTGTATTGTCAGTGTAAAAGAATGGACCGGGGTCCACAGTTCACTAGTGGTGTCTCTCCATAATAGATAAATAACATGCAGAATAAACAAATTACAGCTGGACAATTGACAAACAGAAAATGCACTATAATGCATATACATGACATGATGACTACTTTTATATTCATTTGGGCATTACAACATGATACATAGACCATTATCCAAATGCATCTATGACTAATAATCCACCCTCAAGACGTCATCCTAGCAAACTTTGGGTATTAAGTTGCAAGCAACAAATTATTGCACTAAATAAAGTGTGTAATGTAAACAATAAAGTTATCCATAGACAAATCATTGTTGTTTTACCCCTATTGGCAACAACACATCCACAATCTTAGCAGTTATTGTCACTCTCCCAGTTTACTGGAGGATTGAACTCACTATCTAGCATAAAAACTCCCTCTTGGAGTCAAAAGCATCTACTTGGATAGAGCATCTACCAGCAACGGAGAGCATGCAAGATCACAAATAACATATATGATAGATCTATAATCAACTTGACATAGTATCCAATATTCATCGGATCTCAGCAAACACAACATGTAGCATTACAATAAGATGATCTTGATCATGTTAGGCAGCTCACAAGATCTAAACATGATGGCACAAAAAGGAGAAGACAACCATCTAGCTACTGCTATGTACCCTTAGTCCAAGGATGAACTACTCACACATCACTTTGGAGGCAGGCATGGCGATGAAGATCCCTCAGGTGATGATTCCCCTCTCCGGCAGGGTGCCGGGAAGAGATTCAGAACCCTCCAGAACTAGGGTTGACGACGGCGGCGGACACGGAACTTTTCGTGGATGGAGGCTCGGGTACTTAGGGGTTTCCCAAGGAAGGCATTATATAACGGAAGGGCGATGTCGGTGGGAGCCCAGGGGGACCACACCACTTGGTGGCGTGGCCAGTTGGCGCGCACCATATGGTGTGGCCGCCTCCCTGGCCCCCTTGAGTCTCCTCCGGACGCCGTGTATGTGACAGAAAAACAGGGACTTTGGATTTTGTTTCTTCCAATTCCGAGAATATTTCCAGAAGAACTTTTCTGAAATACAAAAACAGTAGAAAGCAGGAGCTGACACTGTGGCTTCTTGTCAGTAGTTTAGTCCCACAAAATGCATAAAAATGCTATGAAGTATATAGAAAACATGTACCAATTGGCATAATATCAACATGGAACATCATAAATTATAGATACGTTGGAGACGCATCAAGCATCCCCAAGCTTAGTTCTACTCGTTCTCGAGTAGGTGAAATGATAACAACAAAATAATTTATGAGGTGACATGCTACCAACACAATCTTGATCAACATTATTGTAAAAGCATTGCAAACTGAGATCAAAGTACTCTAAACATAGGCATGATAGATATAATTCCAAAAAAGTAACTTAGCAACTACGGTGCAACATGAAAAGTAACTCAAACAAAAGCTCATGAATAATAATGCACTAAAAGTTATACGTTTATTTCGAGCATACAGAAAACATAACAAATTAGTATTCAGCCTGTCCTTCATGGAATAGAAAAACATAAATTCTAGGACACCTTCAAAGTTCAAGTGGTGACTAGATACAAATAGTTTGAGAACAAGTAATAAAATAATCATGAATCAATCAATAATAAATTTTGGGACTATGCACATTATACTCAGAATCACAACTATGCTCTCTTAATTGGTGCATAAAGTTAGAAGATGAAGACTCAACATAAAAGTAAAAGAAAGGCCCTTCGCAGAGAGAAGCGGGGATTAGTCATGTGCTAGAGCTTTTTATTTGATAAACAGAGGTATTGCAAACAATTTTGAGAGTGGTGTATGTCTATGTCAACAAATGGTAATGAACAACTTATAATAACTCATGTCAAGCAAAGTGTTTAGACTTTTGAGAGTGGTTTCCGTTTTTTTATTAGTTGACACTTCCCCCGACCTATCTTTCACCAGCCAGGGATAGCCGTGTTCACGGGTACCCACCAGCTTTCATCAAACCGTGGGTAAGTGCCTTTTTGTTATATTAATTGGCACCAACTCTCTGCATATTTAGATGATCATAGATTCCATACTCATCGGGTGAAATAAGGAAGAATAACTTTGCATGACATAAGACACAATAAACTTTAAACTACTTCCTCGTGAGCTAAAAGAGGAGCACAAAACAGATATAATTTTGAAGGTTTGAAGATAGCACACGAGAAATTTACTTGGAGTGACGGTTAAATACCACATATAGTTAGACATGGTGGACACATTTGGCAAAATGTGGTTTTTGGGAGTTGGATGCACGAGTAGAGCTCATACTCAGTACAGGTGAAGGCTAGCAAGAGACTGGGAGCGACTAACTAAGAGAGAAATAACGGCCATAATCATGCATAGTGACAAAACATTATTAATCAAAGCATAAATGATAATACAAGTAAAAAACTAAATGAGCATAGAGTCTTGAGGTTGATGACCCACAAGTATAGGGGATCGAAACAGTCTTCAAGGGAAGTAAAACCCAAATTTATTGATTCGACACAAGGGGAGCCAAAGAATATTTGTGAGCCTTAACGAGTGAGTTGCCAATTCACATGCACCTGAAAGTGGAGTTATTCACAGTGGTTTATCAGTAGTAACAGTTTTATAGTAGTAGTAGTAGTGAAATAATAGCATCAGTGAAATGAAAACGGCAGCAGTAGTGTTTGAAGTAAACAACGGGATTAAATACTGTAGGCATAGGGATAGATGAACGGGCATTGCATGGATAAGATAGTTCATATAATAATCAAGACATGGGCATTGCAGATAAATAAGATAAAGAATCCAAGTACTAAGTAACCATAGGCACGTGTTCCATAAATAGTCGTACGTGCTCGCAATGAGAACTTGCACAAAATCTTTTGTCCTACCAGCCCGTTTTCAGTGGGGCCTCAAGGGACTACTGGTAATTAAGGTGTTCTTTTTTAATAGAACACCGGAGAAAAGCATTAACACTCCGTGAACACATGTGATCCTCACATCACAGCCATCCCATCCGGTTGTCCCAATTTCTGTCACTTCAGCGCCTCGTGTTCCGGACAACGATATGTGTAAACAACTTGCAGGTATGATCAAGAAACAATAATTATTATCATGATTCAATAACATGTTCAGATCTGAGATCATCGCACTCGGGCCTAAAGTGGCAAGCATTAAGCATAACAAGTTGCAACAATGTCAATAGCACTAATAGAGGATCTAGGCACTATGCCCTAACAATCACGGCATTATTACATGAACAGTCTCATCCAATCCCTACCATCCCCTTCAGCCTACAGCGGGGGAATTACTCACACATGGATGGGGTAAACATGGATGGTCGATGGAGAGGCGTTGGTGATGATGATGGCGATGATCTCCTCCAATTCCTCGTCTCGACAGGGTGCCAGAACGGAGTTCTGAACCCCGAAAAAGGATTCGCCACGGCGGCGGAGCTACGGACTTCTTTTTGAAAAACTGTCGAACCCCCTCGGGTTTTAGGGTTGAAGGCAATATATAGTCAAAAGGGGAGCCCGAGGGGGTCTCTAGGTGGCCCACACCACCAGGTGGTGCGGCCTAGGGGGGAGCCAGGGGGTGGTGTGGCCCCCTCTGGCTCTTCTCCTGGCCCCCTTGTGGCTCCCGGGGTCTTCCGGTGTTTTAAGACCAATTGGGTTTTTTCTGGGCAATTTCCCGGAAGTTGATTTTTCTGCACAAAAACGAGACACCAAGGTAATTCTGCTGAAAACAGCGTTAGTCCATGTTAGTTGCATTTAAAACACACAAGTTTAGAGGAAAACAATAAGAAAAGTGTTCGGAAAAGGAGATACGTTTTCGACGTATCAACTCCCTCCAAGCTTAGCTTATTGCTTGTCCTCAAGCAATTCAGTGACAACTGAGTGCGATAAAAAACTTTTACGAACACATTTGTTTCATATGATGTAAATATACTCACTATATGATCAAATACTTAATTATGCTCATGATAAGATACATGCAAGATACTCTCACTTAATAGCTATGCAAACCATGAAGAGATAACACCATATTAATAATAAACAACATGAAGCATAACTATTTGCAAGATTTTAATATTCATAATAGGATCTGATAAAGTGGTATGTCGCTTGCCCTTATGTGTGGGGGAAAACAAAAATGCCAGGGCACCTCTGAAGTTCAAGGGAAGACTATAAGTAAAGATATCAAATATACAAGTATCAAGGTTATACCACAATCAACCATGCTTTGGGACAAACACATCACACTAAGAATGACAATTATGCTCTCAAGAAAATGCTCAAAGAATATGGTGGAGACTCAACATAAAAGTAAAAGAAAGGCCCTTCGCGGAGGGAAGTAGGGATCACTCATGTGCTAGAGCTTTTATTTCATTAAACAGAGGTATTAAAAGTTTGACACTCCTCCCATCCATCTTACACAAACCATGGCTAACCGAATCCTCGGGTGTCTGCCAACAATCACATACCATGGAGGAGTGTCTATATTTTAAGAGAGGTGTATGCTAGTGTCAACGAATAGTAAACAGAAAATACAGTATGTCACAAGCCAACTAAATTTCACAAGAGTGGCTCCCATATGAAGGACGCATCTGGGTAGAAGGTCACCCCTCTTTCTCTTTTGTTTACACAATTATGCTTTGACTGATAAATCAGGGGCAAAAATAGTGAAGATAATTTTTTTGCATTAATTTGGGGATGGGCACCCTGCTGCCAGCTCTTCTATCAATTGGATAAGCGGATGAAGCCACTAGTCCAGGGTGTGAAATCCAATCAACGAGTGAGATAAATATTCTCTATTGACGTCCTCATGAGCAAAAACAAGACACAAAACATGAGTAATTTTGAAAGTTTTAAAGGTAGCACATGAGCAATTTACTTTGGAGTGGCAGTTAAATACCACATGGGAGTTTATAGTGGACTCTGTAGAATAACTTGGTTTCCGGAGAGTTGGATGCACGAGTAGAGCTCATACTCAGTACAGGTGGAGGTTAGCAATAGACTGGGAAGCGACAATCAAGAGAGCAATAATTACCATAATCATGTTTGCGACAAAGTAAAATTAACTGAGGCTTAAAATTTATACTAGAACTCTGAGGCTAAATAAATTATCGAGGCTTATTGACTTTTTGTTTTCAGTCTTAGCATGTGCCAAGTTGATTCAAATGAAACAGTCAGAAGAGGATACCACAATGTCATACCCTTCTACGAATAGAACAATGCGAACAAATATTTATACGACAGGTCATTTACTATTAATAAATTGGAACAAAACATTGGAGAGCACGAACTATTAATCAGCCATTAAATCACATATATCTTATACGAACAAACTAACCATGCTCACATAGAAGGATATATGTACAAAAATGAAATCAAATAGAGTTCATACCAGCCTCTCACCACAACTTGAATTGTCATAGATCGTCATTATTGCTCTTCACTTGTGGCTCGAATAATATATACTGAAAATCAAGCTCCAATGGAGTCAGGGACGACCGTTGAACTCTGCAGCAAACTTTACAGAAAAAAAGAAGAACAACACATATTTTTGGGTTGTTCAATTAAAGCATGAGCAAAAGAGAACAAGCAAACAAAGCAAAATATTTTTAGTTTTTTTAAATGAAACAAGAACAAAAGAAAGCAAGAAAATAAACAAAACAAAATATTTTTGGGTTTTTTAATATTAAACTGCAACTAAAGGATAAAGCAAACCAACTAAAGAAATAAATAGAGAGAAACAACAGAAATATTTTTGGTCTTTTGTGTTTTGGAAAGAGAAAACAAAACAATAAAAGCAAAAGAAATGAAAGAAACGAAAACAAGCGAAAGAAAGGAAAAGAAGCGAAATAAAAGGAAACATGGATATACAAAGAACCAACAGAACATGATATATAAATGAGTGTGATGTCGGTATACCTCCCCCCAAGCTTAGGCTTTTGGCCTAAGTGGAGATCAATCACCAAGGGGACCATGAGGTGGCGCCCCCATAGTATGCTGAGGAGGAACCCTCCTCCTGATATGTGCTCGAGGATGCGCCGGTGTACTGTGTGTTGTGGTCCTCGGGAGGCGCGTCTCGCCTCTCCTGCTGCCTGTGAAACTTCGTGGTGCTCAGATGCTCGTCTACCTGCTCCTTGGAGAGCGACCATGGCGACCTGTCAATATTAAACAAAACAGGCTGCAGCAAAGTACATGTGAGTTGTGTAGTTGTGGTGCCCGAAAAGCAGCACCAATGGGATTTTTCCAAGGAGAAAACCAAAAACGGTACTACCCATGCCGATTCCAGCAGCACGGTGCGGGCAAAAAGCTGTGTAAAAACATTGAACAAATGCATCAAAGGAAGCGCAGGAGAGAGGGGGAAGGAGAGGCCGAAAGGGGGCTGCAGGGACCTAAGGTTCCACCGGAATCTTGCTCGAATGGCGGCGGCAAGGTCAAACTTTACTCTAACGAGCAATTTCTTCATCCTGGCGGCGTTATTCAACGAGAAAGGATATGGGAAATGAATAGGAGGAGGAGGAGATTTAAGGGAAAGGGGTCACGGCCATCAATCGGGCCTGAAACGGCCGGAATCAAACGCCGAAGAAATGGCCGTGGCAGTTTCTAGTGCGTTGAAGACGATGACGTCATCAAATGTTTTCTTTTAAATTTTATTTATTTGTATTTTTCATTTCTCTTATAACTTCTGTTTTATAAATCCAAACAACCTCCACTAAATTTCTAAAATTGTGTAATTGAAATATCTATCAAATAGAAACATGATTTTGTTGTTTCCAACATATTTCAATTTTTTAATTTTTAAAATTGAATAAACCACTAATAGTACTTACTGTTATTTCAAAATTTGAAAAATAATATAATGATGTTATTACTAAAATAAAATTTCAGAGACGTTATACATGTCAAATATGATTTTTCAAAGTCATTTTAGTCCATTTTCATATTTTATATTTTTAAGATATGAGTGATTTACTAACTAATATCCAGAGCCATTAAAATAGAAAATCCAATAATTATAAACGTTATACAGAGCCATTAAAATAGAAAATTCAATAATTATAAAAGTGGCTTAATAAAATTTTGAAAAATTCCCACAAGACATAATATTGTTTCCAAAGTGCATTTTTATATTATTTTCAAAGCAAAGCATTTTATGTTTACTCCTTTATGTTTAAAACTTAGAATAACAACTAATAATATATTATAAATACCTTTTATACTCCTTTTTTTTGTGAGGCTTAGAAGATTATTAAGGGTTATAAATCTTTGATTTTAGTTCCATAATATTTTCAAAGTGATATTTGAATGAAAACATTTTATTTAATAAGGTTTGCTAAAGAGAAAATAATTTACTTTATGTAGGGAGTATTCATTTTGAAAAGGCTTTAGGGTTTATGGAATAGAGGTATATTGGATTTTCAATTCCAATAATATTGGAATAAAAATATTATTTCTTTTGTGTTTTTATTTCAGTTCTTTTTGGTGGATTGTTTTAACAGGATAAACAAGTTTTATTTTATTTTATTGATTCTTGAACTTTCCAAAAATCAGAGATGTTACAGATGATCGCAATCTGATTAGCACAGTTCATCGGGATAGCGGGTATTCGGTTTTCAACCAGATGCCATCAAAAGCTCATGAAGCCACTCTTCTTCAATAGTGGTTGTGTCTAATGTTGTGCTTTCTGCTTCCAAAGTTGGCCTCGTTAAGGTGGTCTCCTTGCAAGACTTTTAGGAAACAGTGCCCACCACCAAGTGTAAAAATATAACCACTCGTGGCCTTAATCTCAGCAGCATCAGATATCCAATTTGAATATCCTCGGGTCCACGTATAGTGAATTACATGGCTCACAGTGCATTTAAATAGCGCATAACTCTTTCAAGCTCATGCCAATGATCGTTTCCCAGATTTGAAACAAACCGGCTCAATTTTCTCACAACAAAAGAGGTGTCGTTCCTCATGGCACTAGAAAAATACATAAGTGATCCAAAAATCTGAGAATATCTCAATTTATCTCTGGTAATCCGTCGATCTTTCGAAACAAGACACTAGGATCATACGGTGTTGGATCATTCTTATTGACGCTATACCCAAAATGACTCAAGAACTTTTCACATAGTGGGATTGAAGGAGGGCGATCCCACCATTGTCGTCTCTGAACAACTTGATGTTCAAGATAACATCTGCTAGTCCAAGATCCTTGATGGCGTGTGAACACACGTTCGTTGGGAGACCCAATAGGAAGGTATGATGAGTACAACATCAAGATTTTCCCTCAGTAAGAAACCAAGGTTTTTATCGGACCAATATGAGAAAGAAATCACTTCTGAAGGTTGTTGACAACTGATGTTGGTAGGACGCACTACCAGGATTAGCAGCAACGTGAAATCTGCACACAACACAACCAAGATACTTTGCCCGAACAAAACAGTGAGGTTGTCAATCTCACCGTTTTTGCTGAAAACGAAGGATTAGATGTATATTGCGGAAAATGATGTTTGTTTGAAGTGAATGAAATGAGAACAATGTTTGAAGTGAAAAAGAACAGTGTTTGCAGTAGGTTTTATTATCAGTGTAAAAGAATGGACCGGGGTCCACAATTCACTAGTAGTGTTTCTCCATTACAGATAAATAACATGTTGGGTGAATAAATTATAGTTCGGCAATTGAAAAAATAGAGAATGCACCGTAATGCATATACATGACATGATGACTACTATGATATTCATTTGGAAACATGATACAGAGACCGTTATCCAATTACATCTATGACTAATAATCCACCCTAAGGACTATCGTCCAAGCAATCTTTTGGTATTAAGTTGCAAACAACAGATTATTGCATTAAATAAAGTGCGTAATGTAAATAACAAAATTATGCTTAGACAAAGCATTGATGTTTTGCCCTTAGTGACAACAGCACATGTCGAGACATCGTAGTAAGGTTCATAGACGGGGTTACCATGATTCTACGGGTATAGACGTGGGGGACGTGGTAGTACGACAATCGAGAACACCAAGTTTTACCCAGGTTTGGTACGGCGCAACTAGGCGGCATTCCTACTCCTGCAATCTCACTAAATCAGGGCTAAAGCCTGAAGTATACAAAGTACAATGTCAGTAGGGTTTTGCTAACTCGATGAGGATCAACTTCTCGGTGAGTTGGCTTCTAGCTAATTGTCCGTCTCTTTCTTCTCTCACGTCCGGCTTTATATAGATAGCCGGGTTAGGGCTTAAAGAAAGGAAACCTAGAAGACTACCGAAAGTATCTAACTTGGAAAGTAAGGAATCCGTCTTCTCCTCCAAGCCGCACCAGTTTGGGCCGTGGTCCGGGTTCTTCTAGAATTCGGCTTCCTGCGCATCAGCTTACTGGACCGCCCAATGGACTGTGATCCACTACCAATAGGCCATCCGGGTAATCCGGCTTTATAGACCAATGCCGGACATACCCCTAATCGGTATATATCCGACAGTAGCCCCAAGAAGGATTGAGACTTCATTCTGCCACCATTCGTCGATTAGCATTCTTTTCCGAGAAATGTTGGCGTTTTGTCTTGATTCTTCTTTTCCCAAGAACTTATAACACATAACTCGGATTTTTACCAAAATCTGGCTTTTTCTTCTACGAGCCTTCGTGGAGAAGGAAATTCATGACGTCAGCGATGAAATCCTGCTGACATCACGGACGTTTGGGTTCAGTAAAAACCCGAAAACGTATCCTCTGATAGATTCTCGCGGGAAACAAGGAGATAGCCATTATCACCCCGTGCCCTCATTTCCCGAAAATTACGGGCGTTACACGCGTCGATCATCCAACGGTCAAAATAGCCGTTGGAGCTAATCTCCACACATCCGGCTATAAATAGCCACCTCGGGGTCTCCGGTTCCTCTTCTGTTCCATCTTCTTCCTCGAGCCCCCAGCACCACTACAACTAGAGCGAGCCCGAGCGCAAGTTACGAGCAGAGAGAAACCGAGCCCCAAGCCTTCCTCGGAGACAATCATCAGAGGATCAACTTCACGGCTGCGCCGCCGCCAAATGGCCACCGGACACTCTCCCCGCGCCTCGGACGTGGAGAACGCCGCCGTGGACCTTGAATCCATCATCAACGATATGAATCCGTAGCTCGATTCACCCGTCCACGCAGCGGCGACCACGCCGGAGGGAACCGCCAACGACCCCACCCGCGGGGATCTACCTCCCGCGGCCGGAACCGCGCCACCGTCCACCTCGATTGCTCCACCTCCGCCCCTCTTCTCCGTGCCCGCGGAGGAAAGCGTCACTCCCAGCGGCTAGGAGGTCACTTCTTCGGCCACCGCTGGTGGTGAGGACGAAGAGGAAGAGAGCGTTGGGAATTGGAGCCACTGCAACGTGGTTCCTTCCCTCCTTCCGGCCATGGAAAAAGAAGGGTTTATTCTCAAAGGGAAATGGCGGTACGACGAGGACAACACCGAGCCATCGCCAAAATCCGGGGAACGGGTCCTCCACGCCTCTCACGTCAATAGAGGTATGGGTTTCCGCCATCCTCCTTCTTCCTTCAGGTCTTAGACCATTACAAGATCCAGCCACATAGTCTCCCTCCCAATTCCATTCTTTATCTAGCCGGGTTTCAAGCCATGTTCGAGGGGAGAACCTAGGTTAGATTTCTGGAAGTATTGTTTTGGGGTGAAATGCAACCCTTCTGAGGGCGCCCTCCCAACATGCGGAACCATCTCCTTTACCTTACGTATGTTAGGGAAGATTGGTTCCCAAAAATCAAAACCTCGGAGTCCTTCAAGTTTTGGACGAGCTCCTTTTTCTATCATGCGGATGTCCCGTTTCCGGGAAAGGAAATGGGAATTCCGCCATTCTCAATTCCGCGGCCACTCCCCAAGAAAATTGGGCGGTGGATGCGGTCCAGACTCTGCCTCCAGATCTGATGAGGATCAAGAGGCGAATCGCCAAACTTGTTTCCGCCTCTCCTCCTCTTACCGGCATGGACACTGTCTTGTGCTGGCTCGAAAGGCGGATCCAGCCTCTGGCTCACCGCGGAACTCGGCTCATGTGTGATTACACGGGCCCGGAGGACGCGATGAGGGCGACCAACAAGTCTTTGTCGAAGAAAGACTTGAAGAAACGCGTCAACCAGCTGGTTTCACCTCGTGATCAATACAGGAGAGCCGGACAATGTACAGCGTAGAAAACCCAGCTTCAAAGGTATGGTTTTGTCATTTTGGGCATTTTTCTGAGTCTTCTTTTTTTCTCGGATGTTTTTCTTTCTCTTACCCGTACTTTATCTCTTTTGGCAGCTTCTAACTCTTCCTGAGGCTGAGCTCGCCACCGACGAGGAGTTGGATGCACTTCATGCTAACTTCCAATCTGGCGGAAGGAAGCGCAAGAAGATGTCCGCCGCTCAGGAGGACATTGATCTTGACGGCGTGCCCGTCGCAACCTCCATGTAAAAATCCCAGGCTTTTTCATTTCTATGCCTTTTGTTGCATGCTTTTGTTTCTCGGAATCTTATTTCTCGGAACTTCTCTTTCCTTTTTCTTTCTAGCCTTGCCCCTACCACGTTGAGGGGAAAAGGCCGCAAGAAGCACAAGGCTGCTGCTCACAGAGGAGCAAATCCATTTCCTGCTGCAGCGCCAGATACTCCGACAACAGCGAGGGAAGAGAGCTCGGCTGCCCGGGAGGACGAGCACCATTTTCCGTCCAGCCAGCCCATTGCATCCGACTCGGATGCGAGGGAAAGGGCAGTGCCGGATGAGGGGGGCCCTTCAAACATTCCCAAGGAGGAGCCTATCCCGAACTTCGACAAGGACTTCAAGGTAAAAGAAGAGCATTTTGACGAACACGGATATATTCATCCGTGGGCGACAAAATAATTTGCTCCAACTTCTTTAATCTGTCCCTGGCCGCAAGGAGGGCTTATAGTTAGGAATAATTACATGTTCTCGCCTTGGCAGGCCATACAAGACGGCCTTTGCCATGTAGGAATCCTCTTTGCAGACTATGCAAAGGAATTTTCCGAGAACTTTGCAAGTCTTACAAAAATGAGGCAGGTAAATATCTCTAGCCCCCAAGCATTTAGCCAATTGTATTCTTTTTTTACTGAATGCTTTCTTTTTGTTCCTGCTTGATTTTTGAATTTAAGAGATACTTCTCTTGTCTGTGTTTCAGCAAACTGCAGAGACGATTAACATGGAAGTTTTTGATAAACTTATGATCAAGAACAAGGAGGTGAAAACTCTCGTTAGTATTCTTGAAGATAAAGACTCGGAGTTGGCCTCCGTTCAGCAGGAGCTGAAGGACTCAGGAAGGTAAATATTTGTATCATTTGCACTTCTTGAAATTTTCTAAGTCATTTTCTGAGTTTTAAACTCTTCATTTTTCTTGCTTTTCTAAGTCAGCAGAAGAAGGCATTGAAATGGACAAGATTCTCGGTAAGTTTTAGCTCTTTTCCCGGATTTTTCTCCTTATACTTTTTACAATATGTTTCCTTTCTCCCTCTCTTTTTTTCTAACTTTTCTTTGTTGATTCAAACAGAGGGGAACCCCTTGCTTACCTGGGTTGACAGAATCCGGGCTCTCGGGAGAATCTTCTCCGCCTTGAAGACTGCGGGGATGCTACTTGTAAACAAGTACATTCCCGACAAAGAGGGGGAATTCTCGGAAGTAAGCGAGCTTCCGGAGGCAATAGAGGAAGTGGCGAACCAGAAGGAGTCTTGGTTCTGCTCCGCTGCTCGTGGTGGTGCGCGCATGGCCCTTGGGCTAATGCGTATGCATTATACCACCGCGAAGTCCTAGAGTGTGGCGATCGATATCCCTCAAGGGTACACGAAAGCGCAGAGAGCCGACGTTTTCGAGTCTGTCAACGGTCACGCCACCAAGATAGCACAAATGGTGTCAATTTCGACCTTCTACCTGGAGGAAGAATATCCGGCAACTCCCGAGAACCCCTGCGACAACGAGGAGGAGGACTCGGGCTCTGCTGACGCCTCTTAGTTCCTTAGGAGCTGCTGGAGTACAAAATAGAAGCATTACTATTCTTCTAATGTCACATCCATTGTAATGCTAGCTATCTTTTGTATGAAACAAGATTCTTCCCTTCGCAGTAAATTTAAAGTCTTTCCAAGTTTTCTGGGTTTTAATTCCTTTTCCTTCTAAGTTCTCTGTTTTGTATGCTTTAAGTTTCCTTAGTGTTTGAAGTGGCTCGAAAGTATTTCATCTTCACACCAAGTGACTGGGTATAACCAATCAGTCAAAACTCGGAAACATGGATCATACTTAGGCACTTTTACTTACTAATTCTAGTGACCCAACATACGAGCAAATAATACCTAGGAAATAATAAGGAATTTTGAAAATTATGAAACTCAAGCACGTAGGCACAATCTGGGTTTCCTTAGTCCTTTTTAGGTTGTAAAAGCATTCAGTTTTTTAACACCGAGCACACAGGCACAATTCGGGTTAACACTGAACCATTCTGAAAGATAATTGGGAAATAGATAAGGCGGACTTATGCTTTGAATGTAAATAACCAAATAAAACAGGAATGCATGAATTCCAACAACTTTATTTCATGGTCTCAAAGATGTTTACATAGAAATTGAACTAAGTGTAGAAGGGACGTAACTGCTGGATGCTCTAAGGTCTTCTTGTCTCCCCTAGTTCGACATCTATCTTTCTTTTTCTTTTGCGATTCGAGTTTTTAGGATCATCCTCTGTATCTCGAATATCTACAAGGTAGTATGATCCATTTTTCATAGCCTTGCTAATGAAAAACGGTCCCTCCCAAACTGGGGCTAATTTGTGCTTTCTTTCTTGCACCAATCTTAGCACCAAATCACCTTCTTTAAAAGAACGATGTTTGATTTTCCGACTATGATATCGTCGTAGTCCTTGCTGATAAATGGCGGATCTTTGTAGCACAAGTTCTCGTTCTTCTTCGAGGAAATCGACAGCATCCGAGTCATTATAAGCCTGCACTCTTGGGCTATCATGGATCATGTCGGTGGGAAGCAATGCTTCTGAACCATAAACCAGGAAAAACAGTGTTTGCCCCCATTGATCTATTCGGTGTCGTTCGAATACTCCAAAGTACAAAAGGTAATTCTTCCACCCATGCACCAGCTGCTCTGTGAAGAGGAAATTCGAGTCTTGGGCGTATTTCTTGCAGGATTGAGCTATTCATTCTTTCAACCCGCCCATTAGATTGCGGGTGTGCCACAAATGCGAGATCGAGGTGAATTCCCGTTTGTCGGCAATACTTTGCCAACTCTCCAATGGAGAAATTTGTCCCTTTATCCGTCATTATGCTGTGTGGAACGCCATATCGCATGAATATGTCAATGAAAAAATTTCTGGCTGTTCCACCGTCAATTTTTTTGATGGGTTTTGTCTCCACCCACTTGGTATATTTATTCACTACAACGAGTAGATACATAAGTCCACCTCTTGCACTTTTGAATGGTACCATCATATCTAGCCCCCAGACCGCAAATGGCCATGTAATGGGGATAGTTTTGAATGCTTGGGCTGGCATATTCGTCTGCTTGGCGTAATACTAACATCCGACACATATGTTTACTATGTGTTCCTCGTCCATCTTGGCTGTGAGCCAGAAAAACCCTGCACGGAATGCTTTTTTCACTATGCTTTTTGATTGAGCGTGATGTCCGCAATCTCCTGCATGGATTTCTTGCAAGATTTCTCGGCCTTCCTCTGGCGAAATACATCGCTGAAAAATTCCGATAGTGTTGCGTTTATACAGGCATCCATTAATTACCGTGTATCCTTTGCATCGGCATTTGCAAGACCTCGTATGCTCCATCCGGGAACTTATGATCAACTAAGAAGTTTAAATATGGAATTGTCTGGTCCGGGTTGACGAGCAGAACTTCTACTGACCTGGAAACTAGAGGATAGTCAATATCTCCGCATTTTATTGATGGTTCATGCAAATGTTGGACAAACACACCAGGCAGTAGAATTTTAACCCTTTCCAAGCCCATGCGGGCTAAAGCATCCGCGGTCCAATTTTCTTCCCTTTTGATATGAAGTACTTCAAATCCCAGGAAGCAAATGGCAAACTGTCCACCCTTCTCTGATATTTGGCCATGATGGGACTTTTGGCATCCCATGTTTGGTTTAGCTGATGCTGTACCAAATCCGAGTCACCATAGAAAAGTATATGCTTAACTCCTATTTCTTTTGAAATATGCAAGCCATGAAGCAATGCTTTGTATTCTTCCACATTGTTGATGGCGTTGAAGTGTATTTGTAATACATACTCCATAATGTCACCTTTTGGGGATTTTAACACTACACCGTCTCCCGCGCCTTCTTTCATCTTGGATTCGTCAAAATGCATGATCCAATATTCCGACTCCGGCATTGGTGTGTTTTCCATTGCTTCTGTCCAATCAGCAATAAAATCTGCCAAAACCTAGGATTTAATTGCCGTCCTCGGTTGGTACTTAATGTCAAATGCAGCCAGTTCTATGCCCCATTTGGCGACTCAGTCTGTTGCATCCGCATTATTGATGATATCCCTAGTGGTTCTTTGCTTACCACTGTTATGGAAGGTCCTTGGAAATAATGACGGAGTTTCCGGGATGCGAAAAAACACGCCATATGCCATTTTTTGATAATGTGGTTACATTTGCTTAGATTCAGAGAATACTTCACTTATATAGCATACTAGATGATGATCTATTAATCTTTGCGCCTTTCCACGATTATCACTGTGATGATAACCCTGTTAGTTGCTGTTAGGTACAATAACATGGGTTCTTCGTCTTTTGGCGATGCCAAAACCGGAGCTTTTATCAAAGTTTCCTTGAACTGGGTTAATGCTTTGTCTGCCTCTTCTGTCCATTCAAATTTGTCGGATTTTTTCAACAATTTGTATAATGGCAGAGCTTTGTCCCCAAGTCGGCTTATAAACCTGCTTACGGCGGCTCCAGAACCCGTCAATCTTTGGACATATTTTAGACACATGGGCCTTTTGATGTTTAAGATTGCTTTGATATTTTCCGAGTTTACTTCTATTCCTCTATGAGAAATGATGAAACCCAGAAGTTTTTCCGAGGGAGCCCCGAATACGCACTTTAATGGATTCAACTTCATTTTATAAGTGCGCAAATTTTCAAAAGTTTCTCGTAGATCTTCAAGGAGTGTATCCTTTTCCTTTGAAACGACGACAATGTCGTCCACGTAAACGTGCACGTTTTTGCCAATTTGACTATGCAAACAACATTGCATGCAACGCTGGTATGTTGCACCTGCGTTCTTCAAGCCAAAAGGCATGGTTATGTAATAGTATGTTCCGTAGGGTGTTATGAAAGAGGTTTTGATTTCATCTTCTTCTTTCATGCATATTTGATGGTACCCAGAATAAGCGTCCAAAAAGCATAAAAGCTCAGAGCCAGCAGTGGCATCTATTATTTGATCAATCCGCGGTAACGCGAACCTATATTTTGGACATAATTTGTTCAATCCCGTGTAATCTATACACATTCTAAGAATAGTATTATCCTTCTTCGGTACTAATACTGGGTTCGCAGACCAATCAGTATGTATTACTTCCCGGATAAAATCAGCTGCTAGAAGCCGGATAATTTCCTTTCCAATAGCCTTCCGTCTTCTTCCGTCAAAACGACGAAGATCTTGCTTGAAGGGTTTTGATCCTGGACTCACCTTCAATTGATGCTCAGCAAGTTCCCTAGGTACACCCAGCATGTCCGCAGGACACCAGGCAAAAATATCCCATTTCTCACGGAGGAACTTGATGAGCGCGCTTTCCTATGCGTTCGTCATTCCGATTCCCACAACGACAAATTTTGTTAGATCTTTGGGATCTAGGATAACTTGTCTTGTATTCTCCTACGCTTTGAAGCTATATGTCGGCTTCCGGCTTTCTTTTCCTGCCGGCATTTCTGTCGGTGATACTTTCTTTGCCAGCTCTTTCAGTTCCTCCTTTACAATTACTTGTTCAGCGCAAAGGGCGTTTCCTTTTTCCAGCTCGTTCGCCAATTTGAAGTTTCCCGATATAGTGATTACTCCTCATTTTGGCCCTGGCATCTTCAGCTTGTTATAGATATAACATGATCTTGCCATGAATTTGGCGAAAGCTGGACGTCCAAGTATTGCGTGGTATACACTTTCGAACGACACCACCTCAAATGAGATCTTTTCTTGGCGGAAGTGTTCTCTTTTTCCAAAGGTTTCATCTAGGGAAATTTCTCCTAGGGATTGTGCTTGTCTTCCAGGAACGATGCCGTGGAAACGTACGTTGCTGTGATTGAGCTGGGTCTCGGAGATGCGCAATTGCTTCAATGTACTTAAGTACACGATGTTGATACTAGATCCTCCATCCATCAACACTCTTTTGAGCCTAGTGTTTTGAACAATAGGGCATACGACTAAAGCATGCTTTCCGGGTTCTGGGATGTTTCCGGGATGATCAAACCGATCCTAGGTGATTGGCGTATTTGAATACTTCAAGAACTTTGGTGTTGGAGGTATCACCGCATTGATTTTTCGAAGTGTTCGCTTGGCCTCTTTTGCTGAGGGAGTTGCCAGAAAAGTTAAGTTGCATTCTTCTTCAACTCTCGGGAATTTGGGTTCGCCTTTTCGCTGCTGCTCCTGGATTTTGTCATCAATATCAGACTCGTTGTCCGCTTTCTCGGGCTCTGGCTTTTTCTTATTGAATTTCCTCTTGGAGTTTTTCCCCTTGTTCCCGGATCCTGCAGTGCCTTTCATATGCTTATTAAGATGGCATTGCGCATTGATGTGGGTAGGCTTCCCAAATTGCGAATGGTTGACACATTTTTCCGACTTAATCTTTTCCCACTCTTCCTTAGAGTAGGAGATATGTTATGTGTTTCTTCCTTTCCATGTGCTGCCATTATACTTTCCAAAGGTTAGGTTAACTTATTTGGGTTTTGGCTGCGATTTTGGAGTAGCTTTCTTTTCAGAACGAGGTGTCTTTTTGGCCCGAAACAAAGTATCAATATTTCCACATCTCGCTCTGATGACATCTTTGGCCGCTGCATGCTCATTGGCGGTGGTACGCATAGATCCGAGATCTTTGTGCTCTGTTGAACCAACCATGAACGGTACAAGACCGGGTTTCAAGCCATTGATGAAAGCATGCATTGCATGTACATCACTTACTCCAGAGCAGCTCTTCTTCATTGATGCCCATCTTTATATAAAGTCGACATACGACTCGTCTTCAAATTGGACGCAACGATTTAGCTGGTTGATGCTCTTAGAGCGTTTGTACGTACCCCGAAAATGCTGAGCAAATACTCTAGCCATATCATCCCAGCTATCCATGGTTCTTGACGGAAGCCCGTTGATCCAATCTCTGGCTCCATCTAAGTCTACATTCTGGATTTTACCGCCTCCAAGTCTGTCCCTTTGTTGATCTGAACGGTAGTATAGTAATCTGACAGCCATGTATCCGGGTTTGTACTTCCGGTATACTTTTGATAAGTTGGACCAACTTTGGCAAATCCAGAATGTAGAGTTATTCTTCGGATCCTGTCAGTAAAGCATTTGGGTCCAAAGTGTAGATAATCTCTTTCCGCCTTATCGACGTGAGCGGAAGATCTGCCGGCTGAATGGACAGAAGGGGATCTTCTCCTTTTTGGGCCATTGTTGCGAGAGTGCGCTTTTCCGAGATTATCCCTGTTTTGTCCGTTGTCGTGTCCTTTGGAATAAGGTGGAGTTCTACTCCTTGGCATTTATTTGTTCCTAGGAGAAGTACAGGATCTCTCACGCGTGTGAGGATTGTCATATCTTCCAGCTTTTTCAGTCGGGCGTCTCGGAGGCGGCATCATTTTTCCGTCCTTCCGGTTTTGTTCCTCCCGTTCTTTGTAATCACGGGGATTATTTGTGCCTTTTGGCGGATGGGATCCTGTCCTGGACGCTGCATCCTTATTGTCCGTGGTTTTCTTGTCCTTTCTAGGATCTTCCTTCTTTTCCTTAGAATCGCCTGAATCTCCAGGTTCGCCATGTCCAGGTGCTCCAGCGGCGCATGTGGCGGTTTTGCATAGGGCCGAGTCATCATGCAACTTCCCTTATCTTGCATGTCCTCGCTGTTGTTGTTGTAATGCTTTTCCCAGTAAAGCATACACTCCCTAAAGCTTTTCGTCGTTGGAGTACAGATCATCATTAAGGATGGCGAATGCGGCCTCCGCGTTTTCAGCTGCGGTTTTGTATATGCGTTCGCCCTTGGCATTGGTGTCGTTTACCTGCCTTTTCCAATAAGGTTTTTGGAACCGTTCTTTTGGTGGCAGCACATCTGGTTTTGCAATTCCGGGTAACCGCGTAGGTTTTATGCTAGATCTATTCCTTCTTTCGTATTCCTCTATTTCTTCCTGTTGTAACTTAATGTCAGCCTGGATTTTTAAGAGGTTTTCCCGAGTACGAAATAGGTGTTGATGTTGCTGCTGTAGAGATTGTCTCCTAGCTTCTAGCACTTCAGGGGGTTCATCTCGTCCCACTGGGGTTTGGATTAGATCAATTTCGTCCTGTTCCGACATTTGTGGAACATGGATTTCCTTCTTTTTCTTCTACGCAGGTGTGACTCCGCTTCCTCCTCCTACTTCCAGGTTTTGGTTGGCGATATATGCCAACTTTTTCTTCTGGAGCTAATACTGGAGTTCCTTGACAGTCTTCTTTTTCTTCTTGCAAGAGGGAGGTTTTTTGCCAGGTTCTTCCTCTGTCAATTCCTTGTCATCGGGGTAAATTGGACTGGTTTCACCATCCTCTCTTTCGTCATCCGGCGGAGGTGTTTTGGGGTCTTCTTTGTCTTCGGCATCCGTTTTTTCAGCCAATTTTGCCATAAGCACTTCATGGAAATTCCCCTGCATAGATTTGACCTTTCTCTCGAAAGCGTCTTCATCTTCATCTTCTGAATCGATGTCTTCAGATCCGGGTTCCGACTCTAATCTTGCTTCTATGGCAGCTAATACAGAGTCAGATTTCGTGTTCGTCGTTTTACTGACGGGTGTAGGATCTTCCGCTTGTTCTGTGGGATTGTGTTTTTCTGCTTCTTCCACGGGATTGTTTTCTTCCGTGTTTTCAGCGACCTCGGACTGCACCATGCCAATAAACTGAGATCTGATTGCGGGCATCTCCGAAGAGGCAGCAATTTCAGCAGGGTATTGGCGATCTGAGCAAAATCCGGCATCATATTTTTTTCAACTGGGTATAGGGCGGGTGGGCTAAATTTACTTACACCGCAGAATCCTATTGCCTCTGCAGTTAATCCGATAAAAATGTTTGCAGATCCAATCAGTAAAATGCAGCCACTTACCAAGTGATTCCGTGCTGGCATGTACGATCCATTATCGAGGAAGCGCCCGACGTCGTCGTCGAATTCCAAGCATCCGACAGTTATTATACTGCCGATTTCGCCGAGTATCCCCGATCGAAACGTAACGCTGACGTCGCTGGCCCCACGGTGGGCGCAACCATCGAGACATCGTTGTAAGGTTCATAGACGTGGGTGCCATGAGCCTACGGGTAGAGACGTGGGGGACGTGGTAGTACGACAATCGAGAACACCAAGTTTTACCCAGGTTCAGTACGACGCAACTAGGCGACGTTCCTACTCCTGCAATCTCACTAAATTAGGGCTGAAGCCTGAAGTATACAAAGTACAATGTGAGTAGGGTTTTGTTAACTCGACGAGGATCAATTTCTCGGTGAGTTGGCTTCTAGCTAATTGTCTGTCTCTTTCTTCTCTCCCGTACGACTTTATATAGATAGCCAGGTTAGGGCTTACAGAAAGGAAACCTAGAAGACTACGAAAGTATCTAACTTGGAAAGTAAGGAATCCGTCTTCTCCTCCAAGCCGCACTACTTTGGGCCGTGGTCCAGGTTCTTCTAGAATCCGTCTTCCTGCGCATCAGCTTACTGGGCCGCCCAATGGACCGTGATCCACTACCAACAGGCCACCCGGGTAATCCGGCTCTTTAGACCAATGCTGGACATACCCCTAATCAGTATATATCCGACAACACATACATAATCTTAGAGGTTATTGTCACTCTCCCAGATTACTGGAGGCATGAACCCACTATCTAGCATAAATACTCCCTCTTGGAGTCACAAGCATCTACTTGGCCAGAGCATCTACTAGTAACGGAGAGCCTGCAAGATCACAAATAACATATATGATAGATCTATAATCAACTTGATATAATATCCAATATTCATCGGATCCCAGCAAACACAGCTTGTAGCATTACAATAAGATGATCTTGATCATGTTAGGCAGCTCACAAGATCTAAACACGATGGGACAAAATAGGGGAAGATAACCATCTAGCTACTGCTATGGACCCGTAGTCCAAGGATGAACTACCCACGCATCACTCCGGAGGCAGGCATGGTGATGAAGAGCCCTCCTGTGATGATTCCCCTCTCCGGCAGGGTGCCGGGGAGAGCTTCAGAACCCTCCCAAACTAGGGTTGACGAAGGCGGCGGCTACGAAACTTTTCGTGGATGGAGGCTCGGGTACTTCGGGCTTTCTCGAGGAAGGCATTATATAGGTGGAAGGACGATGTCGGTGGGCGCCAAGGGGGCCCACAGCACGTGGTGGCATGGCCAGGGGCGCGCCGCCATATGGTGTGGCCGCCTCCCTGGCCCCCTTCGAGTCTCCTCGGGACTTCATGTACGTGACAAAAAAATACGGACTCCGGCTTTTGTTTTGTCTAATTCCAAGAATATTTCCATAACAACTTTTTTGAAATACAAAAACAGCTGAAAACAAGAACTGTCACTATGGCATCTTGTCAATAGGTTAGTTCCACAAAATGCATAAAAATGCTATGAAGTGTATAGAAAACATGTATCAATTGACATAATATCAACATGGAACATCAAAAATTATAGATACGTTGGAGACATATCAATCCTTTATCTCAAAGCAGCAAGATAATAAATCCTTGACCTCCTTAATGACATCAAGGTTGATACCAAATATTAGTTTGTCATTGACATACAAACACATTATAACTCTCTCACCCCCACCACAGCGTTAGTAAACAAACTTTTTATCTTCGTTTGCAACAAAGTCTTAAGTAGTCAAAGTCCTCTCAAATTTTTCATTCCATTGCTTAAGAGCTTGCTTGAGGCCATATGACGACTTCAATAAATTACACACCTTGCCTTCCTGGCCTGGTACTACAAAACCATCTAGCTACTCCATGTAAATTTCCTCGTCTAACTCTCCATTAAGGAAAGTCATCTTAATTTCCATTTGATGAATGAGAATACTGTGCGAGGCAGCCAATGAGAGTAGCACTAGAATAGTGCTCAGTCGAGCGAGAGGTGCATAAGTATCAAAGAAGTCTTCACCTTCTTTCTAGGAATAACCCTGGGCCTCAAGGCTTTCCTTATACTTTTCAATTCTACCATTAGGCCTAACATTTTTCTTGAACACCCACTTACATCCTAAAAGGTTGCACCCATAAGGATGATCAGTGATCTCCCAGATTCTGTTAGCCAAGATGGAATCCATCTCACAATGGACAACTACCTTCTAGTAGTCAGCATCACGAGATGCATAAGGATCTAAAATAGTACTCAGTGTGCCATCCATGAGGTACACAATGAAATCATCACAAAAGGAATTTTCAGTACTCTGTCTCTTACTCCTTAAAGGAACTTCATTGCTATCCTCCAAATGATTCTCAACTTGTTCCATAAGAATGGTGGGTTCAGGAATTGCTGACAATTCCTGACTATATGAAGTAGATATCTCATGATTCGATAAGCTAGGCATATCCTTCTTCGGAAGTATGTCGTCCAAGAAAGTCACATCACTCGACTCCATGATTGTACCAACATGCATGTCTGGAACCTCATATTTTATTATCAAGAATCTATAACCAGTGTTATGAAATGCATAGCCTAGAAGAACACAATACACAGTTTTTGGTCCAAGCTTGCGCTTCTTGGGAATTGGTACATTGACTTTCGCCAAACAACCCCAAATCCATACCTAAGAGAGTTTTAACATTTTCTTCTCCCATTCCTCGAATGGAGTTATTTCTTGGTTCTTTGTGGGAGCTCGGTTTAGCACATGATATGCAGTCAATATCGCCTACCCACCATGCCTTGGATAATCGTGATGCGTCTAACATGGCGTTAACCAAATAAGTTAGAGTTCGGTTCTTTCCACCACCCCGTTTGACTTAGGTGAGTAGAGAGGCTTCCTCTCATGGATTGTACCATGTTCGACACAAAATGAATCATAATCATTGAAAAATACTCTCCACCACGATCAGATCTAAGCCACTTGATTTTTTTATCAAGTTAGTTTTCTGCTTCAGCTTTATAGATCTTGAAAAAGTTGAAAGCCTTATCTTTTGATTTCAACATATGCACATGACAATATCGAGTGGAGTCTCAATCAACTTCATGAAATATTTCTTTACAACTTTTTTCAACATGTACTCATCTCATAAGTATCTGAATGTATGAGCTCAAGAGGTGCCAAGTCTCGTACCCCCGTAGTCATATGGGGCTTGAGAGGTTGCTTTGTTTGCACATATACTTGACAGTTAGAGCCCTTGACGGTAGTAAAACTTAGGATTATATTTATTTTGTACCCGCGTCATGCACCCAAAATTAATATGACAAAGACGTGAATGCTATCCATTGATTCACTATTGGTGCAAACATGATTCATAACTTTATTACAAGCGTCTGACTAATAAGCGAAACAAGCCTCCACACTCATAGCCTTTACCAACAAAAGTTCCAAACTTTGACAATACAAATTTATTGGACTCAAAATCTAACTTGTAGCCATCTCGACACAGAAGATATCCACTAACAAGATTTTAATTGAGGAATGAACATAATGTGGGGACCCCAAACTAGCGGTCTGAGATCTCCAATATGCATACATCCATAATCCCATGATCAGTCAGTCGTGAACAACATACTCGAGTTGGTATTGCAGATACATCAGCCATTACATAATGAATACACGTCTTACACAACTAGTCACAAGACTCAGTCTTAAACAACTTCCACGCATGGCAGGAAACACAATAAACAACGGAAATCTTCAAAACATAATCGTGGTAAAACCAAAGTCATTCCTTGACTACCAACAAGCTACTAACTAGGAGATGTTCCTAGTTCGCAAAGTCTCCAACTTACTCCGCCTCGTAAACTCTTCTTAGGGTTGCTCCTCGAAGTCTGACCAAGTTAATAGCTAGGGACGAAACCAATGTGAGTACGTTTGAGTGTACTCGCAAGACACCCTAAAAGAAAGCTTAAAGATGCAAGTATGCATATAAGGTGGTTATAGGTAGGTGAAAGTGCATTTATGCATTTAATCTCTTGTATGTTTTGGAGTTGATAACAACACGATTAAGTTTCTCACCGTGCGTCTAAGTCATTTCAGGATACATCCAATCGACACAAAAGGGAAGAGTGCAGAATGCCAAAGCCACCGAAATCAACTTGGTCCATCGGTAGTACCGAGCGCATCAGCGGTAGTACCGCTCCCTCCGGCGAGCGGTGGTACCGTTGGTAGTACCACCAGAAGTACCGCCAGAGTAAATTTGTCTATTGCAATCAGCGGTACTGTCCCAGTAGTACCACTGGTACTTAAAAGATTTTGGACTAACACTTCCCACTGCGGTAGTACCGCTCCTTCCAGGAAGCGGAAGTACCGCTGGCAGTACCGGCCAAAGTACCGTCGGGAAAGTTTTTCTCACGGTAACTATTATGGTACTAGAGCGGTAGTGCCCTAGTACTACCGCCAGCCATATCGATTTTATATCGAGTGTTTGGCCAGCGGTAGTACTTCCGCGGTTGTACCGCCTGCGTCCCGTGGCTGGGGAGCCCCAGTACCTCGGTGGTTGCTAGCGAGCGGTAGTACCGCTGCCCCGAGCGGTAGTACCGCTAGGCGTAAAATGGGTCAAACGGCTAGTTGTGAGGAAGGGGTATAAATACCCCATCCACTTCTTCCCCAAGGGGTAGCTCGTGAAGCATTAAAGTCCAGCACTTATTGAGCCTCCAAAAGATAGATCTCTCCCAATTCCTCCACCCAAACTTGTTGATATTTGGAGGATTGAAGGAGAAGGCCCGATCTACATTTTGATGCGCGTGTAACACACGTTCGTTGGGAGACCCCAAGAGGAAGGTATGAAGAGCACAGTAGAAAGTTTCCCTAAGAAAGAAACCAAGGTTGAATCGACCAATAGGAGGAAGGAGTAACTTCAGAAGGGTTATGCAGCTGAGATAGCAGGGCGCACTACCGCTTAAGTAGCAACGTGGAACCTACACAACACAATCAAATCACTTTGCCCCAACGTAGCAGTGAGGTTTTCAATCTCACCAGTTTTGCTGAACACAACGAGGTTAAACGTATGGTGTGGAAAAAGTATGAGAACAGTATGAAAACAGTAGTAGCAGTGTGAAAGCAGTGGAAACAGTGGTTGTATTATCAGTATGAGAAAATGGAACGGGTCCACAGTTCACTAGTGGTGTCTCTCCGTGAAAGATAAATAACATGTGTGGTGAACAAATTATAGTTGGGCAATTGACAGAAATGAAGGCTGCACCGTAGTGCATATGCAAGACATAAAGATTACCATGTGATTCATGCGGGCATTAGAACAAGATACATAGACCGTCATCCAACTGCATCTATGACTAATAATCCACCCTCCGAATACCATCCGAACGAACATTGTGTATTAAGTTGTAAGCAACAGATAATCGCAGTATGCAAAGTGTGTAATGTAAACAATAAATCATCCTTAGACAAAGCATTGTTGTTTTCTCCCTAATGGAAACAACACATCCTCCATCCGTCACATTTCTGTCACTCGAGCACAGATGCAGAGGAGGCATGAACCCACTATCGAGCATAAATACTCCCTCTTGGAGTTACTAGCATCTACATGGCCAGAGCAATATACTAATAACGGAGAGCATGCATGATCATAAATAACATATACATGACTATAACATGATAAATTGATAATAAGAAGAAATAGCATTCAACATTCATCGGATCCCAGCAAACACAACATGTAGCATTACATAAATATGATATCGATCATGTGAGGCAGCTCACGAGATCTAAACATGAGGCATAAAGTGGAGGAGACAACCATCTAGCTACTTCTATGGACCCGTATTCCAGGGATGAACTACTCACGCATCACTTCGAAGGAGGGCATGGTGGTGTAGACCCCTCCGGTGATGAATTTCCCTCCTGGCAGGGTGCCAGGGAGAGCTCCAGAACCCTCCCGATCTCGGGATGACGATGACGGCGGTCTCGGGTGTTTTTTGGGGAAAAGTGGTATATATCTAGGTTTAATAGGTCGGAGGGGTTATATAGGCGAAAGAGAGATGGCAGAGGGCACCTCGGGGGCCTAGACCACCCCAAGCGTGGCCAGGGGGCGCGCCTCCCTATGTTGTGGCCCCTCACCGGGTCTCTTCGGGACTCCGTGGATACTTCGGGAATTCTAAGACTTCTGGGCTTCATATTTTCCAATTCCGAGAATATTTCCAGAATAACTTTTCTGAAACAAAAAACAACAGAAAACAAGGAACTGGCTCTATGACATAAAGTGTATAGCAAACATGTAGGAAATGACATGAAAACAACATGGAACATCGGAAATTAAGGATATGTTTATGACGTCTCACATCTTCACCGAGCTTTTCTTCATTTCCCCATCATTCACTTGAGGGATTTGAGTCTAGGATTTCTTGTGGAAAACCTAAACTCCATTGCTACACTTGTTGGTGATTGGTGGGAGCCCCCAATTTGGTTGTGGGTGTGTGGCCCAAGATTGTTTGTAAAGGATTTGATTCCTGCCTCAAAGGGATCAATAGTAGAAGGTGAACAGGCCTTTGTGGCGTTGTTCATCGGAGAATATGATGAGGACTGTGTGGCATTGTGTAGGCCTTCGTGGCGAAACTCACACCCCTCCAATGAGACATACTCCCTTCACAAGGAGGAACTCGGGAATACATCGTGTCTCCGCGTGCTTACGATATCGGTTACCTCGTTCCCCACTCCTTTACTTGTGCTTGTGTTGTGCTTATTGTTGTTCTTGTCATATAGGTAAGTTCATCGTAGTTGCATCATCTAGAGAATTTACCTTTGTGTCAAGCCTAATTGTGAAAAAAATTAAAATTGGTCGTAGAACCTATTCACCCCGCTCTAGGTGCCCATACTATCCGTTCAATTGGTATCAGAGCCTCGACTCTTATTTTTGGGCTTAACAGCCTAAGAGTTTAGTAAGGTCGATGATCCGGATGCCCCGGTTTCTTTGGCGCAAGTCAGTATGGATGATCTCAAGGAATTGCAAAATTCCTTGACCTTATACATGGAGGTCAAAATGGATGAGTTGCGAACTCTCGTGTTGCAACTCATGAAATCCAAGGAACCGTAGGTATCCAATTCATCGCCTCCGGATGAAAATTTGGAGGGTACCAAACTTGGGGCAAATGGTGATCCACTAAAAGATGCTTCCACTAAGAACTCCACCGGTATGGGTACGAAAGGAAAAGGAGATTACACCTCCGTTGAGGGTGACTACTCTCC
The DNA here is from genome assembly GCA_028641055.1 of Alopecurus myosuroides. Taxonomy (NCBI): domain Eukaryota; kingdom Viridiplantae; phylum Streptophyta; class Magnoliopsida; order Poales; family Poaceae; genus Alopecurus; species Alopecurus myosuroides. Next base: position 634,970,127 of record CM054057.1, on the reverse strand, counting down.
CGATCCTCCCGTCCCACATCCTCATATAATTCCTAGAGGAGATCCTCCTAAAATTGATGCACATTCTTTTGTTGAGTAGCAATATTACATGGAAACTCACTTAAACTCTTCTTGTAATGATCTTTGGAGGGTCACTGGAGATGTATACAAGCCTCATGACCCCAAGAACTTGTAAAGAAGAGAAGCCGTAGATTGTGAACTCAACTACACCACCTTGTCCATCATTCAACAAGCCGTGGGTCAAAATCACATGCATCATCTTCAACAATATTACACTGCCAAACAAACATGGGATGCTCTCGTGGTCATGTTTGTGGGAAATGAGAGTATGAAAAGGATGCATGATGGTGAGAATCATGAAGACATGTATATAAGGCTCAACACTCTTGCCACCGCATTCAACAGTGTTGGTGCCAAGTATATTGATGATGTGTGGATCAAGAGTAAGTACATAAGCACTCTTATCCTTTTGAGCCCGCGGACTTGAAGAGCGTCCAAGGAAGACATGACTTTGCATCATTTACCTCAACCCAAGTGATGAAAGATATGTTCTCCTACCAAGTTCAAACTAAGAATGCTCTAGACAATCGTGCTAGATACATAGGAATGCACAAAGGAGCATCCTTTGTGAAGGCCAAGGTGGTGTCAAGGGAGGTTGATTATCAAGAAGCATGCATTGAGGACTTGGGTCCTTTGAAAGATCAAGAATATGACCCCGTGCTTAGGGATATCATTGTTATTTCCGTGCAAAAGTTTTGGAAGAATCCTCCCAAGGCCAAGGCATATGTTGAGGAGAAGACCAAGTCTAGCTATGGCAAAGAAGGGACTCAAAAAAGGGAGTTCTTTCTACAATTGTCAAGACAATCACCATTTCATTGTGGAGTGTCCATATGATAATAGGGAACGGCCGTCCTGGACAAGCCGATCACGATCCACCCTAAGGGAAACGCAATCCGCTTCAGCCGAAAGCACTCGACGACCAAAAGCGGCGAGGGAGTCAAGGAGAGCCTGCAAAAACCCAAGGTACAAATTCAAGTCAAAGACAAGTCACTTGAGCCTATACATGACAGTACACAGTCGAGTATAGCCTCGGGGGCTACTCCCATCGGGAGCACTGCCGTGCACCCAATAGAATTCAAGGAAAACGAAGAAACAGGAGAAAAATTCGACTTGAGTCCATGGCCAACTGCAACCAATTAACCATAGACCCGGGGGCTACTCCCATCGGGAGCATTGCCGTGCACCCGATAAAAACTTCGAACAAGCAAAAGCAAAGATACGAAAAGACAAAAGGACTTACTTTGCCCTGAGAAGAAGACAGAGGGTCTGCCGAGCTGCCCGAAACCTCCTTATTTGCGCACGCTCCACCCGCGAAGCTGGGAAGCCCATACTCAGGAGTTGCGAATGCCCTTGCGGGACATGGAGATCTTCGGGCGGCCTCGGCAGCTAGAGCTTCATCTGCGGCTGCTTTTTTTTTCTCTTCACAGAGGGAATCAAAGAAGCATACCGGCCTGGGCTGATGGTCGTAAGACTGTTGTTTTAAGTAAGATTAGGATAAAGACCCGGAATGGGAAGAGAAAGAAGAAGATTTGTGATTGAAGAATGGAGCGCAGAAAAACTTACTCATCCTCGTCATCGTCATCCAAAACGTCCATGTTCGAGGCGGTGTGGGAACCTTCGGCTTGCTGCCCCTGGGAGGAAGCACGTTGAGAGAAGCCACCCGAAGGGGCTCAGTGTCCTTGGCAGCATCGTCACCCAAGAAGCTACGCTTTGAAGTGACTTCATCATCCTTGGGCTTACGGAGCTTGCGACGCTGGAGTTGGTCGCTACCCGAATCTTCCTCATCATCCATTAAATCGCGCTCGAAGCTTGAATCAGCTTCCGCGACGCTAGTCTCGTCGGGGGCTTCCATGTTACTCGCCAAAAGATCCGAGACTTCATCTGCGGACATTGGCGGGTAGCATGTTGCCACGTTCTCATTCTAAAGAAGAAGATACGAGCATATCAATCGAAAGAAACTCCGATGCAGAAGAACAAAATTAGAGAAAGAAAAATTTGAAACTCTCACCTCAGTTGGAAGGCGCCCTGCTTCGAATGGCTCGAGAGGACACGCCGGGCAGACCTCAGCTTTCTTCATCTTGGTGATGGCCGCGATTTTCCTCTCAAACTCGGCGTTCGAGAGAATTTCCTCGCAAACACGGCTCTGGTCTTTGACGCCCTGGTACTCCCACATGGCGCTTGGTCGCTACTGAAGAGGTTGGATTCTTCGACGAATAAATACACCCGATAGGTGTATCCCATTCAGCAGGATTCCTGACGTCTTGACTCGGTAGCTGGCCACCTTCACGAGTAGAGGAGTAACAATCCTGCCTTCTTCGGCAGTGAGCAAGTGCATCCAGGAGTTTCGCCTCTTCAAAGTGGCAAATGGATGGAACTCAGGAGCTCCACTCGTGCTATTGTCGGTGACGTAGAACCATTTCTTCCGCCACCCTTGCGCCGAGTCGACGAAGTACATCTCCATGTAGGGGATGTCCGTTCTCGCCTGAATCCCGAAGCCCCCAGTACGCAGCGGCTCCCCCAGCTTCTCGCCTGGTCGCGCCTTCTCCCGGAAGATCCGCACCTTGAAGAGGGCCTTCCAGAGGCCCCAGTTCCGGAGGATGCCCAAGAAACACCCGCAAAGCACGAGATGTGCTGAATCGCGTTCGGAGGAAGATCGTGCAGATGTACGCCATAGACATACAACAGCCCGAGAAGGAAGGGATAGAGAGGAAGAGACAAACCGCGCGAGGCGTGCTCGGAGAAGAACACGCGTTCGTTCGCGTGCGGGTTGGGGACCTCCTCCTTCTTGGACAAGCGCACGCGCTTGTCAACTTCAGGCGGGAGCAGTCCTTCCTGCTGCATCTCAGTGATGCTTTTCTTGGTGGTGATGGCGGCGCACCAATCGCCCGTCTTCACGGGAGGCGGCGCGGAAGCACCTGCCACATCCTTCCAGGATGACGCGGCGGCGCTGAGTTTCTTTCCTCCGGCCATTGGAGCTCTCTTGTGCTTGCAGAACAGGAGGTGTGCGCGAGGAGGAAGAAGGTGAACAAAGGGCCGGGAGATTTACCCATCTCCTAAGGGTCATTATTTATACACAGGCCGGTCTGATCCAAGCCGTAGATTTGGCAACGTGGCTCCCATCATGGCTGCCACGCGTGAAGTGGAAATGAAGCGGTCGCGAACGGTTACTCTGGCACGATCTTTACAAAAGATCGTGCGCATTTACAGCGCGTGGCTAGCGGAAAAATCGGACACGACCTATCATTTCCGGTCAAAAGCTGACAAGGTGGGCCCACATGCTCTGCTTCGCTCCGTCACATCCCATCGGGAGGAGTCAGAACAGACGAGTGCGCAGTGACATCACTGCATACCTCATCAAGACGTGAAATCTCTTTCGCATAAGCTCCCTAACACGAAAATTCTTTCGTATGGGTATATCAAAACGCGAAATTTCTTTCGCATAAACTCCCTAACACGAAAATTCTTTCATATGGGTATATCAAGACGTGAAATCTCTAACATGAAAATTCTTTCATATGGGCATATCGAAACACGAAATTTCTTTCGCATAGGCTCCCTGACACGAAATCTATTTCGTATGGGTATATCAACACGCAAAAACTCTTTCGCACCCAAACACGAAACCTCTTTTGTATGTGCACGACAAAGACAAATTTATGATAACGCGAAAATCTCTTTCGCATAAGAACAACAAAGAAAGAAGATATGTTCACTCGAAGATTCTCAAGAAGATGATTAAAGGTAAACTCACGAGTACGCGGCTCCCACTACTCTATCACACGATGTATATACACATCCCTACCCTGGATCGTTCTGCCGACTAGGCACATCAGGATGTCGTATTCTTTCGAGTACGAAGGTAAGACCCAAAGATCTCTCTTGTGGGCCTGGAATCGCACTCAAGCTGCGTCCTCCGATAATTTTCCGTGTCAACAACACGAAGAAAAATCCTAGAGGATGCGCCGGGTACCCCTATAGGTTAAGTTCGACTCGGTAAGACCTCTACGGCCCAGTTGCAACGATCACCTTGCCGGATTCGAGTCGGAGGTATCGAGTCTGCGTAGGCCAGAACCGTTTTTTCCCTAGTAGCAATTAATTGGCCCTGAACTTTCGGGAGAGCCAAACAAATGAGCCACATCCTTCTGCAAAAATAGCCAGTGCACAGGCACATTTATCGCTCGATACTCGAGTACAGAAGCGCATCGCGCATAGGGTATGCATCCTCCAAAATTAAGCGATTGGAACGATCAATCGAAGGAAATTAAGACAAACTGTGAGTGTCCACCCGACGGATTTTCAGTCGAGTAAACACTCGGGGGCTACTGACGTGGGGGTGAATCTTGGACCTATCGGGTGAGGCTACCTGGTCCAAAGCCCAACACCTAAGCCCAGAGGGAGGTGCCACGTACATTTCTAGAAGGCCCAATTCAAGCCCACCCGCAAAGCCTTGTGGGTCAAGAAGGAAACATGTAAACCGACCTAGAGCTAGGGTTTGTAACCCCCACCCCCCCGGATACGGTTTGAGACCTGACCGCCTATATAAGGCCACGAGAACCACCGGGAGGGGGATCCAAGCAATTTCTCACCACCAAAGCCTTGAGCTCGAGATCATACTCTCGACTCGAGCACCCCCCATTGTAACCGATCTATTGATAATACAGATCGACAAGAGCAGGAGTAAGGGTTTTACCTCGACGAGGGCCCCGAACCTGGGTAAATCGTGCCCCTATTAGCCGACGATCGTCACTAGCGCCTACACGTTCTCTTAATCGAAACACTACCGGAGGGGGGAGGAATCATCACCATCATCATCGTCACCACGCTAGAATTCATCGGGATCGTCATCATCATCATCCACCGCGACATCACCATCATTTCTGCTGCTCCAATCCATTCCGCTGGAACATCTAGGGCTGTACCTTGTCTAGTTCATTGGGGAGACTCTCTACGGTGTTGATTACTTCTAGTTATTGATGCTATTAAGTTTTATCGGTGAATTAAGGTTTATGTCCAGATTATTATTAATCATTATATCACCTCTGATCATGATCCATATGATGTCTTGGGGTAGAACGTTTAGTTCTTGAGGACATGGGGAAAGTCTTGTCGCTAGTAGTGGAATAATGTTGAGTAATATTTAATGGTTTGATATTTAAGTTTTGGTGTCATTCTTCTAGTGGTTTCATGTGAACGTCGACTACATGATACTTCACATTTATGGGCCTAGGGGAATGCATTGTGTATTTATCTTGCTAAATGTGGGGTTGCCGGAGGGACAGAAACCTGAAGGCCCATCAGTAAGTTGGTGCACGAGGGAGTGTAGGATCTAAGAGTTTCGCTGTGGTTAGATTTATCTTAATTACTTTCTTGTAGTTGCGGAAGCTTGCAATGGGTTTAATCACAAGTATGTATTAGTCCTAGGAAGGGCAGTGCGTTAGCATAGATTCACCCACACAACACTTATCAAAACATTGAATACAAAATTCCCATGTGTCCTCAAGAACGTTCGGTAATCATAAGTAACACAATTGTCTTGTCCTTTGCACTAAAAAAGATTGGGCCACTTGCTGCAATTATTGTTGCTCTCGTTTATGTACTCGTATGGTGTTTATCTACTGCATTGGAAACTACTAAAAATGTGTCTCCTAGTGTTTATAGTGAATCATTGATCAAAATTACCTACCAGCACCTTCAGCTCCTCGTTGGGTTCGACACTCTCATTTATTTAAAGTACTTCGATACACCCCCTATACTTGTGGGTCATTAGCAGACCATGTCATAGGTACTATTTCTTGATGATCTGTAACCTCTCTACCATCATCGGCTTTAAGCATTGCCACATTATTTCTTCGAAACCTTTCAGATGGCATTGCATTTGGCCAGAAGATCCTTAAGACGAGCTAGACTTACTCTCCATTTTTTTATCGAATGCCTCAAGTCCTTAAGTTTATCTGTTACAATAACTGAAGAATGTCTCTTTAGAGATGGCTTATTCTAGGAAGCATAGATGCGGTCCATAAACCCCAGCATATCATCCCAGTATTTTCAAAGCAAAAAATGTGTGCTTTAGGGATTTGAGTGTCAATGTCAACCACACAAGGAATGTGATCTGAACCCGTATTAGCTAGAGGCGGAAAAATGGAATTAGGATAGTCTAGAATCCAATTGGAACTTGTAAAAAACTAGTCTAATTGCTCAAGGAGAGGACATTGCTGCATATTTGACCATGTATAGGATCTCCCTTCGAGTGGCAGCTCAGAGAGGGCAAGGTGACCAATAATTTCATCGAAATAAACATATCATTTAAATCACCGATAGCGTGTGAACACAAGTTTGTTGGGAGACCCCAAGAGGAAGGTATGATGAGTACAGCAGCAAGATTTTCCCTCAGTAAGAAACCAAGGTTTAATCGGACCAGTAGGAGAAAGAAATCACTTCTGAAGGTTGTTGACAACTGATGTTGGCAGGACGCACTACCAGGCTCAGCAGGAAACGTGGAATCTGCACACAACACAACCAAGATACTTTTCCCCAACGAAACAATGAGGTTGTCAATCTCACCGGTCTTGCTGAAAACAAAGGATTAGACGTATAGTGTGGAAATGATGTTTGTTTGCAGTGAATGAAATGAGAATAGTGCTTGTAGTGAAAAAGAATAGTGTTTGCAATAGGTTGTATTGTCAGTGTAAAAGAATGGACCGGGGTCCACAGTTCACTAGTGGTGTCTCTCCATAACAGATAAATAACATGCCGAATAAACAAATTACAGCTGGACAATTGACAAATAGAAAATGCATCTATGACTAATAATCCACCCTCAAGACGTCATCCTAGCAAACTTTGGGTATTAAGTTGCAAGAAACAGATTATTGCACTAAATAAAGTGTGTAATGTAAACAATAAAGTTATCCTTAGACAAATCATTGTTGTTTTACCCCTATTGGCAACAACACATCCACAATCTTAGCAGTTATTGTCACTCTCCCAATTTACTGGAGGATTGAACTCACTATCTAGCATAAAAACTCCCTCTTGGAGTCAAAAGCATCTACTTGGCTAGAGCATCTACCAGCAACGGAGAGCACGCAAGATCACAAATAACATATATGATAGATCTATAATCAACTTGACATAGTATCCAATATTCATCGGATCTCAGCAAACACAACATGTAGCATTACAATAAGATGATCTTGATCATGTTAGGCAGCTCACAAGATCTAAACATGATGGCACAAAAAGGAGAACACAACCATCTAGCTACTGCTATGGACCCTTAGTCCAAGGATGAACTACTCACACATCACTTTGGAGGTAGGCATGGCGATGAAGAGCCCTCAGGTGATGATTCCCCTCTCCGGCAGGGTGCCGGGAAGAGATTCAGAACCCTCCAGAACTAGGATTGACGACGGCGGCGGACACGGAACTTTTCGTGGATGGAGGCTCGGGTACTTAGGGGTTTCCCAAGGAAGGCATTATATAATGGAAGGGCGATGTCGGTGGGAGCCCAGGGGGACCACACCACGTGGTGGCGTGGCCAGTTGGCGCGCACCATATGGTGTGGCCGCCTCCCTGGCCCCCTTGAGTCTCCTCCGGACGCCGTGTATGTGACAGAAAAACAGGGACTTTGGCTTTTGTTTCTTCCAATTACGATAATATTTCCAGAAGAACTTTTCTGAAATACAAAAACAGTAGAAAGCAGGAACTGACACTGTGGCTTCTTGTCAGTAGTTTAGTCCCACAAAATGCATAAAAATGATATGAAGTATATAGAAAACATGTACCAATTGGCATAATATCAACATGGAACATCATAAATTATAGATACGTTGGAGACGTATCAAGCATCCCCAAGCTTAGTTCTACTCGTTCTCGAGTAGGTAAAACGATAACAACAAAATATTTTCTGCGGTGACATGCTACCAACACAATCTTGATCAACATTATTGTAAAAGCATTGCAAACTGAGATCGAAGTACTCTAAACATAGGCATGATAGATATAATTCCAAAAAAGTAACTTAGCAACTACGGTGCAACATGAAAAGTAACACAAACAAAAGATCATGAATAATAATGCACTAAAAGTTATACATTTATTTCGAGCATACAGAAAACATAACAAATTAGTATTCAGCCTGTCCTTCATGGAATAGAAAAACATAAATTCTAGGACACCTTCAAAGTTCAAGTGGTAACTAGATACAAATAATTTGAGAACAAGTAATAAAATAATCATGAATCAATCAATAATAAATTTTGGGACTATGCACATTATACTCAGAATCATAACTATGCTCTCTTAATTGGTGCATAAAGTTAGAAGATGAAGACTCAACATAAAAGTAAAAGAAAGGCCCTTCGTAGAGAGAAGAGGGGATTAGTCATGTGCTAGAGCTTTTTATTTGATAAACAGAGGTATTGCAAACAATTTTGAGAGTGGTGTATGTCTATGTCAACAAATGGTAATGAACAACTTATAATAACTCATGTCAAGCAAAGTGTTTAGACTTTTGAGAGTGGTTTCTGTTTTTTATTAGTTGACACTTCCCCCGACCTATCTTTCACCAGCCAGGGATAGCCGTGTTCACGGGTACCCACCAGCTTTCATCAAACCATGGGTAAGTGCCTTTTTGTTATATTAATTGGCACCATCTCTCTGCAAATTTAGATGATCATATATTCCATACTCATCGGGTTAAATAAGGAAGAATAACTTTGCATGACATAAGACACAATAAACTTTAAACTACTTCCTCGTGAGCTAAAAGAGGAGCACAAAACAGATTTAATTTTGAAGGTTTAAAGATAGCACACGAGAAATTTACTTGGAGTGACGGTTAAATACCACATATAGTTAGACATTGTGGACACATTTGGCAAAATATGGTTTTTGGGAGTTGGATGCACGAGTAGAGCTCATACTCAGTACAGGTGAAGGCTAGCAAGAGACTGGGAGCGACTAACTAAGAGAGAAATACCGGCCATAATCATGCATAGTGACAAAACATTATTAATCAAAGCATAAATGATAATACAAGTAAAAAACTAAATGATCATAGAGTCTAGAGGTTGATGACCCACAAATATAGGTGATCGCAACAGTCTTCAAGGGAAGTAAAACCCAAATTTATTGATTCGGCACAAGGGGAGCCAAAGAATATTTGTGAGCCTTAACGAGTGAGTTGCCAATTCACATGCACCTGAAAGTGGAGTTGTTCGTAGTGGTTTATCAGTAGTAACAGTTTTATAGTAGTAGTAGTAGTGAAATAATAGCAGAAGTGAAATGAAAACGGCAGCAGTAGTGTTTGAAGTAAACAGCGGGATTAAATACTGTAGGCATAGGGATAGATGAACGTGCATTGCATGGATAAGATAGTTCATATAATAATCAAGACATGGGCATTGCAGATAAATAAGATAAAGAATCCAAGTACTCAGTAACCATAGGAACGTGTTCCATAAATAGTCGTACGTGCTCGCAATGAGAACTTGCACAACATCTTTTGTCCTACCAGCCCGTTTTCAGCGGGGCGTCAAGGGACTACTGGTAATTAAGGTGTTCTTTTTTAATAGAACACCGGAGCAAAGCATTAACACGCCGTGAACACATGTGATCCTCACATCACAGCCATCCCATCCGGTTGTCCCAATTTCTTTCACTTCAGCGCCTCGTGTTCCGGACAATGATATGTGTAAACAACTTGCAGGTATGATCAAGAAAGAATAATTATTATCATGATTCAATAACATGTTCAGATCTGAGATCATCGCACTCGGGCCTAAAGTGGCAAGCATTAAGCATAACAAGTTGCAACAATGTCAATAGCACTAATAGAGGATACTAGGCACTATGCCCGAACAATCACGGCATTATTACATGAACAATATCATCCAATCCCTACCATCCCCTTCAGCCTACAACGGGGGAATTACTCACACATGGATGGGGTAAACATGGATGGTCGATGGAGAGGCGTTGGTGATGACGATGGCGATGATCTCCTCCAATTCCTCGTCCTGACAGGGTGCCAGAACGGAGTTTCTAAACCCCGAAAAAGGATTCTCCATGGCGGTGGAGCTACAGACTTCTTTTTGAAAAACTGTCGAACCCCGTCGGGTTTTAGGGTTGAAGGCAATATATAGTCAAAAGGGGAGCCCGAGAGGGGTCTCTAGGTGGCCCACACCACCAGGTGGCGCGGCCTAGGGGGGAGCCACGGGGTGGTGTGGCCCCCCTCTGGCTCTTCTCCTGGCCCCTTGTGGCTCCCGGGGTTTTCCGGTGTTTTAAGACCAATGGGGTCTTTTCTGGGCAATTTCCCGAAAGTTGATTTTTCTGCACAAAAACGAGACACCAAGGTAATTCTGCTGAAAACAGCATTAGTCCGTGTTAGTTGCATTCAAAACACACAAGTTTAGAGGAAAACAATAAGAAAAGTATTCGGAAAAGGAGATACGTTTTCGACGTATCAACTCCCTCCAAGCTTAACTTATTGCTTGTCCTCAAGCAATTCAGTGACAACTGAGTGCGATAAAAAAACTTTTACGAACACATTTGTTTCATATGATGTAAATATACTCACTATATGATCAAATACTTAATTATGCTCATGATAAGATACATGCAAGATACTGTCACTTAATAGCTATGCAAACCATGAAGAGATAACAACATATTAATAATAAACAACATGAAGCATAACTATTTGCAAGATTGTAATATTCATAATAGGACCTGATAAAGTGGTATGTCGCTTGCCCTTATGTGTGGGGCAAAACAAAAATGCCAGGGCACCTCTGAAGTTCAAGGGAAGACTATAACTAAAGATATCAAAGATACAAGTATCAAGGTTATACCACAATCAACCGTGCTTTGGGACAAACACATCACACTAAGAATGACAATTATGCTCTCAAGAAAATGCTCAAAGAATATGGTGGAGACTCAACATAAAAGTAAAAGAAAGGCCCTTCGCAGAGGGAAGTAGGGATCACTCATGTGCTAGAGCTTTTATTTTATTAAACAGAGGTATTAAAAGTTTGACACTCCTCCCATCCATCTTACACAAACCATGGCTAACCGAATCCTCGGGTGTCTGCCAACAATCACATACCATGGAGGAGTGTCTATATTTTAAGAGAGGTGTATGCTAGTGTCAACGATTGGTAAAGAGAAAATACAGTATGTCACAAGCCAACTAGATTTCACAAGAGTGGCTCCCATGTGAAGGACGCATCTGGGTAGAAGCTCATCCCTCTTTCTCTTTTGTTTACACAATTATGCTTTGACTGATAAATCAGGGGCAAAAATAGTGAAGAGAATTTTTTTGCAGTAATTTGGGGATGGGCACCCTGCTGCCAGCTCTTCTATCAATTGGATAAGCGGATGAAGCCACTAGTCCAGGGTGTGAAATCCAATCAACATGTGAGATAAATATTCTCTATTGACGTCCTCATAAGCAAAAACAAGAACACAAAACATGATTAATTTTGAAAGTTTTAAAGGTAGCACATGAGCAATTTACTTTGGAGTGGCAGTTAAATACCACATGGGAGTTTATAGTGGACTCTGTGGAATAACTTGGTTTCCAGAGAGTTGAATGCACGAGTAGAGCTCATACTCAGTACAGGTGGAGGTTAGCAATAGACTGGGAAGCGACAATCAAGAGAGCAATAATTACCATAATCATGTTTCCGACAAAGTAAAATTAACTGAGGCTTAAAATGTATACTAGAACTCTGAAGCTAAATAAATCATCGAGGCTTATTGACTTTTTGTTTTCAGTCTTAGCATGCGTGAGCATGTGCCAAGTTGATTCAAATGAAACAGTCAGAAGAGGCTACCACAATGTCATACTCTTCTACGAATAGAACAATGCGAACAAATATTTATACGGCAGGTCATTTACTATTAATAAATTGGAACAAAACATTGGAGAGCACGAACTATTAATCAACCATTAAATCACATATATCTTATACGAACAAACTAAGCATGCTCACATAGAAGGATATGTGTACAAAAATGAAAGCAAATAGAGTTCATACCAGCCTCTCACCACAACTTGAATTGTCATAGATCGTCATTATTTCTCTTCACTTGTGGCTCGAATAATATATACTGAAAACCAAGCTCCAATGGAGTCAGGGACGACCGTTGAACTCTGCAGCAAACTTTACAGAACAAAAGAAGAACAACAAATATTTTTGGGTTTTTTAATTAAAGCACGAGCAAAAGAGAACAAGAAAAAAAAGCAAAATCTTTTTGGTTTTTTTTTTAAATGAAACAAGAACAAAAGAAAGCAAGCAAATAAACAAAACAAAATATTTTTGGGTTTTTTAATATTAAACTGCAACTAAAGGATAAAGCAAACCAACTAAAGAAATAAATAGAGAGAAACAACAGAAATATTTTTGGTCTATTTGTGTTTTGGAAAGCGAAAACAAAACAATAAAAACAAAAGAAATGAAAGAAACGAAAAAAAGGCGAAAGAAAGGAAAAGGAGCGAAATAAAAGGAAACATGGATATACAAAGAACCGACAGAACATGATATATAAATGAGTGTGATGTCAGTATACCTCCCCCCAAGCTTAGGCTTCTGGCCTAAGTGGAGATCAATCACCAAGGGGACCATGAGGTGGCGCCCCCGTAGTATGCTGAGGAGGAACCCTCCTCCTGATATGTGCCCGAGGATGCGCCGGTGTACTATGTGTTGTGGTCCTCGGGAGGCGCGTCTCGCCTCTCCTGCTGCCTGTGAAACTTTGGGGTGCTCAGATGCTCATCTACCTGCTCCTTGGAGAGCGACCATGGCGACCTATCAATCTTAAACAAAACAGGCTGCAGCAAAGTAACTTTTCTCTCCTCTCCATCTATATATAAAACTCTATATACTAAACGTTCAGCAGTAGAGTTAGCAGTGAAAAACTGATGGGATTTCATGGCAGCAAGGTTAAGCCTACATGGAGCAATTATTTCATCATTAGGATTAATGGAAACACTTAAAGCAGCAGCTACACGTGAAGAAATAATTCACCCAAAAATAGGCCCAGAAGCAGCAAGGCGGCATGCAACAAGTGCACCAAGGTTATACTTCGTGCTACTGTTCAGCGCAGCATCAATGAAAGCAAGGTGGTAACTAGAAATGTTGCTAGTGTTCTCCCTACCAAGGATACTAGTAGCAATATAGTAAGTAAAGTATCTAAGAGCAGGAAGTTGAATGTTCCTTATGTTCCCATGCTGGGATGAGCGACCGTCATCGTTAGTGATTTCACGGTAGAGTCCCTAGAGGTCTGCTGGTTTATCTTGAATCATGCTCGCTGTCCCGGTGGCGTTGATACCTATAATAGCACAAAAATCTACCAAGGACAAAGAAACAGGACTACTATATAACTTGAAGGCAACAGTTGGACCAAAATGTGTGTTCTGAAATTTAAAGCTCTTAACGAAAGTTTTTGTGGGAGTGGCATACTGAGGGCTTTCATCCTCCATAAATTTGGTTAGAACAACTCTTTCAATAAGCATACGGAAGTCATCTAATAAACCTGCACTTCTTAAAAATGTACTGCAAGGAAAGGTAGATGGGTTAACAATACCATCATCTCCCGCATCGTCAATAGTCGGTGCAATAACTTCTTCATTGTACGATGGCCTCGATGAAGTGGATGAGAGTGAGGGCCTTGTCCTTCTAGGAGCATCACTCCTAAATATTTCTCCAAAATTATAACTATCCATCTCATATTTTTCAACAATCGTCGCAAAAATTAATTTCATGCAACTATAAGGTGGAAACTACCATAGGGACTTATATGAGAGCTAAACATGCATAAAAAATACATTATTTCTACTCAAATCAAGCATGAAAAATCACATAAGCTGTCACCTATAGTACCAAAGTACTCAAGAAATATTTCACTAAACAAAATTCTACTTGGATCATCGGAGGAGTCACATACCGGAGATCAAACACACCAAATCTCAGCACAAATGATGGGTTGAAGAAGGAGATCGAAAATCCAGAGGGAGAACGGCAAGAACACGAGTTCCAGGAAATGTTTTTAGTTTGATAGGTGAGAGAGAAGACTTTGCTAGGGGAGAGAGTTAGTGGGGGGCCAGGGGGCCCCACACCATGTGCTGGCGCCACCAGGGGCTGGCCGCGCCACCCCATGGTATGCCTGACTGGTGGGGGCCTCCCACGTGGCTTTCTGCCTCATTTTTGACGTAAAAATTTATTATAATTTTTCTGGAATTTTTCTAGAAACTTTATTTTGGAGGTATTTCCAGAATTTTAATAATTAATAAAACCCAAGAAAACAAAAGTGAAAAGGTGGAAAAAAAATCAAAACCAGCACTAAAGAGGTTCTATGACACTCTAATGGAAGAATGTCCAAAGAAAACAAACATGTAGTGAAAAACATAAAATTATTGTGTAAACATGCATGCATAACCTTAGAAATCAGAGTGAAAATATCAAGAAAACATGCGTAAGGATGGTGGAAAACATGATTGTACTCAAGTAGCATTGTGATAACAGATGTAAACATGGTGAAAACATAATGGGGAAGGTGAAATCATAGTGAAAACATTGTCCTGTTCATTCAAAATCATTTTGTTAACAAGGGTGATCAAGTCTTGTTACCAAAACAATTTTCATATGAAGCAAAACTTTGCTAATCACTAAATAATTATGTTACCTCAACCTTGATAGACATAGTCCCAATCATAATAATTTCATATTCTTTTGGTGGTACTGGAATGGGACAATAAAATTCTCCAATCTTGATGGTCTAAATATTTTCAATTGAATTTAGACCATATTTCTTATCAATCTTCTTGGGAAAATAAACAGTGTGCTCTTTACCATTAACATTAAAAGTAACTTTTCCTTGAGTGCAATCAATAACAACCCCTACAGTATTAATAAAAGGTCTTCCAAGAATAATAGACATATTACCATCTCCAGACATTTCCAACACAACAAAGTCAGTTAATATCAGACAATTATTAGCAACTTGAACAGGAACATCCTCACATATACCCACAGGAATAGCAGTAGACTTATCATCCATTTGCAAAGATATCTCAGTTGGTATTAATTTTTCCAGGAGGAGTCTTTTATAGAGAGTAAAAGGCATGACACTAACTCCAGCTCCCAAATCACACAAAGCAGTTCTAACATAATTATTTTTAATAGAACAGGGAATAGTTGGTATTCCAGGATCTCCAAGTTTTTTAGGAACATTGCCATTAAAAGAGTAATTAGCAAGCATAGTGGAAATTTCCTCATTAGGAATGTTCCTTTTGTTAGAGACAATATCTTTCATATATTTTGCATAAGGAGGCAATTTAATAGCATAAGTTAAAGGAATTTGCAAGAACAAAGGTTTCATCCATTCACAAAACTTGTTATAGTGTTCTTCTTCTTTTGATTTGTGTTTCTTATTAGGATAGGGCATTGGTTTTTGTACCCATGGTTCTCTCTCATTACCATGTTTATTAGCAATAAAATCTTCGTTAGTGTACTTTGTATTTTTAGTTTGCTTTTCAGGTTCCTTTTCAATTTTTTCTATATCAGAAGCATCATTCTTTTCATTACCACTTTTAGTTTTAGCATTAGAGATAGATATACTATTAGGATCTTTAGCAAGTTCAGAGGATTCTACAACAGTTTTATGTTTCTTTTTCTTTTTCTTCGTAGTATGAATAACATTATTATTAGTTTGCTGAGAATCTTGTTCAATTCTTTTAGGATGTCCCTCAGGATATAAAGGATCTTATGTAGCAATACCACTTCTAGTTCTTATTTCATAAGCATGTTTTTCTTTAGAAGCATTAACTAGCAAATCTTTTTGCACTTTAGCAAGTTTATATTTTTGAGTTTGAACCATTTGAAAATGTTTAACAAGCATTTTAACATCATTAGAGGTTCTTTCTATAATACCATGCAAATTATCAATAGATCTAGAGTTTTCCATTAGGTGATTTTGCACTCTCATATTAAAATTATCTTGCTTAATAACATAATTATCAAATTCATCTAAACATTGACCAGGAGGTTTATTATAGGGAATATCTCTACTATTAAAATGTTAGAGAGAGTGTACCTCAACGGTGGATGAGTGAGGGATTGGCTTACATAATTCTTCTATAGGTGGAAGATTCTTCACATCTTTAGATTTAATACCCCTCTCTTTAAGATATTTCTTGGCTTCTCTCATCACTTCATCATTTAATTGAATCATTCCCCTCTTCTTGGGTGTTGGTGTTGATAGTGGAGTAGGGGTCGGCTCGGGCTCAACTAGTCCAATCATCATGATTTTGGCTTATTTTAGCCATTAATTCCTCAGCTTCATCTGGAGTTCTTTGCCTGAAAACACAACCAGCACAACTATCAAGGTATGTCCTAGATTAACCATAGTTAGTCCATTATAGAATATATCAAGAAGTTCATTATTTTCTAGCTTATGCCCAAGTGTATTCCTAACTAAAGAACAGAACCTTGCCCAAGATACATGCAATTTCTCTCCTTCCAATTGCTTGAAATTAAATATATTTTGTAAAGCAGCATGTTGGGCGCTAGCAGGAAAATATTTCTGAAAGAAAGCATTAACCAAACCAATAGGACTATCAATAGATCTCGGAGAAAAATTATTAAACCAAGTTTCACCTCCATCTTTTAATGAGAAAGGGAATATTTCAGCAACAAAGTAGCTACGTTTCTTCAAAGAATAAACTACTCGAAGAGGAGAGCTTATTCAAATGTTTCATAGCACTTTCATTTTCAGTACCACAAAAAGGTTCTTTCTCAACAATAGATATATAAGATAAATCAAGAGATAAATCATAATCATTATCCCTAATATTAATATGAGAAGTGACAAACTTAGCATCAGGAGATAATTCATATTTAACAGCACGACTTTCAATAAGACTTACAACATCATCTTTATCCTTCATAGCATGTATTTCATCAATAAAATCATCATTAAGTTCAACATAGGAATCATGAAAATCATCACTAGGATTTTCTCTAAACTCAGGTGAAACAGCAAGAGTAATTGGATTTTTATCAGGAGTTTCAGTGTTTGCAATATTTTTAGCTTTAGCAATAGTAGCATCTAAGAAAGGACCGAGAGAACCACTCTCATTAAGCATAGTAGAAGCGTCATCAAAAGTATCAGAAGTATTTTCAGATTCAGCAGAAGTAGCATGTCTAGCATGTGTATGTGGTGGTGTAATTATATTACTCATAACAGACGGTGAATCAAGAGCAACAGAGGTGTTCAGAGTTGTACCTCTTCTTGTAGTGGATGGTAATATAGGGACCTTTCCATCATGAGTCTTACCCATGATGAATGATTGGCAGTAGATAATAGTACTCTCCGGTGAGCTCGCAAATAAATCTATTCTCCCTAGCAATGGCGCTAGAAAATAGTCTTGATGACCCACAAGTATAGGGGATCACAACGGTCTTCGAGGGAAGTAGAACCCAAATTTATTGATTCGACACAAGGAGAGCCAAAGAATATTTGTGAGCCTTAACAAGTGAGTTGCCAATTCACATGCACCTGAAAGTGGAGTTGTTCGTAGTGGTTTATCAGTAGTAACAGTTTTATAGTAGCAGCGGTAGTGAAATAATAGCAGCAGTAGTGTTTGAAGTAAACAACATGATTAAATACTGTAGGCATAGGGATAGATGAACAGGCGTTTCATGGATAAGATAGTTCATATAATAATCAAGACATGGGCATTGCAGATAAATAAGATAAAGCATCCAAGTACTAAGTAACCATAGGCAAGTGTTCCGTAAATAGTCGTACGTGCTCGCAATGAGAACTTGCACAACATCTTATGTCCTACCAACCCGTTTTAAGCGGGGCCTCAAGGGAACCACTGGTAATTAAGGTGTTCCTTTTAATATAACACCGGAGCAAAGCATTAACACTCTCTGAACACATGTGATCCTCACATCACAGCCACCCCCTCTGGTTGTCCCAATTTATGTCATTTTGGGGCCTCGGGTTTCGGACAACGATATGTGTAAACAACTTGCAGATATGATCAAGAAACAATAATTATCATCGTGATTCAATAACATGTTCAGATCTGAGATCATGGCACTCGGGCCCAAAGTGGCAAGCATTAAGCATAACAAGGTGCAACAATGTCAATAGCACTAATAGAGGATACTAGGCACTATGCCCTAACAATCACGACATTATTACATGAAAAATCTCATCCAATCCCTACCATCCCCTTCAGCCTACAGCGGGGGAATTACTCACACATGGACGGGGGAAACGTGGATAGTCGATGGAGAGGCGTTGGTGATGACGATGGCGATGATATCCTCCAATTCCCCGTCCTGGCAGGGTGCCAGAACGGAGTTTCTGAACCCCCAAAAAGGATTCACGATGGCGGCGGAGCTACGGACTTTTTTCTGGAAAACTATCGAACCCCCTCGGGTTTTAGGGTTGAAGGCAATATATAGTCAAAAGGGGAGCCCGAGGGGGTCTCTGGGTGGCCCACACCACCAGGTGGCGCGGCCTAGGGGGCACCAAGGGGTGGTGTGGCCCCCCTATGGCTCTTCTCGTGGCCCCCTTCTGGCTCGCGGGGTCTTCCGGTGTTTTAAGACCAATGGGGTCTTTTCTGGGCAATGTCCTGAAATTTGATTTTTCTGCACAAAAACGAGACACCAAGGTAATTCTGCTGAAAACAGCGTTAGTCTGTGTTAGTTGCATTCAGAACACACAAGTTTAGAGGAAACAATAAGAAAAGTGTTCGGAAAAGGAGTTACGTTTTCGACTTATCAAAGGTGACTGGCTTGTAGCCATAACATGGTGTGAGCATGCGCCAAGTCAACCCAAATAAAGCAATCAAAGGAGAATAACACAATATTATGCTTCCATATGGTAAAACAACTCATGATTTCTTTCAATGGCACATTAAGCACTCTCAGATATTTGAGACAAGTCATGCTACATCAATAACTACTAAGCATATAATTAAAATAATATCTAACATGACATGTTAAAGTCTACGCCACAGTCTAAACAAGCTTCCTATTGCACCATTATAAGCATGAAATATTTTATTCTTCTCTAACACCAATCAATTTATCAATGAAACAAGAGCGTAGTACTCAACAAGAACTAACAACTCTGAATAAAAGATGAATGAAAATCAGGAGCTAAAAGAATTACAGCTGCTAGACAATACATGAAGAATATGAGTATTCATATGAAAAAGCAGAGCGTGTCTCTCTCCCACACAAGAATGCTAGGATCCAACCAAGTTTATTACAAAAAATAAAATAAAATAAAAAAGACGCTTTAAGTAAAGTACATAAAATGTGAACGAATAAAAATATAGTTTCACTAGAAATGACCTGATAAGTTGTTGATGCAGAAGGGGATGCCTTGGGCATCCCCAATCTTAGACGATTGAATCTTATTGAATTTTTCTGGGATGATCCACGGGATCATCCCTAAGCTTAGGCTTTTCAGTATTCTTGATCACATTATATCATCCTCTTCTCTTGACCCTTGAAAACTTCCTTCACGCCAAACTCAAAGTAATTCTCATTAGAGGGTTAGTGCATAATAAAAAAACTCACATGTTATGCATGGACACAAGCATTACCAACACTTTCTAAACATTAGCTACAACCACTGATGTTTTGTGGAGCAAAGAAATCCACTCAAACATTGTAAAAGAGAGCATGCAAAATAAAAGGCAGAATCTGTCAAAACCAGAATAGTCTGTAACAACGTATTTTTTCGTGGCACTTATATTGCTCATATTAGAAAAACCGGAACTAAGAAAACTTGCGTACAAATCTAAGTATCACGCACAAAATTTTTCACGATGTTTTTGTTTTTCTTGAGTTTATTACGAATTAAACGGTGGACAGCAAAAATCAGTTCCTACACAGAAATCTAGCATCGACTTTCCACTAGAGACTTTACTTGACATAATAATTCAAAAAGTAAAGATACAAAGAAGTTTATACAGAAGTAAACAACACCTTGTCTCAAATAAAACAAAAGAAAATTATAGAAATAAAACATGGGTTATCTCCCAAGAGTGCTAGCTTTTCTTTAACATCTTTCAGTTAGGCACAGAAGAGAAGAATCAAGTATTTTCAAGTTAAGAAGGATCCAAATCAAGACCAGAAACCGTCTCAACAATGCATTGTATTTTGTCTCAAATAAGTATCACGCACAAAATTTTTCACGATGTTTTGGTTTTTCTTGAGTTTATTACGAATTAAACGGTGGATAGCAAAAATCAGTTCCTACACAGAAATCTAGCATCGACTTTCCACTAGAGACTTTACTTGACATAATAATTCAAAAAAGTAAAGATACAAAGAAGTTTATACAGAAGTAAACAACACCTTGTCTCAAATAAAACAAAAGAAAATTATAGAAATAAAACATGGGTTATCTCCCAAGAGTGCTAGCTTTTCTTTAACATCTTTCAGTTAGGCACAGAAGAGAAGAATCAAGTATTTTCAAGTTAAGAAGGATCCAAATCAAGACCAGAAACCGTCTCAACAATGCATTGTATTTTATCTATATAATTTTCAGATGACTCTCGCTCAACACTGTTTGGTTCACTACTTTCCTCAAATGCGTTTTCAGGAACAATCCAATCGAAATTATTTTCCAAAGCTTCATGCATTCCTATGAGTTTAAAAGGTATTGGTATTTTGATTTCTTTCCCATTTTTAGGTTTGTTTTTGTCCAATTTTTTAAGAGCACCAATAGCATCTACACATGGTCCTAGCATCTTAAAACGATCAAAGACTTTCCTAGCCTCTATAGCAACTTCACTAAATTCTTTAAGCAAAGTTTCCAGAATAAAATCTCTCTTTTCAATGTTCTCAAAATCATTTATGTTAAGAAAGATTTGCTGAATTATGGGGTTAAGGTTAACAAACCTAGCCTCTAACATGTGAACTAAAGAAGCCGCATCAGTTTCATAATTCGGAGCAAGTTCTGCTAAAGATCTATCCTCAAAAAAATTATGCTTACTAACATGATTAAAGAATTCTTCAATGTTATCATTTCCAATTATAGAACCACTACCTATTGGTAAGTCTTTCGGGGTGTAATCAGGGAGTAACATGATGAATAAACTTAAAGAAGGGTAGCAAAAATAACAACTAGAAATTGAAACTAATTTGTTTGTGTTTTTGATATAAAGAAGCCGACAAGAAAAAAAATAAACTAAGCAAAACAATAACAAAGAAAAACATATTGGAGGTGAGAGACTCCCCTTGCAGAAATCCTCTTCCTCACCGGCAACGGCGCCAAAAAAGAGCTTAATGGCGTGTGAACACACGTTCTTTGGGAGACCCCAAGAGGAAGGTATGATGAGTACAACAGCAAGATTTTCCCTTAGTAATAAACCAAGGGTTAATCGGACCAGTAGGATAAAGAAATTATTTTTGAAGGTTGTTGTCAGCTGATGTTGGCAGGGCGCAGTACCAGGCTCAGAACAACGTGGAATCTGCACACAACAAAACCAAGATACTTTGCCCCAACGAAACAGTGAGGTTGTCAATCTCACCGGTCTTGCTGAAAACAAAGGATTAGACGTATAGTGTCGAAAAGATGTTTGTTTGGAGTGAATGAAATGAGAATAGTGCTTGTGGTGGAAAATAATAGTGTTTGAAGTAGGTTGTATTATCATTGTAAAAGAATGGACCGGGTTCCACAGTTGACTAGTGGTTTCTCTCCATAACAGATAAATAACATGATGGGTGAACAAAATATAGTTGAGCAATTGATAAATAGAGAATGCACTGTAATGCATATACATGACATGATGGATACTATGGTATTCATTAGGGTATTACAACATGATACATAGACCATTATCCAACTGCATCTATGACTAATAATCCACCCTCAGGACGTCATCCGAGCAAACTTTGGGTATTAAGTTGCAAACAACAGATTATTGCATTAAGTAAAGTGTGTAATGTAAACAATAAAATTATGCTTGACAAAGCATGGTTGTTTTACCCTTAGTGGCAACATCACATCCACAATCTTAGAAGTTATTGTCACTCTCCCAGATTACTAGAGACATGAACCCACTATCTAGCATAAATACTCCCGCTTGGAGTCACAAGTATCTACTTGGTCAGAGCATCTACTAGCAACGGAGAGCATGCAAAACCACAAATAATATATATGATAGATCTATAATCAACTTGACATACTATTCAATATTCATCGGATCCCAGCAAACACAACATGTAGCATTACAATAAGATGATCTTGATCATGTTAGACATCTCACAAGATCTAAACATGATGGCACAAAAAGGAGAAGACATCCATCTAGCTACTGCTATGGACCCGCGGTCTAATTTTGAACTACTCACGCATTACTCCGGAGGTAAGCATGGTGATGAAGAGCCCTCCGACGATGATTCCCCTCTCCGGCAGGGTGCCGGGAAGAGGTTCAGAACCCTCCTGAACTAGGGTTGACAATGGCGGTTGCTACGAAAATTTTTGTGGATGGAGGTTCGGGTACTTAGGGTTTTCCTGAGGAAGGCATTATACAGGCGGAAGGGCAATGTCGGTGGGCGCCCAGGGGCCCACACCACATGGTGGCGCGGGTAGGGGCACGCCGCCATATGGTGTGACCGCCTCCCTGGCCCCCTTCGAGTCTCCTCCGTACTCCGTGTACATGACAGAAAAATAGGGACTTTGGCTTTAGTTTCATCCAATTCCGAGAATATTTCCAGAACAACTTTTTTGAAATACAAAAACAACAGAAAACAAGAACTGTCACTATGGCATCTTGTCAATAGGTTAGCACCAGAAAATGCATAAAAATGCTATGAAGTATATAGAAAACATGTGGCAATTGGCATAATATCAACATGGAACATCAGAAATTATAGATACATTGGAGACATATCAATCACCTCCTGGCTTATTGCGATTATTTTGTGATCTTATGAAATTAAAGTCTCCTAATAAAAGCCAGTTCTCATTATTACCAGTTTGAAGATTATACAGAGAAGATACAAAACTGTCTCTAGCTTCACCTTGGCATGGACCATAAACTAACACCAGATTCCAACTAGAATTGTTATGCATGGAGGTAAATTTAATAGAAACCGAGAAAGGATTCATCTCAACAAGATCACCATTAAAGATAGAAGAATACTATATTACTATAATAACCCTAGAGGCACTGTAACATCCCAGTGTTTGCGAAGTTATAAGGATCTAAATTTAATAAGTGCATTTGTAGAGCATGCATCTAAAAGTACGGGAAATTTTGGCGCGAAAGTTTAAACGAATCAAAGTGACCAAAGTTTCACTTGACATGATGAAATAGGTCTAGTCCATCTAGTCAAGAGTACATTTGGAATGATCTTTATGACATAGTATCTCTACAAACTAAATCATTTGATTATAAAAACCATAATTGGTTATGATTAAACACAAATCCTCAACAACTTTAACCACAAATTAGTAATACATAATTGAATCAACACATCAGTAGAGATATTGTATTCTCTAATCATGAACCCTTAAGTTATCAGCCATTCACACAATATCTTTCCAAATTATTTAGTAACTATAAAGTAATCTATTACAAGTAAATACAAAGGTTCAGTAGAAAACAAATGATACCCACAAGTCTTAACTCAAAAACCACTAGTGGGAAATGACATAATAATTGTATTAACACATTTATCGAATATGTACATATCTCATCAACTATAAAAGAAGTACATGGAAGGATAATAAAAGCATGAACTAAATCTTAATCTAGATCTTGTTATTCTGGTTAGACTATAGTATTTTGTTTCCCAATCTTCTCCAAGACATTCTGCAAGAGAAGCAAACCACAAGACAGAAGGAACTACTACAGGAAGATATCCAAGAAGATTATTTAAAGTATTCTAGAAATGCTACTCCAATCTATCATAAGAGTACTTGGAAACTCTTATATATTGATCTGGACTTATTAAGCACTCTTGAAATAATATGATATCCCAATGTTAGTGTTATATGGAAGTAGTTTGATAACAAGCCTTGCAACCTTGTTAACAGATCACTTTTGTATACTCAAACAATTGAGTGTCATACACAAAAAAAAACAGAAGGTGAGATAACCTAGTACATCTCAGTCTCTTGTATATGAAAAGTAATTTGTGGACAAGCCTTGCAAACTTGTCAACATATTCTTCTTATATGCATAAGGCTAACTGATGTCATAAACTACACCTACACTCCTTTTACCATCAACCAATAGAAAGAATAACACTAAGGAAACAAGAAACCACAATATAACAATCTAAGTAAAATCTTTGCTTGGAATAACTGTTTGTTCTCACCACAAGGGTGAGATAGTTGAAGATTGAATCCAAGAGATGATATTACTTGCAATTGACACAAGGTGAAAATAGAAGGCTAGTGGCAACTAGAGAGAAGAATATCAAGCAACAGAAGACCACAGGAAGCAACACTGCCTCAGGAAGGGAGTATAAGAATTTATCCAGTGAATCATTAGGATATAATAGAGAATCAATAACCTCTGTCAAGCTCATCAGAGATGAGGAACTCATAATAATGCTTTTTATGGAAACAACTATCAAGTATGGGATAATAACAAGCCATTGCATCCACATGTCTTGATATATGGAGGTGGATGAAAACAAGCTTAATATCTTGTTTTCCACATCCTTTTCATACACAAGACTAATAGATAAAAACAAAGATGCATCTGTAGATAACCATGTAAATGATTGCATGTTCTTAAACCAACATGGGATAACATCCATATTGGAACCTATGGGAAAACAAGCAAATAAGATTCCAAAGCCACTCTTGTTTTCCACATGATTAAGTGCACAAAATAAAAAATATGGCTTGCACCCCAATATGAAGAAATGTCCACCAGACTTGATAAGAACCTTAGTTATGAAAATAACAAAGCCACCTAAAAGAAAACAAGTCCTTTCACCAATTAAAAATCATCTGGTATGACTTGGAGTGATATTTCATAATTGGTGAATTTTCCACAATAGATAAAAACACTACTCACTAGTGTTACCAAATTATTTTCTATAAGGGATTATACCTAAAATTGTCCAATTATGATACCCCACCTTGGTATCCACAAGCTTGGAGTGCGTACTTTTGTTAAACATGCTTTAGCATAATTTTAAAGCCATTAAATAAATTAAAAGAAGAGAAAACAACAAAACCACTTAATCTAGCACCCTAAATAAAAAATACAAATATTCTTAAAATTCACCAAAACAAAACATGGTAAGATGTAAAATTTGATGAGGAATTCAAATATATTTTTTATTAAATTTTCTGTTTACAAGAAGACCCTGAAAATAAGGTTTTATTCTCAGTTTTAAAGCCAAAAGGACCTCTTTGTAATAAATGAATTAATTCTAGGGGTTTTTCTGGAAAATGATTAAAATCATGGTTTCTTTAACCTCTGGCCAGAAGGCTAGAGGCATGCGACCGCCTCCGACATCGCCGTGCCACCTCCTCTCCGACCGCTTGCTGGGGAGGATAACTACACGACCCCGACATAGTGGTCCTCTTCTTCTCTCTCCCTCGCTCACTCTCTGTCTCTCTCTCTGAAACCGGAACCAAACCCTAACCCTAACCTTCGGCCACCACTCGCCGCCGACGATTCCGGTCACCTCGAGAAGAACCGAGGCCACCATTGGATGCGCCTGGACCTCCTCTATCCCTCCACCAACCCTCGCTTGCCGGGACGCTCTGTCGCCGAAAAATCGACGTCGCTCATAACTCCGGCCGCCGGGGGAAGAGCTCCACGCCGTCGATTGGTACCTCTCCGAGCTTCCCCGAGCACATCACCGTACTCCTGGTGAGCTCACACACCTCATCGTGCTTCCGTCGTGCACTGTCAACCGCCGCCGCCAAACGCCATCGCCGGTGACACTCCGGCTACCATTTGGAAGCAACGCTGCCACCCCTAGAACCCCCACTCGCTCCTTGTTCCAATGGTGCAAACCAAAATCACCAATTTCCCCTCTAGGAATCAAATCAAATCCATCTGTGCGGAATTGAGTTCATGTGATGTCATCATGACATCACAGTGACGTCATTAGTCCATTTTCTTTTCTTTTTGAATAAAAACTGATTATGACAGGTGGGACCCACCTGTCAATTTAAATATTGGCAGAAAATTAATAAACCTATTAATTCAATAACTTTTAATCTAATAATCATAAAAATATAAATAAAATATGGAATTGTTTAGAAAAATATAATCTAAATGATTATCAACTTTTTAAAAATATTTGATAAAGTTTAAAAATTAATATTTTCTTTAATTAAATTAAATCATTTAAAATTGAGAAAAATAGGAAATAATTCATAAAATCAGAAAAATACAAGTTATATACCAAAATGCTCCAAATGATAAATGAAACTCATATATGATGTTTACAAAGTCATTTGACCAAGTTCTTATGTGTGCAATATTTTGCCTAACCATTTAAATTCATTTAAAATTAATAAATTAATAACTTATTCAAATATTTTCAGAAAGCATAAAATGATATACCAAATAAAAGAGAAAAGAATTTCCAAATCAAATAGGTCAAACATAAAACATTTTGTATAACTTATAAAGTTGTTTCTAAATATTTACTGGAATTCTATTATATTTCATTCTAACAAGAAATAGCTGCCCCAAGTTATTTTCCTTATTCATAAAAACCTCATGTTTTCACACCTAATAAACCTATCATCACAAGTCAATAGAAAGATGTGTGATGATACAGTTAGTTATATTAAACCATCATTTTCAATTAAACTCTTTGTCATATGCTCTACACTTTTTGAATATAAAATAAAAGGTGACTGTTATCTTTTCAATAGTTGTTTTCCATATGTCATTGTCTTATTGCCTAAACAAGTAATAACCACTTCTAACTAAACATGATAACAATTGTTTGCTAAGTAAAAGTGAAACACATGTAAGTCTAAAAGAAGTAATAACCACATCACCACAAGTAGTGAAACCATTCACCTAAAACCTGTGTAATTAAGTTATCGTATCGATCATAGCTTACATTTGTAAGCTGGGGTTTTTTCCAGGGTATGTTGCGATGCATCTCATTATTATGCATGTATCATCTTGTCAATGTTTTCTGTAGTCATTACCAGGACTACTTTGTTATCTTTCAGATGTCAGGATTTTTCTACGCGACCTCGGACCCTGAAGACATTGATTATTATGGTTATTTCAATCTCAGGCAAGTTCATCACTTGCTCATATCCTTTGTAGTATTTCATAACGAACTTTTTGCAAAAACCCTATCGTATTACCACCTATGCTCAAAAGAATGCATGATCCTATTTTTATAATAATATGGCTAATTGAATGACTACCCGAGTGGTAGTGTCGTGGGATAATCACGGCAGACGTTACCTGGGGTAACTTACTTTGGGGCAAATCGACTCTGGTGTTTGGGAGAGGGTTTAGCTCAGGGGAAATCATGTTATCAGGTGATCTGGTAGCTCAGGCTGCAATGTCGCCGAGTCTCCGATCTAGGGTTACAATTATCAGCTCTCTTATTACAAAGATACTCAACTATCGGGTCCAAAAAAACTCTCCTTTCTCTGTCCCAGGAGCCGGTTTAAATCTTACCCGGCTCTCTGGCTTCCTATACAAGACATACCCGGAATCCTACCCAGAAACCGCACACAACCCTAAGTTTCCTAATCGTGACCCCCAAGGTACGGGTTACAAGACATACGTTCTCCCTTGGGCCTTCTAGAAACTCCTCCACCTTGGGCCGGGACTTTGTGCGATTACCTTCGGACCGGGTTTCACCTAGGCATGAGCCTACCGGGTTACCATCTCCCCATCAGTAGTCCCCAGAATAGCTTGGGCTTCTCAGGATCAACTATGAAGCGCATGCTATTCCCTGCAAAACAATAAACATTCAAATACATAATATACCGGGTTAGAGGGCTTTTGATCGTAGCTAGGCTTGCTCTTTGGGCGGTCCATATAATAACCCAGTTTTTCCCGAGCTAGGGCATCATTTCCTGGGTCAACACTCCGAAGAAACGTGATAAGACCCGGCATCTGCATCGCTACCGGCTAATCCGAATAATACGCCCATAATCTATCTTAGTCTCTATCCGGATATCTCGCAACGAATATCTTGGTACTTATCCCCAAATATCCGGTCCGGATCAATTTCTTCCGAAATTTTTTCACTTACCGCTCAAACCTAGGGCTTTTTTTTTCGTCCCCTCGCACCTATAAATAGGCTCCCAGGGGTCAACCCTAATCTTAACGTCCATTTCCCTCATGTTCTTCCTCTTGTCACCCCGCCTCCGCACTCACGAGCTCAAGAACAAGCCCGCGCGTACCGGAGCTGCGCCACTCTCCGCGGGGTCGCCACCGGTCGCCGCCCGCGCCTTCGTCAACATCCACAGCCGTGCCTCCATTCGCGTTGTTGGAGCTTTCGAGACGCGTCGCCGCCGCCTGCGAATCGCCATCGCCGCGCTCGCCGTCGTCCCGGATCTCCGCCACCGCGCATCTCCACCAGCAAGCTTTTCAGCTAAGTTCCTCGATCTACTAGATCTAGGTTTCCCTTTTTCTCGATCTTGCGCTAGTGTTTTGAATTGGATCTCATCCACACTTTTCCACCATTGCTCCATTAACTAGATATGTTTTCCACGAACTCCAACCCCATATTCATTCACAACCATCTTTGTCTAGATCTATTTTCGTATCCCTTGCAAGCGTTTTAACTCTTATCTTTCTTTTCTCGCCACACCACTTAGATGTGGTTCCCAAAATTTTGGATCTGTACTCACTTTGAACTCAATTTCATCTAGATTTATTCTCCATGGCACCCAAAGCCGGCACCAAGTCGACGGGCAAAAACCCGGCCGGAAAGCAAAAGCCGGGTCAGTCGATTTCGCCCAGCCAATTGGGCGAAATCGACCGTCACCAAGGCCAAGCTAAATGAGCTGGCCGAGTCTGGCGTCTTGCCTGCTGAGCCGGACATCCAGTGGAGAACACCGGGTGAGGAGACTCGGCCTACACCAGGCCCGGGTGAGGTAGTAGTATTTCTCGAACACGTGATCCGGGGTTTCCTCCCCCCGGGTCACCCTTTCTTCCGAGATCTGTTAGACCACTACAAACTCCGGGTATTCGATATCGGCCCAAATTCCATGTTAAACATTTGCCATTTCATAGTACTTTGTGAGGCTTACCTATGCATACCCCCAAACTTGGCTTTATTCCTAGAATTATTCCAATGCAAGCCCTGCCGGGAGAGTACGGACGGGCCCCTCTTAGTTTGTGGGAGGGGTCTTGATTCAGAGACGTAAAAACTCTCTGATGCCGACTCTCAGCCTTCACAGTCATGTGAAGCACTGGAAGAAAACCTATTTCTACTGCCGAGACACCTCCACGCCCGGCCAAAAGCCTTTGCCGGGTTTCTCAGCTGAGCCTCTAGCCCTTTCCTACAATCTCAATTCCTTTGCATCCGAAACCGACAGACAGTCAATCCAGCCCCTCCTTCACAAACTCGCCGTGTTAGCAGCACATGGCCTCATTGGGCTAAATTTAATCAAAACCTCGATCAGCTGCCGGATCCCGCCGAACAGCATACGCCCAAAGCTAATCTGCGATTACTCCGGGCATGTCACCGACTCTCTGCGATACTCGGATAAAACTTACCCGGCTGCGGATGTAAACAAAATCATGAAAACTTTCTTGGCCGAGAGGGTTGATGTTATCAAGAACATCACAGGGCTTGCCCCTTTCACACACGCTAAGCCGGCTCCTCCAGTAAGAACCGGTTATCACTCTTTATTCCGACTGATATTTCCTATGCATAGATACTAACTCTTATCTCTGTGTTTTTTACTCAGGAAACTGATGCATTCTGGAAGATTGTCACTCCTCCCACCTCTGGAAACTCAGAGGAAGAAGAGGAGGAGGTGGAGGAGACGACTGATGGCGATGAGGGTAATTCCGGGTCTCTTCTTAATAATTACTTCGTTAGCTTATTGGACCAAAATTTTACTCCCTCCGACAATGTTCCTCATTCACCAGAGCTAGAGGACAAGGACGACACTCGGTCGGAAGAAAGCGAAGCTGAGCCAGAGGTTGAAGTTGGGGCCAAGAGGAGGACCCGGAGGGTTGTTTTCAAGGTGCCTTATTCTTCTATGACCTCCAAGCCATACTCCTACGCCAATATGTGCGAACTTAACAAGCATCCAACCAGTTCATCATCTCTGAAGGAATCAACTTCGGCCAAACGACGGGCAACCCGGACATCTCCGGGTGACGATCCCCTTCACCCGTGTATCCCTATGTCACCCGCTCGCCGGGCTGGTACTCCCCCAACTCTTACATCCCATATACCTCGAAAATTTCCATCTCCAAACCATCCCTTAGCCGGACAAATCCGGGTCTCACTTTCCGATTCTTTATCAGCATCATCCGGGTCCAGCAACGATCTCCCAGCTGATTTCGTCGTGAATACCGGGTAACTCGCTACCCTTATTAACCAATGTACCTTTATTTTCCTTGTCTTCCATCTATTACTCACTAACTTTTTCCATTTCTTTCTCAGAGCCAAGGTCACACTTAGTGACCCGGAAGATATGCACATCGATAACCCGGCTATGGAAAACCCGGAGAACGTTGTGGAGCCCACATCTGGTGGTGAAGAAGAAGAAGAAAAGCTGGAAGACCCGATTGACCAAGAAGCCGAGTTTCCCCTACCAACGCATCAGTCGGCTGACGCTGATGTCGAGTTTCTGGGAACACAGAGGGGTTCCCCTGCTCCCAACACTCAAGCAACCAGAGTCGACTCGCTAAAGCAAGAAAGGACCCCGCCCCCGGGGAACCAGAACCCTAGCTCCTGAACATTTGAGGGGATGCTAGATGAACATTTCTCCCTGAAGACCAATGAAAGAGACATCCTCGAGTCCCTAGCTGCTGAGCATCAGGTATCTTCACCGATATTATTTACGTACTCATCTAGTCCCCAAGTTCCGAATGAACTATACATACTTTACTCGGTACTTCCATAGCTATATATCCATCCATACTCGTTTATTATGCTGCAACCGACTAATATTTTCTTGTCTATTTTTCAGGCGTATGTGACCCGGTCGGAGGAGATCTTGGCGAAAACCAACGAACTCCTCCGAGTCGAGACCAAACTTCGAGAGGAGCTGGAGTTCGAGGTGAAGCATCTTGCCAAGGATTGCAAGAAATATAAGAAAAAGTTCCACCATGCTGAGGGTTTGCTGAAAAAACTATCGACCTCTATTGTCGACACATACAGCTCCATACTTGGTAAAGGAACTTAACTTCCTGACTAAGACTCGGGTTTCTCACTTGATATGATCGATGGCCCGGACCTTACCACTTTACTTTTCCTTTTATTCTGCAGGTCCGGGTGACAAAGCTGATGATGAAGATGATATAGAAAAGTTGAAGACCTTGAAGGCCATTATCCGGCAATTTTCTGCGGGGACCAAGTGGACCCTTGAAGCCATTAGGTGGCCTGGTGGCTATGGCGGTGTGTCCCACATGCTCGATGCGTGCTCCACGGTCCCTGCTTGGATCGACCACTGGAAGCGCTCGGCGTGCCGGGTTGGGGTGATCCATGGCCTAGCGTTGGCCAAAGCCTACTTTCCCAAGCTTGAGCCGGCTACGCTAGTAAATGGGTTACCCAAGTTCAACACAGACGGCTCTCGATTCTCGGCAAAGGAATTCAAGGCTATCCACACTCAGATACGTCACTCGGCGACCTTGATAGCCGATAAACTTGACGTGACCAAGCTGACCCCTCCGTACAACGCTGAAGATAAGCCGGTGCCTTCTGATTTTTCGGTTCCCTTTGATATGCTGGCCCGGTGGAAGGAGGAAGTTGCCAAGAAGAAAGCCGAGGCTGGCTCTGGGCCATCGTCATCCACTCCCGTCATCCCTCCTCCAGCTCGCACCGATACAGTGGTTGATCCGGATACGGAGGCAGGGAAGGCCACAGAAGAAAACACCGAAGACCCGGCTACCAAGACTGCTGCTGAAGACTCGGCTATGGATGTCGAGTGAAGTTTTATGATTTTTCGCTCACAAACACTTACTCGGCCAATAGGCATGTTTGTAATATGCCTGATACAATTATTTGTTTAATAGTGCGCCTGTGCACTTTTGATACAATTTCCTCGGTTTGTAATCACGCTTAAACATTAATGGCTTTGATGGCCCTTTTGGCCATCCACCTTGATATGCTTTCTTCAGTCTTAAGCTTTTTGCCGCTTTTCTGATTTTTCCTCTTTTTCCACATCCATGAGACCCGGTTTCCGGGTCTCGGGATCTTAACTGATTGAAATTTTGCTTCTCAAGTCCCCAAGACCCAAATTTCCGAGTCTAGGGATTTGTGGTTTTTAAGAAAGAGCTACCTGTTTTTCCCAGGGCCCAAAGTAGATAGCTATCCATATAAGTTTTGAAGTTATGCTTAATACATTGTGAGTTTCCGGCTGTAGCCTTTTACTCGGCATAACTTGTGGTTTGGATGACCCTTTTGATCCTTTTTGTTGTAAGTCGGCTTTCGCGTGGATATTCAGTGCTGCTATAATTGTATAAAAACAGGGTCAGGCAATTCCCAATGGGCATCATGACTGATTGCATTGTGATTATACGTTAGCAAGACACGCCACATTATTGCGAGTGACATCAAACTTAAACAAGAGAAATCAAGAAAGTTTGGCTCTATTGTCCGGTTATGAGATTGTAACCGTACTTATTGCAAGTAATCGGTCCTCGGAACTTAATGGCATCGTGGTCGGGTCTTGAGATTATAGCTGTGCTATTCAAGCAATCAGCCCCCAAGACCTATATATGCAAACTATGAAAATTTTAAACCTAGTATATTATAACTAAACAATAAATACTTACCTGATATGAAATAAAGTAAAACATAAAAATTAAGAACAAACTAACAGAAAATAAAAAAGAAACAATATCATAGTTTAACCATCTCTTTATTGATATGAGAAAGGTTAGGTCAGCAAGCCGCCTCATTAAAAACCCTCCAGTCCCCTTAGGTACCCTGGATAGGAAAAGAGTGCGTCTGAAACCTGCTGCCTGTTACATCGTGCAATTCAACTTGTAAACCTAGCCTATGCTAAGTGTAGTAAAGACGTAGCTGGGCCACATTCCATGGTCTTTCCCGCTCTTGCATAGATGAAGTGGTATGGGTGGTGTCATTTATAGTATCTGACTCTTCCCTTGCGTCAGTTAAGTAGTATGATCCATTGTGCAAATTTCGGCTTATGAGAACGGGCCTTCCCATGGTGGAGATAACTTGTGCTTTCCTTCCTTTGACTGTACTAGGCGTAATACCAGGTCTCCTTCCTGGAAGACCCCGGTTTTGACTCGTCGACTGTGGTATCGCCTCAAATCCTGTTGATATATAGCTGATGTCTCCAAGGCTTGCTCCCTGTGCTCTTCTAACATATCCACGGCAGGACTGCCTCTGCACCATAAACCATAAAAAACGGAGTCATCTGGGTAGATCTGTTAGGTGTAGTGTTAATTCCCCAAACCATTGATGGTAACTCCTCAACCCACGCTCCAGCAGCTCTGAGGCACGGGACTCGTAGCCGTGGTTTCAACCCACGAAGCAACTCCTGGTTTGCCCTCTCCACCTGACCATTAGCTTGTGGATGGGCTACAGATGCTATGTCAAGGCGGATGCCATTGTTTCCACAAAATTTCTCCATCTCACCTAAGGACATGTTGGTTCCATTGTGTGTTATTATGCTATGAGGGTATCCAAACCGATAGATGATCCTTTTCAGGAACTTGACTGATGTGACTTCTTCACAGTTCGTGACTGGCATAACTTCAACCCACTTAGTAAACTTATCAATGGCCACCAAAAGATGAGTCTTTTGCAAGGTGACATGTGAAAGGGGCCCACCATATCCATACCCCAAACTGCAAACGGCCAGGTCAGCAGGATTGTTTGCAACTCCATAGCCGGCACATGGGTTTGGAGAGCATACCTTTGACATCCATCACACCTTGCCACTAAGCGCTCCGCGTCCGCCACCGCCGTGAGCCATAAGAAACCGTGTCGATATGCTTTAGCCACAAGGGATCTTGTGGAGGCATGATGCCCACAATCACCTTCATGGATCTCCCTCAAAATCTGTCGGCCCTCCTCTGGTGTTACACAGCGCAAAAAGACTCCTGCAGCACTTCTCTTATACAACTCGCCATTGATGATAGAATAACCCTTTGCTCGTCTCAGGATTTGCCTGGCTAAAACTTCCTATGGTGGTAACTCGCCCCGTGATAGGTAGGCCAGAAACGGCTCCGTCCACTCGGGAATAGCACGTACAGCGGCTACGAGCTCCAAATCCGGGTGTTGGTTGGCCACCTCTTCTTCAGACTCGGTTTTGACGGAAGGCCGCCATAACTCGTCCAGAAAAACGTTAGGCGGGATCGGCTCTCGGCGCGAACCGAGTCTTGCGAGCGCATCTGCTGCCTCGTTCTTTCGCCTATCGATATGTTCCACCTCATACCCGGAAAAAGACCTGGCCACCTTGTCTACCCCTCTGCGATACGCTGCCATTGTTGCATCCTTTCTATCCCAAGTTCCAGAGACCTGCTGTACCACAAGATCCGAGTCTCCATAGCACCTTATTCGCCTGATATTCATCTCCTTTGCTACTCGCAGTCCGTGTAATAGGGCCTCATACTCGGCCACGTTGTTGGAGCAATCAAAGTGAATTTGCAGCACATAACTCAACTTATGTCCTTTTGGTGATGTAAGTACCACTCCAGCTCCTGATCCCTCATACTGCTTGGAACCATCAAAGTGCATCACCCAAGACTCGGAACTTGGCATCATTGTGGGCATGCTTGTGTGAGTCCAATCATTGATAAAATAAACTAAAGCCTGGGATTTGATTGCAGACCGAGGCTCGTAGTTGATGTGATAACCCCCCATCTCAATGGCCCACTTGGCTATTCTACCTGTCGCATCTGAATTTCTGATAATATCTGCCATGGGTATAGCTAACCACCGTTATGGGGTGTTCCTGAAAATACGGCTTCAATTTCCGGCTGGCCATGAAGACCCCAAAAACTAGCTTTTGCCAATGCGGGTAGCGCTGCTTTGCTTCTGATAAGACCTCACTCACGTAGTAAACCGGCCTTTGTACCCGATGATCTTTTCCATCCTCCTTGCGCTCAACCACAACCACTGCGCTAACCGCCCGAGGCCCGGCCGCGATGTATATTAACATGGGCTCCTTGGGACCCGGCGCTGCTAGAATTGGTGCCTCGGATAACTGCTTTTTCAGAGCCTCGAAGGCCTCGTCTGCCTCTTGGTCCCACACGAATTTGTCGGTTTTCCTCAAGAGTCGGTATAGAGGTATTGCTTTTTCTCCAAGCCTGGATATAAACCGGCTTAATGCTGCCACACATCTCGTGAGCTTCTAAACGTGCTTCAGGCCTTCCGGCTTTTTCAGGCTCTGGATGGCCTTGATTTTTTCCGGGTTTGCCTCAATTCCTCTCTCAGAAACGATAAAGCCGAGTAACTTTCCCGCAGGCACTCCGAACACGCACTTAGTCGGGTTAAGCTTCATCTGGTATCTCATCAGGTTCTTGAAGGTCTCCTTTAGGTCATCTATAAAATTTCAGATTTCCTTGTTTTAATCACCACATCATCCACATAGGCATGAACTTTGCGTCCAATTTGGTCCTCAAAA
The DNA here is from genome assembly GCA_028641055.1 of Alopecurus myosuroides. Taxonomy (NCBI): domain Eukaryota; kingdom Viridiplantae; phylum Streptophyta; class Magnoliopsida; order Poales; family Poaceae; genus Alopecurus; species Alopecurus myosuroides. Next base: position 634,934,274 of record CM054057.1, on the reverse strand, counting down.
CACTTCTGTATGCACCTCTGATACGTCGCACCTGCGTTTTTCAGCCCAAAGGTCATGGTCTTATAACAAAAAGCACCAAAGGGGGTTATGAATGAAGTTTTCTCCCAATCCTCCTTTTTGAGCTTTATCTGGTGATACCCGGAATAAGCATCCAGGAAACACAATAAGTCACAACCTGCCACTACATCAATGATCTGGTCTATTCTCGGAAGGGCAAATGGATCCTTTGGGCAATGCTTGTTGAGACTCGTATAGTCTATGCACATTCTCCACTCATTCTTCTTTTTCAGCACTAGAAGCAGATTTGCCAACCATTCCGGGTGAAAAACCTCCATAATAAAGCCGGCTGCGAGGAGCCGAGCTATCTCCGCTCCTATAGCATTTCTCCTTTCCTCATACATTTTTCTCAGGCCCTGCTTCACAGGCCGGGACCTGGGATCCACATGCAAACTGTGCTCAGCTAACTCGGTCGGGATACCCGGCATGTCGCTGGGCGTCCAAGCGAAAACGTCTTGATTTTCACGAATAAACCTGATAAGTGCTTCTTCCTGCTTATTGTCTAGGTTAGAACCTATGGCAAATTGTTTGGAGGGATCACCCTCGACAAAAGCCACGGTGTCCTGGGCCGCTTTAAACTTTGCTCTCTCGTCCTCTATATTCGGTCTCTTCAAAGCAGTTCTCTCTTCCGGGTCTACCTGAGACCGGTAATACTTAAGCTCTTCCTTCCTGCAAGCCTGTTCTGCCATTGTCGCGTCTCCTTCGTCACACTCGGCTGCCACAGCCCGGTTCCCATCTATAGTGATAGTCTGCTTAGGACCCAGAATCTTTAGCTGTAAATACACATAACACAGCCTGGCCATGAACTGGGCGTAAGCCGGCCTTCCAAACAACGCGTGATAAGGACTGCACAATTTTACCACCTCAAATGTGAGCCATTCCACTCGGAAATTATCCTTGGATTCTACAAAAGAGACTTCTAGTGTTATCTTTCCTTCAGGGCACGCCGAGTGACCCGGCACGATTCCATGGAAAACTGTAGAACTTTTCTGCAGCTGAGATTCCATGAGCCCCATGCGTAGAAAGGTTTCCCAATATAGAATATTGATGCTACTTCCACCATCCATCAAAACCTTTTTCAGCTCGTAACCATTGACCTGTGGTGCAACCACCAAAGCTAACACACCCGGATGTTCTATTGTTTCCGGGTGATCCCTTCTGCTCCATGTTACCTCTTGATCTGACCATCCCAAATACCTCGGAACACCTAAAGAAACCGAGTTTACGGCCCTTTAAAGTATCTTTCTATCTTTGTTGGAAGTCCCGGTAGTGTGAACATGGTACTGTCCTAACTGTTTTGGGTTGGCTTGGAAACCCCCAGCACCTCCTTGATTATTACCCAGATTGCCACCTCCTACGTTGCCAGCAGGGGGTGGCCCGTTGCCCGGGTTTCCACCCGGACCCGGTCCTCCTCCCCGGCCTGCACCTCGTAGGGCCTTGTGTATTTCCTCGTTCTTCCATCTCTGTAAGTCCATGCACTGCTCCAATGAATGATTAGCCGGCCTGCCATTCCTGTTATGACGCGGACAGGGCATCCTGAAGGCCTCTATATGGTTAGCCGGCCTCGGTGGTCCTTGGTAGTTTCCTCCAATGAAGTTTCCTCCGTTGAAATTTCCCTCTGCCCTGGGTCTTGCAAACCCGGCTTCTGTATTGGCAACAAACTCGGCATTTCCTTCGTATGGGCGCTTGTGCTGGTTATTTCCATTACTTCCTCCGTTATTACCCGGTGCAGCCCCGTTGCCCAGTCTTCCATTGTTGTTTGTGTTGGCTTTCGCTTTTTTGTCATCAACATCCTCCTCTGTTGTATCCGTGGCAGCGTGCTTATTGCAAGCGTCCATCAACTCCCCCATTGTAACCTCTGAAGCGTGCCGACTGGATTTCATGCGTGTCAGCTTTTGCACCAAGGGTATGTATTTGCACGTTTTCGCCATAGCTTGTAGTGCATCTTTGGGATGGATATCGGTGGAAGAGTGGAGAATTTCCATGACCCGGCGCACCCAGCTGCGCGCCGACTCTCCCTTCTTCTGAACACATCGCTCTAAACCGTCAATCGTGAATAGCTTTCGGCATGTCCCATGAAAGTGTTTGATGAAGGCAGTTTTCAGCTCACTCCATGAATTGACGGATCTTTCGGGTAGGTTATTGAACCATAATTTTGCTGCTCCTTCAGACATCATAAGGTACATAAACTTGGCTTGGAGATTCTCGGATGCGTTGCGAATCGACATAGCCATCTCGTAACTGCTCAACCAGGTCTCTGGGTCCATGGTCGGCTCATAATTAACCACTTTACCCGGTTCCTTGAAAATATCCGGGTAAGGCTCGGCCCTGATGGCATCCGATAAACACTTAGGCCCGGCGAGGTTTGCCGGTACTGGCCTCACTCGGGAAACGTGCGATCCTGCAGCGGGTACGGCTGGGGGTGCAACAGCTACCGGCCCTCTTACCACAGACCCGGCCGCTGCACGCCTGGCTCGAGAACTGTCCACAATGGCTTGGGCTGCTGATGTTGCAGGCGTTGCCGGTCTATGAGGAGGAGGTGGCATTTGCTGCTGCTCTGCCCTCCGCCGTGCCGAGCTTGACTGAATGTTCCTCGTGTTTCCGGGCTGCCGGCTGACATACGGTGTCCCGTGCAAACTGCTTCTATGATCTGGGTAATTTGCCTACTGAGCCACTGCGGTACGTAGCATCTCTAGGGCCTGCCGAGTTTCGATTTCTCGAGGCGTCTCTCCCAGCGGGATACGGTCGAGCGCTAGAGTCGCGGCGTACACGTTATCCATGGGATTGTTGAAGTGACCTGGCGGGGTGTGAAATCGCGGCGGTGGTGGTGGTGCGCTATTGCCAACAGCGATCCCAGTTTGCAACGTGGGTAACCCGGCGTGCACAGTTGCGGGCTGTCCTCCCAGGGTTGCAGGTTGATATCCGGTTTCTTGATTCACGACCGGGATTGGTGATCCTGAGGGGTGATGAACAACGCAGCTGGCTGCAAGTTTCCACCGGTTGCCGGTAATCTCGTCTGGTGCCTCTGATTGTAAATCCTAGTCGCCTGAGCTTGAAGACGATTCTCCAGTTCTTCCAACACGCGCTGGCGCGCGGCCATCCCTTGTTTCTCGGCTTCCACATCTCTCCTTTGCTTATCCAATGCGCGGCGAGCCACATCCAGATCTCGGGCACGTGCCGCCGCGTTTTCTGGGGTTATCACCGTTGCTAACACTGTGGGATCCAAGATTAGGTTATTGTTGAACAGAGCCAGATTTCGCGGAGCCGAGGTTCCCGCACCTGGTGTTCTATTTGTTGTGAATCCAAACATGTTCCTTTGCCGTTCGCTCTCTCCGGTATGACTGGTAACAGAGGCCGACTCTCCATCGACCCGGGCTATAACCGGGTTTCCGTCAACCGGTGCCTGCTGCTGGGCCAGCGCTCGTGCCGCTCCGACCGCGGCCGTCGACACATCCCCTTGATTAAGATTGATTGCAGGGTCTGTGTAGACCGCGACCCGACGCGCGATACCTGGCAAAGATTCGTATTCCTCTTCGTCACTGATATCTTCCTCGTACCGGTCTTCAAGCAGGTGCAGGATAGACTCGGTATCATCTTCTCTTATGACCCGGCCACGCGGGGTCCATGTCGGCTCCTCCGGCTGTTCCCTCTTCGTGGTGGGCTCTTCTTCCGGATCAACTGTCCCGACCGATTCCTCTCCCATCCGACTGAACGCAGGTCGCTTCTCCTGACACAGAATCATACTCAATATCACCAGGAACAGAACCGGACATACGTACCATGCCGATGAAGACGTTGACCCGGCCGATCGTAACAATAGATCCGGTTTCCAGCAGGTCCGACTCTGGTCCCCAACCAAAGTCGTCCACCATCTTCTCTCCTTCAGGGTTGGTGATGATCTCGCCGATGACGAGGTTCTTCATGCTTTCCCGAGCTTCTCCCGTGATGTAAACACCCTTGGACGTAGGCCCCACGGTGGGCTCCAACTGTCGTGGGATAATTACGGCAGACGTTACCTGGGGTAACTTACTTTGGGGCAAATCCACTCTGGTGTTTGGGAGAGGGTTTAGCTCAGGGGAAATCATGTTATCAGGTGATCTGGTAGCTCGGGCTGCAATGTCGCCGAGTCTCCGATCTAGGGTTACAATTATCAGCTCTCTTATTACAAAGATACTCAAATATCGGGTCCAAAAAACTCTCCTTTCTCTGTCCCGGGAGCCGTTTTATATCTTACCCGGCTCTCTGGCTTCCTATACAAGACATACCCGGAATCCTACCCGGAAACCGCAAACAACCCTAAGTTTCCTAATCGTGACCCCCAAGGTACGGGTTACAAGGCCTACATTCTCCCTTGGGCCTTCTAGAAACTCCTCCACCTTGGGCCGGGTCTTTGTGCGATTACCTTCGGACCGGGTTTCACCTAGGCATTAGCCTACCGGGTTACCATCTCCCCATCAGGTAGTGTTCTGTTTGGTGGGCGGATGGGACCATGGTAAGATGAATAGGTCAAAGGAAGGTTCCATCTGCATGGGAAATTATTACCTAGGAATTAATCAAAAATGTCGTCAGAACTCGGTGCGCCGTCAATACCGCGTTAACCATGGGTCTTCTGTGGGGGGAGTAAGTCAGTTGTGATCTTTTCTCGTTCGCATGTCAACGGGCTGCTAGAGACGTACGCTGTAGGTCTTGCGAGACTACATGCACATGGGTGGGATCCCTTAATTCCCATGGACTCTGCGGGTCTATGATGGTCTGCCAGGGGCGCGTAGATATCCATCGTGAGGGGTGGAATCAGGCGTTCAACCTGCTGGAAGAAATGGGTGGGCATGCGTTGTGCGGAGAAGCACGGTTTGGCTTGGACCAACAACCAGGCCCCACACATGAGTGGGAGTGGACAGGATCTCGAGCCTGGTTGTGCAACATGGTCTTGGTCGTCCATGGGTAAAGTAACGCACCTCTGCAGAGTGTAAAAAGATGTGGCATGTTACCCCCTGTTCCGGGAAGGAGCTGCGAACGCTACAGGAAAGGCAACTCCATGAAGTTCTAGTCCTGTGATGGTCTGGCGGGCATAGTTTTTAGAAGTAAAAGAAACCTTTTGAAGAAGGATTTACAAAACCTTGCATTAGCTTATGACTCTTTCGAGTCCAAAGCTGTAGTTAGTGCATCACACTACCTTCTATATATCATGAACTTGCTGAGTAACGCTCGTTACTCATTTGTTCCCGTTTGACCCCCTGCTTAGAGTTGAAGCCTCATGGAAGTCGTCATCGTGAAGCATCGTCATCAACAACGCTGATGGAGGAGAAGCTATCAAGGTGTAGGTGGAGTCCATTCTTGGAGTTAGTTGTATCAAGCCATAGATTAGGGCTGACATCAGCCATAGTGGGTTTAGTTCTGAGCTAGAGTTCTTCTCCAGCTTGGATCTTCGAATTGCTTCTTCTGATGTTACATTTGTATGAGATCTTCTTTGATTCTTCAAAGAGATTCTCGAGATTTTGTAATGAAGTTTGTATCCTATAGTTTTGCCTGGACCCGCTGTGTTTCTGTTGTACTACTCTAAGGGATGTAATATTCACAGGTAAGTCCTTCTGTGAGTATTATGTCATCGACTTGCGCACTACACATGCAGTGGTGTGCTGGGTCACCACAGATGATATCAGAGCGAAGCGACCTTAGGCTTAAAACCTTTTAGGAGATCTGTAGGTTGGTAAAGATTATAGGAAGCCATCTTATCTAAAGCACATTTCCTACAACTATGATGATCATTCACTTGAGAATGATATGATCATACTTGTATAGAATGTTCTTACTCAACTGGAGTAAATCTACTTATCTATTTTCTTTATACCTAGGTATGGATAGTGAGAAGTTTATCATGTATTAGTGCTATTGTATAAAGGAGATATCTGACATGGTCAGAGATGATTAATTCACAGTTATGATTACCCCATTCTATGAATGTATAGGATGGAGTAGAACTTGGTATAGAGTAAGCATAGGAAGCATCAATAAGGTATGTTAAGAATCATGAGAGTTATTAGACCATGGTAACCATGGGGTATACACCATATCCTTAGTTATCATTTTAGTATAGTATAGAGTTAGGAGAAGGCATAAGCATGGATGGAAGCTACATTACTAGTCCTACAATGTGATCAACACCATGAAGGATCAACATATGCCATGAGAAATTAACGTAATCAAGATGTAGGACTTTAGTTGTCATGATGCTTAGTTCTATAGGGAACCAAGTTAGACAACAACTACTATAGGATCAATTTGTCTTGGTCTATTCCATTGTAGTAAGGCATGAAATTGGAGTAATTACCAAGGTAAAAAATTGGTTGTGTAGAATAGGATTACAAGGTACTATATACCTACTTGTAGCGTATAGCATTTAAGAGCCTCGGTACTTGAGATGTTTTACTCTAAGTACTTCTATTTCACAGGCTTTTGATGCATGAGTGATAAATGCATTTGGGATTTATTGGATCTTATTTGGATCTTTAATTGACTAGATCTGTACATAAAGATGGAACTTGATGTGCAAATGCATGTGCAAACACCGAGTTCTATCTTGATGTTACTGTTCTAGAGGGTATAAGATTAGTTTGAGAGCGGTCTGAAATATCAATAGTTTGAAGCCACCACAAAAGCTCTGGAAGACTAAGAAGTCAAGTAGGCAGAAGTCAATTAAGTCACTGATGGGAATGGACCACATTCACACTTTTTTTTGGATTTGGTGAGATACTTCATCAACATATGGTGAGCTACTGTCGCACCCGGACTTCTAGAGGATACTCACAGCCCGCTAAACAGTAGGTAAATGTCTTACGGGGCATACCGGCACCCGCATCTCAATATGAGCAGGCCAACACGTAAACATGTGACAACCATTCTCTACTATCCATCGTCTGCGTAAACCATCCCATAGAAATCCGACTACTTCCATTGACGTACTTCAAAACATACACACATGGTACGTCAACGGCATTTGAACAAGTGATATCACAACAAATCTCTAAGACACAAAGAAATAGAAATAAGTTGCAAATAGCTCTCACTAGAGCAGAGATAGCAAATACAATCATCCAGAGGACACATGTCCCAACATGTCATCATTACATCACAGCGGAAGCATCCAAAGTGTCTGAGTACAGACAAGATCCAAAAAGGCCTAAGAGGCCGGAAACGAAAAGACAGAGCCCATCCACGATGTCTCGGATCCTGCCCGGGTCCGGTATCTACTCGTCAGCAGCCTCGTCATACTCCACGTAGTAGCCACCATGGGGATCCTCGGAAACGTAGTCTGCGGAAACCACAGCCCCAAAGGGGGTCAGTACAGACAAGTACTGGCAAGCAAGACTCACAAGATACCAAAGTGTACCCGGCAACACCAAGTACAGATGCTTTGGGTTCAACGGAAGATAGGTGATACAAAAGTGCGGCAGCGGGCTGCCTAACCAACTACAGAGACACGCTACAACATCCGGCTAAAAGAGAGGGATAAGATAGCGTATCGGAACCAACTACCACTAACCTCAAACAAACCCATCCTGGATCTCGCCCCTTATCCAAAAAAGCAATCCAAGGATAACTCACACCGTTGGATTAGTGAAGGTTCAAGTTATTGTGTCAATAAGACTATTACTAGTCAACTTATTATTAATTAGGTGTAAGTTGTCTAATCCTTGTTAGCCAGCCCTATCACCAAGTCATCCATAACCGCGGACAACACGGCTTCTCGAGAAGATTTAACCCTGCAGGGATGCACCAATTTGGCCGTACACGTAAGAATACCCCGCTAGATGGAAAGGCCCTTCCACCAAGCGAGGCACTCAACACAACCCAACTCTTCTTCGCATCAAACCCAAAGAACCCCGTGCAATTGAGCGCACGGCTAATCAAGCCCCACGAAGAAAAGGGGACCCTCATAGCACTCTAAGAACGTGTCTCCCTAAATGCCGACTACAAAAGTTCCACCCTGTCGCCAAGGGTTCGCACCTGCATATGCATGCGGCAACTGGAAAACCCGAACTAAATGAGGCGATTTGGACGAGATGCGAATCGAATCAGAATTGCGGGGGGCGCCCATACTCGCTTCCCACATGCGGTTAGTGCGCTCATCATGGATCGGAGGACAAGACCCTTTTCCTAATTAAGTTCGACACTAGCAGGCCTCAAAACCACGCCGGGCCTCCTGCCGGTGCCTTATCATCAAATTATTATTACCCAAAACATTAACATGTTGTTGATTGAATTGAAACCCAACTATCAAACTAAACAGGTGATAAGACGGACAACAAGACTTGAGCGCAAACAACACTAAGCATGCAACTACGACACGAGGGCCAACAAGGTAAACAAACCACAGTTGATAGGAAGTGGAAGGAAGGCTATATCATGGCTGCAAGATAAACATAGTATAGGATCGAGACACAAGCATCGAATCATAAGGCTAGCATAAGAACAACGGAAAGAATCAGTAACAAGTGATGAAAGGCAGCCATAGGCAGCAAGTGAGTATACTTGCCTGGAATCCAGCAAGTAGAGGTACATCCGAAGAACTTGTCGTTGCTCACGTCATCTCAACGTCCTATCCGCAAAGAAGCAACGAACTAGAACAAACACCGGATGCAACAATTACTTCTACGGCAAAAGATCCAGAATGATCAAGATATGGATGCATGACAAGTTTAAGGATGCATCAAAGATAAACTAGTTGACATGGTAAACATATTTAAATGGGCCCATATGCAATTTGGATTGCATATGGAAAAGCCCATGAATTAAAGTTGAATTAAATCTACAAATAACCATCATGTAAAAGTTGATTTGAATGATGCATGGATGATGAAAACAATAAGAAAACAACAATAGCTTCAATTTGAAATGTTGTTTACCAAGTTTGGAATTTTATTTATTAAGTTATGAACTTTGGCATTTTAAATGATTAAACAAACATTTGTTGTTTTCACCAATTTTAAATGTTCAAAACAGATAACAAAATTTATATTTGGAAAGAACACAAAATTTTAGATGGAATACATGTTTCATTTGTTGGCAAAGGATTTAAAAGGAATTTATTATGAATTAAACAAGTTTAAACAAGATTTAAATGAATTTAATTCAAGTATGAATTTATTTGAATTTTTATTTGTTCAAAACATTCAATAAGATTCATATTTGAAAAGATCATATTTTTCTGGTTTGAAAACATATTTTATATGTTCAAAAAGAAATTAATTTGACCAAGTTATGAATTTAGCAATTTTAAATGAATTAAACTAGATTTAAAATATTTAACCAATTTTAATTATTCAAAACAGGAAACAAAGTTTATATTTGGAAAGGGGGTTCAATTTTGCATGGAAAACATATTTTATTTGTCGAATTTGGATTTTAATTAAGCAAGTTATGAAACTCACCATTTAAATGATTTAATTAAAGCATTAAGTAATTGCATTAGTTTTATTTATCCAAAACAGAAAACAAATGTTATATTTGGAAAGAGCATGGAATTTTGGATGGAAAACATGTTTTATATGGGCCATTTGAATTAAATTTGAGTTTGTTATGAATTTAATCAAATTCAAAAGAGTTATTTGAATTTGAATTTTGAACCCATTTGAAATGTTCAAAACAGTAAACAAACTTTATAGGTGGGTGGAGCATTTAATTTTAATTGGGAAACATATTTTACTTTTAGAATTTGGAGTTTGTTTGTAATTTTTATGTGTGTTTGAAGTTTAGGGATTAAAGTGCCAAAGGACAGGGACCTGAAAGAAAGAAAAGGAAACGCAGATAGGCCCCTGGGGCGTTTTTCACACAGCGCACACTGGCCCTGTGCCTCTGCCGTGCGGGCCAGTGCCACCATGGCCCTCGCGTGGCGGTGTGAGCGCGCGCGTGGCTGCACGCGTCGCTGACAGGGAGGCCCCACCTGTCAGCGCGCGGTGCAAAAGGGGTGGGATTATTCCGCGCGGCTGGGAATCGATCCCGCGACCGCGGGTATGGGTGCAGCGCGCTGTGCCACTGGGGTGTGCTCTGTTTCGTGTCAGGTTAGGGGCGTGGGGGGGTATAAGGTTCAGATTGCTGTTTTAACTGAAACTGAAACTGCAAGTTTCAGTTAGCTGCAACTGCGCCGATCGGAGGCAGACAACGACGTCTAGCTGCGCTGCGGGCTGCCGTGTGCGCGTGAACAGGTGCAGGGGCACCGTGTGCGTGTGCGTGCAGGCGATATGAGGGAGCAGAGAGGGAAGGGAAGGGGACGTGGTGCTCACCGTGGGCGGAAAGAGGAGGTGGATGTGCTCGGTGAGGAGGCGACGATGGCGACAGGCGGCGATGGACGAAGTCGGTGGCGGTGGTGTCGAGGACTCCGGGGGGGGCTGTGGAGGCGTAGAGGAAGCAGACGTCGCGGCGGTTCCGTTCCCGCCATCAGCAGTCCGTTGCCGCTACCCAGTCCCCGGCGCCGTGTGTTCTCTCCTCTCCGGCCATGGAGGTGGACAGTGGAAAGGCAAGGAGGACTAGAGGGAAGGGAAGAGGGCGAAACGGCAGCGGAGAGGGACAGAAGGACCTAGGGCAACCAGGGAGGTGTGGAGGAGTCGAGGATTTATGGAGGGGGAGGAGCAGCAGCGGCCGTCAATCCCTCGCAGTGTCGACGTGTACCTCTTCGATGGGGTGCCGTACAGGAAGAAGAAGGGGGGATGTGGGCTGAAATGGAGAGAGGGGGGGAGAGGCCTGGTGGGCTGGTTGCTTGGGGTGGAGAGGAGAAAAAGCAGGGTGGTGGTGGGCTGGCCCTTTTTGGGCTGGCCTGCCTCCCCTAGCTCATATTTTTTTTGCTTCTATATTTTTTTTCTGTTTGCACATTTTTTTTTGTAGAAAGAAATAGAGAGAAAAAGAGAGAGGTTTTGGGGTTTTCATTTTATGAGTTAGTTTTTTATTGAATTACAAAACAGTAATGTCAAGGTTTGTGAATTTTATTTTCAAAAATTTAAAATGTGAGTGTGATTTGACTTTGCTATTGAATTTCAAATAGGGTTTCACATAGAGTTGATGTTCTTAAAAGCTCAAACACTATGAAAACTTAGTGAGTTTAAATGTTTGCAAGATTGCAATTTTAAACCACAATTGGACATGCCAGGTATGGATGATTTTGATTTGAATTTGAATTTATCATTAGGGTGTTAATAAAAATGGGTTCTATTATCAAGCATTTTTTTAATTGATTCAAATTCAAACTATTGGAAACATTTTGAGTTGTTTAGTTTGCAACTTTTAATTGGAAACTTTGGACATGTTTTGAAAGTTTAAATTGGTTTGAACTTTTGAGTTGTTTTGAAAACAGGGTGCAATGCATATGATGCATGTGATGCAAAGCAAAAAAGAAAACAACCAACTTTCTAACTTAGGGAGAACACCCCAGGTGTTACAGACGACACCACTAACAAGGGATTGCGCCCTCGCAATCCGCCACTAACCCGGGAGGGGAAAGAAGTTCGACTATCGATCCTTCATGCTTCCAGTTGATCTCCTCGACACCACTAACAAGGTCTTCTCGACACCACTAACAAGAGATTCTTGCTCGGAGTGACGATGATGATCTTCCACCAGGAATCTTCCGATGATCGAACCTATTAGGTTAAAGGCTCAGAAAACGTCCACCCACGTAGGATCCTAACACTTTGAAAGATAGACAAGGGGGGGGGAGACTCCAAAACAAATAAGATGAGAGGGGAAACAGAATAGTGATCAGGATAAAACAAGAATCCTATTGAGATGTTTCCAAAGCAGGTTTTGCACAAATAGTTTTTGACACTCTAGAAACACGACCGTTAGCGAGGTTATCCTACAGGCTTTGCGGACCCGTTGCTTCGATAACCATTCGTATCGAAACAATATCGGGAATCGAAAACCAGGCTCTGATACCATTTGTCGCACCCGGACTTCTAGAGGATACTCACAGCCCGCTAAACAGTAGGTAAATGGCTTACGGGGCATACCGGCACCCGCATCTCAATATGAGCAGGCCAGCACGTAAACGTGTGACAACCATTCTCTACTATCCATCGTCTGCGTAAACCATCCCATAGAAATCCGACTACTTCCATTGACGTACTTCAAAACATACACACATGGTACGTCAACGGCATTTGAACAAGTGATATCACAACAAATCTCTAAGACACAAAGAAATAGAAATAAGTTGCAAATAGCTCTCACTAGAGCAGAGATAGCAAATACAATCATCCAGAGGACACATGTCCCAACATGTCATCATTACATCACAGCGGAAGCATCCAAAGTGTCTGAGTACAGACAAGATCCAAAAAGGCCTAAGAGGCCGGAAACGAAAAGACGAAGCCCATCCACGATGTCTCGGATCCTGCCCGGGTCCGGTATCTACTCATCAGCAGCCTCGTCATACTCCACGTAGTAGCCACCATGGGGATCCTCGGAAACGTAGTCTGCGGAAAGCACAGCCCCAAAGGGGGTCAGTACAGACAAGTACTGGCAAGCAAGACTCACAAGATACCAAAGTGTACCCGGCAACACCAAGTACAGATGCTTTGGGTTCAACGGAAGATAGGTGATACAAAAGTGCGGCAGCGGGCTGCCTAACTAACTACAGAGACACGCTACAACATCCGGCTAAAAGAGAGGGATAAGATAGCGTATCGGAACCAACTACCACTAACCTCAAACAAACCCATCCTGGATCTCTCCCCTTATCCAAAGAAGCAATCCGAGGATAACTCACACCGTTGTATTAGTGAAGGTTCAAGTTATTGTGTCAATAAGACTATTACTAGTCAACTTATTATTAATTAGGTGTAAGTTGTCTAATCCTTGTTAGCCAGCCCTATCACCAAGTCATCCATAACCGCGGACAACACGGCTTCTCGAGAAGATTTAACCCTGCAGGGATGCACCAATTTGGCCGTACACGTAAGAATACCCCGCCAGATGGAAAGGCCCTTCCACCAAGCGAGGCACTCAACACAACCCAACTCTTCTTCGCATCAAGCCCAAAGAACCCCGTGCAATTGAGCGCACGGCTAATCATGCCCCACGAAGAAAAGGGGACCCTCATAGCACTCTAAGAACGTGTCTCCCTAAATGCCGACTACAAAAGTTCCACCCTGGCGCCAAGGGTTCGCACCTGCATATGCATGCGGCAACTGGAAAACCCGAACTAAATGAGGCGATTTGGACGAGATGCGAATCGAATCACAATTGCGGGGGGCGCCCATACTCGCTTCCCACATGCGGTTAGTGCGCTCATCATGGATCGGAGGACAAGACCCTTTTCCTAATTAAGTTCGACACTAGCAGGCCTCAAAACCACGCCGGGCCTCCTGCCGGTGCCTTATCATCAAATTATTATTACCCAAAACATTAACATGTTGTTGATTGAATTGAAACCCAACTATCAAACTAAACAGGTGATAAGACGGACAACAAGACTTGAGTGCAAACAACACTAAGCATGCAACTACGACACGAGGGCCAACAAGGTAAACAAACCACAGTTGATAGGAAGTGGAAGGAAGGCTATATCATGGCTGCAAGATAAACATAGTATAGGATCGAGACACAAGCATCGAATCATAAGGCTAGCATAAGAACAACGGAAAGAATCGGTAACAAGTGATGAAAGGCAGCCATAGGCAGCAAGTGAGTATACTTGCCTGGAATCCAGCAAGTAGAGGTACATCCGAAGAACTTGTCGTTGCTCACGTCATCTCAACGTCCTATCCGCGAAGAAGCAACGAACTAGAACAAACACCGGATGCAACAATTACTTCTACGGCAAAAGATCCAGCATGATCAAGATATGGATGCATGACAAGTTTAAGGATGCATCAAAGATAAACTAGTTGACATGGTAAACATATTTAAATGGGCCCATATGCAATTTGGATTGCATATGGAAAAGCCCATGAATTAAAGTTGAATTAAATGATCTACAAATAACCATCATGTAAAAGTTGATTTGAATGATGCATGGATGATGAAAACAATAAGAAAACAACAATAGCTTCAATTTGAAATGTTGTTTACCAAGTTTGGAATTTTATTTATTAAGTTATGAACCTTGCCATTTTAAATGATTAAACAAACATTTGTTGTTTTCACCAATTTTAAATGTTCAAAACAGATAACAAAATTTATATTTGGAAAGAGCACAAAATTTTAGATGGAATACATATTTGTTGGCAAAGGATTTAAAAGGAATTTATTATGAATTAAACAAGTTTAAAGAAGATTTAAATGAATTTAATTCAAGTATGAATTTATTTGAATTTTTATTTGTTCAAAACATTCAATAAGATTCATATTTGAAAAGATCATATTTTTCTAGTTTGAAAACATATTTTATATGTTCAAAAAGAAATTAATTTGACCAAGTTATGAATTTAGCAATTTTAAATGAATTAAACTAGATTTGATATATTTAACCAATTTTAATTATTCAAAACAGGAAACAAAGTTTATATTTGGAAAGGGGGTTCAATTTTGCATGGAAAACATATTTTATTTGTCGAATTTGGATTTTAATTAAGCAAGTTATGAAACTCACCATTTAAATGATTTAATTAAAGCATTAAGTAATTGCATTAGTTTTATTTATCCAAAACAGAAAACAAATGATATATTTGGAAAGAGCATGGAATTTTGGATGGAAAACATGTTTTATATGGGCCATTTGAATTAAATTTGAGTTTGTTATGAATTTAATCAAATTCAAAAGAGTTATTTGAATTTGAATTTTGAACCCATTTGAAATGTTCAAAACAGTAAACAAACTTTATAGGTGGGTGGAGCATTAATTTTAATTGGGAAACATATTTTACTTTTGAATTTGGAGTTGTAATTTTTATGTGTTTTGAAGTTCAGGGATTAAAGCCAAAGGACAGGTACCTGAAAGAAAGAAAAGGAAACGCAGATAGGCCCCTGGGGCGTTTTTCACACGGCGCACACTGGCCCTGTGCCTCTGCCGTGCGGGCCAGTGCCACCGTGGCGCTCGTGTGGCGGTGTGAGCGCGCGCGTGGCTGCACGCGTCGCTGACAGGGAGGCCCCACCTGTCAGCGCGCGGTGCAAAAGGGGGTGGGATTATTCCGCGCGGCTGGGAATCGATCCGGCGACCGCAGGTATGGGTGCAGCGCGCTGTGCCACTGGGGTGTGCTCTGTTTCGTGTCAGGTTAGGGGCGTGGGGGGGTATAAGGTTCAGATTGCTGTTTTAACTGAAACTGAAACTGCAAGTTTCAGTTAGCTGCAACTGCGCCGATCGGAGGCAGACAACAACGTCGAGCTGCGCTGCGGGCTGCCGTGTGCGCGTGGATAGGTGCAGGGGCACCGTGTGCGTGTGCGTGCAGGCGATATGAGGGAGCAGAGAGGGAAGGGAAGGGGACGTGGTGCTCACCGTGGGCGGAAAGAGGAGGTGGATGTGCTCGGTGAGGAGGCGACGGTGGCGATAGGCGGCGATGGACGAGGTCGGTGGCGGTGGTGTCGAGGACTCCGGGGGGCTGTGGAGGCGTAGTGGAAGCAGACGTCGCCGCGGTTCCGTTCCCGCCATCAGCAGTCTGTTGCCGCTACCCAGTCCCCGGCGCCGTGTGTTCTCTCCTCTCCGGCCATGGAGGTGGACAGTGGAAAGGCAAGGAGGACTAGAGGGAAGGGAAGAGGGCGAAACGGCGGCGGAGAGGGACAGAAGGACCTAGGGCAACCAGGGAGGTGTGGAGGAGTCGAGGTTTTATGGAGGGGGAGGAGCAGCAGCGGCCGTCAATCCCTCGCAGTGTCGACGTGTACCTCTTCGATGGGGTGCCGTACAGGAAGAAGAAGGGGGGATGTGGGCTGAAATGGAGAGAGGGGGGGAGAGGCCTGGTGGGCTGGTTGCTTGGGGTGGAGAGGAGAAAAAGCAGGGTGGTGGTGGGCTGGCCCTTTTTGGGCTGGCCTGCCTCCCCTAGCTCATATTTTTTTTGCTTCTATATTTTTTTTTCTGTTTGCACATTTTTTTTTGTAGAAAGAAATAGAGAGAAAAAGAGAGAGGTTTTGGGGTTTTCATTTTATGAGTTAATTTTTTATTGAATTACAAAATAGTAATGTCAAGGTTTGTGAATTTTATTTTCAAAAATTTAAAATGTGAGTGTGATTTGAATTTTCTATTGAATTTCAAATAGGGTTTCACATAGAGTTGATGTTCTTAAAAGCTCAAACACTATGAAAACTTAGTGAGTTTAAATGTTTGCAAGATTGCAATTTTAAACCACAATTGGACATGCCAGGTATGGATGATTTTGATTTGAATTTGAATTTATCATTAGGGTGTTAATAAAAAGGGGTTCTATTATCAAGCATTTTTTAATTGATTCAAATTCAAACTATTGGAAACATTTTGAGTTGTTTAGTTTGCAACTTTTAATTGGAAACTTTGGACATGTTTTGAAAGTTTAAAGTTGTTTGAACTTTTGAGTTGTTTTGAAAACAGGGAGCAATGCATATGATGCATGTGATGCAAAGCAAAAAAGAAAACAACCAACTTTCTAACTTAGGGAGAACACCCCAGGTGTTACAGCTACCACAAGTGATGCCAAGATGATAACATCTGTAGTTATATCCTAGAAACAGATATGTAGAAGTTCGATAAAGTTAACTTATAGAGTCACCCCATAGAAGTTGAAACTCAAGGATATAGAAGGACCATAGGAAGTAACCAGTGGAATAGGTTATAGTCACCTATAGGAAAGAGTAAAAACTCGAGGAAACTCGAAGATATTTTCACTAATAATTGAGTCTAAATCAATGTACACTATGTTGTACTAGTTTCTTTGAGCAGTATTTTTCTTGAGACCACTAGATTGAACCTAATTGGAATCTTAACCATAAAATATCCAGTGTACTGGAAGAATCCTATTGGTTATTCATCATTTGGTGCATATACCAGATGTTCTTCAGAAAGTTGTGAGAGATAGGAAATCATACCTATTCATGGGAGAATGAAACAGGGTATCCACTATGTGGTGGTAATACCACGTGTTCTTCGTGAGACCATTAGGCAGGTTTGGTAACAAAACAGAGTTGTCATAAAAACAGGCAAAGTATTAGATCATAGTGCAAGACAGAGGAAGGTAAACAATCAAGACAATAAGTTACACATGTCAAGGTCAGCACAAGAAAACAACTGTGAAGATTCAACGGTCTACAGAAGTTCTCTCTACCTATATTTACGTGAGAGAGGTTGAACTTCGGGACAAAGTTCTTGTTAAGGGGGAGATACTGTAACATCCCAGTGTTTGGGAAGTTATAAGGATCTAAATTTAATAAGTGCATTTGCAGAGCATGCATCTAAAAGTACCAGAAATTTTGGCGCGAAAGTTTAAACGAATCAAAGTGACCAAAGTTTCACTTGACATGATGAAATAGGTCTAGTCCATCTAGTCAAGAGTACATTTGGAATGATCTTTATGACATAGTATCTCTACAAACTAAATCATTTGATTAGACAAACCATAATTGGTTATGATTAAACACAAATCCTCAACAACTTTAACCACAAGATAGTAATACATAATTGGATCAACACATCAGTAGAGATATTGTATTCTCTAATCATGAACCCTTAAGTTATCAACCATTCACACAATATCTTTCCAAATTATTTAGTAACTATAAAGTAATCCATTACAAGTAAATACAAAGGTTCAATAGAAAACAAATGATACCCACAAGTCTTAACTCAAAAACCACCTATGGGAAATGACATAATAATTGTATTAACACATTTATCGATTATGTACATATCTCATCAACTATAAAAGAAGTATCTTAAAGAAGAAATAAATATTCTTAAACTACTGTTAAACCTTGATCATCACATATGATATTTCCAAACCTCTACATCTGCATTATGTTTACAAAATAAGAGTATAAAGTAAAATCAAGACACCTGAGAAAAAACAACTAACAACTCTGAATTAAATCATTAAACCCCAATAGCCTTCACATGCTCATTGTTTTCAATCATCCTATACAAGTGAGCATATTAAATCTCAACACATCAATGAACCATTTGATCAAATTACTATTAAGTCAGCATTCCATAAGCATTCCACATCTCTATTCAAATGAACATTCAAAAACTAAAGCATCTCTGGATGCAAGTAATGAATAACAACAAGATATAACCTATATTAGAGGAATTGGATTGAAAGATAAATAAAACCAATCATGTATGAGACAAGTAGATATCTTATGGGAAATAAAATAAGAAGTACATGGAAGGATAATAAAAGCATGAACTAAATCTTAATCTAGATCTTGTTATTCTGGTTAGACTATAGTATTTTGTTTCCCAATCTTCTCCAAGACATTCTGCAAGAGAAGCAAACCACAAGACAGAAGGAAATACTACAGGAAGATATCCAAGAAGATTATTTAGAGTATTCTAGAAATGCTACTCCAATCTATCATAAGAGTACTTGGAAACTCTTATATATTGATCTGAACTTATTAAGCACTGTTGAAATAATACGATATCCCAATGTTAGTGTTATATAGAAGTAGTTTGATAACAAGCCTTGCAACCTTGTTAACAGATCACTTTTGTATACTCAAACAATTGAGTGTCATACACAAACAAACAGAAGGTGAGATAACCTAGTACATCTCAGTCTCTTGTATATGAAAAGTAATTTGGGGACAAGCCTTGCAAACTTGTCAACAGATTCTTCTTATATGCTTAAGGCTAACTGATGTCATAAACTACACCTACACTCCTTTTACCATCAACCAACAGAAAGAATAACACTAAGGAAACAAGAAACCACAATATAACCATCTAAGTAAAATCTTTGCTTGGAATAACTGTTTGTTCTCACCACAAGGGTGAGATAGTTGAAGATTGAATCCAAGAGATGATATTACTTGCAATTGACACAAGGTGAAAATAGAAGGCTAGTGGCAACTAGAGAGAAGAATATCAAGCAACAGAAGACCACAGGAAGCAACACTGCCTCAGGAAGGGAGTATAAGAATTTATCCAGTGAATCATTAGGATATAATAGAGAATCAATAACCTCTGTCAAGCTCATCAGAGATGAGGAACTCATAATAATATTTTTTATGGAAACAACTATCAAGTATGGGATAATAACAAGCCATTGCATCCACATGTCTTGATATATGGAGGTGGATGAAAACAAGCTTAATATCTTGTTTTCCAGACCCTTTTCATACACAAGACTAATAGATAACAACAAAGATGCATCTGTAGATAACCATGTAAATGATTGCATGTTCTTAAACCAACATGGGATAACATCCATATTGGAACCTATGGGAAAACAAGCAAATAAGATTCCAAAGACACTCTTGTTTTCCACATGATTAAGTGCACAAAATAACAAATATGGCTTGCACCCCAATATGAAGAAATGTCCACCAGACTTGATAAGAACCTTAGTTATGAAAATAACAAATCCACCTAAAAGAAAACAAGTCCTTTCACCAATTAAAAATCATCTGGTATGACTTGGAGTGATATTTCATAATTGGTGAATTTTCCATAATAGATAAAAACACTACTCACTAGTGTTACCAAACTATTTTCTATAAGGGATTATACCTAAAATTGTCCAATTATGATACCCCACCTTGGTATCCACAAGCTTGGAGTGTTTACTTTTATTAGACATGCTTTAGCATAATTTTAAAGCCATTAAATAAATTAAAAGAAGAGAAAACAACAAAACCCCTTAATCTAGCACCCTAAATAAAAAACACAAATATTCTTCCAATTCACCAAAACAAAACATGGTAAGATGTAAAATTTGATGAGGAATTCAAATATATTTTTTATTAAATTTTCTGTTTACAAGAAGACCCTGAAAACAAGGTTTTATTCTCAGTTCTAAAGCCAAAAGGACCTCTTTGTAATAAATGAATTAATTCTAGGGGGTTTTCTGGAAAATGATTAAAATCATTGTTTCTTCAAACTCTGGCCAGAGGCGTGCGACCGCCTCCGACATCGCCGTGCCACCTCCTCTCCGGCCACTTGCTAGGGAGGATAAGTACACGACCCCGACGCCGTGGTCCTCTTCTTCTCTCTCCCTCGCTCACTCTCTGTCTCTCTCTCTCTGAAACCGGAACCAAACCCTAACCCTAACCTTCGGCCACCACTCGCCGCTGACGATTCTGGTCACCCCGAGAAGAACCGAGGCCACCATTGGATGCGCCTGGACCTCCTCTATCCCTCCACCAACCCTCGCTTGCCGGGATGCTCTGTAGCCGAAAAATCGACATCGCTCATAACTCCGGCCGCCGGAGGGAAGAGCTCCACGCCGTCGATTGCTACCTCTCCGAGCTTCCCCGAGCACATCACCGTACTCCTGGTGAGCTCACACACCTCATGGTGCTTTTCGTTTGGAATTTGGGCGTCGAAATCGTGCTTCTATCGTGCACTGTCAACCGCCGCCGCCAAACGCCGTCGCCGACGACACTCCGCCTACCATTTGGAAGCGGCATTGCCACCCCTAGAACCCCCACTCGCTCCTCATTCCAATGGTGCAAACCAAAATCACCAATTTCCCCTCTAGGAATCAAATCGAATCCATCTGTGCGGAATTGAGTTCATGTGATGTCATCATGACATCACAGTGACGTCATTAGTCCATTTTCTTTTATTTTTTGAATAAAAACTGATTACGACAGGTGGGACCCACCTGTCAATTTGAATATTGGCAGAAAATTAATAAACCTATTAATTCAATAACTTTTAATCTAATAATCATAAAAATATAAATAAAATATGGAATTGTTTAGAAAAATATAATCTAAATGATTATCAACTTTTTAAAAATATTTGATAAAGTTTAAAAATTAATATTTTCTTTAATTAAATTAAATCATTTAAAATTGAGAAAAATAGGAAATAATTCATAAAATCAGAAAAATACAAGTTATATACCAAAATGCTCCAAATGATAAATGCAACTCATCTATGATGTTTACAAAGTCATCTGACCAAGTTCTTATGTGTGCAATGTTTTGCCTAATCATTTAAATTCATTTAAAATTAATAAATTAATAACTTATTCAAATATTTTCAGAAAGCATAAAATGATATACCAAATAAAAGAGAAAAGCATTTCCAACTCAAATAGGTCAAACATAAAACATTTTGTATAACTTATAAAGTTGTTTCTAAATATTTACTGGAATTCTTTTATATTTCATTCTAACAAGAAATAGCTGCCCCAAGTTATTTTCCTTATTCATAAAACCCTCATGTTTTCACACCTAATAAACCTATCATAACAAGTCAATAGAAAGATGTGTGATGATAGAGTTAGTTATATTAAACCATCATTTTCAATTAAACTCTTTGTCATATGCTCTACACTTTTTGAATATAAAATAAAAGGTGACTGTTATCTTTTCAATAGTTGGTTTCCATATGTCATTGTCTTATTGCCTAACCAAGTAATAACCACTTCTAACTAAACATGATAAAAATGGTTTGCTAAGTACAAGTGAAACACATGTAAGTCTAAAAGAAGTAATAACCACATCACCACAAGTAGTGAAACCATTCACCTAAAACCTGTGTAATTAAGTTAGCGTATAGATCATAGCTCACATTTTTAAGCTGGGGTGTTTTCCAGGGTATGTTGCGACGCATCTCATTATTATGCATGTATCATCTTGACAATGTTTTCTGTAGTCCTTACCGGGACTACTTTGCTATCTTTCAGATGTCAGGATTTTTCTACGCGACCTCGAACCCCGAAGACATTGATTATTATGGTTATTTCAATCTCAGGCAAGTTCATCACTTGCTCATATCCTTTGTAGTATTTCATAACAAACTATTTGCAAAAAACCCTATCGTATTACCACCTATGCTCAAAAGAATGCATGATCCTATTTTTATAATAATGTGACTAATTGAATGACTACCCGAGTGGTAGTGTTCTGTTTGGTGGGCGGATGGAACCATGGTAAGATGAATAGGTCAAAGGAAGGTTCCATCTGCATGGGAAAGTATTACCTAGGAATTAATCACAAATGCTGTCAGAACTCGGTGCGCCGTAAATACTGCGTTAACCATGGGTCTTCTATGGGGGGAGTAAGTCAGCTGTGATCTTTTCTCGTTCGCATGTCAACGGGCTGCCAGAGACGTACGCTGTAGGTCTTGCGAGACTACATGCACATGGGTGGGATCCCTTAATTCCCACGGACTCTGCGGGTCTATGATGGTCTGCTAGGGGCGCGTAGATATCCATCGTGAGGGGTGGAATCAGGCGTTCAACCTGCTGGCAGAAATGGGTGGACATGCGTTGTGCGGAGAAGCACGATTTTGCTTGGACCAACAACCGGGCCCCACACCTAAGTGGGAGTGGACAGGATCTCGAGCCTGGTTGTGCAACATGGTCTTGGTCGTCCATGGGTAAAGTAACGCACCTCTGCGGGGTGTAAAAAGATGTGGCATGTTACCCCTTGTTCCGGGAAGGAGCTGCGAACGCTACAGGAAAGGCAACTCCATGAAGTTCTAGTCCTGTGATGGTCTGGCGGGCATAGTTTTCAGAAGTAAAAGCAACATTTTGAAGAAGGATTTACAAAACCTTGCATTAGATTATGACTCTTTCGAGTCCAAAGCTGTAGTTAGTGCATCACACTACCTTCTATATATCATGAACTTGCTGAGTAACGCTCGTTACTCATTCGTTCCCGTTTGACCCCCTGCTTAGAGTTGAAGCCTGATGGAAGTCGTCATCGTGAAGCATCATCATCAACAAGTTTGATGGAGGAGAAGCTATCAAATTGTAGGTGGAGTCCATTCTTGGAGTTAGTTGTATCAAGCCATAGATTAGGGCTGACATCAGCCATAGTGGGTTTAGTTCTGAGCTAGAGTTCTTCTCCATCTTGGATCTTCGAATTGCTTCTTCTGATGTTACATTTGTATGAGATCTTCTTTGATTCTTAAAAGAGATTCTCGAGATTTTGTAATGAAGTTTGTATCCTATAGTTTTGCCTGGACCCGATGTGTTTCTGTTGTACTTCTATGAGGGATGTAATATTCACAGGTAAGTCCTTCTGTGAGTATTATGTCATCGACTTGCGCACTACACATGAAGTGGTGTGTCGGGTCACCACAGGCACTAACAGATGCAGCAAAAGAAAAATGATCAAACCTTTTATGAAATAACTTGCACAATAATTTTTCAGTCAAAATATTAACTCTTTATTTCTTGCAGAAAAATAACTCAGCATTCACTTTCCGCAATTTTTTCACATACTTCACGTTGCCTAATATCAAAATTCAAGCCCCTGACATTCCAGCATAGAACTCTCCACTTTCTTAACTGAACAAAACACATGATAAACCATAGGACAAGTCTAGAACATGCAGTTTACACTTAGCATAAAGTTTAGAAATAAAAGGTATGAGAAAACTGAAGCAAAATACTAGACATAAGGCTATAATTAGGGGCAGCCCAGGACCCCTAAACGAAGGCCACTTAATCATCACCCTCCTTGGAATTTTTAGTCTCAAGGGGTGCCTTAAGCGACTCCTTAGCTCACTGCCCACCCTCCACAGAAAAGCAATAGGAGTAGGAGGAATGAGTGTGGGGCCATCTTTTGTCTTATCCTTCTCCTTTCCAGTGCCTTTAGAGTCCAGCACGAACAAACGAACTCTTGGGCTCTTCCTCTGTTGCTTAGGAGCCGAGACCACATGAGCTGTCTTATACCCATCCAGCTTTAGGCAACTTCTAGTAAACCTTCTTTCCTTGGGAATAACAATGGAAGCACCAGACTTCTTAATTGTGTCCCTTGCATATTGAGTCTTGGCAGCAACAGACTGAAACGTCATAGGCACAAAGTACCTTATTGACTCAAATCGTCATCATAAAATCCATGCTACGAGCAACATGGAGCCTGCTAGCTGGAGACAAAACAGCACGAGCAGTGGCAGGCGGAAAGTTTTTTCCCACAAATTCCATCTTGAAACGATAATGCATCCATATTTGGCACGATTTTTCCTATTTTTTCATATGTTTACATTGCACTATTGGCGTCGCTCTATATTGGTTTCTACCTTTTATGTTGATTTCAACACAAACCCATTTTTCCAACGAGCTTTTTACAATATATATTTTTATTAGTATTTTACTTTTTTCCCTTGTCTTTGTGTCTATGTATGTTTAGGTGTAAATTATGAATTATCAAAAGGAAATGAGACGAAGGGAGAAGAATCCAGAGAAGTTACAGGCACTAGATGGCAAGTTAAGAGGCTTGGAAAATGATCATTTTTCACCAATCCAAAATGAATATTTAATACCACTGGAGTGTGCGCCTCATCCATACAAGATCAATGAGCCAAAGATCACCTAAAACGGAGTTTGTATGAGGAAATGGCAGACAAAATACTAAAGGAGAAATACCCGTGAGCCCTAGGACTTCTACCGACCAACTTATGGTCAGCAATGACCGTATTGACGACCGTACCATGAGTTTTTTTTTGCACACGGAGGTTCCAAAAACTTTAACGACCAATCATACGGTCGGGAATGGCCGTACCGGTCACCGTGTTGCCTCCCAGGACGCCCGAAATTAGGCGAACTTCCGCGATTCTTCACCGATGTCGACCCCGTTCAAACCCTAACCTTCCTAAAATCTTTAGGTCAGTTTGGGAGTCAAAGTTGGCTCATCTAAAACCCTTGGATCAATAGGAGGCTTCATATATAAGGAGGGGAGTCCCTAGCCTCCAAACATAAACCATAGAGAATTGAGAGACACCACACCATACGTAGCCGCCACCAGAGGGCTGCTTATGCCGCCGCTGCCTTACCGCCATCACCACCGTCATCACCACCTCACTGGCCATTGAAGAAGGAGAAAAGGCTTGAAGGAAGAGTCCAAGCACCTACATCAACACCGCAATCATCCATCTACATCAGCACCATCATCATCCATACCGCTATAACCATAGATTCGTTTATCAACCCTTTGTAATCTTGTTGTGTATTGGTTGGTGTAGATGTTTCAACACTCATCCATAATCCATATTATTGATTCTATAATGCATTGTGTCTCCAATCTTGAGTAGTTATGTTGGGGATATGAATGAACCCTATTTGCTTTATTATATGAGAAGATTATTTGTTTGTCCTAAGCTGCATGTTGTGTAGTAATGATTCTGCTAGCTATTTGAGTTGTTGGCCTCATATTATCGATGGGTAGAAGTTGGAAACAAAATTTGGGAAAACATATTGTTATTAAAACATTTTATATTCTTTAAGGTTTGATAAAGAGAATAATTACTTTGTGTAAGGAATATTTATTTTTAATAGTCTTTAGGGTTTATCGAATAGAGGCATATTGGAATTAGAAATTCCAATACTTTGGAAAAGTCAAGATATTACTTTTGTGTTGTGTTTTATTTGTTTTTAGTGACTTGCATTAGCAGAAAACAAATTTTTCAAATTTTTGTGATTTTTTAATTTCTCCAAATATCAGGGATGTTACGCACTACCACCCTTAAAACAAATCTCGTCCCGAGATTTGGGAAGGCTAAAAAGAAAGATAAGTTAGTGTTACTTGGGTTCCATTTCAACTGGGTGGCTACCACCCTTAGAATAAAATCTTGTGGGTATTCTAATCACATGGCATGATGTGTAGGTTGTCTCCAGATGGCTCAAGTAGAACTTTCCTTCGCAGTAGGGCTGGAGACTAACTAGTGCATGTTCAAGTTCATTTGACACTCACGATCACTCTTAACTTGGTCTTTTATGTCCTTGACAATCTTCCATCTTGTTGTCTTCTCATGGTTGTTGGTGTCATGACTAGGTATCTGTTTGGGTTTTAGGGAAGATGAGTAGAAATTAGAAAGATATTAAAGAAGGTTCCTACCCCAACACAATAGATAAAGGTAATTCATATTACAAATAAATACTAACAAGAATTCTTCACACCAAATAACAAGGTTTTAGCAAACAAACTAACATTGTCATACCACACTTATTGGTATGATCAATACGCTAACATGATAACATTATTCTAGCACAGTCACTAGATTGGTGATCTCATCTATATGTTATGGAGTCTCTTCAAAACCTTCTCTCAATACTTTGGGGTATTTCTGATTGTTGTATATATCCAAGTTCAATTGTCTTGAGTTTATATCCTAAAGTGCATTTCGTTTTCCCAGTGTTTTGTGTGTTAGTTAACAATACTAAGTACATTATTTATCGAGGTGTTAAGTGTGCAGGTGTTATACTTAACATCAGCATCGATCACCGAAAAATCGGTGAAGTTTGGCCTAAGAGGTTTGGGACAGAACACAACCGGATTATTTGGAACCGGATTATTCGGAGGAGCCGGATATTCCGGTCCGGAGATTTCTGTTCCAGTTTGCTCACAGAGATGAGCCGGATTATTTGAACCGGATTATTCCGGGGCAACCGGATAATCCGGTTTTGATCTGCAGGATTTCGTGGAAGAAGCTGACCGGATATTCCGGTCCAAACTTGGACCGGATATTCCGGTCCCCTTTTTCCTACACAACGACTAGTTGTGAGGAGGGGCTATAAATACCCCCTCCTCTTCTTCCCCAAGATCTAGTTCTTCCCTTTAGCATTTATGAGCATTTAAGAACTCATCAAATCCCTCATAACTCCCAATCCCTCCACCCAATCTTGAAGATCTTTGGAGGATTGAAGGAGAAGGCCCCGATCTACATCTTCATCGAGCCGTTCTTCATTTCCCCCTCTCTAGCTTGAGGGATCTTGCCTAGGGTTTCCTCTTGTGGAGAACCTAGGCATCTTGATACTTGTTGTTGATTCAAGAAGAGTTGGGAGCCCCCAATTCGGTTGTGGGTGTGTTCCCCAAGTTGTTTGTAAAGGATTCGATCCCCGCCTCAAAGGGGTTCAATAGTGGAAGGTGAACTAGGCCTTTGTGGCGGAGTTCATCGGAGAATAGGGTGAGGCCTTTGTGGCGTTGAGTAGGCCTTCGTGGCGAGCTCACATCCCTCCAACGAGACGTACTCCCTTAACAAGGAGGAACTCGGGAATACATCGTGTCTCTGTGTGCTTCCATCGGTTACCTCGTTCCTCCCTCTCTTTACTTACTTGTACTAGTTGCATTAATTGCTTGCCTTGTCATATAGGTAAATTCACCACTAGTTGCATTATCTAGAGAATTTACCTTCTTGTCAATCCTAAACTTTAAGAAAAATTAAAATTGGTCGTAGCACCTATTCACCCCCCCCTAGGTGCCCATACTTTACTTTCAATTGGTATCAGAGCCTCGGCTCTTCTATCGGGCTTAACCGCCTAAGAGTTTAAGTATGAGAGATGATTTGGTTGACGCTCCGTCCGATGGCAATGTGGCCATGGATGATCTCAATGCTTTGAGAAATTCATTGACCTCATCCATAGACACCAAATTTGATGAGTTGTGCCAACTCATGGTACAACTCCTTAAAGCCAAAGGACCGGAGGTGGTCGAATCATCCCTTCCGGAAGAACCGGAGGGTGCCAAGAATGGGGTAGATGGTGATCCACTTAAAACTGCTTCCGCCGAACAATCCGCTAAGAAAGGTGCGGGTGGAGAGGAAGGATATCATGCCGTTGAAGGCCGATACTCTCCCGATCCCCCCGTACCTCATCCTCATATAATCCCTAGAGGAGATCCACCTAAAATTGATGCTTATTCTTTTCGTGAATGGCAATACTACATGGAGACTCACTTGAACTCTTCTTGTATAGATCTTTGGAGGATCACTCGTGACGGATACAAGCCATTTGATCCCAAGAATCTCACAAGAAGAGAATCCGTAGATTGCCAACTCAACTACACCTCCTTGTCGATCCTTCAACAAGCCGTGGGCCCCAACCACATGCCGCATCTTCAACACTTCTCCACCGCCAAAGAAACATGGGATGCACTTGTCATCATGTTTGTTGGGAATGAGAGCATGCAAAGAAATCGATATGATGCCTTGACCAATGAGGCCGGGTTCTTCATGCCTGATGGAGAAGATCATGTTGACATGTATCGAAGACTCAAAACTCTTGCCACCGCCTTCTCTAGTGCGGGTGCCACATACATTGACGATGCTTGGATCAAGAGAAAGTACATGATTGCCGTGATGCCATTTGAGGGCATGGACTTGAAGAGCATTCAAGGAAGACATGATTTCTCCTCAATGACATCAACTCAAGTAATGCAAGAGTTGTGCTCCTACAAAGTGCAAACCAAGAATGCGCTTGACAACCGTGCTAGGGCCATTGGAATGCATCAAGGAGCATCCGTTGCTTTGAAGGCCAAGGCTTTGTCAAGAGAGGTTGAGAATGACGAAGATGGATGAGGATTGCCTCCTTTGAAGGAACAAGACTATGATCCCGTTCTAAAGGATCTCATTTCTCTCACCGTGCAAAAGTTTTGGAGCAATCCTCCCAAGGGCAAGAAATTTGTTGAAGAAAAGACAAAGTCTCGCTATGGCAATGATGGAGCTCAAAAAGTGAGGTCTTGCTTCAATTGTCAAGATAAGCATCACTTCATTGCGGAGTGCCCGTATGAAAATAGAGAGCTCCATAGTGGCAAGCTTATTCGCAAGGACAAGTCCAAGGTTGAGTACAAGAAACCTAATTTCAAGAAGAAACCGTTCAACAAGAAGTCTCCCACCAAGTTTGTGCTCTTGACTCAAGAGGAGTATGACACCGGGAGTGATGAAGAAGAAGAAACCACAAGTGAAGTGGCCGCTCTAGCTATTGCTACTACTCCATCATCTTCATCCCTCTTCGAATCCCCCAATGACGATCTCCCTCAACGTAATGCCAAGTGCTTCATGGCTAAGGCCACGGAGGTATCTCTTTCCCCCAACTCTAAGACCCCTAGTGAACTCGAACATCTTGCTAGTCTTAGAGAAGAAGAAGAAAGGATCTCCTTGGACCACTTTATGTCTAACATGCAAGGGGAGACCAAGAGGTACGTTGAGTATCTCATGAGGCAATTGGGAGAGGCCCAAGATGCTCTTGAGAAGAAAGGTGAGGTTGAGAGAAGGGATGCGGATGAAATCGCATCTCTCTCTATGACTCTTGAGGAAGAGCATGATGGTAGAGTTTCTCTAGAGGATGAACTTGAATCAATTGAATTGACTCATAATGAACTTGTCTCAAACATCACTAAGGGACGTGATCTTGCTATTGCTAAACATAAAAAGGCTAAAAAGGATAAGGTCGAGTTTGGGGTTGGTCATGGTAAACTAACCGAGGAGTTTGAAAAGCTAACCGAGGCTCACAAAGCTTTGGAAAGCCAACACTCATCCCTCAAAGAGTTGCATGAACAACTTCAAACTCAACTTAATCAAATTAACAATGCTAGCACCTCTACTTCTTCTTGTGATCATGAAAATATTATTGAAGAAAATGCTAGGTGGAAGAATGATCTAGCAAGACTAAAGGGTTAAGACCCACAAGTTGTGACATTTGTGACCCCTTCCCCACAAATGGTTGCACCTTACTCTAATGCGGTCATTGCTAGACCACAATTGAGTGCACCAAGGCAACAAGTGGGCAAGCAAGGTCTAGGCTATGTAGCCAAGAAGATGAACAACAAGAAGAAGAGCAAGAAGAAGACCAACAATGGTGCTTCGAGTGGTGTTGTCATTAGGGATAACACTACTCCTAGCACACCCGCTCAAGCTAACCACATTGCCTCGAGTAGTAGTGTCATGAGGGACAACACTACTCGTAGCACATCCGCGGGAACCAACAATCCACACCATTTCTTATATGTTGATTATTATGGTGTTGTGCAAGATAAATATGTTGGTCCTATTGAGGGTTTCGTTGACTATACCATTTGGGTTCCAAAGACCCTTGTTGCTAATATGAAGGGACCCATCTCGGGTCCTAACTCTAGTCAATGATCTCTTGCAGGGCTATGCTTCCGGTGGGACTAAATGGATTCTCGATAGTGGATGCACTAATCATATGACCGGAAGCAAAGAGCTTGTGACGGAGTTGCGACCAAATGACATCCAAGCAACCGTCACCTATGGAGACTCGTCCAAGTCTAAGGTATCCGGGTTCAGCAAGGTTGTGGTGGCTCCCGATATAACTATCGTGAACGTCATGCTTGTCGAATCCCTTGGTTACAATTTACTTTCCGTCTGCTCTCTTGGAAAGATGGGTTTTTCCGTATTTTTTGATGGTGATATTGTGGTCCTTTTGAGGAGCAAGACTCTTGACGTCGCTCACGTGGGACATGTTGAAAATGAGTTGTTTGTGGTGGACTTTTCGAAGTCAACCAACTCTCAAGCAATGTGTCTTTTTGGGAAGGCGGACTTGGGATGGTTGTGGCATCGCCGCCTATCCCATGTCAACATGAGAACTTTGCAAAGTCTTCACAAATATGGCCTTATTGTTGGACTAAAAGAAAATATTTCCTTTGCAAAGGATCGCGTTTGTAGGTCGTGTGTTGAAGGTAAGATGCATGACATCATGCACAAGGCCAAGACTATTATCTCATCAAAGAGGATCTTGGAGCTACTCCATGTTGATCTCTTTGGTGCCGTGCCCGAGGCAAGTCTAGGCGGCAAGAAGTATTGCTTGGTGATTGTCGATGATTATTCAAGATACACTTGGGTTTATTTCTTCAAGTGCAAGAGTGAAACTCAACAAACCATCATCGACTTCTCCAACGAAGTGCAACGTCAACACAGTGTGCAAATCATGGCTATTAGGAGTGATAATGGCTCGGATTTCAGGAACTATACATTGAATGAATTCCTCAGTGAAGAAGGCATTCGTCATCAATACTCCGCCACTTACACTCCTCAAAAAAATGGTGTTGCCGAAAGGAAGAATCGCACTCTCTTGGATATGGCAAGGACCATGTTGGCGGAGTACTCATCTCCCCAATATTTATGGGCCGAGGCCATATCGACCGCTTGCCACTCCTCCAACCGCCTCTACATCCGCAAAGGCTTGGACAAGACCCCATATGAGATCCTCACCGGCAACAAGCCCAACGTCTCCTACTTCCGTGTATTCGGTTGTAAGTGATTTTATTTGATCAAGGGTTTTAGGTTGTCAAAATTTCAATCCAAAACTATTGAGGGTATTTTTGTTGGTTACGGTGCCGAATCCCACACTTATAGAGTCTATGACA
This sequence comes from Alopecurus myosuroides, assembly GCA_028641055.1. Classification (NCBI taxonomy): domain Eukaryota; kingdom Viridiplantae; phylum Streptophyta; class Magnoliopsida; order Poales; family Poaceae; genus Alopecurus; species Alopecurus myosuroides. The sequence continues at coordinate 634,903,044 of CM054057.1, read as the reverse complement.
AGTCCTCACGGATTGTCATAGAGTCTTGTAGTGTGGTTTTCGAGGAAAATGACGGCTCCCAAGTGGCGCAATTCCATGTTTCTAATGTAGATGTTGAAATGCCTCAAGAAGCCATAGGAAGGATGGGTGTGGGATTTTTCCGCCCCATCGAGGGACACCTTATGGCGACTCAAGAAGGACTATGCTCTACTCAAGTGGATCCCTCCTCTACAATAGAAGATCAAGCCAAGGAGCCAACTATTACACCTAACCAAGAACATGTTCAAGACCCTCCTATCATTGATCAAGTGACTCCACAAGTCGTACCCACTCCTCTCACTAATGCGAGTCAAGATCAAGGCCAAGATCAACCATCCTCTTCATCCTCTCCTCAAGTTGAAGCTAGGGTTGAAGATATTGTTGATGATGATGATGATGATCAAGGCCAAGTTGTTCAAGATGGGGACCCAAATGATCAAGATGATCAAGTGATTCCTCCTCGTAATAATAAGGAGATCGAAGCATGTCGCATCAAAAGGATAAGAAGAGCTTTGAAGCAAATTGATGCCCAAGACGACAAGGTCTTGGAGGATGTTCAAACTAGAAGATCTACAAGAAGGCAATTGGCTCATTTTTGTGAGCATCAAGCTCATATCTCTATGGTGGAGCCTAAGAAAGTGTATGAAGCTCTTGAGGACTCCGATTTGGTTGAAGCTATGCATTATGAGCTCAACAACTTTGAGCGCAACAAAGTTTGGAGATTGGTTGAGAAGCCAAAGGATTGCCACAATGTTATTGGCACTAAGTGGATTTTCAAGAACAAGCAAGATGAGCATGGCATTGTCATTAGGAACAAGGCAAGATTGGTTGCTCAAGGTTACACCCAAGTTGAAGGCATCGACTTTGATGAAACCTACGCACCCGTGGCTCGCCTTGAGTCTATCCGTATCCTCCTTGCTTATGCATCCTCTCATAATTTCAAATTACAATAAATGGATGTGAAAAGTGCTTTCTTGAATGGTCCACTAAAAGAGGAGGTATATGTTAAGCAACCTCCGGGGTTCGAGAATCTCAACTTTCCTAACCACGTTTACAAACTTGACAAGGCTCTCTATGGTCTCAAACAAGCACCTCGTGCTTGGTATGAGCACCTTAGGGAGTTGTTAGATGATCGTGGTTTCGAAGTTGGGAAGATTGACCCCACTCTCTTCACCAAGAGAGTAAAGGGAGAGCTTTTCATATGCCAACTATATGTGGACGATATCATCTTTGGCTCAACTAACCAAGCTTTCAATAATGAGTTCTCTAAGCTTATGACTGACAGGTTCAAGATGTCTATGATGGGAGAGCTTAAATTCTTCCTTGGCTTTGAGATCAAGCAATTGGCCCGTGGGACTTTCATCTCTCAAGCCAAGTATACCCAAGACATGATCAAGAGGTTTAACTTCCAAGATGCAAAGATCAAAACCACTCCTATGCAAGTCAAGTGTCATCTATCTCGTAATCCAAAAGGGAGTAAGGATGTGGATCAAAAGCTTTATCGTTCTATGATTGGTTCTTTGCTCTATCTTTGTGCATCTAGGCCCGATATCGTTTTGAGTGTAGGTGTGTGTGCAAGGTATCAAGCGGCTCCTAAGGATTGCCATTTGATGGCGGTCCATAGGATCTTTCGTTATTTGGTTCATACCCCAAGATTTGGTTTGTGGTACCCAAAGGGGGCACAATTTTCTCTCAATGGATATACGGATTCCGATTGGGCGGGTGATCAAGATGATAGGAAGTCTACCTCCGGGGCTTGCCAATTTCTTGGTAGGTCCCTAGTGAGTTGGTCTTCCAAAAAGCAAAATTGCATCTCGCTCTCCACCGCCGAAGCCGAGTATGTTGACGCCGCAAGTGCATGCACTCAATTGTTATGGATGAGGAAAACTCTCAAGGAGTATGGAGTTCATTTGGATAAGGTGCCTCTTTTGTGTGACAATGAAAGTGCCATCAAAATTGCATACAATCCGGTGCAACATACAAGGACCAAACACATTGAGATCCGCCACCACTTCATCCGTGACCATGTGGCAAGAGGAGACATTGCACTATCTTATGTGCCCACCAAGGACAATCTTGCGGATATTTTCACGAAGCCACTTGATGATGCAAGATTCTTGTTCTTGAGGAATGAACTAAATGTGATTGATTCTAGGAGTTTGACTTGAGGATCTTGCACACACCCCTATAGATGAAACGTGTTTGAGCTTAGGTGTAGGCATGGACATAGGGGGAGTGTTATCCTAACACATTGGGTTCTCCCTCCCCCCCCCCCATTATGCCCATAGCAAAAATTCATTGTTATCTCTCTATTTCTAATGTTGAATTGTGAGCTTCAATGTTGAGTATTGGCAATGCCCCCACGATATATCTTCACGGTTGCATACCCTAATCTCTTACATGGTGGCCTAGGCCACCAACCTCTTCGTTTCGAAGAGTTGGATCTTAGTTGGGTTTTATTTGACATTTCATTGCATTTCTTGTTTTTCCCCTTCTAAGTGTTCTTTCATAGGAAAATCCCACTCAATTGGTCTTTTGTTGGTTTGATTCTTGCTTTTGAGAGGGATAAGTACTATTTTCAGTTTGGTATTTCTATCCTAAGCCATTCTATCAAAAAGCCATCTTTCTAGCACTTGTGTCTTTCCATTGAAACGAGGAAATTTCGGATCAGAAGGCAGCCGGAATTTCCGGTCCAGTTTTGGACCGGAATATCCGGGTCTACCGGAATATCTGGTTCAAGTTTGAACCGGAATATCCGGTTCGGCGAAAATCACAAAAACTGGAGCCCGACGGGGAGGAGGCAGTTCGTGCCCTTTTCCCCATCTGCTCCCCTCCACCCCAAAAACGCCGCAGCTCTGATTCTTGGCCCCCCGGGCTGTTTCCTCCGCGGGATCAAGCTTTGGCCCGGATCTCGTTCCCCTCGTCCTTAGGAACGTTTTCATCCAAGCATCTTCCTCCATGGATTACGGTGGTGGTTCTGAGAGGCGTGCTAGCAAGCTCCCCAAGCAGGTTTCCTCTAAGCCAAAGAGGAAGGCTCGGCCCAACTATAAGACCGACATCTCTGTCCAGGATTTCACTATGCTCAGGCAGAAGGATGTCTACCTCACTCCTCGTGTTGCCAATATTGATCCTCGGTTCTGGAACTTGGATCAGTCATACATCTATGCTGATATCTACTGTGACTTCCATCACCCTGTTCGTGTGATCGTTGACTTTGCTGCTCTCAAGGCGAGAGAGGAGTTTGCTGATGCCGCGAGTATCATTGAGCGGTTTGGGCTTGTGAAGCTCATGGAGACCCAGTGCAACTACAACACCCAGCTCGTCATGCAGTTTATGTCCACTTTGGTGTTCAGTAAGGATCGGATATGCTGTCTCAAGTGGATGTCTGAGTCCACTTCTTGTGAGGTTTCCTTCACCAGGTTTGCACGTCTCCTTGGGTACACTTTCAGTGGTAACCCTCCTGTTGGTCGCCGTGTCCATGATGTTGATAGGCCTAGGTGGGAGGTGGCCATGGCTGAGTTATATGCTCCTGGATTCACTATTGGGGGAAATGAGGGACTTGTTCCCCTCTATGATCAGCTGGTGCGTAGCTTGAGATCTTTCCTTGTGCCGAGTGGAGGTAACAATGATGCTCTCACCACTCCTTTATGCAACCTTCTGATTCTGGCTAAGGAGTGAATTGAGGATGAGGATCCGTCTTCTTCTTATACTGTGGATGTTATGGACATCATTTATCACGAGCTGTACACTGCTATGATTGGTGGACACACCATTCCCTATGCTCCATATATCATGATGCTCATCAAGCATGAGATGCGGAAGGAGTACACAGAGTTACCTATGGTTGAGCACAAGGTCAAGAAGCTATATATCAAGAGGAAGAAGAAGACTGCTGCTGTTACTCAGGATGCTCCTTTTGAGGGTGGTTCCTCTATGGGAGGTCCCTCTACCGGTTCTCAGCCTACGTCCACTCCTGGTTCTAGCACTTTGCGCCATGTCAGGAAGCTTTCCTGGTTTCAGTGCAATGTGCTCTGCATGAAGGTGGACATCCACAAGGAGCAGTACAGGGCTTATTGCAGAGACACTGCCATGGCGAGCACTCAGAGTCAGATTCTTCACCACCTGAGTGGTGCTACTGGTGATCTGCCCACTCCTCTTACTGCTCAGTCTTACACTGCTTGGTCTGCTGCAGATAGCACTCCTTGGGAGAGCATTGAGGCGGCTCTCCGGGCTTCTCAGTCTTCTGGTTCTGGAGCTGCTTATGATGATGAGGAGGATGAGGACGTGGCTTCTGATGATGAGCGCGAGGCGGATGGAGAGTCCGAGACGTCTGGTGGCGAGTCTCCTGAGCACTCTGATGCTTAGACCGTGTTTAGGACGTTAGGTTAGTTATTTCTCTCCTTTTTGGTGTCTCGATGCCAAAGGGGGAGAAGTAGCTACTAGTCTACGGGATTTGCATGGGTTCGGGCACAAGCGTATGCTTTTATCATTTCTTGAGAGCTTGTGTCCATTTAGTTTCTCTGTTTTCGTGAACTTTGTCAGTTTATTGTCTCGTTATAACTTTGTGTGCTATTGTGTGTGAGACTATGTTGGCTATTTGTATATTATCATGGATTATCTATGTTAGTGGCTATATGGTTATCTATCTTATATGTTGAGGATATTATCTATTGTTGTGCTTGGTTATCCTTGGATATATTATCTTCGCACAAGGTATATACTTCTATCTCATTCTCAACATATTGATGATATTGTTACTTTGGCATGTTTGCTACTTGTTGGAAATTACTCCCCATACATCATTGCATCTATTTGCATTTGAGGCAAACAAAAGATATGCATAGAGATAGGGGGAGACATTTCCATCTTGTTTCAAACATGTTCTTGTCAAGATTTTATTGCAAATCTTAGTATTGTCATCTAACACCAAAAAGGGGGAGATTGAAAGTGCATTTTGTTTTCCCAGTGTTTTTGGTGTTAGTTAACAATACTAAGTACATTATTTATCGAGGTGTTAAGTGTGCAGGTGTTATACTTAACATCGGCATCGATCACCGAAAAATCGGTGAAGTTTGGCCTGAGAGGTTCGGGACAGAACACAACCGGATTATTTGGAACCGGATTATTCGGAGGAGCTGGATATTCCGGTCCGGAGATTTCTGGTCCAGTTTGCTCACAGAGATGAGTCGGATTATTCAGAACCGGATTATTCGGAGGAGCCAGATATTCCGGTATGGGAAATTCTGGACCATTTTCCGGACAGAGATGAGCCGGATTATTCGATCCGGATTATTCATCTCGGACCGGATATTCCGGTTGTTCATGAAGTTGCGCGAAAATGTCTAAGGACTGGAAGATTTGCTCACACAGTGAGCCAGATTATTTGTACCGGATTATTCCGGAGAAGCCGGAATATCCGGTACAGCTTCCTGCACCTCACAGTACCGAGCCGGATTATTTGAACCGGATTATTCCGGGGCAACCGGATAATCCGGTTTTGATCTGCAGGATTTCGTGGAAGAAGCTGACCGGATATTCCGGTCCAAACTTAGACCGGATATTCCGGTCCCCTTTTTCCTGCACAACGACTAGTTGTGAGGAGGGGCTATAAATACCCCCTCCTCTTCTTCCCCAAGATCTAGTTCTTACCTTTAGCATTTATGAGCATTTAAGAACTCACCAAATCCCTCATAACGCCCAATCCCTCCACCCAATCTCGAAGATCTTTGGAGGATTGAAGGAGAAGGCCCCGATCTACATCTTCACCGAGCCGTTCTTCATTTCCCCCTCTCTAGCTTGAGGGATCTTGCCTAGGGTTTCCTCTTGTGGAGAACCTAGGCATCTTGATACTTGTTGTTGATTCAAGAAGAGTTGGGAGCCCCCAATTCGGTTGTGGGTGTGTGCCCCAAGTTGTTTGTAAAGGATTCGATCCCCGCCTCAAAGGGGTTCAATAGTGGAAGGTGAACTAGGCCTTTGTGGTGGAGTTCGTCGGAGAATAGGGTGAGGCCTTTGTGGCGTTGAGTAGGCCTTCGTGGCGAGCTCACACCCCTCCAACGAGACGTACTCCCTTAACAAGGAGGAACTCGGGAATACATCGTGTCTCCGTGTGCTTCCATCGGTTACCTCGTTCCTCCCTCTCTTTACTTACTCGTACTAGTTGCATTAATTGCTTGCCTTGTCATATTGGTAAATTCACCACTAGTTGCATTATCTAGAGAATTTACCTTCTTGTCAAGCCTAAACTTTAAGAAAAAATAAAATTGGTCGTAGCACCTATTCACCCCCCCCACCCCTCTAGGTGCCCATCTTTACTTTCAATATCTTCATGTTGAAACCAAAAGGTCATGTGAATACTATTCCTTTCACTTCATGGCATGATTTTCACCAATCATGTCTTGATGGAAATCAGGAGTTAGGTCATCTATAATAAGAGAAGAAGATTTTGAAGGTGGATAATAGATGAGAGGATATGAGAAATATTAATATGAGATGTTTTGTTTCTAGAATTTTGAACACAATAGATTTTCAATCCTAGGGTCTTTTTCCTAGTTCGAATCCAAACTTAGACTTTCGAATCCTACCCATGTTTACCTATCAAAATTTTATTACGAAATTGGCATGATGAGATTCTTCCGTCATTTCTTGTCTAGCTGCTCATAGTTGTCCATAACTAGGGACACGGCTAAGATTTTAGTTTATTGAACTCTTTAGAGTGTGTACACTTTCACCTTTATACTCAAATCAACCCAAACATCCTATACACTCAGAATGTGTTAAGTAAAGCAGAAGATTGAGATGAGATCTTTCAAAAGAAATTCCAGCACTGTTTGGCTTAAGCCATTCCTCCTACACCCTCTACATCTGCTTGTCAATCCTGGTAAGTCCATTCAACTTAGTTGATCAAGACCGAGCCCATATGACTAAAGGCTGCACAGGAAGCATCAAAACTTAGAAGGACATAGTAATCTTTTTGTTCCTGGGGTGGCAATCCGCATGCGTACGCCTTCGGTAAAAAACACCATAGACATGGTCATAGGGAGCCACTTAACATAAACCAAGCCTTTCCACTTCCACCCAGGTGGTTCATTAAAGTTTATACTTAGGATTTTTCCACAACATCATATACACAATTTAGTAGCATTGCATAGCATCTACCAATCTCTAAGATTATGAGATAACAGGGTAAAAGGGGTAGCTACACACTACTAGAATAATAGCATATCATGATATAACTTAGTAAAATTTCCTATCATGCATACTACTCAAAACTCTAATAATGCATATAGAAAATAATGGGTTGTTGATGGTGTATTACTTGCCTCTTTGAAGTTGGTGTTGATTCACCACTTTATTCACAAAAGAATGTTGATCTCCGTACAATCTAAACAATACAAGTAAACTGCAATAAACAAGCAATCACAAACAAAGGAACAAAGTATAACAATCAACAAACTTAACACAACAATTTATTCTACCAAATAAATTATTATGATTGGGTTTAGAGTATACCAAATGGCTATAGATTCGACAAGCCTTGGGTTTGAAGGGTTTAAACTTAATTGGTTATAATTTTCAGGTCAGTTCCATAAGTTTCACTAAGGATTATCACATTTACTCTAATATGCAAAAGTGAAAACATGTGATAACAATTAATTTCAATGCACAAAAAGAAACCAAGTGAATATAGTTCGAATTTTCCATTTGTAACTAAGGGTTGGTCTTTGACCAAAAATATCACACAAAGGTCTTGGTCTAATCTATTTCTAGCTTAAGTTTCTTCAAGTCTTTCATTCACCTCCTTTCTATTGCTTCTGATTTCTAAGTTTTTATGCATGTCCTTCAACAACCTTGCTTATAGTCCTCCTTATTGAGTTGAAGAAAATCATCTGAAGTACCTATCTAGAATTTAGGGACTTGGTCATATAGAATAAGAGAAGTAGATGAGATTGCTAGAGTTCCATTAAAAAGGACATGTAAATTCTTCGTCTTGTTCTTCTTCTTCATCTCTAGGAGAGTATTCTTCTTGAGTTGAAACTAGCTTCTTTTTGAAGTCTTGGTCAAAATCTCCCATCTCACTTGAAAAACTAATTCTAAGTCTTGGACAAAAAAAACTTGATACTAACCATCTTGAATAGGTTGTAGCTCCAAGTATTCACATGGTTGGCCTTCTTAAGGATCATCTTTAAGATCCCTTGTAGTTTCCTCCTTGGTGTGGTGACTTCAACTAACTTTGCAACACTTTATGCTCTTGGTACAAACTAGGGGCTGGTCTTGATCTAACTTGGCCACACCAATAAGTCTAATGGGAAAGAAAAGAAAGGGAAGAAAAACTTAGAGAGGGATGTGGTTGGTTTTCTTGAAGTTTTCTTCTAGTGCTTCTACTCTTGGGGATTCTTCTGAAGTCTGTTTTCTTTGCTAAGTCCTTCATTGGTATTCCTTCTAGTAGCTTCATGTTGAAAATCCCAAGTTGACAATGAGCATCTTCCTTGCACTTCATGGCTTTTCACAAATCTTCACCTCGCAGTTTTAAACTAGGAGGGACAACTAGCACAATTTACATGGAATTGGTTTCATGGTGTCCAATGGCTTAGGTTTTGGTCTCTTTGGTCTAAAGTTAGTACTTAGAACAATCTTGCTACAGAAAACATATTGGAAATATTTATAGAATTTAAACTAAGTCAAAAAAAAGGTCAAAGGAGCATTAAAATTCTAAAAAAAAAATCTAAATTAGCACAAATATAATTTCGGGCAGAGGATTCTGTTAGCACACATCATAAGGTCTCCAAAGCAATTTGGTTGGTCAAAATTGGATCTATAGAATTTAAAATATGCCAAAAAAATTATCAAACAAGATTCTACATGTTTAGTGCTAAAAGATTCTACATGTTTAGTGCTTTTCAAAAATTCTAAGTTTGCCAAATTTGAAGTTGTGGTTCAAAAGTTACGACGAATCTAAGATGCAGGGGATTTTCTGCAAAACTGCCATTCAAATCTATTCGGGAAAAATAGGAAAATAGCTGGGCTGCTGACTGGGAGCTTACCGGGTGCTGACTGGGCTAGCACGGGACGTTGACATGGTTAAGTGAAGGGATCTGGGCCGCACGATTCGAATCTAACAGTGGCATACCTATTCAGTTAAGTGGTCTAATATGGGCCTTAAGATCTGGATCTAACGGTTGAGGTTGGATCAGAGAGGTCTCACCGGTGGCTTGGGTTCGAGGTCGTCGGAAAATGGTGTGGTGGTGGAGCTGTGTCTCGGGATTCAAACTTGGACTTGGCGGTGGTGATGATGATGCGCAGCTCAGCACTACGAGCAAGATGATGATGATGGCGTACTCGGCGGGTACCTCTGATGATGGTGGCGCACAGACGGAGACGATGGTTGTTCCAGCGAAACGCAAACGAGGACAGCAGCGAAAATCTACTACTCAATCAAATGAATGGAGCTCATCAGCGGGTGTGCACGGTCACGAACGTTTGAAAGGGCCAGAAAGGGGCACCGGGGAACCTATGCAGACAACATGATCAGAGAAAAGAGCGGGGGGCCAAGGTGGATCTACGGCGAGCAATCGCTCCGTCCTTGCGGCGAAATGAGAGAGGGGACAAGAGGGAGAAGATAGAGGAGGTCTCGGGCTATTTATAGAGGGCCTAGGGACTATGATTCGTGCCCTAAAAGGCGAGGAATCGGGGAGAAGAGATCTGCTTGGATACGGATTGGTTTTCTTAAACATGAGGTTAGGGACGATAACGTCATGCTGGCGTCATTTTTTCTGTTTTTCTCATTTAATTCATAACTATTGTTTTATAAGCCTAATTAACCTCAAACGAGTTTCAAAGGTTTTATAAAAATGAGATTTTACATCTAAAACTATTTGTGTGATGTTTCCACATATTTAAAATAATTATATTTTCTAATTTTGAATAATCACTAATAGCAACTTAATGCTATTTTCCTTTATAAAAATTAATTAAATGTAGTTATGGCTAAATAATTTCAGATACATAAGATATTTGAAAATATTGTTTATCATTGTCATTTAACTTATTTTTATAAGTAAAATAATTCATGAAAAACACTTTATGGTTTGAACTTGATATAGTAATTGAAAAATAATTATAGTTAAATTTGGCTTTCAAAATATTTTTATTAATGAAATAATTGAAAGATGAATTATTATTGATGGATAGAAGTTGAAAAGAACATTAGGGAAAACATATTGTTAGTAAAACCATTTTATATTCTTTGAGGTTTGATAAAGAGAACAATTACTTTGTGTGAGGAATATTTATTTGGAATAGGCTTTAGGGTTTATGGAATATAGGCATATTGGATTTAGAAATTCCAATACTTTGGAAAAGTCAAGATATTACTTGTGTGTTGTGTTTTATTTGTTTTTTGGTGACTTCCATTAGCAGAAAACAGAAGTTTCAAAATTTTGTGATTTTTAATTTCTCCAAAAATCAGGGATATTGCACCCCGTCCCATCCCTTCTCCGCACCACCTCTCCTAGGGGATCTCAGATTGGACTAGATTGCACTCCGAAGTGGATTCCAATCCCCCATATTTTGTTTTTCTTTTCCCCACTCATTTATTTCTCAAATAAATTCAAGAAAATTCCGACGGAAAGCTCGTGCACTTTGTGAGACCATGGGCCCCACCTAGCATTCTCTAAAATTAGGTTTTGCCCATGGGAGGAAATCTGCCCCCCCCCCTCTAGCACTGCTTCCATATAGGGAAAGTCCCAAGGAACTTTTCTAAAACCCCGTTACCCCTATAGATAAAATCATCAATACTGTCTAACGATGTTAGGAACACATTTATAACACTCCAGGACATCTCATGTCCTCCGTAACTTCTATATAAATTATATCTAACACCGACATAATTTCTCTCTTATAGTAACTTCCCCGAAATCATGCCGATTGACACCGGACTTGTTTCTGTGATATCGTAATGACATAGAACATTCATAAAACTAGTAACAACATATTATTTCTCTCAATAAAAGGTTGACACATCGCAATTACCGAACAATAACCAACAACGAGACCTTGGACGTCCATGATGGCTCCTGTGTGTTCCCGAAGAAAGAGGGAACCTTATAAGTTACTCATTGCACTAATTCACTTAACTTCACGATACCAACAATATAACGAGGTGATACTATGTGATCTAGTCTAATCAAACTCTTTGATCATAAGACATACAACTTGTTTGCCGATATCTCATTCTCTTTTCTCATCCATATCCTCGATGACCCTGTGATAAAATCACATTTTGTATGGACAGACGATATGTCATCGGTGATACTGAGAGGACCCATAGAATGTATCTCTCTATCATATAGAGGAATTAACTAGTCTTGAATGATCTCAGTTCCATTACTTTTCTAGGTCATATCCAGACATCACCTTTATAGTCCCCAGTTATGGCAATATGGCTGATGATATATAAAGTATAACTTTCAATCATGCGGTCACTAGATATTCTCATAGAATAGAAATTATAGTCAATGTTAATTTCATATGCATTTGCTAAAATACATAATGATTATTTAGTCTCTTTTAGCAACAACATACACTTGGGTCAGTTTAGTACTATTGTTACCCTAATATTAAACTCTTATGTTTTGCTAGAATTTGTTCTAAGTCCATGATCAGGAAAATATGATCATCTCACAAACCATAATCTAATCTTAGAGACAAGATTAGGAACTCTTGTTTGTTTATTTGTTCACACTCGCACAAAGATTTTCCTTTGAAAAATCACTTTTGAAGTGCTATAGCAGTTGTAGCATGATGACATAAACTTAATTCTGAACTTGGAGATAGAATGGTAACTGAATATTATTGTCTCTAGGGAATACCTCAAACACTTAGTTCTTTCCTGGAGTACCTGCAAATCAGTTCTTATAGTGCTAACCTTTTGGGTTTGCCGACCAAGTATATTACCATGATTCTCAATCATTTTACAAAAGGAAATGTTTTATTCAGTTTGAGAATTTAGAAAAGATTGAAGTGTTTCTTCAAGTGTCTGTCGGTTTCCATTGTTTTCTCCATTGTTGTAGTTGCTATTGTTTGATGCTCCTGCAGGGTTATATGGTTTTTGATAATTTTGTCCAAAGTTTAGACCTTTCGTACATTTGGACTAACATCCTTTATACGCATCATATCACAAAACTCAGTAAAATTGTTCAAGTGCATGCCTGCATCCTTAGAAGCTAAGCCACTAAATTGATTTTGTTGAATAAGGTTTAGTAAATTAGGCTTAATCTCATAGTGCTCCGCAACAACTACGGGTTGAGTGATGGGTGCACGTGAATAATCCTCATTGGGAGTTGCAAACTCCCCAAGCTTCTTGTTTGCCATACTAATGTTTTTGTGTTTTCATGTAAGAGCAAAATGTAAACTAATATTTTTGGATTTTCAAATAAGAAAAGCAAGTAATAAAATAGTAACAAGAAATAAACTAAAGCAAAAAATAAACAAAACTAAAATGGACTCTATGAATTCACCAGGGTAGCATAACTACTTTCGTGGCAATGGCATCAGAAAAGGCGTTGATACCTTCGATCCAGATTACTGAATGTAGTATGTAGCCTTTTCCCTTGAGACACAAGGTTTTATTGATCCGGGAAGTAGGTGCTTGATGGGACCAATCGTTGAATCCAAAGAAAGCTTCCTAATTCATGTTTTACCGAACCAATTCTTGTATCGCAAAAGAGGGTTGTTACCAATTATTAAAAATAGGCATGGGCTTAAGGTTTCACCTGCAGCAGTGCGTTAGTAGTATGGGATAAATAAGATAAAGTTAAAAAAATTAGTATAATTAATACATATGCTATTTATATGTATGTAGGCAGTGCATCCATAGTACACTATGCCTCCGAGCACGGGTTAACATAGAGTAACTCATCCAACTTTGGCCCTATATAGTTTCCGCCTCGCAGGGTTGCCTTTGGTTTTTTTATTCCGAAAGAAAGACAAAAGAATTAAACGCGGTGATATCATTATTGTTCCTGAGAGATCCGCTTCCAGCAGTCTTACTAATCCTTGTGTCACAGCCGTTCCCGATCAACATTTCACTTCACTCTCACTATACCTTTACCTTGATCTCTCTTTGGTGTCTTGGGTACCTGATAAGTCCTAGGAGTGAGTCACATATAGTAGACCACACACAAATAACATAGATTAACTCATTAGACTAATTATACCATAGGTTAGATCAAGCACGTAGCTGCAAGGTTAGGCCTCAACCATAGCCTAAGGGAGACTACTTGTCACATCCCAGTTTTTAGACCCTTGATCTGTGCTCAAGAAGACAACTATTAGGGCCAACAAAGTAATGTTTACAACAACATGATTGTTTTAAATAACTTGTGTTATGATCCTAATCTTATTTGCAACATAAGTTTTGTTTCATTATAAAACCAACACCTTATGTTTCTGAAAAATATTCCTGATATTTTTCCCCTAATGTTTTCTTATTAATACTTGAGTGGATTTTCTTTCCAAGACTTGGACCATTCTTGTTTGCATCTTAAAACAAACTTTTAACCTTGTTGGATCCAAGAAAACAAGTTTCCAAGATGATCTATGAAGGTTTTCTTTTAACTTTCCTATAGAAAACAATTCCTGAAAATAAAGCCAAGTACCTGTTTTCTACCATTGTTTTCACCAAGCTAGAGATTGTTATTTTATGATTTCTTGACTTCTAATTAATCCTTGTTATATGTACTACAAATCCATAAGCTCACTTTTATTTTGGGATAAATAAAAACTATCTTTTGCTTGTTGTTTTTGGTATAAAATTAAGGCAGTTTTTAGAAACAGATAAAAACAGAAAGTATACCTTTTTCCACATTGTTTTCATGGCCTTAAACTATTTCAAAATTGTGTCCAAAAGTTGTTTCTGAAAGTATATAACATGGTTAACAAGTCCATGTTTTGAAAACAAATTTTGGAAAGCTTTTGAACCCTGAAAACAACTCCAACTTTTGCTATCTCTGTCTGCTGTTCCAGCACTTAGAAAAATTCAGAAACTGCCTAACTGAATTTTTCTGACAGAACAGTGATTACACTTTTAAACTTGATGATGGATCTTGTGTGTACTGATCCAAGCATAGCCACCTTGCCATTTCGAAAGCAATGATACTAGGTTTCTAGAAGGTGGCATTGGATCCCCATTTGGCCGGCTAGGGAGGGAATAGAGTGAGGTGGAAGTTGACTAAATGGTGAGGTCACACATAGTGGTTGGAATAGTTGCATTTTCACTTTTGCCCATCCCTTGGCCCTTACTGTGGCCTTGCTCACACCCTTGTACCAATATTCACCTCAGGGCACCAGTTAGAAGCTAGGCCACCCGTGGAGAAACCCCAAGGGGCAAGGCAAGCCCATGCCTTTGCCAAACCAAGCACACCCACTTTGACTCGAGCCTACACAGCCCCAGAGGGCAAATCCTCACGCCCTGCACCTCCTCACAACTCCCTCTGCCTCCCCAAAGCAAAGTAGACACCAGCCCGAGCCCCTGGAGCGCTCCCGAGCCGTGCCCACGCCGGCGGTCACCACCACGGGCACGACACGGTGCAGCTCGGCCCGAGCTCTCTCGTCCCCTCCCACTGGCTTTGATGCATTCCCCAACTCCCCCTGAGCCTCCCTGACACTTCCTCGTGTCTCCTTGTGCACAGGACCACCGCCGCCATCCACCTCGCCGCCCCGGACGCCCCGCTCGGCGCCGCCTCGACACGCCGTCTCCGACGCCCTGGACCGCGCCCCTCCACCGCCCCGGGCCCTAGTACCCTTCCCCGACCCGGAGCCATCCCCGCCGTGCCCCAGGGTGAGCCCCTCGCCGTCGCTTTTTCTTCCCGTGCGCGATCGAGTGAGAGACAGAAGAGGGAGGTAGACGACGACGCCGGGAGCGTTGATCCGCGGATCAACGGCTCCCGTTGAACCGGCCTTTTCCCGCGCAGCGTGCGCGCGCACGCAAGCGCGGTGGGCTGCGCTGCCGCTAGCTGGGCCGCGCCCGCACAGATCCGGCCCACCCACAGTTTCCTTTATTCTTTTATTTTTTTGACAGATCTGAGGCATTTACATTAGGCTTGTTAAAAATATAAAGACTGCACAATAAAATCTGAGAAAAATCATGGGCATACATACATGAAATCCAAGCCATGCCAAAGTTGCAGATCTGGATTTGGGCAAATATTTTGGACACAATGACTGTTTTGCCACAGACTATCTCTGAGGATGTTTTGGACATAACTTTTAAAATATATAATCAAATGGAACAAACTCAACTGATCTGGATAGGTATTGAAAATATCTATCCAATAAGCCAAACCTCACATCAAGGAGAGTTGTATAATGAAAATGCCATCCAAATTGCTAAAGGACCAGTAGCCTTTTCTTTGATTTTTATAAGGAGTTTAAAAATTAATTTTGGAGCAAACCCAATTGGATGAGTTTGGTATTGAGTGGATCTACCTTATCCTAGCTTAGATTAATTTTTTGAGCTCTAGATTATTTTTGGTGGACAGATCTAGAAACAGAAGCTTTTCTGTTTGGACTTCTTTATTTGTTTTTGTTAAAATGAAATGCTTGGTTGACTTAATCCTTGTTCCTAGGATGAAGAGATGTGTTGAACCTTGTTATTAGGTTGTTTCCTTGCAGTACATCTACCACACAAAGTGTGTGCATGTTTGCAATATATTATGGCTAAAGAAGTAGCATATGTTGTTTCACTAGATTATTTATTTGATGTTCTGTGTGAACCAACTCCTTGTGTGCTTGTTACCTATTTTTGTGCTATGATTGTGTTGAGTCCAGTACCATTTTGTTACTGTGATTTATATGCTACTATCTTCAGTAACTTGCATGTGATCTTATAGCAAAGCATGAGTAGCATTTGTTATTGTTCTAGTGTTTATTCTTTGGGATTATTGTGAGGGCTAGATCCTTGTGTTAATACCTTGATAATTTTTGTGCTATGTTTGCTATAGATCCAGTACCATTTTGGTACTGTTATTTTGATGTTTTTGTCTCTGATAGCTTGCATGTATTTTTTTTTATAGGTGAAGCATGTGTAGGTTTTGTTATTCTTATGCACTAGTCTTGTATGTACTAGAATAAATAGCATTGTTTTATTTATTTTGCTATGCTAATTTTTGTCATGAGTAACCAGAGGCTTAGAACCTCATTTACCTTGATTTTAAATGGGCCCATAACCCACTGGTCCCATTGCATCTTGGTTGTGGATGAAAATTCCCAACTATGCACATGTGAGAAATTAACATGTTTTCATTATGTGGTTGATAGGAATATTTTCCACCATGGAAAATATAATGGTTTGTTTTCACTTATGCAAGTGAGAAGTTTATTTATTATAAGTATCTACTAGTATGTTAGGTGTGATCCATTTGTTAGCATAATATTCCTTAGGAGATTGTTAAGAGATTATTCACTATTGAGTGCTAAATTAAATTGTTTGCAAACAAAATGAATTCCTTTTGATTGATAGATTGTTTGTGGATGTTTTTAAATTGAGTGTTTGGATTTTTGAAAAGGTTTAGATAACTTTTATTTTGTTGCATAGCTACTGGTTGTGTAAGATATACCTTGCTTGCTTGCTAGTAATTGTTTAAGAAAAACATAAATTGCTAGAATTAATTTATGCATGCTTAATAGTTGTTTCATGGGATTGTTTTGATGTTGTGCTTGCTAGCATGTGTAAGTTTTGTGTACTGTTATTAGGTACATTTTATGATCATGACTTGCTTGTTTAGAATTAAGCATCATAGTAACATTGTTTGCTTCTCTAGTGTTGAACTAGTGTCCCCACTAGAAAATGGTGAATTTTGCTCTAGTGTTGTCATTTTTTTGTCTTATGAGTGTATGAGTTTATTATAGCATATTTATGAAGTTATTACTTCTGTTATGATGCCATGAATCATTTAGTTTCTTGTGCTATAGTTGTAGAATACAAATATTCCTTATAGCATGTTTGTATAGAATTTCCATACTAGTATGCTATGAGTGCAGTTTTGTTTTTATGTTTTTAATAAGATTATTGTCTTGAGTGAAGATTGTGTTTTAGACTATTTTTATGAATAGATTCATTGGTGATTAGCTACTGGTTGGTTGCTAAATTTTTCATGATTGATGGATTCCAAAACTTCTAGTAAACAATAACATAGTGAATAAATAGTCTATTCAATTGTGGTGTGTTTGCTTGTTGTTTGGATTTTCTTGGAATGTTTTACCTTAGCATGTGTTTATAATTGTGTTATTATTGTGCTTAAGAGTATCTTGTGAAACTAAAACATCCAACTAAAATCATGAACGCATCAAGTGATAGTTGCTTGTGGTGAGTAATACCCACTGCCATGGGTATAATTCTGTCTGTTTGTTTTACCTTAGCAACCTAACCCTTTTCACCCACAAGCTATATTTTTAGCTTCTTATATATCTTGTTATGAGAGTGGTACACCACTCCATATATGGTATGTATGATGTGGGATATGGTTTTCTAAACCATACTCAGTGCCTGACGACAGTTTTGGACCGTGAGAGTTATGTGAGATAGTTTTCGCGTTATTGTTTCGAGAGAACTCGAGAATGAACAATTGTTGCTGTATGTGTTTCTTAGCTTAGTTGTTTGTCTTTTAGACCTGAGTGTGTGTCTTTTATTTCCTTTACGACGCTAGAACGCGAAGAAGGAGAAGAAGCAGTTGTGGAGCTGTGCGTCAAGTTCGATTTGCTTCAAGGCCAGGGACATTAAGAGACTTGAGGCAAGCATCCTGATTGCTTGCTGATACAATACTTACCATTATATATCATGCATGTTTTACTTCTGAAGTTTTACCAAAAACTTGATTATCACTATTTTTGAGGTGGAAATTACTACTATACTCTATTATAGGTTACTATCATGCCAGTAGTTAAACTTGGTAATACCAAGCCCATAGGCCACCATATGGTATTTATTACCATCAAATATATTAGTCCCTAAGTGGAAACCCTAAAATTGTGATTCTACAAAACAAAGGCTTTACGGAAAAACCCGGAGAAAAGGCGGATCCTTGTTCTCCGGAGGAATGTGGAAGTGGTCATTTTTGAGAAAGTGGTGTTTTAAAAAATGACACATAACCTAGTCTTCGCCGGACAACCTTTACCGTACTGCCACCCTACCCTAACATGGGCACGGGGCTTAACTTGAAGTTTGTTCTTATTAGTGTGTGCTATCTCACTTGCTATAGGGGGCGTCGTACCCTCGAACCAAATGTCGTCAAAACTCCCAATGTTGAGGCATATAAAGTGTGGGATTAATTTTCCCTCCGGATGCATTCATTGAGGCTCCTGGCTAGGCAGGGTGGGACTTGATGCCGGGGAGAACAACCTCAATCGAGAGATAGGCATATACTAGCTTGAACATAGTGGATGGTTATGATCAGATACCTGATGTTTTACATACTGTTGTTACAGTCCGTGATTGTTCACGGGAGGTGTACTGGATCTGGTGGATGTGTACACCTCTGCAGAGTACAACTTTTTCGAAGAAGCCGCGTCCTCGGATATGGACAGTTGAATGGCCATGTAGCTAGCATTGTGTCAATGTTTTCAAAAAGGGAATTTTGGAAAGGAAGTATTGAACTTGTGAAGTTCGGAAAGGAATGGAAACTTATACCGTGGAGGTATCGTCGATGATGAAAAGCCAGATGATGTTATACAAAACAAAATGTTTTGCAAAGAAAACCTTTTCTACTCTAAGCAAGAATTCTGGAAACTGATTCCAAGAAGTTTTGCAAAGAGAAAATATTCTTGAAACAAAAGTTTAACAAAAACCTCTTGTACATGTGATATCTACAAGAGAAATAAAACTATATTATTTTATTTCTTCTGAAGTATCTTCTTCAACGAAGATGCAGATATCCTGACTGCAACTGTGGTGTCATCATATATGAACACCATTGATAGTGAACCCTATTTATAGCCTACCTAATCCACCATATAAGCATATTTGCATGTTGGTGAGTGACATGATGGATGTCTTGCTGAGTACATTCAAATGTACTCATTATGGTTTCGCCCCTGGTATCTACTTATCAGATTTGGAGAAGGAGCCTCCCAAGGAGATCTATGAAGAGAAGTACGGAGTTGACGGCTTTGCGAACTAGGATTGTCTCCGGGTCAGCAGCCTGTAGGTTAAGGCGTGACTTGGGCTCAACTACGTTGTGTTTTATTTGTCTTCCGCTGTGTTTGTTAAGTGCCTGCCCTTTTGGCAGTTGTGCTAGACTTGATCATGTGATCATTTGTGTAATACCTTTATGTATTCGTGTAATGGATGATGTATTTCTGTGTGCCAACTGTGTATGTTGTTCACGACTGATCTTTCTGGGATCGTGAATGTATGCATACGTAGGGTTTCAGACTGCCGGTCTGGGGTCCTTACAGAGTTGGTATCAGAGCCATCCTGACCTTAGGAGACCTTAGTTAGCATGGACGTCAGATAGGAAAGAAAAATATTTTTGAGTAAAAACCTATTTACTATCTAAATTATTTTTATCTAAGGGAATTTTAGTATATTTTCCCTCCTTATTATCTTATCAAAAGATTCAAAAGGCATAACTCTCTCGGTTAAGAGTTTATTTCTTACTTGTTTGCAACTGCTCCGCTCTGTTTTTGAAACATCTCTCTTCTTTGAAATTTTCTGTTCAGAAAATAGTTGCGGTTTCAAAAACAAATTGTTGCATATTCTTACCTCTCTCAGTTAAAAGTTTTATCAAAACTTTACTTCTATTATCTTGTTTCCATCCAAAAAAACTTATATACTTGACGATGTCCCGAGAAGACCAAAATAATTGCCTAGCTCTATAGTGGTGATGGTCAGAAGTAGATATAGTTCTTCAGCCACTTCTAGGACTTTTGGATCAGTCTAGTTTGGAGTAATTTAGCGATTACCCCATGAGTCGCCTCCCCCTACGTAGCTCCAATGGAGACTTGTTTGTGTGTTTTGGCTTGCTTATGTGTGTCCGTAGGACTTTGTGCTATTGTGTGGTGTAGAATTTGGTTCATCTAGGCTTCTATATGTTTGTGGGGTGCTCAAATTTTGCAAATTTGTGATTGCCCCGCTCTTGTTTTTGAATCGCCTCGTGTTAGATTTTTGCAAGAAAAAATGTTTGTAGAGTATTCAAAAACAAGAATTTGTTGCTTAGACTTATACTTGTTTTCGCTTCATAATGCGACCCGTCGTGAACCACCACCATCTCCCCCACAATTAATGAAAGCACAGTTGTGCCTAATAATGGAGGACCATCAAGCCACACGAGTTGATAGCGTTGCTACCAGTGATGCACTCCAACAGATAAAGCTCCAACAACGACAACCCTCAAGGAAGAAAAGGCGTGAAGAGATCAACCACTACTGACCAAAACCTCTATGTTTTGCCTGTTTGCAAAAGACTCTTTTTACCATGTTGGCTAAACATTGCACCTTATTATGTCCCCTTTTAAAAGACCAAACTAGAGAAATCCCCTTTTAAAAAGTTATATATCTCCCTCCTCTGGAGAAAGGTGCAAAAGAAGTCTAGACACGCCATGATGCGCAACCCCCTCAAAAGCCAATCAAAAGAGCACGATTCAATATCCGACGTACGATGACGCTAGTCGTATCTTGTCGGACAAACATTATTAAATAAAAAGCTAACAAAACTAACATGCTTTGTCTAATCTTAGGATGACACCTAACCAAAGCATGTGAAATACTGACAACTCTTTCTAAACCAAGGAATTAAGTGACTTACGGCACCTTTTAATCTAGTTGGTAAAAAGGAGAAGTCACGAGAAAATAAAAGGATAACCTAGTCGTTTACTAGTCATTAAGATATCAGGTGTATCTACTTTGGAAGCCAAATCTTAGTAGACATGGTAGGTACCATGAAATTCAAGGTTTAGAAATTAAGTGAACGATGGAATGGTTATCATGAATCTAGGAAACCGCAGATTTCCTGTTTTTGTTTCTTTGGTGCTCTTGATTGAAATGAATTTGTGTTTTATTCAATCTTGCTTCCTAACTTATATGGAGTTGTTAGGACTTGTTATTGTGTTGTAAGCCTTATCTGGTAGCCTTGTGAACCATGAAGATAAGTTATGCTTGTTAAGACTCGTTTTTCACATACGTGTTAATCTGGGTTTGAGTTGGTTTTAGTTTCGTCGATGTTTGCTTGTTGTCGTGTTACCTACCGTTCTCATGTCCGCTATGAGCCGGTATATGTCACGAGCCTTTAAAAACCAAGACCACCTTTAGTTATTATCGTCTTACACCGTTCTTTTTCTTCAGCATGGCCAGTAATCCACCTCCGTCACCTGAGCCGACAGTTGCTCAACTGTTTGCTCTGTTGAGGGAAATACGTGAAGCCGCTCGAGCTGAGCACATCGCCACCCATGCTATCCTGGAACAGTTGACTCAGCTTGCCATCACCAACGCTGAGAATACTATGTTCCTTATGAGAGGATACCAGCAACTGCTTGCTGAGAGAGCCGCAAAAGGAAGATGGTGACGCCAGGAGAAACTAGTCTATGGGTGACTGAAGAGTGTTTTGTCTGTGGGACGGAAGGGCACTTCGCTCGTAATTGTCCCCAGAGGGAGTATGATCCGGCTTGGTCTGAGCAATCTTCGAGGAGACGGGTGAAAGTCAAGCCTAAAACCAGGGTTTGTTTTGCCTGTAGACAGGAAGGACACTTTGTTCGCGAATGTCCCAATAAGAACCGTATTCTAGCTCATCCTGAAGAAAACCAAGAAACCCAAGAAACCCGAGAAACCCAAGAAACCCAAGAGACCCAAGGTCCAGCCCAGAAGAAACGCAAGAATCTGATGAGTGGACCTCGAGACAGAGATGTTGCAGGAGCATCTTCGACTCCTGCCATAGCCAATGGTACGTTTCAAACCACACCTGTGAACCCCCTTGTTTTGTTTATCGTCGCACCATGAGAAAACCCGACGTAAATGGGACACTAGAAGTGTCACGTCAGACTAAGTAAAATCTTAAATAGTTAAAGATACTAACAAAAATCTAAAAGGGTTTCATCTAATTCTAGTTCGAGGCCTTACAGAATTGGAGACCTTACCAATTGGTAATATAACCTCATCTAATCGTAAGCTTAAAACCTTACAGTGTTGGCTCATCACATTTTCGTTTAAATACCCTACAGAAGTGGTATCTAAAACCAAATACCTTACAAAGTAACTTATAGAGTTGATATTACAGAGTTTGTTAGCACCGTTTAAAAAGAAAACGTGTAATCATTTTTTTTTCCTCAAAAACAAAGAGAAATGTGCCTTAGAATGATTCTATAGCTATTTTGAAGAAAGTGAAAGGTTGGAAAAAAAAATATTAGATGGGTAAACTATGATCATTACTAGTAGACAATATCTCCCGTATATATGTGTTGGAGGAACCAGATTCTACAGTATGAGATAGTAGAACTCGTTTGAGGCTAAGAAAGATTGGTGGATATATATTGATGATGATAGATTTTAGGAAAAATCATTATGAGCTTGGAGTTTCTGAAAGAAACCTTATATAGATGATAGTACTCAGAGTTGTTATAGCTTTATGATCTAGATAAACTACCTTTGAGGAAAACAAATGTTTTGAGTTTTAACTATTTTAGGTTAAGAGGAAGGTAGTGGATTTTCCTGGATTTTGGACAGTGAGCAATGGAAAGCTCATTCTATAAATATTGATGGATATCCATTTAATTGATCATATGAGCTTGTAAGCAAGTAGATCTTTTGACTAAGGAATAACCACTGGTTGGACATCATGGTTTTAAGGAGCAATATGTTCGAGGTTTAGACCATGGCACCCAAACCTTTGTAAAGAAAACAAATTTACCAGGGAATTCTGGTAAGAAAAATCAAAGGGGGGAAGCCCCTGTAAATAAGGTTACAAAACACCAACACATGTTTTGTAAACAAATCATCTAACATTGTTATTTGACCATACCCTCTTTTCGCTTGCCTGCGAATCTCGGGACGAGATTCTGGTAAGGGGGAAGGTCTGTCACATCCCAGTTTTTAGACCCTTGATCTGTGCTCAAGAAGACAACTATTAGGGCCAACAAAGTAATGTTTACAAAAACATGATTGTTTTAAATAACTTGTGTTATGATCCTAATCTTATTTGCAACATAAGTTTTGTTTCATTATAAAACCAACACCTTATGTTTCTGAAAAATATTCCTGATATTTTTCCCCTAATGTTTTCTTATTAATACTTGAGTGGATTTTCTTTCCAAGACTTGGACCATTCTTGTTTGAATCTTAAAAAAAACTTTTAACCTTGTTGGATCCAAGAAAACAAGTTTCCAAGATGATCTATGAAGGTTTTCTTTTAACTTTCCTATAGAAAAACAATTCCTGAAAATAAAGCCAAGTACCTGTTTTCTACCATTGTTTTCACCAAGCTAGAGATTGTTATTTTATGATTTCTTGACTTCTAATTAATCCTTGTTATATGTACTACAAATCCATAAGCTCACTTTTATTTTGGGATAAATAAAAACTATCTTTTGCTTGTTGTTTTTGTGGTATAAAATTAAGGCAGTTTTTAGAAACAGATAAAAACAGAAAGTATACCTTTTTCCACATTGTTTTCATGGCCTTAAACTATTTCAAAATTGTGTCCAAAAGTTGTTTCTGAAAGTATATAACATGGTTAACAAGTCCATGTTTTGAAAACAAATTTTGGAAAGCTTTTGAACCCTGAAAACAACTCCAACTTTTGCTATCTCTGTCTGCTGTTCCAGCACTTAGAAAAATTCAGAAACTGCCTAACTGAATTTTTCTGACAGAACAGTGATTACACTTTTAAACTTGATGATGGATCTTGTGTGTACTGATCCAAGCATAGCCACCTTACCATTTCGAAAGCAATGATACTAGGCTTCTAGAAGGTGGCATTGGATCCCCATTTGGCCGGCTAGGGAGGGAATAGAGTGAGGTGGAAGTTGACTAAATGGTGAGTCACACATAGTGGTTGGAAATAGTTGCATTTTCACTTTGCCCATCCCTTGGCCCTTACTGTGGCCTTGCTCACACCCTTGTACCAATATTCACCTCAGGGCACCAGTTAGAAGCTAGGCCACCCGTGAGAAACCCCAAGGGGCAAGGCAAGCCCATGCCTTTGCCAAACCAAGCACACCCACTTTGACTCGAGCCTACACAGCCCCAGAGGGCAAATCCTCACGCCCTGCACCTCCTCACAACTCCCTCTGCCTCCCCAAAGCAAAGTAGACACCAGCCCGAGCCCCTGGAGCGCTCCCGAGCCGTGCCACGCCGGCGGTCACCACCACGGGCACGACACGGTGCAGCTCGGCCCGAGCTCTCTCGTCCCCTCCCACTGGCTTTGATGCATTCCCCAACTCCCCTGAGCCTCCCTGACACTTCCTCGTGTCTCCTTGTGCACAGGACCACCGCCGCCCATCCACCTCGCCGCCCCGGACGCCCCTCTCGGCGCCGCCTCGACACGCCGTCTCCGACGCCCTGGACCGCGCCCCTCCACCGCCCCGGCCCTAGTACCCTTCCCCGACCCCGAGCCATTCCCGCCGTGCCCCAGGGTGAGCCCCTCGCCGTCGCTTTTTCTTCCCGTGCGCGATCGAGTGAGAGACAGAAGAGGGAGGTAGACGACGACGCCGGGAGCGTTGATCCGCGGATCAACGGCTCCCGTTGAACCGGCCTTTTCCCGCGCAGCGTGCGCGCGCGCGCAAGCGCGGTGGCTGCGCTGCCGCTAGCTGGGCCGCGCCCGCACAGATCCAGCCACCCACAGTTTCCTTTATTCTTTTATTTTTTGACAGATCTGAGGCATTTACTTTAGGCTTGTTAAAATATAAAGACTGCACAATAAAATCTGAGAAAAATCATGGGCATACATACATGAAATCCAAGCCATGCCAAAGTTGCAGATCTGGATTTGGGCAAATATTTTGGACACAATGACTGTTTTGCCACAGACTATCTCTGAGAATGTTTTGGACATAACTTTTAAAATATATAATCAAATGGAACAAACTCAACTGATCTGGATAGGTATTGAAAATATCTATCCAATAAGCCAAACCTCACATCAAGGAGAGTTGTATAATGAAAATGCCATCCAAATTGCTAAAGGACCAGTAGCCTTTTCTTGATTTTTATAAGGAGTTTAAAAATTAATTTTGGAGCAAACCCAATTGGATGAGTTTGGTATTGAGTGGATCTACCTTATCCTAGCTTAGATTAATTTTTTGAGCTCTAGATTATTTTTGGTGGACAGATCTAGAAACAGAAGCTTTTCTGTTTGGACTTCTTTATTTGTTTTTGTTAAAATGAAATGCTTGGTTGACTTAATCCTTGTTCCTAGGATGAAGAGATGTGTTGAACTTGTTATTAGGTTGTTTCCTTGCAGTACATCTACCACACAAAGTGTGTGCATGTTTGCAATATATTATGGCTAAAGAAGTGCATATGTTGTTTCACTAGATTATTTATTTGATGTTCTGTGTGAACCAACTCCTTGTGTGCTTGTTACCTATTTTTGTGCTATGATTGTGTTGAGTCCAGTACCATTTTGGTACTGTGATTTATATGCTACTATCTTCATAACTTCATGTGATCTTATAGCAAAGCATGAGTAGCATTTGTTATTGTTCTAGTGTTTATTCTTTGGGATTATTGTGAGGGCTAGATCCTTGTGTTAATACCTTGATAATTTTTGTGCTATGTTTGCTATAGATCCAGTACCATTTTGGTACTGTTATTTTGATGTTTTGTCTCTGATAGCTTGCATGTATTTTTTTTTTTAGGTGAAGCATGTGTAGGTTTTGTTATTCTTATGCACTAGTCTTGTATGTACTAGAATAAATAGCATTGTTTTATTTATTTTGCTATGCTAATTTTTGTCATGAGTAACCAGAGGCTTAGAACCTCATTTACCTTGATTTTAAATGGGCCCATAACCCACTGGTCCCATTGCATCTTGGTTGTGGATGAAATTCCCAACTATGCACATGTGAGAAATTAACATGTTTTCATTATGTGGTTGATAGGAATATTTTCCACCATGGAAATATAATGGTTTGTTTTCACTTATGCAAGTGAGAAGTTTATTTATTATAAGTATCTACTAGTATGTTAGGTGTGATCCATTTGTTAGCATAATATTCCTTAGGAGTATATTGTTAAGAGATTATTCACTATTGAGTGCTAAATTAAATTGTTTGCAAACAAAATGAATTCCTTTTGATTGATAGATTGTTTGTGGATGTTTTAAATTGAGTGTTTGGATTTTTGAAAAGGTTTAGATAACTTTTCTTTTGTTGCATAGCTACTGGTTGTGTAAGATATACCTTGCTTGCTTGCTAGTAATTGTTTAAGAAAAACATAAATTGCTAGAATTAATTTATGCATGCTTAATAGTTGTTTCATGGGATTGTTTTGATGTTGTGCTTGCTAGCATGTGTAAGTTTTGTGTACTGTTATTAGGTACATTTTATGATCATGACTTGTTTAGAATTAAGCATCATAGTAACATTGTTTGCTTCTCTAGTGTTGAACTAGTGTCCCCACTAGAAAATGGTGAATTTGCTCTAGTGTTGTCATTTTTGTCTTATGAGTGTATGAGTTTATTATAGCATATTATGAAGTTATTACTTCTGTTATGATGCCATGAATCATTTAGTTTCTTGTGCTATAGTTGTAGAATACAAATATTCCTTATAGCATGTTTGTATAGAATTTCCATACTAGTATGCTATGAGTGCAGTTTTGTTTTTATGTTTTTAATAAGATTATTGTCTTGAGTGAAGATTGTGTTTTAGACTATTTTTATGAATAGATTCATTGGTGATTAGCTACTGGTTGGTTGCTAAATTTTTCATGATTGATGGATTCCAAAACTTCTAGTAAACAATAACATAGTGAATAAATAGTCTATTCAATTGTGGTGTGTTTTTGTTTGGATTTTCTTGGAATGTTTTACCTTAGCATGTGTTTATAATTGTGTTATTATTGTGCTTAAGAGCATCTTGTGAAACTAAAACATCCAACTAAAATCATGAACGCATCAAGTGATAGTTGCTTGTGGTGAGTAATACCCACTGCCATGGGTATAATTCTGTCTGTTTGTTTTACCTTAGCAACCTAACCCTTTTCACCCACAAGCTATATTTTTAGCTTCTTATATATCTTGTTATGAGAGTGGTACACCACTCCATATATGGTATGTATGATGTGGGATATGGTTTTCTAAACCATACTCAGTGCCTGACGACAGTTTTGGACCGTGAGAGTTATGTGAGATAGTTTTCGCGTTATTGTTTCGAGAGAACTCGAGAATGAACAATTGTTGCTGTATGTGTTTCTTAGCTTAGTTGTTTGTCTTTTAGACCTGAGTGTGTGTCTTTTATTTCCTTTACGACGCTAGAACGCGAAGAAGGAGAAGAAGCAGTTGTGGAGCTGTGCGTCAAGTTCGATTTGCTTCAAGGCCAGGGACATTAAGAGACTTGAGGCAAGCATCCTGATTGCTTGCTGATACAATACTTACCATTATATATCATGCATGTTTTACTTCTGAAGTTTTACCAAAAACTTGATTATCAAAACTATTTTTGAGGTGGAAATTACTACTATACTCTATTATAGGTTACTATCATGCCAGTAGTTAAACTTGGTAATACCAAGCCCATAGGCCACCATATGGTATTTATTACCATCAAATATATTAGTCCCTAAGTGGACACCCTAAAATTGTGATTCTACAAAACAAAGGCTTTACGGAAAAACCCGGAGAAAAGGCGGATCCTTGTTCTCCGGAGGAATGTGGAAGTGGTCATTTTTGAGAAAGTGGTGTTTTCAAAATGACACATAACCTAGTCTTCGCCGGACAACCTTTACCGTATTGCCACCCTACCCTAACATGGGCACGGGGCTTAACTTGAAGTTTGTTCTTATTAGTGTGTGCTATCTCACTTGCTATAGGGGGCGTCGTACCCTCGAACCGAATGTCGTCAAAACTCCCAATGTTGAGGCATATAAAGTGTGGGATTAATTTTCCCTCCGGATGCATTCATTGAGGCTCCTGGCTAGGCAGGGTGGGACTTGATGCCGGGGAGAACAACCTCAATCGAGAGATAGGCATATACTAGCTTGAACATAGTGGATGGTTATGATCAGATACCTGATGTTTTACATACTGTTGTTACAGTCCGTGATTGTTCACGGGAGGTGTACTGGATCTGGTGGATGTGTACACCTCTGCAGAGTACAACTTTTTCGAAGAAGCCGCGTCCTCGGATATGGACAGTTGAATGGCCATGTAGCTAGCATTGTGTCAATGTTTTCAAAAAGGGAATTTTGGAAAGGAAGTATTGAACTTGTGAAGTTCGGAAAGGAATGGAAACTTATACCGTGGAGGTATCGTCGATGATGAAAAGCCAGATGATGTTACAAAACAAAATGTTTTGCAAAGAAAACCTTTTCTACTCTAAGCAAGAATTCTGGAAACTGATTCCAAGAAGTTTTGCAAAGAGAAAATATTCTTGAAACAAAAGTTTAACAAAAACCTCTTGTACATGTGATATCTACAAGAGAAATAAAAATATTATTTTATTTCTTCTGAAGTATCTTCTTCAACGAAGATGCAGATATCCTGACTGCAACTGTGGTGTCATCATATATGAACACCATTGATAGTGAACCCTTTATAGCCTACCTAATCCACCATATAAGCATATTTGCATGTTGGTGAGTGACATGATGGATGTCTTGCTGAGTACATTCAAATGTACTCATTATGGTTTCGCCCCTGGTATCTACTTATCAGATTTGGAGAAGGAGCCTCCCAAGGAGATCTATGAAGAGAAGTACGGAGTTGACGGCTTTGCGAACTAGGATTGTCTCCGGGTCAGCAGCCTATAGGTTAAGGCGTGACTTGGGCTCAACTACGTTGTGTTTTATTTGTCTTCCGCTGTGTTTGTTAAGTGCCTGCCCTTTTGGAAGTTGTGCTAGACTTGATCATGTGATCATTTGTGTAATACCTTTATGTATTCGTGTAATGGATGATGTATTTCTGTGTGCCAACTGTGTATGTTGTTCACGACTGATCTTTCTGGGATCGTGAATGTATGCATACGTAGGGTTTCAGACTGCCGGTCTGGGGTCCTTACAGAGTTGGTATCAGAGCCATCCTGACCTTAGGAGACCTTAGTTAGCATGGACGTCAGATAGGAAGTATGCCTATGACTATGATGGTAATACTTGGATTGAATAGATTGATAGTTCTTACAATGTTGCCAATCGTGATGGGATCTAGATTACAAAGTAGAAGTATGCCTATGACTATGATGGTGGTGGAGATGCGGTAGAACTTCATGGTCTTGTGTGGAGAGGATGGTGGTGACGGCGGTGGAGATGGTAAGCTGCGCGTCTCTCTTCTAGGGACCATTTCTTCTCCTTATATGGGGCTCCAGCGAATGGATTAGGGTTTCGGGCGACTTCCTTCGCGAATTGGATCTGCGTCCTTTGACGACTTTTGATCGGTTTGATATGATGGTGCTTCTGACACTGGTACGGTCGGCATTGACCGTACCGTGGTCGTTAAGTGTGCTGCCAGGGAAACTTGAAATGATTTTCTGATCTTTATCTTTCCCTTCCTTTTAGCCCTGATTTCCTGTGATTTTCCTGCCCAATATTTGCAATGAAAATAATGACATAGAGATGCGAAAATAAATTTCATATTAGTGATTAGTGGCAGGTTTAGAGTAATGTCTCTATCATTTTCATGAAAAAGATACAGTTTAAACATAGATAAAAATGTGCCATTTTTGGATGCATCACTCGTCCAGATGTTTCCTGTCATGTCCGTATTCTGAGTCAGTTTGCTCTACGATATCTTCGTGGCCACGAAGAGTAATCTCTCGCCATCTCTTCTTCCCTCGCTCCAGCTCCTTACAGCTCCAAGCCTATTATGATCGTACACGGACTACTGATATTTCGGATCGCCAATCACTTTCGGCTTACTGTGTTTATCTTGGTGGTTCTCTCATTGCCTGACAGACAAAGAAACTAGACCGCAGTTTCTCGTGCGATTGTAGAGTCTGAGTTGTGAGCGATGGCTCTTTTGACGGCTGAGGTGACTTGGTTATGCTGGTTACTGGAGTATTACGGTGTGTCTCTAACTACACCGACTCCCATATTGTGAGACAGTACATGTGCGATCAGCATTGCGCGTGACCTGGTGAAGCATGATTTTACCAAGCACATCGATGTAGGTGCCTCCTTTGTGTGTGCTTCTGTGTAGGATAAGATTCTCGATCTTCAATACGTGTCTTCCGAGTTACAGTTGGCA
This sequence comes from Alopecurus myosuroides, assembly GCA_028641055.1. NCBI lineage: Eukaryota > Viridiplantae > Streptophyta > Magnoliopsida > Poales > Poaceae > Alopecurus > Alopecurus myosuroides. Next base: position 634,872,647 of record CM054057.1, on the reverse strand, counting down.
GATTTTTTTCACAAAGGCCAGACGTGAGAACAACATGAGTTCGTTCTCCTCCAAACTCAGTGTTATTGACCCACCATGAGTTTGCGGAGAGGGGGAGGGGTATATAGCCCTCGTATCTATATTCCCCATTGTATATTTGCCACACATGTACATGTATTGGCCTTTAGCCTCCTAAGAATACTAATTGTTGCTCGTTTCTCCAACTTTGGGAATGGAAATGGGGAACCAATAATCTGAGTATACCTTTTTTTTTTTGGGAAGCTGATTTTTTGTTGAAAAAAAAGTCTTACCATAGCATGCACGTTATTTTTACTTTTGCTGCTAGCCTTTTGTAAATCCTGTTTTGTGTGTGTGTGCGCGCGCATCAAGTTGTGTTTTTTTTTTTTTGAGAATTCACCTGACTTTAATTCAAATATCAAAACTTTCGGAATACAAACGCCCGTAGGCGGCTCAATGAGCCAGATATAGCGCCCAGTTGGCGACCCCAGCACAGCTTGAGCTAAGGCACGGGGTTCAGTATTGGACGAACGATGTTCGTGAATGAAAGAAAGCTGCATGAAAGAGGACTTTGCAGTGGCCGAAATTTCATGCAGAATGTTGCTATATCTTCCCAGGTTCTTTCTTTGCGTCGCCTCAATGACTGAAAGACAGTCACTCGCCACTCGAATCACTGGTAACGATAGGTCCAGCACAAGATTTAGACCCTCCCTTAACGCCAAGGCCTCCAGAACTTCCGGGTCTGTGATGCCCTAAAAAAATACCGACGATGCACCCAGATAACTTCCCTGTGCATCTCTTGCCACGGCAGTGACCGCGCCTTTCTCCCTTTTCCTAGCCACACCAGCATCCACATTTATGTTTGCCGCTCCACCCAGCGGAGGGATCCATATCGCCCTAGTTTAAGGAGCTGTAGTGCCCCTCTTCCCTGCTTCCTTTGGCCCCGACTCGGCTAGCTCAGCAAGGAAATTTCCAATGAAACTGTGCGTGCTCAACAGGCTCTGGAAAACATCTTCATGAATTGCCTTCCTCCTTGCGTGCCACAAGGCCCATAAAGTCACACACATACGAGTGAGCTGTTCATGGTTTAGGGTGTCGATCATCTCAAACAACCATGTCCTAGCTCATGGTTCATGCACCTCTGACATGTGTTCTGTCAGTTCATAATCCGCAAGTGCCCAAACGAATCTTGCCATCGTGCAGTCAATGAGGGAGTACCTCCAGGAGTCATCCGCTCCACAGATAGCACAAGTGCTTGCCTCGGAGATATGACGGTGGTGCAAAACATCCGCTATGGGCAGGGATTGCTTAGCTAGCCTCCATAAAAACACCTTAAGTTTCGTTGGCACTTTAATCTTCCACGGTATGGACCAGCTCTTCTCTTGGCCCCTGACTTCCGATCTTCCTGCTCTGTTCTCCAGCCATGCATCCATTTTCTTCATTGTGCTAGATAACATGTTATAAGCCGATCGGACACTGAAAATGCCATGCTTGTCATAATGCCATGCCCAAAAGTCTGGTTGCAATCTCGTGCTGATCGGAATGGTTCTGATCACTTCCACATCCATTGGAAGGAAATAATTGTGGAGCTTCCCCATATCCCATTGTCGGACCGATTGGTCTATGATTTCAGCTACCACCGAGGGCGGGTCGTCTTGAGGGCACGCAATCGGCCGTAGAGCTCCATCTCTAGGCAACCAAGTGTCATTCCAAGGATTTGTATCAAGACCAGACCCTATGCGCCTTATCAGTCCTTGCGCCAAAACTGATCTCCCCTCGATAAGTGATCGCCAAATTCTTGAAGAGTGTGCTCCCAACTCGGCTGTCAAGAAATCCGCTTTCTCGAAGTATAGAGCTTTTAGTATTCTTGCACTAAAAGTCTCCGGGTTCTAAATTATATGCCGCCCTTGGCGCTCTAGAAGTGCCAGATTGAAGAGTTCAATATCACGGAACCGGAGTCCCCCGACGAATTTTGGTTTTGTCATTTGCTCCCAAGCCACCCAACACATTTTCCTCTTGCCTTCCTTGCCCCCCCACCAGAAGTTCCTGATCAAGGAATTAATGTGTTGACATAAACCCTGTGGCAGTTTGAAGCATGCCATAGAATACGCCGGAATGGCTTGCGCCACGGATTTTATTAGGACCTCCTTACCCCCTGCAGACAGGCATTGCTCCATCCACCCTTGGACCCTCTTCCATACTATGTCCTTCAAATACTTAAACGCCCCCATCGAGGAATGTCCTACGACAAAAGGCATCCCCAAATATTTCTCATTTAAGGTTTCGCATTGGACCTCAAGTGTTGTCTTCATCTCTTGTTTTATCACCTGTGGACACCGTTTGCTAAAGAAAATAGAGGATTTATCTAGATTCACCCTCTGTCCCGAATCACGACAGTATAAGTCCAAAGTATCTCGGGCCTCCCGAGCGCTCTCTCTGTTTGCTTTAATAAACATCATGCTGTCATCTGTAAAAAGAAGGTGGTTAACTGCCGGGGCAGTGGGCGCCACCTGTAATCCATGTAGGCTTGATGACTGACATCTGGTTTTTAAAGGGCATGACATGCCCTCTGCTGCTAGAAAAAAATAAGTAAGGTGATATTGGATCTCCTTGCCTGATACCCCGTGATGGTTTGAACTCTGGTAACCGCTCACCATTTAGCAGAACTGAAAAGGTCATAGAGGGGCAGATCCGCATGATCATGCTAACCCAATCATGATGAAAACCCAACTTTAGCATAATTGCCTTTAGATACTCCCACTCCACGCGGTCGTACGCCTTCTGCATATCAAGTTTTAGAGCTCCAAATATATGTTTGACAGCCTTGTTCCTATTCATAAAATGGAGACACTCATATGGTGTAATAATGTAGTCCGTTATCAACCTTCCTAGAACAAATACCGATTGCTCCTCCGACATGATCTCCGGGAGCACTTTCTTCAACCTATTAGCAAGGACTTTCGATGCTATTTTGTATATCACATTGCACAGGCTAATAGGGTGAAACTGACCCAACTCTTGCGGCTTGCTCACCTTTGGAATTAATACTATGAAGGTCTTGTTAAAAGCAGCCAGGTCATCTTCTCCGTGTAACACACGTAAAACAATCCTCGAAACCTCCTCTCCACATAAGTCCCATTGGCGTTGGAAAAAATGCGCAGGGTGTCCATCTGGCCCCGGAGCTTTTGTTGGAAACATTTGGAACAATGCTTCCTTTACTTCTTTCTCCCAAATTGTACTCAAGAGGTATTTATTCATCTCAGCCGTGACCCTGCATGGGACATGGTCGAGTACCGACTCCATATTTTTCGTGCCCTTCGATCTGTATAAATCACCATAAAAATCGTTAGTCATCGGAGTATCATCTTTGGATCTTCGGTCGTCGCACCATCAGATTTTCGAAGTGTAGCGATTTTATTCTTCCGCTTCCTCTGGCTGGCTCTCAAGTGGAAAAACTTGGTGATTTTGTCGCTTTCCGTTAGCCACTGTATCCGCGACCGCTGCTTCCACATCACCTCTTCACGGTGATCCAGTTCCACAATACGGTCCACTATTTTTATCTTCGCATGGGATGGCCCCGTGCGTACCGGGTCCTCCCGTAGACACCGTAGCTCTTACCTCTTGCTACGTATTTCCATCCTAACACCTCCGAAAGTGCTCATTCCCTAGTTTTGTAGTGTTCCCGTGACAGAATTTAGTTTCTCTTGTAGTTCCATCAGTGTCTCCGCTTTTCTGAGGTTGTTCCAGGCTTGCTAGAGTGTGGGCTGAAAATTATCACGCCGCTCCCACATCACCTCGTAACGAAATAGTTTCTCCTCGTCCCGCCGTCAAGGCACATGTCCCCTCTCCTCCCAGCTCACTAGTATCGGACAGTGATCAGAAGAATCCATCGTGAGGTGTTGAACAACAGCCATCGGGAACCTAGAGCACCAGTCCGGTATCGCAAGAACACGGTCTAGTCTAACCCGATAGTACGAACCCCTAGGCACTCTCTTCTCAAAAGTCCAGCTGGTTTCTTGGTATCCCAAGTCATTTAGTCCACGCACACCAATCATTTCACGAAAGCCAGCGATTTGTGCATGGCTTCTTTCCTGCACCCCTACATGTTCGTGGCGGTGTAGTGCTTCATTAAAATCCCCTAGACACATCTAGGGTAAATCTGAGGACGAACGGATAAATTTCAGCATGTCCCATGTTTTGAACCTCTCGCTTGCTTGAGCCTCTCCGTGGACACACGTAATGCGCCACGGTTCCTTCCTTCCCTCTGTCACAATAGCATCGATGTGGTACTACAAAAAGGTAAAATTTCCATAGATATAAAATTGTTCCAGAAAATGTCGAGCCCTCCGCTATGGCCCCTGCTACTCACAGCAAAACACCTATCAAAACCTAGAGAACGAGCTAGGGATTCCACTCGTTTCTTTTGTAATTGAGTTTCCAAGACGCACAAAACAGTGGGGGCGTGTTTCTTCGCTAAATCGCGAAGCTCCCGGACTGTCGCTGCCCCGCCCAAGCCACGATAGTTTATTGATAAGGCACTCTTTGATCTTGGCAGCCCTCCTTGCAGGAGGCCGCCAATTCATTATCTGCTATATCATCCTTCTTTTTTCCGATCCCACTACCATGGCCTTTAGTCGTGTTTCTGCTATCCGCAACCGCTTCTCCGGCCCCTTTTTCAGCTTCTTCTTCTTCTCCCTTGGGTTCACATATGTTGGGGGTGGTGGTGGTACCTTCACCCCTTCATCCTCCCTGGCCTCCATATCTAGCTTCCTCCTGGCTAATGGTTCTTGGTTCACCCCTGCCTCATTATCATCCGCAACCCTGCCATCAGCCTGCGGTTTCTTGAGAGGGCTTTCAGCAATATCCTCCAATTCCTCCTCTTTGTCATCTCCCAAACCAGCTTCTTCGGAGTTACATTTACGGTTTGTGTTAACATTGTTTGGAACCCACTTCCGAAATACAGGACCTGGTCCAGGGCCCCTTCCTCCTCGGCTCCTCTAGAGCCTTGATTCTGATAGCCCCCATCATTCCAAGGGGGAAGAGAACGTGTGCCTGGGTCCCCCTCTTCCAGTATTCCTCCTCAGAGATCATCCATCTGCCAAATTGTAGCTCAGATTCCTCATACTCTCTAGTACCACACTCCAGGTGAGTGTGATCCATGAAACCGCAGTGTTCACAATACTTGGGTATCTTCTCATATTTGATCTGTAAGAACATGCGGTTACATCCCTCTAATGTCAGAAGTACGAACCTTGTGAGGGGCCTAGTTGAGTCCAAATTCACTCTCACACGGTGAAACACACCTGATCGGGTTTGGATTGCACTAATATCAAGCGCTGCCACTTCTCCCACCCTGTGAGCCAGCTGCTCGATGACCTCCTTCTTGCAAAATAATGGTGGGGTCTTATGGATCTGTGCCCAGACTAAAACCCGGCTTGGCACCACATGGGCCTTACCGTTGCCCCATTGAAAGGTTCCAGCATCAGAGCTTGTTGCCGAAAGAGCCATGGACCCTCTTCCGTAATCCGCTTCCAATCACCCAAACAATTGGCTTGCAGCACAAACAGATTGGGTTCAATCTCATGGAAGATCACCTTCCGCGCAGGATTCCACGCCGCATGCATAGTTTTCTTCAAGGAATTCATACTGGAAACTTTCCTTGTCAGGATCTTAGCCACCACCAGCCACTTCACCGCCGGCCAGCTTTTCACCTCCGCCTCTGCCAGCACCACATTGTTGAGTTCTTCTCCACGGAGGTTCAGACTCTTAAGCAACTCGTCGACGTCAAAAACCATCCCGGTCCCCTCCTTTCTTGCAGTTGAGCTTTCCGCCATGGCGACCTAGATGATCGCCCGTGCAAACCGATCTCGCCTCCCTCGGCCCGACCACTCCGTCTCGGCCAGAGACCGAGATGGCAGGGGTTGCAGGAGGCTTGGGCGTGAACGGATGTGCTTCCCCTGCGCCGGCGAAGAAGATCGCCGTCGTAGTCACAAACCCTAGGAGAGCAAACCTAGGTAGTTTCTGTTGATCAATTCCAGCTATCAAGTTGTGCTTTGTTGAATGAGTTTTGAATCACGTGGCGGCATCAGGCCCAGGAGCCTACCGGCCCGTTTGCGGGCCGAGTAATGGCCCGAGGCCTTGTATCGGCCGGCCACATTTAGGAGAGAGTGACCAGAGCACAGTGGTAACGGCTTTGAGCCGAGCCGTGGATGAACTTGGGAAGAACAGCAGTGTACATGTGAACCCCGCCGCATTTCCGCGAGGATTCCCTCCGCACCCCAAACCCTCCTCTCCAATCCCCTCTCCCATAGATCGGCCGCCGCGCTCTGAAACCAAACCCTCCTCACCAATGCCCTAGAGCTACCGCCCTGCCACCGTAGCTTACGCCGCCGCCGCAGCCTCGCCTCCCCCACCCTCCCAACTCCCAACTCCTCCGCCTCTCACGCGCTCGTCGCCGTCGCCGTCGCCGCCGTCCCGATCCTGCCTCGCCGCGTCATCCCTTCTTCTGCCTCGGCCCCGATCCGCGGTCTTGGCCATCGGTGAGCATTTTTCATTACCTTCTGTCATCCGGTGATTAGTTAGTTAAACCCCACCCGCTTGCACAAAATTATCTTCTACCGATGCAAACCCAGCACACCATCAGGTCCGCGCCTACACGAAAGACGTCCAATTGTGATCGGTAGCTATGGTCAGGGCGGCTATGGCTGAACAAAGGGAGGGCCCCTTATGTTAATACTACATGAAAGGATTCATTTCCCCCCCATCTTTAGGTTTAGTAGTTTGGCCGATTAGGAGGTCTGTAACTGATGCTCGGGACTCCGGCCCGGGTACCGGAATCCGACTCGGATTCGGGTGTCTGATACGGAAAATATAATTTTGGAAATGGCAAATATCCTACACGGATTCAGGTGTCCGATTCGGCAAAGTAAATTATGACGCGTGTTTCCGTGTAGCACTGCTTTTTGAGTCCATCAAACTGAGCAAAAAACATATGGGCTATATGGCTAGGCTTGATTAGCAGAGAAAATTTTATTTTTCCCTCTTGGGTGGCGAGGGCTCATATGCAGATCTAATATGGTTCTGTGGTAATTAACGTTTGCACCAAAAAGGTAATTCTTCTGTGTGTGGCTAGTTTGTGATATTATTGTTACTTACTGTACAAGTTGGCTTTGAAGGAGACAGGCTAATGGCCTAATAGTACAAGGCTGCTTTTTCCTGGTTGACCCGACTTTGAGGCCTAGGACCAACTTGGTTGCCCATTCTCTTCTTTCGTGAACTCTAGAGCTCCCTGCCAGCTTTAAAAGTTACCGCACATAGTTTTCCGCCGTAAATATTAACCAAACTGCTCGGTTGGTATCACCAAAATTGTCGATGTTTTATTTATTTTGAATGGCTCATGTGGGAACTCCTTAGACACTCCTGTGCATCTGCAAGGAAGAAATATGTCATCTATCAATATAATACATACTTCTGAAAGGTGTTATGTTGAAGATGGGAATTTTTCAACTTCCCTGTCATGGTTACGGTTTATACATCATATAGTTGCGAAAAGATTTGTTCCCCCCTGGTGACAATAGTTTTTTATTCGTGAAAACTTGTGTCTTTATCAGTTGGTAAATGTTTTTTGGACTGTAGACGGTACCTTCACACACCGTTCTTTGATGCCAGTTACACGTAACAAAATATTACATCAAGTAGTCTTGTTTATTCTCTTCTGTGCTAGCTATGGTACATATACGGTCATGGTAATAGTCATATGCCATGTGTGGTCTTCTTATGGGAGGATCCAGTAATATAATAGATTGCACTTTGGATACATGACTGCTAGGAATAATAAAGTTGTTAATTATTGCAGGGAGTCCATACTTTAGAAGCCACTTGCCCTCGCTATCAAAATCCTTGTCGAGCGAGGAAGAAGCCAAAAACTACTTCAGGACGAGTTAACTCTAGTTCCTCTATGGACATGTCTTCTGCATCACAGATATTGCAATTGGAACCATTAATGGAGGCAAATGCTCACTCCGATACTATTACAGCAAAAGCAATACGCAACTTCATCTTTGAAGTTGGACTTGGGCCTGATGTTCTATACTCGACATCTTTCAAGGAGACATTTCATGCGATTGCCAATAAGGTTCAGGTTGAAATTCCTACATATGAATCAATGCTGCGGGAGGAACTAAAAGAAATAGAGAGCCGTGCAAGGGAACTCATGCAAGAATGGGAGAAAAGTGGTTGCAGTGTAATTCTGGATAGCTGGGGGAGCCAATGTGGTACAAAAAGCTTCGTATGTGTTTTGGTGCATTGCAGGAAAGGCATGTTATTCCGCAGATCCATAGATGTCTCTGCAATCATTGATGACGTGGATATGCTAGAAGAAATGCTTTCTCGTGTGGTTGATGATGTTGGTGCCAACAACATAGTTCAAGTTGTCATAAATGACGCATCACCATACATGCAAAATGCACGTCATAGAGTGCTAAAGAAACATGACCATTCATTCTGCGTCCCGCTGTGCGCTGACTTTTGCATCAACTTTCTGCTTGAGAAAATTGCAGCACTTGATCACATCAGTGAGGTTCTAACGAAGGCAAAGGAAATAACACGGTTCATACATGACAATCATCTGCCAAAGAAACTGTTAGGAAGTTATATTGAAGGCGGTGAGATTCTGAGCAATTCTTCTTTGAAATTTGTTGCAGTGTTCATGACATTACAGAGGTTAGTTTCTGAGAGAGGAAATCTAGTGAAGATGTTTTGCTCGCCTGAATGGGTTTCCTCTGGCTGGGCTGCTAGCAGTTCGTTCTGGTATATCTGTCACATAGTAAAGACAGATGATGCATTTTGGTGTGCTGCTGCTGACGTTTTGAAGGTTACAGTTCCATTTGTCAATGTGTTGCTTAAACTAGAACGTGAAGATTGTCCAATGGGTATCTTGTATGAAGCCATGGATAGTGCTAAAGAAGAGATAATGCACAATCATGGAGATAAATATGGTGATATTTTGCCTTGGGTTGACAAGATATGGGATATTTACTTGCATACCCCATTGCATGCTGCTGGCCATATGCTAAACCCAAGGGTCTTTTACAAAGACCCTGCCTGTGATGATCCTGAGATCATCAGCGGTATTGAGGCCTGCATGACCCGAATGGCCAAAGGTCATTATGATCAAACGAAAATGAAAGCACAAATTGAATCATATAAAAGAAAGTTAGGTTCTCTGGGTTCAGATTCAGCAATTGAGGAAATGATGGAAATACCACCAGGTAAAGTAGAGCCCATCCTCTCGCGGTTTTGTGAAACGTTCACACTCATTTGTTTCCACTTTGGCTTCAAGAATATTAATAAATCTTTTGCGATCATTGTTACTTCCTTTGTTTTAAAAGAGTGGAATTAAGTTCTTACCCTGTATTCCTTCAAATTACAGTTTGTTGGTGGTCAGTGCATGGGACTGACACACCTGAGCTGCAAATCCTTGCGACTCGGATCTTAAGCCAAACATGCTTTGGTGCAAAAAGGTACAACATCGACTGGCGCGTATCCGAGAAGGTGCATAATCTGAAGCCATCTGATAACCAAGACTTGAACCGCGGGCTGGAGTACGTCCACTACAATATGCGTTTCGCAAGTGCTGAACCACTCATAAGTGGTCTTTCAGAGGATCAGGTTGGTAAACCTGGCACACAGCTACGTGAATGGATCCAGGATCCACAGCGTCCCCATTGACGGCGCACCATTATTCTTTCCTTTTTCAGAGGTGCTTGTGCTCTTACTTTCTATTTGGTAATTGTGGTGTGATCATCAGACTCTTGTAGTTCTTTTTCGAATAATCGTTGGAGCCAGGTGGACAAAGGCATTTTCCATAGAAACCGGTTGTTGTTAATTGTGTTGTAACAGAATATATTGTTTGTTTGGCATTCAGCCATCAGAACAATGGCTGAAAACAAATAGAGATATCAGATCACCTCTTTGGAACCCCAAAAATCAGTGTTACTTTTTTTTTTTGTGCGTGTGTGTATGTGTAAATGTCACTCGCGTTGATTCTTTGGATACAGTGCATGCATAAACTGGCATCCGTTGAAATCAAAATGATTTATTATTGGCTGAATGATCAGTTGGCAAAGAAAAGTATGAAATTCCATATATATAGGGGCAGCATCTGGTAAGGTTTTATTTATCATTCAGACACTTGCTCCTGGTTCCCAAGGTAAATAAATAATGCAAGATTTATCATTCAGACACTTGCACTCCTGTATGTCGATTCACAAAGTACACTTGTTTTTGCCCGGATGATGCCCACTGCTTTCTGATTAGACAAAAATGTACATGTGAGTTGTGTAGTTGTGGAGCCCGAAAAGCAGCACCAATGGGATTTTTCCAAGGAGAAAACCAAAAACGGTACTCCCTCCGATCCATATTAATAGGTGCTGAAGTGGATGTATTTAGATACATCCACTTCAGCACCTATTAATATGGATCGGAGGGAGTACTACCCATGCCGAGTCCAGCAGCACGGTGCGGGCAAAAAGCTGTGTAAAAACATTGAACAAATGCATCAAAGGAAGCGCAGGAGAGGGGGAAAAGGAGAGGCCGAAAGGGGGCTGCAGGGACCTATGGTTCCCCCGGAATCTCGCTCGAACGGCGGCGGCAAGGTCAAACTCTGACGAGCAATTTCTTCATCCTGGCGGCGTTATTCAACGAGAAAGGATATGGGAAATGAATAGGAGGAGGAGGAGATTTAAGGGAAAGGGGTCACGGCCATCAATCGGGCCTGAAACGGCCGGAATCAAACGCCGAAGAAATGGCCGTGGCAGTTTCTAGTGCGTTGAAGACGATGGCGTCATCAAATGTTTTCTTTTAAATTTTATTTATTTGTATTTTCTCATTTCTCTTATAACTTCTGTTTTATAAATCCAAACAACCTCCACTAGATTTCTAAAATTGTGTAATTGAAATATCTATCAAATAGTAACATGATTTTGTTGTTTCCAACATATTTCAATTTTTAAATTTTGAAAATTGAATAAATCACTAATAGTACTTAATGTTATTTTAAAATTTGAAAAATAATATAATGATGTAATTACTAAAATAAAATTTCAGAGACGTTATACATGTCAAATATAATTTTTCAAAGTCATTTCAGTCCATTTTCATATTTTATATTTTTAAGATATGAGTGACTTACTAAGAGTAACTTAATGTCATTTTAAAATAAAAAATTCAATAATTATAAAAGTGGCTTAATAAAATTTTGAAAAATTCCCACAAGCCATAATATTGTTTCCAAAGTCCCTTTTGATATTATTTTCAAAGCAAAGCATTTTATGTTTACTCCTTTATGTTTAAAACTTAGAATGACAACTAATAATTATTATAAATATCTTTTATACTCATAAATTTTTTTTAGGCTTAGAAGATTATTAAGGGTTATAAATCTTTGATTTTAGTCGCCATAATATTTTCAAAGTAATATTTGAATTAAAACATTTTATTTAATAAGGTTTGCTAAAGAGAAAATAATTTACTTTATGTAGGGAGTATTCATTTTGAAAAGGCTTTAGGGTTTATGGAATAGAGGTATATTGGATTTTCAATTCCAATAATATTGGAATAAAAATATTATTTATTTTGTGTTTTTATTTCAGTTCTTTTTGGTGGATTGTTTTAACAGGACAAACAAGTTTTTATTTTATTTTATTGATTCTTAAACTTTCCAAAAATCGGGGATGTTACAGATGATCGCAGTCTGATTAGCAAAGTTCATCGGGATAGCGGGTATTCGGTTTTCAACCAGAGGCCATCAAAAGCTCATGAAGCCACTCTACTTCAATAGTGGTTGTGACTAATGTTGTGATTTCTGTTTCCAAAGTTGACCTCGTTAAGATGGTCTCCTTGCAAGACTTTTAGGAAACAGTACCCACTACCAAGTGTAAAATTATAACCACTCGTGACCTTAATCTCAGCAGCATCAGATATCCAATTTGAGTATCCTCGGGTCCACGTATAGTGAATTACATGGCTCACAGTGCATTTAAATAGCGCATAACTCTTTCAAGCTCACGCCAATTATCGTTTCCCAGATTTGAAACAAACCGGCTCAATTTTCTCACAACAAAAGAGATGTCGTGCCTCATGGCACTAGAAAAATACATAAGTGAGCCAATAATCTGAGAATGTCTCAATTTATCTCTGGTAATCTGTCGATCTTTCGAAACAAGACACTAGGATCATACGGTGTTGGATCATTCTTGTTGACGCTATACCCAAAATGGCTCAAGAACTTTTCACATAGTGGGATTGAAGGAGGGTGATCCCACCATTGTCGTCTCTAAACAACTTGATGTTCAAGATAACATCTGCTAGTCCAAGATCCTTGATGGCGTGTGAACACACGTTCGTTGTGAGACCCCAATAGGAAGGTATGATGAGTACAACAACAAGATTTTCCCTCAATAAGAAACCAAGATTTTATCGAACCAATATGAGAAAGAAATCACTTCTGAAGGTTGTTGATAGCTGATGTTGGTAGGGCCCACTACCAGGCTTAACAGCAATGTGGAATCTGCACACAACACAACCAAGATACTTTGCGCGAACAAAAGAGTGAGGTTGTCAATCTCACCGGTTTTGCTGAAAACGAAGGATTAGATGTATATTGCGGAAAATGATGTTTGTTTGCAGTGAATGAAATGAGAACAGTGTTTGAAGTGAAAAAGAACAGTGTTTGCAGTAGGTTGTATTATCAATGTAAAAGAATGGACCGGGGTCCATAGATCTCACTAGTAGTGTTTCTCCATTACAGATAAATAACATGTTGGGTGAATAAATTATAGTTGGGAAATTGACAAAATAGAGAATGCACCGTAATGCATATACATGACATGATGACTACTATGATATTCATTTGGCAACATGATACATAGACCGCTATCAAACTACATCTATGACTAATAATCCACCCTAAGGACTATCATCCAAGCAATCTTTGGTTATTAGGTTGCAAGCAACATATTATTGCATTAAATAAAGTGCGTAATGTAAATAACAAAATTATGCTTAGACAAAGCATTGATGTTTTGCCCTTAGTGTCAACATCACACATCGAGACATCGTAGTAAGGTTCAGACGGGGGTGCCATGAGCCTACGGTAGAGACGTGGGGGACATGGTAGTACGACACTCGAGAACACCAAGTTTTACCCAGGTTCGGTACGACGCAACTAGACGACGTTCCTACTTCTGCAATCTCACTAAATTAGGGCTGAAGCCTAAAGTATACAAAGTACATTGTGAGTAGGGTTTTGCTTACTCGACAAGGATCAACTTCTCGGCGAGTTGGCTTCTAGATAATTGACTGTCTCTTTCTTCTCTCACGTCCGGCTTTATATAGATAGCCGGGTTAGGCCTTACAGAAAGGAAACCTAGAAGACTACGAAAGTATCTAACTTGGAAAGTAAGTAATCCGTCTTCTCCTCCAAGCCACACCACTTTAGGCCATGGTCCGGGTTCTTTCTAGAATCCGGCTTCCTGCGCATCAACTTACTGGGCCGCCCAATGGACTGTGATCCACTACCAACAGGCCACCCGGGTAATCCGACTCTTTAGACCAATGTCGTACATACCCCTAATCGGTATATATCCGACAGCACATCCATAATACTAGAGGTTATTGTCACTCTCCCAGATTACTGGAGGCATGAACCCACTATCTAGCATAAATACTCGCTCTTGGAGTCACAAGCATCTACTTGGCCAGAGCATCTACTAGTAACGGAGAGCCTGCAAGATCACAAATAACATATATGATAGATCTATAATCAACTTGACATAATATTTAATATTCATCGGATCCCAGCAAACACAACATGTAGCATTACAATAAGATGATCTTGATCATGTTACGCAGCTCACAAGATCTAAACACGATGGCACAAAATAGGGGAAGATAACCATCTACCTACTGCTATGGACCGTAGTCCAAGGATGAACTACCCACGCATCACTCCGGAGGCAGGCCTCGTGATGAAGAGCCCTCCTGTGATGATTCCCCTCTCCGACAGGATGCCGGGGAGAGCTTCAGAAGCCTCCCAAACTAGGGTTGACGAAGGCGGCGGCTACGGAACTTTTCATGGATGGAGGCTCGGGTACTTAGGGCTTTCTCGAGGAAGGCATTATATAGGTGGAAGGGCAATGTCGGTGGGCGCCAAGGGGGCCCACAACACGTGGTGGCGTGGCCAGGGCGCGCCGCCATATGGTGTGGCCGCCTCCCTGGCCCCCTTCGATTCTCCTTCGGACTTCGTGTACGTGACAGAAAAATACGGACTTCGGCTTTTGTTTGTCTAATTCCAAGAATATTTCCATAATAAATTTTTTGAAATACAAAAATAGCAGAAAACAAGAACTGGCACTATGGCATCTTGTCAATAGGTTAGTCCCACAAAATGCATAAAAATGCTATGAAGTGTATAGAAAACATGTAGCAATTGACATAATATCGACATGGACCGTCAAAAATTATAGATACGTTGGAGACATATCAATCCTTTATCTCAAAGCAGCAAGATAATAAATCCTCGACCTCCTTAATGACATCAAGGTTGATCCCAAATATTAGTATGTCATCTACATACAAACACATTATAACTCTCTCACCCCCACCACAGCGTTAGTAAACACACTTTTTTATCTTTGTTTACAACAAAGTATTAAGTAGTCAAAGTCCTCTCAATTTTTTTATTCCATTGCTTAAGAGCTTGCTTGAGGCCATATGACGACTTTAGTAAATTACACACCTTGCCTTCCTGGCCTGGTACTACAAAACCATCTAGCTACTCCATGTAAATTTCCTTGTCTAACTCTCCATTAAGGAAAGTCGTCTTAATTTCCATTTGATGAATGAGAATACTGTGTGAGGCAGTCAATGAGAGTAGCACTACAATAGTGGTCAGTCGAGTGAGAGGTGCATAAGTATCAAAGAAGTCTTCAACTTCTTTCTGGGTATAACCCTGGGCCTCAAGGCTTTCCTTATACTTTTCAATTGTATCATTAGGCCTAACATTTTTCTTGAACACCCACTTACATCCTAAAAGGTTGCACCCATAAGGATGATCAGTGATCTCCAAGATTTTGTTAGCCAAGATGGAATCCATCTCACAATGGACAACTACCTTCTAGTAGTCAGCATCACGAGATGCATAAGGATCTAAAATAGTACTCAGTGTGCCATCCACGAGGTACACAATGAAATCATCACAAAAGGAATTTTCAGTACTCCGTCTCTTACTCCTTAAAGGAAATTCATTGTTATCCTCCAAATGATTCTCAATTTGTTCCATAAGAATGGTGGGTTCAGGAATTGCTGACAATTCCTGACTATATGAAGTAGATATCTCATGATTCGATAAGCTAGGCATATCATTCTTGGGAAGTATGTCATCAAAGAAAGTCACATCACTCGACTCCATGATTGTACCAACATGCATGTCTGGAACCTCATATTTTATTATCAAGAATCTATAACCAGTGTTATGAAATGCATAGCCTAGAAGAACACAATACACGGTTTTTGGTCCAAGCTTGCGCTTCTTGGGAATTGGTACATTGACTTTCGCCAAACAACCCCAAATCCATAACTAAGAGAGTTTTAACATTTTCTTCTCCCATTCCTCGAATGGAGTAATTTCTTTGTTCTTTGTGGGAGCTCGGTTTAGGACATGATATGCAGTCAATATTGCCTACCAACCATGCCTTGGATAATCGCGATGCGTCTAACATGGCGTTAAACAAATAAGTTAGAGTACGGTTCTTTCCACCACCCCGTTTGACTGAGGTGAGTAGAGATGCTTCCTCTCATGGATTGTACCATGTTCGACACAAAATGAATCAGAATCATTGGAAAAAACTCTCCACCATGATCAGATCTAAGCCTCTTGATTTTTTTATCAAATTAGTTTTCTGCTTCAGCTTTATAGATCTTGAAAAAGTTGAAAGCCTTTTCTTTTGATTTCAAGATATGCACATGACAATATCGAGTGGAGTCTCAATCAACTTCATGAAATATTTCTTTCCAACTTTTTTTCAACATGCACTCATCTCATAAGTATATGAATGTATGAGCTCAAGAGGTGCCAAGTCTCGTACCCCCGTAGTCATATGGGGCTTGAGAGGTTGCTTTGTTTGCACACATACTTGACACTTAGAGCCCTTGACGGTAGTAAAACTCAGGATTATATTTATTTTGTCTACCCGCGTCATGCACCCAAAATTAATATGACAAAGACGTGAATGCTAGACATTGATTCACTATTGGTGCAAACATGATTCATAACTTTATTACAAGCGTCTGGCAAATAAGCGAAACAAGCCTCCACACTCGTAGCCTTTACCAACAAAAGTTCCAAACTTTGACAATACAAATTTATTGGACTCGAAATCTAACTTGTAGCCATCTCGACACAGAAGATATCCACTAACAAGATTTTAATTGAGGAAGGAACATAATGTAGGGACCCTAGACTAGCGGTCTGAGACCTCGAATATGCATACATCCATAATCCCATGATCAGTTAGTCGTGAACAACATACTCGAGTTGGTATTGCAGATACATCATCCATTACATAATGAATACACGTCTTACACAACTAGTCACAAGACTCAGTCTTAAACAACTTCCACGCAGGGAAGGAAACACAATAAACAAGGGAAGTCTTCAAAACATAATCGTGGTAAAACCAAAGTCATTCCTTGACTACCAACAAGCTACTAACTGGGAGACGTTCCTAGTTCGCAAAGACTCCAGCTTACTATGCCTCGTAAACTCTTCCTGGGGCCGCTCCTCGAAGTCTGACCAAGTTAATAGCTAGGGACGAAACCAATGTGAGTACGTTTGAGTGTACTCGTAAGACACCCTAAAAGAAAGCTTAAAGATGCAAATATGCATATAAGGTGGTTATAGGTAGGTGAAAGTGCATTTATGCATTTGATCTCACGTATGTTTTGGACTTGATAACAATACGATTAAGTTTCTCACCGTGCGTCTAAGTCATTTCAGGAAACATCCGTTCGAAGCAAAAGGGAAGAGTGCAGAATGCCAAAGCCACCGAAATAAACTTGGTCCAGCGGTAGTACCGAGCGCATCAGCGGTAGTACTGCTCCCTCCAACAAGCGGTAGTACCGTTGGTAGTACCACCAGAAGTACCGCCAGAGTAAATTTGGTTATTGCAATCAGCAGTACTGTCCCAGTAGTACCGCTGGTACTTAGAAGATTTTGGACTACCATTTCCCACAACGGTAGTACCGCTACCGCCAGCGGTAGTACCGCTGGCAGTACCGGTCAAAGTACCTCCAGGAAAGTTTTGCTCATGGTAACTATTACGGTACTACAGCGGTAGTGCCCTAGTACTACCGCCAGCCATATCAATTTTATATCGAGTTCGTGGCCAGCGGTAGTACTTCCGCGGTTGTACCGCCCGCGTCCGGTGGCTAGGACGCCCCAGAGCGGTAGTACCGCCAGGCGTAAAATGGGTCAAACGGCTAGTTGTGAGGAGGGGGTATAAATACCGCATCCCCTTCTTCCGCAAGGGGTAGCTCGTGAAACATTATAGTCCAACACTTATTGAGCCTCCAAAAGCTAGATCTCTCCCGATTTCTCCACCCAAACTTGTTGATATTTGGAGGATTGAAGCAGAAGGCCCGATCTACATTTTGATGCGCGTGTAACACACGTTTGTTGGGAGACCCCAAAAGGAAGGTATGAAGAGCAAGTAGCAAGTTTCCCTCAGAAAGAAACCAAGGTAGAATCGACCAATAGGAGGAAGCAGTAACTTCAGAAGGTTGATGCAGCTGAGATAGCAGGGTGCACTACCGCTTAAGTAGAAACGTGGAACCTACACAACACAATCAAATCACTTTGCCCCAATGTAGAAGTGAGGTTGTCCATCTCACCGGTTTTGTTGAAAACAAAGAGGTTAAACATATGGTGTGGAAAATAGTATGAGAATAGTATGAAAACATAGCAGCAGTGTGAAAGCAGTGGAAACAGTGGTTGTATTATTAGTATGAGAAAATGGAACGGGTCCACAGTTCACTAGTGGTGTCTTTCCGTGAAAGATAAATAACATGTGTGGTGAACAAATTATAGCTGGGCAATTGGCAGAAATGAAGGCTGCACCGTAGTGCATATGCAAGACATAAATATTACCATGTGATTCATGTGGGCATTAGAACAAGATACATAGACCGTCACCCAAGTGCGTCTATGACTAATAATCCATCCTACGAATACCATCCGAACAAACATTGTGTGTTAAGTTGCAAGCAACAGATAATCGTTGTAAGGAAAGTGTGTGATGTAAACAATAAATCATCCTTAGACAAAGCATTGTTGTTTTCTCCCTAATGGAAACATCACATCCTCCATCCGTCACATTTCTGTCAATCGAGCACATATGCAGAGGAGGCATGAACCCACTATCGAGCATAAATACTCCCTCTTGGAGTTACTAGCATCTACTTGGCCAGAGCATCTATTAAT
Source organism: Alopecurus myosuroides (assembly GCA_028641055.1). Taxonomy (NCBI): domain Eukaryota; kingdom Viridiplantae; phylum Streptophyta; class Magnoliopsida; order Poales; family Poaceae; genus Alopecurus; species Alopecurus myosuroides. Next base: position 634,854,112 of record CM054057.1, on the reverse strand, counting down.
AACGGATAGCATGCATGATCATAAATAACATATACATGAAGATAACATGATAGATTTATAATAAGAAGACATAGCATTCAACATTCATCGGATCCCAGCAAACACAACATGTAGCATTACATAAAGATGATCTCGATCATGTGAGGCAGCTCACGAGATCTAAACATGAGGCATAAAGTGGAGGAGACAACCATCTAGCTACTTCTATGGAGCCGTAGTCCAAGGATGAACTACTCACGTATCACTTCAGAGGAGGGCATGGTGTTGTAGACCCCTCCGGTGATGAATTTCCCTCCTGGCAAGGTGCCGGGGAGAGCTCCAGAACCCTCCCGATCTCGGGATGACGATGACAGAGTTCTCGGGTGTTTTTTCGGGGAGAAGTGGTATATATCTAGTTTTTATATGTCGGGGGGATTATATAGGCGAAAGAGAGATGGCAAAGGTCACCTGGGGGGCCCAGACCACCCCTAAGCGCGGCCAGGGGCACGCCGCCCTATGGTGTGGCCCCTCTCCGGGTCTCTTCGGGACTCCGTGGATCCTTCCGGAATTCTGAGACTTCCGGGCTTCGAATTTTCTAATTCCGAGAATATTTCCAGAACAACTTTACTGAAACAAAAAACAGCAGAAAACAAGGAGCTGGCTCTGTGGCATCTTGTTAATAGATTAGCCCCGGAAATTGATAAAAATGACATAAAGTGTATAGCAAACATGTAGGAAATAACATGAAAACAACATGGAACATTGAAAATTAAGGATATGTTTATGACGTCTCACATATTCACCGAGCCGTCCTTCATTTCCCAATCATTCACTTGAGGGATTTGAGTTTAGGGTTTCTTGTGGAAAACCTAGACTCCATTGCTACACTTGTTGGTGATTGGTGATTGTTGGGATCCCCCATTTGTTTGTGGGTGTGTTCCCCAAGCTTGTTTGTAAAGGATTTGATTCCCACATCAAAGGGATCAATAGTGGAAGGTGAACTAGGCCTTTGTGGCGTTGTTCATCGAAGAATATGATGAGGCCTTGTGGCTTTGTGTAGGGCTTCGTGGCGAAACTCACACCCCTCCAATGAGACATGCTCCCTTCACAAGGAGGAACTCGGGAATACATCGTGTCTCCGTGTGCTTACGATATCAGTTACCTCGTTCCCCACTCCTTTACTTGTGCGTGTGTTGTGCTTATTGTTGTTCTTGTCATATAGGTAAATGCACTGTAGTTGCATCATCTAGAGAATTTACCTTTGTGTCAAGCCTAGTTGTGAAAAAAATTAAAATTGGTCGTAGAACCTATTCACCCCCTTCTAGGTGCCCATACTATCCGTTCAATTTGTATAGGAGCATCGGCTCTTATTTTTGGGCTTAACCGCCTAAGAGTTTAGTATGGCCGATGATCCGGATGCCCCGTTTCCTCGGTGCAAGTCACTATGGATGATCTAAAGGAATTGCAAAATTCCTTGACCTTATACATGGACGTCAAAATGGATGAGTTGCGAACTCTTGTGTTGCAACTCATGAAAGCCAAGGGACCGTATGTATCCACTTGATCGCCTCCGGATGAAAATTTGGAGGGTAACAAACTTGGGGCAAATGGTGATCCACTAAAAGATGCTTCCGCTAAGAACTCCACCGGTAAGGGTATGAAAGGAAAAGGAGATTACACCTCCGTTGAGGGTGACTACTCTCCTGATCCTCCCGTCCCACATCCTCATATAATTCCTAGAGGAGATCTTCCTAAAATTTATGCACATTCTTTTGTTGAGTGGCAATATTACATTGAAACTCACTTAAACTCTTCTTGTATTGATCTTTGGAGGGTCACTCGAGATGGATACAAGCCTCATGACCCCAAGAACTTGACAAGAATAGAAGCCATAGACTGTCAACTCAAGTACACCGCCTTGTCCATCATTCAACAAGCCGTGGGTCCAAATCACATGCATTATCTTCAATAATATTCCACCGCCAAAGAAACATGGGATGCTCTCGTGGTCATGTTTGTGGGAAATGAGAGTATGCAAAGGATGCATGATGGTGAGAATCATGAAGACATGTATATAAGGCTCAATACTCTTGCCACCGCATTCAACAGTGTTGGTGCCAAGTATATTGATGATGTGTGGATCAAGAGTAAGTACATAAGCGCTCTTATGCCTTTTGAGCCCACAGACTTGAAGAGCGTCCAAGGAAGACATGACTTTGCATCATTGACCTCAACCCAAGTGATGAAAGATATGTGCTCCTACCAAGTGCAAACTAAGAATGCTCTAGACAACCGTGCTAGATACATGCACAAAGGAGCATCCTTTGTGAAGGCCAAGGTGGTGTCAAGGGAGGTTGATTATCAAGAAGCATGCATTGTGGACTTGGCTCCTTTGAAAGGTCAATAATATTACCCCGTGCTCAAGGATATCATTACGCTTGCCGTGCAAAAGTTTTGGAAGAATCCTCCCAAGGCCAAGGCATATGTTGAGGAGAAGACCAAGTCTAGCTATGGCAAAGAAGGGACTCAAAAAGGGAGTTCTTCTACAATTGTCAAGACAATCACCATTTCATTGTGGAGTGTCCCTATGAGAATAGGGAACACCTTGGTGGAAAGCTCCACAAGGACAAGTACAAGTTTGCTTACAAGAAGCCAAACTTCAAGAAGAAACCATTCAACAAGAAGCCTCCCACCAAGGGTGTGCTAGTGACTCAAGAGGATATTATTCTAGAAGTGATGAAGAAGAAGAAACCAAAAGTGACATGGTCGCTCTTGATATTGCTTCAATTCCATCATCTTAATCACTCTTTGAATCCCCCAATGAAAATCTTCCTAAATACCTCCGCCAAGTGCTTCATGGCTCATGCCTTGGAGGTATCACCTTCTCCTAACTCTAAGGCTCCAAATGAATTGGATAACAATGTTAGTCTTAGAGTAGAAGATGAAGTTGCCTCTTTGGATCTTTTTATTTCTAACATTCAAGGGGAGACCAAGAAGTACCTAGAACTCCTCATGAGCCAATTGGGAGAGGCCCATGAAGCTCATGACAAGAATGGTGAGATTCAAAGTAGGGATGCGGATGGAAAATCATATCTCGCTATGACTCTTGAGGAAGAGCATGATGGTAGGGTTTCTCTTGAGGAGGAACTTGAATCTATTGAAGAGTCACATAATGAACTTGTTTCTAAGATTACTAAAGAACGTGACCTTGCAATTGCTAAATATAAAAAGGCTAAAAAGGATAAGGTTGAGTTTGGGGTTGGTCATGATAAACTAATCGAGGAGTTTGAGAAGCTCACCGAGGCTCACAAGGATTTGGAGAGTCAACACTCTACCCTCAAAGAGTCACATGAACAAATTAAAACCCAACTTAATCAATTCAACACCCCTAGCACCTCTACTTCTTCTTGTGATCAGGAAAATATTATTGAGGAAAATGCTAGGTTGAACGATGAGCTAGGAAGTCTCAAGGGCAAGAGCCCTCAAGTCGAGAAGGTTGTGGCCTCAAGCCCACAAGTGGTTGCTTCTATACCATTAGTGGATGCTCCTAGGACACAAGTTGGTAAGAAAGGTCTTTGATATGTTGCCAAGAAGAAGAACAAGAACAAGAACAAGAATAACAACAACAAGAAGAAATCCAACAATGTTACTTCGAGTGGTATCGTCATTAGGGACAACACTACTCGTAGCATTTCCGCACAAGACAACAATGTTGTTTTGAGTGGTGTTTTCATTAGGGACAACACTCCTCTTAGCATCCCCGCGGGAACTAACAATCCACACCATTTCTTATATGTTATGGTGTTGTCAAAGCTAAATATGTTGGTCCTATTGAAGGTTTCATTGACTATACTATTTGGTTTCCAAAGACCCTTGTTGCTAACGCGAGGGGACCCTCCTCGGGTCCTAACTCTAGTCATTGATTTCTTGTAGGACTATGCTTCTGGTGGATCTAAATGGATAATTCATAGTGGATGCACTAGTCATATGACCGAAAGCAAGGAACTTGTGACGGAGTTGCACCCAAATACAAATGATGTAACCTTCACCTATGGAGATAGGTCCAAGTATAAGTATCGGGGTTTGGCAAGGTTGTGATTACTCCGGATATCACTATCAAGGATGTCATGCTTGTTGAATCCCTTGGTTAGAATTTACAATCAGTCCGTTCTCTTGGGAAGATTGGTTTTTCCGTCTTCTTTGATGTTGAAATTGTGGTCCTTTTGAGGAGCAAGACTCTAGACGTCGCATACGTGGGCATGTCGAAAATGTGTTGTTTGTGGTGGACTTTTCTAAGTATACCAACTCTCAATATATGTGTCTTTTCGTAAATGTGTATGTGGGATGGTTGTGGCATCGCCGCCTATCCCATGTCAATATAAGAACTTTGCAAAGTCTTCACAAAGGTGGCCTTATCCTCGGACTAAAAGAAAATTTTCCTTTTCAAAAGATCGCGTTTGTAGGTCGTGTTTTGAAGGAAAGATGCATGATATCCACCACAAGAGCAAGACAATTATCTCATAAAGAGGATCTTAGAGGTCCTCCATCTTAATCTCTTTGGTGCCGTGACCCAGGCAAGTCTTGTGGAAAGAAGTATTGCTTGGTGATTGTCAATGACTATTCAAGATACACTTGGGTTTATTTCTTCAAGTGCAAGAGTGAGACCCAACAAACTATCATCGACTTCTCCAACCAAGTGCAACATCACAACAACGTCCTAATCATGGCTATTCGGAGTGACAATGGATTCGAGTTCAAGAACTACACTTTGAATGAATTCCTTAGTGAAGAGGGTATTCATCATCAATATTCCACCACCTATACCCCTCAACAAAATGGTGTAGACGAGCGGAAGAATTGAACTCTATTGGATATGGCACAGACCATGTTGGTGGAGTATTCTTCTCCCCAATATTTACGGGCCGAAGCCGTGTCTACCGCATGCCACTCCTCCAACCGCCTTTACATTTGCAAGGTCCTAGAGAAGACTCCATATGAAATACTCACCGGCAACAAACCCAATGTCTCCTACTTCTGTATATTCGGGTGTAAGTTCTTCTATTTTATCAAGGGTGTTCGGTTGTCTAAGTTTCAATACAAAACTTTTGAGGGTATGTTTATTGGTTATGGTGCCGAATCCCACACTTATAATGTCTTTGACAAGTCCTCACGAATAGTCATCGAATCTTGTAGTGTGGTTTTCGAGGAAAATGATGGCTCCCAAGTGGCGCAATTTTATGTTTCTAATGTAGATGTTGAAATACCTCAAGAAGCCATAGGAAGGATGTGTGTGGGATTTTTCTGCCCCATTGAGGGACAACTTATGGCGAGTCAAGAAGGACTATTCTATACCCAAGTGGAGCCCTCCTATATAATAGAAGAACAAGCCAAGGACCCAAGTGATGCACCTAACCAAGAACAAGCTCAAGACCCTCCTCTTGTTGACCAAGTTACTACGCAAGAACCAAGTACTCCTCTCATTCAAGCTAGTCAAGGTCAAGGACAAGATCATGCTTCTTCATCCTCCTCTCCACAAGTTGATGCTATTATTGATGATAATGAAGACGGCGATGATGATTATCAAGGCCGACAAACCGGTCAAGACGGGGACCCAAATGATCAAGATGATCAAGTGATTCCTCCTCGCAATAATGGGGAGATCGAAGCCCGTCGTGCCAAGAGAATAAGAAGGGACTTGAACCGTATTGATGCATCCTATAACAAGGTGTTGGAAGATGTTCAAACTGGAAAATCCACTATAAGGCAATTGGCTCACTTTTGAGAGCATCAAGCTCATATATCCATGGTGGAACCAAGATTTTTTTAAATCTCTTGAGGACTCTGATTGGTTGGAAACTATGCATGATGAGCTCAATAACTTTGAGCTCAATAAAGTTTGGAAGCTAGTTGAGAATCCCAAGGATTGCCATTATTGGAACTAAGTGGATTTTCAAGAAGAAGCAAGATGAGCATGGTATTTTCATAAGGAAAAAGGCAAGATTGGTGGGTCAAGGCTACACCAAGTGGAAGGAATTGACTTTGATGAAACCTATGCTCCCGTGGCTCGCCTTGAGTCCATCTGTATCCTTCTTGCATATGCATCTTCACACAACTTCCAATTGCAACAAATGGATGTTAAAAGTTCTTTTCTCAGCGGTCCATTGAAACAGGAGGGATATGTTAAGCAACCTCCGGGGTTCGAGAACCCCAACTTCCATAACCATGTCTACAAACTCGAGAAGGCGCTCTATGGACTTAAACAAGCACCACGTGCGTGGTATGAGCACCTTAGAGAGTTATTGGAAGATCGTGGCTTTGAAGTTGGGAAGATTGACCCCACCCTTTTCACAAAGAGGGTAAAGGGAGATATTTTCATATGCCAACTCTACGTGGACGATATTATCTTTGGCTCAACTAACCAAGATTTTAATAAGGAGTTTTCAAACATTATGGCTGACAGGTTTGAGATGTCCATGATGGGAGAGCTTAAATTCTTCCTTGGTTTTGAGATCAAGCAATTGGCTCATGGGACTTTTATTTCTCAAGCCAAGTATACCCAAGACATACTCAATAGGTTTAATATCCAAGTTGCAAATGAGAAGCCATCTCCTATGCAAGTCAAATGACACCTCAAGCGCAATCCGGATGGTAAAGATGTCGACCAAAAGTTTTATCGTTCTATGATTGGTTCTTTGCTTTATCTTTGTGCATCTAGGCCCGATATTGTGTTTAGTGTAGAGGTATCAAGAGGCTCCTAAGGAAAGCCACTCGGTGGCGGTCCATTGGATCTTTCGGTATTTGGTTCATATCTCAAGGTTTGGTTTGTGGTACCCAAATGGGGCACAATTTTCTCTCAAGGGCTACACGGACTCGGATTGGGCCAGTGATCAAGATTATAGGAAGTCTACTTCCAGGGCTTCACAATTTATTGGTAGGTCCTTGGTGTGTTGGTCTTCCAAAAAGCAAAATTGTATATCTCTCTCCATCGCCGAAGCCGAGTATGTGGTGGCCGCTAGTGCTTGCACGCAATTACTATGGATGTGGAAAAACCTCAAAGAGTATGACATGCATATGGATAAGGTGCCTCTTATGTGTGACATTGAAAGTGCCATCAAGATTTCCCACAACCCCCTGCAACATACAAGGATAAAGCATATTGAGATTCGTCATCATTTTATCTAGGATCATGTGGCAAGAGGTGATATTTAGCTAGCATATGTCCCGACCAAGGTTAATCTCGCGGAAATCTTTACGAAGCCACTTGATGATGCAAGATTCATGTTTTTGAGGAATGAGCTCAACATCATTGATTCAAGGATTTTGACTTGAGTATCTTGCACACACCCCTATGGTTAACTATGTATTAGGGTTTAGGTGTAGACATGGATATAGGGGGAGTGTTATCCTAACACATTGGGTTCTCCCTCCCCCCATCATGCCCAACACAAAAATTCATTTGTATTTCTCTATTTCTAATGTTGAATTGTGAGCTTCAATGTCTAGAATTGGCAATGCACCCAAGATATATCTTCGCGGTGTTATACCATGATCTCTTACATGGTGGCTTAGGACACCAACCTCTTCTCTTGAAGAGTTGATTCTTATTTGGATTTTATTTGACCTTTTTTCTCTCTTTGTGAGTTTTCGTTGGCGTTTGGGAAACACACTCTCTCTTGTTCTTACGTGTTTTGTTTTCCTTGAAAAGTTTGAATGTGTAGCACCATCTCAGTTTGAGCTCTTAACCCAAGCCTATTGTTCTCCCCCTCAAACAAATTATGTTCCAAATTTTTTAATATTTTTTATCTCTTGTCGGAAGGAAGGAAACCTGGCTAGCAGTACTACCGCCAGTGGCAGCGGTACTATCGCTGTAACTGACAGTAGCACCCAGCGCACGGTACTACCGGCAATTGCCAATGGTACTACCGCTGCTAGAGTTCGTGGCTAGCACAAACTCCAGGAGCGGTACTACCTCACGGTACCGGAAGTCCCAGGTGGGCAGTACTACCGCTGAGCACAACGGTACTACCGATGCGGTCAGAATCATGGGGTTAAATACAGATCTGGGAGAGGGAGTTACCCTTTTTACCTCCTCTCTCCCTCATTCACCCCAAACCAAGATCTCGCCGCCGCCGCTCCTTCCATCCTCCGGGGAAGTTTCTCTCCGGCCATTAAGTGCTCCTCTCACGCTGAAGGAAGCCCGAGGATCACCTCCAACCTCTTCTCCACGAAGATGAGCTCTAGTAACCTATCCAATCTCTCTCTCCCTTGAGTTGATCTTGTGATATGAAGTTGTTTAGGGTTAAAGAGATTTCCTAGCCTAGAAGTGGTTTGATGTGATGCCTAAACATTTAGATTCCCTACGAATTTTTAGTGCAATTGATCTAGGTTGGAATCGGCCGTACCTTGGGTGCCATGTAGATCCTCCAACAGCGGTACTACCTCTAGCAACAACGAAACTGCCGCTATGGATGGAACTGCTAGAAACAATGGTACCACTGTGGCTCCCAGCGGTACTACTGCTTTCTAGAGTTTATGCACTTCCTATTCCTCTATGAATCTTTTCGTAGATCATTTGATTGAAGTTATCTTTCCTCATTGCTATCCCCCTGTCGTAGGTGCAGGTGCTAGTGGTTCCAAGGGTGGAGGTCGCAAGCGCCCGACTAAGAGGACACACAAGAACTCCGAGCAAGATGAGACCCTAGAGGTGATGCCTCAGGGTAATTTGACTAGGAGGTAGAGGTCAGTGTTGATGAAGTCTCAGGGTGCCAGGGATAATTCCATCTCACTCATGCCATATGAGCAATTCCGTAGAGAGAGGAGAACCAACCCTATAAAAGGCCCAGGGATGCTAGGGCCAATGAGTGCTTCTGGACTCGCTTCCAGGAGCGTATCTTCTATGAGGAGTACCCGCTGAACAAGAACAAGGTGGTGACTCAGTTCTCTATCAATGTGCCTTTCATGAGAACCAAGATGGATTATTTTGGAGAAACACTTGAGATCTGTGAGGAGTTTGGTCTTCTGGAATTCATTGAGATCAACGAAGACTATGATGAGAATCTTGTGGGACAATTCTATGCCACTCTCTACTTTCACACGGATGAGAGGAGGATCACATGGATGGCCAAGGATCAGAAATTCTCAGCTTCTTGGGTTGAGTTTGCTAAAATGTTTTGTCTTCAAGAGTTTGGAGAGGTTCCAGATGCCGTCTTCTCCACCACATACTCCTGGGTTCCTTACCCGGGGAAATCTATGCCTCCTTGGGACATGTATGATTTCTACATCCCTGGACGTGCTATGGTTGGTTTCTCCAAGAACCTGCTGCCTGTGTATGACATTCTGCACCGGATCTTCTGGAACACTCTTGCTCCTCGTGTTGGGAACTTTGATCAGATCCACGGCTCTTAGACTGATTTGATGGTCTATGCTCATAGGTGCCGTGGTGATGGTCTCGGGCTTGGTGTAATGGATATCATATGGAACGAGATGTACAACTCTATGATGAAGAGAAGGGTTGATGTGTTTGCTGCTCTTGTGTTCAAACTCATAGCCACTACTTGGCGACGTGCTCAACTTCCTTATGCTCTCTTGGATAATGACAAAGAGCTCACTACTCACTGCGTCAAGAAGCTTCGTGTTAAGAAGCACTTGCCTCCTCTTCTTAGTGCTGATGATCTTGGTGCCGACACCGATGGAACTAGTGACTCTGGCTTTGAGATGGAGGGAAGGGCTAAGAGGAATGGGTTTCGCAAGTGGATGTCCGAGACTCTGAATAAGGTTTTCTGCCATCTAGTTCACATGGATAATAAAGCTGACCTTGCTCATGTTCGTAGCAAGAAGGACCGTCAGCTGACCCGTGACAGATTTGCCCATCTTGGGGTGCCCTTTCGTCCTGGCTCTAAGGATAGGATCACTGGTTCCAATGAGTGGAAGTCCAAGCATGGTGGTTCTTGGGTGGACCCTGATCTTCTTGATGATGCTACCACTTCCCATGAGCCAGGGACTCGTGGTTCCACTAATGATGAAGCTGAAGATGTCAACACCGAGGATGAGCATGGTCTGCGGAGTCCTGCAAGCGCCTCTAGCCCAAGCGAGTGATCTCCGTGGGGCGTTAGCATCGCCTCTTCCCTTTTTGGTACCTTGATGCCAAAGGGGGAGAGAGTTCTATATAGGCTCGTTTTATTATTTGCTTGGGTGGTTGTGTCAAACTTTGGAGTCTTTGTGTCGTATTCGTGTCATTTATGTTGAACCTTTATCTCGTTGCGATCTTTTGTTGGATCTTATCGGTTTTATCTATCTATCTTTTGTGGAAAGTGTTATTTGTTATTGTTGGTATATCTTTGATCTTTCTAGGCTTCTAAAAGATGGGGTGAGATCACAATCTTAAAGGAATTTTTTTTGCCTCAACAGCAAATAGTCTTGACTTATCACATTTTCCTCTCAAGAATTGCTCCGCCTAAATTTTACGAGCTCTCTTAGCGGTGTTGTCATCAATCTCCAAAAAGGGGGAGATTGAAAGTGTATTTATGCATTTGATATCTCGTATGTTTTGGAGTTGATAAAAACACGATTAAGTTTCTAACCGTGCGTCTAAGTCATTTTAGGAAACATAGTTTCGATGTAAAACGGAAGAGTGCAGAATGCCAAAGCCACCAAAATCAACTTGGACCAGTGGTAGTACCAGGCGCATAACGATAGTGCCGCTCTCTGGAGTGATTGGTAGTACCGTTGGTAGTACTGCCAAAAGTACCGCCAGAGTAAATTTGGCTACTGCAATCAGCGATACTGGCCCAGTAGTACTACTGGTACTTAGAAGATTTTGGAGCAACACTTCCCACGATGGTAGTACCTCTACCGCCAGCGGTAGTACCGATCCTTCGAGGAAGCGGAAGTACCGCTGGTAGTATCGGTCAAAGTACCGCCATGGAAGTTTTGCTCACGGTAGCCATTACGGTACTAGAGTGGTAGTGCCCTAGTACTACCGCCAGCCACATCGATTTTATATCGAGTTCGTGGCCAGTGGTAGTACCGTGGGCCTAGTAGTAGTACCACTGCTGGAAGTACTGCAGTACTTCCGCAGTTGTACCACCCACGTTCAGTGGCTGGGACTCCCCAGTACCGTGGTGGTTGCCAGCGAGCGGTAGTACCGCTGCTCCCAGCAGTAGTACCGCCAGGCGTAAAATGGGTCAAACGGCTAGTTGTGAGGAGGGGCGTATAAATAACCCATCCCCTTCTTCCCCAAGGGGTAGCTCGTGAAGCATTGAAGTCCAGCACTTATTGAGCCTCCAAAAGCTAGATAATACTTGGAGGATTGAAGGAGAAGGCCCCGATCTACATCTTTACCGAGCCGTTCTTCATTTCCCCCTCATTCATTTGAGGGATTTGAGTCTAGGGTTTCTTGTGGAAAACCTAGACTCCATTGCAACACTTGTTGGTGATTGGTGATTGTTGGTTGTGTCACACCCCAGTTTTTGGATCCTTGTACCGTAGTTAAAGGAGACAAAAATGTGGGCCAACAATTTTTTTCTTTCAACATGTTTGTGTGAACCAACATGTGTATGTGACAATGGTCATATAACTATTCCAAGAAATATTTTCTTTCAAAATAAATATTATTTTTCCTGATGATTACTATTGCTTCTATGATGTTTTTCATCTGATGCTTTGATGAATTTTTGCCCCAAGTGTTGGACCAAGGTTGTTTTCAACCTAACAATATTGTCTGTCTTTGTTTGAATCAAGAAAACAAGATGGCAATAGAAAATTTTGATGTTTTATTTTGACGATTCTATTTGGAATTATTTCTGAAAAACTAGTCAAGTATCAATATCTAGCACTTGTTTTCAATATGTTAGAAAATCACATTTTATGTTTTCTTGGCATGAAAATGTTCTCTGATATATGGACTACTAATATATGAGCTTGGTTTGATTTGTGGAGTTTGAAAACAATCAATTGCATGATTGTTTTCGTGGAAGAAAAATAAGATAGAAAACAAAGATTTTGGAAAACAGAGAAAAACAGAAACTAGACCTTTTTCCCACTTGTTTTCATAGCCTTCCACATTCCTAAACAAATAATAAAAATATGTTTATGAATATTTATAACATGATTAACAATTACCAGCTTAAATTTTCACTATTGTACTTCATTTGTTATTTTAGTCAAGCATGAACTTTTCTCTGTTTTTAACAGTTCCGGCACTTATAAAATATTTCAGTGTTGTCACACCCCAGTTTTTGGATTATTGTACTCTGGTCAAGAAGACAAAAATTATTGCCAACATTTTTTTTAACAACATGATTGTTTGAACTAACATGTGTTTATGACCTTCATCATATTTGCAACACAAGTTTTGTTTCTTGATAAAACCAATATCAATTTTTTCTAAAATCAATTCTTTAAATTTTTTGTTGTTTTCTCTGTTGATTACTGAGTAAATTTTATTCCAAGACTTGGATCATTCTTGTTTGCATCTTAAAATAAACTTTTAACTTCGTTGGATCCAAGAAAACAAAATTTCAAAATGATTAATGAAAGTTTACTTTTAAGTTTTCTATAGAAAAGAATTCCTTAAAACATAGTCAAGTACCTGTTTTCCACCTTTGTTTTCACTAGGCTATAAAATGTTATTTTATGTTTTCTTGAATTTTATTTGTTCCTTGATATATGTACTACAAATCCATCAGCTTGGTTTTATTTTTGTATTAATAAAAATTATGTTTTGCTTGTTGTTTTTGTGGTATAAAAATAAGGCAGAAAAAGGCATTTTTGGAAACAGAGAAAAATAGAAAGTACACCTTTTTCCATATTGTTTTCATGGCCTTAAAATATTTCAAATTTGTTTTCAAAAGATGTTTCTGAAAGTTTGTAACATGGTTAACAAGTTCCCACTTTGAAAACAAATTATGGAAACCATTTGACCCTTGAAAACAAACCCAACTTCTTGCTCATTCCATCTATTTCCAACACTTCGAAATTTTCTCTAAGGCTTGACAGAATTTTCTGAACTTTTTAGGAACAGTGTGGATGCACTTTTGGAAATTTGTTTTCTTTGCAAGTTTTGAGGTGTAACCTTGTCAAATGTGTTGACTAACTCATTGACTCAAACCAGGATGCATTCTTTTGCATCTAGAAGCCTTGAGTGAGAAGGAATGAGGTGAGAGAAGAGAGAGGAGACAAGGGTGATGTGGAAAGTATGGGACTCCATACTTTGACCCATTTGACTTGTACTTGCCTCCCCTAGCCCCCAAAAGCCAGGCATTGACCTGCCCCTTCGTGGTCTTGGCCTTTGGCAACCTGAGCTTGAAGTAGAATGACCAAACAAGCCCCTGGGCGCCTCAATGCCAATGCTTGGCATGGACCCGAGCCCTAGCTTTGACCCACGGTTACAAGTCTCCAGAGCCCTATCCCCTGCGCCACTACACTCTCTCACACTCACACCTCTCGCCCAAGTCAAGATCTAGCCCTTCCCTTGCCCCTTGGAGCTTGCCCGTGCCAGTAAACCCGACGATCACCGGTGGGAGCTCGAGGTAGCATCCCCCTCTCCCGTGCCTTCCCCACCCCCTCCACTGCCCTGGATGGCTTCCCCTTACTCCCCTGACACGCGCTGACACCTCCCCTTGCCCTCTGCCCGCAGGGATCGCCGCCGCCATCCGTGAACGCCGCCACGGGCACCGGCCGCGCGTCGCCGCCTGGAGCCGCGCCCGATGCCACCATCGACACCCCTCGACTCCCCGTGGACCCAGCTAGCTCCCCCGAGCCACGCCACTACTCCCCGAGCCCCCTAGGTGAGCCACCGTGCGGATCCGCCGCTGGCCCCGTCGAGAGAGAGAGAGAGAGAGAGGAGAGCGGAGAGGAGGAAGAGAGAGAGAGAGTCGCCCGATCGAAGATCAACGGCCACGCTTGAATGCGGCCGTTCCCGCGCTGGCCGCGCGCTCGCAGCGTGTTTGGGCCGCGCCGCTGGTTAGCTAGGCCGCCCCCGCGAGAAACCCTAGCCCGCCCTTGCTTTTCCTTTTCTTTTTAAATCTATACAGTTTGAGCATGTTTGCTTTTGGTCTATGAAAAATACCTAGAGTGTAAAATAAAATCTACCAAAAATCTTTAACCTAGTATTATGTTTTTCGCACCACATAAATTTGTAGATCTAAGTTTGGACTGGTATTTTAATCACAAGACCTGTTTTGCCACAGGGTGTCCGAAAGCTTGTTTTGAGCATAACTTTTTGAATATGTAACCATTTGGTCAAATCAAACTGTTTTGGATAGCTTTTGAATAGATCTATCACTAGGATTTTGCCTCACATCAAGGTGATCTACCAAATGGATATGCCATCCATTTTGGTAAAAGGCCAGTAGGCTTTTCTAGGATTTTTAGAGTGAGTTTAAAAATGCTTTTTGAGGAAAATCCAGTTGGATGACTTTGGTTGTGACTAGATCTATGTAATACTAGCTTGGTTTAATTTTTGGAGCCATAGATTAATTTTGGTGAGCAGATCTAGAAAACAGCACTTTCTGTTTTCTTTAATATTTGTGTATATGTTTGAATGAAAATGTGTGATTGTTTGTATCTTGTTTCCTAGCATGTATAGAATTGTTACCACTTGTTATTAGGATATTTCCTTGAAGTATATCTACCTTAGAAAGTGTGTGCATGATTGGAAAGTCAGACAAGAGTAGGAATAACAATTGTTATTTTCTAGTTTTATTATTTGGAATATTTGTGTGAGAAAATCTTTGTGTGCTTGATTGACTAAGCTTGTATTATGTTTGTTATGAGTCCAGTACCACTTAGGTACTGTTATTTTGTTGAATCATCTCTGTTAGCTTGCATGGTATTCTATATCAAAGCATGTGTAAGTTTTGTTATTTGTTCTCACTAGACTTGTTTTCACTAGTATGAGTAGCCTAGTATTAATTGATTTGCTATATTAATTTTGTCATGAGTAACCAGAGGCTTTGTACCTCTTTTTCCTTGGTATTAGTGGTCCCATAACCCACTGGTCCCATTGCAATTAGGTTAAGGGTGAAGATCCCCTACCATTGCACTAGTGTAAAAATAGCATGTATTCCTATAGGATTGATTGTTATTTCCCCCCAAGGAAAATAGATTATTTGTTTCACTTATGAAAGTGAAAAGTTTATTTATTATTTGTGAATATTTGTATGTTTGGTGTGATTCATTTGTTAGCATAATATTCCTTAGGAGTATCATGTTAAGAAATGCTTCACCATGTTTGCTTAATTCAATTGTTTGCTAATATAATAATTCCTTGTGATTGATAGATTATTGGTGAATGATTTTTATGAGTGTTTGGATTTTTGAAAAGTCTTAGTTAATATTTCATTGAGTGCATAGCTACTGGTTGTGTAGTTTATACCTTGGTTGTTTGCTATTTAATTAATTAGAAAAGCATGTATTACTAGAATTGGTTTATGCTTAGTAGAGTGTTTCATAGAATTATTTTTGTGTTTATGCTTACTAGCATGTGTAAGATGTATGTGCTATTAGTAGGTATTTATATTCACGACTTTCTTGTTTAGAGTTAAGCATCCTTGTAGCATTGTTTGCTTCTCTGGTGCTGAACTAGTGTCACCACTAGAAATTATGGCTTTGCTCTAGTATTGTTGCCTTTTATTTTATGAGTGTATTCTTTATTCTAGCATGTTTAGGAAGTTATTACTTATGTTATTATGCCCTGACTTCTTGAGTTGCTTGTTGCTATTAGTTGTAAAATACCATTGTTCTTATAGTAAGCTTGTGTAGAATTTTCCATACTAGTATATTTAGTGCAGTCCTTTTTTTATGTTATTTGATAGGAGTATTATCTTGAGTGGTGATTGTGTTTTAGATTATATTTTATGACTTGTCACCATTGATTTTAGCTACTGGTTTGTTTGTTTATTTTCATGATTGATGAATTCCATAACTTTGAGTAGACATAAGTATAGTCTATAACTAGCTTATTCATTGTGGCGTGTTTGCTTGTTGTTTAGAATTTGTCTGAGTGACTACCTTAGCATGAGAATTGTTCTTATGTGATGGTTTTGCTAGTGTTGTTGTTGTTCTTAGTAGTATCTTGATATCTAGGCATTATAAGCCAAGCTATTTTTATTATTTTCTTTTTTCCAAAAATCCCCTTAAGAATAAGCTAGGGTGATAGGTTTTGAAATTTCAAATTTTTTGAAATTGGTTTGACGCATTTTCGATTTGTAATTCAAAAGTTATAAGCATTTTAGTTTTTGTTTAAAAAAAGGGGAAACGGAAAGGGCCGGCCGAGCCAGCCCAGCGCGCGCGCAGCGCAGCGGAGATGGGCCAGCCCAACCAGCCCGCGTCGTTTCGCTGCGGAAGCAATTGATAAAAAAAAACTCCCGCGCCCGCTGACGCGTGGGCCCCGCCCACGACGTCAGCGATGACGTCACCTCGCCGGAATCTGCTCCGAACACGGAGGCGGTTGCCGCCGCCTCGCGGAATCTGCACCGGCCACGCCCCCGTTCGCCCCCTCCCGCACGCCACCCGCCTATATATACGCCCCCTCCCCCGCCTCGACGTCCACACCACCTCGTGCTCCGCGCGCCGCCTCGAAACCCTAGCCGCCGCCGCCTATATCCGCCGCCGCCGCACGGGCGAACTCGCCGCCGGCGATTCCCGCCCCGAGAGCCACCGCCGCCACCACCCCCGGGTTCGCGAGGAGGAGAGGAACGCGCCGGTGACCACGCCGCCGCCGGAGGACGTCCCCATCGCCACCGCCATCCACGCCCCCGCCGCCGCCGGCCATCTCCGGTGAGCCCCTGCGCGCGATCCGTTCTGGGCCGTCGGATCTCGATCCGACGGCACAGATCAGATCTGACCGCGGTCAACAGCCGCGCTGACATCATGCTGACGTCGTGCATGCGTCAGCACGGTCAACCCGGTCAATTTTCGTTTAATTTTTTTAAAAAAATTCCAGATTTTGTTTAAATCTTGTAAAATCAATATCTTTAGATCTATAGCTCCAAATTACGTATATAATATACCAAACGAAAGAGAAAAAGAAGATCTATCCATCTACGCAATCAAATCTATGTTTTGTCCTATATTTATTTTCTGTTTTCAAATATGATTTTTAGGCTTTTTAAATCATATAAAATCAACCGTAGCTCAAATTTCATGAAATATTTTTTGTATAATCTTGTTTTGATTAGATCTATCCAAGAAAAATAACATTAACTTGTGTAGATGCTTAATTCAAGTTAGATCTTGCATGTTCTTAATCTAGCACTATTAAATATTTATAATTGCCTTAATTATTTTCTTTGCAATAAAAACACTTTTCTTGCATCATACATGTCATTAACAACCATAGGATGATAATAGATCTATTTGTACATTAATAAACTTTAATGCATGTATGTGTTGCATATGGTTATGTCTTGTTGCTTATGTATGTTTATTGCAACGTGTAGATTACAACGACTACAACGAGTGCGTTTGCGAGGACTGTGTGAACAACTGCTCGTGTTGTCAAGGCAAGTGACACACATGAACCCTCTATTTTACTATATGCATTAGATCTTTATAGTAGTTATGCATGAGTAGGAGTTGAGTGATATCGCTATGCTAGATTGCTTTACTAACACCCAAGTGGAGTGATCATATGTTACCCTAGATTGTAGCAATCCATTGTTAGGCAAACATCGTACTTGTATATTGCTTAGCCATGCTATAGATATCGTGGTTGGGATTATTATCATGTTAAAGTATTGCTCGTTATTTTAATTGCTTATGAAAACAACATGATAATTAATTAACCATTGGGCGGATTGCTAGCATGTCATCAGAGTACAAAGTTTGGTGGGGACCGCCGCCCAATATATTGAGATTATGTTTAGTTTCTTTATGTAGTTGTTCTTGCGTGCAACCGTGTTTCATATTAGTATGGGCTAGACATAATTTGTAGGTTGTGGTGACTCGAACCCAACGTGTCCAGAGATGTAGAATAGTGGTAGGATGGTCCGGCTCGTGGAGGGTTTGGGGATCTACTTCTTATGAGTTATGGCTTAATCTTCTTTGCTTCCGTGTTACTAATGGTGTATCATGGTGTTTGGGGTCGATTAGGCAACACGGGTAAAGGGCACAAACCTCGCGAGGGTTAAAACTAAGATCTTAACCGTGTTCCATTGGTTAGGGACCATTCAACAACTAGATGAGAAACATGACATATCTCGTCCATTCTCGTTTTATTAATTACTACCAACATGACTATGGGTTATTGGAGAAGTGCCTGATGGTGTTTCAGTGTGCTAATCCAAAGGGTAGGAGCACTTTTCTATCAACCAAAGTGTCCAAATATGTGCAAAAATTTAATTTCTAATAAATGATAGGTCAAATGCCTTTATGCAAAATAGCCTTCAAACTCCACCAGCCAAAATATGCATGTAGACTAGCACTTGCCATTTATATACCACCATAGTGTCACTTGCCACCATTGCTCAGAATGATCTGACCTCCTTCTGGGGCCTGCATATTCCAACGTGCAGGTTATTCGGATTCGGATTAGCTTTCGTAGATTTTCGAGGCTTCACATCAACCTTTGTTCGCCTGTGGCGTGCAAACAAGAAGATGGAGGTCTACCGCTGCTTTGTTGTGTTATTAATAATTATTTTGAGCTAGCACTTCGCTATGCAGTTTGTAATAAATTACTTTACTCTGGATATTCGATAGTATTCAATACATTTGTTTCCTTTGATTACTATCTGTGTTGTGTGTGCTGGTGAACGGTCCAGGGCCAGTACTACACGCAAAAGTATAGCCTATGATGGGCTGTACTACTACAGTTATTGATTGCAACCAAGGAAAAGTAACTTTTAATGTTAATGACAAAGAGCACACAGTTTATTTTCCCAGGAAGATTGATAAGAAATATGGTCTAAATTCAATTGAAAACATTGAGACCATCAATATTGGAGAATTCTATTGTCCTATTCCAATGCCACAGAAACAGACCATGTCTATCAAAGTTGAGGTAACATAATCATTTAGTGAAATGCAAAGTTTTGCTTCATATAAAATTGTTTTGGTAACAAGACTTGATAAACCTTTTTAACAAAGTTATTTTGAATGAAGGAAACAATGTTTTCACTATGTTTTCACCATGTTTACTTTTTTTTACTCATGTTTTCACCATCCCCAATTATGTTTTCACTACATTTTCCTATGTTCCCGCTGGTTATTTGCATACTAGATTGTCTTAGAACTTCTGTAGATTTGGTTTGCATTTGTTTTCCTTCGTTCCATAATTGTTTTCCCGGATTATAATCATTTATCAAAACCTCGAAATTCCCTGAAAATAAAGTTTCTCAAAAAATTCCAGAAAATTTATATTAAATGTTTACGCTGAAAATGGGGCAGAGAGACACCTAAGACAACGCAGGGGGACCCACCATGCGACCACACCATGTGGTGGCGTGGACAAATGCCAGGCCGCAACAGGGCATGGTGTGGGGCCCCTGGCCCTCCACTTGCTCCTCCAACTACCACTTCACTCTCTCTCCCGACCAAACACACCACCCCTGCTCAAACTCGTGTTCTTGCTGTTCTTGCTCGCTATTTTTGATCTCCTTGCTCAACGCATCTTTGCTACTGAGATTTGGGGCATTTTTTTCTAGTATGTGACTCCTCCGATTATCCAAGTAGAATTTTGTTTAGTGGAGTATTTCTTGAGTATGTTGGTACCATAGGTGACAGGTTATGTGAGCTTGCATTCTTTTTCTATGTGTAGATAAATTAGTTTTGATGCATGTATACCTCTTACAAGTCTCTACAATAGTTTCTTTCATATAGTTACTTCAAAATCATTTTTTATGATGCTTGTTAAAAATTTCAGAAATGGAGGAGAATACACACAAACTTGACCAGCATGAATTGGAGGTGCATGAAGTCATGAGAGTCCACCGTGAAGAGAGTGTATTCCCCTCCATCTATCCATGCTATGAATTCATGAATGATGCATGGATTCTGCAGGATTTCCAAATTTCAATCTCTAATGCGGGGTTGGAATATTTATTTGATGGTGAACCTAGCCAATATGCAAAACTAATTATGTCTGTTGTGCAGAATTTTAGTTTCAGTTGGTCCTTGCCTAACCCCATGGTTCACTATAAAATTTATAATAAAATTATCAACTTTCCCTTTGATGATTTTTGTGCAGCCATTAAGGTGACACAGTGGGGATTGCATGAGAAGATAAAAGGGAAGCCTAAGCCACTCATGGACCTATATAAACAAATCTCCAAGGGAGAATCTTCTCATATAAGAGTGGTAAAATTCAAAATATTCAACTCCCACTATTCGATAGTTTCCTATTTCAATGCCAAGTATGTTCTTGTTAGGAAGACTACAAACAAATTATCTGCTTCTGATTTGCTTTCATCTTAGCTGTCTTGAGATGATATAGGACCTAGAATTTTGGTGCTTTAATAGCTTTTCATCTTGCTGCTAACCGTGAGAAAGGGGGAATTTGTGGAGGTCTCATTACCTCTCGTTTATTAGCTTTGCATGGTGTGATGCCGGACCGTTTAGACACTAAGTTTTCCATAAAGAGGCTTGATATTAATTCCATGATAAAATGTAAAAAAAAAATTCTACTTGGGCTGACTTGAATAACATATCTTATGAAATAACCTTTTTTTTTTGAGAAATCACGGTGGAGAGTAGTGAAGTCTGGTCGATTAGTCAATTTGCTTGCGCCTCTTTTGTTTAACCTTGATGTTAGGGATGGATGGTCATTCCTGGAGAATAATTTGATGCATACATAGAGGAGCACTACAAGCATGTAGAGGATACTGGAGAGGAGGCCGAATATAATTTCTTCATATCTTGTGACAATGCGGAGTTTCCGTACCAGCACCCTGATTATGATTGTGGGCCTTTTGCTCCGTCTTCACGGGAGCCTAATTACGATCATGCTAAGGACGATCCACTAGCCTGGAGCTTCTACCCGCGTTGGGACTAATCTCCACTTAGGCCAAAAGACTAACCTTGGGGAAGGGGTATACCGACATCACACTCATTTACATATCATAATTATGTCGGCACTTCGTATATCCATGTTTCTGTTTCTTTCTTTTCCATTGTGTTTCTTGTTTAGTTTCTGCTTTCCAAAACACAAAAGGACCAAAAATATTTATGTTGTTTCTCTTTATTTGTTTCTTTAGTTTCTATTATTAGTTTGCTTTACTTTCTAGTTTCAATTTGTTATTCAAAAATCCAAAATGATTTTTCTTTGTTTGCTTGTGTCCTTCTGTTCTTGTTTTAAATTCAAAACCCAATTTTTTTTGTTCTTCTTCAGTTTTGTAAAGTTTTCTGCAGAGTTCAACAGTCTTCCATGACTCCATTGGACCCATGTTATCATTTCATATCATTCAAGACACACAAGTGAAAAGCAATAATGACGATTTATGACAATTGAAGTTCTGGTAAGAGGCTGGTATGAACTCTATTTGTTTTCATTTTTGTACATATACTCATCCATGTGGACATGCTTAGTTTGTTCGTGTAAGGTGTATGTTATTTAATGGATGCTTAGTAGTTTGTGCTCTCTTATGATCGGTTCCAACTTACTAATAGTAGATGGCATGTCGTATAAATGTTTGCTTGCATTGTTCTATTCATAAAAGGGTATGAGATTGTGGTATCCTCCTCTGAATGTGACATTTGAATTGACTTGGAACATGCTCACGTATGCATATGACTGAAACCAAAAATTCAATTAAGCCTTGATGATTTATTTTTCCTCAGAGTTCATGTATCACTTTTATGTCCCCGTTAATTTTGTTCTGTCGCAAGCATGATTATGACGGATACTGCTCTCTTGATTGTTGCTTCCCAATCTATTGCTAGCCTTCTTGTAATGAGCGGGAATGTTGCTCGTGCTTCCAAATCCCTGAAAACCAATTCATTATAAATTTTCCACTATAAATTCCTATACATGGTATTTGAAGCCATTCCAAGTAAATTTTCATGTGCTACCTTTAAAATCTTCAAAATACTTCTCATTTTGTGACACTATTTTGGCTCATGGGCAAGTACTAGTTGGGTTTGTTATCTTCCATACTAAATTAAGTACCCCCTGACTTGCATGCTTCATGTTCTTGTCACTAATTTTGCAAAGAGCTGGTTAGTCCACTATAACATCCAAAAGTAAAGAAAGTAAAATAGGCGCTCCTCCATGGTATGTGGTTGTTGGCAGGCACCTAAGGATTCAGTTAGCCATGGTTTGTGATAAGTAAAGGTTGGGATGAGTGTCAAGATATATATAAAAGTGCATACTATAAATTCCTAATATCAATAATTCGAAACCGCTCTCAGCTTGCTTAGTGTGGAAGATAACAAGAACTCTATTACCATTCATTGACATAAAGAACCACCTCCCAAAATTACTTTACTTATGTTTTAATAATAAAAATCTCTAGAGCATGTTAATCCCTGCTTCCCTCTGCGAAGGGCCAATCTTTTACTTTATTGTTGAGTCACCATCTTTTCTTTGAGCACCTTCTCAAGAGCATAACTGTCATTCTTAGTGTAATGGGATTTTCCCAGAACACGGTTAATTGTGGTATAACTTTGATGCTTTTATCTTTGATATCTCTACTTCTAGTGTTCACTTGAACTTCAGAGGTGCTCTGGCCTTTATATTTTGATCCACAAATAAGGGCAAGCGAGATACCACTTTATCATATCTTATTATGAACATTGCAATCCTGCAAATAGATATACTTCATGTTGCTTATTATTAGTCTGTTGGTATCTCTTCATGGTTTGTGTAACTATTAGGTGGCTTTATTTGCATACTTCTTATTCTGAATTGCCTAAGTGCTTGATCATATAGTGAGAATATATACATCGTATGAAGCAAATGTGTTCGTATAAGTTCTTTTATCGCACTCAGTTGTTAAATGAATTTCTTGAGGACAGGCAATAAGCTAAGCTTGGGGGGAGTTGATACGTACAAAACGTATCTACTTTCCCGAACACTTTTGCTGTTGGTTTTCCTCAAAAGTTGTGAGTTTTGAATACAACTAACACGGACTACCGTTATTTTCCGCATAATTGTCCTGGTGTCTTGTTTTTTTTTTTTGCAGAAATTCAACTTTTAGGAAAATGCCCGGAAAATATCGCAAAGTCCCTGTTTTACCCGAAGACTCACAGAGCCAGAATATGAGATGGAGACGGGCCACGAGGGGCCCACAACACGTGGCCGCACGGGCAACCCTCAGGCCGCGCCGTGGCATGGTGCGGCCGCTTTGGCCGCCCCCTCGTGTCGCCCTTTTGACTACTTAAGCCCCTTGACCAAAAAACACCGGGGGACACTAGTAGAAAAAAGGCCTTCCATACGCCCCCATCAGTCCCCAAACGTCGCGCACCGTGACTAATGAGTCTTTAGTCCCGGGTCGGGAGGAGACCCGGGACAGAAGGTCATACGTCGCGGGTTGGGAAGCGCGTTGAGGCGCGTGGAGGGCATTAATTCCGGTTGACCTGGCCGCCCGGGACTATTGGTCCTTTAGTCCCGGTTGGCGTGGCCAACCGGGACTAAAGATCAAACTTCTCGCCTCCCGCGCGGCGGTTTTTATTTCGCGAGCGAGGCAGAAGGGCGCCATTCCACAGCGCGCGTCGGAGTCTCTCTGTTTCTCTTCCTCTCTTCTCTGTACTGTCTTCCTCCTCATCTCTTCGATCGATCTTCACCAAGCACACACCATGGCTGAAGTTTGGGAAGAATACAATGGTCCCACACCATGCGGCAAGCTTCTCGATGTGTGCTACACCAACAGTTGTGAGAGGCTGCCCGGTGCTCTTGGTTATTTGACCAATCTCTATGACGCCTCTCCCGATGAACACCGGTTCTTCGGGCTTGATCTGGAGTATACGGCGAATCAGAGGGATGTTGCCGTCATCCAGATTGCGTTCAAGGAGTCCGTGTTGATCTTCCAATAGTCAAGGTAACGCACACGTACACTACATCTTCATTTTATTTAATACATTGTTGCAACATATCTAACACGTATCAAATTTTTGTTGTTGCAGTAGTTCAAAGTATTGTCCGGCCCTTGTTGATTTTCTTGTCAACAGGGGGTTTGACTTTTGCAGCGTTGACATCACGCAAGACCGTCCGAAGTTGATGCGCTTGGGTATTATGATACCTGAAGATCACTACATTGATCTTCAGAATCTTATCCAGTTGAAGGGGCCAAAGACCGGGATGGCTGTCATGGCAACTGCCTTGATCCACGAGGGCTACGAAAGGATGAAGTCTGATTTCCCCTCGAAGAATCACCGTTATTGGGAGAAGACCCCACTGGACTTGACGAACGTCAAGTATGCAGCCATAGATGCATATGTCTCCTACGAGTTGTTCCGCATCTACTCGACGGAGCCATAGATGTATGCATGTAATGGGTTATCTTAGTGTATATATGTAATGGATATCTTTTGTTATGTAATGTTCCGTATTGTGAGACTTATGTAATGGATATCTTTTGTTATCACTTGTCTTTTGTTATCACTTGTCTTTTGTTGTTCATAAACTATGTGTGAGACTTATTTTATTTGTGATTTAGTTATCACTTGTCTTTTGTTGTTCATAAAACTATTTTGTTTCCTATAGTTTTAAATGACTTGGATATTATTTTCTATTAATTCCTAGCTATACTATTTCTATATTATGTCAAACACACGTTTCAAAACAAGCAAAAAAAACACATCAAGAAAACAAAACAGAAAAACTACAGATTCTATATATCTGTTAACAAAAAATTAGTATTATTGTTCTTAATTTTTTGATATATTATTTGTATTATTAAGATTTTAAAATGAATTAGTATTATTCATTTGATTAAGATTAAAATAATTGTATTATTCTTTATTAAAAAGATTTTACTTCATTTTTTTTATATATTTGTATTATTAAGATTTAAAATGAATAGTATTATTGTTCTTCATTTTTGATATATTATTTGTATTATTAAGATTTTAAAATGAATTAGTATTATTGTTCTTCATTTTTTGATATATTATTTGTATTATTAAGATTTTAAAATGAATTAGTATTATTGTTCTTAATTTTTTGATATATTATTTGTATTATTAAGATTTTAAAATGAATTAGTATTATTGTTCTTCATTTTTTGATATATTATTTGTATTATTAAGATTTTAAAATGAATTAGTTCTATTTTTCTTAATTTTTTTGATATATTATTTGTATTTTTAGAAATAATACAAATTAAAAGTTAAAGTTTATTTATTTATTCAAAATAATTAATTACATCATTACTTTTGTTTATTAAAAGATTTATTTGAAATTCAGACAATAAAGAAATGTGGCATCGAGTCTCATGTTAATAGATATGATACTAGTATCACATACATGCGTGCGAAACACTTGGATGCGGGACGGGATGGAACTCGGAAGTTAAGCGTGCTAGTGCTAGAGTAGTGGGAGGATGGGTGACCGAGCGGGAAGTTTGACCATGAGTAAGTAATTTGACTAGAGATAATTGTAGTTAGACACTAACCAAATAATACAAATTCTGAAAAAAAAAAGGGAGTGAAAAAAAGGGAGTGAAAAAAAAGGTGCGAAAAATAATTAGATACCAAATGAATTAAAAAAATTACGAAATAAATCTAGTCCCGGTTCATGTGGCCAACCGGGACTAAATGTCCTCCGCCTCCCGGCTCCGCCACCCGCCCACGTGGACGGGACTAGTCCCCCGCCTCCCGGCTCCGCCACCCGCCCACGTGGACGGGCCTTTAGTCCCGGTTCGCAGTAGGCGCGACTATAGAGTGGGGTCTTTAGTCGCGCATTGCTAGTCCCGGTTGCTGGGTCGGGACTACATGCCCTGGCGAACCGGGACTACAGCCCTATTTTCTACCAGTGGGACAGACATGTTTTCCCCGAAAGCTCCGTAGCTCCGCCACCACCGAAAATCCCAATTCAGGAATCAGAAACTCCGTTCTGGCACTGATCATCTCCATCATCATCACCAACACCTCTACATTAACCATCCATGATTCCCCCATCCATGTGTGAGTAATACCCGCTGTGAGCTGAAGGGGGTGGTAGGGATTGCATGAGATTATTCATGTAATAGATGCCAAGATTGTTAGGGCATGGTGCCTAGTATCCATTATTAGTGCTTTTGACATTGTTGCACATGGTTATGCTTAATTATTTACACTAAGGCCCGAGTGCCATGATTTTAGATCTGAACTTGTTATTGATTCATGAGGATAATTATTGGTTTTATCTTACCCGCAAGTTGTATACACATATCTTTGTTCGGAACCCGAGGCCCCAAAGTGACATCAATTGGGATAACCGGAGGGGATGGTTGTGATGTGAGGATCACGTGTGTTCACGGAGTGTTAATGCTTTGTTCTCATGCTTTATTAAAAGGAGCACCTTAATTAACAGTACTTTCCCTTGAGGCCCCACTGCAAACGGGCTGGTAGGAAAAAAGTTGTTGTGCAAGTTTCTCATTGCGAGCATGTATGACTAAATATGGAACACGTGCCTATGGTTACTTAGTACTTGGAAGCTTTATCATTATTTACCTGCAATTGCCCATGTCTTGATTATTATATGAATGATATTATCCATGCAACGCCCGTTCATCTGTCCCTATGCCTACAGTATTTTAATCATGTTGTCTACTACAATTACTGATGTTGTCTTTATTTCATTCATGCTAATATTTCACTACTGCTACTGCTATGAAACTGTTACTACTGATAAACTGTTGTGAGCAAGTCTATTTCCAGGTGCAGCTGAACTGACAATTCATTTGTTAAGGCTTATAAATATTCTTTGGCAAATCAATAAATTTGGGTTTTACTTCCCTCGATGACTGTTGCGATCCTATACTTGTGGGTCATCAGGCTACCCAAGGTTTCTACATTTTAACAAGAAAGATCATGATCAGCACAAAGATAAAAAAACATAAACGGAGCAATACAAGTAAAGAAGAATGGAGTACATGTTAGGTAATCGGTCATTGCTTGGAGTCGAGGAACCAAGGCGTCCTCCAAGTCCGCGACCTACTTGAGAGCCTTTGTCTCCCTTCAGTCAGCCTCTTTGGCCTTTTGGGTGGAAACTTCAGACTCCTTCCTCGTAGTAGAGGCTTCCCCACGAAGAGGTGCCACCTGCTCCTCGAGTTCTTTGAACCGGGTGAGAGGGTCATCCTTTTCAGAAGCAGCGACAGTGAAAAGTTCTAGAGAAAGCAGTAACGTTAGAAGTACAGATCAAATAGTAAAAGAAAAGCAAAATATGGCATGATTCATAAGACTAAGTACCTTTGGCCTTGTTGAAGTTGGAGGCAGAAATGTCTCTCTCCCTCCCAATATTAAGGAACCGAGTGCTCAGCTCCATCATAGATTTTACAAAAGGCTAGAGGAAACAGAAAAAGAAAAGTTAGAGTGCAAGGTGCAGGTTTTGAGTCTACGCTTGACTGCATGCAGCCAAATATAGACTCTGGGGCTACTCCCATCGGGAGCGCTAGTCGTACATCCGACACAAAAGCGGAGTAAAAAAATAAAGAAATACAGAAGGACTCGCGTGCGAACTAACCTCAAATTCAGGAGCCAACGTGTCCACATCAGCCAAAGATGTTGGGCCCAAAGAATCCAGGAGCTGAAGGCGTGGGCTGACTCGGGTCAGCTACAGAAACATCTGGGCCTTCCGGTGATGTCTCCTGGGCAACCCCTTTATCCTTTACAACTGGAGATCCTTCGCAGCCGGAGGAGGAGATGATATACGAACTTCCATGTCCTCTAAAGGAGTGCCCGAACCTACCTCTTTGCAGGGAGGGGTTGGAATCCTAAGGAGTCACTGAGAAAGGGAAAAACAAGATTTGGTAAGAAGGCAAAGACAGACGAAGGCGCAGGTAAATAAAAGAAGCTTACTTGACAGGACGAGAGCCCGAGCTGAACGGGCGGCGAGGCTTTTTGGCAAGAGGCGGAAAAGAAGAGGAAGCAGTTACGTGGTGTGAGACGAGTGGCGGCATCGACGCCACGGGAACGACGAAGATAGGTTCACTCGATTCTCAATTCTTGGTCGCACTCTAAGAACTAGAGTCCCTCGATCCGTCGAGTGAGTCAAGCATGTTGATTCATATCCTTCAGAGCAGGGTATGTAAGCACATTTGAGTCACCTCAATTTCGGGTTTGAGTCCCTCGATCGAGTCTTCGAATCCATTAGGCACTCGGGGGATACTAACCTGGGGGTACTCGAGAGACCCCCATAGTGGTCCTACCAGGTGCAGACCATTAGGGAATACCTCGGAAAGGCCTTTGGGCATCCTCACCAAAGGCCACTACGAAGTCCAAGATAAAGCAAGCGCAAGTAACGACTTTCCCAAGGAGTTAGGGTAGAACATAACCAACTCGGGATCGAGTCCTACTCATGTACGGCCCCTGAGACCTGCTCCCTATATAAAGGATGGGAGGGGATCATAGAACGGGACGAGCAACCCTAGATCATAGTTGCGCTAGATCCAATCTATACGACACCCTATAATCTGTTTCACCTCATCGAAATAAAGGCAATTAGGCAGGCAGTGATCCATCTAGCCGAGTACTCCACCAGTGCATTTTCCCTTACGAAACCCGGGGTCCCTAAACATAGGGATTGTTGAGGTACCATCCTATTCTCTATTATTCTAGCAATCGAGAGTAGACTATTTCCAAATACTGTTTGGGTGCGAACCATAGCTACGGGTGTATTTATACACATGGAAACATGGTTGTGAGGGTTAGTATAAGCCTTCCTTAAACTTCCTTGGGACGCTAATTAATTGGGCTAATACTTCTCGTGAAAATACTTGAAACTATCATGTGCACTTGCATTCATCGCACGAGGAGAAGGAGACAAGATGTCGACGCCACCCTAGCTGCATCCGAGCACTAAGTTCTACTTTCCTATCTCTAGGACAAATAACTATATGAAATTGATGATCTTCATGGCATCAACCCATCCTTTGTCGAACAACGGCGGAATTGAAGGTATAAATCACCATCATGATGTTCATGGACTAGTTCCATCTCCACCTCTAAATCGTATTTCCTCGAAACCTCATGTCTGGATCAGACATCGTTCTCCCTCACATGCCCCTTTTGCTACGGGTTCCCCGGACCAGGTATAACGATTTGGCGAACGCTGAAATAGGTGGTCAACACGAGTTTAATGAAATTATCAAGAGGAGGCGATGGATCATACCCACCAATGCAATTGTAACCGTGCGCACTCATGTAGACATCGTGACGGTTCTTTTGTCTCATGAGCACTGAAGGTTCTCACTAGCCAAATCGATACCACTTGAATTGGCTTCTTTGTTCCAAAAGAAAATTCAAGATTGGATATTATCAAAATGGGTCATCATCAGATATACAAAAAAAGTATCCCTAAGGGGGTCTATGACACCTTATCAGGTGTCTACCGCCCTGTACGTCTTCGTCACCGCCACTGTCGCCCCACACGCGCAATGCATGAAACCAAGATCAAAATGGCCACCGCTGCCACGGGAACACACGGAGAGTTCTCACACATCATGATGAGATCAAAGATGGGAAAAAACATTAGTTTGTATTGAAAATAAATGAGTATGAATTCTTAAAATGCCGCCTTACGAAATGAGATACCAACATAACAAATATAATATAAATCTAACAGAAAAGATGGTGGTGATAATGATGATGGCTTTGATGCAGCGGATGTGTGGTGTTCTGGTCATTGTTGATTGGTCTCTCTTCAACTGACCTCTTGCTCTCTTTCATAGGGCAGAAAGTCTAAACAGGGTTTAGCAGACGAATGACTCTGATTCTTCATGTATTACTTCAAAGGAAGTTTCTTTGGATCACCATACGGTGGTGGTGGCGCGTGGTATGGCCATTGGTACAAGCGCCGTTGGTCGTTAAAACCTTTGTAACCTCCAGGAACGCCTCCTTTTGTTCTTTTTATCCATCCTCGCATATGTGTCCATATTTGCCCATAAATGCACATTTTATTGCATATCCACAACTAAAAAATGATATTTTTAAGCTTGCAGTTATTAGTGATTAGCAACATATTTAGATCAACAATTAAAGATATTCTATGAATATCTGACTTGAATGTGGACGAAATAAGTACGAATTTGACTCGTCATACACACACATTACTATGGGCAAGCACACTTAGAAAGCACATGAGTTTAAAAGGAAAATAGAACCATTTTGAAACGGGAACTACACATATATTAACATGGGAAATACACATAATTACATGGGTAAGTACATCTGGGGAGTACACACATCAGGAATGAGAAATACACTTTGGATAGTACGCACACTATAACATTCAAAGTGCACTTGCACTCCTAAACCAGTTCACTGAAACCTATCAACGTGTGATAGGGTTTCCACTATTAGGTGAGAGAATTACAACAATGAATTTTTTCATAATTTGGAAGCGTGTTCCAAAAAAAAATTCAATTTGTAATTTAGTTTCTAGAAAATAAGAAAACATTTATGTGAATGAACTACCCCATAAATTTTATTCGCTCCCTCTTCCTCCCTGGACCGATGGGGCATTACTCTTACCTAACATTTGGGAATAAACTTTTTCTAGAATTTGAGACATCCTCTTAGGGCACCACACGAAAAATTTATGCACCATTGATAAAGAAAACACTGACATAGTGGAACATACATCCTTTCACGGCGCACCACAACCGGCGCCACAATATTAGGGCACCCTCTTATTCGCATCTCAGGTTGGAGAAGACTAGATCCAAAGGAGAAAGGTTTGAAAAATGAACTAATTCGGTTAGAGCGTAAAACAAAACATTTAATAGAATGGTTGTGTTTGTCTTCTTAGTAAGTAGATCTAGATCTATAACTAAATCCATATATAGAAGTGTATGTTGTATTTGTTTTTCTAGAACTTCATATTATATATATAGATATATATAAATATAATATATAGGGAAAATGGTTTCTACTCTTGGGTGTAGCTACACCCAAGTCTCATATATTATCATACGGAGGTATGTGTCGTACTTTTTCGGTCTTAGTATGTTCATATACTATATTTAAGATACTCCAAAACAAGTTACGTGAAAATTATAAAATTGAACATGTAGTTTGAACTATATATTCAAAATACCGGTATATATGTAACATATAAATGAGTATGTAGAAAAATTACACATAGTACATAAAAAGTAGTATATATACCGCTGAAATACTAATATATACTGCATACTACCTATACATACTTTTCGGTATGGTAGATACTACATACATCATACTAAAGACATATGGGTGTAGCTACACCCGGGAGTAGCATAAATTTGTCCTATATATATATATATATATATATATATAGGGTCGCGCTATTTGGCACCCATGGTGCAGAATAGTTATTCTACACTCACCCTGTATCTTTTGAACCGTACATGATTTTTACGTCACGTAAAATTTGTCGTATTCCTAATGTTGAGTATAACGTAAGAAAGTATATACATGACATAAAACTTTTATTTACGCTATGCTACCAAAAAATGAAAAAAATACACGTTTTTATGACTTTTATGTTGTCATGACTCATATGTTTTCATTTTTATGCCGAGTATTCTCTTATGGATCAAACATGAACGTAAATAATTGCACATGTACCGTAAATTTTTGATTTGGGAACATACAAAAATGGTGGGTGCAAAATAAGTTTTCTACACCCAGAGTGCTGAATAGGGTGTATATATATATATATATATATATATATATAACAATAGATCTTAACTCTGTTGAATCCCTCGTGTAGAGCGAGGGCTAGATCTAGTCGTCGGCGACTACATCTAGGGTCTAGGAGCATGAATGGTCACGCCGACAACAAGGGAGTAAACCTAGATTTATCAGTCTACAACTAAATCCATATATAAAAGTGCACTATGTATTTATTTTTTAAGGATTTCATGAAAAATATATTTATTCCGAACAATATATCCTACCAACCCAAATCCTGCGAGATAGAGAGGGGGGCTAAATCTAGTCATCGTTGAGTACATCCAAGGTGAGGGATCATGAATCTAGCCACAATGAGAACAAACAACTAAATCTAGGTCCAGATTTGGATCTATACAAATACACACACACACACACGTGTGTGTGTGTGGAAATATGTGGTGTATTTATTTTTCAAGGATTTCATGGAAATATCTTTGTTTTGAACAAATGATCCGAACACCTCTAAATCCCTCGAGGTAGAGATAGGGGTAGAGATAGTTGTCGTCGAGTACTCCAGGGTGTTGGAGCATGAATCTAGTCACGACGAAAACACGCGAGTAGATCCAGAATTAGATATATAACAGAACGATATATAGAAGTGCACTATGTATTTATTTTTTAAGAACTTCATGGAAATATCTTTGCCCGGACTATAGATTTTGCCTCTACCGAATCCTTCAAGATAGAAAGAGTGCTAGATCTGTTCGTTGTTAACTAGGTGCGGGAGCATGAATCTAGTCACGACAATAACCCAAGGATCTAGGAGGTGCCTTTGTTGTTCCTCGAAACCTTCTCACTTATGGACCCATAGAGTGGAATTTTTCTGTTCAAACGTCTAAAAACATTTTTCTTCAAAAATAGGAAATACCACATCATCGTAAGCAAACACATGGTACCAACGTGGACGAGAAGGAAAACTTTTCATGGTGGAGTGCTGAATCGATGTTTTAAATGGGAAAGCTATGTCTAATAGCGGCAAACCTCCAAAAACATTATGCACTATAGCGATGAATTGTACTCCCTACAAATACATTTAGCAGCAGCGGCGCCACATACGGCTATATAGAACGTTGTGTCAAATGCATTTTCTTCTTTGTTCGTTAATGATAACAAAAATACTCTCGCAAAAAACACTAATTTTACTTTCCTTTTTTCTGTTTCAGTTGACCACTCGTCTATCTCCTAGTACTATGTACGTCCCGCCAACACCCTAGTTCCTTCCTTCTTTTTAGGGGAATTTCGCTCTTACCATTAAAATACGACATCTTTAACGGTGTACCATAAAAAGATTCTTCTTTAGTTTATACCATCAAAAGGTTGTAAGTCTTTTGTTTCTTATCACTTTTGTGAAGTCTCCGTTAGTGATGACCATGGTGTCCTTTGATAAAAACACTAGACATCACCTCTTCACCAAATCAACTAAACAGATGCACCTATCAAATTTAAGGAATGCATTCATTAGATGAGTTGGAAATTTTGGCAGCATAACAAGAACACATAGCACAATATGTGAGAACATTTCAACATGATATATCACACAAAAAACAGCTTAGACATAGAACATTTTAACTTGATATATCAGATAAGCTGACAAGCCAATATAATTAAAGCCAATAAGCAAGTTCTCAAAGTTCCTGGATCATAGTTCACAAGACAAACATATTAGACATAGTTCGTAAAATATATCACTATGGTTCAGTGCAGATCATAGATATGCTGATATTAGACTAAGAAAACTACTCGATGATAATCCTACGGTTGATTCCTCCATGTGAGATTGATGTCATCCTCCTTGTTGCCACGCCTAGTCTTGCTAGAGAAAGGGATACCCTCCTCCTTGTTGTCATACCTCCGATTGGCATTGCTGGAGAAAGAGAAACCATCCTCCTTGTGGTCACATCTGCGCTGGAAAATTCTTTTAGATCGACAACAAAGTTGGATGGCTCGGCAACAATATATGATGAATCAACGGATTTAGTTTCTGTTTTCCTGCAAAGCACAAATAGAGTTAACGAAGAAACATATTCTTCACATATATAAGGCATATTGATTTTGATCTTACAATATCTTTGTTGTTTTGGTTTTTTGGGCGATCTGACAGAAGTTCTTGTCTAGTTTGGTAAGACCCAGCTAGGGTTTCGGTCGGCCGATTTTCCACTCCTACGGGAGCGTGCAGGGATGGAGGCGTGCTGACGTGCTAGGACGATTTGGTGGTTGCCGCCAGGATGGGTGGAACCGGTGGTCGGGGTTCAGGCTGCCTGGACTTAGTTTTACATGGGGCTGGGAGAGATCCCTTGAGTAATTTCAGTTTGACGTGCACGGTGTAAGCGATATATTGTTAAATTCATTATTCGGGAAAAAATGGCTTTGCTAACAGGAGTTTACAGAATGGTAAAAAACAATAAAGACACAATGTTTAGATGGTACAGACCCATAGGAGTATCTTTGATGGTATAAAACTAAAGATGGCGTATTTCAGTGGTATCGACCCTTGCCTCCCTTGCTCCCTCACCTCTTATCTCCATCAATCCCTGGCAACTACGTCGGTGGCGCCCCTAAGGGGGTCTATGTCACCTTATCAGGCGTCTACCACCTTGTATTCCTCGTCACCACCATTGTCGCCCCACAGGCGCAATGCATGAAACCAAGATCAAATGACCACCACCGGCACGGGAACACATGGAGAATTCTCACACATCATGATCAGATCAAAGATGGTAAAAAAATTAGATTGTAAAAAAAATAAATGAGTATGAAGTCTTAAAATTACGCCTTACAAAATGGGAGACCAAGATGACAAACAGAATATCTAAATTTAATAAAAATGATGATGGTGGTGATGATGACAACTTTGATGAAGCGGATGCGTGGTATTTTGGTCATTGTTGATTGGTCTCTCTTTAGCTGACGTCTACCTCTCCTTTCATAGGAAAGAAGGTCTAGATAGAGTTTAGCAGACGAATGACTCTGATTCTTCATGTATTACTTCAACATAAGTTGCTTTGGATGACAATACGGTGGCGGTGGCTCATGGTATGGCCATTGGTATGAGCACCGCTGGTAGTTAAAACCTATGTGATCTCCATAAACGTCTCCTTTTGTTCGTTTTTTCTCTATCATCGCATACTTCCCATATTTGTCCATATTTGCCCATAAATGCACCTTTTATTGCATATCAACAAATAAAAATCATGATATTATTCAATCTTTGCAGTTATTAGTGATTAGCAACGTATTTAGAGCAACAATTAACATATTCTATGAATATCTGATTTGAATGTGGACGGAATTAAGTACAAATTTGACTCGTCATACACACACATGACTATGGGTAAGCACACTTAGTACGCATATGAGTTTAAAAGGAAAACGGAGCCACTTTGAAACGGGAAATACACACATATTAACATGGGAAATACACATACACACATGGGTAATACATTTAGGCAGTACACACATCAGGAATGCGAAATACACTTTGGATAGTACGCACACTGTAACATGAAAAGTGCACTTGCACTCCTAAACCAGTTCACTGAAACCTATCAACATGTGATAGTGTTTCCACTATTAGGTGAGAGAATTACAACAGTGAAAAAGGTTCATAACTTGGAAGCGTGTTCTAAAATTATTTCAATGTGTAATTCGGTATCTAGAAAATGAGAAAATATTTATGTGAATGAACTACCCATAAATTTTAATCTCTCCCTCTTCCTCGGTGACCAATGGGGCATTACTCTTCCCAAACCTTTGGGGAGAAACTTTTTCTAGGATTTGGGATAAAGAAAGGAATTTTCATATATTTTGTGTGTGTTTTTGTGGAAAAAATTGTTGTTCATGGATCGTGTGTAATTTGTTGTGTTTCAAAAATATTAAATGTTCATATTGCAAAATTTAAAGATGATATCCAAAGAGGAGCATTTGTTGTGTTATGATAAGTTTAATTTTACCATATCTTAATTCTGATTCGCGCAAGACTCTAACCCAAAGAAATGAACTCTTGCAATGATTGATTGATTAATATTTAGGAAAAAGAGGAATAAGTAGTTTATCTTTCGTTGGATCTCCATCTCATGGTACAAATAACTTGTCCATGTCTATACATAGTCTAGACATGTCAACCGTCAATTTCCTCCCTCCATAACTAGCAGTGAGCATGCAACAATACTAACAGCCTGTTCGGAACTCCTCCGCTCCGGAACTGCGCTCCAAGGAGCGGGCGGAGCGGTGCCGAACGGCACCAACTCCGCGGAGTCGGAGGAGCGGAGCGGCCGAGCTGTAACACATATTCTTGGAGTGGACTAAACCGAGCTTCACGCGCTCCATGGATTCGGAAATGCTGGAGCGGAGTTCGGGGAGTAGAGGAGTTCCGAACAGGCTCTAAATATGGGCCCATTTAACGCACACACAATTAGGAATGGGCCAAGTTAGCATACTTGGCCATTGTTATTAGCGGGCCGAACAAGCACAAGATCTATGGATAAAAATCTGAAAAGGATGGGCCATCACACATCATGGTCAACCTAACCCTCTGACACTAACCATTACCCTACTTCTATATAAAGCAAACCCTAATCCTACCTACCTCCTCCTCCCGACCACCGCCGCCACAAATCTCTTGTCATGTTTGTGCTTAGATTTATCAACCATGGTATTCTCCTTATTCTCTGGTGAGATTTGTGGTGTTCTTCCTGTACCCACCTTTCTTGCCCACTTATTTCCTTGAAAAGGTCGGGGATTTTCCGCCAAGAGCCTCTCTCCCACGTTTCGTGTCCGGCAACATCTTCGAAACACTCACATGGTGGAACATCCATCCTTTCACGATGCACCACAACTGATGCCACAATATTAGGCCACCCTCTTATTCACATCTCAGGTTGGAGAAGACGAGATCCAAAGGAGAAAGGTATGAAAAATCATCTCATTCAGTTAAAGCGTAAAACAACACATTAAATAGAAGTTTTGTGTTTGTTTTCTTAGTAATTAGATCTAGATCTATAACTAAATCCATATATAGAAGTTTATGTTGTATTTGGTTTTCAAGGAATCATGGATATCTGTTTGTTTCAACAATAGATCCTAACTTTGTTGGATCCATCGGGTAGAGAGAGGGCTAGATCTAGCCATCGTCGAGTACATCCAGGATCTAGGAGCGTAAATCTAGTCACGCCAACAACAAGGGAGTAACCCTAGATCTATCGATATATAACTAAATCCACATATAAAAGTGCACAGTGTATTTATTTTTCAAGGATTTCATGAAAATATATTTAATCCGAACAATATATCCTACCAATCCGAATCCTTCGAGGCAAATAGGGGGCTAAATCTAGTCTTTGTTGAGTACATCCAAGGTGTAGGAGCATGAATCCAGCCATGATGACAACAAACGAGTAGATCTAGGTCCATATCTGGATCTATACAAAATCTAGATATAGTTAAGAGTGTGATGTATTTATTTTTCAAGGATTTCATGGAAATATCTTTGTTTATAGCATATGATCCTAACACCACTAAATCCCTCCAGGTAAAGATAGGGCTATATATAGTTGTTGGCGAGTACTCCAGGGTGTAGGAGCGTGAATCTAGTCACGACAACAACACGCGAGTAGATCCAGATCTAGATCTATAATAGAACCATATATAGAAGTGCATTATGTATTTATTTTTCAAGAATTTCATGAGAATATCTTTGTTCTGAACTGTAGATTCTGGCACCACTGAATCCCTCGAGATAGAAAAAGTGCTATTTCTATTTGTTGTTAAGTAGATCTAAGTGTGGGAGCATGAATCTAGTCACCACAATAACCCAAGAATCTAGGAGGTGTCTTTGTTGTTCCTCGAAACCTTCTCCCTTATGGACTCAAGAGAAAGAAGATGCGGGTAGTCCCATATAGTGCAATTTTTATGTTCAAACATCTAGAAACATTTTTCTTCGAAACAAAGGAAATAACACAGCATTGTAAACAACACATGGTACCAACATGGAGGAGCTGGGAAACTTTTCATGGTGGAGTGGTGAATCGATGTTTTAAATGGGTAGTCTATGTCAAATAGCAGCAAACCTCCAAAACAGTTATGCTATAGAGATCAATTGTACTCACTAAAGAAATTACATTTAGCAAGAGCGGCACCAGAGACAGCTATTTAGAACGTTGTGTCGAATGCATATTCTGATTTATTCGTCAACGATAACGAAAAGCCTTTCGCAAAAACTGTAACTTTACTTTCCTGTTTCAGTTGACCCCTCGTCTATCTCCTAGTACTCCATACATCCTACCGACACCCCAGTTTCTTCCTTCTTTTTAGGGGAATTTCGCTCTTACCATTAAAATACGACACCTTTAGCTTTATACCATCAAAAGATCTTCTTTAGGTTTGTACCATAAAAAGGATGTAATTATTTTGTTTCTTATCACTTATGTGAAGTCTCCGTTATTAATGACCTTGGTGTCCTTTGATGAAAACACTAGACATCACCTCTTCACCTAATCAAATAAATACATGCACCTATCAAATTTAAGCAATGCATTCATTATATGAGTTGGAAATTTTTCGGCATCATAACAAGAGCATATAGCACAATATATGAGATCACTTCAACATGATATATCACACAAAAAAACAGCTTAGACATAGAACATTTCAACTTGATATATTAATTAAAGCTAATAAGCAAATTCACAAAGATCATAGATCATAGGTCACAAGCAAACAATATATACATAGTTCACAAAAGATATCACTATGGTTCAGTACAGACTATACACATGCTGAGATTAGACTAAGAAAACTACTTAATGATAAGCCTATGGTTGATTCCTCCAAGTGAGATTGATGCCCTCCTCCTTGTTGCAACACCTTGGCTTGCTGGAGAAAGGGATGCCATCCTTCTTGTTGTCATGCATGGGATTTTGATTGTGATTGCTGGAGAAAGAGAAACCATCCTCCTTGTGGTCACACCTGGATTGGACATTTATTTTGGATCAACAACAATGTTGGATGGCCCGGCCAACAATATATGATGAATCAACGGATTTAGTTTATGTTTTCCTGCAAAGCACAAATAGGGTTAATGAACAAACATATTGTTCACATATATAAGGAATATTGCTTCTGATCTTACATTACCTTTGTTGGTTTTGTTTTTTGGGCGTGGTGACGGAAGTTCTCGTTTTAGTTCAGTACGACCCAGCTAGGGTTTCGACCGGCCGATATTCTTCTGCTTTCCATTACTACGGGAGTGTGGCAAGAATGGAGGCGTGTTGCCATGCTAGGAGGATGTGGTGGTCGCTGCTAGGCTGAGTGGACGCGACGGTCGGGGTCGGGCTACCTGGACTCAGTTTGACAGGGAGCTGGGAGCGATCCCTTCGGTAATTTCAGTTTGATGTGCAGGGTGCATTATTCAGAAAAAAATGATTTTATTAACAGGAGTTTACCGAATGGTAAAAAACAATAAATACATAATGTTTAGATGGTACAGACCCATAGGAGTATCTTTGATGGTATAAATCTAAAGATGGCGTATTTTAGTGGTATCGCCCCTTGCCTCCCTTGCTCCCTCACCTCTTATCTCCATCAATCCCTGGCAACTACGTCGGTGGCGCCCCTAAGGGGGTCTGTGTCACCTTATCAGGTGTCTACCACCATGTATTCCTCGTCACCTCCACTGTCGCCCCACACGCGCATTGCATGAAACCAAGATCAAAATGGCCACCACCGCCACGGGAACACATGGAGAATTCTCACACATCATGAGGAGATCAAAGATGGTAAAAAAATTAGATTGTACTAAAAATAAATGAGTATGAATTCTTAAAATGCCGCCTTACGAAATGGGAGACCAAGATAACAAATAAAATATCTAAATTTAATAAAAATGATGATGGTGGTGATGATGATAGCTTTGATGAGGCGGATGCGTGGTGTTTTGGTCATTGTTGATTGGTCTCTCTTTAGCTGACGTTTCCTCTCCTTTCATAGGGAAGAAGGTCTAAATAGGGTTTAGCAGACGAATGAATCTGATTCTTCATGTATTACTTCAACAGAAGTTGCTTTGGATGACAATACGGTGGCGGTGGCGCATGGTATGGCCATTGGTATGAGCGCCGCTGGTAGTTAAAACCTATGTGATCTCCATGAACGTCTCCTTTTGTTCGTTTTTTCTCCATCCTCGCATACTTCCCATATTTGTCCATATTTGCCCATAAATGCACCTTTTATTGCATATCAACAAATAAAAATCATGATATTATTCAGTCTTTGCAGTTATTAGTGATTAGCAACGTATTTAGAGCAACAATTAAAATATTCTATGAATATCTGATTTGAATGCGGACGGAAATAAGTACAAATTTGACTCGTCATACACACACATGACTATGGGTAAGCACACTTAGTACGCATATGAGTTTAAAAGGAAAACAGAGCCACTTTGAAACGGGAACTACACACATATTAACATGGGAAATACACATACACACATGGGTAATACATTTGGGCAGTACACACATCAGGAATGAGAAATACACTTTGGATAGTACGCACACTGTAACATGAAAAGTGCACTTGCACTCCTAAACCAGCTCACTGAGACCTATCAACATGCGATAGGGTTTCCACTATTAGGTGAGAGAATTACAACAGTGAAAAAAGTTCATAACTTGGAAGCGTGTTCTAAATATATTTCAATGTGTAATTCGGTATCTAGAAAATGAGAAAACATTTATGTGAATGAACTACCCATAAATTTTAATCGCTCCCTCTTCCTCGGTGACCAATGGGGCATTACTCTTCCCTAACCTTTGGTAAGAAACTTTTTCTAGGATTTGGGATAAAGAAAAGAATTTTCATATATTTTGTGTGTGTTTTTGTGGAAAAACTGTTGTTGATGGATCGTGTGTAATTTGTTGTGTTTTAAAAATATTAAATGTTCATATTGCAAAAATTAAAGATGATCTCCAAAGAGGAGCATTTTTTGTGTTACGGTAAGTTTAATTTTACCATATCTTAATTCTGATTTGCGCAAGACTCTAACCCAAAGAAATGAACTCTTGCAATGATTGATCGATTAATATTTTAGGAAAAAGAGGTATAAGTAGTTTATCTTTCGTTGGATCTCTATCTCATGGTACAAATAACTTGTCCATGTCTATACATAGTCTAGACATGTCAGCCGTCAATTTCCTCCCTCCATAACCAGCGGTGAGCATGCAACGATACTAAGAGCCTGTTCGGAACTCCTCCGCTCCGGAACTGCGCTCCAAGGAGCGGACGGAGTAGCGCCGAACGGCACCAACTCCGCGAAGTAGGAGGAGCGGAGCGGCCGAGCTGTAACACATTTTCATGGAGTGGACTAAACCGAGCTCCACGCGTTCCATGGATTCGGAAATGCTGGAGCGGAGTTGGGGGAGTAGAGGAGTTCCGAATAGGCTCTAAATATGGGCCCATTTAACGCACACACAATTAGGAATGGGCCAAGTTTGCATACTTGGCCATTTTCTATTAGCGGGCTAAACAAGCACAAGATCTATGGATAAAAATCTCAAAAGGATGGGCCACCACCCATGATGGTTGACCTAACCCTCTGACACTAACCATTACCCTACTTCTATATAAAGCAAACCCTAATTCTATCTACCTCCTCCTCCCCACCACCGCCGCCACAAATCTCTTGTCATGTTTGTGCTTAGATTTATCAAGCATGGTCTTCTCCTTATTCTCTAGTGAGATTTGTGGTGTTCTTCATGTACCCACCTTTCTTGCCCACTTATTTCCTTAAAAAGGTCGGGGATTTTCCGCCAAGAGCCTCTCTCCCACGTTTCGTGTCCGGCAACATCGTCGAAACACTCACATGGTGGAACATCCATCCTTTCACGACGCACCACAACCGATGCCACAATATTAGGCCACCCTCTTATTCACATCTCAGGTTGGAGAAGACGAGATCCAAAGGAGAAAGGTATGAAAAATCATCTAATTCAGTTAAAGCGTAAAACAACACATTGAATCGAATGTTTGTGTTTGTTTTCTTAGTAATTAGATCTAGATATATAGCTAAATCCATATATAGAAGTTTATATTGTATTTGTTTTTCAAGGACATCATGGATATCTCTTTGTTTCAACAACAGATCCTAACTTTGTTGGATCCATCGGGTAGAGAGAGGGTTAGATCTATTCATCGTCGAGTACATCCAGGATCTAGGAGCGTAAATCTAGTCACGCCAACAACAAGGGAGTAAACCTAGATCTATCGATCTATAACTAAATCCATATATAAAAGTGCATAATGTATTTATTTTTCAAGGATTTGAAAATATATTTAATCCGAACAATATATCCTACAAAACCGAATCCTTCGAGGCAAATAGGGGACTAAATATAGTCTTTGTTGAGTACATCCAAGGTGTAGGAGCATGAATCTAGCCATGATGACAACAAACAAGTAGATCTAGGTCCAGATCTAGATCTATACAAAATCTAGATATAGTTAAGACTGTGGTGTATTTATTTTTCAAGGATTTCATGAAAATATCTTTGTTTATAACAAATGATCCTAACACCACTAAATCCCTCCAGGTAAAGATAGTGCTAGATATAGTTGTTGGCGAGTACTCCAGTGTGTAGGAGCGTGAATCTAGTCACGACGACAACACGCGAGTAGATCCAGATCTAGATCTATAATAGAACCATATATAGAAGTGCATTATGTATTTATTTTTCAAGAATTTCAAGGAAATATCTTTGTTCCGAACAATAGATTCTGTCACCAGTGAATCCCTCGAGATAGAAAGAGTGCTATTTATGTTCGTTGTTAAGTAGATCCAGGTGCGGGAGCATGAATCTAGTAACCACAATAACCCAAGGATCTAGGAGGTGTCTTTGTTGTTCCTCGAAACCTTCTCCCTTATGGACTCAAGAGAAAGAAGATGCGGGTAGTCCCATATAATGCAATTTTTATGTTCAAACATCTAGAAACATTTTTCTTCGAAACAAAGGAAATACCACAGCATTGTAAATAACACATGGTACCAACATGGATGAGATGGGAAACTTTTCATGGTGGAGTGGTGAATCGATGTTGTAAATGGGTAGTCTATGTCAAATAGCGGCAAACCTCCAAAACAGTTATGCTATGTCGATAAATTGTACTCACTAAAGAAATTACATTTAGCAAGAGCGGCACTAGAGACAGCTATTTAGAACGATGTGTCGAATGCATATTCTGATTTATTCATCAACGATAACGAAAAGCCTTTCGCAAAAACTGTAACTTTACTTTCCTTTTTTTCCTGTTTCGGTTGACCCCTCGTCTATCTCCTATTACTCCATACATCCTACCGACATCCCAGTTTCTTCCTTCTTTTTAGGGGAATTTTGCTCTTACCATTAAAACACGACATATTTAGCTTTATACCATCAAAAGATCCTTCTTTAGGTTTGTACCATCAAAAGGCTGTAATTATTTTGTTTCTTATCACTTATGTGAAGTCTCCGTTATTGATGACCATGGTGTCCTTTGATGAAAACACTAGACATCATCTCTTCACCTAATCAAATAAACACATGCACCTATCAAATTTAAGCAATGCATTCATTATATGAGTTGGAAATTTTCGGCAGCATAACAAGAGCATATAGCACAATATATGAGATCACTTCAACATGATATATCACACAAAAAAACAGCTTAGACATAGAACATTTCAACTTGATATATCTGATAAGTTGAACAAGCCAACATAATTAAAGCCAATAAGCAAATTCGCAAAGATCATGGATCATAGTTCACAAGCAAACATATTAGACATAGTTCGCAAAAGATACCACTATGGTACAGACCATACACATGCTGAGATTAGACTAAGAAAACTACTTAATGATAGCCTATGGTTGATTCCTCCATGTGAGATTGATGCCATCCTCCTTGTTGCCACGCCTCGGCTTGCTGGAGAAAGGGATGCCATCCTTCTTGTTGTTATGCATGGGATTGCGATTGTGATTGCTAGAGAAAGAGAAACCATCCTCCTTGTGGTCACACCTGGATTGAACATTTATTTTGGATCGACAACAATGTTGGATAGATCGGCAACAATATATGATGAATCAACGGATTTAGTTTCTGTTTTCCTGCAAAGCACAAATAGAGTTAATGAAGAAACATATTGTTCACATATATAAGGCATATTGCTTCTGATCTTACAATACCTTTCTTGGTTTTATTTTTTGGGCGTGGTGACGGAAGTTCTCGTTTTAGTTCAGTACGACC
The DNA here is from genome assembly GCA_028641055.1 of Alopecurus myosuroides. Taxonomy (NCBI): domain Eukaryota; kingdom Viridiplantae; phylum Streptophyta; class Magnoliopsida; order Poales; family Poaceae; genus Alopecurus; species Alopecurus myosuroides. The sequence continues at coordinate 634,810,072 of CM054057.1, read as the reverse complement.
CAGATAGGGTTTCGGCCGGCCGATTTTCTCCTGCTTTTCATGACTACGGGAGCGTGGCAAGAATGGAGGCGTGCTGCCGTGCTAGGAGGATGTGGTGGTCGCCGCTAGGCTGCGTGGACGTGACGGTCGGGGTTCGGGCTGCCTGGACTCAGTTTGACAGGGAGCTGGGAGCGATCCCTTCGGTAATTTCAATGTGATGTGCAGGGTGTAAACGATAAATTGTTAAATTCATTATTCAGAAAAAAATTATTTTATTAACAGTAATTTAAATAATGGTAAAACACAATAAAGACGAAACCTTTAGATGTACAGACCCATGGGAGGATCTTGGATGGTATAAAGCTAAAGATGGCGTCCTTTAATGGTACCGACCCTTGCCGCCCTTGTTCTGTCACCTCTTTCCTCCGTTAATCCCTAGCACCTACGTCGGCGATGCCCTCAGCCCTAGTCTCGTTGAGTCACGACGACGGCGGCCACCTCTGGTCCTCACGCGGGACAGGACAAAAATGGTAAAACCAAAATCTCGCTCACGATATAATACCTGAATTGAAGCCGAGGAAAGAGGAAATAGGGTGTGGATTTTGATCCAAGGGCTCCATGCTGCACAAAGAAGAAGCATTTGGGCGAAATAGAGTGCGCTCAGGAAAATCCCCCTTTCTGCATTTAGGTTTTTCCGCTCAGGTGTCAGGAGCTGGGTAGCATAATGTTGGTGACTCTGAAAGTCCTTTGAGAAAGTTGGCATTGTTAGGATACGTACATGTAGAGATAGAATATGTTTAAACCTAGTCATACTTGTCTTGTACTCCGTACCTCCCAATGTATCTCTCCTTATATACCCCATACGAGGGACAAGCAATACACAACAATTATTAGCTTTTCACAAGTTTCCATAGGCATTATTTTAAAATCTTGTTTTATTTTGTGGGAATTAAATTTTGGAGGAAAAGGTAATTTTGTTTCGCACCATTAGTTTTTGAGGGGTGTTATTACTAGCTATTACCAAAGTAGGTAAAATTTTACTTACATCGGACTATTTTGTATGGTTCATTTGAATCCTTGAGGATTGTAAACATAGAACTTAATTAGACTGTTGGTAAGTAAGAACCGTGTATCTGACCATTAGTTTCAGAGGGGTATTATTACTAGCTATCACCAAAAATAGGCAACATTTTACTGCATCGGACTATTTTGTATGGTTCATTTGAATCATTGAGGATTATAGAACTTAGACTGTTGGTAAGTAAAAACCGTGCATCGGTGCAGACGCCAGAGGGCTTTCCCCCTTCTCGAAATAAAAGAGTAAGAACCATGTATATCTACTATTAATCTAGTTACCAGTACATATTTCCGGAATGTAACTTGGTGAAAATGGCCAATTCTTGAATTGTCCGGTTATGGTTACTGTTAATTAATTGTAAGGATGCCCAATGGTTGTTTGCCCTGGTGAGCGAGGTCTTCATTCTTAACCAGCCTCTCGAGGAGCAGCGTAGGGTCGCGAATATGCTCAACTGTAGGCTGGGCACATTCCCCTTCATATACCTCGGGCTCCCTATCTCCGACCGCAAGCTCACGGTGGAGCAGTGGAATTTTCTGGTAAATAAGCTGGCAGCTAAGGTTGAGGTGTGGATGGGCAGATTGCTTTCTTCCGGGGGGAGGCTGATCTTGTCTAATGCCTGCCTGGACGCGCTGCCAACCTTTGCGATGGGCATGTTCCTCCTCCCGGACGGGGTACATGCCAAGTTCGACTCGGTTAGGGCCAGGTTCTATTGGGAAGGGTCGGGCCCGAAGAGGAAGTTCCACATGGTCAATTGGCCGGCTGTGTGTCGCCCCAAGGATTGCGGCGGACTCGGTCTGACAAACACTAAGGCAATGAATAAGGCTCTAATGTTAAAATGGATCTGGCGCCTGTACCAAGGGGGAGGGGCCCTCTGGCAAACTCTGATCCGTGCTAAATACCCGGAGGCTGAAGACATTTTTGCGGGCGGAACCCAGGGGGGTCCCCTTTTTGGCGTAGTCTTCATAAGCTGAAACACCTCTTTAAGTTGGGGACCAAACACTCGATTCGCAACGGGGAACACACACTATTCTGGTCGGATTGGTGGTGGGGTTCGGAACCCCTCAAAGACCGCTTCCCTCGCCTGTTCGCAATCTCTCTTAACCCCCTCCTCACGGTAGCGGATGCTTGCTCAACGGTGGACGGGGGAGTCCAGTTTAGGCGGACGTTAGGTCAGGTGAACTCGGAGAGCTGGCAGCGTCTTTCAGCCGAGCTGGGCTCGATCACCCTCTCCGAGGGCCCAGATGAGATTCGTTGGGCATTAGAGACCTCAGGGAAATTCTCGGTAGCCTCCACCTATAGGAGGCTGACCGCGGGCGCGACGGTGGCCCATAGTAGAGATATCTGGGAGGCTCGGGTGCCTCTCAAGGTGAAGATCTTTGCTTGGCAGTTGGCGCTGGACCGCTTGCCAGCGAGCAAACAGATTGCCACTAGGAAGGGGCCCTCGGACGGCAATTGTGTAGTTTGTGGGCAGCCTGAGGATGTGGCTCACCTGTTCTTCCAGTGCGCGCTCCCGAAATTGGGTTGGAGTGTGTTCCGTAGGGTTCTTGGCTGTGCGTGGGCGCCAGCTAACTTCCCACAGTTCTTCGCCTATCAACAGGCGCTTCTTGGACAGCAGAGGAGAAACAGCTGGGTGCTGTTTACAGCCTTATGCTGGGTTGTTTGGCTTACGCGTAACAAGCTAACGATTGAGGGTGTGGTTCCAAAACACCCCGCTGATGTGATTTTCAAAATGGCTGTGTTTCTACAGGGATGGGCAAACACCGCAAGACCGCAGGACAAGGACGGGCTGCTGCAGATGGTCGACGTACTTAGAGACACCTACCGCTCCGTTGTGCCGCGTCGTGAGGCCTAGCTTCTGTGTAGTTTGTTCCCGGTCTGTTTGGGGGAGGCCGGCCCAGGTACCTTTAGCGCTTTGTTTTCCTGTTGGCTAAGCTGTATGCCGCAGCAGTGTGTAATCGGCTATCTGTGAACCTGCTGTTTTATTAATTTAAAACAGGGCAAATTCGTTTGCCTTTTATCTAAAAAAAAAGTAAACTTGTTATTCGTGGACAAGTTCATGTCTTCAATCCATCGGTAGATGGAAAATACATTGTGAACTGCAGACCATGTCTCTGTGTGCTCTTCTTGAAGTCAATTATAATTTAAACCGTGTTTTTAGTTGGATATCAGTCTTTCTGTGTTTGCATATGGTAAATTTGTGATCATAGAATTACTATGTGTTATCATGTTGAATAAGAAGAACCACATATTATTAATATGTGTTAGACATATTTGGAAATAAGGCATTGTAAATTCTTTACTGTTTTCGCATCAATGAAGCATAACTTTTTTTGCTTTTCTTTAGGTTTTTTCTGTACAAGATCCCCAGACTAGGAATCGTGGAAACAAAAGGCATGGCAAAACTATCCATGAGAAAGGTTTGAAGGTCAGCTGCAATTACTGTGGAAAGGTGGTATTGGGATACAACTGTCTGGTTCACCATTTGGCAGGCATCAGGGTGAATGTTTGTCCGTGCAACGTAGCACCTGAAAGTGTCAGGGCAAGTTTGAAAAGCTCACTTGAAGATTACAAGAAAGACTGCGTGCTCAGAAAAGATGGAAAAACCGAAACATGAAGAGGTTCCTCCAACAAGCCAAGCCATTCCATCTAATCAAGTCCAGCAACCACCTGGCTGTTCCATCTGTGTAAAATGATCTTCTTTGTATTAGTCTAACTAGTCAACATAGTTATTTGAGTAAATACTATATAGTAGACGTTGCTTGTTGCAGACCGGAATATATGCCCCCCCCCCCCCTCAAATTCATTATAAAAATGTTTTCAAAATCGAACTTATCCAACTGAGGTCATTATTAGTTTTGTTCAGACCAAAATACAGGAACAATATGCTTACCACATTTTTACTTGAAATCGCAGTGCAATGGTGGTCGGTGCACGGTGCTCGCACACCCGATCTGCAAACCATGGCGAAACGGATCCTGAGCCAGACGTGCTTCGGCGCGACCAGGTACAACATCGACCGGAGCTTATCCGAGAAGCTACATGTTGGTCTGTTGAATAGGACGCCACTTGAACACAAGAGGTTCTGCCAAATGGAGTATATCCACTATAACATGTTTCTCACCCGTGCCACCGCTTGTCTGGATGGTTCTTCCGTGGTTAAGCGTACTAGGGTGACGACGGTGCTGGATGATTGGATTGCAGCACCGAGATAGGGTGCCGATGATCGCCATTACGACAGCTCAGTCTGGAGCAATGCTTTTCACATCCTCCCTTCTGTTAAGTGTTTGCTACTGCTAGTGGCAGGTCTTGGTGCCACTGCGATCGTGTGGAGTAGCAATCTGTCAAATGCCCACTAGTGGCATGTATTGGTACTGTTGTACTCTGCTGAATTTCCATGTTTTTTTTCTTGAACTCCCGTTGAATCACCAATTTTTATTTCGTGAACTCCTGATGAATTTCGAAGTTATTATTATGTGACAGAAGCAGTGCTATACTCTACTGTGGATCCGTTCATATTGTGGATTAGCTAGAGCTTTCATGTTCATGTCTTTAACCAACTTGTAACCTTGTGGATCGTGTTGTTGGACTCATTGTTTGTTGTACTGTTGGTTTTCTCCATGGGAAAGCCCATCGGTGCTGCTTTTGGGGCAGCACAGCCGCACAACACGAGCACAAGATTTATTTTGTTGTCTAAATAGTCGCCTCCCTTCGGTTGGCCTACTGGGACGTCGTGAAATACAATCATGACCGTAGAAATATCCATCACTTTCCTTCTCCTTTTCGGTTCTAGGATGCAAATGGAGGTTCGGAAAGAGTTCCATGAACAACTGGAGATGCATTGTCGAAACTCTGTAGAACGCAATTTTTGTACTGCCATGTGTGTCAGAGTACATGCAGCTCAGCCCAAACCAATAGTATCTGTTACGGTTAAATTAGTAACTGAGGAGTCAAACCCAAAAGCCACGCTCTCGGCGGGCAAAATGGACTCAGGTGACCACAACTCGAAACTAATTCACAGACTGCACCTCCGGTGAAAAAAATTCGAAATCTAACCTCTTTCTGTAGCGCCCAACACGGAGGCGCCACACTCTTCTATGTAGCGCCCATTGACCAAGGCGCTACACATGTGCGTACGTGGCGCTGCGGGGCCAGCCGCCTGCCTGCGTGGCGCCTGGCAGGTGGGCCCGAGCGGTGCATGTGTAGCGCCTTCGCACTGGGCGCTACACATAGAGTTAAGTCGCGCGCGGCGCGCTCCCTTCCTCTCTGTATCCAGATCCGGTGGAAGAACGAGAGCACAGCCCATGGCGTTTCTTCCTCCCCCTCTCTAGATCTTGCTCAGATTCATCCCCATCTGAAGGAAAAGTGAAGGGATTTGCTCCCCCACTAGTTTGGCCAGGTATTCCCCCTCCGATTTCCTCTTTTCATCCATAAAATTGCTCAGATTTGGCCTCCATATAGCATTTTCGGGTGAAACCTAGTTTTTAGTTAGATTTGATTTTGGTATGGAATAATGACTAGTTTGAATTATCTTTAGTATTAGGGTAGCTATAGTTTTCATTGGTAATAATTTAGTAGGTTATTTTAGTTTAGAAACCAAATTTGTATGTTAGATTTTTTTGGTTGTTGCTATGAAAATGTGTGGGATACTCACAATGATTTGGTTGTTGCTATTTTAGTTTAGAAACCAAATTAAAGTGTGGGATACTCACAATGATTTGGAATATGTAGGATGGTATGGTTACTCGATGATTTCTATGATGTGAAACACCGGGCCTATATGATATCGGAGAATATGATGGTAAGATGATTATTTATGCACTTTAATGTTTCTAATGTCGTGCTCTAGCAAATGTGTTGGATATGTTCTAACAATTTAACTTGTATGTTTGCAGGAACTTAAACCTTTGAAGATTGGGTATCATGGGGTCTCCGGCGACAAAGAAATGCCGTACGATGAGCGGTACACTCCGTACATCGAGATGGCCGGGCTCCTCCCTTTCATCCAGCTTGTTAGCCGGTCTACCCCAAACTTCAACGCGGCTGCACTTACCGCTCTCATCGACCGGTGGAGGCCGGAGACACACAGTTTCCACCTCCGTACCGGCGAGATGACTGTCACACTCCAGGATGTTTCCATGATCCTTGCTCTTCCTATTGAGGGAAAGCCTGTAGCTATGGACACCGATTCTGAAGGGTGGCGTCAGCAGATGTTTGATCTTATTGGTGATGTTCCACCGGAGCCTGCTGACCCGAGTAAAGGGAGAGTCTCAGCCGGCGCTCCTTACACATGGATAGTAGAGAAGTACAAAACTTGCCCTGAAGGAGCCGATGACGACTTGGTGAAGACGTACGCTCGCGTGTACATGTGGTATGTTATTAGTAGGTGTCTGTTTGCTGACGGCAATGGGAGGAACGCTCCATGGATGTGGCTTAAGGCGTTGACCATATTTGATTATGGATGGAGCTGGGGGAGTGCTGCACTTGCCTACTTGTATCGGCAGGTAATAAGTTGGTAAATTATAATGTTTCTTGATATCCATGTTGAACATGTATTGACTTTGCTTGCCATTATGTGCAGCTGGACGATGCTTGTCGTAGGACTACGGCAAGTTGCGGAGTTGGTGGTTCTATGCTTCTACTCTCCGTGTGGAGCTGAGATCGTATACCAGTTGGACGTCCGAGAGAAATAAATTATGTTGATTGGGCAGCATATGAAAACCACCCTCTACGCCGCGCAACTTGGGCATACAAGTACGACATTGTATCGGAGGCTCACAGCGATAAAGATAACATGTATAGGCAGTACATGAACGAGTTGGATGCGCTTACTCCCGAGCAAGTAAGTATTTATCCTAAAATGACTTGCACACATTTTTTTATCTTCCTTCTAATTGATGTCGACGTGCTATGCTGCAGGTGGATTGGGAGCCTTATGGGAAGGGGAACAGTTTTGGTGTCTTGCGTGCTTATGATTTGAACCCAAAGTGCATGGAGGAACAAGCTTTATGGCTTATGCGGTGCCCGTTGACATGCAATTGGGCGATTGAGTTTCACTTGCCACACCGCGTTCTGACGCAGTTTGGGTTGTTTCAGGCTCACCCACCAGAGTGGAAGGACACAGACAAGTTGCTTCATGTAGCGCCCTACCTTTTGATAAAGATAGAACACCTGTGTAACCTGCTATTCCCGGGATCACTGATAGCATACACATGACAAAATGTAGTATTCATTAGAGTAGCATCATTATACAACGTTGATCCAATGGATAAGAAATAAAATAACCTTACACTTGGCATAGTCATCATGGACTAGCCCAATAACAAGGTTTCAAAGTAAACACAGCGGAAATAATACATCAATGAGCCTTCTTCATCTTCATGCGCCACAGGCAGAACATGTTGGCGATAGACTCGAGATCCTAAACGAAATCCTCACTCGTCTTCAAATTCATCTGCACGTTGGAATATGCAGCCCCCACAGGGGAGGAAGTCAGTACATACAAAGTACTGGCAAGTGACACTTGTATGGTGGCAGTTTTGAGGAATAATTATCTACATGATATTTGGCTGGTGGAGTCTGGGCTATTTGCATAAAGCCAATTTTGTCCTATATTTGACAATGTCCTTTTAAACAAAAGAAATCATTTGTACAATCCTTCATGGTTAAACCACCATAAAGGTGAACAAATCATCATGGCTAAACCACCATGAAGTTTGAAAGTCATCATGGTTAAACCACCATGAAGTTTGGTTGTGGCACCATGGTTAAACCACCATGTGCCCTATAAAGGGTTTCTACCATATTTTACTTTATTCAGAAAAGATGAGGAGATCCTTCGGCACCAACTCTGTCTAGCTGCTCAACTGGCCCATAACCGGGGACACGGCTAAGATCTTAGTTTTTAACTCTGCAGAGGTTGTGCACTTTCACCTTGAGACTCATTTTCCCCGAGAGAAAAATGAGACAAGATCTTTGGGAAGAGGGATTCAACCATACCAGCATGACTCGACGCTCCTAAAATTCTACCACCCAATGTCATACAACAGGATGAACCCCCACAACTTACTTAATCTTGGCAGAGCCCATATTACCTCAAGGCTGCACTGGAAGCTAACTAAACAGTGAAGACCTACAAATCTCTTTAATCCTGGGTGGCGGTCCACAAGTGTACTCTCAGGTGATAACCCCCACATCCATGGTTAAACCACCATGAACATGGTCCTGAGTAGCCACTCAACATAATCCAAGCAAGGTTCAGTCCACCCAGGTGTTTCATTGGGTTGTTAATTTTCATTTTTCAAAACATCACAACCCAACATGTATCATCAATAGTTGTGATAAAATTCTAGCATAGCTAAACCAGTACCTAGTAGAGGTTTCAGGTTGGCTACACACTACTAGGTATTTCTAAGAATAGCATATACTTTAGAAAATAAATAAAATCACATATGATGCATACTACTGAAAACTCTAATGCAATAAAAGTGGGACATGAGCATCACTTGCCTTGTGAAAATTGGTATGGAGACACTCTCTTTACAAATAGAATGTTGCTCTCCGTACAATCTAAACAATATAAATAAATAACAATAAACAAGCAATTCACCAACATACAAACAAATACAACAAAATACAATACATAAGCATAACAAATTATTCAACTTGATGGGTGTTAACATGGACAAGGTTTTGACCATAATTCAATATGCAAAAAGAACTAAGTGTTTGGTCATGGGGTTTGCCATTGGTGGTTAAGGGTTGTCAGGTAATATCACTTCACTCCATATACAAAAGAAGTGGATGTGATATGGTTTAGGGTTTTAGGAAACAAATCCATGATCAACGTGATTCATTTCATGGCTTTGGTTTAGTAGGGTCGTAGAAATTTACAATATGGCTTGTAAATTTACAAAAGGTATTGGGCTATTGTTTTCTGGTCCAAAGGTTAATTTCCATATGGTAAACATGAAATGGGTGTTGGTTTTGATCAAAATGATCACACCACAATTTTCCTAAAGGGGGTTTCTATCAAGCAACACTTAATTTATAATGGCTTATTACTATGGGTGGTTTATATTACAAGGATTACATGGAATGAGTTCTCTGGTCACAAATAGGTTGGGTACTGGTTTCTCTGGTCTAAGGATACTAAATGGGAAAACTTTCCAGAAGAAAACTAATTAAAATTATTTGTAGAATTAAAACTAGGTGCAAAATACTAAATTAGTTGTTTAAATTCTAAACTCCAATTTAATTAGTTCAATTATTATTTTGGGACAGAGGGTATGAAACTAAACATTCTAAGGATTCCAAAAATATTTTATTTACAATTTTTGGATTTGTAGAATTTGAATTATGCCAGCATTCATCAATTAACCATATTTAAATTTGAACCAATTTAAGTTTGTCAAATTTGAATTTGGGCAGTGCTAAAAGTTTCTACATATTGTGCTGATTTCAAAAAGTCTAAGTTTATCAAATTTGGCCTTATGGTTTAAAAGTTATGATGATTTCAAGTTTTAGGGGTTATTCTGCAAAAGTGCCAAATAAAATCTATTCGAAAAATTTAAACAGAAACTCCGTGGATAAGGTTGGCTACGTGGCTTCCTGTGATTGGTTGGCCGTGCTGACTGTGCGTCTACGTGGCTACTGACTGGGCCGGTGACGTGGCCAACCATTTTAAATCCGGACCGTCAGATCTATATCTGACGGTGGCGTACCCCTTCGCCATGATCTAATCCTAAGCGTCCAGGGAAGATCCGACGGTTAAGAGAGGAAGGGGCTCACCTGGAGGTTCGGGTTCGCCGGACAATGGTGGGACGGCGGCCGGCGGTGCAGTTGTTCACTGCCCCCGACGTTCCGGTGGTCTCCGGGATGCAGGGAGGGCTCGGAAAGCGCAGAACGGCACGATGGTCTCGATGGGGTTGACGGAGTGCTCGTCGGTGGTCTCTATCGATGGCACCAAGCAGTCCCGAGGCGGCGGCGGCGGGTTTTGTCGGGGAGGCTTTATGGCTGCGAAAGAAAATACAGAAATTGCCTCAAAAGATGCGCAGCGTAGAGGTAGAGGGAAAGAGACCAGAAAGGGGCGGCCGAGACCTATTATTTGGTTGCAATTCGATGATGGACGGCCGCGGGTTGGAGTTTCTCCGGCGAGCAATTTGCATGGCCTCGAGGCACAAACTGAAGGGGCGTGAGAGGGGAACCAGAGAGGGGAAAGTGGGGGTTCTGGGGAACGGTTTACCGAGAGGGGAGGGGGCTCGGTCGAGGATATCATGCCACGGCCGTTTGGCCCGATCGTGGTACGAGAAAGGCGGAGGGAGGTGGAAGATGATGAAGGGGGCCCGCGAGTCAGCGAAAGGAGAGGGAGACGGGCCGCGGGTCGGGCTGGTTTTCGATTTTCCTTAGCATGCGCGCGGTAGATAGCAAGGTGGGCTCGGGCCGGCTTGCTGGGCTCGCTCGCCCTCTTTTTTTTCCTTTTCTGATTTCTTAATTAATTCATAACTTTTGCATATAAGCTCCAAATAAGCTCAAACCAATTTCTAATGTTTTGTAAAATTGTAAAATTTCACATAAGAACATTTGTATGTTACTTCAACACTTTTGAATTTTTAGATTTGGAAAATATAAATAAACTACTAATAGTACTTAAAACTAATTTTAAATAGAAAAATGACAATAATTAGGAATGGGTTTTATAAAGTTTCAAAAACATTATAATAGTCAAATACTATTTTTGAAACCCATTTCAACTCAGTTTCTGAATTTTATATTTTTAGAGAATGAGGGATTTACAAATAGCCACTTATTGTCATTTCTCCACATAGAGGATAATTAATTGAAAATATGGTCAAATATAAATTAGGAATACAATACCTTTGAGAATATGATAATAGTCACATAGAAAACAATGGCTTAATTAAGGTTTGCTATAAATAAACAACCGTTTTGAAATAAGAAAACTTATTTGAAAGGGTTTAGGTTTTATGGAAAACAGAGGCACTTGGATTTATTTTCAATAACATTGAAATTTGTATTGTTTTCTTTTGTTTCTTACAATCTCATTTGGTTTTTGGTGAAATGTTTAACATGAAAACAAAAAGTTTCAAATTTTTGTGATTTTTGAGCTTTCCCAAAAATCAGGGATGTTACAGACTACCACCCTTAAAAGAAATCTCGTCCCGAGATTTGGGAAGGCTAGAAAGAAATATAGGTTTGGGTAATTGGGTTTACTCAGGTTGGGTGGGCTACCACCCTTAAAAGAAACTTTTGTGGGTAGTCTAAAATCATATTGTCCATCAAGCTGCTGAGTCTATTCTCTTCATCATCCATAATATCCTTGTATAGCATGTATCAACTGCTTGTTGGTATTTGGGGTCTTAATCCAAGTATACGATCTTTAGGGTTCCATCTGTTATTATTCACTTCCAATAGTATGAGTCTATTCACATGGCTTGAAATGTGGTTTTACTCAAGATGGCTTGAGTAGAACTTTCCCTTGCATTTGGGCTCCAGATCAACATAAGTATGTTGAACTACTTTTGACACTGAGGGGTCACTATTTGGGTCAATCAAAAATCCTTGGGCAGTCAAACCTTCACTCCAGCTTCTTGGATGATGTCAGGATCAAAGAGATTTCTTTCTCCTAGGCCATTCCACATCAAGGTGTGATGCATTCTCTTCTCATACGGAGCTTCAAATGGTGCCATCTCAATACTGTCTTTATAGTTGTTGTTGTAGGAAAAATTCTGCATATGGTAAGTTGTCATCCCAACTAGATCCATAGTCCAACCCACATACTCTCGGCATATCTTTTAGAATCTGATTCACTCTCTCAGTTTGGCCATCTGTTTGAGAACTGAAACACTATGCTGGACTACAGTCTGGTTCCTAAGTACTCATGCAGTTGTTTCCAAAATTGTGAGGTAAACTGGGTACCCCTTATCAGAAACAATACTCTTTGGAACACCATGGAGATAGACAATCTTCTTCATGTATATATCAGCCAACTTTGCACTTGTGTAGGTGATCTTTACTGGCACAAAGTGTGCTATCTTTTTCAAACGATCAACCACTTCCCAAATAGAGTCATACCCTAATTTGGTTCGAGGTAATCCAGTGATGAAGTCCATACCAATTTGTTCCAATTTTCTTGGCGATCTTCCTTCATGTTGTTGTATCCCTGGAATGCAAACACCATGCTATTTCTAACGAAACTCTCATGGTAGGCAATATCTTCCATTGTATGATTCCTCCAAGATTGGCTTTGTCCTCACCGAAGTTTAGTACGTTTCGGCAACACTTGCCTAACAAAGGGTTAATAATATTCTACCACTCTATGGTTCAAGCTTAGTAACATCGTCTCTCTAATAGGTATGTCACTCAGAGTTACCATTCCTCATAGCAAGAGTTAATAATATGAGTAGTCATCATGGGGGCCAATCCATGTTGCACCCAATTATTACCTTGTATTTAGATTGGTGAATTTCGTATTATAACACTAGGTCACCTCACTTGTCTAACAGATAGTTTCCCACCTGTAAGACAAACCTGAACCAATCTATCGTTTCTCCAACTAGTGGGGTTACGTAAACTCTTTGCACCTCTAGTTGAATAGTTGCAACTTCTTCATGAGCCTTTCTGGTGTAGAAAGCTATCCAAAAACTTAGCTCATGTGAATCAGACTCCATATGTCCATTATCACTGGTTGTTAAACTTGCTGCTCCTTAGGATGGTGGTGGCTTGATCATGGATGTGATTGTTCCTTCACACTGAAGAATATAATCCTGAGATCTTTGGTATTCCTCAATTTGGATGGTTGTCTCAAAAGGTTCTCTTGGGTGTCAAGTCAATTGTTGCGCTCCAATTTAGTAACTCACTATGGTTGGTAAAGGGGTATGGTGTTGGGTTTGGTTAGGTTTAGCATGGATGAGTAGAGATTTAGAAAGAGACTACAGAAGATTCCTACCCAAACACAACAGAGCAAGGCAAATCATCTTACAAAGAACATCTAACACGCAAACAATCAACACTCCAATCATCAAGGTTTATCAAACAACCTAGTATTGTCATAACACACTCAATTGTATGATCAATACACTAACACATTAATGTTGTTCTATCAAGTAACTAAATTGGTGGTCTCATCTATATCTTCTTGAGTTTCTCCAAATTCTTCTCTCAGTGTCTTGAGGTGTTTATGATTGCTATGAAGTCTGAGGATAACTCCAAGTTTCTTCAATGGTCTTGAGTGTAGACCTTCATGTTGAAACCAAAAGGTCAGGTGAAAACTATTCCTTTCACTCCATGATTTTTCACCAACCTTGTCTTGATGGAAAACAAGAGGTATGTCATCTATAACAAGAGAAGGATATTTTGTAGGTGAATGATAGATGAGAGGATATGAGAAAGGATAAAATGTGATGTTCTATTTATACAGCTATGAAGAAAGTATATTTTCAATCCTAGGGTCTTTTCCTATTTCTAATCCAAACTTAGGGTCTCGATCCTACAGGCAACACTATGCTCTGATACCATTTTGTAGCGCCCTACCTTTTGATAAAGATAGAACACCTGTGTAACCTGCTATTCCCGGGATCACTGATAGCATACACATGACAAAATGTAGTATTCATTAGAGTAGCATCATTATACAACGTTGATCCAATGGATAAGAAATAAAATAACCTTACACTTGGCATAGTCATCATGGACTAGCCCAATAACAAGGTTTCAAAGCAAACACAGCGGAAATAATACATCAATGAGCCTTCTTCATCTTCATGCGCCACAGGCAGAACATGTTGGCGATAGACTCGAGATCCTAAACGAAATCCTCACTCGTCTTCAAATTCATCTGCACGTTGGAATATGCAGCCCCCACAGGGGAGGAAGTCAGTACATACAAAGTACTGGCAAGTGACACTTGTATGGTGGCAGTTTTGAGGAATAATTATCTACATGATATTTGGCTGGTGGAGTCTGGGCTATTTGCATAAAGCCAATTTTGTCCTATATTTGACAATGTCCTTTTAAACAAAAGAAATCATTTGTACAATCCTTCATGGTTAAACCACCATAAAGGTGAACAAATCATCATGGCTAAACCACCATGAAGTTTGAAAGTCATCATGGTTAAACCACCATGAAGTTTGGTTGTGGCACCATGGTTAAACCACCATGTGCCCTATAAAGGGTTTCTACCATATTTTACTTTATTCAGAAAAGATGAGGAGATCCTTCGGCACCAACTCTGTCTAGCTGCTCAACTGGCCCATAACCGGGGACACGGCTAAGATCTTAGTTTTTAACTCTGCAGAGGTTGTGCACTTTCACCTTGAGACTCATTTTCCCCGAGAGAAAAATGAGACAAGATCTTTGGGAAGAGGGATTCAACCATACCAGCATGACTCGACGCTCCTAAAATTCTACCACCCAATGTCATACAACAGGATGAACCCCCACAACTTACTTAATCTTGGCAGAGCCCATATTACCTCAAGGCTGCACTGGAAGCTAACTAAACAGTGAAGACCTACAAATCTCTTTAATCCTGGGTGGCGGTCCACAAGTGTACTCTCAGGTGATAACCCCCACATCCATGGTTAAACCACCATGAACATGGTCCTGAGTAGCCACTCAACATAATCCAAGCAAGGTTCAGTCCACCCAGGTGTTTCATTGGGTTGTTAATTTTCATTTTTCAAAACATCACAACCCAACATGTATCATCAATAGTTGTGATAAAATTCTAGCATAGCTAAACCAGTACCTAGTAGAGGTTTCAGGTTGGCTACACACTACTAGGTATTTCTAAGAATAGCATATACTTTAGAAAATAAATAAAATCACATATGATGCATACTACTGAAAACTCTAATGCAATAAAAGTGGGACATGAGCATCACTTGCCTTGTGAAAATTGGTATGGAGACACTCTCTTTACAAATAGAATGTTGCTCTCCGTACAATCTAAACAATATAAATAAATAACAATAAACAAGCAATTCACCAACATACAAACAAATACAACAAAATATACAATACATAAGCATAACAAATTATTCAACTTGATGGGTGTTAACATGGACAAGGTTTTGACCATAATTCAATATGCAAAAAGAACTAAGTGTTTGGTCATGGGGTTTGCCATTGGTGGTTAAGGGTTGTCAGGTAATATCACTTCACTCCATATACAAAAGAAGTGGATGTGATATGGTTTAGGGTTTTAGGAAACAAATCCATGATCAACGTGATTCATTTCATGGCTTTGGTTTAGTAGGGTCGTAGAAATTTACAATATGGCTTGTAAATTTACAAAAGGTATTGGGCTATTGTTTTCTGGTCCAAAGGTTAATTTCCATATGGTAAACATGAAATGGGTGTTGGTTTTGATCAAATGATCACACCACAATTTTCCTAAAGGGGGTTTCTATCAAGCAACACTTAATTTATAATGGCTTATTACTATGGGTGGTTTATATTACAAGGATTACATGGAATGAGTTCTCTGGTCACAAATAGGTTGGGTACTGGTTTCTCTGGTCTAAGGATACTAAATGGGAAAACTTTCCAGAAGAAAACTAATTAAAATTATTTGTAGAATTAAAACTAGGTGCAAAATACTAAATTAGTTGTTTAAATTCTAAACTCCAATTTAATTAGTTCAATTATTATTTTGGGACAGAGGGTATGAAACTAAACATTCTAAGGATTCCAAAATATTTTATTTACAATTTTTGGATTTGTAGAATTTGAATTATGCCAGCATTCATCAATTAACCATATTTAAATTTGAACCAATTTAAGTTTGTCAAATTTGAATTTGGGCAGTGCTAAAAGTTTCTACATATTGTGCTGATTTCAAAAAGTCTAAGTTTATCAAATTTGGCCTTATGGTTTAAAAGTTATGATGATTTCAAGTTTTAGGGGTTATTCTGCAAAAGTGCCAAATAAAATCTATTCGAAAAATTTAAACAGAAACTCCGTGGATAAGGTTGGCTACGTGGCTTCCTGTGATTGGTTGGCCGTGCTGACTGTGCGTCTACGTGGCTACTGACTGGGCCGGTGACGTGGCCAACCATTTTAAATCCGGACCGTCAGATCTATATCTGACGGTGGCGTACCCCTTCGCCATGATCTAATCCTAAGCGTCCAGGGAAGATCCTACGGTTAAGAGAGGAAGGGGCTCACCTGGAGGTTCGGGTTCGCCGGACAATGGTGGGACGGCGGCCGGCGGTGCAGTTGTTCACTGCCCCCGACGTTCCGGTGGTCTCCGGGATGCAGGGAGGGCTCGGGAAAGCGCAGAACGGCACGACGGTCTCGATGGGGTTGACGGAGTGCTCGTCGGTGGTCTCTATCGATGGCACCAAGCAGTCCCGAGGCGGCGGCGGCGGGTTTTGTCGGGGAGGCTTTATGGCTGCGAAAGAAAATACAGAAATTGCCTCAAAAGATGCGCAGCGTAGAGGTAGAGGGAAAGAGACCAGAAAGGGGCGGCCGAGACCTATTATTTGGTTGCAATTCGATGATGGACGGCCGCGGGTTGGAGTTTCTCCGGCGAGCAATTTGCATGGCCTCGAGGCACAAACTGAAGGGGCGTGAGAGGGGAACCAGAGAGGGAAAGTGGGGTTCTGGGGAACGGTTTACCGAGAGGGGAGGGGGCTCGGTCGAGGATATCATGCCACGGCCGTTTGGCCCGATCGTGGTACGAGAAAGGCGGAGGGAGGTGGAAGATGATGAAGGGGGCCCGCGAGTCAGCGAAAGGAGAGGGAGACGGGCCGCGGGTCGGGCTGGTTTTCGATTTTCCTTAGCATGCGCGCGGTAGATAGCAAGGTGGGCTCGGGCCGGCTTGCTGGGCTCGCTCGCCCTCTTTTTTTTCCTTTTCTGATTTCTTAATTAATTCATAACTTTTGCATATAAGCTCCAAATAAGCTCAAACCAATTTCTAATGTTTTGTAAAATTGTAAAATTTCACATAAGAACATTTGTATGTTACTTCAACACTTTTGAATTTTTAGATTTGGAAAATATAAATAAACTACTAATAGTACTTAAAACTAATTTTAAATAGAAAAATGACAATAATTAGGAATGGGTTTTATAAAGTTTCAAAAACATTATAATAGTCAAATACTATTTTTGAAACCCATTTCAACTCAGTTTCTGAATTTTATATTTTTAGAGAATGAGGGATTTACAAATAGCCACTTATTGTCATTTCTCCACATAGAGGATAATTAATTGAAAATATGGTCAAATATAAATTAGGAATACAATACCTTTGAGAATATGATAATAGTCACATAGAAAACAATGGCTTAATTAAGGTTTGCTATAAATAAACAACCGTTTTGAAATAAGAAAACTTATTTGAAAGGGTTTAGGTTTTATGGAAAACAGAGGCACTTGGATTTATTTTCAATAACATTGAAATTTGTATTGTTTTCTTTTGTTTCTTACAATCTCATTTGGTTTTTGGTGAAATGTTTAACATGAAAACAAAAAGTTTCAAATTTTTGTGATTTTTGAGCTTTCCCAAAAATCAGGGATGTTACACTTCATGAGTAAGATTAAATGACATATGTTTCGTTCGTACCTCTTTTTTTTGTTTCTATTTGTTGATATGACTCCCGTGTTGGTATCTTCAAATGCAGTTTGGACCGGAGGAAACAGAGAAAGGTGACAAATTGGGAGAGACACCATAAGAAATATATAACCGAATTTGAGCTGTGTGTGGAGGAAGCTAACAAGACTGGATGGGGTAGGAGAATGTTGAAGGAGCATTGCCCAATTGCTTTCAATAACTACATTCGCTGGTTTCTTGAGAATACTCGCGTGGAGATATGCCCACCGGCTTTCGAGGAGGAGATATTGGAAGAGCCCATTGTGTTTGACGAACTTGCTCAAATCCAATACAACAAGATCGTTAGGGAGGGCCACCAAACAGATTTTTCTAACGTGCTCAACTTTGTGGTAATTTTAACTTACTGGTTTTCTTTCCACCTTTACCAATGTTTTTTTTCTAATGTGTTTTTCTTTTTTCCTCTAGCGCACGGAGATAAAGAAACAAGCTAGTGAGAGCGAAGAATTGTTGGCGACCACGCCGGGTGGAGAAAAAGGCGAAAGTATATTTCGAGGATTTCTTCGGGTAAAAACATACTTTATTATCACAAGATAGGCTAAATGCTTATTTTCCAATGCTTTATTTGACATCTCCCTCACAACCATGCAGCGCTCCAGCCAACGCTTACGCCGGCTTGCCAACCTTATTGGTTGCCGTGACCCCGAGTACAGCTCACCGTCTCAATCAAGGTCCAAATCTCCTTCTGACCCCGTGGATAGTACGGACCATGAGCTTGAGGATGAGACAACCTTTGTTGAAGGGGTATGACCTTAACCATAACAATATAATCCTCTTTCCGATATTGTATGCATGCCTCTTTTTCGTAACCTTAACAATATACTCCTACTTGTTTCGAAGGCGAGAATTCCGGATAACATGACATTGCGGCAGGCTAAGCAACGGTCTGCTTACATGCTAAGAAAGAAGACCGGAATTTACCGGTACACACCAGATGATTGGGTCAACAAAGGAAAGGAACCACATGTTGAGGAGGAAAGGCCACGGAGGTCCGCTACGGTTAGGAGGATGAGGCTTATCGAGGATGACGATGATGACGATGAGGACGACAAGGAAGAAGAGCAGCCAGCACCGGTGAGGAGGGACAAGATTCCTACGAAGAGGGGTCGTGCACGAAAGTAGAAGACTTGCCCGGATATGTAATGAACTTGTAGTGACTTATTCGAACCTCTACCTATGTTGAAACTTATTCTAGTGGACTTGAACCTCTCTTGTGATGTTTGAACCTCTCTTGTGATGTCATTTATGGTTATGAATTCTTCTATATGTATCACCTATGGAATATTTGGACAGGAAATTTTCGTTCTTCTCAGCTATGGAAGAAAGGTTGTGAAAATTTACATGTGCGTCGCCTGTGAGCTGGGCGCTACAAATTTGTACATGTAGCGCATGTGGTCTGGGCGCTACACATGCTAAAAAAAATTAACAGAGAGCAGCCACGAGCAGGCAACCTCGAAAGTGCTAAGTCATTGTGTAGCGCCTGGATTCTGGGCGCTACACAATGACTTAGCACTTTCGAGCTTGCCTGCTTGTGGCTGCTCTCTGTTAAATTTTTTTAGCATGTGTAGCGCCCAGAACACAGGAGTTACATGTACAAATTTGTCGCGGCAGAGGACAGACAGTCTCTGCTTTTCTGCGGGACAAAAATTCTGGGCATGTAGCGCCCCCTAGCTAGGCGCTACACATGTAAACTGATGAGTTTCCCGAGCGCAACAGAGAACACCACGAGCAGTTGAAGCCAGGAATTTCCAAGTCAATGTGTAGCGCCTAGAGGCAAGGCGCTACACATGACTTAAGAAAATTTCTGGCTTCAACTGCTCGTGGCTGCTCTCTGTTGCGCTCGGGCAGCTCATCAGTTCACATGTGTAGCGCCTAGCTAGGGGGCGCCACATGTGCAAAATTTGAAAAAAAAATAGAAACAACAGTGTTAAATTCACAGAAAAATCAATGTTGAGTTCAAAAGCTGAAAGAGCAACGAGTATCTAACCCTATCATATATGAACCCTAAGAAATTTTACCTAAAGCAATCTAACCCTAGTCCTAACAAGTATCTAACCCTATCATATAAGAACCCTAACCCTAACAAATATCTAGCCCTGACATATAAGAACCCTAACATTTAGGCAACCATACAAGCCACAATCTAGGCAATAGAACCACAAACAACATGGATCATTGGGGTCAAATCGAATTTCTAGGGTTTCCAAGATGCAAACAAGAATGAACCAAAAAAAACAAGTTTCCAATGGGTGAAAACAAGGGGAAATGGAGGATATTACTTCTAGGAACTTGATGGAGCCAAGATTCGATGAAAAAACCAACTAATTTGAGGATTTGAGAGAGGATTTGAGAGGAGAGGTAGGGGAGTCGCCGGGGGGAGGTGCAGCTCTTCCTCCAAACAGAGCAGTGTTGTTTGGTTCGGGGGAGAGAGGGCCGCGCGCGACTTAGTGACTCTATGTGTAGCGCCCAGCGCAAAGGCGCTACACATGCACGGCTCGGGCCCACCTGCCAGACGCCACGCAGGCAGGCGGCTGGCCTCGCAGCGCCACGTACGCAGAAGTGTAGCGCCTACCGTTCAGGCGCTACATAGAAGAGTGTGGCGCCTCCGTGTTGGGCGCTACAGAAAGAGGTTAGATTTTGAAAAAAATTCACCGTAGGTGCAGTATGTGAATTAGTTTCCAGTTGTGGTTACTGTAGTCCATTTTGCCCTCTCGGCGCCGCCGCTAACAACAACCGATCTCCTTTCTACGGCCACCTTCGGCCAAGTCAAACACATATCCGAAAATCTCTCGGCGTCCTCTCTCCATCCACTCTCAAAAGATTTACTCTTAGGTCTTCCCGCACGAGGACGGCTCTGGAGGACCTCCATCCAATCTAGCAAGCCAACGCCCGATCTTCCCCCATCGGCCGCTGCCGCCGATGCCCCGGCGGTGGCGATCACGCCATGGTTGTCGAAGATGGCGGGCGGGGCGGGCGTAGCCTGCCGGATTCCCTTCATGCGGGGGAGTTCGGCTCCTTGGCGGCATAGCTGGAGGTCTGACAGCAGGACGGGGACGCTCCCCCATGCATTGCGTCTGTTGCCACGCTGCAGGGAGGCGTGGATGGGCTGAGAGGGGCGAGCGTGCGGTGATGACCGGAGACGACGGCGCGGAACCTATGGGATGGTGCTACTGCGCATGCCTCGGGTGCGTTGCAGCCTTTCTTTTGTGCTGACACGTGTGCATGATCGGCTCGGTCTGTTTGCTGGAAGCTGTCCAGCGGCGTGGGGGCTTGCTGGCGTGCTCAAACAAAGACATCAGTCCTAGGGTTTCTCTTGCCCCAAGACGAGGAAATGACTAATGTATGTCCTCTCTGATCTGTCCAGAGTGTCGGATTCCGGAAGGCTTTGTCGGCGATCTCCCACGAGTCTTAATGCTTGGATATTGCTAGATCAGGTGAGATTCGGGCACAAAGCAAGGAGCGACGTGAAGCTATGTTTCTGTTGTCTCCATGGTAAAATCCATGATGAAGTTAGAGACGGAGAATGTCATGGAAGCTGAGATTGGAGGACTAGCAATGGTGATTGGAGTCTTTTGCGTCGATGAGGAACTGGCTTGGAGTTTCAGAAATTGTGGCATCGATATGAAAGTGGGGGCGGCAGCATAGGTGAAGTTCATAGTCTTACCTTTCAGGGTGAAAATCCAATGTCTGGCCTTAATTGTTTGTGCCTGACAATGATCTTGGAACTATCTACAGGGTGAAAACTTAAGATCTTCAATCGGGCAACAACGGCGCTTGTGCACTATTTCCTTCTTGTAGGTGTAGTTTTTTTTTTTGAGAAATTGGACATCATATGTTGTCTTGGTGGTGGTTGTGTTGCTGCTCCAAGGACTATAACTCTGTAGCGGGACTTTTCTTTTTAGTTTCTTATTCTTTTTTTTCGGTTGTGTGCATCTGTAATGTCATTAGGGTATTGAGTTGGTGCAGAGGGTGGGTGTAATTGGTATCTCTGTGATGTTAATATATGCTCCTTTAGAAAAACTCAGCCCCAGCAAATATTAATTATATATCAAAGAAAATTGTCCAAAGACCCATAATTTGTTGGCAATTTGCGTTCTTATCTTGGCAGGTGCAAAGGCAATTGCACATACACGTAGAAGAACACGCAAAATGCTTGCTAAGGATACGGCAAGAGGAGAAGAAGGCCGGCAATGGCATCCCGCTCTCACTGAAAGCCCAACGGAGTTGTCCAGGTCGGCGTTGAAAAATAGATCTGAACCGGAAGAGGCGGCCACTTTTCTTCACCTTAGCCGTTAAAGAACAATCTTGTCTCTAATGCTGAAAGCTATTGAGACTAGAAGCATACATGATAATTTCCTCTATGTAAAGAATTTGGTTAGAAAGCTTCACGAGTCCCGGACTTCCACTCTCATTGTAACATCCCAAGTTTTTTAAAAAATTAAAATTTTAAAACCTTCGCACACATGAGCATTACAGCATTCCTGCATTTGGATTGCATAAAAATTGGCTTTTATTTGCTAAACATAAAATTTTATGTGGTATTATCTATTAAATCACTATTTGAGTTTAAATCAATTTTTCAAATAACTATTTTATTTGTTAGCAATTTTAGTACCAAAATGTTCAAATTTTCACAAGCTTTCCAAAAGTTTTTTTTGTGTATTTTTCTGATTTGTTTAGGAGGGGTTTTCAAATTATTTTGAATGACTTATATTTAAAAACAGAAAAAGGAAGATAATTAAAAAAATGCAGCACCCAACCCACCCCTCTCTCCGCCCAGGACATCCCAGCCCACTTCTCTTTCCCTAACCCTCTCTCTCGCTAGCGAGCAGGCCGTAGCAAGGCCGCAACACCCATGATTTCCATCCTTGCAGCAATGCAGCCCGCTTCTCCCTTCTCTCTCTATCAACTGGGCCCCACGTGACGCCACGGTGATGCCACAATGACGTCCCCATGTTCTTCCCCTCGCGCACGGAAGAAAAACTCCAAGAAGAACACGAGAGCCCCGAATCAAATTCTTTCTGTTTAAACGCGATTTGATCAGTCTCTCCTGCCCTTAAATACCCCGCACCCCTCCTCTCGCTCTTGACCCCAAAACCCCTAACAGAAAGCCCTCAGGTTTCTTGGAATCAAGCTCGAAACTCCACTGTCACCGTCAACTAGGGTTCTCGATTCCGGCGATCACTATCGTCTTCACCCCCTCTCTATGCCTCCTCTCGGTTTCTCTCATCGCCGCGCGTTTATTTGACATGGTGCGGTATTTTTCCTTGCAGCAAAGCTTCGCCGTCATCCATGACAGGAAGCACCCACCGCCCCGAGCTACTCCGGCAAACGATTCCCGGCCGACCAGGAAGCACCGGAGCAACCCCCGTGCCATCGAGCAAGCGCCGTCGTTCTGCACCTCCTAGTATGCGCCGTTTTCCCCTAGCACCGTAGGTTAGCGCCGTCGTGCACGCCCTCGCCTCTTCCACCGCGCATGCTCAATTCCGGCGACAACTCTGGCGACCCAGAAGCAGAGGTGCACCCGCAGCCATCGGATCTTCATCGGAGGGCCAGGACAGAAGCGATCCGCGAAGCGTTATTTTTAATCTCGGCCGCACGATTTCCTTTAGATCCAATGCACCAGAGCGTCCGATCCATGTAGAAACCCCTCAGCCAATCAGAGCGCTCCAATCTCTCTCCCCCGGATCGATCACTTTTCTGTTTAAAACAAAATTAAAACATATTTGAATTAAAACTTGTAAAATTCATAACTCAAGTTTTATAACTCTAAATTAGATGATTTTGGAATTTCTGAAATCGGCAAAATATGTAGAATATTTTAGAGTAATAAACTTTTATTTTTTGTAACATGCACACACAGGTTATTTGTAGATCTTTATTAATTACTATTTTGGGCATAATTTTTAATCTATAAATTTTTTAGGTGATTTAAATTGCTATGGTTTGTATTGACATCCTCTATCCAGTAGAAGTAAAAGCAAATTTTAATAAATTTGTAATAGAAACTTTATTAATGCTCTTATTAGCCTATATTAAATCCCTAATAATGTTAAAATTAAAACTTGATGCTTAATTTGTTTTTCATGCATCATGACCATGTTTTAAACATCAGAAAACAACCTTTTAGTAACTATTGATTGTAGTAATTTTGGTGCATTAATTCTATCATTGCATATGATGCATACATTTTTTTGTCTTGTTTTCTATGTTATGTTTGTTTTATATGTTTATGTATTACTTGTATTAGGTCGTGAAGAAGAGCAAGGCTACCCTTGTTGATGTTATAATTGTTGTGATAGTTCATCCTATTGCCAAGGAAAGTGACACACCATTAAATCACCCATTATTTTCTATATCATGAAATAGAGTTTTCAGTAGTATGTGCATGCTATGATTTTTGCTAAGTTATTATTATTACGCTATTATGCTATGCTAAATATTTGTAGTGTGTAGCCACCCCGTTTACCTTGTTATCTCATAGCCTTAGAACTTGGTAGATATTAATGCTACAAATTTGTTTTTATGATGTTGTGGAAATATTCTAAGTATAAACTTCAATGAAACACATGGGTGGATTTTGATAGTGTGTGGTTGTCAAAAGTTGAGTGTCTCCTCGGGGCCATTAATCTACCAAGGTGTTCACTTGAGGAACGTCACCCAGGAACAAAGAGATTTCCAAGTCCCTCTAAGTTTAGAAGCTTCTCATGCAGCCTTTTGACATATGAGTTTTGTCTTGATCAACTAAGTTGTGAGTGTTCAGCCTAGGTCTGACAAGCAGATGTAGAATAACTATAGATGGAACAGGTCTTGCCGGTGGGTTAGATTCTTACTTATGAAAAATCTCGTCGCAATTCTCTCCTTCCCTTAATGCACTCCGGGTGTATAGAGTGTTTGGGATAATTGAAGACAAAGGACGGAAGTGCACAAGCTCTACAGAGTCAACAAACTAAGATCTTAGCCGTGTCCTCGGTTATAGACAACTTCAAGCAGCTGGACGAGGATGGACCGAAGAATCTCAACACCGTTTTCAAGAATTAAATTTTGGCTAAGGAAATAATAGTTGTGACACACATGGGATTTAACCTATGGTGCCAATCTTTGAAAAGGAAAACTATTTTAAAAGGGTTAGGAGAAAACTAGCTTTCTGCAAACAATCTAAACTCCACAAATCCAAATATGCATGTAGTTTAGACTTGCCATTTTATTTACACCATAGTATCATTTGCCAGTACAATAAATTATATTGACCTCCTTCGGAGCTGCATAATCCAACGTGCAGGTAATTCGGATGAAGATTGAGAAGTGATTGGACTCGAGTCTACACCCAACATGTACTGCCTATGGCGCCTCCTTGAAGACGGAGGCTCATTGCTATTTTGTTTCTGTCGTTTAAAACTCTGAGTTTTGCTAGCCTTCAAGGCTATGCACTTTGTAATAAAGTTATACTTGGCTATTCCGAATCTCGATGTAATAATTTTGATACTTCTGCAATGATACTTCAAGTTTTGTACTGTGGTGCTAGCATTGATCCATGAACTAGCACTTAACACATGTGTTCTTGCATTATTAAATGTGAGGGAGCTACACTCATCTCCAAGTTAGACATCAAGAAAGCTTTTAATTCGGTCCGACGGGACTACTTGATGGACTTGCTGCATCATTTGGTGCGTCCCTAGAAAATTTTGAGAATGGGTATTGGATCTCTTATCCTTCTCTTCATCGAGGGTGCTTCTTAATGACATCATTGGTATCCCCATAAAACATGGGGGGTTAAGAAAAAGGGATCCTTTCTCACCGCTCCTCTTAGTGTTGGCTATCGATCCATTGCACCACATTCTTTGCAAGACCACCGACCAAGGACATCTCCAAAGGCTCCGGTTGAGAGAGCCCACCATTCTCACTTCCCTCTATGCCGATGACGTGTCATATTCGTGACGCCCAAAAAAATGATATCATCTTCTTGGCCAACACGTTGAACCAATTTGTAGATGTCACCGGTCTTGTGACAAATTGTGCCAAAAGCCAAGTGGCTCCTATTAGATGTGAGGGGTTGGACCTTGATGACATTCTACAAGCATTCCCGGCTAGCCTAACAAACTTCCCCATGAAATATCTCGGTCTCCCTTTGTCAGTGTCACACCTCAAAAGAATTAACTTCCAACAATTGGAGGATCGAGTTGCCAGTAAACTTTGTCTTTGGGAAGGAGATCATGCCACCATGGCTGGCCGGTCGGTTCTTGTTAAAGTGGTCTTCACTAGCGTGGTTATGTACTTCCTCACAGTGATTGATGTGCCTTTGGAGGTCCTCTCGAATATTAATAGTACTCGGCGTGCTTATCAATGGCCGTCTTGCAAGAAAGTGACGAGAGGAAAATGTGAAGTGAATTGGGAAAAGGTGTGTAATACAAAGGATCTTGGGGGGCTCGGGATTCTCAACCTCAATAAATTTTCCTCCGCCCTCCGCTTGAGATGACTTTGGTTTGAATGGAGCGAGAAGCCGAAGCCATAGAAGGGTCTTGGTAACCCTTTCCCCCTAGTGATGTTGACTTCTTTGCGCCCACTGCCAAAGTCACCATCGGAAATGGAGAAAACTCTTTTTTCGGAGTCATCTTGGCTTGATGGAATGCGTCCTAAGGATATTGCTACTCTCATTTTTGACATCTCCAAGAAAAATAAATGCACGGTCCGGAAAGTTATTGAAGATATTTTTTTGGGTTGCCCCAATCAACACGCAAGGAGGACTCTCTACCGATCACATCACACAATTCGTTCACCTATGGGAGCTCCTTTCGGCTGTTCATCTCGCCCCTTCCACCCTATATATCATCACTTGGAAGTTTACAAATGATTCTTGCTACTCGTCCATGTCAGATAACAAGATGCAATTTCTAGGTCACTCAATGTTTGTGATGTCTACCTAGGTGTGGAAACCTTGGGTGCCTACCAAGTGTAAGATCTTTGCATGGTTGATACTCCAAAACCGGGTGTGGACGGCAGATAGGCTTCAACGGAGAGGATGGTAAAATTGTGGCCTTTGTAAGTTGTGTAATCAAGTGCAAGAGTCGGCAACGCACGTTCTTTTTCAATGCCAGTTCACAAAGAGAATTTGGTCCTCCTTAAAGATGGCGTACGGGCTTCATGCTCTTAATCCGGAGGAGTGGAATAGAATCACTACTATCAATGAATGGTGGATGCAGGCGATCCACAAGAAGGGGGGAAACGAAGCTTTGGAGTCGCGTGCAATGCTTATTTCATGGGAAGTATGGTTGCAGAGAAATGCATGCATCTTAGAAACAAATCTTATGGGAAGTATGGCGGCTTTTCCAGCACGCGGCAAAGTTTTTCCCACGCGCGATTTTGGCGCATCAGCTGGACATTGCGCTTTTGATGTAGATGTGCTAACTACACATTGGTATAATACAGGACATCCACACCAGCCAACGCGTGAGAAAAAAAATATAGGGCTAAGCAAGCTAAGAATCAACCAAGCACCTTTTGGAAAATAGTTACAGGAGTTTAATTACACAACTGTTTATAATCCTATATCATGCAACAGATTTGGAGCTGTACGTCGGCGCCAAAGCTTTAAGCGTCATGATGTCATATATCGGCTCCAAAAGACATACATCGCGCCGAGTAGGAGAGGCCATATTAGAAATTAGTTCTCAGCTAGGGACATGTTTAGAATTAGTTCTCCGTTTGTGGACTCGTATTTTGTTTCATGGTGACGTACTAAAGTTAGGGTGCGGAGAATGGCTTGGAAGCCGAGTTTTGAGAACTAGTAATGGTGGTTCGAGTCCTAATGGCGATGAGGGATTGACTCGGTGATTGGTAAGTGGAGGCGACATTGTCGGATATATAGTGAGTAGGGGTATATCCGGCATGGTCCTAAAGAGCCGGATTACCAGGGTGGCATGATTGGCAATGGATCACAGTCCATCAGGCGGCCCAGTAACCTGACGCACAGAAGCCAGATTCTAGAAGAACCCGGACCACGGCTCAAAGTGGTGTGGCTTGGAGTAGAAGACGGGTTCTTGCCTTCCAAGTTAGGATACTTTCCGTAGTCTTCTAGGTTTCCTTTCTGTAAGCCCTAACCCGGTTATTATCTAAAGCCGGACGGGAGAGAAGAACAAAGAGAACAATTAGCTAGAAGCCAACTCGCCAGGAAGTTGATCCTCGCCAAGTTAGCAAAACCCTACTCACATTGTATTTTGTATACTTCAGGCTTCAGCCCTGATTTAGTGAGATTGCAGGAGTAGGAACGCCGCCTAGTTGCGACATACCGAACCTTGGTAAAATTGGTGTTCCTGGTTGTTGTGCTACCACGTCCCCCCATGTCTCTACCCGTAGGCTCATGGCACCCCAGTCTATGAACTCTACTACGATGTCTCGACAGTTGGCGCCCACCGTGGGGCCGGCAACGTCAGGCGTTATGTTTCGATCGGGGATACTCGGCGGAATCAGCAATACCATAACTGTCGGAAGCTTGGAATTCGACAACGACATCGGGCGCTTCCTCGACAACGGATCGTACATGCCAGAACGGAATCATATGGTAAGTGCCTGAGTTTTACCGATTGGATCTGCAAACATCTTTATCGGATTAACTGCAGAGGCAATGGGATTCTGTGGTGGAAGTAGATTTATCCCACCCGCCCTATACCCAGTTGAAGAAAACTATGATGCCGGGTTTTTCTCAGATCGCCAATATCCTGTTGAATTTGATGCCTCTTCGGAGATGCCCGCAATCAGATCTCACTTTATTGGTATGGTGCAATCCAAGATCGCCGAAAACACGGATGAAAGCAATCCCGTGGAAGAGGCAGAAGAAAACAATCCCACAACAAAGGTGGAAGATCCGACACTCGTCGACACGACGACGAACTCGGAAGCCGGTTCTGTACTAGCTGCCATAGAGGCAAGATTGGAGTCGGAACCTGGATCTGAAGACATAGATTCGGAAGACGAAGATGAAGACGCTTTCGAAAGAAAGGTTAAATCTATGCAAGGTGGATTCCATGAAGTGCTTATGGCAAAACCGATTGATAACTCGGATGTTGAAGACGATGAAGACCCCAAAACACCTCCATCAGAGGAGGAAAGAGAGGATGGTGAAACCAACCCTATTTACCCCGATGTCAAGGAATTGACAGAGGAAGAACCTGGTAAAAAACCTTCCTCTTCCAAGAAGAAGAAGAAGACTCCCAAGAAACTCCAGTACAAACTCCAGAAGAAAAAGTTAGCAGATAATGCTAGCCAAAACCTGGAAACCGAGGGAGCAAACGGGGTCACACATGTGGAGAAGAAAAAGAAGGTAATCCATGTCCCTGAATTGTCGGAGCAGGACGAGATCAATCTGATCCAAACCCCGGTCGGTCTATATGAGTCACCGGAAGTGCTGGAAGCCAGAAGGCAAGCCATTATGCAGCAATAGCAACAACTATTCCGATCGCAAGAAAATCTCCTCAAATCCCAAGCTACTGTAAAAGCAAAGCAAGATGAATTGAAGAATTCGAAAGACGGAATATGTCCGGGATAAACCCCACGAGACTACCCGGAATCGCAAGGCCGGATGTACTGCCAACAAAGGAACGGTTCCAAAACCCTTCCTGGCAACGACAAGTTGACGGCGTAAACGCCAAGGGCGAACGCATTTATAAAACCGCACGGAAAACGCGGAGGCCGCGTTCGCCATCCTTAATGACGATCTGTACTCCAAAGAAGAAAATCTGCAAGGAGTGTATGATTTCCTGGGTAAAGCACTGGAACAGCAGCAGCGAGGCCATGCAAGATTAGGAAAGTTGCATGATGACTCGGCCCTATGCAAAACTACCACTTGCGCTGCTGGGGCACCTAGACCCGGAGAACCTAGAGATTCAGGCGATTCTAAGGACAAAAAGGGAGACCCTAGAAAGACAAAAAAATCCCGGACAATAGGCATGAAGCGTCCAGAACGGGATCCCATATCCCGAAAGGCGGAAATACACCCCGCGGTCATAAAGACCGGGAGGAACAAAACCGGAAAGACGGAAAAATGATGCCGCCTCCGAGACGCCCTGCTGAAAAAGCCGGAAGACATGAAAATCCTCACAGACGTGAAAGGTCCCGTACTCCTCCTAGGAATAAGGAAAGGCCAAGGAGTAGAACTCCGCCTCATTCCAAAGGACATGATAATGGACGAAACAGGGATAATCCTGGAAGAGCACATTCGCGCAACAATGGGCCAGAAAGGAGCAGATCCCCCTCTGTCCATTCAGTCGGTAGATATTCTGCACACGCCGATAAGGCGGAAAGAGATGATCTATATTTTTGGCCTAAGTGTTTCACTGACAGAATCCGAAGAATAACTCTACATTCTGGCTTTGCCAAAGTTGGTCCAACTTATCAAAAGTATACCGGAAGTACAAACCCGGATACGTGACTTTCAGACTACTATACTGTTGTCCAGATCAACAAGGGAACAGACTTGGAAGCAGTAAAATTCCTCCCCCTAATGTTGATGGATAGAGCCAGAGATTGGATTAACGGGCTTCCGTCAAGAACAGTGGATAGCTGGGATGATATGGCTAAAGTGTTCGCTCAGCACTTCTGGGGTACGTTCAAACGCCCTAAGAGCATCAACCAGCTAAATCGCTGCGTCCAATTTGAAGATGAGTCGTATGTTGACTTTATATCAAGATGGACAACAATGAAAACCAGCTGTTCTGGAGTCAGTGATTTACAAGCAATGCATGCTTTCATCAATGGATTAAAACCCGGCCTCGTATCGTTCATGGTTGGTTCAAAGGAGCAGAAAGATCTCGGATCTATGCTTACTACAGCCAATGAGCACGCAGCGGCCGAAGATGACATCAGAGCGAGAGGTGGAAATATTGATGCTTTGGTTCAGGCCAAAAAGACGCCTCGCTCTGAAAAGAAGACTACTCCCGAAGCGCAGACAAAACACAAAGAAGTAAATTTCACCTTTGGAAAGGATACTGGCGGCAAATGGAAAGGAAGAAGCACAGAACCTATCTCCTATCCCAAGGAAGAGTGGGAAAAATTAAGTCTACCCACACCCAATGCGCAGTGTCGCCTCAATAAGCACATGAAGGGCGCTGTAGGATCTGGGAACAAAGGAAAGAACTCCAAGAGGAAATTCTCCAAGCAAAAGGCAGAAGCTGAAAAAGAAGACAGTGAATCGGACACTGATGAAAAAATCCAGGAACAATAGAGAAAAGGCGAACCAAAATTCCGAGAGTCGATGGAGAATGCAATTTAACTTTCCTGGCAACTCCTTCGGCAAAACAGGCAAAGAGAACACTTCGAGAAATAAACGCGGTGGTCCCACCAATGCCCAAATTCTTGAAGTATTCCAATACACCAATTACCTGGGATCAGTCAGATCATCCCGGAAATATCCCAGAACCCGACACACAAGATCTAATTGTAAGCCCTATTGTTCAAAACACTAGGCTAAAAAGATTGATGATGGATGGAGGATCCAGTATCAATATCATGTACTTGGATACACTGAAGCATCTGCGAATCTCCGAGACCCAGCTCAAACATAGCAACATACGTTTCGACGGTATCGTTCCTAGCAGGCAAGCACATTCCCTAGGAGAAATTTTCCTAGATGTAACCTTCGGAGAAAGAGAACATTTCCGACAGGAAAAAATCTCATTCGAAGTCGTGCCGTTCGAAAGTGTATACCATGCAATACTCGGACGTCCAACTTTCGCCAAATTCATGGCAAGATCATGTTATATTTATAACAAGCTGAAGATGCTAGGGCCAAAAGGAGGAGTAATCACCATATCAGGAGACTTCAAACTGGCTAACAAGCTAGAAAAAGGGAACACCCTTTGTGCTGAAAAAGTAATAGCAAAGGAAGAACTAAAAGAGCTGGCAAAGGAAGTTTCGCCGATGGAAATGCCGGCAGGAAAAGAAAGCCGGAAGCCGGCAGATAGTTTCAAAGATTCTGAGAATACAAGACAGGTTATCCTCGATCCCAAAGATCCGACAAAATTTGTCGTAGTAGGGACATGGATGACCGACAAATAGGAAAGCGCGCTCATTGAGTTCCTCCGTGAGAACTAGGATATTTCTGTCTGGTGTCCTGCGGACATGCCGGGAGTACCCAGGGAACTTGCTGAGCACCAATTGAAAGTAATTCCGGGTTCAAAACCCGTCAAAGAAGGTCTCCGTCGTTTTTATGGAAGAAGACGGAAGGCTATAGGCAAGAAAATTATCCGTTTTTTAGCAGCTGATTTTATCCGGGAGGTTATACATACTGACTAGTTTGTGAACCCAGTATTAGTCCCGAAGAAAGATAGTACTGTTCTTAGGATGTGTATAGATTACACTGGCCTGAACAAGTTGTGTCCAAAAGATAGGTTCGCATTACCAAGTATCGATCAAATAATAGATGCCACTGCTGGCTCTGATCTTTTATGCTTTTTGAATGCTTATTCCGGGTACCATCAAATACGTATGAGGGAAGAGGATCAAATCAAAACTTCCTTCATAACCCCGTATGGAATATACTATTATATAACCATGCCTCTTGGCCTGAAGAACGCAGGTGCAACTTACCAGTATTGCATGCAACGTTGTTTGCATAGTCAGATTGGCAAAAATGTTCACGTTTACGTGGACAACATTGCCGTCGTTTCCAAGGAAAAATATACTCTCCTTGAAGATCTACGAGAAACCTTCGAAAATCTGCGCACTTACAAAATGAAGTTGAATCCATTAAAGTGCGTATTCGGGGTTCCTTCGGGAAAGCTTCTGGGTTTTATCGTTTCTCACAGAGGAATAGAAGTAAAACCGGAAAAGATCAAGGCAATCCTGAACATCACAAAGCCTACATGCTTAAAAGATGTACAAAGATTGACGGGTTTTGCAGCCACAGTCAGCAGGTTTATAGGCCGGCTAGGAGACAAAGCTCTGCCATTATACAAATTGTTGAAGAAATTCGACCAATTTGAGTGGACAGAAGAGGCGGACAAAGCATTAACCCAACTGAAAGAAACCATGATGAAAGCACCGATTTTGGCATCGCCAAAAGACGAAGAACCTATGTTGATGTATCTTACAGCAACAAACAGGGTTATTAGCGCTGTGATAATTGTGGAAAGGCGGAAAGAAGAGCAAAGTATACCAGATCAGCATCCTGTATACTATGTTACTGAAGTTTTCTCCGAGTCAAAGCAAAGGTATCCACATTATCAAAAGCTGGCATATGGCGTGTTTTTTGCATCTAGCAAACTCCGCCATTATTTCTAAGGACATTCCATAACAGTGGTAAGCAAAGCACCACTAGGGGATATCATTAACAATGCGGATGCAATAGGCCGAGTCGCCAAATGGGGCATCGAGCTAGCCGCGTGTGACATTAAGTACCAACCCCGGATGGCTATTAAATCCCAGGTGTTGGCAGATTTTGTCGTTGATTGGACAGAAGCAATGGAGAACACACCAATGCCAGAGTCGGAATACTGGATCATGCACTTTGATGGATCCAAGATGAAAGAAGGAGCTGGAGCTGGTATAGTGCTAAAATCCCCAAAAGGTGACATTATGGAGTATGTATTGCAGATACACTTCAACGCCAGTAACAACGTGGCAGAATACGAAGCTTTGCTTCATGGCTTGCATATTGCAAAAGAAATAGGCGTCAAACTCATACTATGCTATGGCAACTCAGATCTGGTACAGCATCAGCTAAACCAAACTTGGGACGCCAAAAGCCCCATCATGGCCGAATATCAGAGAACGGTGGACGAGTTTGCAATTTGTTTCCTTGGATTTAAAGTACTCCACATCAAAAGGGAATAAAATTGGAACGCAAATGCATTAGCCCGCATGGGATCGGAAAGAGTGAGAACCTTACCACCCGGTGTGTTTGTCCAGCATTTGCACGAACCGTCAATCAAAGGTGGAGATGTTGATTATCCCTCGTTTCCGAGTCAATTGAAGTTTTGCTCGTCAAACCAGATTGGACAATTCCATACTTAAACTTCTTAGTTGATCAGAAGTTCCCGGATGGAGCAGATGAGGTCTTGCAAAGACAGATACAGCGGCGATGCAAAGGATACACGGTAATTAATGGTTTCATGTATAAGCGCAGCACTATCAGAATTTTTCGGCGATGTATTTCGCTAGAAGAAGGACGAGAAATCTTGCAAGAAATCCATGCAGGAGATTGCGGACATTATGCTCAATCAAAAAGTATAGTCAACAAAGAATTCCGTGCAGGGTTTTTCTGGCTCACAGCCAAGATAGATGTCGAACACATAGTAAACACATGTGTCGGATGCTAGTATTATGCCAAGCAGACGAATATTCCAGCTCAAGCACTCAAAATTATCCCTATAACATGGCCGTTCACGGTCTGGGTGCTAGATATGATGGGACCATTCAAAACTGCAAGAGGCGGACTTACACATCTACTCGTCACAGTGGATAAGTACACCAACTGGGAGGAGGCAAAACCCATCAAAAAACTTGACGGTGTGCCGCCAGAAACTTCATCATTGACGTAGTCATGAGATATGGCGTTCCACACAGTATAATCACCGACAACAGGACACATTTCTCTATTGGAGAGTTGGCAAAATATTGCCGACAAACAGGAATACGCCTAGACCTTGGATCTGTGGCTCACCCACAATCCAATGGGCAGTTAAAAGAATGAATAGCTCAATCCTGCAAGGAATACGCCCAAGACTCGAATCTCCTCTTCATAGAGCAGCTGGAGCATGGGTAGAAGAATTACCTTCCCTGCTTTGGAGTATACGAACGACGCCAAATAGATCAACAGGGCAAACCCCGTTTTTCTTGGTTTATGGCGCAGAAGCAATGCTTCCAACGGACATGCTCCATGATAGCCCAAGAGTGCAGGCTTACGATGACTCGGATGCCGAATGTGCTCGACAGGATGTCGTCGATCTTTTAGAAGAAGAACGAGACCTTGTGCTTCAAAGATCCGCCACTTATCAGCAAGGATTGAGACGCTACCATAGTCAAAAAATCAGGCATTGATCTTTCAAACAAGGTGACCTAGTGCTAAGATTGGTGCAAGAAAGGAAGCACAAGTTAGCCCCAGTCTGGGAGGGACCATTTGTCATTAGCAAGTCTATGAAAAATGGATCTTATTATCTTGTAGATATTCGAGACACGGAAGATGACCCCAAGCGTCTGAATCGCAAAAGAAAGAGAAAGATAGGTGTCGAGCTAGGAGAGACGAAAAGGCCCTGGAGCATCCAGTAGTTACGTCCCTTTTACACTTAGTTCAATTTCTATGTAAACATCTTTGAGATCATGAAATAAAGTTGTCGGAACTCATGCATTACTGTTTTATCTGTTTTCATGCAAAGCATAAGTCTGTTTTATCTATTTCCCAATGATCTTTCAAAATACTCAATGTTAACCCGAATTGTGCCTGCGTGCTCGGAGTTATAAAAATTGAATGCTACTCAGCCTAAGGAGGCTTAAGGAAACCCAGATTGTGCCTGAGTTTCATACTTTTTTACACTTCCTTACTTTTTCTCTAAGTATTATATGATTGTTTTTATGTTGGGTCACTGGAACTAGTCAGTAAAAATGCCTTTAGTACGATCCATGTTTCCGAGTTTCGACTGATTGGTTGTACCCAATCACTTGGCATGAAGATTACGTACTATCGAGCCATTTCAAACACTAAGGACAGTTAAGACATACAAACCAGAGAACTTAGAAGATAAAGGAATTAAAACCCGGAAAACTTGCAAAGACTTAATAAATTAACTGCAAAAGTGAAATCTCATGTCTCCTCTGATGATTTTGGTGATGATAACAACGCGGGTATAATCTCTAACCTGTTGGTTTAAGTGTATATAGATCCCCCACATATAATTCACGATGATATTCTTGAGGGATTTTCACATAGGATTTTTCTGGAGATATTTTTACTGCAGCCGGATTATTCAGGGGCTGACCCCGGAAATTCCGAGGTATAACGACCGGAATATTCCGGTCCTCTGGTTCCAGCAAAATGGCTAAGTGCCATACTCCATCTGCTCGCGCACAGAAGGTGGGACGGATATTTGCCCGGAATATTCTGGGGCAAATTTCGCCCCTCAGGTCCTTACCAGTTTTTGGAGATTTCGCAGTTGCCCGCGCACAGAGACAGGGACGGATTATTGGCCGGAATTTTCCGGCCCCGGATTATTAAAAATTCCGCGCCCCCCCCCCCCCCCCCCCCGCGGATATTTCAAATGTCCGTCCAACTGCCCTGGAAATTTCCGGTGCTAACCCCGGAATATTCTGGCCCTGACGTTCTGCAATGGTTAGAAATTGGAGGGGGCTATAAATAGATGTCTTCTTCCTCTAGACAGCTAGTTCGTCCATTCCTCTCTCTCTCCTCCTTTGTTCAAGAGCTCAAAACGCCCCGATCTCCCTCCTCCTCCAACCAAACTCGATGCCCTTCAAGGATCTCATGGAGGAGGCCTAGATCTACCTTTCTACTAAGCAAAAAATTGTGTTCCCACACCATACCTCTTGGGATCTTGTAATCTCTTGGTGGCTTTGTCATCCTAGAGAAACCCTAGTGCTTGTAGCTTCCACCTTGTAGCAAGAAGATTCGGATTGTTGAGAGCCTCCATCTCACTTGTGGAGTAGCCTCAACCACTTGTAAAGGTTTGGTCAATGCCTTCAAGT
The DNA here is from genome assembly GCA_028641055.1 of Alopecurus myosuroides. Lineage (NCBI taxonomy): Eukaryota > Viridiplantae > Streptophyta > Magnoliopsida > Poales > Poaceae > Alopecurus > Alopecurus myosuroides. The sequence goes on along the minus strand of CM054057.1, from coordinate 634,773,692 downwards.
CGACCTCATAGTGGAAACGAGAATCTCCGTCACCGGAGAAGCTCAAGGAGAACAAGGTGTGCACATACGTGCTATTGAGGAGCGCCTAGGTGGCTCCCCACCTCTCCAACGTAGACTTACTTCTTTTAAGAAGGAACTACGGGAAACATATCCTTGTCTCCGTGTTTTCACTTGTGGTTATCTTGTGCCTTGCATTTACTTCCGTTGCATACTCGCTATTTGTCACTTAGGGTGTATACCTAGTTGCACATTTAGATAACCAAGTTATTTACTTCCTAAAGCCCATCTAAAATTGAAAAAGGATTAAAATTTGTAGGTCACCTATTCACCCCCCCCCCCTCTAGTTGACCTTTGTGTACTTTCAATTGGTATCAGAGCCTCGGCTCTTTTATCGGACTTAACCGCCTAAGAGTATCATGGTCAACGGAGATAATCCCGAATCTTCTAAGGAGGAGCTCTCCAAAATGGCCGACACTATAGCTAACCTAGAGACAACGGTTTGTACCATCCAAACCCAATTGTCCAAGGTTAGCTCTAGTGTAGGCTCGGAGGTTTCCTCCATCAAGAAGATGTTGGAGAACATGATGGGTAAACCTAAGGGGCCCTCGAACTCTCCCCGCGTCTCCGATGAGGATAGTTCGGAAGAGGAAACGATTCCAAAATCGAAGAGAACATTGCCAAAGATAAGGCTAAAGCCGCACAAAAGGCTAAAGCCAAGGCAAAGGAGAGTTCCGGTGGCTCCAAGTCTCAAACGGCTAATGGTTCGGGGTCCAACTCAAAAGTTCCACCTCCTCAAAATGATGACTCCATTCACCCAATTTTTTCCATGCCACACATTCTTAATGTTGGACTTCCTCCCATGCTTAACACTAATGAATTCTCTTCTTGGAAGTTTGAAATGGAGTCACATATTTCCGGATCGTGCACCGCATTGTGGAGGAGTGTGATTCATGGGTTTCATCCTCATGACCCAAGCAACTTGACTCCAAGGGAGGATGTGGAATCTCAACTCAACAAGACTGCACTTGTTATCATCCAGAAGGCCCTCCCAAGGGAGCATCTCACTCACATTTGTGGTTGCAAAACCGCCAAGGAATCTTGGGACAAGCTTGACACCTTGTTTCAGGGAAATGCTAGCATCCAATCTTCCAAGTATGATGTGTCCATTGACAACTCCGAGAACTCCGTTATGAAAGAGGATGAGACTCCAAAAGAGCTCTATAGAAGAGTTGTCACCCTCGCCAATCAATTGAGATACTTTGGAAAGGAAGAGATCTCCGATGAGTGGATAAAGAGGAAATTCGTCAAAGCCATTACACCCTTTGAGAAGAATCTCTCCACTAGCATCCGAACAAGAGCGGACTACAATACTCTCAATTCCATTGGTGTGCTTAGTGAGTTCATCGCCATCTCTCTATCACACAAGAGTGCGGATGATGCTCTAGCTCGCTCTAGAGGAATGGGAAAGTCACCCAACCTCGCTTTGAAGTCAAAGGCAATGGCTCGAGTTGATGAAAGTGAAGAAGAGGATGATTATGAGGAAGACTATGAGGACACCTACACCGGAGCCCACAAGTGCATCGCTCTCGCTATGCATGGATATTGGAAGAGATGGGAAGCTCACAAGGCCAGCTCTCCAATACCTCCACGAAACAAGAACTACAAGAAGAAGGGGGAGCGACCAAGGACATGCTACAAATGTGGTAGTGCAAACCATTTCGTGAAGGAGTGACCTTTTGAGCCAAGAGAAGAAAATGAAGGCAAGGTTGTTTGCAAAAACAAGGCCAAGGCTCCACAAAACAAGAACTTCGCTAGAAGAGTGCCAAGGGCCCTTTACGTCCAAGAAGGGGCGATTCTTGAAACCTATATCTCCGGAGATAAAGGAGAAGATGAAGTGGTAGGAGTTTCTCACGTCTCCATAGCTACCGCGTCATCTCCATCAATCTCTCTATTTGAATCCCCCAATGAAATTGTGGCTACCCGACCTACATGTCTTATGGAAAAAGCCACCTCGGTATGTTCTCCTAACTCCAAGACCATTATCACTAACCCTCCTTCATTATTGGATTGTGTTGAGAATGTTTGTGAGGAGGATGGTGAGGAAAAAGAGTTAGGCATTTGGCTAGCTAGCCTCAAAGGTGAGACTAAGGAGAAAGTGAATGCCCTCTTGCGGCAACTTGATGAGGCTAACTCTCTTGTAGATGAAAAGGAGGAAATTATCATGACCTTAGAAAGCCATGGAGGTCACCATTGCAATGACAAAGAGCTTGAAAAGGCCCTTGAGAATGAGTGTTCCATTTGTGCCTCTCTTGAGGAGAAATTATCTAGTCTTGAAGAAAAAATTTCCATAAGTGTCTCTAAGATTAGGAAGGATAATGAAAAATCTCTTGCTATCATTCAAACACTTGAACATGAAGAGTTGAAGCTAGGAATTGCTCACGAGGAACTTGTTACTAGTCATGAAAAACTAGACAAGGAGTTCATGTCTCTTAAAGAAATTCATGACAAGCTAACCAAAGTCTCGTGACAATCTCCTAGCTCAACCATCAAATAAGCAAGTTATGTCATCATCATCTACTTGCATGAATGCATTGCCTAGTAACTCTTGTAGTGCAACTAATCTTGTAGGAAGTGAGAAGAATCTCAATGAGGTGGCTCCTCAACGAGTCAAGAATGGAAAGGAGGGACTTGGCTATGTAGCCAAGTCAAAGAAGAAGTACAAGAAGAAGAACAAGAAGAAAGTCACCTCTTCCCCACAAGAAGTAAGATTTGTGAAAGAGGGAGAGGTGACCAAAGAAAAGGATACCAACACCATTGTGGGTGATGACACCTCTAGGGGGAGCACCACTCATAATGACTTTGCCGGAAAATACAACCCATCTTATGTTCTTATGAAATCTAGAGATTTTCATGTGTATGCTAAATATGTTGGTACTTCTTATGGCGATGATTATCACTGGAGTATTTGGGTTCCAAAGACCCTTGTTGCTAACAAAAGAGGACCCATTCAACGATGGGTACCTAAATAAAGACACTAATCTATTGTAGGGAAGTGCTTCCGGTTCGAGCAAATGGACGGTGGATAGTGGTGCATCCCAACATATGACCGGAAGCAATGATGCAATGAGTGATCTTCATACTCCATTACCTCATCTCAATTGCGTTACTATTGGTGATAACTCCAAACTAAAGGTATTGGGACGAGGCAAGGTGGTCATCTCAAATGACTTGTCAATTGAGAATGTTCTCCTTGTCGATTCCCTTGGCTATAATCTCATATCGGTCCTTCAACTTGCTAAAAGTGGTTTTACCTCATTCTTTAATAAGGAGAATGTGAATGTCACTTGGGAGACGACTCTTAAAGTAGCCTTTGTTGGGCATGTCGAGAACGGCATGTATGTAGTGGACTTCTCTAAAGGAGACACGTGTGCCGCGACATGCCTAATGGCTAAAGTTGATGTGGGTTGGATATGGCATCGCCGGTTAGCTCACACCAATATGAGAACATTGCATGACCTTCAAAGTGGCAATCATGTTCTAGGACTAACGAATGCTAAGTTTGCCAAAGATCGTGTGTGTAGCTCCTGCGTTCTTGGAAAGCAACATGGAGAAGCTCACCCCACCAAGACCAACATCACCACCTCAAAAATCCTCGAGCTCATGATGAAGGCCAAGCTCACAATGAAGGAAAAGAACAAGACGCTCATTTTGATGATAGAACTCGACATATAAGAGATCCACCTCCCCTTGATGAACAAGATCAAGGGCTAGGGGGACAAGACTCCGATGATGAATGTGATTATCAAGCCATATCCAAGGAAACTTTGGAGGAGATGCTAGCTCGTAGGGCGAAGAGAAGGCTAGCTAATCTTGCTCGTGCCGGTCACACAGAGGACATGATACTTGGAAAAGTTCGTGGAAGGGTCGTCACAAGGAGGCAATTGGCGGATTTTAGCAAGGCTCATGCTTTCGTCTCTCACATTGAGCCCAAGAAGGTCTATGAAGCTCTTGAAGATCAAGATTGGCTTGAAGCTATGCACGATGAACTCAACAACTTCGAGCGCAATAAGGTGTGGAAGTTGGTGCCCAGACCCAAAGATTTCAAGCACGTCATCAGAACCAAGTGGATCTTCCAGAACAAGCAAGACAAGGATGGCATCGTCATTCGCAACAAGGCAGGATTGGTAGCTCAAGGTTTTTATCAAGTCGAAGGCATCGATTTCGGTCAAACTTTCGCTCCCGTAGCTCGTCTTGAATCAATTCGTATCTTTCTTGCATATGCTTCTCATCATAACTTTAAACTACAACAGATGGATGTTAAAAGTGCATTTTTAAATGGTCCCATCCATGAGTTGGTCTATGTCAAGCAACCTCCGGGTTTCGAGGATCCCAACCACCCCGATTATGTCTACAAACTCGATAAGGCGCTCTATGGACTTAAACAAGCTCCACGTGCGTGGTACGAGCATTTTAAAGAGTTTCTAGTGGATCGTGGGTTCAATGTTGGCTTAATCGATCCCACCCTTTTCACCAAAAAGGTTGGAGGTGACTTGTTCATATGCCAACTCTATGTGGGATGATATCATTTTTTGTTCTATTAACATCGCATTCAATGATGAGTTTTGCAAGCTTATGACGGATAAATTCGAGATGTCTATGATGGTCGAGTTGGAGTATTTCCTTGGCTTTGAGATCAAGCAACACCCCGAAGGAACATTCATCAAGCAAGCCAATTATACTCAAGATATGCTTAAGCGTTTCAACATGCATGATGCCAAGCCTATGAAGACTCCCATGTCCACGACTATTGACTTGAAACCCGACCCGAATGGTAAAGAGGTAGATCAAAAGGTATACCGCTCCATGATTGGATTTTTGCTCTACCTTTGTGCATCTAGACCCGATATCATGTATAGCATAGGTAAATGTGCAAGGTTTCAAGCCTCTCCGAGACAAAGTCATTTTGAAGCGGTTAAGCGCATCTTTCGATATTTAGTTCATACCCCAAACTTCGGTCTTTGGTATCCCAATGGTTCAAGCTTTCAGCTCATTGGGTATTCGGATGCGGATTATGCGGGCGAGAAGACGGGTAGGAAATCTACATCTGGGGGTTGTCAATTTCTTGGTCGCTCATTGGTATGTTGGTCTTCCAAGAAGCAAAATTGCATCGCCCTCTCCACCACCGAGGTCGAATACATCTGCGCGGCAAGTTGTTGTGCTCAATTGCTATGGATGCGGCAAACATTGTGAGATTATGGTATCGACTTCGACAAGGTCCCCATCTTGTGCGACAATGAGAGTGCCATCAAGTCGCCTACAATACCGTTCTTCACTCCAAGACGAAGCACATTGATATACGGCATCACTTCATTCGGGATCATGTTGAGAAGGGTGATATTGATCTTTCCTATGTGCCGACCAAGGATCAACTCGCGGACATCTTCAAGAAGGCCCTTGATGAACCAAGATTTCGTGGTTTGAGGAATGAACTAAATGTTATCGATGTGTCCAACTTCTCTTGAACCCTTGCATAGTTACCTTCACTACATGTGCTATCTAGGTTTAGATGTAGGCATGGACATAGGGGGAGCGTATTTCAATTGATGAACCAACACTCCGCCTATCATGCGCAAAACAATCAAAACTTCATGCATATCTAGTCATTAAGTGACTTATTGTGCTTTAACATGAGTCATACTTTTGGGCCCAAGATATATCTTCGCGGCTCCTTTGTATACACTCAAACATGGTGGCTCCGGCCACCAACATCTCTCTAAGTGTTTTTGTTAGTTGTTTGGGATTTGTTTGTGTTTGTGTGTTCATCGCCCTTGTTTTCGTTTGTCTTGTTGCTTTTGGAGGCTCACTTCTTTTATTCTTTTCCTCAAAACTCGGTGTGCACGGGAACCCCGGAAATTCCGGCCTAAGGCCCAGAAATTTCCGGCCCCTGAAATCTGCATCAGAAATTTTCTCCCATTTCCTAGGTGCCTGCTCACAGAAGGCACCTCGGATTTTTGGTCGGAAATTTTTGGTGCAAATATCCGGGGGCCGGAATATTCCGTGTCTTATGCCCTGGAAATTTCCGGGGCTGGAGATTGTCCATAAATTCAACCCAGACATCCATCGTGCCCGCTCGCAGAAGGCACACCGGATATTTGGGGCGGAATTTCCGGCCTGAAATCTCCGGCCCCCGGAAATTTCCGCCCTTAATGCCGGAATATTCCGGTCCGTGCGGCTGGGAGCTATAAATAGGCGACGGGAGGGGCAGTTCCTGATTCTTTCCCCTTCTCTCGCCTCCACTCCGCCCCCAACCGCAGCCGCCGTCTCCGAGCCGTCCGGGAGGCCCTCTCGCCTCCCTTCTTTGTCCTCCGGTTGCTTTTTGTGGATCAAGAGACCACACATCCGTTCCTCTCCCATGGATCCCGGTATCTGTTCAATTTTCTCCGCAATCTAGGGTTACCGGACGATTAGATCTCGTTTACAATCATCTCTCTTGTGTTTTGGGGAGGAACGACCATACACCTGTATCACATATCCCCTCGTGTTCCCCCCATTGCACTTCCTTAATGTTTTAGATTCGTGGCATGCCGTATTCTCAGATCTGATGCAAAATTTTGAGGGCCGGAAATTTCCGCCCCAGACCGGAATTTCCGCCCCCCGGAAATTTCATCATAGGCTGGAATTTCCACCCCACCGGAATTTCCGCCCCAGAACGGAATATCCGGCCTGCCCTAAATCTCTAACTGAGATCTGTTATTCCACTTCCACAAGTTGTGAGCCCCTGTTTTGATCTTTTTCTGTTTTTCTTTGCGCTTTCTCATGCTTTTCTCGCAGATGGTTCAAGCACTAGGCCTCCTAAGGTGACTAGCTCTCGCAAGAGGTGTCACACCTTGAGGGAAGATGATGAGGGTACTTTTGTGGATGAGGCGGAGACTCGCCATCGTCAGAGGGATGCAGAGCAGGAGTACGTGCGTGACCGTGATGCTTCCAGGGTAGCTCGCAGGGCCAACAAGCAACAGGGCAAGGATGCTCTCAACTTGGCCACCATGTCCATCTCTGAGTTCAAGGCGTGGCGCGCCAAGGCCTGGTACACTGAGGGTCCTCAAGACCCAACTATTGACTCCTGCTTCTACCACATTGAGCAGGAAACTCTTTTCAAGCAAGTGTACACTGTGATGAGCTAGCCAGTTTGCCCATGAAGTATATCAACTTTGCACACATGGCTTCCAATCCCGCATACTTCAACAACTCTGTGCAGCTGGCTGAACTTCTGGGTCTGCGTCCCCTCATGCAGACCCAATGCTCCTTCAACACCACCTATATTCAGCAGTTCTACTCTACTCTTGTCATAGATGATTCTGAGGAGATTGGGATGTCCTGGATGTCTGGCCCTCACCTGCTTACCGCCACATTCCATGACTTTGCAGCTGAGCTTGGATACCCCTTTGCCAGTCTCAATGTCCCTCAGGGTACTCGCATGCACATTCACGGGATGGAGTATGAGAAGAACGGGCTTGTTGAGCTATATGGTCCTCGTGGTATTGTGGGCTCTGCAAAGGGTCTCTTTCCTATTTATGACATCCTGCTGCGCATGTTCAGAGAGACTATTGCCCCGAGTGGTGGCAATAATGATGAGATATGTGGTGGCTTGGTGAACCTCATGTACCACGCCTACATGACCTTCACTGAGGGCAACATGACTGATACTGAGCGTCACAAGATTGATGTGATGGATTTCATCTTGAACGAGATCCACTTTGCTCTCTTCAACCGCAAGGTGCCCCCGTATGCTCCATACATCATGAAGCTCATCAAGTCTCGCTACCCTGCTGAACTCCGTGATGATCTAAAGTTGGATTGTGATGAGCACAAGGACGTCAAGCTATACAAGAAGGCCGCCCACACTCAGCAGGCTGCTCATGACGTTGGTGCCACTGGTCAGGGACACCGTGATCCTCACATGCGTCCACCTCCTCTAGGCACCAAGAAGCGCTCTTGGCTCACACGTGCCATTGAGAAGGTGATGTGCATGAATGTGTGCATCCACAAGGAGAACTACAATGCCTATGTTGAGCGCCGCAACATCCAGGAGAATCAGCGCACCATCATGACTGCTCTCAACATCCCCAATGTTCCCGCTCCTCTTCCTGGCAGGCTTCCCTACCGCAACTGGAACAACCGCGACATAGACTGGGATCTATATGTTGCTGATGATGAGGACATTGCTACCGCTAGCGAGAAGGAGGAAGAAGATACTCAGGCCTAGAGTTTGCTCCATGGGACATAGTGCTTCCTTCTCTCTTTTTGGTATCCTGATGACAAAGGGGGAGAAGATCTAGTGATCACGGGGATTTGCTTGGGTGGGCTGTTTTTAGTTGGTTTTCTATCGTGCTTTTCGAACAATTTCGTTTTTCTCATTCGTGGATTTCAGTTCGTGAACTTATATTAGTGATCACGGGGATTTGCTTGGGTGTGTTGTTTTTAGTTGGTTTTCTATCGTGCTTTTTCGTTTTTCTCATTCGTGGATTTCAGTTCGTGAACTTATATGATCAGGAGGCATGTCTCCTAAGTTATGACTATCTGTGATGTGTTAGTTCCTAATTATTGCCTTGGATTATCTCTATGCAAATTGCAAATACCCGTGTTGTCATCACTCACCAAAAAGGGGGAGATTGAAAGCTCATGCCTCCTCTGATGATTTTGGTGATGATAACAACGCGGGTATAATATCTAACCTGTTGGTTTAAGTGTCTACAGATCCCCGCATATAATTCACGATGATATTCTTGAGGGATTTTCACACAGGATTTTTCTGGACATATTTTTACTACAGCCGGATTATTCAGAGGCTGACCCCGAAAATTCCGAGGTATAACAACCGGAATATTCCGGCCCTCTGGTTCCAGCAAAATGGCTAAGTGCCATACTCCATCTGCCCGCGCACAGAAGGTGGGGCGGATATTTGCCCGGAATATTCCGGGGCAAATTTCCGCCCCTCAGGTCCTTAGCAGTTTTTGGAGATTTCGCAGTTGCCCGCGTGCAGAGACGGGGGCGGATTATTGGCCGGAATTTTCCGGCCCCGGATTATTCAAAAATCCGCCCCCCGGATATTTCAAATGTCCGGCCCAACTGCCCCGGAAATTTCTGCTGCTAACCCCGGAATATTCTAGCCCTGGCGTTCTGCAACGGTCAGAAATTGGAGGGGGCTATAAATAGCTGTCTTCTTCCTCTAGACAGCTAGTTCGTCCATTCCTCTCTCTCATCCATTGTTCAAGAGCTCAAAACACCCCGATCTCCCTCCTCCTCCAACCAAACTCGATGCCCTTCAAGGATCTCATGGAGGAGGCCCGGATCTACCTTTCTACCAAACCAAAAATTGTGTTCCCACACCATACCTCTTGGGATCTTGTAATCTCTTGGTTGCTTTGTCATCCTAGAGAAACCCTAGTGCTTGTAGCTTCCACCTTGTAGCAAGAAGCTTCGGATTGTTGAGAGCCTCCATCTCACTTGTGGAGTAGCCTCAACCACTTGTAAAGGTTTGGTCAACGCCTTCAAGTCGACCTCATAGTGGAAACGAGAATCTCCCTCACCGGAGAAGCTCAAGGAGAACAAGGTGTGCACATCCGTGCTATTGAGGAGCGCCTAGGTGGCTCCCAGCTCTCCAATGTAGACGTACTTCTTCTAAGAAGGAACTACGGGAAACATATCCTTGTCTCCGTGTTTTCACTTGTGGTTATCTTGTGCCTTGCATTTACTTCCGTTGCATACTCGCTATTTGTCACTTAGGGTGTCTACCTAGTTGCACATCTAGATAACCAAGTTATTTACTTCCTAAAGCCCATCTAAAATTGAAAAAGGATTAAAATTTGTAGGTCACCTATTCACCCCCCCCCTCTAGTTGACCTTTGTGTACTTTCAAAAAGCGGAGTACTTGTTTATACAAAAGAATAGATAGCATTACAATAAGTGTTACATTGTAAGATCAGTAATGCTTCTATTTTCCTATCTCCTACCCAGGACCAAGAAGCTTCCTTAGGCATCCGACGATTCTTCTTCGTTGTTGGATTCCTCAGGAGTTGGCGGGATTGCCTCCTCGGGTAGAAGGTGGAGATGTTCACCATATTGGCGATCTTGGTGGCGTGACCTTTGATTTCATCAAAGATGCTGGTACGCTGGGCATCCGTGTATCCTTGCGGGATGCCGGACGCCACACGCGAAGATTTGGCGGTGGGGTAGTGCATACGCATGAGCCCAAGGGCCATGCGTGCACCACCACGAGCCGTGGAGCGGAGCCACAACTCCTTGCGGTTCGCCACCTCCACAATAGTCTCGGGAAGTCTGCTGACTTCCGAGCTCCCAGATTTCTCGGGAATGTACTTGTTAATAAGTAGCATTCCCGCGGCCTTGAGTGCAGTGAAGATTTTCCCGAAAGCCCGGATTCTCTCAATCCGGGTAATTTGGGGGCTACCTTCTGTTTCAATCAACAAACCAATGTTAGGAAAAACAGGAGAAGGGAAACAAGGAAAAACCGGTAAAAGATAAATTACTTACCGAGAATCCGATCCATCTCGGTGCCTTCTTCCAGGCGCTGGTTCAGGGCGTTCTCCAGGTCCCTGATTGTAGACTTGTCTTTCTCGGCCTGGCTGGAGGCCTTAGATTGGGCAATTCCAACAGCTAGTTGGCTGGCCCCCAGGTCCTTCTGGAGCTTCACAGTCAGCTTGTGAAGATCCAGGTTCTCGCGGCGGAGGTTATTGGTGTTGCCGGCATCTTCAGCAATTTGTTTGGCTTTCGCCAAAGAAGCTGAAAAGCAAGTAAAGGAAGAGTTGAAAACTCGGAAAACTACTTAGAAAAACTCACAACTGAAAGCAGGGAAATGTTGTACCTGCTGATTCACTCACCTGTTGTTGAATGGATGCCAGTTCTGCCTCCTTATCTTCAAGAATGGAAAGAAGGGTTTTCACCTCCTTGTTCTTGATGGTAAGTTTATTGAAAACTTCCATTTTGATGTTTTCAGCTGTTTGCTAAAACACGGAAAAGAGACAAAAAATGCTTAAGTTAAAAACAAGCATAACAATGAAAAAAGCATTAAGAAAAAAGTATGCTTTTGACTTATTGCTTGGGGCCTAGAGACATTACCTGGCTCATCTTGGTCAGGTTTGCCAAGTTTTCATTGAATTCTTTTGCATAGTCTGCAAAAAGAATCCCAACATGGCAAAGGCCGTCCTGAATGACCAGACGAGGTGAAAACACGAAGTTATTCCTTACAATAAGCCCGCCTTGCGGTCAAGGACGGATTAGAGGTGTTGGAGCAAAGAATTTGGTAGCCCACGGATGAATGTATCCGTGTTCATCAAACTGTTCTTCCTTTACCTTAAATTCCTTGTCAAAAGTCGGAATGTGTTCCTCCTCAGTTGTACGAGAAGGGCCACCCACTTTCGACACCGCCCTTCCCCTCGCATCCGTCTCGGACGCAATGGGCTGGCTGGTCGGCAGGGGATATTCTTCCTCCCTTGCAGATTGGTTTTCTCCTCCTGGGGCAGCTGGGGTAGCAGGAGCTGCAGCAGGGGATGGGTGCACCCCCTTGCCAGTAGCTGCCTTATGTCTCTTCAGTTTCTTTGGCTTCATAGAAGTAGGAGCAAGGCTGAAAAAGAAAGGAAGTGAAAGAAATTCCGAGAAATTAGTATTCCGAGAAAGTAAAATGACTCCTCCGACCAAAAGCAGATAAAAACGGAAACCCAGATGATTACCTGGAAGTAGCGACGGGAATTCCGTCAAGTTTCACCACCTCTTCAGCAGTTGATGACTTCTTGCGTCTCCGACCACCAGAAAACTTGGCACGCATTGCATCCAGTTCGGCATCGATTGCAAGATCTTTGTCGGTGAGGTCGGCAAACTATGGAAAAAGAACAATATCCGACTAAGTCAGGAAACCTGAGAAAGATAAAAATCCGAGAAATTGCCCAAAGAGGAAAAAATATTACCTTTGGAACTCGGTTTCCTTCATGGTACATCTCTCGGCTTTCTTCATATTGGTCGCGTGTGGCGACCAAATGATTAACCCTCTTCTTGAAGTCTCTCTTCGAGAACGCCTTGTTCGTTCCCCTCATTGTATCTTCCGGGCCCTTGTATTCACACAAATGCCGGGTTCGATGCGCCAGCGGCTGGATGCGTCTTCCGAACCAACACAAAACGGTGTCGGTTCCAGTAAGAGGAGGTTTGAAAGAGACGAGTTTGGCGATGCGCCGTTTGATTTTCATCAAATCATCTGGCAGAGTCTGAACTGCCTCCACAGCCCAGTTTTCCTGAGGAGTGGCAGCGCAGTTGGAGAAAGGTGGAATCCCCGTTTCCTTTCCAGGAAACGGGATGTCTTGGTGGTAGAAGAAGGAACCCGTCCAAAATTTCACGGATTCCGATGTTTTGATCTTGGGGAACCAATCCTCCCTAAATCTACGTAGGGTAAAGGATATGGTCCCGCAAGTCAGGAGTGCGCCCTCAGAGGGGTTTCGCTTAACCCCGAAGCAATATTGCCAAAAACCTAACCTAGGCTCTAATCCTAGATACCCTTCAAAGAGGGCCTGGAACCCGGCTAGATATAGAATGGAGTTTGGAGGCAGGTTGTGGGGTTGTATGTTGTAGTGGTTAAGAACCTGGAGGAAGAATGCGGAAGGTGGAATTCCCATACCTCGAGAAAGATGCGAGGTTAGGAGAACCCTTTCCCCGGCTTTGGGCAAGGGCTCGGAGTCGTTCTCCTCGTGCCGCCACTTCCCCTTCACAATCAGCCCCTCCTTTTCCATTGTCGGAAGAAGGGAAGGGGCTAAGTTGCACCGGCTCCAATTCCCGGATATCTCGCCTTCGTCTTCGGCTCCGGCGGCCGCAGCGGCGAGATCCTCTCCGACTAGGAGGATCTTTTCTTCCGCCGTTTCGGGGGCGAATGGCGGAGGCGGCACAGAAGAGGAGGCTGCCAGGTTCTCAGCCGCGAGAAGAGGATCCTCGCGAGCTTGGTCGCCGGAAGGATTCTCCGGCGTGTTCGGGACGGGAGCCGAGCAAAGGGTCGATGTCGTTGATGATGTCGTCGATGTCGCGGGCGACGACGTTTTCCTCTGCGGCGCGTGGTGAATCGCTGGATGCCATTTGCGGGCGGCACGGAGAGGATTGCGAGCCTCCGATGGTAAGTTCCGGGGACGGCGCGGTGTGCACGGGCTCTGTTCGCACTAAGTCCTTGGCTCGAGAGCAATGGGCGCTTGAGGGCTTTGGAAGCTGGAAGAGAGAGCGGAAGGGCAACCGGGGTGCCCGTGGATGGCTATTTATAGCCGGAAAAGCGTTACGATACGTGCTAACGGCTCTTTTGACCGTTAGCTCTGTGACGCGTGTCACGCTAGAAAATCCGTGAAATGAGCAGGCGGAATGATAACTGCTATCTCCTCGTTTCGCGCGAGAATCTGTCAGAGATACGTTTCAGGATTTGACTGAACCCAAACGTCCGTGATGTCAGCACGCTTTTATCGCTGACGTCACGAGGTTCCTTCCCCACGAAGGCTCGTGGAAGAAAAGCCGGATTCTGGAAAATCCGACTTTTGGGTTACATGTCAAGAAACTCCTTCTCCATGTTCGTGAAAGGGGAAGCCGTATTTTTATGAAATTCGAGTTATGCATTATGACATTTCGGGAAAAAGAAGATTCGAGACAAAGAGCCAACATTTCTCGGAGCAGAATGCGAGTTGAAGAAAGGTGTCAGGATCAAGTCTCAATCCTTCTTGGTGGCTACTGTCGGATATATACTGAGTAGGGGTATATCCGGCATGGTCCTAAAGAGCCGGATTACCAGGGTGGCCTGATTGGTAATGGATCACAGTCCATTGGGCGGCCCAGTAACCTGACGCACAGAAACCGGATTCTAGAAGAACCCGGACCACGGCTCAAAGTGGTGCGGCTTGGAGTAGAAGACGGATTCTTGCCTTCCAAGTTAGGATACTTTCCGTAGTCTTCTATGTTTCCTTTCTGTAATCGCTAACCCGGCTATTATATAAAGTCGGACATGAGAGAAGAACAGAGAGAACAATTAGCTAGAAGCCCACTCGCCGGGAAGTTGATCCTCGCCGAGTTAGCGAAACCCTACTCACATTTTACTTTGTATAGTTCAGGTTCCAGCCCTGATTTAGTGAGATTGCAGGAGTAGGAACGCTGCCTAGTTGCGACGTACCGAACCTGTGTAAAATTGGTGTTCCTGGTTGTTGTGCTACCATGTCCCCCCACGTCTCTACCCGTAGGCTCATGGCACCCAAGTCTATGAACTCTACTACGATGTCTCGACAGACATCACAGAAGAAGTTCAGAGTCTAAACTTTCAGGGTGAAAACCAAAGGTCTGGGCTTAATTGGTTATGCCTCGCAATTGCTTTTTTGAATGCATTGCTTTTTGCGAGTGTGGACTTTCTTTAGGGTGAAAACTTTTGATCTATGGTAAGAGCGATGACAGCGCTCGGGCATTGCTTCCTTCTTGGAAGCGTCGCTTTTGGAGAAGCTAGACTTCTGGTATTATTTTTGGTGGTGTTAGGTTTGCTGCAACATGAAATAGATCATTGTAGGGGGCTTTTTTTTTCTATAATTCTTTTTCTTTTGCTATGTGTATCTGTGTTGTCGCTAGGGTAATGCGTGGTTGCGTATTAATATGTGTTAAAAAAATAGTCGATAAAAAAATTAGTCTCACAGGGAGGCTAGATTAGGTGAAAAAATAGTTTGTCGTCCAGCTCTCGGTAAAAAAAACTTCATGAAAAGAACTCTATTTCTACCGGGCATAGGCACCTCTCGTCTATCTGCCTCCAAAAACGGCAAACAGGCAAGCTCCTTTCGCAGTCGCCCCAAAGCAGTGAAACACAGACATGTTTTGTCGTCCAGCTCTAAGTAAAAAAAAAAAGGAAAAAGACTCTGTAAAAAAAACTACTCCGTACATTTCTGCATTCATTTCTTGTCGTCTATCTCCCTCCGAAAATGGCAAACGGTCAACCTCCTTTCCCAGTCGGCCAGGCTTCCCAAAACCCCAGTTCCTTCCTCCTCCTTGCCGCCTCTTCCCTCACCTCTTACCCGTGACAACCGCGCTGATCAGAGCGCACCAGAGACCACCGGAGCGCAACACCGCGAGGAGAGGAGGCGAGCGGCGAGGTCGGGCTCATCGCCGTCTCTAGGCCCGGCGGCCCCATCGGCGGCGCCCCGGGGAGGCAGGAGGACGCGCGGCGCGGCGACACCCTCTGGTCCTCGCGCGGGAGGCGAACAAAAATGGTAAAACCAAAATCTCTCGCAATGTATACTTGAATAGAAGCCGGGGAAAGGGGGGCAGGGAGTGGATTTGTGATCCCTGTCGCGGTTCAGGGCTCTGTGATGCGCAAGGGAGGCCATTTGGGCGAAACTGGAGCGCGCTCAGGAAGAATCCCCCTTTTGGCTGCCCTAGGTTTTTTCGCGGCGTAATGTTGGATTCTGAAAGACCTTTGAGCCAATTACAGGGGGCGATCGCAAGGATAGCAGTCATGGGGTTGCTGGAACTTCGAAAGGGGGGAATTTCGTATGGTTTTCTGGCAGTTACATTTTGCTGCAAAAGGCAATTTCGCTTCACGCAACTAGTTTCGTTTCACTAATCTGTGAATTTACTAAATTGTTAGGTTGCTGTTACCAAAATAGCTAGCCTTTTACTCACATTGGACTATTTTCTATGGTTCTTTTGGATCCTTCAGGACTGTAAACATAAAAAAAAAAAATCAAACTTCTGGCAAAAATAAGAACAAGTCAGTCAGCTCTCTGTTCTTCCTTCAGTGACCGGAGTAAACAATCAATGGGGCCGCATTTGTTCTTGCACTTCTAACTTGAAGAGGAAGAAGCATCTCTCTTTGCATCTTCAAAAGATAGGAAAAGGGCAATAAGAACATCTATACTATGAATCTAGTCACTAGTACATGTTTCTGGAATGTAGCATGGTAAAAATGGCCAATTCTTGAACTCTCATGTTACGGTTACTGTTAATTCTTTGTATTGATGCCCAGTGATTTGTTCCTCTTGGGACAATAAACTTGTCATCTGTGAACAAACTCATGTCTTCAATCTTGGTAAGTAGTAAATACATTGTGAACTGTAGTCTGTAGACCATGTCGCTGTGCTCTTCTTGATGTCAATTATACGGAATAAATTGTTCCATCAAGTAAATGTGTGTTTGGTTGGATCACAGTCTTCTGTGTTCGCGTATGGTAAAGAAGATGATCTTAGTAGTACATCATGTGCTATAATGTTGAAAAGGAAGCACCATTTATCATCAATATGAGTTACACATATTTAGGGAATTAAGCATCGTTAATTATCTATGTTTTATTTGCATCACTGAAAGCCTATCTCTTGCTTTTCTTCAGGGTTGTTCAGTACAAGATCGTCAGACAAGGAAACGTGAAAAGGAAAGGCATGGAAAAACAATCGATGAGAAAGGCTGGCAGTCGAAGGTGAGCTGCAATTACTGTGGAAAGGTGGTTCAGGGATACAACCGTCTGGAGCATCATTTAGCAGGCATCAGGGGGAATGTTTCTCCGTGCGACCTAGTACCTGAAAGTGTCAGGGAAAGCTTGAGGAGTTCGCTTGAAGATCGCAAGAAAGATTCGATGCTCAGAAAACTGGACAAACTGAAACATGATGAGGTTCCTCCGACAAGAAGCCCAGCCATTCCATCTACTCAAGTTCAGCAACCACATCTGCAGCCAACTACGTCCAGTAACCGCTGCTTTCTTCAGGACACACCGGATTTGATGAATCCAGAGAAAATGGAAACCACACAAGGTGCATGTGAATCGAAGCCCTTAGCGAAGACAGAGTATCACTTGGATTTCCCGTTAGCCAAATCGATAGGCAGGTTCATCTTCGAAGCTAGACTTGAGCCTGGTGTTCTCCACTCTCCGTCTTTCAAGGAGATGATTCGTGTGCTTGCCAACGTGTCAGAGGTTGCAATGCCTACGTATGAGTCTATTCTGCAAGAGCAACTAAGAGAAACAGAGAATCGTGCAAGGGAACTCAGGCAAGAGTGGCAACGAAGTGGCTGCAGTGTAATTTTGGATAGTTGGAAGAGCCAATCTGGCAAAAGCTTCGTAAGTGTCTTGGTTTATTGCAGCAAAGGTATGATGTTCCTCAGATCCATGGATCTTTCTGCCATTGTCGAGGACGTCGATTTGCTAACGGCAATGCTTTTTCGTGTGGTCGATGATGTTGGTGCCCACAACATTGTTCAGATTGTCACGAATGATGTGTCGCCATATATGCAGACTGCAAGGCACTATGTCCCAAAGTATTATGACCATTCGTTCTTCTTCGCACTATGTGCTGACCATTGCATCAACCTTCTGCTTGAGAAAATAGCAGCATCCCAAAATGTCAGCGAGGTGCTAATGAAGGCAAAGGAAATTACAAGATTTATATATAGCCATACACTGCCAATGGAACTGAAGGGAAGGTACGTTCAGGAGGAGATTCTGAGCAGTTCTAATTTGAAATTTGTTGCAGTATTCATCACACTAGAGAGGTTAGTTTCTACGAGAGTAAATCTAGTGAATATGTTTAACTCGACTGCATGGAATTCCTCTGTTTCGCCGGCTTCTAGTGACTTGTTCAGACATATCTCTGGTATAGTAAAGACAGACGATGCATTTTGGCATGCTGCAGCTGACATTGTGAAGGTTACAAATCCACTTGTCAGTGTGTTGCATAAACTGGAATCTGACATTTGTCCAATTGGTATCTTGTATGATGCCATGGACAGTGCAAAAGAAGACATAAAGCACAATATTGGAGATAAACATACTGATTTTTGGGCTGAGATTGACAGAATATGGGATGTTTATTTGCATTCCCCACTCCATGCTGCTGGTCATATGCTAAATCCAAGGATCTTTTACTCAGACCGATTCCATCATGATACTGAGATCAGCAGCGGCATCATAACCTGCATAATCCAACTGGGCCAGGTTCATTACAATCCCAAAAAAGCGGCTGCACAGTTGGAAGTGTACCAACAAAGGTTGGGTTCTTTCAGTTCCGATCCTGCAAATCAGCAAATAATGGAAATACCACAAGGTAAAACTACAGCCTAATTTCTTAAAAAATTGCCCTTCATTAAGAATCATTGTGGCCATAGTCAAATCTTGTGTCATATGCAGTAGAAGTTTCCAATATTTAGACCAAACTGGAATTGTGTCACGAGGTCTTCCAGAAACCTTGCATGTTCATCTGTGCAATGCTACATTAAGTGTACTAACATATTTACTATGTGTATATGGCACAAAATATGTCATGTCATAATGCCCTTCCGTTCAAAGTCAGAATGTTCCATCTGTGTAAAATGCACTTCTATTCATAGTCAGAATGTCCCGTCTGTGTAAAATGACCAACTTTTCTTTGTATTAGCGTAACTGATCCCCTCTGATGTTGCCTGTTGCAAACTGGAATATATGCACCCCCTTAAATTGTATCGGAACCATCTCTGCTTTTTCTTTCACTTAATCTTTCAAACTCAAACTTGTCCCACTGAGATCATTATGATTTTGTTCATATTGAAATGCAGAAGAAAAAAAATCTTACAACTTTTTTACCTGAAATCGCAGTTCAATGGTGGTCAGCCCATGGGGCTCGCACGCCTGATCTACAAACCGTGGCGAAACGGATCTTGAGCCAGACGTGCTTCGGCGCTTCCAGGTATAATATCGACTGGGGCTTATCCGAGAAGCTGCATGCTGAGCGGTCGAGGAGGACGGCATCTGAACATGAGAGGTTCTGCCAAATGGAGTACGTCCACTACAACCTCGTTCTCGCCCGCGCCACCCCTCGCATTCATGGTTCTTCCGTGGTTCAGCCTGGGAGGGTGACCACGGTGCTGGACGACTGGATTGCAGCACCGAAATAGGTTGCCGATCGCCATTGAGGCGGCGTTCAGCCCGGAGCAACGGTAGCTTTCGGCTCCTCCATTTTGTTGTGTGCGCTACTGCTAGTGGCAGGTCTTGGTGTTACTGCTGCCATCTTATGTACTGTAGTAGTAATCTGAATTTCCAAGTTTTTTTTTACTTGAACTCCCGTTGAAAGTTTCATTTCGTGAACTCCTGCTGAACTTCGAAGTTATTATTACGTGACAGAAGCGGCAGTATACTCTGATGTGGACTAGCGCTTTTCCTTCTTCAGAGTAACATGATGTGGATTAGTTTTTTTACTAACAAATCAGCAATCTAAAGGGGTGTGCAAGAAAAGTTGTGTTGCTTTCTCAAAAAAAAAAAGTGTTGCGGACACTTGGGCCGTTCGCTGGGAACTAACTTCGCCCCCGTGTGTGTCAGACTTCTTTTTTTCCAAGCTTGCCTGATCTTACGTGCACCGATTCTCATGGCACGATAGGTCGTCTTCCACACTTCATCAAAATTTTGCACGAAAAGTGTGGCAAGCTACAATTTTTTAGGGCGGAGGTATCAGTCATTTGGTTTTAGCAAAGGAGGCGGAGACGAGAGCCCCGAACCCAGGGTTCCTCACCGCAAGAGACGGGAACCCTGCGACGTTGTTCCGAGTGCGCTCATACTTCATAGTATAGAGTTTACTTAGTTAGGGTTCCGGTCGTCCATGGGTTCGACTCCGATGGTCGCAATGGTGGCGGCGAATAAGGTTCCTCCAGATCTCACTCCGACGTGGTGACTCTCTTCTAGACATCAGCATCAAATGTATGTGAGGGACGAGATTCAGTTGGACCCAAACTTAAGTTATGGATCGCTCTACTTGGGCATTTGGCAATTGTTCAGTCGTCACAAGTTATGATGAATTTTGTCGGAATCACCATGAGAATGTAAGTTCTTGGTGGATCCTCAGTCGATTATAGCAAAAAATAAAGGCGCTGCTAAAAATTGAAATTTTCATGTGGTACTTTGGTAGAAGAACAATTAAGTTCTTTTTTTGAAACGGGAAAGCCTCAACCTGTGCATCGAGTAATACACACATCTTTTATTAAAAATCCAAGTATTATTTAAATTTTACATCTCAAACCACAAAGAATTGAGACAAGCCTCAACCGACAGAAACACAACACACTCGTAACTACGCGGTACGCCTAGAATGCTGCCACGTATGTCGGGAGAAAAAATCGTGTGCCACTGTCTGTAGGCGCGTGCAGTCAGCCACCATAAGGTCCCGCTGGTCCGAAGGCAACAAGAAGGCCAACAGCTGAATCCAGTGCACCGCCATATAAATAACCTGCAAGACATGAAAATTATGTTTTCTGTTAAAGACAATGTTGTTCCTACAATTCCAGATAGACCACCAAATAGCAGAAACGCCAGTACGAATCCTATTCTTGGTCTTTTTATCCACCTCATTTAACCAATTCCCAAACATATCAGTGACATTGGTAGGTGGTGGAATGTTATAGGTACAAAAAACCTCATCGAGAAACTTAGACTATTAAATAGAAAAGATTTGAAAATCATGGCCAGTTTTGCAAAAGGGAAGGAGATAAACAAATGGTCTATAGTTTCAGTATCCCCCACAAAAGGAACAATGAGTGTCACCATGTCAATTTCTCTTCATAAGATTATCTTTTGTAAGCAAGACTTTTCTATTTAGGAACCACATGAAAACTTTTATCTTGAGCGGAATCTTTAGCTTCGAAAGATATGTTCGCAAAAATCTCGTATGACCATTCATCAAATCTTCATATATAGATTTTACAGAAAACCTACCATTTTGATTTAGACTTCAAGCAAAACGACCAGGGGAGCTTGTCAACGTGACATCCATTAATCTAAGACACAATTGAGACCACATGTCCCATTTGTTACCTACTAATGCCCTCATAAAACCGATGTTTATTGGAGGAGAACTGTGAAACACATCCTTAACCGAGACGTTTTTGTGTTGCACAATATTATATAAAGATGGATATTGCGATTTTAAAGGGGAATTTCCTAACCAGGTATCCTCCCAAAATCTAGTAGGTTCCAAATTCCCGACCTTAAAGGATCCTCCAAGGAAAAAAGTCATCTTTTACTCTCACGAGTCCTTTAAAAAAAGGGGAGTCAGTTGGTTGTGCCTTAACCTGAGCCAAAATCTTACTATGAAGCTATTTATTTTGCAATAATTCATGCCAAACCCCTTCTTCATTCGAAAGTTTGAACAACCACTTGCTGAGCAAACATTTATTCTTCAACTCAAACACATCAACACCCAACCCACCTTGATCCTTTTGTTTACAGATAATATTCCACTTTGATAACTTGTATTTTTCTCTTATTCTCATCACTTTTCCAGAAAAAACGAGATCTATAGAAATCCAATCTTTTTCTTACCCCTTTAGGTGTTTCAAGAAAGGAGAACATAAACATTGGAAGACTTGTTAACTCCGAATTAACTAAAACAAGACGGTCTCCATAAGACAACATCTCTCCCTTCCAACTATACTTGGCCATGAGAAGGCTGGCCCGACCCAGCCCGAAATTCCCGGGCCTAGGCCCGACGGGCTTTTTCGTGGGCTGGACCCAAGCCTCAGTTTTGAGCCCAAATTCATGGCCGGGCCTGGGCCTTGGTTTTTGGCGTTTTAACAAAGAGGCCCGGCCTGAGGCCCGAAAGAACGACGTTTTTTCTACCCACGGGCCGGGCTTGGTCCTGAAAACTAGGCCCGATAGTTGGACCGGGCTGGGCCTATGCCTTGGGTTTCTGCTGCGGGCTTTTCTAGGCCCAGCCCGGCTCGAGTTATGGCCAGGTATACTTCCAACATCCGATCTTGCCTTCAAAACGGTTCTCAACTGGATGCCATTCGGCATTCCGAAGCTTTCTAAAATGGATTGGTACCCCAAGATATTTAAAAGGCAGAGAACCAGACTCACAACCCAAAATTTGTTTGTACTGTTCCTCCATCTCTTTTGCCTTACCAAATTAGAACATATCACTCTTATGAAAATTAATTTTTAGACCCGATAATTGCTCGAAGATAGACAAAATCAATTTCATATTGATCGCCTTCTCCAGATTATGATCCATGAATAATGTAGTGTCATCAGCATACTGAAGAACTGATAGTCCTCCTTCCACTAAATGAGGAATAAGACCATCAATATGCTCATTCTCTTTCGCTTGATCGATAAGAATAGCTAACATATCGGCAACTACATTAAACAGAATCGGAGATAATGGGTCACCCTGACGCAACCCTTTTCTAGTTTGGGAATAATGCCCGACATCATCATTTACTCTAATGCCCACACTACCTCCCTGGACAAACTACATGATCGAGTTGCACCACTGTTGTGCAAATCCTTTCATGCTTCTAACTGAAATTTCGCACTAGGGTGGGAGCCTATGCCATTATGTGATCGATTTGGCTATATAGAAATGCTCTGATTCTTAATGGTAAGAAATTTACACCATACCAGATCATTTATTGGTGTACCCAGTTGCTCCATTTGTGGTCAATCTCTTTGGCGTATGGAGAGCAGAGGCATGTTTACGGAGGTGCAGTAAGTGATATTTTTATCCCACAGATGGTAGCATAGTCTATGGAACTATTCTCGTCGCCTTATCACCTTTATGGGTTGCTACGAGTCTCCCTTATAGTGGTATTACGTCTTTTTTTTAAAATCTTGTGTTTTGTGTATCCTGTCTATCAAGAGGTTGGATGTAATATCCTATGAATCATAGCAGGGTGATGCTAAATTATGAGTTGAATAAGCTCCCTTAATCCAAAAAAATATCCCTAACATTTAGGCAAAGTGGCTTGTGAGAACATTAAATTGGTGAAAACCCCCTCGACCGGTTGCTCATATCGCCTCCCCGAGGGCGACCGAGGCGCCCCAGCTCCCCACCTTTCCCTTTCCTGCCCTCCTCCCTCGCCATCGCCGGCGGGAGCTGCCGCGCATTGCCCACGCGTGCCGTCGGTGGCGGACCTTCTTTCCCCGCGTGATTCGAAGACCCGACGGGGCGGGGTTTGCTCTACGACCGTGCAGCTTGGCTAGCAACGTTCCGACGCAGCCCTGGATGGCGGAAGGGGGACAGTGCTGCCGCTTGGCGGCATGGGCAACGGGGAATGGTGCCTGGCCGACGGAGCCCTACATGCCAAGATATGGGCCCTTTGGGCCCGATATGGGTATGGTCGGGCCTCAACGCACCGCTTCGGTTTTGACTCATGAGAAACTCAGAACGGGGTTGGCGGCAACGACGCCATGTGTGTTGAAGCATGCCGGAGGGAGCTTCACGGGTCCGACGTGGGCTCGGCCAGCAGTGTGGCGTGGTTTGCTCCTTTTGTGGAGTTCGGTCTACTACCGCCATTGGCGGTGGAGGTTGTGCCCTCCCACATGGTTGCGGTTCCGCATTCCTGGGTCTATGAGTGCTTCTTCTCGGTCTGGCCGGCCTCGCCATGATTTCCATGGTGAGACGAAAATGATGGCTTCAAAACTTTTGGTGCATGCTGGTTGGCGGTTAGATGGGTGGAGCGGATGGATTATCCGGGATGGTGGTTTTTTGGTGGTTAGGAGAAATCCCTTCTGGCTCTTGCCGGCATCGGTGCGGTGACGCCTGTGTGCGTTGTCGTCCTTCTTGAAGGGTGTCGGACGTTTACCGGGAGAAATCCTAAGATTAGTCCGGACAGCACCGTCGGTGTCGTCGCATACCTTCTTGAAGGTGTTGCTTGGTATGCGGCAATTCGGAGGGTTTAGAGTGCGGCGGGAATTCTTCATATGGCGCAACAGTCGCTCCCTATCTTCGTTTTTGTTCGATGTGGCGTTGTCGGATTTGTTTTTTTTCTAGTTCTCTTGTTTTTTCTCTTGGTCTTGAGTGTGATGTTTGGCCCGGGCAGTGGTTCGCAAGCTGTTTGGTATGGAAATATAGCGAGACGAAAGTCTATTTTGAGAGATATTTAGGCAAAATGCAGCTACCAACCTAATATGTCTCTAGGCTTTTTTTTTTTTTTTTCTTTTTCTGGCTAAGAGTCCTGCAAAACTTTCGAGTGTATGACACATAACCTAATTTTTCTATTTAGTTGCGTAAAAACTATCAAGCGACCTATCAAAATCACACTAGATTCTACTCCCCCTGTCTCATATTAATTGTCTCAAAGTTGGACAAAAATGGATGTGTCTAGATATATTTTAGTGTTATACCCCGTTTAGATGTAGGAAAAAGACTCTCGAATTGGCAATCCTAATTTAATTGTTTGGAGTGGTCAAATAATTGGGCCACGGAAACGTTATCCAATTCCACGGGAGGCCCGAGCACACGTCCCCGCTGAAAATGCACTATGGTCAACTAGAGGGGGTAAATAGGTTGACTATCAATTTTTATTTTTATTTCCTTTTAGATAGCGCTAAACAAGTAATACAAGGTTCTCTAGATGTGTAACTAGGTGAGCAACCTATGTGATATAAGATAAGATATGCAACGGAAGTAAAACGAAAGGTAACAAGCTAAATCACAAGCGTAAACAAGGAGACAAGTATATGTTTCCCGTAGTTCCTTATCAAGATAAGTACGTCTACGTTGGAGAGGTGGGGAGCCACCTATGCGCTCCACAATAGCACGATTGTGTACACCTTATTCTCCTTGAGCTTCTCCGGTGAGGGAGATTCTCGTTTACACTATGAGGTCGACTTGAAGGCGTTGACCAAACCTTTACACGAGGTTGAGGACACTCCACAAGATGGATGGAGGCTCTCAAACAATCTGAAGCTTCTTTGCAACAAGATGGAAGCTACAAGAACAAGATCTACTAAGGTTTCTAGGGCTCAATTAGGATTCTAGATCTACTAGGATGTGGTGGATGGATTTGCAATTCCTTTGGTGGAATCACGGATCTAGGTCTCCTCTAGCTCTCCACAAAGTTATGGAGTGATTGGGTGGTTGGAGAGGGAGATCTATGAGGTTGAAGGTTTTATTAATGGCTAGGAGAGAGAGTGAGAAAAGCTTTTACATTTAAGAGGTAGGGGAAGGGATTTAAATACCCCTTCCCCAATCTGTCCGTTGCTCACTCCCACGCTGCACCGGAGGTTCCGGTGTTTGCACCGGTAGCTCCGGTGGTCTTCACACACTGGAGCCCGCACGGCTCCTTTTTCTTCTCTGCGGTTTCTTCAGTGCCGGAGGCTTTGGTGGTACCAGTGGAGGTTCCGCCCACTGGAAGTTCTGGTGGGTTCCGCCATGGCCTCCATTGATATGCACCCCGAATGTGATTTTGGCGGACCCTGCACCAGAGCCTCCACCGGTACCAAATCCCACCTGTAGCCCTGTTGGACTGGCGGAGGTACCGGTGGAGCCGGCGGAGGTTCCACCCACCGGAAGTTCAGGTGGTTTCCTCCATGTGCTACGTTGTGAGCCACCCGAAGGGGGATTTGGCGGAGGTACCACCGGTACCACCACCGGATCCCCTTCACCTGGGAATGTGCTGAGAAACAGCAGGGGGCGGAGGTTCCGGTGGTTTCACCGGAGCCTCTGCTACGTGTAAAAACAGTTTCCCAGAATAGGCTTTTCGAGCTCTTTCCCTTTGGATAAATATTTTACGCCTTTGAGAATGTTTATTGGGAGTATTCTGGCATTTTTATACGTATCAAACAAACTCCGCACATGCTCAAAATAGAGATTAGTCTGTTAGTTATACTGTCGTCAATTATCAAAACGGAAGATGATCTTTTATTCTCCCCCTTTTTGGTAATTGATGACAACACAACTATTTGCATTGCTAGGTCACAATCAACATGGACGGAGCTCCCACTAGAGATATGCTCCCTTCATGTTGAAAGAACTAAGCAAGAGAAATATGATAATAACGAGCAAACTTGCTAAGCACAAATTATAAGGAACCCATAAATATGATAGAATTAAGGCACTAGGTTCACATGTCTTACACCATGCATAACGAGGCTCACACAATACGAATAATAAACATACGAAGTCCACAAATAACCAACTCTCTCAAGCAAAACACAATAATCAAAACGAAAGCACAGCTTGAGAGAGAAAGAACCCAAGCAAATGCCCAACACTCCTAAATAGATGTCTCTCCCCCTTTGGCATCAAGATACCAAAGGTGGAGAAATACCGATGCTAACGCCCCAAGGTTCACTCAGAGGAGTTGTCCATGCTAGGAGGACGGGCATGACGGCGAGAGCTAGTCACTTGTTCTCCAGGTTTCTCATTAGACCATTCAATGATTTTGCCCTTGGAATCCTTGGTCTGCCACTTGCCCCAAGAAGTAATGCTATCTTCAACCGGAGAATCCATGGTCTCCCCTTCATCATTACGAAGATGCCTATCTACCCGTGCTGCCTTGCGGTGCTTGAGTTCCTTGTCATAGTGAACTTCCCACTAATGTTACTTGATCTTTTTGTTCACACGGAACACCTTCTTGAGAGCCCGAGCCATCTATTTGAAGGCATTGTCCGAATGAGGAGGGCGAGAGGGCCCGGCTTTTTCTTCGTCTTCTTCATCAATAATGACACGTGGATTGGCCTTGCCCTTGCAAGGAGCTGGAGTGGGATGCACAACCGGTCCAGTATGGTCCTGGATAAGAAGCCTTTTCTCCGCGTGCGCGGTCCAAATGGTGTCATCAAGGGGATCCTTTGGGAACTTGGCCTCCCACACGTGCAAGATGATCTTCATGATGAATGGCCCAAAGCAAGAATACTTCCTTTGCACTATGACATGCCACAGTTCATTCCAGATATAGTCAAGCACATCAAGTTCTTGATTCATACTGGAGAGCCGGTTCTCATGAGTAAGGAGCAAAAGGTTCTTGAGGAAACCTTGGGTCTCATCAATGTTGCCCGCCTTTGGGTTGATTGTCTCTTGATAGATACGAAGCATAATGTCATAGGTGGGGTAGAGGCCCTTGACAAAACCAACTGCAAACTTCTTCTAGTGATAGAGAGGAGTAAGTTGATCCTTGTTGATGGAGGAGGCATTAGTCTGGTGAACACGAAACCACTCGCTGTCATACTCGAGGCCACCACCAAAAGGGCCATGATCCGGATAGCCACCAAGAAGAACACCAACTTCAGACCACTTGATGGTGAACTTATTCCCCTTTGTCATCCAAATGAGGTGACGCTCAGTTTCATTGGCAAGATGCACAGTGGCCAAGAACTCACATACAAGCCCCTCATCATAGTCTTGTTGCACTTGCATAATGGATAAGAAGCCTTTTCTCCGCGTGCGCGGTCCAAATGGTGTCATCAAGGGGATCCTTTGGGAACTTGGCCTCCCACACGTGCAAGATGATCTTCATGATGAATGGCCCAAAGCAAGAATACTTCCTTTGCACTATGACATGCCACAGTTCATTCCAGATATAGTCAAGCACATCAAGTTCTTGATTCATACTGGAGAGCCGGTTCTCATGAGTAAGGAGCAAAAGGTTCTTGAGGAAACCTTGGGTCTCATCAATGTTGCCCGCCTTTGGGTTGATTGTCTCTTGATAGATACGAAGCATAATGTCATAGGTGGGGTAGAGGCCCTTGACAAAACCAACTGCAAACTTCTTCTAGTGATAGAGAGGAGTAAGTTGATCCTTGTTGATGGAGGAGGCATTAGTCTGGTGAACACGAAACCACTCGCTGTCATACTCGAGGCCACCACCAAAAGGGCCATGATCCGGATAGCCACCAAGAAGAACACCAACTTCAGACCACTTGATGGTGAACTTATTCCCCTTTGTCATCCAAATGAGGTGACGCTCGGTTTCATTGGCAAGATGCATAGTGGCCAAGAACTCACATACAAGCCCCTCATCATAGTCTTGTTGCACTTGCATAATGGGACGAAGACCAAAGGCATCAACAATTTCCAGAGCTTCTCCAAAGTAGTTGGGCTTCCTCTCCATATGACTAAGATTAATAGCATGTTGCGGAGCAACATTTTCCTTGGTCTTCCTCATAAGAATCTCATTGTAGATCTGTTGTGGAACACGGTATGTAATCTTGTGTCCCGCCCCCGAAACTGTGGCATCAAGCGGTCTCGGTCAATGATGTACGGGTTCTCACGGCGAGTTTCCAAGAAGACACACTCGGATACTTGAGAGGCAGATTTCTCCTTCCGGGGCAAGGTCTTCTCCGGAGCCGGGAACCATGGCTTGCCCTTGGGTTGAGAAGGATCCAACATTTCTTCGATCTCATCCACTCGTGGTGCCTTGCAACCACCCATCTGCTTGGTACGAACTCCCTTGGAACCGGATGCGTCTATGAAAGAGATATATAGAGAAAAGCACGATGAAGAGATAATGCTCATGTCGAGACTGTCGCGACCCCGGAACCCGAGATATACATACTGTTATGTGCTCCTAGCCATGGACTCACAAGGGTTTCAGGGTTACCAGCCCCGGCCGCAACAAACAACGGCAGGCAGACTGGATTCATCGGCACGTAGTCCGGATCCCCAGTCTACTACTCCTTGTATCCATGCTAGTCATAACCAACTATGCATATCAAAGCGTCCACGAATCGAATGAAACTGAAGGAAACGGGACCAAAGCTATACAGAGATGCTATGTGTCCAGAAAGTGCAACAACAATCGAGGGTTACTGGGGTTACCTCGCCCCAGGCCGATCACATCGACAGGCGGGCTCGGACATGGATCATCGGCTCCACAACCCCTCGATTGCGACAACTATGCAGGCATAGCCAAAACTGTATAACAATGAGCTCGAAACCAACAATCGATCAAAGCAGTACTCTAAACATGAAGCTTTATTAAACAGGTGTTACTAGAGTATAGCTTACAAGCAGAGGTCACACGACCCAACATTACATCAGACAACAGAAGGCAAATTATGTTGCTAATCAACAAGAACCAAAAAGGCCTAAGAGGCCGCAACATAAGGCGACGTGCCAGCCCATAGATTCCAGGCTGCTACCTGGGAACCCCAAACTACTCGTCGATGTCCACGTTGAACCACCACTGAAGTGACGAACTCCACCTGAACCAAAATTAAGCAAACCTGAGTACGGGAGGTACTCAACAAGGCTTAGTTAACCTATTATATATCTGCTATCTTCAGAAAGGGTTTTATGAAGGCTGATTTGCGTAAAGCAATCTTTGTTTTTCCAAATCGAGGAGGCATAGCACGTCTCATGGAGTGTTTTGAAAACAGATTAGAAAGCTACTCAACTACTGATATCATCATCTTTTTAATCCACCAAAACATTTCAGCACCTCGTGCTTCAAAGATCACCTCCTCCAGTTGTTCCACACTATCTCATGCTACAAGGTAACCCCTCTCGGCATCTCCGAGGAGGCATCCTTCATTCGTTATCAGCAAGTTTTAGTCATTCCGTTCATGTTATCTATGATCACAGAATCCGTCACCAAGTCGTCTTTAACCGCAGACACGGCTTTTCGAAAATATTTAACCCTGCAGGGGTGTACAACTTTACCCACACGTACCAACCGACTCTTAGTGCCACCAGGGTTAGCACTAGTCCGGTAAGTGCCGGCAGAGGGTGGTCGATTCCCGGCCTTTACCTTGTCGAACTATATCCATGAGTCAACCCGAATAGGGCCACCCCGTCAACAGGGAGTTGGTCACCTCCTGACGGCACCTGTTCTGTGAGTCGAGATCAAGATCCGTGTACGTCCATCACTTGTCCTGGTCACGACCTAGTTTTCTCCAAAACATTTTCCGACTCACACGCAGATGGAAAGCTCAAACTACGTGGCTCATGGATAAGGTTAAACAAGTTAGTTAGTCGGGCGGGGTTCATCGGCCCACGTGTGGCTGTACGCTCAGTCTTGGCTCGAAGGCGAGAACTCGCTCCTAGGGGCATGAACATGACAAAACGCCACAACCCATTGTGGCCTCACATCCATGCCGTGATTAGTCAAGTTATCAAAGGTAATTCAAATCATAAACACCTGACATAGTAGATTCACGCATTGACCAGATTCATCAACTAGGCATGGCTAAGCAAGACTCACAAGGTTTAGCGAAGCGCGCACAAACAAACCTATAGATGCTAGGAGCAGTGGATCAGGATAACTAGGTTATGCAGTATATAGGAGAACTCTATCTACTGACATCAAATAGTTTGGAACCGAATGCAAAGTACGAGATTCAAATCACTTTGAAACCATATATGAGAAGATAAGAGGAGGCCCGATTCGGCTCCTCCCGGGCGTCCCGGCTAGCGCAACTGGATGTGGAGGGGCAGGAGGACACTAGGAAGAGGGTGGTGGCCACGGTTGAGCTCGAGGTGGCCTGCATCGACGGCAAACACCGGAATTTCGACGACGGCCGCGGTCAACAGAGGCTAGGGTTTGGTTCGTTTCCACAACGAAGAGAGACAAAGAGAGGGCGCGGGGCGAGCAGGAGCAGGGGAGGCGAGATGCGGAAGGATCTTCGCGTCTTATCCTCGCCGGTAGGGTGAAGAAGGACGTGGCGAGGGCGCCGACGTCGCTCTCCATCCTTCTGTCACGAGGAAGAAGAAAGGAATAAAACAAATTCCCACAAAACCCCCTGGAACCTTTGTGAAATTACAGAGAGGCCCCTCTTCCTTTAAAAACAGAAATGAAACACAAGTTTTGGGGCCATTTTTGAAAAGACAAAATTTGGCAAAAATTATATTTTGAAAGCTTGTAAAATTTCCTACAACACCATGTGTTTCTTTGGTGTATTTGAAATATTTTTCAACAGAAGTTTTTGGAACCCAAATTAAGTACTTTTTGTGGGATTTTCTCAAACCAATTAAATTCACAATTTAAATTGGTTAAAACATGATTTAAAATATTGTTTTTATGCATGTATGAGATGAACACAACACCACACACTTTTGTTAGCAAATTTGGGATGTTACAAATCTACCCCCCTTACAAGAATCTCGTCCCGAGATTCCCGAAGGAGAAGAAAGAAGGAACACCGGTTTTGAACGTTTTTTTGAACCTTACGGTTCTTTTCTCGAAGAGGTTGATCCGTAGCATCTTGAAGTATTGAACGGATACCCCTAGGTAAGAGGGAAAACTCTTAGGAACTGATCTTCACGAAGATCGAGTATCTCATGGGTAACTCATGATAGGAATGTTCAAAAAGAACTGTTGAGTTAACATGCATGAAACACATCAAGGTAACGGACGGAATAAGAGAAGGTTTCAAGGTTTTGGACGATGGTTCTTGAAAGGATTTAGAATATGAGCTTTGCACAAGACTTTAAATCCTTTTGGAAGAGAGAGGTTGAGCAACTTATGACATCGAGGTTTCTTCGAGGTAGAATACCAAGATGGGAAGGATTGTCTTGAACATCACAATGTAATATCCGTAGACAAGGGAAGACACGAGGAAACACTGTAATCATGCGTCAAAGAAGATTTGATACAGGATCATGTTCACTCTTCAAAGTGGACACGGAAAATAACGGAACTTTCATTGCATTAAAGTTTGTCGAAAACTTTGTCAAAGATCGGGATGTTACTTCACGACAGAAGATGAGTAACCAAAAGAAGTTGGAACACCGTAGTTAAGAAGGGATTCTTGGTCACACCATAGGGATGGTTAACCAACGAGGATTGAAACACCAGAAGGAATAGGGAATCTCTTTCCTATGGTCGATTTGACGTAGCAATACGTTTACCACATGGTTAAGATCCCATGGCTGGAGTGACTGACAAATTCACACAATGTGTGAGATGAACAGAACTTCAAGTATAAACAACTTGAAAAAGGGAACGGTCAATGACGGTTACAAAACACCACGAGATGGTCTCATGATGAACTTGTTTCCACTAGAACAAAGATTTGGAGGATCAACGAAGGGACATTGGAAGAATCAACTTCCAGGTGCTGCTGGATGTTCTAGACACCGATATCAGGCTTATGACAAGCCTTCTATAGGTCATCAAGTGAATGTAAAACTCCAGTTTGGAAGAACAGTGAGGAAAACTTGTTGGAATGAACCACACCAGAATTCTTACGGAGAGTGGCTGTTCTTACGGATACAAGGAGATATGACATTAGGCCTTCCGGCTAGTTGTGTCAACCACCACATCAACCATGCCGGATTCTGAAAAGACCTAATTCAATACCCTTGCGAAAACACCAACCATCGTTGCTGCTTGAGATTCAGCTCTCGTTAGCGGATTGAATAACTAAGACTAAACGTGTTTGATCGAAGAGCTTGCACCGTTAACCAACGAGACACATTACTGGATTCTCAAGATATAGACTACGATGCCATGCTCGAGAAGATGGGCGAGATCGCAAAACTCATGTGTTGGAAACTTATGAAAGACAGTTGCACCTACATGGACTACTTGCAAAAAAACACACCGGAGTCCTTGTTGGGAAGACGATACAAAGATAACCATGTTCTGAAACTTCTTCTCTTTCACAAATAGTCAATCAGTGGCTTGGTGTGGATGCAAACTTCTTCAAATAAATGGAGGTAACAACCTACCATCTCAAGAATAGTCCACACATGCATGACTGACTTGGGATTATTCCCGAAGGAACAAGAAAACTCTTCTCGAATCCATGGCGACAACTTTCACCAAAGGCACATGAACCCGAGAAAGTCACTTCGAACATCTGGAACCCAACTTCGTGAGGACACAAGGATGGTTCTCGAGAGTTTCGAACTTTAGTGCCAGGTGTTCAACATGAGCCTCTTGCAACTTGGAGAAAATAGGAATGTCATCGATGGGCTCGAAAACACACTTATCAAAACACTCCAAGAAGAGGGATTCATATGATATATGAACAAGGCAGAATATTGGTCAGACCAAAGGACATGAAGGTATCCTCGGGGAAACACCATGAGTAGAAGCACCATCAAGATAGTCCTTGAATCTGGACTTGATCTGACGATAGCCCAAATCAAATCAAGCGTTTGTTAGTAGCATATCCACGAAGGAAATATTATCCTGCTTCAACAGGATGAGAGCTGGACTTCCCATTGCAAAGGAACAAGTTAGGCAGAGCCATTGTCTTTCAACTCTCCAAGTTGTTGTTAAGCTCAACCAACTAGTCCAGGACATCCAGCAGGGTTCCTTGGAGAAAGGAGTGGTTCAAACTACCCCTTGTTTAGACATCACGGTCAGGTAACAACCTGGTGATACTTCTAGAAAGACAACCAGAATATCACAACCTACCGGTATGTCTTGGAGTTCGAAAATGAAACTTGCTTTTCAAAGCAACCGATATGGTCTGGAGAGCTTTGGCATGAACCTAACTCTCTGACCGAGGATGTGCACCGGAATGATTGTATTTGGTAACGCAGTCAACTTTAAACAGAGGCTGGGTGACCAGTGGTGCTAAGAAGGATACAAATGTTTCTTAGATTTTTCAAAGCAATAGGAATTGCTAAGATTGTTTGATGCACACATCGATACACACCCAACCTTCTCAAGCATTTCAGTCTTGGAGGAAGGGTGAGTGAAAACGTGTAAGAGCATCACTTCATCAATAAGACCATGAAGTTAAACATAGCCTCTTGATATGTAAGAGTGTGATACTCGAAGGTGGAACAGAACAGAAGCTATTGAAACTTTTTTAATTTGCGGATTACAAAACTTTGACCTGGTCCTAGAGATGAACGAGGTACTGGAGTTTGTTTCTCCTGACATTCCAAGGTGGAATGTTTTGACGGAACACGAAAGCAAATGCATTGGAAGAACCCAACACCATATGTAACTTGGTTTCCAAACAACGGACGAAATTCGGAAAGCAACTAAAGAGTAGGAACGTGCTCTGGAAAATCCTGAGATCACGTTGGATGCACATGGTAATACTCATGTGTAGAACCCAGGCCAAAAGGTTGGTATAGCTGAACCAAGAACAAACATATGAGAATCATAAGAACACTTTTGTCGTGATCCTTTTGATTCCTAGAGAAAACCTATGGCTATTAGAGCTGAGATTACCTAGCCATCTTGAGGTAGAACGGATTCTTCAGCATCCAAAGAATCAGAACTTGGGTTAAAGGTCAACATCCTGTACTGATAGCATGAGCATCACCTGGTTATGAAACCACATGACTCAACTCACCGCAATTCAGCACATTCCGGAACCTTCGGTTCAAGTCCAAGGTTGAAAACACCGAGAAAGGAGTAACTACTATCTTAGTGCCTTGAAGGACACTACGAATAGCAATCACGGAGTATCTTTCCATGGACAACGATAGCTCCGAAAGAACTTGAGCAGAGGATAACGGATACATTCGATATGAAAAGGAAATCTCGAGGTTCAGGATTTTGAGACTTTAGAACAGGAGTATGTGGAACTCACAAAACTCTGAGATATTATGATTGGAAGAGAATCTCCCAGTTTGAGTCGAGAGATAACTAAACACGGAACACACACGACTCTAGAAACTTTAACACTAGGTCAACTTGGGAAAAAGACGTCCTTGCCAAAGAAGGCACCTATGTTTTGAATGATTGGAACCTTTTCAAATCAAAACAGGTAAGGTGACCCAGAGTTAGAGCGATACCAGATAAGGAGTAAAGAGAATCCTAAGAAGTTTTTTCACAACTCACCTGAGGTTTCAAAGTAGTTTTCACAATCACTAGACTCGACATCGACCAAGCAGTAAGGTTTTCCTACAGGCAGTCTTGCTCTGATACTATGACCTGTCGCGATCCCGGACCCCAAGATATACATACTGTTATGTGCTCCTAGCCATGGACTCACGAGGGCTTCAGGGTTACCAGCCCCGGCCGCAACAAACAACGGCATGCAGACTGGATTCACCGGCACGTAGTCCGGATCCCCAGTCTACTACTCCTTGTATCCATGCTAGTCATAACCAAGTATGCATATCAAAGCGTCCACGAATCGAATGAAACTGAAGGAAACGGGACCAAAGCTATACAGAGATGCTATGTGTCCAGAAAGTGCAACAACAATCAAGGGTTACTGGGGTTACCTCGCCCCAGGCCGATCACATCGACAGGCGGGCTCGGACATGGATCATCGGCTCCACAACCCCTCGACTGCGACAACTATGCAGGCATAGCCAAAACTGTATAACAATGAGCTCAAAACCAACAACCGATCAAAGCAGTACTCTAAACATGAAGCTTTATTAAACAGGTGTTACTAGAGTATAGCTTACAAGCAGAGGTCACACGACCCAACATTACATCAGACAACGGAAGGCAAATTATGTTGCTAATCAACAAGAACCAAAAAGGC
Organism: Alopecurus myosuroides; assembly: GCA_028641055.1. NCBI lineage: Eukaryota > Viridiplantae > Streptophyta > Magnoliopsida > Poales > Poaceae > Alopecurus > Alopecurus myosuroides. The sequence continues at coordinate 634,738,552 of CM054057.1, read as the reverse complement.
CTAAGAGGCCGCAACATAAGGTGACGTCCCAGCCCATAGATTCCAAGCTGCTACCTGGGAACCCCAAACTACTCGTCGATGTCCATGTTGAACCACCACTGAAGTGACGAACTCCACCTGAACCAAAATTAAGAAAACCTGAGTACGGGAGGTACTCAACAAGGCTTAGTTAACCTATTATATATCTGCTATCTTCAGAAAGGGTTTTATGAAGGCTGATTTGCGTAAAGCAATCTTTGTTTTTCCAAATCGAGGAGGCATAGCACATCTCATGGAGTATTTTGAAAACAGATGAGAAAGCTACTCAACTACTGATATCGTCATCTTTTTAATCCACCAAAACATTTCAGCACCTCGTGCTTCAAAGATCACCTCCTCCAGTTGTTCCACACTATCTCATGCTACAAGGTAACCCCTCTCGGCATCTCCGAGGAGGCATCCTTCATTCGTTATTAGCAAGTTTTAGTCATTCCGTTCATGTTATCTATGATCACAGAATCCATCACCAAGTCGTCTTTAACCGCAGACACGGCTTTTCGAAAAGATTTAACCCTACAGGGGTGTACAACTTTACCCACACGTACCAACCGACTCTTAGTGCCACCAGGGTTAGCACTAGTCCGGGAAGTGCCGGCAGAGGGTGGTCGATTCCCGGCCTTTACCTTGTCGAACTATATCCATGAGTCAACCCAAACAGGGCCACCCCGTCAACAGGGAGTTGGCCACCTCCTGACGGCACCTGTTCTGTGAGTCGGGATCAAGATCCGTGTATGTCCATCACTTGTCCCGGTCACGACCTAGTTTTCTCCAGAACATTTTCCGACTCACACGGAGATGGAAAGCTCAAACTATGTGGCTCATGGATAAGGTTAAACAAGTTAGTTAGCCGGGCGGGGTTCATCGGCCCACGTGTGGCTGTACGCTCAGTCTTGGCTCGAAGGCGAGAACTCGCTCCTAGGGGCATGAACAGGACAAAACGCCACAACCCATTGTGGCCTCACATCCATGCCGTGATTAGTCAAGTTATCAAAGGTAATTCAAATCATAAACACCTGACATAGTAGATTCACGCATTGACCAGATTCATCAACTAGGCATGGCTAAGCAAGACTCACAAGGTTTAGCGAAGCGCGCACAAACAAACCTATAGCTGCTAGGTGCAGTGGATCAGGATAACTAGGTTATGCAGTATATAGGAGAACTCTATCTACTGACATCAAATAGTTTGGAACCGAATGCAAAGTACGAGATTCAAATCACTTTGAAACCATATATGAGCAGATAAGAGGTTATGCTTGCCTTGGTTATAAGAAAACCAGATAAAGATCTTCAGGAATACGTGCTTGAATTGTCGGTTAAGATCAAGTATTCACCATTGGACTGCTGGCCTTCTCTTCGGAGTCACGTTCTACCGAGAGGGAAACAACGCCGAAAAGAAGAACAACAATCAAACATGGCATCGATGCAATGCGCAATATGTATGCATGAGCAGGTTAATGCACTGAAATAAAGCCCTAAACATGTTCGATGGTTTGCTAGGGTTCGCATGTCAGTTATGCATTTTTACTGAAATTAGTCCGAAATAGGCCCCGGAGGGGTACTTCGGGCGATTCTGAAAGTGACTACAATTTTAGTTGCTCAAATGGGTTTGAAAACATCATAAATAGGTTGCATTTGTCATTTTGAGCATTTTGGTATATAACTTTTAATTTTCTAATTTTATTGAATAAAAACTTATTTTTCTATTTTAAAAGATTAAACAACATTAAGATAAATGCTCATTTTTGGACTTTCTCAAAAATGTGTGAAAATAACATATTCCTGTAGAGTTTATTTTTATAAGCATTTTGGTACCTCATTTTTATTTTTTTGAGATATAAAACAAAAGTTATTAATAGATCAAAATTATTCATTTTTCTGGAAATAGTAAAAAACAGAGATGTGACGTCACAGTGACGCACAGATGACATCATCGTGCTCTGAACTTCACAGCTGAGATCGAAATTCGAATGAATTCGTGCGAAATCAAGGAAACGAACTATACATCAACGGAGAGGAGCTCACTGGGAGTTGAGGGGTACCATCCGGTGACCAAATGGTCGCCGGAATCCTCGCCGGCGACGAGGAACCGTGGCGGCGGAGGGAGGTGCACGGTGCGGGAACAAAACGGAGGGGGAGGGGGCTAACAGAGGGCATCAGGGAGCTCACCACGTCGAGGGGTAGCTAGTGGAGGGGTCGGGGAGGACGGGGAACCGGCGGTGGCGCCGGAATCGTCGACAGCATCCGCCGGCCGGAGTTGAGGGAGGAGGCCCGGTTCGGCTCCTCCCGGGCGTCCCGGCTAGCGCAACTGGATGGGGAGGGGCAGGAGGACACTAGGACGAGGGTGGCGGCCACGGTTGAGCTTGAGGTGGCCTGCATCGACGGCGAACACCAGAATTTCGACGACGGCCGCGGTCAACAAAGGCTAGGGTTTGGTTCGTTTCCGCAACGAAGAGAGACAAAGAGAGGGCGCGGGGCGAGCAGGAGCAGGGGAGGCGAGATGCGGACGGCTCTTCGCGTCTTATCCTCGCCGGGAGGGTGAAGCAGGACGTGGCGAGGGCGCCGACGTCGCTCTCCATCCTTCTGTCGCGAGGAAGATGAAAGGAATAAAACAAATTCCCACAAAACCCCCTTGAACCTTTGTGAAATTACAGAGAGGCCCCTCTTCCTTTAAAAACAGAAATGAAACACAAGTTTTGGGGCCATTTTTTAAAAGACAGAATTTGGCAAAAACTATATTTGGAAAGGTTGTAAAATTTCCTACAACACCATGTGTTTCTTTGGTGTATTTGAAATATTTTTCAACACAAGTTTTTGGAACCCAAATTAAGTACTTTTTGTGGGATTTTCTCAAACCAATTAAATTCACAATTTAAATTGGTTAAAACATGATTTAATATTGTTTTCATGCATGTATGAGATGAACACAACACCACACACTTTTGTTAGCAAATTTGCGATGTTACAGAGACATCGTAGTAGTTTTCATAGACGGGGGTGCCATGAGACTACGGGTAGAGACGTGGGGAAACGTGGTTGCGCTAAAGACGAAAACACAGGTTTTACCCAGGTTCGGTACGTTGTAATAATACGGCGTTCCTACTCCTGCAAACTCACTATTCAGGTCTAAAGCCTGTGTATACAAAGTACAGCGTGAGGTTCTGTTGGCTATTCGTCGAGGATCAACCTCTCGGCGAGTTAGCTAGTGGCTTCTTGTCTATCTATCATATCTCCCGTCCGGCTTTATATAATAGCCGGATTAGGGCATACAGAGTAGGAAACCTAGAAGACTACGACAACTATTAACTTGGAAAGTAAGGAATCCGCCTTCTACTCCAAGCCAGATCACGTGGACCATGATCCGGGTTCTTCTAGAATCCGGGTTCTGTGTGTCAGCTTACTGGGCCGCCCAATGGACTGTAGCCCACTACCATTTGGGCCACCCGGGTAATCCGGCTCTTTAGACTACTATCCGATATACCCCTAATCGGTGTATATCCGACAGTAGCCCCCAAGAAGGATCGAGACTCCGTTTTCGCCGTCTTTCGCCAAATGCATTTTTTCCGAGAAATATCGGCCTGCAGTCTTGATTCTTATTTTCTCCCCTTAAAGGAGGTGGTAAAGTAAAACTCGGAATCCAGAAAATCCGGCTTTTCTCGCACGATCCTTCGTGGAGAAGGAACTTCCTACGCCAGCGCTTAAAACTTGCTGACGTAAGGGACGTTTGGGTTACAGGCGAGAAACCCAGAAACATCTCTCTGACATATTCTCGCGGGAAACGAGGAGATAGCCATAATCATCCTGTCGATTCATTTCCCGGATTTTCTGGCGAGTGACACGTGTTCGCCATCCAACGGTCAAAAGAGCCGTTAGCACGCGTCGTGACGGAATTCCGGCTATAAATAGCCGTCTTCGTCTAACGTGAAAATCTTCTGCTCTTCACTTCGCACGCCATTCCGAGCGCTCAAGCTCACAGCAAGCAGCTCCCGAGCGCACAACCGCATCCAGGACCTCACCGGAATCGACCGAATCGCCGCCACCCAATGGCATCACCGTCGTCTTCCCCAGCCCGCGCCGTCGCCAAAGAGATTGACGAAATCATCGACACAATGAACCTGCAACTAGATTCTCCGGTGCGGGTCTCCGGCGACGAGCCGGCGAAGGCAACGGGCGGCGCGGAGGGCGAGGAAAGTTCTCTCGCCTCCGCAGACCTTGCGGGATCCTCATCCACGCTCACTCCACCGTTCGCTCCCGAGACAGTGGAGGAGAAGATTGCGCTCGTCGGCGACGAGCTCGCGGCCGCGGAGGCCGTTGCGTCCGCCGCCGCCGGAGCCGAGGAAGAGACGGAATCTGCCGGAAATTGGAGTCCGAGCAACATTCAGCCATCCCTTCTTCCGACAATGGAAAAGGAGGGGCTTTTGGTTAAAGATAAATGCCGAAACCCGGAAGACGAATCCGAGCCCAAACCAGGAACGGGGACTATGCAAACAACGTAGCATGCAACGCTGGTAGGTGGCACATGCGTTCTTCAGGCCAAATGGCATGGTTATGTAATAGTACGTCCCATAAGGGGTTATTAAAGAAGTCTTAATTTGATCTTCCTTTTTCATGCGTATTTGGTGGTACCCGGAATATGCATCCAAAAAGCATAAGAGCTCAGAGCCTGCAGTGGCATCTATTATTTGATCAATTCGCGGTAACGCGAACCTATCTTTTGGACACAGTTTGTTTAAGCCGGTGTAACCTATACACATTCTAAGGGCAGTCGTATCTTTCTTCGATACTAATACCGGATTTGCAGACCATTCGGTGTGTATAACTTCCTCGATAAAGTCTGCTGCTAAAAGCCGGATAATTTCCTTGCCGATAGCCTTCCGTCTTCTTCCGTCAAATCGATGGATACCTTGTTTGATGGGTTTGGAGCCTGGAATCACCTTAAGTTGATGCTCAGCAAGTTACCTGGGTACGCCTGGCATGTCAGCTGGACACCAGGCGAAAATATCCCAGTTCTCACGGAGGAACTTGATGAGCTCGCCTTCCTATTTGTCGGTCATCCCAGTTCCTACCACGACAAATTTTGTCGGATCGTTGGGATCTAGGATTACCTGTCTTGTATTTTCTGAGGCCTTGAAGCTGTCTGCTGGCTTCCGGGTTTCTTTTCCTGCCGGCATTTCTGTCGGCGATACCTCTGTGGCCAGCTCCTTCAACTCTTCCTTTGCTATGATTTTCTCAGCGCAAAGGGCGTTTTCTTTTTCCAGCTTGTTTGCCAACTTGAAGTCTCCCGATATGGTGATTACTCCTCCTTTTGGCCCTGGCATCTTCAGCTTATTATAGATATAACATGATCTTGCCATGAATTTGGCGAAAGCTGGACGTCCGAGTATAGCGTGATACACGCTTTCGAACGGCACCACTTCGAAGGATACTTTTTCTTGACGGAAGTGATCTTTTTCTCCGAAAGTGACATCTAGGGAAATTTCTCCTAGGGATCGTGCTTGCCTGCCAGGAACAATGCCGTGAAAACGTATGTTGCTGTGGTTGAGCTGGGTCTCGGAGATTTTCAGATGCCACAGTGTATCCAGGTACATTATGTTAATGCTGGATCCTCCATCCATCAGCACTCTTCTTAGCCTAGTGTTCTGGACAATAGAGCTTATTACAAGAGCTTGCGTGCCGGGTTCAGGATATTCCCAGGATGATCAGACTGATCCCAGGTGATTGGTGTGTTTCAATACTTCAAGAATTTCGGGGTTGCCGGAACAACCGCGTTTATTTCTCGAAGCGTTTATTTTGCCACCTTTGCTGATGGAGTTGCCAGGAAAGTTAGGGCACACTCTCCATCAACTCTCGGAAACTTGGGCTCGCCTTTTTGCTGCTGTTCCTGGATTTTTTTTGTCAGTGTCCGATTCACTGTCTTCTTTCTCAGCTTCTGGCTTTTGCTTGGAAAACTTCCTTTTGGAATTCTTCCCCTTATTTTCGGATCCTGCACTGCCTTTCATATGCTTGTTCAGCCGGCATTGTGCGTTGGTATGGGTGGGTTTCCCAAATTGCGAATGGTGGACGCAGGGTTCCGACTTAATCTTTTCCCATTCTTCCTTGGTGTAATTGATTGGTTCAGAACTGCGTCCCTTCCACCTGTTCCCTTTTCACTTCCAAAGGCTATGTTAACCTCTTTGGGTTTTTGTGTTGCGTCTGGAGTTCCTTTTTTCTCAGGGCGAGGGTTCTTTTTGGCCTGTATCAGTGTATCGATATTGCCTCCTCGAGCTCTGATGTCGTCTTCGGCTGCATCGTGTTCATTGGCGGTTGTAAGCATAGATCCGAGATCTTTGTGTTGTTTTGAACCAACCATGAACGGTACAAGTCCGGGTTTTAGGCCATTGACGAAACCATGCATTGCTTGTACGTCAGTTACTCCAGAGCAGCTATTCTTCATTGCAGTCCATCTTGAGATGAAATCCACGTATGGTTCGTCCTCAAATTGGGTGCAACGGTTCAGCTGGTTGATGCTATTCGGGCGCTTGTAGGTTCCCCGGAAATGCTGCGTGAATACTCGAGCCATATCATCCCAGCTGTCGACAGTTCTGGAAGGTAATCCGTTAATCCAATCTCTCGCTCCATCCAGTAACATTAGGGGAAGAGACTTTACAGCTTCCAGGTCCGTCCCATTGTTAATCTGGTTTGTACTACCGGTGTATTTTTGGTACGTTGGACCAACTTTGGCAAAACCAGAATGCAGGGTTATCCTTCGGATCCTATCTGTGAAGCACTTAGGTCCAAAGTATAAGTCGTCTCTTTCCGCCCTATCCATGTGTGCGGAGTACCTGCCAGCTGAATGGACAGAAGGGGATCTACTCCTTTCTTTTCCATTGTTGCGCGGACGCGCTTTTCCGGGATCATCTCTATTTCTTCCGGTATCACGCCCCTTTGGATGAGGTGGAGTTCTACTCCTGTATCTTTCCTTGTCCTTGGGGGGTGTTCGGGATCTCTCACGCCTGTGAGGTATACCCTGTCTTCCGGCTTTTTCAGCTGGGTTTCTCGGAGGTGGCATTGCTTTGCCGTCATTCCGGTGTTTTTCTTCCCGATCGTGGGGGTTAAGTCCACTTTTCCGGAGATGGGATCCGGTTCTAGACGCTTCATCCCTGTTATCGGGATTTTTCTTGTCTTTTCTCGGATCTGTTTTCCTCTCGGTTGGATCTCTCGGCTCCTCCGGTCCAGGTGCTCCAGCGGCGCAAGTAGCTGTTTTGCATAGGGCAGACTCGTCATGCAGCCTCCCTGATCGCTCTTGCCCCCGCTGTTGTTGTTGCAATGCTTTTCCGAGGAAAGCATACACCCCTTGAAGTTTTTCACCGTCTGAGTACATATCGTTGTTGAGGATGGCGAACGCTGCTTCCGCGTTTTCTGCTGCGGTTTTGTATATTGGTTCGCCTCTGGCATCTTTGCCGTTTACCTGCTTTTGCCAAGATGGGTTGTGAAACATTTCTTTTGGCGGCAGTACTTCCGGTCTTACGATTCCGGGTAACCTTGTAGGTTTTAAGGCAGATCTATTCTTTTTCTCGTACTCCTCGATTTCTTCCTTCATGAGCTTGATGTCATCCTGGGTTTTTTGGAGGTGTTCACGAGTTCTAAATAGATGTTGTTGTTGCCTTTGGAGAGCTTGTCTCCTGGCTTCTAGCACTTCAGGCGGTTCATGCAATCCCACTGGTGTTTGTAGCAACTCTTGTTCTTCTTGCTCTGTCATTGGCAGAACAAGGATTTCTTTTGTTTTCTTCTCTGCAGGTTTTATTCCGCTTGCATCTCCAACTTCCGGGCTTTCATCAGCTGGATCAGCCGATTTCTTCTTCCGGAGTTTGTATTGGAGTTTTTTAGCGGCTTTATGCTTTTTCTTGGAAGAGCGAGGTTTTTTGGCAGGTTCTTCCTCTGTCAGTTCTTTGACATTGGGAAATATTGGAGACGTTTCTCCGTCTTCTCTCTCTTCCTCTGGCGGAGGAGTTCTAGGGATTTACTGACTGCCGACATCCGTGTTTTCAGCCGGTTTCTCCATTAGTACTTCGTGGAATCCCTCCTGAAAAGATTTAACCTTTCTTTCGAAGGCATCCACGTCTTCGTCTTCGGAATCAAAGTCATCTGATCCGGTTTCTGACTCTAATCTCGCCTCAATGGCGGCTAGCACAGAGTCAGCTTCCGAGTTCATCGCTGGATTGGCGGATGTCGGATCTTCCACCTCTGTAGCAAGTTTACTGTTTTCTGCCTCTTGCACGGGATTACTTTCATCCGTGTTTTCGGCGACCTCGGATTGCACCATGCCGATAAAGTGTGAATCACTTTTTTTTCGGCGATCTGAGCAAAACCCGGTATCGTAGTCATCTCAACTGGGTATAGGGCGGGTGGGAAAAATTTGCTTCCACCGCAAAACCCCATGGCCTCTGCAGTTAGTCCGATAAAGATATTTGTAGATCCAATCGGTAACACGCAGGCACTTACCAGATGATTTTGCGCCGGTATGTAAGATCCATTGTCGAGGAAGCGTCCAACATCGTCGTCGAACTCCAGGCTTCCGACGGTTATGGAACTGCCGATTCCGCCAAGTATCCCAGATCGAAATTTAACGCCTGACACCGTTTGCCCCACGGTGGGCGCCAACTGTCGAGACATCGTAGTAGTTTTCATAGACGGGGGTGCCATGAGACTACGGGTAGAGACGTGGGGAAACGTGGTTGCGCTAAGGACGAAACCACAGGTTTTACCCAGGTTCGGTACGTCGTAATAATACGGTGTTCCTACTCCTGCAAACTCACTATTCAGGTCTAAAGCCTGTGTATACAAAGTACAGCGTGAGGTTCTGTTGGCTATTTGTCGAGGATCAACCTCTCGGCGAGTTAGCTAGTGGCTTCTTGTCTATCTATCATATCTCCCGTCCGGCTTTATATAATAGCCAGATTAGGGCATACAGAGTAGGAAACCTAGAAGACTACGACAACTCTTAACTTGGAAAGTAAGGAATCCGCCTTCTACTCCAAGCCAGATCACGTGGACCATGATCCGGGTTCTTCTAGAATCCGGCTTCTATGCGTCAGCTTACTGGGCCGCCCAATGGACCGTAGCCTACTACCATTTGGGCCACTCGGGTAATCCGGATCTTTAGACTACTATCTGATATACCCCTAATCGGTATATATCCGACAGCTCAAGTTTAAACAACGCACAAATCAAAGAAATCAAGATTTGGGAAATATTAGAGAGGAATAACAACGAGATATGGAATATGAACACAATCCACCCTAGGAATCGAAGTAATTCATGCATATAGTCACAATCTAGATTTCTATGGTTTGTACTGACGAATCCCTACTCCAAAACCCTATTCCATACATCTAAATGCGAAGAATAAGTTGCTCCTAGTACTTATCCATCCGTCAACGAGATAGGAGAGAGAGGGAGACACAAACCCACATCCATGGTGAAGAGTGGAGGAGGAGGAAGATCCTGGAGCCGTCCAAGGCGAGGAGAAGGCCTCCCGGTGATGGAGGGCTCATCCCGTCGGCGGAGAGGATGGGGGAGGCAGCGGTTGTGTGGAGGATGAGTGGGGAAGAGTGGGGGAAAGTGAGATCTAAAGATCTCTTCCCCCGCTCGCCCTAGGTTTATCCCCGCAGAACCTCAGCAAGCGGAGGCTCCGGTGCTTTCACCAGAGGTTCTGCTCCTTGCCCATGTGGTGCGGTACAGACCCGCTGGGCGAGATTTTTTTACCAGCGGTAGTACCGGTGGTCAGTCGCGGTGGAGGCTCAGGTGGTTTCACCGGAGGTTCCGCTCGACCCAGTTTCAGCGTGCCAAGATAAAAAAAAAATAAGAGCAGCGTGATGGAAGTGAGATTTTTGGGAAAGGATTCTTGGGTTGGATAGTTGTAACTATCATGCGAGATACATTACTTGATGCGAGTTCGCAAGATGCAAAGGAGAAAAAGCCAAACTCGCACAAGTTGCCAAGGGGGAATAGTATGTGCGTGAAAGAGACAAAATAAAATCAACTCCTGAGTAGGAGGTTGGTGGCCATGTCCACCATGTTTGAGTGTGTACTTTAGCACCGCGAAGATGTATCTTGGGTCCAAGATTACTACTCACAATTAAGCACAATAAGTCACAAAATGACTAGATATGCAATGAAGAATTGATTTCCGCATAATAAGAGGAGGGTACACTCATGAGCTGAGTGACGCTCCCCCTATGTCCATGCCTACATCCAAACCTAATAACACATATAGTGAAGGTACTTATGCAAGGTTTCAAGTGAACTTGGATGAATATATGACATTTAGTTCATTCCTCAAAGCTCGAAATCTTGGTTCATCAAGGAGCAACCAAGGAATGCAGTTTTGCTTCTTCGAAGACCAACACACCAAGGAGCAACCAAGGAATTGGCAACCCCCGGATGTGGACTTCCTATGCGTCTTCTCTCCCGCATAATCCACATCCGAATACCCAATGATCTGAAAAATTGAACCCTTGGGATACCAAAGACCAAAATTTAGGGTATGAACTAAATATCGAAAGATTCATTTGACCGCTTCCAAATGACTTTGCCTCAGAGAGGCTTGAAACCTTGCACATTTACCTACGCTATACATGATATCCGGTCTAGATGCACAAAGGTAAAGCAAAGAGACAATCATGGATCGGTATACCTTTTGATCTACCTCTTTACCATTAGGGTCGGGTTTCAAGTAAAGGGTTGTGGACATGGGAGTCTTCATATGCTTGGAATCATGCATATTGAATCTCTTGAGAATGTTCTGAGTGTACTTGGCTTGTTTTATGATGGTTCCTTCATGATATTGATTCACTTCAAAGCCAAGGAAGTACTCCAATTCTCCCATGATAGACATCTCAAATCTATTGGTCATAAGCTTGCAAAACTCTTCATTGAACGAAGTGTTAGTAGACCCAAAAATGATTTCATCCACATAGAGTTGGCATATGAACAAGTCACCTCCAACCGTCTTGGTAAAGAGGGTGGGATCGATTAAACCAACATTAAACCCATGATCCACTAGAAACTCTTTAAGGTGCTCGTACCATGCACGTGGAGTTTGTTTAAGTCCATAGAGCGCCTTATTGAGTTTGTAGACATAATCGGGGTGGTTGGGATCCTCGCAGCCCGGAGGTTGCTTGACACATACTAGCTCATTAAGGGGAGCATTTAGGAAAGCACTCTTAACTTCCATTTCTTGTAGCTCGAAATTAAGATGAGATGCATAAGCAAGTAGGATGCAAATAGATTCAAGACGAGCTACGGGGGCAAAGGTTTGACCAAAATTGTAACATCCCAATTTTGCTAGACTAGGGTGTGTGGTGTTGTGTTCATATCATACATGCATGAATTAAAAATTTAAACCATGTTTGAAACAATTTAAATTGTGAATTTAAATGGTTTGAGAAAAGTCCCACAAATAGTACTTAAAATGGGTTCCCAAAATTTTGTACTGAAAAATATTTCAAATACACCAAAACAAAACATGGATAGGTTGGAAATTTTATAAGCTTTTCAAATCATATTTTTGCCAATTTTTCTAGTTACAAAAAGGCCCTCAAAACTTTGTTTTCCGCTCAGTTTTTAAGTAGAAAAGGGCTAATCTGTAGTTTTCAGTTTTCCAGGGGGTTTTGTGCAAATCTGTCTTCTTCAACCTTTGACAGTAGGAGCAGCTGCGTGGAGGCCGCGTCCGTGTCGAGTTGCCACCTCCTCCCTGCTTCCCTCGTGGCGTGGTTAAGGGAAAGGAGAGCCCCACGACCTCCTCTCTCTCTCTCTCTCTCGGTCACCCCCACCTGCGCACTCCCTCTCTGTCTCTCCGCTACCGGAGCAAACCCTCGCCACCGGAGTACCACCTCATGGCGCCGTCGAACCGAGCCGTCCCGTGACCAACGGAGCACACCACGAGGTTCGCGAGGCCGTCATGCGCCTCCCCGTCGAACGTCGTCTCCCGGGATGGCCTCAACCCCGAGAATTGGCCCTTCTTCCCGAAGTGCGGCCGTCGGGCTCGATGCTGCCATCACCGACCTCCTCCGCCGTTCCCAGCAACATCTTAAGCACCGGGGTGATCTCGTGGTCCTCCCGGACCCCACCATCTCCTCACTCTCCCTCTGTTTGGTCTCATCGCCGTGAACTGCTGTCCGGGCGCCGCTCCAGCTCCTCGCCGGCGTAGTTTCGGCGACGCAAAAATAGCAGCGCCACCACCTAAAGGCTCACCGTGAAGCCCTCTAGCTAGTGCACCATTCAATTCCACGAATCCCACAAGCAATCGTTCGAATTTGAGTTCAACAGAGAAGATTGCCTTAGCGTGATGTCACCGTTGCGTCATGATGGCGTCATAAATCAGTTTTCCTGTTTTGGAAATAATTAGAAAAAGGATTTAAATTGACACGTGGGCCCTCTACTGTTTAATAATTCCAGAAAAAAGATTTAAACTTGTAAAATGAATATCTTCCAGAATATTAATCAAAAAAATAAAATAAAAATATGGTAATGTTAAGAAAATTATTCTCTACCCAAATATGTCATTTTCACACATGTTTGACAAATTTCAAAAATGAGCATTATTTAATGTTGCTTAATTCATTTAAAATGGAAAAATAAGTTTTTATTCAATAAAATTAGAAAATTAAAAGTTATATACCAGAATGCTCAAAATGACAAATGCAACCTGTTTATGATGTTTTCAAGCCCATTTGACCTTTTAAAATTGGACTCACTTTCATAATCATCCGAATTGCCCCTCCGGGGTCTATTTTCGGGATAATTTCAGTAAATTGCTTAACTGACATACGAACCCTAGCAACCCATCGAACATGTTTAGGGCTTTGTTTCAGTGCATTAAATTGCTCATGCATACATATTGCGTATTGCATCGATGCCATGTGTTGAATGTTCTCTTTCTTTCCGGTGTTTGTTCTTATCGGTTGAACGCAACTCCGAAGAGAAGGCCAACAATGCCCTTGAGGAATACTTGATCTTAACCGACAAGTCAAGCACTTATTCCTGAAGTATCTATCTGGTTTTCGTATAACCAAGGCAAGCATAACCTCTTATCTTCTCATATATGTTTTCCAACATCATTTGATTCTCGTACTTTGCATTCGTTTCCAAAGTATTTGATGTCAGTTGATATAGTTCACCTATATACTGTATTGCCTCAATATTCTGATCCACTACTCCTAGCCGCCATAGATTTGCTTGTGCGCATCACCAGAGCCTCATATCTGCTTCGCTTAGTCATACATGTTTGTTACCTCTGCTCCATCCGGTTGATGAATCAGAGCTGCGATAACCTAGTATGATATGATGACGTGGTGAGATGAGCATTGTGTGGATAACTTGACTAAGGATGGTATGGGAGGCCACTTGGAAAGTGGTTGCTCATCCTATACTCGCCAACCCTAGGATTAAGGTCTCGAGCAGAAGCCAAGACTGAGCGTGCAATTATACGCGGGGTCTAAGTAACCGCGCTCGACCAACTAACTTGTTTGGCCAGATCCATGAGTCACGTAGTTTCAGATTTCCATTCGGCAACGCAATCAAAACCTTTTAAACATTTTGAAAACAAAATGCTCCGCTAGGGCGTGACTGGGGCCAAGTGATGAACGTACACGGATCTTGATCCCGCCTCACAGAGACAGGTGCCGTCAGGAGGATGGCCAACTCCCTATTGATGGGGTGGCCCTGTCTTGGGTTGACTCATGGATAGGATCGGGCAAGGTAAAGGTCGTGGCCAGCCACCCTCTGCCGCGTTCCATGGAAGAGCATACATGTGGCGCTAAGAGTCGGATGGTGCGTGTGGGTAAAGTGTACACCCATGCAGGGCAAACTTTTCGAAAAGCCGTGTCCACGGTTAAGGACGACTTGGTTAATGCAAAGACCATAGATAACTTGAACGTGACGTAAAATATGTTGACAAGGATGGAGGAAATAGATGAAGGGTGCCTCCTCGGAGATGCCGAGAGGGGTGATCGTTGTAGCATGTGAGATGCTGGGAATTGATGTTGGTGGATTGAAAAGATGATGATTATAGTAGTGAGTTTCTCATCTGTTTTAAAAACCCTCTATGAGACGTGCTATTCCTCCTCGATTTGGAAAGTAAAGATTGCTTTACGCAAATCAACCTTCATAAAACCCTTTATGAAACTAGCAGATATATAATAGGTTAACTAAGTCTTGTTGAGTACCTCCCGTACTCAGGTTTGCTTAATTTTGGTTCAGGTGGAGTTCCTCACTTCGGTGGTGTTTCAACGTGGACATCAACGAGTAGTTTGGGGTTCCTAGGTAGCAGCCTGGAATCTATGGGCTGGGACGTCGCCTTATGTTGCGGCCTCTTAGGCCTTTTTGGTTCTTGTTGATTAGCAACATAATTTTCCTTCTGTCGTATGATGTAATGTTAGGTCATGTGACCTCTGCTTGTACAACTACTCTAGTAACACTTTTTTAATAAAGCTTCATGTCTAGAGTGCTGGTTTGGTCGGTTGTTGGTTTCGAGCTCATTGTTATACAGTTTTGGCTATGCCTGCATAGTTATCACAGTCGAGGGGTTGTGGAGCCGATGATCCATGTCCAAGCCTGCCTGCCGATGTGATTCGGCCTAGGGCTAGGTAGCCCCAGTAACCCTCGATTGTTGTTGCACTTTCTGGACACATAGCATCTCTGTATAGCTTTGGTCCCGTTCCTTCAGTTTCATACGATTCGTGGACGCTTTGATATGCATAGTTGGTTATGACTAGAATGGACACAAGGAGTAGTAGTACCGTGGTGATCCGGCCTGCGTGCCGATGAATCCGGTCTACCTGCCGTTGTTTGTTGCGGCCGGGGCTGGTAACTCTGAAGCCCTTGTGGGTCCATGACTAGGAGCGCATAACAGTATGTATACCTTTGGGTCCGGGGTGGTGACAAGAAGTGGTATCAGAGCAGGACTGCCTGTAGGAAAACTCTTACTGCTTGGTCGATGTTGAGTCTAGAGTTTGTGAAAACTATTTTGAAACTTCAAATGGATTTTGAAAATCTCTTTTGGACTCTTTTTACTGCGTATCTGGTATCGCTCTAACTCTGGGTCAACTTACCTGTTTTGATTGGAAAAGGTTCTAGTCATGCAAAACCTAGGTGCCTTCTTTGGCAATGACGCCTTGTACCCAAGTTTACCTAGTGTTGGGTCTCTAGAGTCGTGTGTGTTCCATGTTCTGTTATCTCTTAAACTGGGAGATTTCCTTTCCATCCTAGTCTCTTAGAGTTGTGTAGATTCCACATCATCCTGTTCTAAAGTCTAAAATCCTGAACCTTGAGATTTCCTTTCCATCTCGAATGTGTCTGTTATCCTCTGCTCAAAGTTCTTCCGGAGCTATCGTTGTCTTTTGGAAGATACCTCGTGATTGCTAATTGTAGTGTCCTTTGTGGCACTCATATAGTAGTTCCTCCTTTCTCTATGTTTTAACCTTGGACTTGAACCGAAGGTCCCGGAATGTGCTGAATTGCAGTGGGTTGGATCGTGTGGTTTCTTAGCTATCCGATGCTCATGCTACCAGTACAGGATGCTGACATTTAACCCAAGTTCCGTTTCTTTGGCTCTTGAGGAATCTGTTCCACCTAAGTGTGGCTAGGCAATTCCAACTCTCATAGCCACAGGTTTTATTTTGGAATAAAAAAAGGGGGATCACAACAAGAGTGATCATCTCGAATTCCACATCTTCGTTCTTGATTCAGCTATATCGATCTTTTAGCAAGGGTTTTACAAGTGAGTATGACCCTATGCATCAACATGATCGTAGGAATTCTTCCGAGCCCGTTTCTACCTTCTAGTTGATCTCAAATCTCCATCCGTCGTTTTGGACACCAAGTTACATATGTGTGTTGGATTCTTCCAATGCATTTGCTCTTGTTCTATGTCAAAAATTCCTTTGGAATGTCAGGAGAAACAAACTCCAGTACCTCGTTCATCTCTAGGACTAGGTCAAAGTTTTGTATTCCACAGAATAAAGAAGTTTCATTAGCTTTTGTTCCGTTCCACCTTCGAGTATCACATTCTTTTGTATCAAGAGGTTGTGTTGAGTTTCATGGCTCTATTGATGAAATGATGCTCTTACACGTCCTCACCCATTCCTTCAAGCTTGAATGCTTGAGTATGATGGGTCTGTGATTTGAGGTATGTATCAGATATTCTTAGAAATTCCTATTGCTTTAAAAAATCTAAGAAACATATGTATCCTTCTTAGCACTACTGGTCACCCAGCCTCTATTTGAAGTTGAGTGTGTTACCAAATCCGTTCATTCCAGTGCACATTCTTGGTCAGAGAGTTAGGTTCATGCCGAAGTTCTCAAGACCATATCGGTTGCTTTGAAAAGCAAGATTCCTTTCAAACTCCAAGACATACCGGTGGGTTGTGATATTCTGGTTGTTTTTCTACAAGTATCACCAGGTTTTACCTGACCGTGATGTCTAAAACAGGAGTAATTTGAACTACTCCTTTCTCCAAGGAACCCTGCTGGATATCCTGGACTAGTCGGTTGAGCTCAAACAATAACTTGGAGAGTTGAAAAACAATGGCTTTGCCTAACTTGATCCTTCTCTAAGGGATGTCCAGATATGTTCATGTTGAAGAAGGATAGTATCTCCTTGGCGGACATGCTATCACTCTACCCTTGGTTTGATTTGAGCTATCGTCAGATCAAGTCCATATTCAAGGATTACCTTGATGGTGTTTTCACTCATGGTGTTCTTCCCGATTACACTTTCATGTCCTTTAATCTGACCAATATCTTGCCTAGTTCATATATCATATGAATCCCTCTTCTTGGAGTGTCTTGATAAGTTGGTTGTCGAGCCCATCGATGACATTTCTAATCGTCCAAGTTGCAAGAGGTTCATGTTGAACAATCGGCACTAATGTTGGAAACTTTCAAGAACCATCTTTGTATCCTCATAAAGTTGTGTTCTAGATGTTCGAAGTAACTTACCCGATTCATGTGCTTATGGTGAAGGTTGTCGCCATGGATCCGAGTAGATTTTTCTTGTTCCTCCGGGAATAACTCCAAGTGGGTCATGTATGTGTGGACTATTCTTGAGATGGTAGGTCGTTACCTCCATTTCTTGAAGAAGTTTGTATCCACATAAAGACACTAACTGATTGTTCATAAAATAGAAGAAGTCCACGAACTTCGTTATCTTGGTATCGTTTCCTCAACAAGGACTATGATGTGTTTCTTCACAAGTAGACCATGTAGGTGCAACCGTCTTTTGCAGGTTGCTAATACACGAGTTACACAATGTTGCTCATCCTTTTTGAGCTAGACATTGTAGTCCATATCTTGCGAATCTAGTAAATGTATCTCATCCTTTTCGCAACCGGTGCAACCTCTGTGATCAACTGAACTTAGTCTCAGTTGTCAACCCACTATCCAGAGCTGAATCTCAAGCAGCAATGATGGTTGGTGTTTCCTCAAGGGTATTGAATAAGGTCCATTTGGAAATACGTCATGGTTTATGTTGTGGTTGACACCATTAACCGGAAGGCCTAATGTCACATCTCTTGGTGTTTCGTAATCGTCATTGATAAATTCTCTTTTTCAAGTTGTTTGTACTTGAAGTTCTGTTCATCTCACACATTGTGTGAATTTGTCAGTCACCTCAGCCATGGGGTCTTAACCATGTGGTATACATATTACTACGTCCAAAACCAGAATAGGAAAAAGGTTCCTTGTTCCTTCCGGTATTCTAATCCCCATTGGTTAACCATCCTTATGGTGTGACCAAGAATTCCTCCCTAACTTTGGTTTTCCAACATTCTTGGGTTACTTATCTCCTGTTGTAAAGTAACATCATGATCTTTGACAAAGATTTCGACAAACTTTGACGGACTGAAAGTTCCGTTATCTTCAGTGTCCACTCCCAAGAGTGAACATGATCCTATATGAAGTTTTCTCCGCCGCACGATTACAGTGTTTTCCTGTGTTCTCCCTCATCTACGGATATTACATTGTGATATTCAAGACCATCCTTCCCATCTTGGTATTATGCTTCGAAGAAACTTTGATGTCATAAGTTGTTCAACCTTTCTTTTCTAAAAGGATTTAAAGCCTTGTGCAAAGCTCATATTCTAAATCCTTTCAAGAACATTCGTCCATAAACTTGAAACCTTCCCCTATTCCCTCCGTTACCTTGATGTGTTTCATGCCTGTTAACTCAACAGTTCTCTATGAACATTCCTGTCATGAGTTATCCATGAGATACTCGATCTTCGTGAAGATCAATTCTTAAGAGTTTTCCCTCCTACCTAAGGTGTAGCCGCAAGATATCTTCGCAAGTGCTACGGATCAACCTCTTCAAGAAGAAAACCTCAAGGTTCGAGAAGATCATTCAAACCGGTCTTCCTTCTTTCTTCTCCTTCGGGGATCTCGGGACGAGATTCTTGTAAGGGGGGTAGATTTGTAACATCCCAATTTTGCTAAACTATGGTGTGTGGTGTTGTGTTCATATCACACATGCATGAACTAAAAATTTAAACCATGTTTGAAACAATTTAAATTGTGAATTTAAATGGTTTGAGAAAAGTCCCACAAATAGTACTTAAAATGGGTTCCCAAAATTTTGTAATGAAAAATATTTCAA
Source organism: Alopecurus myosuroides (assembly GCA_028641055.1). Lineage (NCBI taxonomy): Eukaryota > Viridiplantae > Streptophyta > Magnoliopsida > Poales > Poaceae > Alopecurus > Alopecurus myosuroides. The sequence goes on along the minus strand of CM054057.1, from coordinate 634,719,882 downwards.
ATACACCAAAACAAAACATGGATAGGTTGAAAATTGTATAAGCTTTTCAAATCTTATTTTTGCCAATTTTTCTGGTTACAAAAAGGCGCTCAAAACTTTGTTTTCCTCTCAGTTTTTAAGTAGAAAAGGGCTAATCTGTAGTTTTCAGTTTTCCAGGGGGTTTTGCGCAAATCTGTCTTCTTCAACCTTTGACAGTAGGAGCAGCTGCGTGGAGGCCGCGTCCGTGTCGAGTTGCCACCTCCTCCCTGTTCCCTCGTGGCGCGGATAAGGGCAAGGAGAGCCCCACGACCTCCTCTCTCTCTCGGTCACCCCCACCTGCGCACTCCCTCTCTGTCTCTCCTCTGCCGGAGCAAACCCTAGCTGCCGGAGTACCACCTCATGGCGCCGTCGAACCGAGTCGCCCCGTGACCAACGGAGGACACCACGAGGTTCGCAAGGCCGCCCTGCGCCTCCCCGTCGAACGTCGTCTCCCGGGATGGCCTCAACCCCGAGAATCGGCCCTTCTTCCCGAAGTCCGGCCGCCGGGCTCGATGCTGCCATCACCGACCTCCTCCGCCGTTCCCAGCAACATCTCCAACACCGGGGTGAGCTCGCGGTCCTCCCGGACCCCTCCATCTCCTCCCTCTCCCTCTGTTTGGTCTCGTCGCCGTGAACCGCTGTCCGGCCGCCGCTGCAGCTCCTCGCCGTTCCGGCGACGAAAAAATAGCGGCGCCACCACCTAAAGGCTCACCGTGAAGCCCTCTAGCGAGTGCACCATTCAATTCCACGAGTCCCACAAGCAATCGTTCGAATTTGAGTTCAACAGAGAAGATTGCCTTAGCGTGATGTCACTGTTGCGTCATGATGGCGTCATAAATCAGTTTTCCTGTTTTGCAAAAAAATAGAAAAATGATTTAAATTGACACGTGGGCCCTCTACTGTTTAATAATTCCAGAAAAAGATTTAAACTTGTAAAATGAATATCTTCCAGAATATTAATCAGAAAAATAAAATAAAAATATGGTTATGTTCAGAAAATTATTCTCTACCCAAATATGTCATTTTCACACATGTTTGACAAAGTTAAAAAAATAAGCATTATTTAATGTTGATTAATTCCTTTAAAATGGAAAAATAAGTTTTTATTCAATAAAATTAGAAAATTAAAAGTTATATACCACAATGCTCAAAATGACAAATGCAACCTGTTTATGATGTTTTCAAACCCATTTGAGCTTTAAAATTGGACTTACTTTCATAATCACCCGAATTGCCCCTCCGGGGTCTATTTTCGGGATAATTTCAGTAAATTGCTTAACTGACATACGAACCCTAGCAACCCATCGAACATGTTTAGGGCTTTGTTTCAGTGCATTAATTTTCTCATGCATACATATTGCGCATTGCATCGATGCCATGTGTTGAATGTTCTCTTTCTTTCTGGTGTTTGTTCTTATCGGTAGAACGCAACTCCGAAGAGAAGGCCAACAATGCCCTTGACGAATACTTGATCTTAACCGACAAGGCAATCACTTATTCCTGAAGTCTCTATCTAGTTTTCTTATAACCAAGGCAAGCATAACCTCTTATCTGCTCATATGTGTTTTCCAACATCATTAGATTCTCGTACTTTGCATTCGTTTCCAAAGTATTTGATGTCAGTAGACATAGTTCACCTATATACTGCATTGCCTCAATATCCTGATCCACTGCTCCTAGCCGTCATAGATTTGCTTGTGTGCATCGCCAGAGCCTCATATCTGCTTCGCTTAGTCATACATGTTTGTTACCTCTGCTCCATCCGGGTGATGAATCAGAGTTGCGATAACCTAGTATGATATGATGACGTGGTGAGATGAGCATTGTGTGGATAACTTTACTAAGGATGGTATGGGAGGCCACTTGGGAAGTGGTTGTTCGTCCTATACTCGCCAACCCTAGGATTAAGGTCTCGAGTGGAAGCCAAGACTGAGCGTGCAACCATACGCGGGGTCTAAGTAACCGCGTTAGACCAACTAACTTGTTTGGCCAGATCCATGAGTCACGTAGTTTGAGATTTCCATTTGGCAACGCAATGAAAACCTTTTAAACGTTTTAAAAACAAAATGCTCCGCTAGGGCGTGACCGGGGCCAAGTGATGGACGTACACGGATCTTGATCCCGCCTCACAGGGACAGGTGCCGTCAAAAGGATGCCCAACTCCCTGTTGATGGGTGGCCCTATCTTGGGTTGACTCATGGATAGTGTCGGGTAAGGTAAATGTCGCACCCTGATTTCTAGGGGATACTCACCGTACGAACTGGATAGCAGATGCTTGGATTATGGGGCATACTGCTCCCACGTCCCAGCTTCCTGGTAGGCCTGCGCTTATGCGCGACAACACAAGCCCTGCTATTCCATCGTCGATGTAAACTATCCACTAGAGATCAAAGGCACTTCCGTCGACGTACTTCAAACCATACACACATGGTACGTCAACGGCGTTGAACAACTGATATCACAACAGATCTCTACGACACAAAAGATTGAAATAAGTTGCAAATGGCTCTCATTAGAGCAGAGATAGCAAATACAATCATTCAGAGGGCACATGCCCCAACAATACACCATTACAATACAGCGGAAGCATTCAACATGTCTGAGTACAGACAAGAACCAAATAGGCCTAAGAGGCCGGAAACGAAAAGACGGAGCCCATCCACGAAGTCTCGGATCCTGCCCGGGTCCGCTATCTACTCGTCAGCAGTCTCGTCATACTCCACGTAGTAGCCACCATGTAGATCCTCGGAAACGTCGTCTGCGTAAACCACAGCCCCAAAGGGGTCAGTACATAAACGTACTGGCAAGCAAGACTCACAGTTCACCAAAGTGTAGCCCGTCAACACCAAGCACAGAGGCCTTGGGTTCAACGGAAGAGAGGGGATATAAAAGATGCTGCAACTGGATGCGCTAACCAACTACAGAGATTCTACCACTTCCGGCTAACAGAAAGGAGATAAGATCGAGGATTGTAACCAACTGAAAGATAACTTCAAGCAAACCCATCCTGGACCTCGCCCCTTTAGCCAAAGAAGCAATCCGAGGATAACTCACTCAGTTGTATTAAGATGAAACAAGTTATTGTGTGGATAAACCTATTACTAGTCAAGTTGTTATTCATTGGGTGTAACATGGTTAATCATTATGTTGAAGTTGTCCTGAGTACTTGTTAGCCAGTACTTTCACCAAGTAATCCATAACCGCGAAAAACACGGCTTCTCGAGAAGATTATCCCTGCAGGGTTGCACCAATTTGGCCGTACACTCATGAATAACCCGCCAGATGGAAAGGCCCTTCCACCAAGCGGGGTACTCAACACAACCAACCATTCTTCGCATCAAGCCCAAAGAACCTTGGGCGCACGGCTAATCAAGCCCAAAAGAAAATGGACCCTCATAGCACTCTAAGACCGTGTCCCCCTATATGCCGACTACGAAAGTTCCACCCTGGCCTGGGCTCGCAAAAACATGCATGCGTCAAATGGAAAACACGAACTAAATGAGGCGATTTGGACGAGATGCGAATCAGGTCAAGTTGAGGGGGGCGCCCATACTCGCTTCCCAAATGCGGGTAGTGCGCTCATCATGGATCAGTAGACAAGACCCTTTTCCTATTAGGGTCGACACTAGCAGGCTCCAAAACCTCTCATGGGCCTCCTGCCGGTGCCTTATCATCAAATTTATTATTAATAGCAACATTAGCATGATTGATTGATTAAACATCGAGCCCCCACAACGTAATAGAAATAGTAACAGTAAGTAACGGGTAACAGACTCGAGCAAAAGCAACCTAAGCATGCTAGTAAGACACTGGCTCAAACAATGGGTTGTAGGAAGGGAGATGAGGCAATATCAGGTGTAAGGGATTCATGTGATGGGTTCGTAGCAGAAACAACTACTACTAAGGCTAGCAGAAAAGAACAACAGAAAGTATCGGTAACCAATGTTGAAAGGAACACAGTGGTTCATGTGAGTGATAACTTGCCTGCAAACCCAGTAGCCTGGTACTGAGCTAACTCCTTAGACGGGGTGTCGTAAGTATCGTCGGTCTCAACGTCGTCGTTTATCCGGGAAGAAGCAAACAAACAAGGCAGAAAGATAAACAATCATTATCATGGCATAGGTGCACAAACATGGGATGATGCATGTCATGTTAATAGATGCAACAAAATAAACTAGTTGATAGGATAGCACAATTTAAATGGACAGATATGCAATTTTGAGTTGCATATGAAAAGCCCATGGAATTTGGGTAGATTGTTTGTTTTCCAACTATTCAACAGGTGCTAGTGGTTTAGTATGATGCATGCAACAGGAAAACAGCAAAATAACAACATAAGAATCAAATTTAAATAGGGTGTAGCAATTTAGAAGTTTATTGGTAATTTAGGGAATTTTTGGGTGCATTAAAGGGGACACACAAGTATTTGTTGTTTTCAACCAATTAAATCGTTCAAAACAAATAACAAAGTTGATATTTGGAAATGTTATCAAATTTTAGTTGGATTACATGTTTCACATATTGAAATTGGACTTTGGATTAATTAATTATGAATTAAACAATATTAAACAATTTTTAATTGAATTAAACAAGATTTGAATTTTTTAGGCATTTTAAATTATTCAACTCAGGAAACAAAATTTATATTTGAATAGGTTATTTAAAATGGTATGGAAAACATATTTTATTTGCATTATTTGAAAACAGTATGAATTAGTTATGATTTATTTCAATTTGCATTTGAATTATTCAAATTTGAAATTTAAAAGTATTTTGAAACCTCAAAACAGAACACAAATTGGATATTTGGAAAGATTATAAAATTTGGGACAGAAAACATATACAGGTTTTATTTATTAGACTTATATATCAAAAGTTATTGATTTTTAAAATGTGGTGTTTATTCTGCCAATTTAAAAGTATTTGGAAAAATATCAGAAAACGTTTTAACCATTTGTTACATTACCGCAACCCAGCCGCAGCCACTGGGTGTGGGCCACGGTGCCAGCGGGTCCACGGTACGCGCGTGTGGCAGGTGATGTGGCATGTGGAGCCGCTGACGGGCGGGGCCCGCAGCGCGGAGTGGAGGAGAAAAATGTTGGGCAGAATTGCGCGAGCGGGGAGTCGATCCCCTGCCCTCGCGGGCGCGCGGAGTGAGTCCAACCACTGGGCCACCTCGTGGTTCTTGTTGTACTACCGCGCGGATGCCTTTTGAGAGAGAATAAGCGGGCTAACTGAAACTTGCGAACACCAGCATCGCAGCCTTCGTCAGGTTCAGAAAACATGGCGTCGGCGATCTTGCTGCCGCTCGCCGCGGTTGTCCGCGCGGCCGCGTGCTCGCGAGGGGTGAGCGGTGTGGTGATGTGCGGCCTCGTGGAGATGCCAAGGAACAGAGGGGAAAGGTGAGAGATGGGCGCTCACCACGGGGGGTCTGTTTGTCGTCGAAGCAGGCGAGGTACAGCGGCGAGGGGCAGCTCCCGGCGATGGCGCGGCCGCCTCGGAGCTCCCCAGCAGAAGGCGAGGGGACGGCGTGCCTCAGGGAACATCCCCGTTTCCATTTCCCTCTCCAACCGCTCCTCGAGGTGGCTGTGGCAACGGAGCTAGGGGAAGGCAGTGAGGTGATCGTGGCTGGTTCAGAACGGAGGAATTCAGATAGAGAAGGGAGGTGGCAGAGGAGCAAAACGGCGGATCTCGAGGGAGGCGGAAACCTAGGGGGCTAGGGCACTGAGGGGGATCCCTAGGGCTTAAAAGGGAGGAGGTGCTTGGTACGGCAAGCATCTGGAGAGGAGGGTGGAGGGATCGACGGTGTGCTGCCTGTTCGTACTGATGACGACGTCATCGAGAGGTAGGTGACAGCGATAGGAGGGAAGGGGTACCGGGCCAAAGGGTAACTGGGCTGGGCTGGTTTAGTGCTGCTGCTCCTCTCCTTTGGTTTTTTATTTTTCCTTTTTCTTTTTTTTTGTAGGTTTGCTTTTGGAAGAAAAGGAGGGTTTTTAAATCAGTAAAAATTATGGAAAAATTAGGTTAGGTTGGTTAGGTGATTAGAAACCATAATCCAAGATTTGATTTCAAAAAGTTGAGTTTTAAGATGATATTTGTATTTGAACCCAAATTGAATGAATTTTCAATATTAATTAATTATTAGAAAAACAAGCAATTTCAATAGGGTTTCCCCTAGGGTTTTAAAGTGATTAAAGAATACAAATAGGGTGGTGAACTTTAAGGTTTCAAAAGGTACTGAATTTGAGAATTGGTTTGAATTTGAAAATGTTTTAGAATTATTGGATTGGATTAATGGTTTGATTATTGGATGCATTTTTATAGAAATAAAACAATAGTTTGGAATCACACTTTAATGGAAACATATGATTGTTTTATTCTGAAATATCATTTTGGAAATTGTAACATCACAAGGATGAAACAAAAGGTTTGAATTTTGGTTTGAAATTCAAATAGAAAACAAAGGAAAAAAAATGAAAACAGAGGAAAACAAATGCAATCAACATGATGCCATGATGCAAAACATAAAATAACAGGGAGGAAACATTCTAATGGCTATTTTTCAGACTTGGGATGTTACAAAACGCCCCCCCTTGAAGGAATCGCGCCCTGAGATTCCTACTGAGAAAAGAAAAGGTCCGGAAACTTCTTGGGGAGATCCTCTTGAACTGTGACACGTGAAACACATCGTGCACCTTGGATAGACGTCAGGGAATTTGCAAACCACCGGAACATTTTCAAGTAATGGGAGAGGTTTTTGTATTGAGGGTGTATAGCTGAATTGAACTTGATTCATTTGGAGAATAGATTATCTGGCTAGAATGGTGGAACAGAGTTATTGACATCAATGCAACACCAGGAATAATCATCAATGTCAGAATCATCAACATGAGAGTAACGAGGAATATGTGGCCTCCCATTAGAATTGGATTGTTCTCACTTATCTTGGAAGTCAACATTTGAGATCCCGGTGAGTGAACAGAGTATTGATTGCTTAGTGGAACCAGAAATGGGGTTGTATGTTGTGGAAAAGATTGTTGACACAAAGGAATGTGATTCTCCGGTATGAAATAACACTTTAGCTGGAATAGAGTTTACGGGAAAGTTTTGATTAGACGCCGGTAGAAGAACTGAAATGGGAAAACAACAACAAGATTTCAACGGACGAAAAGGATGTTGAGAAGAACAGCATATCAACATCGGGGAAAACGAGAACAAAACTCCTGAGGTACTACGGAAAACCCATCCGGGCTTCTAAAGGATCAATATCTACTGCTTAAGGAATAGAGGATTTGCTTCCGGGGCTTACACGCCTCCGTTCTCAATCATGAGTAGGCAACATGATAAATCATGTCACAACCACCTCCATTCCTATGGACTAGTAGATATAACCATCCTAGAGAAACCAGAATACGTGAAATCCTAACTTGAAAGTTTAGATGAGAAGGGAAAAATCAACGTTGCACTTCCTTACCAGAAAAGGGAGGGAGGGTGGGGAAAAGAAGAAAAAGAACAGAATTCCTACTCTCACGTTTCATTTTGTCCTATATAGCTACAAAATAGTTTCTAGACTCAACTGCGACCAGTAAAAAGGGATCCTACAGGCAGACAGGCTCTGATACCATTTGTCGCACCCTGATTTCTAGGGGATACTCACCGTACGAACTGGATAGCAGATGCTTGGATTATGGGGCATACTGCTCCCACGTCCCAGCTTCCTGGTAGGCCTGCGCTTATGCGCGACAACACAAGCCCTGCTATTCCATCGTCGATGTAAACTATCCACTAGAGATCAAAGGCACTTCCGTCGACGTACTTCAAACCATACACACATGGTACGTCAACGGCGTTGAAAAACTGATATCACAACAGATCTCTACGACACAAAAGATTGAAATAAGTTGCAAATGGCTCTCATTAGAGCAGAGATAGCAAATACAATCATTCAGAGGGCACATGCCCCAACAATACACCATTACAATACAGCGGAAGCATTCAACATGTCTGAGTACAGACAAGAACCAAATAGGCCTAAGAGGCCGGAAACGAAAAGACGGAGCCCATCCACGAAGTCTCGGATCCTGCCCGGGTCCGCTATCTACTCGTCAGCAGTCTCGTCATACTCCACGTAGTAGCCACCATGTAGATCCTCGGAAACGTCGTCTGCGTAAACCACAGCCCCAAAGGGGTCAGTACATAAACGTACTGGCAAGCAAGACTCACAGTTCACCAAAGTGTAGCCCGTCAACACCAAGCATAGAGGCCTTGGGTTCAACGGAAGAGGGGATATAAAAGATGCTGCAACTGGATGCGCTAACCAACTACAGAGATTCTACCACTTCCGGCTAACAGAAAGGAGATAAGATCGAGGATTGTAACCAACTGAAAGATAACTTCAAGCAAACCCATCCTGGACCTCGCCCCTTTAGCCAAAGAAGCAATCCGAGGATAACTCACTCAGTTGTATTAAGATGAAACAAGTGTGGATAAACCTATTACTAGTCAAGTTGTTATTCATTGGGTGTAACATGGTTAATCATTATGTTGAAGTTGTCCTGAGTACTTGTTAGCCAGTACTTTCACCAAGTAATCCATAACCGCGGAAAACACGGCTTCTCGAGAAGATTATCCCTGCAGGGTTGCACCAATTTGGCCGTACACTCATGAATAACCCGCCAGATGGAAAGGCCCTTCCACCAAGCGGGGTACTCAACACAACCAACCATTCTTCGCATCAAGCCCAAAGAACCTTGGGCGCACGGCTAATCAAGCCCAGAAGAAAATGGACCCTCATAGCTCTAAGACCGTGTCCCCCTATATGCCGACTACGAAAGTTCCACCCTGGCCTGGGCTCGCAAAAACATGCATGCGGCAAATGGAAAACACGAACTAAATGAGGCGATTTGGACGAGATGCGAATCAGGTCAAGTTGAGGGGGGCGCCCATACTCGCTTCCCAAATGCGGGTAGTGCGCTCATCATGGATCAGTAGACAAGACCCTTTTCCTATTAGGGTCGACACTAGCAGGCTCCAAAACCTCTCATGGGCCTCCTGCCGGTGCCTTATCATCAAATTTATTATTAATAGCAACATTAGCATGATTGATTGATTAAACATCGAGCCCCCACAACGTAATAGAAATAGTAACAGTAAGTAACGGGTAACAGACTCGAGCAAAAGCAACCTAAGCATGCTAGTAAGACACTGGCTCAAACAATGGGTTGTAGGAAGGGAGATGAGGCAATATCAGGTGTAAGGGATTCATGTGATGGGTTCGTAGCAGAAACAACTACTACTAAGGCTAGCAGAAAAGAACAACAGAAAGTATCGGTAACCAATGTTGAAAGGAACACAGTGGTTCATGTGAGTGATAACTTGCCTGCAAACCCAGTAGCCTGGTACTGAGCTAACTCCTTAGACGGGGTGTCGTAAGTATCGTCGGTCTCAACGTCGTCGTTTATCCGGGAAGAAGCAAACAAACAAGGCAGAAAGATAAACAATCATTATCATGGCATAGGTGCACAAACATGGGATGATGCATGTCATGTTAATAGATGCAACAAAATAAACTAGTTGATAGGATAGCACAATTTAAATGGACAGATATGCAATTTTGAGTTGCATATGAAAAGCCCATGGAATTTGGGTAGATTGTTTGTTTTCCAACTATTCAACAGGTGCTAGTGGTTTAGTATGATGCATGCAACAGGAAAACAGCAAAATAACAACATAAGAATCAAAAAATAGGGTGTAGCAATTTAGAAGTTTATTGGTAATTTAGGGAATTTTTGGGTGCATTAAAGGGGACACACAAGTATTTGTTGTTTTCAACCAATTAAATCGTTCAAAACAAATAACAAAGTTGATATTTGGAAATGTTATCAAATTTTAGTTGGATTACATGTTTCACATATTGAAATTGGACTTTGGATTAATTAATTATGAATTAAACAATATTAAACAATTTTTAATTGAATTAAACAAGATTTGAATTTTTAGGCATTTTAAATTATTCAACTCAGGAAACAAAATTTATATTTGAATAGGTTATTTAAAATGGTATGGAAAACATATTTTATTTGCATTATTTGAAAACAGTATGAATTAGTTATGATTTATTTCAATTTGCATTTGAATTATTCAAATTTGAAATTTAAAAGTATTTTGAAACCTCAAAACAGAACACAAATTGGATATTTGGAAAGATTATAAAATTTGGGACAGAAAACATATACAGGTTTTATTTATTAGACTTATATATCAAAAGTTATTGATTTTTAAAATGTGGTGTTTATTCTGCCAATTTAAAAGTATTTGGAAAAATATCAGAAAACGTTTTAACCATTTGTTACATTACCGCAACCCAGCCGCAGCCACTGGGTGGGCCACGGTGCCAGCGGGTCCACGGTACGCGCGTGTGGCAGGTGATGTGCCATGTGGAGCCGCTGACGGGCGGGGCCCGCAGCGCGGAGTGGAGGAGAAAAATGTTGGGCAGAATTGCGCGAGCGGGGAGTCGATCCCCTGCCCTCGCGGGCGCGCGGAGTGAGTCCAACCACTGGGCCACCTCGTGGTTCTTGTTGTACTACCGCGCGGATGCCTTTTGAGAGAGAATAAGCGGGCTAACTGAAACTTGCGAACACCAGCATCGCAGCTTCGTCAGGTTCAGAAAACATGGCGTCGGCGATCTTGCTGCCGCTCGCCGCGGTTGTCCGCGCGGCCGCGTGCGTGCTCGCGAGGGGTGAGCGGTGTGGTGATGTGCGGCCTCGTGGAGATGCCAAGGAACAGAGGGGAAAGGTGAGAGATGGGCGCTCACCACGGGGGGTCTGTTTGTCGTCGAAGCAGGCGAGGTACAGCGGCGAGGGGCAGCTCCCGGCGATGGCGCGGCCGCCTCGGAGCTCCCCAGCAGAAGGCGAGGGGACGGCGTGCCTCAGGGAACATCCCCGTTTCCATTTCCCTCTCCAACCGCTCCTCGAGGTGGCTGTGGCAACGGAGCTAGGGGAAGGCAGTGAGGTGATCGTGGCTGGTTCAGAACGGAGGAATTCAGATAGAGAAGGGAGGTGGCAGAGGAGCAAAACGGCGGATCTCGAGGGAGGCGGAAACCTAGGGGGCTAGGGCACTGAGGGGGATCCCTAGGGCTTAAAAGGGAGGAGGTGCTTGGTACGGCAAGCATCTGGAGAGGAGGGTGGAGGGATCGACGGTGTGCTGCCTGTTCGTACTGATGACGACGTCATCGAGAGGTAGGTGACAGCGACAGGAGGGAAGGGGTACCGGGCCAAAGGGTAACTGGGCTGGGCTGGTTTAGTGTTGCTGCTCCTCTCCTTTGGTTTTTTATTTTTCCTTTTTCTTTTTTTTTTGTAGGTTTGCTTTTGGAAGAAAAGGAGGGTTTTTAAATCAGTAAAAATTATGGAAAAATTAGGTTAGGTTGGTTAGGTGATTAGAAACCATAATCCAAGATTTGATTTCAAAAAGTTGAGTTTTAAGATGATATTTGTATTTGAACCCAAATTGAATGAATTTTCAATATTAATTAATTATTAGAAAAACAAGCAATTTCAATAGGGTTTCCCCTAGGGTTTTAAAGTGATTAAAGAATACAAATAGGGTGGTGAACTTTAAGGTTTCAAAAGGTACTGAATTTGAGAATTGGTTTGAATTTGAAAATGTTTTAGAATTATTGGATTGGATTAATGGTTTGATTATTGGATGCATTTTTATAGAAATAAAACAATAGTTTGGAATCACACTTTAATGGAAACATATGATTGTTTTATTCTGAAATATCATTTTGGAAATTGTAACATCACAAGGATGAAACAAAAGGTTTGAATTTTGGTTTGAAATTCAAATAGAAAACAAAGGAAAACAAATGAAAACAGAGGAAAACAAATGGAAAACAAACAAAACAAATGCAATCAACATGATGCCATGATGCAAAACATAAAATAACAGGGAGCAAACATTCTAATGGCTATTTTTCAGACTTGGGATGTTACAGTAAAGGTCGTGGCCAGCCACCCTCTGCCGTGTTCCATAGAAGAGCGTACATGTGGCGTTAAGAGTCGGATGGTACGTGTGGGTAAAGTGTACATCCCTACAGGGCAAACTTTTCGAAAATCCGTGTCCACGGTTAAGGACGACTTGGTGAATGCAAAGACCATAAATAACTTGAACGTCACGTAAAAGATGCTGACAAGGCATGGAGGCAATAGATGAAGGGTGCCTCCTCAGAGATGCCGAGAGGGGTGATCCTTGTAGAATGTGAGATGTTGGGAATTGATGTTGGTGGATTGAAAAGATGATGATTACAGTAGTGAGTTTCTCATCTGTTTTGAAAACCCTCTATGAGACGTGCTATTCCTCCTCGATTTGGAAAGTAAAGATTGCTTTAGACAAATAAACCATCATAAAACCCTTTATGAAACTAGAATATATATAATAGGTTAACTAAGTCTTGTTGAGTACCTCTTGTACTCAGGTTTGCTTAATTTTGGTTCAGGTGGAGTTCCTCACTTCGGTGGTGTTTCAACGTGGACATCGACGAGTAGTTTGGGGTTCCCAGGTAGCAGCCTGGAATCTATGGGATGGGACGTCGCCTTATGTTGCGGCCTCTTAGGCCTTTTTGGTTCTTGTTGATTAGCAACATAATTTGCCTTCCGTCGTATGATGTAATGTTGGGTCATGTAACCTCTGCTTGTACAGCTACTCTAGTAACACCTCTTTAATAAAGCTTCATGTCTAGAGTGCTGCTTTGATCGGTTGTTGGTTTCGAGCTCATTGTTATACAGTTTTGGCTATGCCTCCATAGTTGTCGCAGTCGAGGGGTTGTGGAGCCGATGATCCATGTCTGAGCCCGCCTGCCGAGGTGATTCGGCCTGGGCTAGGTAACCCCAGTAACCCTCAATTGTTGTTGCACTTTCTGGACACATAGCATCTCTGTATAGCTTTGGTCCCGTTCTTTCTGTTTCATACGATTCGTGGACGCTTTGATATGCATAATTGGTTATGACTAGCATGGACACAAGGAGTAGTAGTATCGTGGTGATCCGGCCAGCGTGCCGATGAATCCGGTCTGCCTGCCGTTGTTTGTTACGGCCGGGGCTTGTAACCCTGAAGCCCTTGTGGGTGTATGACTAGGAGCGCATAACAGTATGTATACCTTTGGGTCCGGGGTCGTGACAAAAATCAACACCTTCGACTTCAGAAAAACCTTGGGACACCAATCTTGCCTTGTTACGGATGACGATGCCATCTTTGTCTTGCTTGTTCTTGAACACCCATTTGGTGCCAATAGCATTCTTGCAATACTTGGGTCTTGGCACTAACTTCCAAACCTTTTTGCGCTCGAAGTTTTTGAGTTCATAATGCATGGATTCAAGCCAATCTTGATCTCCGAGAGCTTCATAGACCTTCTTGGGCTCAATGAAAGAGAGAAAAGCATGAGCCTTGCTAAAATCCACCAGTTGCTTCCTAGTGACAACCCTTCCACGAACTTGGCCCAAGTATCTTGTCCTCCATGTGACCCGCTCGTTCAAGATTCTCTAGCCTTCTCTTTGCTCTACGAGCTAGTATCTCCTCCAAATATTCCTTGAATATTTCTTGAGAATCACCTTCTTGATAGGAGACATGTCCATCCTCATATTGGCCTGCATCATCAATGGGTGAAGGATCACCACTAAGTTGAGCTCTCTCAACAATGATGGGAATTTGATCATGACTTTGATGAGTAGCTTGTCCTTGATCACTTGTTTGACTTTGATCATTAGCTTGGCCTTGATCACTTGCTTGACCTTGATCATTAGCTGGAGGGCTTGGTGCATCTTGTTGGGTAGCTTGTGTATCAATGGGTGTGGTCAATGGCTCCACTTGAGTGGGACATAGTCCTTCTCCCTCCGTCATCCGGTAACCCTTAATGGGAATTATTTTACCAATCCCCATTCTTCTTATGACGACGGGAGGAATTGCATCTCCTACAACACCATGATCTATACGCGCCCCCCTTAAGATCCGTTATCCTCATAAAACACCATGTCTATAGATTCTTCAACTTGTCTGGTGGACTTGGTGTAGACTCTATAGGCGTGTGCATTTATGGCATAGCCAACAAAGATAGCCTCGTAAGATTTGGTCCCAAACTTTGACAAGAGTTTACCTTTATTGCGAATGAAGCACTTGCAACCGAAGACCTTGAAGTAAGATACGTCCGGTTTCTTGCCTGTGAGAATCTCATAGGGAGTCTTGTTCAAGAACTTGCGGAGAAAGAACCGGTTGGTAGCATGACATGCGGTAGAGACGGCTTTTGGCCCAAAAGTTATAAGGAGAAGAGAACTCCGCAATCATTGTCCTAGCCACATCCCTCAAATTCCAGTTCTTTCTTTCTGCAACACCATTTTGTTGAGGGGTATAGGGAGTGGAATATTGATGAGAAATGCCCTCTTCACTAAGAAAACCCTCAACGGTATAGTTCTTGAACTCCGAGCCATTATCACTCCGGATGGCAAATATGGAAGCATTTTGTTGGCGCTCAACTAGAGTGATGAACTTGATGACTCTATTTTGAGTTTCACTCTTCCTCTTGAAGAAATACACCCAACAATATCTTGAATAATCATCCACTATCACCAAGCAATACTTCTTTCCTCCGAGACTATCATAAGATAGTGGACCAAAGAGATCTAAGTTAATGAGCTCGAGAATTCTTGTGGTGGAGATATTTGTCTTGGTTGGGTGAAGTTACCCATGTTGCTTCCCAAAGGCGCAAGAGCTACGCACACGATATTTAGCAAACTTAGCCTTGGTTAGTCCTAGAACATGATTGCCACTTTGAAGGTCATGCAACATCCTCATATTGGTGTGGGCTAACCGGCAGTTCCAAAGCCAACTCACATCAACTTTAGCCATTAGGCATGTCGCGGCACACATGTCTCCTTTAGAGAAGTCCACTACATACATGCCATTTTTGACAAACCCAACAAAGGCTACTTTAAGAGTTGTTTCCCAAGTGACAATCACATTCTCTTTATTAAAGAAAGAGGTAAAGCCATACTTTGCAAGTTGGAGAACGGACATCAAGTTATAACCAAGAGACTCAACAAGGAGAACATTCTCAATTGATAAATCATTTGAGATAGCCACCTTGCCTTGTCCCAATACCTTCAGTTCGGAATTGTCACCAATAGTGACGCAATTGAGATGACGTAATGGAGGTTCAAGATTACTCATTGCGTCATTGCTTCCGGTCATATGTTGGGATGCACCACTGTCCACCTTCCATCTACCCGACCCGGAAGCACTTCCCTACAAGAGATCAATTTCTTGATTTAGGTACCCATCCTTCAATGGGTCCTCTTTTGTTAGTAACAAGGGTCTTAGGAACCCAAATAGTCCAATGATAATCATCACCATAATAAGTACCAACGTATTTAGCATAAACATGACCAATTCTAGATTTCATGAGAACATAAGAGGGGTTATATTTTCCGGCAAAGTTATTGTGAGTGATGCTCTCCCTAGAGCTATCACCACCCACCACTGTGTTGGTATCCTTCTCCTTGGTCACCTCTCCCTCTTTCACAAAGACAGCATTACGAGAGGAAGAGGTGACATTCTTGGTTTTCTTCTTTGACTTGGCAACAAAGCCAAGCACTTCCTTCCCTTTCTTAGCTCCTTGAGAGCTTATGGCATCATTGATAATTTTCTCTCTTCCTACAATGTTAGTAGTACAAGAGGTAGGCATGATAACAATGCTATTAGAGGAAGGTGTCACTCCTTTTCTAGTTTTTTATGACGCTCAACAAGTTTCTCATGAGCCATTCCTAGCTTCAACTCTTCTTCTTCACAGGTTTTAAGTAGATCAAGATATTTTTCATTATCCTTCCTAAGTTTGGAAACACTAATGGCGTATGTCTCCTCTAGACTAGATAGTCTCTCTTCAAGAGAGGCTCTCATGGATCTCTCTTTCTCAAGAGCTTCTACAAGCTCCTTGTCATTGTTCTCATGGCCACCACCATAACTCTCCAAAGTTATGGTGATTTCTTCCTTCTCATCTATAAGAGAGTTAGCATCATCAAGTTTCCTCAAAAGGGCCCTTACCTTTTCTTTGGTTTCACCTTCCAGACTACATAACCAAGAGCCTAGATTCTTGGCCTCCTCATCATCATCAACAATGTTTTCAACAAAATCCAATAATGAGGAGAACTAGTAGCAATAGGTTGGAGGTGGAAGATATTACCGCGGTGGCTTTTGCCATGAGACATGTAGGTCGGATCAATTCCTTCTCATTGGAGGATTCAAATAGAGAGACCGATGAAGAGGAAGACGTTGCTATGGCGACATGGGCCACACCTACGACTTCATCTTATCCTTCATATCCAGAGTAGTATATTTGCAATATGGTCCCTTCTTGAACATATAGAGCCCTTGGGACTCTTCTAGCATGGTTCTTGCTTGTGGAGCTTTGTTCTTGTCCTTGCGAACAAGCTTTCCTTCATACTCTTCTCTTGGCTCAAAAGGACATTCTTTGATGAAGTGGTTTGCACTTCCACAATTGTAGCACGTCCTTGGCCACTCCCCCTTCATTTTGTAGACCTTGTTTCTTGAGGGTCTAGGACCACCGGACTTGTGAGCCTCCCATGTCTTCCAATATCCATGCATGCTAAGAGCAATACACTTATGAGCACCCTTGTATGTGTCTCCATAGTCCTCTTCATCCTCATCATCCTTGTCAACTTCTTCTATCCGAGAAATCGCCTTAGACTTCAAGGCAAGGTTGGGTCACTTCCCAATTCCTCTTGAGCGAGTGAGAGCATCATCCGCACTCTTCTGAAATAGGATATGGATATGAACTCGCTAAGAACACCAATGGAGTTGAGAGAGTTGTAGTCCGATCTTGTTCGGATCCTAGTGGATAGGTTCTAAAGGAGTTATGGCCTTGACAAACTTCCTCTTGATCCACTCATCGAAGATTTCTTCTTTCCCAAAGTCCTTCAATTGGTTGCCAAGGGTGAAAAATATTCTATATAGCTCCTCGGGACTTTCATCTTCAAGCCTGATGAAGTTCTCGAACTTTTCAAGTGCCATATCATACTTGGAGGAGCATTTCCTTAAAACAAGGTGTCAAGTTTATCCCAAGCCTCCTTGGCGGTCTTGATACCGCGGATGTGTTCAAGATGTTCTCTTGGGAGAGCCTTTTGGATAGTAACAAGAGCGGTCTTGTTGAGTTGAAATTCAATATCCTCTCTTGGAGTCAAGTTGCTTGCATCGTGAGGGTGGAATCCATGGAGAACACTTCTCCACAAGGTGGTGCAAGATCCTGAAATATGTGACTCCATATCTAACTTCCAAGAAGAGAATTCGTTAGTGTTAAGCATGGGAGGAAGTCCAATGTTTAGAATGTGTGGCATAGTAGCAATGGTATGAATAGAGTCATAATTGGTAGGTGGTGGAACTCTTGAGTTAAACCCCGAACCGTTAGCCGTTTGAGACTTGGAGCCTTCGGAACTCCCACCACTCTTAGTCTTTTATTGGCTTTTGCCTTGGCTTTCGCCTTGGTTAAAGCAATGTTAGCTTCCATTTCGGTGATGTCCGGATGTGAATCAGCATCTGAGCTAACATCTTCGACTGTGGGGGGGGGGGTGGTTCCTCGAGCTCCTTGGTTTTCCCCATCATGGCCTCCAACATCTTCTTTATGCTAGAAACCTCCAAACCAACACTAGACATAACCTTGGACAATTCGGTTTGGATAGTTCCAACCGTTTCTTGTGGGTTAGTTATAGTGTTGGCCATTTTGGCGATTTCCGCATTAGAACCGTCGGGCTCATTTTCATTGACCATTATACTTTTAGTCGGTTAAGCCCTTAGCAAGAGCTGAGGCTTTGATACTAATTGAAAGTGCACTATGGTCAACTAGAGGGGGGTTTGAATAGGTTGACTACCAATTTTTATTCTTTTCCTTTTAGAAAGGTCTAAACAAGTAATACAAGGTTCTCTAGATGTGCAACTAGGTGAGCAACCTATGTGATACAAGATAAGATACGCAATGGAAGTAAAATCAAAGGTAACAAGATAAACCACAAGTGTAAATAAAGAGACAAGGATATGTTTCCCGTGGTTCCTTCGCAAGAGAAGTGCGTATACGTTGGAGAGGTGGGGAGCCACCTAGGCTCTCCTCAATAGCACGATTGTGCACACCTTATTATCCTTGAGCTTCTCCGGTGAGGGGGATTCTCGTTTACACCATGAGGTCGACTAGAAGGCGTTGACCAAACCTTTACACGAGGTTGAGGACACTCCACAAGATGGATGGAGGCTCTCAAACAATCTAAATCTTCTTTGCAACAAGGTGGAAGCTAAAAGCATAAGATCTACTAATGTTTCTAGGACTCAATTAGGATTCTAGATCTACTAGGATGTGGTGGATGGATTTGCAATTCCTTTGGTGGAATCATGGATCTAGGTCTCATATAGGTCTCCACAAAGTTATGGAGTGATTGGGTGGTTGGAGAGGGAGATCTAGGAGGTTGAAGCTTTCATTATTGGCTAGGAGAGAGAGAGTGGGAAAAGCTTTTACATTTAAGACGTACGGGAAGGGACTTAAATACCCCTTCCCCAATCTGACCGCTGCCCACTCCCACGCTGAACCGGAGGTTCTGGTGTTTGTACCTGTAGCTCCGGTGGTCCTCACACACTTGAGCCCGCGCGGCTCCTTTTTCTTCTCTGTAGTTTCTTCAGTGGCGGAGGCTCCGGTGGTACCGGTGGAGGTTCCGTCCACCGGAAGTTCCAATGGGTTCCGCCCTGGCCTCTTCTGATATGCACCCGAAGGTGATTTTGGCGGACCCTCCACCGGAGCCTCCACCGGTATCAAATCCCACATGTAGCCCTGTTGGACCGGTGGAGGTACCGATGGAGCTGGCGGAGGTTCCGCCCACCGGAAGTTCTGGTGTGTTCTGCCCTGGGCTCCGTCGTGAGCCACCCGAAGGGGGATTTGGCAGAGGTACCACCAGTACCACCACCGGAACCCTTTCGCCTGGGAATGTGCTGAGAAACAGCCGGGGGCGGAGGTTCCGGTGGTTTCACCGGAGCCTCCGCTGCCTGTAAAAATAGTTTCCCAGAATAGTCTTTTCGAGCTCTTTCCTTTTGGATAAATATTGTACGCATTTGAGAATGTTTATTGGGAGTATTTTTGAATTTTTATACATATCAAACAAACTCTGCACATGCTCAAAATAGATATTAGTCTGTTAGTTATGTTGTCATCAATTATCAAAACGGGAGATGATCTTTCATTCTCCCCCTTTTTGGTAATTGATGACAACACAACTATTTGCATTGCTGGGTCATGATCAACATGGACGGAGCTCCCCCTAGAGATATGCTCCCTTCATGTTGAAAGAACTAAACAAGAGAGATATGATAATAACAAGCAAACTTCCTAAGCAAAAAAATTAAGGAACCCATATATATGATAGAATTAAGGCACTAGGTTCACATGTCTTACACCATGCATAACGAGGTTCACACAATATGAATAATAAACATACAAATTCCACAAAATAACCAACTCTCTCATGCAAAACAGAATAATCGAAACGAAATCACGGCTTGCGAGAGAAAGAACTCATGCAAATGCCCAACGCTCCTAAATAGATGTCTCTCCCCCTTTGGCATCAAGATACCAAAAGAGGAGAAAGACCGATGCTAACGCCCCAAGGTTCACTCGGAGGAGTTGTACATGCTAGGAGGACGGGAACGACGACGAGAGCTAGTCACTTCTTCTCCAGGTTCCTCATCAGTCCATTCAATGATTTTGCCCTTGGAATCCTTGGTCTGGCACTTTCCCCAAGAAGTAATGCTATCTTCAACTGGAGAATCCATGGTCTCCCTCCATCACGACGAAGCCGCCTACCTTCCTGTGCTGCCTTTTGGTGCTTGAGTTCCTTGTCATAGTGAACTTACCACTGATGTTGATCGATCTTTTTGTCACATGGATGACCTTCTTGAGAGCTCGAGCCATCCATTTGAAGGCATTGTCTGAAGGAGGAGGGCGAGAGGGCTCGGCTTCTTCTTCGTCTTCTTCATCAATAATGACTCGTGGCTTGGCCTTGCCCTTGCGAGGAGCGGGAGTGGGATGCACAACCTGTTTAGTATGGTCCTTGATAAGAAGCCTTTTCTCCGTGTGCATGATCTAGTTGGTGTCATAAAGGGTATCCTCTGGGAACTTGGCCTCCCACACGTGCAAGAGTATCTTCGTGATGAATGGCCCAATGCAAGCATTCTTCCTTTGCACTATGACATGCCACAGTTCATTCCAGATATAGTAAAGCACATCAAGTTTTTGATTCATACCGGAGAGCCGCTTCTCATGAGTAATGAGCAAAAGGTTCTTGAGGAAACCTTGGATCTCATCAATGTTGCCCGCCTTGGGGTTGGTTGACTCTCGATAGATACGAAGCATAATGTCATAGGTGGGGTAGAGGCCCTTGACGAAACTAACTGCAAACTTCTTCCGGTGATAAAGAGGAGTAAGTTGATCCTTGTTGATGGAGGAGGCATTGGTTTGGTGAACACGAAACCACTCGTTGTCATACTCGGGGCCACCACCAAAAGGGCCATGATCCGGATAGTCACCAAGAAGAACACTAACTTCGGACCACTTGATGGTGAACTTCTTCCCCTTTGTCATCCAAATGAGATGACACTCGGTTTCATTGGCAAGATGCACGGTGGTCAAGAACTCACATACAAGCCCATCATCATAGTCTTGTTGCACTTGCATAATAGGACGAAGACCAAAGGCATCAACAATTTATAGAGCTTCTCCAAAGTAGTTGGGCTTCCTCTCCATATGACTAAGATTAATAGCATGTTGCGGAGCAACATTTTCCTTGGTTTTCCTCATAAGAATTTCATTATAGATCTGTGCTTGGAACACGGTATGGAATCTTGTGTCCCGTCCCCGAAACTGTGGCATCAAGCGGTCTCGGTCAATGATGTACGGGTTCTCGCGGCGAGTTTCCAAGAAGACACTCTCGGATACTTGAGAGGCAGATTTCTCCTTCCGGGGCAAGGTCTTCTCCGGGGCCGGGAACCGTGGCTTGCGCTTGGGTTGAGAAGGATCCAAAGTTTCTTCCATCTCATCCACTCGTGGTGCCTTGCAACCACCCATCTTCTTGGTACGAACTCCCTTGGAACCATATGCATCTATGAAAGAGATATAGAGAGAAAAGCACGATGAAGAGATAATGCTCAAGATTTGGGGAATATTGGAGAGGAATAACAACGAGATAGGGCATATTAACACAATCCACACTAGGAATCGAAGTAATTCATGCATAATAGTCACAATCTAGATTTCTAGGGTTTGTACTCGCGAATCCCTACTCCAAAACCCTACTCCGTACATCTAAAAGTGAAGAATAAGTTTCTCCTAGTACTTATCTATCCTTCAACGAGAGGGGAGAGAGAGGGAGCCACAAACCCGCATCCATGGTGAAGGGTGTAGGAGGAGGAAGATCCTGCAGCCGTCCAAGGCGAGGAGAAGGCCTCCCGGCAGTGGAGGGCTTATCCTGGCGGCAGAGAGGATGGGGGCGGCGGCGGTTGTGAGGAGGATGAGTAGGGGAGAGTGGGGAAAGTGAGATCTAAAGATCTCTTCCCCCGCTCTCCCTAGGTTTATCCCCGCAGAACCGCAGAGAGTGGAGGCTCCGGTGCTTTCACCAGAGGTTCTGCTCCCTGCCCACGCAGTGCGGTACAGACCCGCTCAGCGAGATTTTCGCACAATGGTAGTACCGGTGGTCAGTCTCTGCGGAGGCTCCGGTGGTTTCACCGGAGGTTCCGCTCGACCCAGTTTCAGCGCGCCAAGATCAAAAAAACAAGAGCATCATGATGGAAGTGGGCTTTTGGGGAAAGGAAGCTTGGGTTGCATAGTTGTAACTGTCATACGAGATACATTACTTGATGCGAGTTTGCAAGATGCAAAGGAGAAAAAGCCAAACTCGCACAAGTTGCCAAGGGGGAATAGTATGTGCGTGAAAGAGCCAAAATAAAATCAACTCCTGAGTAGGAGGTTGGTGGCCATGGCCACCATGTTTGAGTGTGTACTTTGGCACCGCAAAGATGTATCTTGGGTCCAAGAGTACTACTCACAATTAAGCACAGTAAGTCACAACATGACTAGATATGCAATGAAGAATTGATTTCCGCATAATAAGAGGAGGGTACACTCAGGAGTTGAGTGACGCTCCCCCTATGTCCATGCCTATATCCAAACCTAATAACACATATAGTGAAGGTACTTATGCAAGGTTTCAAGTGAACTTGGATGAATCTATGACATTTAATTCATTCCTCAAAGCTCAAAATCCATGTTCATCGAGGGCCTTCGTGAAGATATCCGCGAGTAGATCCTTGGTTGATACATATGAGAGATCGATATCACCCTTCTCAACATGATCCCGAATCAAATGATGATGGATCTCAATGTGCTTCGTCTTGGAGTGAAGAACGGGGTTGTAGGCGATCTTTATAGCACTCTCATTGTTACAAAGAAGAGGCACCTTGTCAAAATGAATATCATAATCCTTCAAGGTTTGCCTCATCCAAAGAAATTGGGCACAACAACTTGCCGCATAAATGTACTCGGCCTCAGTAGTGGAGAGAGCAATGCAATTTTGCTTCTTCGAAGACTAACACACCAAGGAGCAACCAAGGAATTGGCAACCCCCGGATGTGGACTTCCTATCCGTCTTTTCTCCCGCATAATCCGCATCCAAATACCCAATGAGCTGAAAAATTGAACCCTTGGGATACCAAAGACCAAAATTTGGGGTATGAACTAAATATCGAAACATTCGTTTGACTGCTTCCAAATGAATTTGCCTCGGAGAGGCTTGAAACCTTGCACATTTACCTAAGTTATACATGATATCCGGTCTAGATGCACAAAGGTAAAGCAAAGATCCAATCATGGAGCGGTATACCTTTTGATCTACCTCTTTACCATTAGGGTCGGGTTTCAAGTCAAGGGTTGTGGACATGGGAGTATTCGTAGGCTTGGCATCATGCATATTGAATCTCTTGAGAATGTCCTGAGTGTACTTGGCTTGTTTGATGAAGGTTCCTTCATGATATTGATTCACTTCAAAGCCAAGGAAATACTCCAATTCTCCCATCATAGACATCTCAAACCTATTCGTCATAAGCTTGCAAAACTCTTCATTGAACAAAGTGTTAGTAGACCCAAAAATGATTTCATCCACATAGAGTTTGCATATGAACAAGTCACCTCCAACCGTCTTGGTAAAGAGGGTGGGATCGATTAAACCAACATTCAACCCACGATCCACTAGAAACTCTTTAAGGTGCTTGTACCACGCACGTGAAGCTTGTTTAAGTCCATAGAGCGCCTTACCGAGTTTGTAGACATAATCGGGATGGTTGGGATCCTCGAAGCCCGGAGGTTTCTTGACATATACTAGCTCATTTATGGGACCATTTAGGAAATCACTCTTAACATACATTTGTTGTAGCTTGAAATTATGATGAGATGCGTAAGCAAGTAGGATGTGAATAGATTCAAGACGAGCTACGGGGGCAAAGGTTTCACTAAAATCAACACCTTCGACTTGAGAAAAACCTTGGGCCACCCATGTTGCCTTGTTGCGGATGACGATATAATTTTGTCTTGCTTGTTTTTGAACACCCATTTGGTGCCAATAACATTCTTCCAATACTTGGGTCTTGGCACTAACTTCCAAACCTTTTTGCGCTCGAAGTTGTTGAGTTCATCATGCATGGCTTCAAGCCAATCTTGATCTTCGAGAGCTTCATAGACCTTCTTGGGCTCAATGAAAGAGACAAAAGCATGAGCCTTGCTAAAATCCACCAATTGCTTCCTAGTGACAACCCTTCCACGAACTTGGCCTAAGTATCTTGTCCTCCGTGTGACCCGCTCGTTCAAGATTCTCTAGCCTTATCTTTGCTCTACGAGCTAGCATCTGAAAGTAGATATGGGCACCTAGAGGGGGGTGAATAGGTGCTATGATCAATTTTAATTTTTAACAAGTTTTAGGCTTGACACAAAGGTAAATTCTCTAGATAGTGCAACTAATGGTGAATTTACCTATATGACAAGGCAAGTAATTAATGCAACTAGGACAACACTTAATACAACAAGTACTACAATAAATGCTACAAGTACGAGTAAGTAAAGAGTGAGGAACGAGGTAACCGATAGAAGCACACGGAGACACGATGTATTCCCGAGATCCTCCTTGTTAAGGGAGTACGTCTCGTTGGAGGGGTGTGAGCTCGCCATGAAGGCCTACTCAACGCCACAAAGGCCTCACCCTATTCTCCGATGAACTTGAGCCACGAAGGCCTAGTTCACCTCTCACTATTGAACCCCTTTGAGGCGGGGATCGAATCCTTTAGAAACACTTGGGGCACACACCCACAACTCAATTGGGGGCTCTCAACTCTTCTTGAATCACCACTAGTAACAAGAAGCCTAGGTTCTCCACATGAGGAAACCCTAGGCAAAGATCTCTCAAGTAAATGAGAGGGGAAATGAAATCCGGTTGGTGAAGATGTATATCCGGTGGTCCTCCTCCAATCTTCAAAGTTTCAACAAGTTTGGGTGGAGGAGGAGTGAGATCTAGCTTGGTGGGTGAGCTCAATTAATGGAGTCTTCAATGCAGGAGAGAGCTAACCCTTGGGGAAGAAAGGGAGGCCCTATTTATAGGCCCCACCAAACTAGCCGTTTTTATACCCAAAATGCGACCAGGCCGGATTGGTCCGGAATATTCCAGACCCCGGAATAATCCGGAGCAATCCGGATTGAACAAAGACTTTTCCTGTTATGGCCGGAATGGCCTCGGAATGATTCCGGATGCCAACAGAGACTTTTCCCGTTGAGGCCGGAATGGCCCCGGAATAGTCCGGATCTCGGAATCATCTGGAAAAATCCGGATTGTAAGAGAACAATTCCCCGTTGAGGCCGGATTGTTCCGGACTGATTCCGGCACCCGGATTGGCCCGGAATATTCCGGGCTGCACTTTGTAGCTCTGTTTCAGGCCATAAAAAATCCATTGATCTTCGATTTCTTCACCATTTCTTCGACACCATATACGTGCTGATTTAAGACCAAATCCTTTGACAAAGTAGCACATACGGCTAGTAACTTCTTTATATTGTAACAAACACACAAAACATCGAGATATCGAGAATGCACTTTCAATCTCCCCCTTTTTGGTGTTTGATGACAACATAAATATTTCACGGGGATTAACAATATGAACTAAAGAAATGGTGTCAAAAAAATAGACGGAGTTCTTCCTCGATGTGTGTCGTGAGGCACACACTTCATAGGCTTTGATCCCCCTATGTTTTAGACACCAAGCCGTCTAAACAAGTTCATACAACATGCATAGATAATGATAGAGATAATAGCACACACGATAATAGTAGCATAACCACGGGTAGGGTGACACAATTACGTCACGAGGTTCCACACAAATAAAAACGAAGTTTCAAACGAAGAAAAAGAACTAAGATAACGGAGCACAAGCCTATAATATCGAAATAAAAAGGCAAAAGACTCGTGCTCCCACCCTTGCAAAGCCCGTGGAATCCTAATATGGGGACTCCTTCTCCCCCTTTGGCATCAAGACGCCAAAAAGGGAAAAACGAGTCCAACTAACGTCCCAAGGGATCACTCCATGTCGTCGTCTTCTTCACGGTGCTCATCATCATTCTCCTCTTCCTCGGCTTCAGGATCACGACCACCAAGCCCAACAGCATCGAAGTTGTCCCCATCATCAAAATACTCCTCATCATCAACATCAGCTGGAGGCACCCCGAAGTAGAAGTCATCATCATGGATCTCAGGCATCTCAATGGGGACAAGATCAGCAGCAACAAGAGAGGGAGGATCATCAGGCACTTGAATCCCAATAGCCCTGCGGTCGGCGTTCTGAATACGCCTAGACTCCTTGGCCAACTCCCTAGCCTCATGGGCAATCGCCCTAGTGTCCTTGCACATGTTTAACATTGCCTTGAAGAACTTAGCAATGCAACTAGAGTGACGCTCAGAAGTACCACTTGTGGAAGCAGATGGAGTGGCCATGGGTGATTTGGACTTAGACTGAGCATACTCCGGAATCTCATCACCATTTATTAAGGTAGGAACCAACTTCTTGCCCTTGACCACTGCATATTGGTCCATGATCTCAACCCCCACTTTGTAATTTATGAACTTCTGAATGAGTGGGCCATATGCGGGCTTCCTCTTCTCCATGACCCCGATGCAAATCTCACGGTATATGAAGTCCATCACATCAATCCTCCTTTGGTTTTTAGGCCTAGTGAGGAACATGAGGTTCACCATGAAGGCCCTAATAGCAGAGTAATCACCAGCCTTGTTCACAATGGTGGCACGGAAGATCTTGGACAACAAGTTGTAGAAAGGGTACATGTTGGAGTTGAAAGGCTTAGTTTTGCCTCTAACATTAGGAGGATAGCAAAAGTCCAAGCTTGAGATGTCATATTCTGGTCCTTCATGAATCTTGTAGCCATGATCAGCATAGGTGGCAGTCCAAGTGTAAACAATCGCCTCAGCAAACTCAGTCAAGTTGCTAGTAATCTTCTGCTCCCCACATATCCAGGTCATAGTGCGCCGGGCATCACCCGTGGCGTGGAGAGTGCAGTAGAACTGAGCAACCAATTCAGGGCAATACTCACACTTAGTATCCAGAAGAGGTATCAAACCAAGCTTCTCCAGGCAGGCATGCACATGGCGGAGATCATCATTCTTGTGCCTATTATAGAAGTCCAAGTCAATCTGAGCCTGCACACAGACAAGGGGTTGCTGGCCAGAATAGAACTCCTCCCAACACTTGAGCTGAAGATTAGTCCAGAAGCGAGGATCCTCACAGGTGGACTCAACAAAGCGGTACGGGTTCTTCCGCTTGATGTGCTTCCACTTAGGAATAGAGCATTCCTTCAGATCTTCTTTGGGCACCCTCTCAATCTGATCATCATCACGAGATCCCCCATGAGAACCGGAAGTGCGACCCTATTAGGGCGAGCACCCCTCCCGGCAGTAGCCTTCCTTTTCAGACCAGTACGAGCTCCAGAACCTGTGAATAGAGTACATAGGAATAGCAAAAGGTAAGTGCATATGCCATACGGGTCAAAGGAACTCCAAAGGGTTTGGTTTAGTGCAAAATCTAAAATTTCTGGTAGCATCCGAAAAAATTCCGGTTGAGCACGGAATCATTCCGGCTGGGCCAGAATGGTCCGGAATATTCCGGGCTCCTCGATCTGACTCGAGAAAATGCCCAAAAACTCGAAATCTTGACTCAAAAACTAAACCAAACATCAAGGGGTACCATAGAGATGATCCTAAAGTAGATCAACGTGCTGGAAATCGTGGAAGTGACACAATCTAAAGATTTGGATCTAAGTATAGATTGGTGAGTGGTTAGACTAGATCTAACAAACCATGTCATCTAGGTAGGGATTGGCACGAAGAAAAATTTGATAGAACTTGGAACTAGATCAAACCCTAGGTGAGATTTCATCTAGAACCAAAAACAACCAACCAAAACGAAAAGAAGAGATGTCAAACACAATACCTTCCATGGGGAAGTCCTTGTCCAAAGGAGGGATCAAACAATCCTCCTTAGGGGCAACGGGGACGAAATCGGCGAACTTCGGTGGCTAGGGCACGGGAGGAGAGAAAGAAGTGGAAGAAAACTATCCACCCGTGCGTGCGGGAGTATTTATAAGGAAAAACTGTCCATCCGGAATAGCCCAGAAAAATCCGGCGGCCGAAATATTCCGGCCCAATCCGACCACCCGGAATGATTCCGAGCTGGCCGGAAAATTCCGGTCAGAGCAGCAAACAGCTCCAAATTTTTCCAGAAAAGATAGTTTTGAATGGCTAGGAACGGTGTGGCTTTGTGTGGAGTAAGGCATATGCATAGATGAACATAGGATGGACAAAATAGAGCAAAACACAAAGGGGTTAGATTTCCTAGTCTTACTTCTCGGGGAAAAAGCAAATAAGATCGAAATAGCAACGAGAAGTAGTATTCGGAAGAATAACACAATAACCCAAAGGATATCCAACTAAGAACCAACTCTTCAAAAGAGAAGAGGTTGGTGGCCTAAGCCACCATGTAAGAGTTCATGGTATGCAACCGCGAAGATATATCTTGGGGGCATTGCCATTACTCTACATTGAAGCTCACAATTCAACATTAGAAAAAGAGAGATAACAACGAATTTTTGCTTTGGGCATAATGGAGGGAGGGAGAACCCAATGTGTTAGGATAACACTCCCCCTATGTCCATGCCTACACCTAAACTCGAACATGTTTCATCTATAGGGTGTGTGCAAGATCTTCAAGTCAAACTCCTAGAATCAATCACATTTAGTTCATTCCTCAAGAACAAGAATCTTGCATCATCAAGTGGCTTCGTGAAAATATCTGCAAGATTGTCCTTGGTGGGCACATAAGATAGTGCAATATCCCCTCTTGCCACATGGTCTCGGATGAAGTGATGGCGAATCTCAATGTTTTTGGTCCTTGTGTGTTGAACGGGATTGTATGCAATCTTGATGGCACTTTCATTGTCACACAAAAGAGGCACCTTATCCAAATGAACTCCATAATCCTTGAGAGTTTGGCTCATCCATAGCAATTGAGTGCAAGCACTTGCGGAGGCTACATACTCGGCTTCGGCGGTGGAGAGAGATATGCAATTTTGCTTCTTGGAAGACCAACTCACCAAGGACCTACGAAGAAATTGGCAAGCCCCAGAAGTGGAATTCCTATCATCTTGATCCCCCGCCCAATCGGAATCCATGTAGCCCTTGAGAGAAAATTGTGCCCCCTTTGGGTACCACAAACCAAATCTTGGGGTATTGTCGTGGTGGTGTCACGGCAGATGCCATGGGATGGCTAAAGATGTGGGGACGAAGGACGCTGGAGGTGCTCGGGGAGGGATCACGCGACGAGTAGCCGCGTGAGATACGAAGTAAACACTGCAAACAACACGATCTACCCAGGTTCAGGGCCCTCGTGAGGAGGTAAAACCCCTACTCCTGCCTTTCTCTATGTATTCTGGTGTCTCACCGAGTAGCCACAGTACAATGTTCTTGCTACTGAGTAGCCACTCTCCTCTCTATGTGATGAACTAGGTCAAGAATCAGGTCACCAAGTGTTCGATCGTTGGATTCCTCACGCAGGAGGCGGCGGGGCACCTTATATACCCGGTGCCCAGCCGGATACGTCCAAACATGGACAAGTGTCGACATAGTGTGCACATCGTCCTTCTTCCGGGTTCCCGCTGACAGCTTTGGTTCCTAATCTTGGCTGCATCTGGAAAGTCGTTGGGCAAAACAAGGGGATAGACTGGTATCACTGTGCCAAACACAGAGTAGGGCCCCCTTATCCTGCGACGGCCTGCTTCCATGCTGTCACTGTCAGGCAGGCCGGTCCCAGATGAACAGTAGTTCGAATACTGCCAAGTACGGACCCAGGATACGCGGGATCCTGTGTCAGAACGGCTCCTTTGACTTTCTGGCCCGAGTAGGTTCCCGCCAATTTTACTCGGGCCAACTCTTCTACTTGAATGGACAGAACTTGATTGATATCTCCTTCTAGTCATCTTGAGGTGAGACCGAGTAGCAGTCAACCGGGTAGCAAGTACCGGGTAGGCGGCTACTCGACCAAACCTCTCTTCTGACAGTTGCTTTTACCACTTGCCTTTACCCTACTCGGGGGTAACCCCCCGACAGCAGTCCCCGAAGCTGGTAGAATCTTGCGAACTCGTTCACTAGGCTCTGCCAGCTTAAAACCAACCTTTGCAACACAGCCCTTGAACCTCGAGATGCCGAGTAAGAACCTCCGAGTAGTACTCTAGAAAGTACCTTGAGTTTCCTGTCTTCCGAATAGCACCTGCTTTCTACTCTGTAACCGAGTAAAAAGACTTAAAGAATTTCTCCTCTAGCGTCTCTGCAGCGCAGAGCACAATCCAGCCTTTCGTGTCACAACTGGACACGTGCCAAGCATCCGTGACCCCGTCGTCTCGTTGCCCAGGACACGACGTGCCACGCGCCCAGTTTTCACGGAGCGGGCCCACCGGCTCGTCATGTCCCATCAAGCGCAGTAATATCCCACGATCTGGTCGTGGGATCAACTGTGGCCGTTACGCGCGCGTTCCGCGCTTGCGTGCGTTTCTATCCGGCCACAGGCCCCACCACACGGGAATCATGGCCACGATCGATCCCACTACCCCGATGGTAACGGTAGCCTGAGGCGAGGGTATAAATACCCCCAGCGGTAACTTCCCCTTCTTCCTCCTCCGCACTTTCCCTTTTCTCTGCCTTGTTTCCTCTCCGCCGCTGAGCTCTCCGCCGCCGCGCAACTCCTTGCGCCGCTGCGGATTCGTTTCTTCCACCCAATCTCTCCAACTCTCCACCATCCGCTCACCCCTTGCCATGGCTGCTCGCGCCGGCTGGGCTGGTTCGCACGTCACCGTCGATGACTGCGCCTGGCTCGTGAACACCCGGAGGGTTCCTCCCGGTGTTCAGTGCCGGCCGTCCGACGGCGAACTCGTTCCGGCCCCGGGAGGGCGAGCATGTCGTCTTCCTCGCGCACTTCGCGCGAGGATTCGGCTTGCCGGCATCGGACTTCCTGCGCTCCTTCCTGGATCACTTCGGTGTCCAGATGCACCACCTCCCTCCAAACGCCATTGTCTTCCTAGCCTATCACACCGTGGTGTGCGAGGCCTTTCTAGGCGTCCGCCCCACGGTGGATACTTGGCTGAAATACTTTCACCTCCGTCATCAGAGTAAGGGGAAAAAGGACGGCGTGGCCGGTGGCAGTCGCGTAACCGACACCGGCAGCGCCATGATGCTGCAGCGGGCGGGAACCAACCACCCTTGTATCAAGGGCTTGGATTCCGTCCGCATGTGGCAGAAGTCCTTCCTCTACGTCAAGAACATCCCTGCCACGGAAGGGGGACCGATAGCGGATCGCATCAATCTGCCCGCGTGGAGCAACCGAGCTCCAACCGGGCAGAATTGGAAGACGAAGCCCTCCAACGACCGCAACGCGATACAGATGGAGGAGCAGCTCGCCTACCTCATTGGCCAAGGGCTCAGGAGCGACGATCCCGTCGCTTGCTGGATCAAGAACCGCGTGCTGCCGCTGCAGCGGCGCGTCCATCCAATGTGCTATCTGGGAGGCCCTCGCGACTGCACCCGCACGACCACACTCGAGCTCAGCGTTGCGGAGGTCGCCGATCACGCAAGGTCTATTCTGACCACGAGCCTCCCCGACGACTGGGAGTACGGCTTCACCCCTTTCAGTCGCACGAAGCAGATCCCCCGGGTACGTTCTCCTTATTCCGCTCTCAACATATGCCATCCGACTAGAAAATCTTCTCTCTTGGCTGCGACTAGCAATTGCCTTCTGCACCGAGTAGATTATTCTATCGAACTGCCTAGGCTTAGTATGCTTGATGTTTGCACGCCTTGTCGAGTAGCATACTTAGGAGAAATACTTAGGCTTAATATGCTTGTTGTTTGCACGCCTTGCCGAGTAGGACACTTAGCAAATTTCCCTAGGCTTAGTGTGCTTTGTGTTTGCACGCCCATCCGAGTAGAATGCTTCCTCGCTACTCGGCTAACTTGCCATGTTTCTCTGTTTCTCCAGATCCTTGACCGCCAGCTTACTGAAAGCTGTGAGCGCTTTGAGGGAAATTGGTCAGATGACCGAGAACAAGATGACCAGGCCTCCCTCGAGACCGTGGATCAGATCAACCTTCCTCATTCCCCCTCGACAGAGAAGCAGCCTGCCGAAACGTCGCTCCGCGACTGGTCTGATGACGAGTTAGAAGGTAACTGAGTTCATGCTTTTCTCTCTGCGGGAAACACTAGCCCGTTGCCTGCTATTTCTGAAATGTCTTTCTTCCTCTCTATTTCTCAGATGCTGCTAATGCTGAGGATGATGACGAGGATGAGGACGAGAGAGCCCTTGAGGTCAATCCTCTCTCGGTTGCCGCACCTGCTACCCGCAAGCGGACCGGCAGCGGCGCGCTAGAGCCCCCCGCCAAGAAGAAGAAGGCGACCGAGAAGACGACTAAGAAAGCGGTCGTGAAGAGAACGAGACGAACAATTCCCTCCACCACAGCGTAAGTTTCTTCTCGGTTGTACGTTTCAGTTTGCTTTGTTCTTCTCGGTTGACTCCCAATCCTTTTCCTTCACTGTTTTCTCTTGTTTTCCTCTGCCCTTTTCTTATCTTTGATTCCAATTTCCTCTTCAGAGCCCCCTTGAACGCGGATGCCGCTCTTGCGTCCAGCGAGACTCAGAAGAAGACTGCCATCGATGTCGACAAGTTAATCAACCTCGACGACGATGAGAATACCACTGCCAACGCACCACCACAGGGCACTGATGCCCAAATCACTGACACAGAGCAGCAATCCCGCGCCGAACAGGAGGCGCAGGGCATTGCTCATCAAGAGAGGCCACCTTCCCCTCCGGCCGACACCGCCGAGGGGAACCAAGATCAAGATGCAGAGATGCACCACGACGCCGCCGTCGAGCGGCCAGGAGCAGAATAGGAGCAGCCAGAAGAAATGGATATCTCCCAGCCAGATCCTGCTGCTGAACAGCGAGTAGAGGACGCGACTGGGCGTTACCCTCTGAGCGACGTGCAATCAGACGTCGTGCAGAGTAGCGCCCAGCCAGATGGCGCATCCGGCAGCGCGTCCCTGATGCCACCAACTGACCAAGGTGGCGCCCAGCCAGACTCCTCCCTGGTGCCACAACCCACAGCTGCAACCGGCCCTTCAGCCAAGCCGGTTACCAGGAAGAGTGCGCAAGATGCTGCCGAGAGGGAGGCAGCCGAGAAGGAGAGAGCTGAGAAGGAGAAGGCCGAGAAGAAGGAGACCGAGAAGAAGAAAACCGAGAAGCCACTCTCCGAGAAGCCAACTGCTCAGAAGGAGAAAGCAAAGAAGAAAGCTGCCGACAAGCCGCCGCCGACACCAGCTGGCCAGTCCAGGCAGCTGGTTATCCGCAATCCCAGTGCGGTTCCTGCTGCCGCTACCATAGCTGACCAGCCCCTCTACCCGGATTACATGGTGAAGGTCAGCCAACAGAACCAGATCGGCTTCTCCCCCACAGACCGGACTCTTGCTATTCAGAAGGGAAGGAAAGCCGTGGCGGTGGACTCCAGGCCCCCGGCCCCAAACCAGGACAAATCCGTCTCCATCGCTTCTCGGGGAGCTCAAGATCAGACGATAACATCCCAGAGCCTCGAGCAAGTACTCGACCTCATTGGCTTCATCGACGCCAAATGGGATAGCAAGATTCTCGGCAACCCCAACTGGAACGACATCGATTTGGGCGACATCAACCACATGCGCCAGGATTGGAACAAGGTGGACTTGGGTTGCAAACCCATGACCGTCTCGACCACCTCCGCTACTCTGGCTACCAAGATGTTCGTGCATCGCAAGAACGCAGAAGATCTCGAGCAGTCTTACGCGGTAAGCCTTGACTTATCTTTTCCGAGTTGCATCTTCACTTCTTTTCTACTCTTCCTCTTTTCCTTATCCATCACCCAGTCCCCGAGATTCTGGCCGAGTAGGCGGACACTCTCCCGAGTAGCCGCCTTCTCGGGTGGAATCTCAAATACTTTGCCTGACACTTGTTTCTTTTGCTTCTCAGAATAGTGTACTGAAGCGGACCAACCTGCACCGTCAACTTCTCTGGAACCATGCCATTGCCAAGAGGCGTATTGCCGCCCTTGAGAAGGAGAAGGTGAGCGCCGAGGAAGCCGACAAGGAAGTTATGAACAGTACCATGAGGCTGTCTGAGGTGGAGGGTACGCTTCTCGCTACGCGGTTCTTGCGTTTTTTGTTTACGCCCGCTACTGCTTTTTGCGTTAACCATTTCTACTCTGCAGGAAAACTGAAAGCCCTGGTTGACGAGCACTCGAACTGCCGTGCCTTTGTCGAGAATGGCGAGGCCACCATCAAGAAGCTTGAAGGTAAACCATTGTCTACTCGGTTCACCCTTGTATCTGTTTCTTCCTTTCGCTTCTCTGCTAACCGTGCTTTGCTCTTTTCAGAAGATCATAAGAAGTTTGTTTTAGAGCATCAAGATTGCCTCAAACCTGCTGAGGTGGAGGTGCGACTGGTAAGCCAATCTGCAGCTCTGCAGAGTGCGCACACTACCGAGATGGAGAAGCTGCAACTCCAGCTGCAGAAGGCACTCCAGGATGCTGTCAACCTTGGTGCCGAGAGGGACATAGTCATCGCCGAGAAGGCCAAGGCCGAGACAACAGCCAATGCCAAGATAAATGCCCTCAAGCAGGAATGCGAGGTGCTGACAAAAGCCAATTCTGGGCTCTTTACTCAGCTGGAGGGGCTCCGCTTGCTCGAGGAGAAGCATGTCTCCAATGAAGAAACATGGAAGAGCCAGCTTCAGGTGCTGCGCCACGAGTTGAATCGTAAGTTTTCTCCTTTCTGCATCTCTTCTTCTCGGTGCATCCTCTACTCTAATCCTGTTACTGAATTTCTCATTTGCTTCTTGCAGAAATCTTCCCTGACATCGTGTCCTCCTGCGCGCCTGCTTTGGCCAAGGCCCAAGCTGCTCGTATTGAGAAGGGCGAGGCTGCTGACACCAGAGCTGATATCGAAGATAGCCTGCTGGTGATGCGAGGGCAGTTCGAACGCCTAGCCGGCGTTGGCACTGACTTGGTGCGCACCGCCTTCCAGCTCCACAAGCTTTTCTGGCCTGAGGACGCCGCGCCAACAACTATCTGTGGCCTTGCTCTGAAGCTGCGCAACGTGAAGGCCGAATTGAAGAAGTGGCGCCTCGGGAGCTCGGGCAGCGCTGATTGATGCTGCTCTGCGTCGCCTCCTGGTATGAGAATTTGAACATGCAGGTCATCCGCGGGAAGCGCGCCAATTCCAAGTGGGAGATGGATCCCAGCTGCGTGACCATGCGCAAGCTGATTGCGCATGAGGTTGCGGAGTGCGCTGATACGGCAACCTTCATCGATGGCCTCCCTGAACCCGACACCGAGATGGAGGAGGACGAGGAGGAAGATGAAGAAACAGATCCCGAGTTGGGCTTCTTCGATTCGCCCAGGGGCAAAGGGAAGGCCGCGGTCGTCGCGAGTAGCGATGAAGAGGCCGAGGAGATCGACACGGCCGCCCTCGAGTTCGGCACCTCGTCAGGGGCCGCCCTTGATGACACCGTGCGCTCCCACGCCCCCGAGACCGGCTCCGCCTCCGCGGCAACGCCCATCTCGGTGGCCACTGCAACTTCTGAGCAGCTCGCCACCGAGCCTGACGCCGAGCAAGCGAGGACTGTTGATGCCAGCGCAGAGGCGGACGCCACCAAGGCCACTGAGGAAGGCGAAGCAACCAAGGCGAGCACCGAGAACGCCCCGTCAACCTGAATTTGATTTCATCCTGCAAATTTCTTACTCAAACACTTATCAGATCCCCGGGATGCCGGGAGCAGATGTATCAGACTATTTTATTCCGTTGCTACTCATTTTTATTCCCACTTTGTTATTTCCAACTTAATCAATTTCTTCAACCTGGGCTGGATGCCGAGTTGCGTTATCATGCGAGTCCCCGAGTTGCATTTCTTATTCACTCTCCCTTTTCGTCTCAGCTCTACCCGCAACTTGTTGCTTTTTTGGTATTCGAGTCACAAGAGTTAAAGAGTAGAGCTGCAAATACTTAGCCGCTTAGAAACAGTCATAGTAACGCAGCCCACCACTTAGCCGAAAAGACAAGACACAGAACAGTAATAAAAGCACCCTACTCGGTTCCTGCACTCTTCTTTTCCTTAGTAATTTTTCTTGTGCTCATGGACCTTTTGCTTGTTCTCTTGCTTGCCATGAAGCCGGGTTTTGGACAGCAGCAAAGTCGAAGAGTTGGCATGTAGGTTTAAGCACAGTACTCAATGTACCTTTGAATTTTGAAGTAGAGCAACCGAATAGGCAAAAGGTAAAGCCGAGTAAAAACACTTAGATCAAATTTCGACGAGGGCAGTCCCCGAGATCAATTTCAGATTGCAGAGTAGAATTTCAACTCGGATAAGAGGGTACATACACATCTTTGCTCACGAATGAAAACGACGAAGTAGAGCTACATTCCAAGGGCGCTTGGTTTCCTCTCCAGATTTGTCTGCCCTGTTCGCCTGTGGTGGGCGCACATCTACAAGATAGTAAGCATCGTTGTGCAGCGCTTTGCTCACAATGAAAGGCCCTTCCCATGGAGGAGACAACTTGTGCATCCCGGCTGTGCGCTGCACAAGCCTAAGGACCATGTTTCCTTCTCGGAAAACCCTTGGGTTCACCTTTAGGCTATGATAACGCTGCAGGTTTTGCTGGTAGATAGCCGAACGTGACAGAGTCAGCTCTCTTGCTTCTTCAAGCAGGTCAACGTCGTCTTCTCGAGCTTCTCTCGCCTCCACCTCAGTAGAGGGTTACTCGGGGGGCATGCTCTAGGTCTATTGGCAACACGGCCTCAGCCCCGTATACCAAGAAGAATGGCGTGTAGCCGGTTGACCGTTAGGGTAGTCCTTAGACTCCACAACACCGCTGGCAACTCGTCTAACCAACACCCAGGTGTTTTCAGCAGTGGCTCCATGAGCCTTGGCTTTATGCCTGCCAGTACCTTGCCATTTGCTCTTTCAACTTGCCCATTGGAAGCGGGATGCGCGACTGACGCAACGTCTAGTCGGATATGCTTATCTCTGCAGAACCACACCATTGCTCCCTCAGCAAAATTTGTGCCGTTGTCGGTGATGATACTGTGCGGGTAGCCATATCTCAGGATCACATCCTTCACGAATTTCACAGCTGTGGCCCCATCGCACCTCCGAATAGGTTTCACTTCAATCCACTTGGTGAACTTGTCCACCATGACCAAGATGTGAGTCATGTTGCCTCTAGCCGGCTGGAAAGGCCCAACCATGTCCAAACACCAAACAGCAAATGGCCAGGTGATAGGAATTGTTTTCAGCTCGGAAGCAGGCATGTGAATCTTACTTGCGAACATCTGGCAGCCGTTGCACTTTCTCACGATATCTTCAGCTTGCTGCAGAGCTGTGAGCCAGTAGAAGCCATGCCGAAAAGCTTTCTGGACCAACGCCCGAGAAGAGGCATGGTGCCCGCATTCTCCTTGGTGTATCTCTACCAGGATCTCTTCTCCTTCTGCTGGGTCCACACAACGTTGCAGCACGCCAGTGGCACTTCTCTTGTGCAGCACATCTCGGACTATAGTGTAGCCCTTGGATCTTCTCTGAATCTGTCTTGCAGCCACCTCATCTTCTGGCAGAGTACCGTCCCTCAGAAAGGATAATATGGGCATGGCCCAACTCGGTGTCTCCCGTGCGGGAAACACTGGTTCGTCCACTTCCATTGGGACGGGTACCTCTGGTTGCTCTTTAGGGGTGGGAGCACTTCTGAAGCCCAGACCGATTAGGACTTCCTCAATGAACGCGACAGTTCCCGGGTTAAGGACAGCAGTCCCCGAGTAAGGAGTGGCAGTCCCCGAGTAAGGAGTGGCAGTCCCCGGGTAAGGAGTGGCAGTCCCCGGGTAAGGAGTGGCAGTCCCCGAGTAGAGAGTGGCAGTCCCCGAGTAGGGAGTGGCAGTCCCCGTGTAGGGAGTGGCAGTCCCCGAGTAGAGGACGGCAGTCCCCGGGTTTCCTGTAGCATTCTCCCAGTCAATCTCCATGGGATCAGATTCCTCACTTGGTAGAGAAGGAACAAATATGGACTCCGAGTTGGGAGAAGGCTTGATGGATGGCTTCCTCAAATGTTCCAAGGCGACTCCCGCCGGGATGGATTGCCGAGAAGATCCCAACTTGGATAACTCATCTGCTGCTTCGTTCTCTGCTCGGTGAATGTGCTGGAACTCACAGCCTTCGAAGAACCCAGTCATAGACTGCACCAGGAAACGATATGATGCCATGTTGGCATCTAGAGCATCCCAAGTGCCCGAGACTTGCTGCACCACCAGATCTGAATCGCCATAGCATATAATGCGCTGCACGCCAACCTCCTTTGCTACTCGCAAGCCATGCACCACTGCCTCGTACTCTGCTACATTGTTGGATGCCTTGAAGTGAATCTGTAGCACGTACTTGAGTTGATCTCGCTTGGGTGACGTAAGCACCACGCCAGCACCAAGGCCTTCCTTCACCTTTGAGCCATCAAAGTGCATCTTCCAGTAGTTAGAAATTGGAGCAGGAGGTTCATACTGCACCTCGGCCCAATCCACCAGGAATTCTGCTAGAATCTGAGACTTGATGGCTTCTCTTCTCGCGTACGCGGGTGCATACGCGGCCAGCTCGATTGCCCACTTGGCTACTCTGCCACTCGCCTCCTTGTTGCCCATGATATCCGAGATGGGAGCAGAGCTCACAACCGTGATGGGGTGCTCCTGGAAATAGTGCTTCAACTTCTTGGCGCCCAGGTACACGCCGTAGGTCATCTTCTGGTAGTGCGGATAGTTCTGCTTGGAACTGGACAGCACTTCACTGAGATAGTACACTGGGCGCTGCACACTCTTGCCTTCTTCTTCTCGTTCCACCACAATCACCACACTGACTACTCGGTTAGTCGCAGCAATGTACAGCAGCATTGGCTCCTTGGGTAGCGGACTAGCCAAGATGGGAGCACTGGCCAGCATTGCTTTCAGCTCGTTGAATGCCACATCCGCTTGCGGAGTCCAGACAAACTTGTCACTTTTCTTCATCAATTGGTACAGGGGCAGGGCCTTCTCGCCCATTTGGCCCAGAAAACGGCTCAGAGATGCCAAGCAACCAGTGAACTTCTGCACATCCTTCAGGGATCTCGGCAAAGACATGCTCTCAATAGCTTTTATCTTTCAAGGATTGGCCTCAATGCCCCGACTAGACACCAGGAAGCCGAGTAGCTTGCCAGCCGGGACACCAAAGGTGCATTTACTCGGATTCAGCTTCATTTTGTACTTGCGTAGGTTAGCAAAGGTTTCCTCCAGGTCGGCAAGCAGAGTATGTGTTTTATTCGTTTTGATGACAATGTCATCTATGTACACCTGCACATTCTTGCCGAGCTGGTCGTGCAAGCATTTCTGCATGCATCTCTGATAGGTTGCACCCGCATTCCTCAAGCCAAAACACATGACACGATAGCAATAAGCCCCGTACGGGGTAATGAAAGCAGTCTTTATTTGATCAGCAGGATTGAGTGCAATCTGGTGGAAA
Organism: Alopecurus myosuroides; assembly: GCA_028641055.1. NCBI lineage: Eukaryota > Viridiplantae > Streptophyta > Magnoliopsida > Poales > Poaceae > Alopecurus > Alopecurus myosuroides. The sequence goes on along the minus strand of CM054057.1, from coordinate 634,680,580 downwards.
CCAGAGTAGGCATCTATGAAAGACAGCAGTTCACAACCAGCAGTGGAATCGATCACCTGATCGATGCGAGGTAGCGGGAAGGGATCCTTGGGGCATGCCTTGTTCAAGTCGGTGTAGTCGACACACATGCGCCATGCAGTGGCAGCCTTGGGATCCTCCTTCTTCTTCTCGACCATGACCGGGTTGGCTAGCCAATCCGGATGCAGCACCTCCATGATGAAATTGCTTATCAGCAACTTGGTGATCTGGTCACCAATGGCCTTCCTTCTCTCATCTCCGAAGCGGCGCATAGCCTGCTTCACTGGCTTGGCGTCAGGACGCGCATGTAATGAGTGCTCAACCAACTCCCTCGGGACTCCTGGTAGATCTTCATTGGACCAGGCGAATACATCCCGATTCTCACGGAGGAAGTGGATGAGCTCGCTTTCCTATTTCTCCGCCAACCCGGAGCCAATGATGGCTACGCGGTCGGGGAACTCGGGGTCGACCTGGACCTTCTTGGTCTCCTGAGATGCCTGGAATGCGGTCCCGTGCTGGGTACTCGGCACACCCTGCGCGCCAGCTTGCGCGGATTGCGCCATAGCTACTACCTCATACATCTTCTTCTTCTCGGCAGCAATCACCATCGACTCCGCCAACTGGGAACTAGCAGAGGCACACTCCATGGACTTCTTGTAATCACCAGAGATAGTAATTATGCCATTGGGACCAGGGATCTTCATCTTCAGATATGCAACATGGGTAGAGGCCATGAACTTGCTCAGAGCAGGCCTGCCGAGTAGAGCATGGTAGGGACTCTGATGATCAACCACTTCGAACTGCAGGCGCTCTGTGCGGCAGTTATCCCTGGTGCCGAATAGCACATCTATCCACACTCGGCCAATCGGGTTGCACGAGATCCCGGGCACAATACCATGGAAGGTGGTCTTGCTGGGCAGCATCATGTTCTCGGCCAGGCCAAGCTTCTCGAGCGTGTCTTTGTACACGATGTTGATGTTGCTGCCGTTGTCGATTAGCACCTTGCTGAACCTCACATTCTTCTCGGGGCCCAGGAAGGTAGGATCCAGCACCAAGGCATAGCTACCCGGATTGGGCATTACCTTGGGATGATCTGCTCGGGACCACCTGATCTCCTGGTCGCACCAATACATGTAGTGAGGGACAGCAGGAATCACTGCATTGACCTCCATGGCACGCCTGTGCTGTGATTGCTTGTCGACTGGCTCAGAGGTGAAGATCATGTAGCTCTCGTGGTGCTCTTGGTACTGATTGGAGCCTCCGCCCCCATTGTTGCCGTTGTTGTTGTTGCCCTGGTAGTTGTTGTTGCCTCTGTTGTTGTTGTTGCGGTTGTAGTTGTTGTTGTTGTTGCGGTAGCCCTCATTGTTGAAGTTGCGGTTGGCTCCTAAAGCCACTTGGTTCATATTCTCTCTTCTCGGGTATACTGGCGGCCGAGCTGCGAGTGCGCGAGTAAGCTGCACATTGGCATTGGCTGCTGGCAGAGGAGGAGGAGGAGGCAAGCCATCACTCTTGATCACATCCCACCACTCGCACTGCCGAGTAGTGTGGTTAGCAGGCCTCGAGGGGTGGTGAGTGTGAAAACTGCATGGGCCATCTTTCATGTCATCAAAGACAAACTTCTTCGGCTGCTCGGAGTTCCCGCTACCCGATTGAGAGGTGCGAAATGGCTTCTTGTTGCCTTGGCCCTGGTTCTGGTTCTGCCCGTAGGCTCCAGCAGGTTTCTGCCTCTGGCTGCCACCAGCTCCAACAGTCACTGCATTCACCTCTTCAGGATCATACCGAGTATCTACTAGGCGCTTGTTGCGGAACTCGTTGCGCTTGCTGTTGCTGAAGTTTCTTCTCGGCTCAGAGGAGTCCATCAGTGGCTGGGTAGGATCACCAAGTGCGTACTGATCCGCAATCTTGATGGTCTCCGCCAGAGTGTTCGGCATCTCCCTCTGCAATCTCTGCCACAACATACTGCCATGTCTGCATCCCTGCGCAAACCAAGTAATGGCCTGTGCTTCATTCCCACCTTCACAGGTGTTCCTCAATGTGCTCCACCGAGTAAGATACTCGCGGTCTGTCTCGTCTTCTCGCTGCCTGCAAGCGGACAGCTCTGTGGCCTATTCGGCCTCTTGTATGTGCTGGTGAAGTTGCTGATGAAGGCGTCCGAGAAGTCCAGCCAGCAATTGATGTTGTTCTTGGGCAAGTTGTTGAGCCAAGTGCGGGCTGGACCCTCTAGCATTTGCGGAACATAGCGCACTGCCCATCTTCGGTTGCCGTTCGCGATATGGACCGCGGTGACATAGTCATTGAGCCAATCTTCAGGCTTAGTGCTGCCATTGTAGCTCTTGGTGCCCCTTGCAAGCTGGAAGTTCTTCACGGACGGCTCGTTCATGATGCGCGGGCCAAAGCACTCGGGGCCAGGAGGACCCGTGTTCTCCAGCCGCGCCGACAAGCTGATCCGGTCCAGCTGATGCCTCGCATCTCCAGGCGCCAGCATGCGCTCGCCAACACGATCATGGACATCATAGCCAGCCATCTCCATAGCCGAGTAGCCATCATCATACCTGTCCACCTGCACAGCTGCAGGCTGCTCCACCGGGTTGGCGACTGGTGCCACTGCGCGCGGCTGCTGCCTCTGCCGAGTAGGCGGAGCAGCGGGACGCCGAGAAGGACCTGGACGCGCTTCATCTCGGGCCTGGCTTTGAGCTTGATGGGCTTGAGAGCCTGCTCTTGCAGCGTTGTGTTCCTGCCCGGGCTGCTGCGGCACAGCAAGCTGTCTCGCGGCAGCAGCCGGGTCATACACCTGCATTTGCCTATCTCTGCCCGAACGCCCGCTGCGGCTCTTCTCGCGGCTGGGATGCGGAGACGAGGCCTGATCGTTAGATCTAGCCGCGTGCGAGTGCACCACCTGAGAAGCTCCGGCACCAGGGTTGGCTTTTCGGAACTCCTCATTCTGCCTAGCAGCCTCCAACACCAACTCGTTGAGTCTTTCTTGCTGCCTAATACGCGCATCGCCATCAAGACGAGGCAACTCGGCAGCTACAGCCTCTGCAGCTCTAAGTGTCTTGGCGGGTGTGCTATATCTGGGCCGGGTGGAGGTGTTTGCGGTGGCGGACTGAGCAGGAACCTCTACAACTGTCGCCATCTCGGCACCAAGGTTGCGCCGAGTGGCACCTACTCTGCTAGCCCTCCTAGCGACTGGCGTGAAGCCGTGAGCCTTGTTGTACTCGAGCTGATCTAGACTCAACTCCAACCTCACCTTATCCAACTCCGCCTGCTCGGCAAGCAGCTCCAGGCGTTGCCGCTCGAGCTACTCCCTCATGGCTAGGAGCTCGATGTCGGTAGGAGTTGGCATGCCAGGTCGCGTAGCCGACGCGGGAATAACCGTAGAAGTGGAAGGCGGCAAGTTGCACTCCTTCTCGTAGGGCCGGTGAGTCCTGCCACCAGTGCTTGGTGCAGCAAGATCCTCGATGACTGCCGCAGCGCCAGTAGCGGCTGCGCCAGTGTTTGCCGCCAAGCCGGTCACCATCACCTCAGCGCAGTCCGCAGAGCGGCACGCGGGCCTTCCGCGAGCAGCGATCACCGCGGGAGGATCCTCCGCGTCATGCACCAGCTCGGGGTAGGCGCGGTTGGCGACGGTGGCGACGTAGACGAGGTGAGAGCCGAAGGAGATCACCGAGCCGCCCTCCGGCATGGCCCTGCCGCCGAAATCGCCGGCGTTGTCGGTGACGAAGTCGAAGGAGCCGAATCTGTGGACAAGGCCACAGACCACGCGCTCCGCTGAAGAAGATCCCGTCCGAACAGAAACTCCAACCAGCGCCGCTGGTTGCCCCACGGTGGGCGCCAACTGTCGTGGTGGTGTCACGGCAGATGCCATGGGATGGCTAAAGATGTGGGGACGAAGGATGCTGGAGGTGCTCGGGGAGGGATCACGCGACGAGTAGCCGCGTGAGATACGAAGTAAACACTGCAAACAACACGATCTACCCAGGTTTAGGGCCCTCGTGAGGAGGTAAAACCCCTACTCCTGCCTTTCTCTATGTATTCTGGTGTCTCACCGAGTAGCCACAGTACAATGTTCTTGCTACCGAGTAGCCACTCTCCTCTCTATGTGATGAACTAGGTCAAGAATCAGGTCACCAAGTGTTCGATCGTTGGATTCCTCACGCAGGAGGCGGCGGGGCACCTTATATACCCGGTGCCCAGCCGGATACGTCCAAACATGGACAAGTGTCGACATAGTGTGCACATCGTCCTTCTTCCGGGTTCCCGCTGACAGCTTTGGTTCCTAATCTTGGCTGCATCTGGAAAGTCGTTGGGCAAAACAAGGGGACAGACTGGTATCACTGTGCCAAACACAGAGTAGGGCCCCCTTATCCTGCGACGGCCTGCTTCCATGCTGTCACTGTCAGGCATGCCGGTCCCAGATGAACAGTAGTTCGAATACTGCCAAGTACGGACCCATGATACGCGGGATCCTGTGTCAGAACGGCTCCTTTGACTTTCTGGCCCGAGTAGGTTCCCACCAATTTTACTCGGGCCAACTCTTCTACTCGAATGGACAGAACTTGATTGATATCTCCTTCTAGTCATCTTGAGGTGAGACCGAGTAGCAGTCAACCGGGTAGCAAGTACCGGGTAGGCGGCTACTCGACCAAACCTCTCTTCTGACAGTTGCTTTTACCACTTGCCTTTACCCTACTCGGGGGTAACCCCCCGACAGGTATGAACCAAATAACGAAAGATCCTATGGACCGCCATCAAATGGATATCCTTAGGAGCCGCTTGATACCTTGCACACACACCTACACTCAAAACGATATCGGGCCTAGATGCACAAAGATAGAGCAAAGAACCAATCATAGAACGATACAACTTTTGATCCACGTCCTTACTCCCTTTTGGATTACGAGATAGGTGGCACTTGACTTGCATAGGAGATGTCTTGATCTTAGCATCTTGGAAATTAAACCTCTTGATCATATCTTGGGTATACTTGGCTTGAGAAATGAAAGTCCCACGAGCCAATTGCTTGATCTCAAAGCCAAGGAAGAATTTAAGCTCACCCATCATAGACATCTCGAACCTGTCAGTCATAAGCTTAGATAACTCATTATTGAAAGCTTGGTTAGTTGATCCAAAGATAATATCGTCCACATAGAGTTGGCATATGAAAAGCTCTCCCTTTACTCTCTTGGTGAAGAGAGTGGGGTCAATCTTCCCAACTTCGAAACCACAATCATCTAACAACTCCCTAAGGTGCTCATACCAAGCACAAGGTGCTTGTTTGAGACCATAGAGAGCCTTGTCAAGTTTGTAAGCGTGGTTAGGAAAGTTGAGATTCTCGAACCCCGGAGGTTGCTTAACATATACCTCCTCTTTTAGTGGACCATTCAATAAAGCACTTTTCACATCCATTTGTTGCAATTTGAAATTATGAGAGAATGCATAAGCAAGGAGGATACGGATGGACTCAAGGCGAGCCACGGGTGCGTAGGTTTCATCAAAGTCAATGCCTTCAACTTGAGTGTAACCTTGAGCAACCAATCTTGCCTTGTTCCTAATGACAATGCCATGCTCATCTTGCTTGTTCTTGAAAATCCACTTAGTGCCAATAACATTGTGGCAATCTTTGGGCTTCTCAACCAATCTCCAAACTTTGTTGCGCTCAAAGTTACTGAGCTCATCATGCATAGCTTCAACCCAATCGGAGTCCTCAAGAGCTTCATACACTTTCTTAGGCTCCACCATAGAGATATGAGCTTGACGCTCACTAAAATGTTCCAATTTCCTTCTTGTGGATCTTCGAGCTTGAATATCCTCCAAGACCTTGTTGTCTTGGGCATAAATTTGCTTCAAAGCTCTTCTAATCCTTCTGACACGACGGGCTTCGATCTCCTCATTATTGCGAGGAGGGATCACTTGATCATCTTGATCATTTGGGGCCCCATCTTGACCAAGTTGGCCTTGATCATCATCATCATCATCAACAATATCTTCAACACTTGCTTCAACTTGAGGAGAGGATGAAGAGGATGGTTGATCTTGGCCTTGACCTTGACTCGCATTATTGAGAGGAGTGGGTATGACTTGCGGAGTCACTTGGTCAATAAGAGGAGGGTCTTGAACATGTTCTTGGTTAGGTGTAACATTTGGCTTCTTGGCTTGTTCTTCTATTGTAGAGGAGGGCTCCACTTGAGTAGAGCATAGTCCTTCTCGAGTCGCCATAAGGTGTCCCTCAATGGGGCGGAAAAATCCCACACCCATCCTTCCTATGACTTCTTGAGGTATTTCAACATCTACATTAGAAACATGAAATTGCGCCACTTGGGAGCCATCATTTTCCTCGAAAGCCACACTACAAGATTCTATGACAATCCGTGAGGCTTTGTCAAAGACTCTATAAGTGTGGGATTCGGCACCGTAACCAACAAAAATACCCTCAATAGTTTTGGATTGAAATTTAGACAACCTATCACCCTTGATCAAATAAAAGCACTTACAACCGAATACACGGAAGTAGGAGACGTTGGGCTTGTTGCCGGTGAGGATCTCATATGGGGTCTTGTCCAAGCCTTTGCGGATGTAGAGGCGGTTGGAGGAGTGGCATGCGGTGGATATGGCCTCGGACCATAAATATTGGGGAGAAGAGTACTCCGCCAACATGGTCCTTGCCATGTCCAAGAGGGTGCGATTCTTCCTTTAGGCAACACCATTTTGTTGAGGAGTGTAAGTGGCAGAGTATTGATGACGAATGCCTTCTTGACTAAGAAATTCATTCAAAGTGTAGTTCTTGAACTCCGAGCCATTATCACTCCTAATAGCCATGATTTGCACATTGTGTTGACGTTGCACTTTGTTGGAGAAGTCGATGATGGTTTGTTGAGTTTCACTCTTGCACTTGAAGAAATAAACCCAAGTGTATCTTGAATAATCATCGACAATCACCAAGCAATACTTCTTTCCACCAAGACTTGCCTCGGGCACGGCACCAAAGAGATCAACATGGAGAAGCTCCAAGATCCTCTTTGATGAGATAATAGTCTTGGCCTTGTGCACCTTGTCATGCATCTTCCCTTCAACACACGACCTACAAACGCGATCCTTTGCAAAGGAAACATTTTCTTTTAGTCCGACAATAAGGCCACCTTTGTGAAGATTTTGCAAAGTTCTCATGTTGACATGGGATAGGCGGCGATGCCACAACCATCCCAAGTCCGCCTTTCCGAAAAGACACATTTCTTGAGTGTTGGTAGACTTCTAAAAGTCCACCACAAACAAGTCATTTTCAACATGTCCCACGTAAGCGACGTCAAGAGTCTTGCTCCTCAAAAGGACCACAATATCAACATCAAAGAAGACGGAGAAACCCATCTTCCCAAGACAGCGGACGGAAAGTAAATTGTAACCAAGGGATTCGACAAGCATGACGTTCACGATAGTGATATCGGGAGCGACCACAACCTTGCCGAATCCGGATACCTTAGACGAGGACGAGTCTCCATAGGTGACGGTTGCTTGAATGTCATTTGGGCGCAACTCCGACACAAGTTCTTTGCTTCCGGTCATATGGCTAGTGCATCCACTATCAATTATCCATTTAGTCCCACCGGAAGCATAGTCCTGCAAGAGATCATTGACTAGAGTTAGGGCCCGAGGAGGGTCCCTTCATGTTAGCAACAAGGGTCTTTGGAACCCAAATAGTATAGTCAACGAAACCCTCAATAGGACCAACATATTTATCTTGCACAACACCATAATAATCAACATATAAGAAATGGTGTGGATTGTTAGTTCCCGCGGAGGTGCTACGAGTAGTGTTGTCCCTCATGACACTACTACTCGAGGCAATGTTGTTTGCTTGAGCGGGTGTACTAAGCGTAGTGTTGTCCCTAATGACAACACCACTCGAAGCACCATTGTTGGTCTTTTTCTTGCTCTTGTTCTTCTTGTTCTTCTTCTTGGCTACATAGCCTAGACCTTGCTTGCCCACTTGTTGCCTTGGAACACTCAATTGTGGTCTAGCAATGACCACATTAGAGTTAGGGGCAACCACTTGTGGGGAAGGGGTCACAACCTTCTCAACTTGAGGGCCTTTACCCTTGAGCCTTGCTAGCTCATCCTTCAACCTAGCATTTTCCTCAATAATATTTGCATGATCATACGAAGAAGTAGAGGTGCTAGCATTGTTAGTTTAATTAAGTTGAGTTTGAAGTTGTTCATGCAACTCTTTGAGGGATGAGTGTTGGCTTTCCAAAGCTTTGTGAGCCCCGGTTAGCTTCTCAAACTCCTCGGTTAGTTTACCATGACCAACCCCAAACTCGACCTTATCCTTTTTAGCCCTTTTGTATTAGCAATAGCATGATCACGTTCCTTGGTGATGTTTGAGACAAGTTCATTATGAGTCAATTCAATAGATTCAAGTTTATCCTCTAGAGAAACTCTACCATCATGCTCTTCCTCAAGAGTCATAGAGAGAGATGCAATTTCATCCGCATCCCTTCTCTCAACCTCACCTTTCTTCTCAAGAGCATCTTGGGCCTCTCCCAATTTCCTCATGAGATACTCAACGTACTTCTTGGTCTCCCCTTGCATGTTAGACATAAAACGGTCCAAGGAGACCCTTTCTTCTTCTTCTCTAAGACTAGCAAGATGTTAAAGTTCACTAGGGGTCTTAGAGTTGGGGGAAGGTGATACCTCCGTGGCCTTAGCCATGAAGCACTTGGCATTACGTTCAGGAAGATCGTCATTGGGGGATTCAAAGAGGGATGAAGATGATGGAGTAGAAGCAATAGCTAGAGCGGCCACTTCACTTGTGGTTTCTTCTTCTTCATCACTCCCGGAATCATACTCCTCTTGAGTCAAGAGCACAAACTTGGTGGGAGACTTATTGTTGAAAGGCTTCTTCTTGAAATGAGGTTTCTTGTACTCAGCCTTGGAGTTGTCCTTGCGAATGAGCTTGCCACTATGGAGCTCTCTATTCTCATAAGGGCACTCCACAATAAAGTGATGCTTATCTTGACAATTGAAGCAAGACCTCACTTTTTGAGCCCCATCATTTCCATAGCGAGACCTTAACAAAACTCTTTCCCTTGGGAGGATTGCTCCAAAACTTTTGCACGGTGAGAGCAATGAGATCTTTTAGGACGGGATCATAGTCTTGTTCCTTCAAAGGAGGCAACGCCTCTTCTCCTTCTTCTTCATTCTCAACCTCTCTTGACAACACCTTGTCCTTCAAAGCAACGGATGCTCCTTGGTGCATTCCAATGGCCCTAGCACGGTTGTCAAGCGCATTCTTGGTTTGCACTTTGTAGGAGCACATCTCTTGCATCACTTGAGTTGAGATCATGGAGGAGAAATAATGTCTCCCTTGAATGCTCTTCATGTCCGCGCCCTCAAATGTCATTATGGAAATCATGTACTTCCTCTTGATCCAAGCATCATCAATGTACGTGGCACCAACATTTGAGAAGGCGGTGGCAAGAGTCTTGAGTCTTTGGTACATGTCCACATGATCCTCTCCATCATTCATATAGAACCCTTCGGCCTCATTGGTCAAGGCATCATATCTATTCATTTGCATGCTCTCATTGCCCACAAACATGGTGACAATAGCGTCCCATGTTTCCTTGGCGGTGGAATATTGTTGAACATGCGGCATGTGGTTAGGACCCACGGCTTGTTGGAGAATGGACAAGGCGGTGTAGTTGAGTTGGCAATCTACGGCTTCTCTTCTTGTGAGATTCTTGGGATCAAATGGCTTGTATCCGTCACGAGTGATCCTCCAAAGATCTATACAAGAAGAGTTCAAGTGAGTCGCCATGTAGTGTTGCCATTCACGAAATGAAAAAGCATCAATTTTAGGTGGATCTCCCCTAGGGATTATATGAGGATGAGGGACGGGGGGATCGGGAGAATATCGTCCTTCAACGGAGTTATATCCTTCCTCTCCACCCGCGCCTTTCTTAGGGACTGTTCGGCGGAAGCATTTTTAGGTGGATCACCATCTACCCCTTTCTTGGTACCCTCCGGAGGAATTTCCGTAATAGAGGATTCAACTACCTCCGGACCTTTGGCTTTGAGGAGTTGTGCCATGAGTTGACGCAACTCATCAAATTTGGTGTCTATGGATGAGGTCAATGAATTTCTCAAAGCATTGAGATCATCCATGGTCACCTTCCCACCGACCGTTTCGGTATCCAAATCGTCTCCCATACTAAAACTCTTAGGCGGTTAAGCCCGATAGAAGAGCCGAGGCTCTGATACCAATTGAAAGTAAAGTATGGGCACCTAGAAGGGGGGTGAATAGGTGCTATGACCAATTTTAATTTTTTAACAAGGCTTAGGCTTGACACAAAGGTAAATTCTCTAGATAGTGCAACTAATTGTGAATTTACCTATATGACAAGGCAAGTAATTAATGCAACTAGGACAACACTTAATACAACAAGTACTACAATAAATGCTACAAGTACGAGTAAGTAAATAGTGAGGAACGAGGTAACCGATAGAAGCACACGGAGACACGATGTATTCCCGAGTTCCTCCTTGTTAAGGGAGTACGTCTCGTGGGAGGGGTGTGAGCTCGCCACGAAGGCCTACTCAACGCCACAAAGGCCTCAACCTATTCTCCGATGAACTTGAGCCACGAAGGCCTAGTTCACCTCTCACTATTGAACCCCTTTGAGGCGGGGATCGAATCCTTTACAAACACTTGGGGCACACACCCACAACTCATGTCGTGGTGGTGTCACGGCAGATGCCATAGGATGGCTAAGGATGTGGGAACTATGGACGCTGGAGGTGCTCGGGGAGGGATCACGCGACGAGTAGGCGCGTGAGGTGAAGATCAAACACTGCAAACAACACGATCTACCCAGGTTCAGGGCCCTCGTGAGGAGGTAAAACCCCTACTCATGCCTTTCTCTATGTATTCCGGTGTCTCACCGAGTAGCCACAGTACAAGTGTTCTTGCTACCGAGTAGCCACTCTTCTCTCTCCGGGTAGGATTAGGTCAAGAATCTCTACGTGTGAAGCATTTGTGTCTCGCATGCCTCGCGCAGGAGGCGGCTGGGCACCTTATATACCCGGTGCCCTGCCGGATACAGCCAAATACAACAAGTGTCGACATTGTGTGCACATCGTCGTTCTTCCGAGTTCCTGCTGACAGCTTTGGCTTCTAAGCTTGTCCTGATGCAGAAAGTCATTGGGCAAAACCAAGTAACCAGTCTGTTATCACTGTGCGAACACAGAGTAGGTCCCCCTATCCTGCGACGCCCTGCTGCCACACTGTCGCTGTCAGGCACGCCGTCCCCAGATGAACAGTGCTGTGAACAGTGCCAAGTACGGACCCGGGATACGCGGGATCCTGTGTCAGAACGGCTCCTTTGACTTCAGGCCCGAGTAGGTTCCCGCCAGTTTTACTCGGGCCAACTCTTCTACTCGAACAGATATAACTTGCTTGATATCTCCTTCTGGTCATCTTTTTGTGAGACCGAGTAGCAGTCGACCGGGTAGCAAGTACCGGGTAGGCGGCTACTCGACCAAACCTCTATTCTGATTATTGCCTTTACCACTTGCCTTTAGCCTACTCGGGGGTAACCCCCCGACAGCAGTCCCCGAAGCTGGTAGAGTCTTGCGAACTTGTTCACTAGGCTCTGCCAGCTTAAAAACCAATCTTTGCAACATCGCCCTTGAACCTCAAGATGCCGAGTAAAACCTCCGAGTAGCACTCTGGAAAGTACCTTGGGTTTCCTTTCTTCCGAATAGGGCTAGTCTCCTTCTCTGCGTCCGAGTAAAAGGACTTAGAGAATTTCTCAAGCAGAGTCTCTGCAGCGCAGAGCACAATCCAGCCTTACGTGCTGCAAATGGACACGTGTCAAGAATCCGCGACCCCGTCGTCTCGCTGCCCAGGACACGATGTGCCACGCGCCCAGTTTTCACGGAGTGGGCCCACCGGCTCGTCATGTCCCATCAAGCGCAGTAATAGCCCATGATCTGGTCGTGGGATCAATTGTGGCCGTTACGTGCGCGTTCCGCGCTTGTGTGCGTTTCTAACCGGCCACAGACCCCACCACACGAGAGTTATGGCCACGATCGATCCCACTACCCCGATGGTAACGGTAATCTGAGGAGAGGATATAAATATCCCCATCGGTAACTTCCTCTTCTCCTTCCTTCGTACTTTCCTCTTTCGCCTCTCTGTTTCTTCTCCGCCGCCGAGCTCTCCGCCGCCGCGCAACTCTTTGCGCCGCCGCGGATTCATTCTCTCCACCAGATTCTTCCAAACTTTCCACCACTTTCTCACTCGCTGCCATGGTTGCTCGCGCCGGCTGGGCTAGTTCTGATGTCACCGTCGACGATTGCTCCTGGCTCGTGAACACCCGGAGGGTTCCTCCTGGTGTTCAGTGCCGGCCGTCCGACGGTGAAATCGTTCCGGCCCTGCGGGAGGGCGAGCACGTCGTCTTCCTCGCGCACTTCGCGCGAGGATTTGGCCTTCCAGCTTCCGATTTCCTCCGTTCCTTTCTGGATCACTTCGGTGTTCAGATGCATCATCTCCCCCCAAATGCCGTCGTCTTCCTCGCCTATCACACCGTGGTGTGCGAGGCCTTTCTTGGCGTCCGCCCCACGGTGCAGACGTGGTTGAAGTACTTCCACCTCCGCCAGCAGAGCAAAGGGAAGAAGGACGGCGCGGCCGCTGGCAGCCGGGTAACCGACACCGGCAGCGCCATGATGGTGCAGCGGACGGGAACCAATCACCCTCGCATCAAGGGCTTGGACTCCGTCCGTATGTGGCAAAAATCCTTCCTCTATGTGAAGAATATCCCCGCCACGAAGGGGGGAAAGGTAACGGACCGCATCAATCTGCCTGCTTGGAGCAACCGAGCTCCATCCGGGCAGAATTGGAAGACGAAGCCCTCCAATGATCGCAACGCAGTGCAGATGGAGGAGCGGCTCGCTCATCTAATCGGAGAGGGCCTCAAGAGCGATGATCCCGTCGCCTGCTGGATCCGGAACCGGGTGCTGCCTCTGCAGCAGCGCTCCCACCCAATGTGCTACCTGGGAGGCCCCCGCGACTGCACTCGGACGACCACGTTCGAGCTCAGCAACGCAGACGTCGCCGCGCACGCAAGATCCATCCTGACCACAAGCCTTCGAGATAACTGGCAGTATGGGTTCATCCCATTCAGCCGTACGAAGCCGATTCCTCGGGTACGTTCTCCTTATTCTGCTTCCAATATATGCAATCCGAGTAGAGAGCCTTCTCTCCTTGCTGCGACTAGCAATCGCATTCTGCGCCGAGTAGAGCACTCTGCAGAACTGCTTAGGCTTGATATGCTTGATGTTTGCACGCCTTGTCGAGTAGCATACTTAGGAGAAATACTTAGGCTTAATGTGCTTGTTGTTTGCACGCCTTGCCGAGTAGGACACTTAGCAAATTTCCCTAGGCTTAGTGTTCTTTGTGTTTGCATGCCCATCCGGGTAGAATGCCTTCACGCTACTCGGCTAATTTGCGATGTTTCTCTGTCCTTCAGGTCCTTGACCGCCAGCTTGCTGAGAGCTGTGAGCGCTTCGAGGGCAACTGGTCATCTGACCGAGAAGAAGATGACCAGGCCTCCTTCAAGACCGCGGACAAGCTCGATCCTCCTGAAGCCGCCCAGGCGAGTGATCATCACGCGGAATCGTCTCTTCGTGACTGGTCCGAGGATGAAGGTGAAGGTAATTGAACTTATCCCTTCTGATCGCGAGCAGCGCAAACCAATTGCTTTCTGCTTCTGAATTGTTTTCTTCCTTTCTATTTCACAGATGGTGCTGATGCTGAGGACCAAGACGAGGATGAGGATGAGGACGAGGACGCCCAGGTCGTCAAACCTCTTGCAGTTGCCGCTCCTGCCACCCGCAAACGGACAGGCAGTGGCGCCCAAGAGCCTCCCGCCAAGAAGAGAAGAAGCCGACCGAGAAGACGACCAAGAAGGTCGTGAAGAGAAAGAAGCCAGCGATTCCTTCCCGCCAGGGGTAAGTTCCTTCCCGGTTATACGCTTTGGTTCACTTCGTTCTTCTCGGTTGATTCCCAATCCTTTTGCCTCGCTGTTTCCTCTTGATTTCCTCTGCCCTCTTCTTATTTCTGAACACAATTTTCTCTTCAGAGCCACCTTGGACGCGGACGCCGCTCTTGCGTCCATTGAGACCCAGAAGAAAGCCGCCATCGACGTTGACAAGCTTATTGACCTCGATGACGACGAGAACAACGCTGCCAACGCACAATCAGAGGGCACCGATGCCCAGAATGCCGAGCTGGAGCAGCAGTCCCGCGCAGATCAAGAAGCGCAGGATGCTGCTCACCAAGATAGACCTCCTTCTCCTCCGGCCAATACTGCCGAGGAGAACCAAGAACAAGACACCGAGATGCACCACGACGCCGCCCTTGAGCGGCAGGAAGAAGGAGAAGAGAAGCCAGCAACAGGGGCTGCTGGACAAGAAGACCCTGCGGCTCAGCCGCGGGTAGAAGAACCGGATGCTTCACAGCCAGATCCCGCTGCTGAGCAGCGGGTAGAAACAGCCGTCACGACAGAGCAGTACCCGCTGAGCGATGCGCAACCAGACGCAGCGCAGGGTAGCGCCCAACCGGATGCTGCGCCGGTTAGCGCACCCCTGGCGCCACCAACAGATCAAGGTAGCGCCCAGCCAGATTCCTCCTTGGTGCAGACAACCAAGGCTGCAACTGTCTCTCCGGCCAAACCGGTTACGAGGAAGAGCGCCCAGGAAGCCGCAGAGAAGAAGGCCGCCGAGGAGAAGGCCAAGAAAGCCACCGAGAAGAAGAAAACCGAGAAGCCCGTCACCGAGAAGCCAACAGCCAAGAAGGAAATTTCTAAGAAGCGGGCTGCCGAGATGCCGCCGCCAACATCAACTGTCCAGTCCAGTCACTGGCTATCCGCGAGCCTGACGCGGCTGCTGTCGCTGCTGCTGCATCCACCGTCTCAGATCAGCCCTGCTACCCTCCTTACATGGTGAAGGTTAGCCAGCAGCACCAGGTCGGCCTCACCACCAAGGAACAGAAACTTGCTATCCAGAAGGGGAAGAAGGCCGCCGCAGTGGACTCCAGACCCCCAGCTCCAAATCAAGACAAATCCCTCTCCATTTCTTCACGTGGGGTTCAGGACCAGGCAATAACGTCCCAGGGCCTTGAGCAAGTACTGGATCTGGTCGGCTTCATCGATGCCAAATGGGACAGCAAGGTTCTTGGCAATACGAACTGGAACGGCACGGATTTGGGCGAGATAGACCATATGCGTGTCGACTGGAACAAGGTAGACCTGGGTTACAAACCCATGACTGTCTCATCCACCTCTGCTACGCTTGCCGCCAAGATGTTTGTCCACCGCAAGAACGCCGAAGACCTTGAGCAATCCTACGCGGTAAGCTCTTACTCATCCTTTCCGAGTTGCATTTTCACTTCTCTTCTACTCGTCTTCTTTTTCTTATCCATCACCCAGTCCCCGAGATTCTGGCCGAGTAGGCGGATACTCTCTCGAGTAGCCGCCTTCTCGGGTTGAATCTCTACTACCTTGCCTGATTCTTTTTTCTCCTTTCCTTCTCAGAATAGCGTACTGAAGCGGACCGACTTGCATCGTCGGCTACTCTGGAACCATGCTATTGCCAGGAGGCGCATTGCCGCCTTGGAAAAAGAGGAGGTAGCCGCCGAGGAGGCTGATAAGGAAGTGATGAACAGCACCCTGAGGCTTTCTGAAGTTGAAGGTGCGCTTCTAGCTGCGCGGTTCTTGCGTTTGGTGTTTACGCCCGCTTCTGCTTTTTGCGCTAACTAATTTTACTTTGCAGGGAAGTTGAAGGCCCTGTCCGACGAGCACGAGAACTGCCGTGCCTTCGTCGAGAATGGCCAGGCCACCATCAAGAGATTGGAAGGTACGTTGCCGTCTTCTCGGCTTGTCTCTGTATTCCTTTCTTCGCTACTCTGTTGATCGTGCTTTGCTTTTCTCAGAAGATCATAAAAAATTTGTCGAGGAACATCAAGACTGTCTCAAGCATGCTGAGGTGAAGCAGCAACTGTCTAGCCAGGCTGTCGAGCTGATAAAAGAGCATACTACCGAGGTGGAAACTCTCCAGACTCAGCTGCAGACTGCGCTCAAAGACGCCCTCAACTTAGCAGCCGAGAAGGATGAGTTGCTTGCCGAGAAGCAGAGGAACGAAGCAGCAGCCAAAGCCAGGGAGAGAACCCTCGAGCAGGAGTGCGAGGTGCTGAAGAAGAGCAACGTTGGCCTCTTCACTCAGCTAGAGGAGCTCCGTTTGATGGAAGAGAAGCATCTAGCCAATGAGGAAACTTGGAAGAATCTGCTGCAAGGGCTGCGCTATGACTTGAACAGTAAGTGCTCCCTTTTCTCTGCGTCTCTGCTACTCGGCTGCACCTTTCTTCTCTGTTTCTCGTTTCTGATCTTCTCTCATAGCTTTTGCAGAAGTTTTCCCTGATATCGTGTCCTCTTGCGCGCCTGCCCTGGCCAAGGCCCGAACAGCATGCGCTGAGAAGGGCGAGCCCATGGACACCCGAGCAGAAATTGAAGAGAGCATCCTGGTCATGCAAGGGCAATTCTAGCGCCTAGCCGGCGTAGGCACCGATCTGGTGCGCGTTGGCTTCCAGCTCCATGAACTCTTCTGGCCCCAGGACGCCGCGCCAATGACCATCCGCGTGCTTGCTCTCAAGCTGCGCGGCGTGAAGGCCGAACTGAAGAAGTGGCGCGCCTCGGGAGCTCGGGCAGGTGCGGACATGATGCTGCTCTTCATCACCACCTGGTACGAAAACCTCAATATGCAGATTATCCGCGAGATGCGCCGAGACTCCAGGTGGGAGACGAACCCCGACTGCGTTGCTATCCGCAAGCTGGTGGCGCATGAGGTTGCCCAATATGCTGACACGGCGACCTTCATCGACGGCCTCACTGAGCCCGACACCGAGATGGAGGAGGACGAAGATGAGGAGACGGACTCGGAGGATTTGGACTTGAGCTACTTCGAATCTCCTGGTGGCAAGGCCGGGAAGGGGAAAGTTGCGGTCATTGCGGGTAGCGACGAGGAGGAGGAGGGCGAGAAGATGTCCATCAACACCGCCGCGCTCGAGTTCGGCACCTCGTCAGGAGCTGCCCTCGAAGACACCGTCAACCTTCGCGCCCAAACCACCGGCTCCACCTCCGCGACAACGCCCGTCTCAGTGGCCACGGCCACTTCAGACAAGGTAGCCACCGAGCCCAACGCCGAGGACGAAGCAGCGAAGCTTGTCGACGCCAGCCTGGAAGCGGACACAACCACTGCCACTACTGAAGATGAAACAACCAAGGCCAGCACCGAGAACACCACGTCGACCTGAGTTTATCCTGCAGCTTATTCCTTAAACACTTATCAGATCCCCGGGATGCCGGGTGCAAATGTATCAGACTATTTATGCCGTCGCTACTCATTTTTATTCCCACTTGTTATTTTCAACTTAATCAATTTATTCAGCCTGGGCTCGATGCCGGGTTACGTTATCATGCGAGTCCCCGAGTTGCATTTCTTATTCACTCTCTCTTTTCGTCTCAGCTCTACCCGCAACTTGTTGCTTTTTTGGTATTCGAGTCACAAGAGTTAAAGAGCAGAGCTGCAAATACTTAGCCGCTTAGAAACAATCATAGTAACGCAGCCCACCACTTAGCCGAAAAGATAAGACACAGAACAGAAGTAAAAACACCCTACTCGGTTCCTGCACTCTTCCTTTCCTTAGTAATTTTTCTTGTGCTCATGGACCTTTTGCTTGTTCTCTTGCTTGCCATGAAGCCGAGTTTCGGACAGCAGCAAAGTCGAAGAGTTGGCATGTAGGTTTAAACACAGTACTCAATGTACCTTTGAATTTGGAAGTAGAGCAACCGAATAGGCAAAAGGTAAAGCCGAGTAGAAACACTTAGAGCAATTTTGGACGAGGGCAGTCCCCGAGTTCAATTTCAGATTGCAGAATAGAATTTCAATCCGGATAAGAGGGTACATACACAACTTTGCTCACGAATGAAAACGACGGAGTAGAGCTACATTCCAAGGGCGCTTGGTTTCCTCTCCAGCTTTATCTGCCCTGTTCGCCTGTGGTGGGCGCGCATCTATAAGATAGTATGCGTCGTTGTGTAGCGCTTTGCTCACAATGAAAGGCCCTTCCCATGGAGGAGACAACTTGTGCATCCCGGCTGTGCGCTGCACAAGCCTAAGGACCATGTCTCCTTCTCGGAAAACCCTTGGGTTCACCTTTCGGCTATGATAACGCCGCAGGTTTTGCTGGTAGATAGCCGAGCGTGACAGAGTCAGCTCTCTTGCTTCTTCAAGCAGGTCAACGTCGTCTTCTCGAGCTTCTCTCGCCTCCACCTCAGTATAGAGGGTTACTCGGGGGGAGTCATGCTCTAGGTCTATTGGCAACACGGCCTCAGCCCCGTATACCAAGAAGAATGGTGTGTAGCCGGTTGACCGGTTAGGGGTAGTCCTTAGACTCCACAACACCGCTGGCAACTCGTCTAGCCAACACCCAGGTGTTTTCAGCAGTGGCTCAATCAATCTTGGCTTCATGCCTGCCAGTACCATGCCGTTTGCTCTTTCCACTTGTCCATTGGAGGCGGGATGCGCAACAGACGCAACATCTAGTCGGATGTGTTTATCTCTGCAAAACCGCACCATTGCCCCCTCTGCGAAGTTTGTGCCGTTGTCGGTGATGATGCTGTGCGGGTAGCCATATCTCAGGATCACATCCTTCAAGAATTTCACAGCTGTGGCCCCATCGCACTTCCGAATAGGCTTCACTTCGATCCACTTGGTGAATTTGTCCACCATAACCAGGATGTGAGTCATGTTGCCTCTAGCCGACTGGAAGGGTCCGACCATGTCCAAGCACCAAACAGCAAATGGCCAAGTGATAGGAATGGTTTTCAGCTCGGAAGCGGGCATGTGAATCTTACTCGCGAACATCTGGCAGCCATTGCACTTCCTCACGATATCCTCAGCTTGCTGCAGGGCTGTGAGCCAGTAGAAGCCATGCCGAAAAGCTTTCTTGACCAATGCCCGAGAAGAGGCGTGGTGCCCGCACTCTCCTTGGTGTATCTCTACCAGAATCTCTTCTCCTTCTGCTGGGTCCACACAACGTTGCAGCACGCCGGTGGCACTTCTTTTGTGCAGCCCTTGGATCTTCTCTGAATCTGTCTTGCAGCCACTTCATCTTCTGGCAGAGTACCGTCCCTTAGGAAGGATAATATGGGCATGGCCCAACTCGATGTCTCCCGTGTAGGAAACACTGGTTCGTCCACTTCCATTGAGACAGGCACCTCTGGTTGCTCTTTAGGGATGGGAGCACTTCTCTTGAGCCCAGATCGACTGGCAAGGACTTCCTCAATGAATGCGACAGTCCCCGGGTTAAGGACAGCAGTCCCCGAGTATGGAGTGGCAGTCCCCGAGTAAGGAGTGGTAGTCCCCGAGTAAGGAGTGGCAGTCCCCGAGTAGGGAGTGGCAGTCCCCGAGTAGGGAGTGGCAGTCCCCGAGTAAGGAGTGGCAGTCCCCGAGTAGGGAGTGGCAGTCCCCGAGTAAGGAGCGGCAGTCCCCGAGTAGGGAATGGCAGTCCCCGAGTAGAGGACGGCAGTCCCCGAGTCAGGAGCAGCAGTCCCCGGGTTTCCTGTAGCATTCTCCCAGTCAATCTCCATGGGGTCAGATTCCTCACTTGGCAGAGAAGGAACAAATATAGACTCCGAGTTGGTAGAGGGCTTGATGGATGGCTTCCTCAAGTGCTCCAAGGCAACCCCCGCCGGGATGGATTGCCGAGAAGATCCCAACTTGGACAGCTCGTCTGCCGCTTCGTTCTCTGCTCGGTGAATGTGCTGGAACTCGCAGCCCTCGAAGAATCCAGTCATAGACTGTACCAGGAAGCGATAGGATGCCATGTTGGCATCTAGAGCATCCCAAGTGCCAGAGACTTGCTGCACCATCAGATCTGAATCGCCATAGCATATAATGCGCTGCACGCCAACCTCCTTGGCTACTCGCAAACCATGCACCACTGCCTCGTACTCTGCTACGTTGTTGGATGCCTTGAAGTGAATCTGCAGCACATACTTGAGTTGATCTCGCTTGGGTGACGTAAGCACCACGCCAGCACCAAGGCCTTCCTTCACCTTCGAGCCATCAAAGTGCATTTTCCAGTAATTAGAAACTGGCGCAGGAGGTTCATACTGCACCTCGGCCCAATCTACCAGAAATTCCGCCAGAATCTGAGACTTGATGGCTTCTCTTCTCGCATACGCGGGCGCATACGCGGCCAGCTCGATTGCCCACTTGGCTACTCTGCCACTCGCCTCCTTGTTACCCATGATATCCGAGATGGGAGCAGAGCTCACAACCGTGATAGGATGCTCTTGGAAGTAATGCTTCAGCTTCTTGGCGCCCAGGTACACGCCGTATGTCATCTTCTGATAGTGCGGGTAGTTTTTCTTGGAGCTAGACAGCACTTCACTGAGATAGTACACTGGGCGCTGCACACTCTTGCCTTCTTCTTCTCGTTCCACCACAATCACCACACTGACTACTCGGTTAGTCGCGGCAATGTACAGCAGCATTGGCTCCTTGGGTAGCGGACTAGCCAAGATGGGAGCGCTAGCCAGCATTGCTTTCAGCTCGTTGAATGCCACATCCGCTTGCGGGGTCCAGACAAACTTGTCACTTTTCTTCATCAGTTGGTACAGAGGCAGGGCCTTCTCGCCCATTCGGCCCAGAAAACGGCTCAGAGATGCCAAGCAACCAGTGAACTTCTATACATCCTTCAGGGATCTCGGCAAAGACATGCTCTCAATAGCTTTTATCTTTGAAGGATTGGCTTCAATGCCCCGACTAGACACCAGGAAGCCGAGTAGCTTGCCAGCCGGGACACCAAAGGTGCATTACTCGGATTCAGCTTCATTTTGTACTTGCGTAGGTTAGCAAAGGTTTCCTCCAGGTCGGCAAGCAGAGTATGTGTTTTTTCGTTGATGACAATGTCATCTACATACACCTGCACATTCTTGCCGAGCTGGTCGTGCAAGCATTTCTGCATGCATCTCTGATAGGTTGCACCCGCATTCCTCAAGCCAAAACACATGACACGATAGCAATAAGCCCCGTATGGGGTAATGAAAACAGTCTTTATTTGATCAGCAGGATTGAGTGCAATCTGGTGGAAACCAGAGTAGGCATCTATGAAAGACAGCAGTTCACAACCAGCAGTGGAATCGATCACCTGATCGATGCGAGGTAGCGGGAAGGGATCCTTGGGGCATGCCTTGTTCAAGTCGGTGTAGTCGACACACATGCGCCAGGCAGTGGCAGCCTTGGGATCCTCCTTCTTCTTCTCGACCATGACCGGGTTGGCTAGCCAATCCGGGTGCAGCACCTCCATGATGAAATTGCTTATCAGCAGCTTGGTGATCTGGTCACCAATGGCCTTCCTTCTCTCATCTCCGAAGCGGCGCATAGCCTGCTTCACTGGCTTGGCGTCAGGACGCACATGTAATGAGTGCTCAACCAACTCCCTCGGGACTCCTGGTAGATCTTCATTGGACCAGGCGAATACATCCCGATTCTCACGGAGGAAGTGGATGAGCTCGCTTTCCTATTTCTCCGCCAACCCGGAGCCAATGATGGCTACGCGGTCGGGGAACTCGGGGTCGACCTGGACCTTCTTGGTTTCCTAAGATGCCTGGAACGCGGTCCCGTGTTGGGTACTCGGCACGCCTTGCGCGCCAGCTTGCGCGGATTGCGCCATGGCCACCACCTCATACATCTTCTTCTTCACGGCAGCAATCACCATCGACTCCGCCAACTGGGAACCAGCAGAGGCACACTCCATGGACTTCTTGTAATCACCAGAGATAGTAATTATGCCATTGGGACCAGGGATCTTCATCTTCAGATATGCAACATGAGTAGAGGCCATGAACTTGCTCAGAGCAGGCCTGCCGAGAGTAGCATGGTAAGGGCTCTGATGATCAACCACTTCGAACTGCAGGCGCTCTGTGCGGCAGTTCTCCCTGGTGCCGAATAGCACATCTATCCACACTCGGCCAATCGGGTTGCACGAGATCCCGGGCACAATGCCATGGAAAGTGGTCTTGCTGGGCAGCATCATATTCTCGGCCAGCCCAAGCTTCTCGAGTGTGTCTTTGTACACGATGTTGATGCTGCTGCCGTTGTCGATTAGCACCTTGTTGAACCTCACATTCTTCTCGGGACCCAGGAAGGTAGGATCCAACACCAAGGCGTAGCTACCCGGGTTGGGCATCACCTTGGGATGATCTACTCGGGACCACCTGATCTCCTGGTCACACCAATACATGTAGTGAGGGACAGCAGGAATCACTGCATTGACCTCCATGGCGCGCCTGTGCTGTGATTGCTTGTCGACTGGCTCAGAGGTGAAGATCATGTAGCTCTCGTGGTGCTCTTGGTACTGGTTGGAGCCTCCGCCCCCATTGTTGTCGTTGTTGTTGTTGCCCTGGTAGTTGTTGTTGCCTCTGTTGTTGTTGTTGCGGTTGTAGTTGTTGTTGTTGCGGTAGCTCTCATTGTTGAAGTGACGGTTGGCTCCTAAAGCCACTTGGTTCACATTTTCTCTTCTCGGGAACACGGGCGGCCGAGCTGCGGGTGCGCGAGTAGGCTGCACATTGGCGTTGACCGCTGGCAGAGGAGGAGGAGGCAGGCCATCATTCTTGATCACATCCCACCACTCGCACTGCAGAGTAGTGTGGTTGGCAGGCCTTGAGGGGTGGTGAGTGTGAAAACTGCATGGGCCATCCTTCATGTCGTCAAAGACAAACTTTCTCGGCTGCTCGGAGTTGCCGCTACCCGACTGAGGAGCGCGGAATGGTTTCTTGTTGCCTTGGCCCTGGTTCTGGTTCTGCCCGTAGGCTCCAGCAGGTTTGTGCCTTTGGCTACCACCAGCTCCAACAGTCACTGCATTCGCCTCTTCAGGGTCATACCGAGTATCTATTCGGTCACCCCTGCGCTTGTTGCGGAACTCGTTGCGCTTGTTGTTGCTGAAGTTTCTTCTCGGCTCAGAGGAGTCCATCAGGGGCTGAGTAGGATCACCGAGTGCGTACTGATCCGCAATCTTGATGGTCTCCGCCAGAGTGTTTGGCATCTCCCTCTGCAACCTCTGCCACAACATGCTTCCATGCCTGCATCCCTGCGCAAACCAAGTGATGGCCTGGGCTTCATTCACACCTTCACAGGTGTTCCTCAACGTACTCCACCGAGTAAGGTACTCGCGGTCCGTCTCATCTTCTCGCTGCCTGCAAGCGGACAGCTGCTGTGGCCTATTCGGCCTCTCGTAAGTGCTCGTGAAGTTGCTGATGAAGGCGTCCGAGAAGTCCAGCCAGCAATTGATGTTGTTCTTGGGCAAGTTGTTGAGCCAAGTGCGAGCTGGACCCTCTAGCATCTGCGGGACATAGCACACCGCCCATCTCCTATTGCCGTTCGCGATATGAACCGCGGTGACATAGTCATTGAGCCAATCTTCCGGCTTGGTGCTGCCGTTGTAGATCTTGGTGCCCCTCGCGAGCTGGAAGTTCTTCACGGACGGCTCGTTCATGATGCATGGGCCAAAGCACTCGGGACCAGGAGGACCCGTGTTCTCCAGTCGGGCTGACAAGTTGATCCGGTCCAGCTGATGCCTCGCATCTCCAGGCGCCAACACGCGCTCGCCAACACGGTCCAGAATGTCATAGCCTGCCATCTCCATGGCCAAGTAGCCGTCATCATATCTGTCCACCTGCACAGCTGCAGGCTGCTCCACCGGGTTGGCGACTGGCGCCACTTCGCGCGGCTGCTGCCTCTGCCGAGTAGGCTGAGCAGCGGGACGCTGAGAAGGACCTGGGCGCGCTCCACCTCGGGCCTGGCTTTGAGCTTGATGGGCTTGGGAGCCTGCTCTTGCAGCGTTGTGTTCCTGCCCGGGCTGCTGCGGCACAGCAAGCTGTCTCGCGGCAGCAGCCGGGTCATACACCTGCATTTGCCTATCCCTGGCGGAACGTCCGCTGCGGCTCTTCTCGCGGCTGGGGTGCGGAGACGAGGCCTGATCGTTAGATCTAGCCGCGTGCGAGTGCACCACCTGCGAAGCTCCAGCACCCGGGTTGGCCTTCCGGAACTCCTCATTCTGCCTAGCAGCCTCTAACACCAACTCGTTGAGCCTCTCTTGCTGCCTAACGCGCGCGTCGCCGTCGAGACGAGGCAACTCGGCGGCTACAGCCTCAGCAGCTCTAAGTGTCTTGGCGGGTGTGCTGTATCTAGGCCTAGTGGAAGTGTTTGCGGTGGCGGACTGAGCGGGAACCTCTACGACTGTCGCCATCTCGGCACCAAGGTTACGCCGCGTGGCGCCTACCCTGCTAGCTCTCCTAGTGACTGGCGTGAAGCCGTGAGCCTTGTTGTACTCAAGCTGGTCTAGACTCAACTCAAGCCTGATCTTGTCCAACTCTGCCTGCTCGGCGAGCAGCTCCTGGCGTTGCCGCTCGAGCTGCTCCTTCATGCTCAGGAGCTCGAGGTCGGTGGGAGGCGGCATGCCATTCCGCCCAGCCGACGCGGGAATGGTTGGAGTGGTGGAGGGAGAGAGGTTGCAGTCCTTCTCGTAAGGCATGTGGGTCCTGCCACCAGCGCTCGAGGCAGCAAGATCCTCGACGACGGCCGCGGCGCCAGTAGCAGCTGCGCCGGCGTTTGCCGCCAAGCCGGTCACCATCACCTCAGCGCGGTCCGCAGAACGGCGCGCAGGCCTTCCGCGAGCAGTGATCACAGCAGGAGGATCCTCCGCGTCATGCACCAGCTCGGGGTAGTCGCGGTCGATGACGGTGGCGACGTAGACGAGGTGCGCGCCGAAGGAGATCACCGTGCCGCCCTGCGGCATGGCCTTGCCACCGAAATCTCTTGCGTTGTCGGTGACGAAGTCGAAGGAGCCGAATCTGTGGACAAGGCCACAGACTACGCGCTCCGCTGAAGAAGATCCCGTCCGAACAGAAACTCCAGCCAGCGCCGCTGGTTGCCCCACGGTGGGCGCCAACTGTCGTGGTGGTGTCACGGCAGATGCCATAGGATGGCTAAGGATGTGGGAACGATGGACGCTGGAGGTGCTCGGGTTGGGATCACGCGACGAGTAGGCGCGTGAGGTGAAGATCAAACACTGCAAACAACACGATCTACCCAGGTTCAGGGCCCTCGTGAGGAGGTAAAACCCCTACTCCTGCCTTTCTCTATGTATTCCGGTGTCTCACCGAGTAGCCACAGTACAAGTGTTCTTGCTACCGAGTAGCCACTCTTCTCTCTCCGGGGAGGATTAGGTCAAGAATCTCTACGTGTGAAGCATTCGTGTCTCGCATGCCTCGCGCAGGAGGCGGCTGGGCACCTTATATACCCGGTGCCCTGCCGGATACAGCCAAATACAACAAGTGTCGACATTGTGTGCACATCGTCCTTCTTCCGAGTTCCTGCTGACAGCTTTGGCTTCTAAGCTTGTCCTGATGCAGAAAGTCGTTGGGCAAAACCAAGTAACCAGTCTGTTATCACTGTGCGAACACAGAGTAGGTCCCCCCTATCCTGCGACGCCCTGCTGCCACACTGTCGCTGTCAGGCACGCCGTCCCCAGATGAACAGTGCTGTGAACAGTGCCAAGTACGGACCCGGGATACGCGGGATCCTGTGTCAGAACGGCTCCTTTGACTTCAGGCCCGAGTAGGTGAAAGAACATAGGTTCTAAATCCTGTTTTGAGTGCTTGATTACAACATATAGATAGACTAATGTGCTTTGCTAAGTGTACTCAGAAAATATCGACCCGCAAATGTCTTACAAGGTTCAGCAATGTGTGAGAAAAAGTTACGGGAAAAGACGAGAAAAAGGAGAAAAGAAACGGCGAAGAAAAAGGGTGAAAAGAAGAAGGCAAAGGGGTGGCCGGCCTCCTGGCCAGCCCCAGGCCGGCCTCCAGGCCGGAGCGCTCGGGTGGGGGGCCGGCCTCGCCTCTCTGCCCCCGCCGGCCCCAGGCCGGCCTCCAGGCCGGGGCGCTCGGGTGGGGGGCCGGCCTCGCCCCTCTGCCCACGCCGGCCCCAGGCCGGCCTCCAGGCCGGGGCGCCCGGGTAGGGGTCCGGCCTCCCCCCAGCTCCACGCCGGCCCCAGGCCGGGCTGGCCGCGCCCACGCCGGCCTCCCCTGGCTCCCACGCCGGCCCCAGGCCGACCCCCAGGCTGGGGTGGGTTTGGCCCGGCCCTGGTTGCCTCCAGGCCGGCCAGGCCGGCCCCTAGGCCGGGGTGGGGCGCAGGAAAGGTGAAATGACCCCTAACGGCCGTATTTTCGACGTTGGTATAAATACATCGCCTCCACCTACCTCATTGCTTGGTCAATCACACCCACACTCTCTCTCAACACCATTGATTGACCAAGCTCAAGCTCAAGAACAAGATCTCCACAAATCCCCAACCAAAGCTCGTGATACTTTGGGATTTGAAGGAGACACCCCCGATCTACAACTCCACCGAGCCGATTAGGAATCCACCCACTCATCCCATAGGGATCTTGTCATTCTTAGTTCATTGGAGCTAGGAATCTTGTTGCTCTTAGTCATCGGAGCTCGGAGCCTTGTTGATATCCCCGGTGCTTTTGTGCCCGTGGATCTTGCTTCTCGGAGTCTTGGCGGCTCTCGGGATTTGGTGAGGACCCTCCAATCTTGTGGAGTGTGCCTCATCCTTGTAAAGGTTCTAGTTGTCAACCTCAACGGCAACATAGTGATTCGAGCCTATCCACATCGGTGGAAGGACTCGAAGGAGATACGGTGTGGCATTTAAGGCCTACTCGGTGTTCCACTTTGGTGGCACCGCACCGCTCCAACGGAGATTAGCTTCCATTGGGAAGTGAACTTCGGGATAAATCTCCGCGTCATTATGTTCGGTTATTCCTCAACTTACCTTTACTTGTTACTCCTAGCTTAGTCATATTGCTCACCTTGTGCTAGTCGTAATTGCTCAACATATAGGATTGTCCATCTAGTCGCATACTCTAGATAATCTATATTTGAGCTTTGCCTTGTTAACTTGAAAAAGAAGTTAAAATTTGTAGTTAACCTATTCACCCCCCCCCTCTAGTTAACCTCTCGATCCTTCAATTGGTATCAGAGGCTCGTCTCTTTATAAAAGGCTTTACCGCCTAAAGAGGAGGTGAGGATGGCCGATGATCCGTCACCATGGATGGGATTCAAAAGCTAATCCAAGCTATGATTGAATCTTCCGAGAAGAAGATGGAGGGACTAATAAAAGAATTGACATCTCCATCTAAGCAACCTAGTGAAAAGATTATCTTAGATGAACATGGAAATCCCTTGCCAACTAAAGAAGGAAGTGATACAACTTCACCTTTAATAATGGTGCACCATCAAATGGTAGTGGTGGCAATTCTTTTGGCTATGCATACAACAATGCTCCTAATGTTCAACATCCGCATGTTTCTAATCTTGGTCCACCTCCTTTGGTGGATCGGCATCGTTTACTAATTGGAAAGCTTCCATGAAGTCTTACATGTGCAGCTCTTCAATGCAAATATGGAGAATTGTTGAAAAAGGGTATGAGCCAAAGGACCCGCAAATCTAAGCTCAAGTGACATCATAGATGAGCAACTCAACGCTCATGCTTTGCACATGTTGGAGAGGGCAATGGAAAAGGAAGGAGTTGAGCACATTCGGTCCTTCACTAGTGCAAAGAAAGCTTATGATGGTCTTGTTGATATGTTTGACGGCAATGTCAACCTCCAAAGGTCCAAGAGGTCAATCATTCAAAGAAAAGTTGAACAATTTCATTTGGGCGATGGAGAGAACATAGAAGACATGTTTAGAAGACTCAAGGCTCTTGTAAATGATATGAGAGATAGTGGATTCACGGATTGTATGGAGAATTGGGTCAAGGAGAAATTCCTACTCACCTTGATGCCATACAATGAAAACATGGTGATGAATGTACAAGCAAGGGCCGACTATTTGGACCTATCCCCAATGATGTCTTAGGTCTTTTTTATCACTCTCAAGGTCATGAAACAAACCTCCGATGATGTCATGGCCCGTGTGAACGGAGCAAAGAAAGCATCTCTTGCCTTGAAGGCCAAGGTCATTCCCCATGAAGATAATGACTCGAGTGATGATGGTGGCTCTACGCATGAGGTCTCCGAGAAAGAAATGAGGACATCACATGAAGAATGCTTGGCTCTTGCTCAAACAAGTGGTGGAAGAAAGGAGACTTTAGATCCAATGCCACCAAGAACAAAGGAAAGGAATCCTCGAGCACGAAGAAAGCAAGAACTGCTTCAATTGTGGAGATTCCGAGCACTTCGTTGCCGAGTGTCCCTTCAAGAGTAGAATTGAGAATGGAGGAAGACTTATCAAGAAATCCACCTTCATTCCCAAGTCCAAGAACTTCATCAAGAGAGGCCCTCCTAGGGCAATGATTGCTAAAGAAGTCGAGTACACCTCCGGTGGTGAAGAGAGTGATGGTGAAGTCGAACAAGTAGGTATGGCGGCCATGGCTAGGGGCGTCATACCTCCTAACTTAAGCTCTCTCTTATCCAACCCAAATGACAACAAGGGCCCCTCGATTCACAAGTGCTTCATGGCCAAGGGTACCCCCAAAGGTGACTCCTACACTTAAAACTTGCTAACTCCTCTATTCCTTCACTACTAAATTGTGTCGAGGAAGACCCCTTGACAACTTTGTTGAAAAACTAGAAGGAGAAACTAAATCCATCTTTGTCTCTCTCATGGATCAATTAAGTGAGGCACATGGCCTCATTGATGAACATGAGGAGAGAATAATGTTACTTGAAAAGTTTGCTCGTGATGATGCTAATAAAATTGAGGAGCTTGAGAAAGCTCTATATGAATCACATTGCCTTAAAGAAAGCATTGAAGAACCTTTGCAATTGGACATAGCTAAAGTTAAACTTGATTGTCAACATGCTTTTGCTAAGGTAACGGAATTCATGAGTTTAAATGATGCAACTAACCAAGGGTATAATGAACTCATTAAGGATTTTGATAAGCTTAAAATTGATCATCGTACTATCTCAAATGAGCTCAAAACCTTAAAAGGAGTTAGAATTGTGAATGAAAACTCTTGTGCTACTAACCCTTTGTGTGTCAAGGCAACTCTCATTGAGGAGAACATAGGTTGAAGGAACAACTCAACAAAGGCCTTGCCACATGCATCCAAGGCCAAAAGAACCTCAATGATCTTTTGAGTAATCATAAGAGAGTTGTTGGTAAAGAAGGCCTTGGTTTTGGTTCCACATCGAAGGTGGCCTACAAGAAGAAGTCAACTCCCTCCACTAATTCTATTGTTTTTGTGAAGGAGGGGGAGTTGGCTAATGAGGAAGATGAGTTTGATATTATTGCTAAAAGTATTGTTTCTAGGAACATTACAACTCACAACAACTTTGCGGGAAAGTATAACCCATCCTATGTGCTTCTAAAATCTACTAATGGTCATGTTTATGCAAAGTATGTAGGCACCCCATACGGTGATGATTACAAGCATGCTATTTGGGTTCCCAAGACCCTTGTGACTAACAAAAAAGGACCCATCCAAAAAGGGGTACCTAAGACAAGAAGTTGATTCATTGTAGGGTTGCATTTCCGGTGGAATATCATGGATGATTGATAGCGGTTGTTCCGCACACATGACCGGAAGCAAAGAAGTATTAGAAGACTTGAAACTCCAACTTCTCAAGTTTGCTCATGTAACTATTGGTGATCTCTCACAACTTAAGGTATTGGGGACATGGCAAGGTGGTCATTTTCCGGATTCATCCATTGAGAAAGTCCTCCTTGTTGATCCCTTGGCTAATCTTCTTTCCGTCTTGCAGCTTTGTGAATGCAATTTACATGTGTATTTGGGCGTCACCATGTGCTTGTCCTTCACACTATTTCTCTTAAAGTAGCCTTTGTTGGATTTGTGGAAAACGGTATGTATGTAGTGGATTTCTCGAAAGAAACTACACATATCGCCACATGTCTAATGGCTAAATCCGATGTGGGGTGGCTTTGGCATCGTCGCCTAGGCCACGTCGGTATGAGAAATCTACAAACTCTTGTGAAGGGTGAGCATGTGGTAGGACTAACAAGTGTGAATTTTTTCAAAGATCGTCCTTGTAGCTCTTGTATTGCCGAAAAGATGCATGAGAAGAATCATCCTAAGACATCAATCATCGCCACAACAAGACCTTTTGAGCGCATTCACATGGACCTATTTGGTCCTCCCACATATGATAGTCTTGGTGGCAAGAAATATTGTTTGGTTATTGTTGATGATTATACAAGATACACTTGGGTTTTATATATCAAGAAGAAGAGTGAAACTCAAGAAAGATTTATTACTTGGGCTACCGAAGTGCAACGCCAATATGACACCATGATCTTATCCATTAGGAGTGACAATGATTCCGAGTTCAAGAACTACACCATGGATGAATTCTTGGGTAATGAGGGGATAAGACATCAATATTCCGCCGCGTACACCCCTCAACAAAATGGTGTTGCGGAGAGGAAGAATCGCACACTTATTGATATGGCAAGAACTATGATGGCCGAGTTCAAATCCCATATAACTTTTGGGCCGAAGCTATCAACACCGCTTGTCATCTATCTAACCGACTCTTCCTTCGTCCGATGATTGGCATGACTCCATATGAGCTTCTAACCGGTAACAAACCCAACCTCTCATATCTTCGAGTTTTTGGGTGCAAATGCCAAGTATACATAAAAGGAACTAGATTGTCTAAATTTGATGCTAGAACATTTGAAGGTATTTTTGTTGGTTATGCCACGAACTCCCACACTTATAGAGTCTACAACATATCCACCGGGTGTGTTGAAGAATCTATGAATGTGGAATTTCATGAGGATAATGGCTCCCAAGTGGAGCAAATTGATTGTGATGATGTAGGTGATGAACCATCCTCCATAGCCATAGGAAGAATGGGTGTAGGTCCACTTATACCCATTGAGGGACACCTTGTGGCAAATGAGGATGGAACTAGCTCTACGCAAGTGGAGCCCTCTACATCAACCACCAATCAAATGGTAAACCAAGAACAAGAAGAAGATCTTAATGTGGATATCTCCCATCAAGAAAATGATCAAGATCCACCCAATGATAATGGTGGAAGTGGTCTTGGTGATACTTCACCAAGAACTCCAATAAGGGTGGACAATGGTCTTGATGAAGGAAATGATGAGGATGTCCCACCAAATGAACATCCCGATGATGCTCTAGTTCGTATCATGTCTCGTCAGGCATCAAGATTGCAACAAAAGTCACTATATCAAAAGAATATCATTGGTGGCTTGGGAAGAAGTGTCTCAACTCGTGGACAAGTACTTAAGTTTTGTGGTATTCATTCATATGTCTCTCATGTTGAACCCATCAAAGTATATGATGCTCTTGAAGATGAAGATTGGGTTCAAGCTATGCATGAAGAGCTCCATAATTTTGAAAGGAACAAAGTATGGTCTCTAGTGGAAAGACCCAAGGATCACAATATCATTGGAACTAAATGGGTGTTCAAGAATAAGCAAGATTCTCATGGGCAAGTGATTCGCAACAAAGCACGATTGGTTGCTCAAGGCTACTCTCAAGTCGAAGGACTTGACTACGGTGAAACTTTCGCTCCCGTAGCTAGGCTTGAATCCATTCGTATATTACTTGCATTTGCCACTAGTCATAACTTCATCTTGCATCAAATGGATGTTAAAAGTGCCTTTCTAAATGGACCTTTAAATGAAATGGTGTATGTTAAACAACCTCCGGGATTCGAGGATCCCAAGTATCCTAACCATGTCTACTTCCTCCATAAGGCTTTGTATGGCCTCAAACAAGCCCCACGTGCTTGGTATGATCACTTAAAGGAGTTCTCAGTAGATCGTGGTTTCGTGCTTGGGGTAATTGATCCCACTCTCTTTACCAAAAGTGTAGATGGACATTTCTTTGTATGCCAAGTATATGTTGATGATATTTTTTTTGGATCCTCTAACGTGAGTTTTGTAGATCAATTTGCCAAACTAATGACAAGTGAATTTGAGATGTCTATGATGGGAGAATTAAAATTCTTTCTAGGTTTTGAGATCAAGCAATATCATGAAGGGACTTTCATTTGTCAAGCCAAATATATTCAAGACATGCTCAAGAAATTCGATATGATAAATGCCAAACCATTACCTTATCCAATGCCTACAACCACAAATCTCTCTTTGGATCATGAAGGTATACCGGTAGACCCCAAACTTTATCGATCCATCATTGGATCTTTGCTTTACCTTTGTGCATCTAGACCGGACATTATGTTTAGTGTGGGTTTGTGTGCGAGATTTCAATCTAACCCCAAGGAAAGCCATATGATTGCGGTCAAGAGGATTCTTAGGTACTTGGTTGACACTCCAACTCATGGTCTTTGGTATCCATCAAACACAACTTTTGATCTTGTGGGATACTCGGATGCGGATTGGGGAGGTGACAAGGTGGATAGAAAATCAACCTCGGGTGCTTGCCAATTTCTTGGTAGGTCTCTCGTGTGTTGGTCTTCCAAGAAGAAAAATTGTATTGCCACCTCCTCCACGGAAGCGGAGTATATCTCCGCCGCAAGTTGTTGTTCTCAACTCTTATGGATGAGGCAATGTCTTAAGGATTTTGGAATTAAGATTAAGACAATGCCTCTTTCATGTGATAATGAGAGTGCCATTAAGATTGGTCACAATACGGTACTTCATGGCAAGACCAAGCATATTGAGATTCGGTATCATTTTATTCGGGATCATGTGGCAAATGGCGATATCTCACTCTCTTATGTCAACACTAAAGATCAACTTGCCGACATCCTTACCAAGCCTCTAGATGTGAAGAGATTCAAGGAATTGAGGAGTGAGCTCAACATCATATGTGCAAGCAATTTTAGTTGATTGAAAATCTTGCATACACACCCCTACTAGACTCCTATTTGGATTTAGATGCACGCATAGACATAGGGGGAGTGTAGCTCAATCAATGAGCCAACACTACCTTTATAATGCATAAATAAACAAATCATGCCTAAATGATCATTTTTAATGACATCATGTGCTTCAATGATGAGTCTCGACAATGCACCCAAGATACACATATCGCGACATATCGAACATACTCATACATGGTGGCTACCGCCACCGCCAATTTTCAATAAGACTTTTGTGTTCGAATGGTCACTCATTTGCCTTTCCACTTGTTTTCATATTTCATTGGTATCCAATGTTGCTCATTCGTTTTTTTTTCATTGGATACAAGTGAAAACATCATATGCATGTCATCATCCTCATCTCATTCGTGCACATGGTCAAATAAAATTGCTCGAAGAAACAAACACGTTTTGGTTGCTAGAACATATTTCACGAAAATCGTTGAATTAGAATATTTTTTTGTGGTATTTTTATTGCGTGTTGTGGGTTGATAGTTGGGAAGGTTCATTTTTGTCTTTAAGTTTTTTTTACAAAAAAAAAAAAAAAAAAAACACACAGCGCGCGCATACCCCACCCCGGCCCCAGCTGCTGCCGAGCCGGCCCCAGGCCGGGGCGCTCGGCCACCATGCCGGCCTCGAGCTGCCGCCGTGCCGGCCCCAGGCCGGGGTGCAGGCCGGGGCGCTCGGCCCCCATGCCGGCCTCGCGGCCGGCCCCGCCCTGCCGCGCACCGGCCCCAGGCCGGGCTGCCCGCCCCGCACACGCGCCGCGCCGGCCTGGCCGGCCACCCGCCCGGCCCCAGGCCGGGGTGGGCGCTGCCCCACCCCCACACGCACAAACACACGCACCCGCCCCCTCCCCTACCCCAACCGCCCCCACTCTCCTTCTTCCTCCTCTTCACCCTCCATTAGAGCACCTTGGTGCTCTTGCCTCCCCCATCCCCACCACCCAAATTCACGGATCCGCAAGCCCTCGGTCCTCTCCTCCCTCTCCTCCACACGGAATTCTCACTAACCCCTTATTGGAGGAGATCGGGACACTTGTTTCTCTAGTACTTTTTGTTTGAGATGGCTTCGAACTCGGGTAAATTTCCTTGGGCTTCTCTATGTTTTAGGTGTATGTGAGTACTCTCTCTAGGTGTGCTAGTACTAGTGTTCATGTGCTAGATCTTTTGTTTCCCTCTATTCAAGATTAGGGTTCATACCACCTTGTTCTATTGTGTTTTGTTCATGACATGTGTACCATAGATTCTTATGCTTATGCCATGATGTTGCTCCTAGTCCTATGATACCATGTCTCACCTAGCCTTGCACATCCACTTCATAATTGGCCATGACTACATATTAATCTTTTCCTATTATTGATACAATTGTTCTATCATTGTGACCTAATGAGTATGATATAACTTAAATATCTTTACATCCTCATGATCGTTCGAATGCTTAAATGCCAAATATTTTGTTTCACATCAAACAATTCTATCCACATGATATGATCATATGCAAACACCCCTCATCTTGTTTTCACTAACTTTTGGGCTAGTATTTCGTTTCCATGTCGTTGTCCCATAGATTCATGGTTTAATTATTTCTTGTCCCCTAAACAACGACCATGTGCACTCATTATCATGCTCCATCTCCATGCATCATATGTTTCAGGTGATTCTCCTCCCCACGATGATGCCTCTCGCTCTCTCCGTCCTCGCACCTCTCGCAAGAAGAGTGCCTTGGAGGTTGCTGGTTCCACTCCCTCACGGAGAAATGCTCCCACCCTTCCAATCAATCCGAAGGAGCCCGTGATCAGAAACTGGGGTGGCCTCAGTACCGCTGATTTTGAGGAAGCTAGGCTGAAATTTAATCCTTATGAGTTTGGTCAAAGGACGTGCACGGATCCTCTGTTTTATTGCAAGATGCATCAAGTCATGCATGAATTTATTCTTGGCAAGCTACAGCACACTCACGTGGATCAACACTTCTTTGACATTGAGTATACTCGCAACAAGTGGCCTGAAGTTATGACCATCATGGACTACCACAACATCACTCCTCTCATGGGTGACACACTTGCTCATCCGTTCTCTCCAGAGTTGCTCAGGGAGTTCTACTCCACCGTTCACTTCTCCTCTGGTGGTCCCACGCGTCTCCCGCGTACTTTGATATGGATGAGCGGTGGCACCAAGTGTGAGGCTACTATGGATGAGTTTGGTGCTATCTTGGGTATCCCCGAATATCATTTTGACTATACATACTATTTCCGCATTCATGGGGAGTCCAACAAGATTATGAAGGCCAAGGATGGGATTCGTCATTGCTATCCCGACGGTACCGGCACCGTGCATATTCCTAAGATCAAGTTATTCTCTGAGCATTGGTACATGATACACGCCATTCTTTGCAACACTATCAACGCCAAATATGGTGAGAAGGGCGAGGTACGCAAGTGGATGATCAACCTTATCTTCCACATTGAGTCTCGGATGCAAGCAAAGAAGCAATTGGATGTACTGGACTACATGTGGCAGGAGATGCAGAATGTGGTTAAGGAGAAGCGGGTGCCCATCTATGGCTCATACATTCAGCGTCTTATTGAGACCCGCATCCCCGAAGGTCTCCTCAACAACTATGCCACAGTGACTCCAAAGAAGAACATTCTTATGTATGATGCTCCCATTGAGACTGCTCATGAGCCAAGGCCTAAGCGCACCCGCACCGAGTCAGTTACTCGCCGCTCTACTTCACCTTCTCCTGCTCCTGAGACATTTAATCTTAAGAAGATTCTTCAGAAGATGAATTGCTTCTTCATTGATAAGCAACATCAAGATTATGAGGCCTATCGCAAAGGGAAGGCCTCTAGTCGCCGTCAGCGCGCCATCCAAACTGCCCTCAAGATTCCTCTTAGTCCTTCCAGCTCCGACGAGATTGCCGAGGAGAAGTGGAAGTCTAAGCATACTTATTGGTGTGGAGATGATGTTAGTTCTCTCGGCTCTTTTGCGGGGCCCTACACCACCGCTGAGGCTAGCTCCAGTCAGGTTCCTCCAGAGGGCTTCCATGAGGATGAGGATGAGGAGGAGATGGGCGACGAGTGATCGGGTTGCATTTTTTTCTCCCTTTTTGGTGTATGATGCCAAGGGGGAGAAACACTCACGCATAGCATTGCATCACATGCATTCATTTGTGTCTTATCTTCGTGATTTGCTTTTTAGTTGAAACTATTTGTGTGGTTTGTGAACCTTGGTGTTATTGTAAGACTATGTCTTTAATTATCTATCGTACTCTCTATTATGTGTGTGACAATGGTTATTGAAGATCATAACAAGATTATCAAGTTATTTCATCCACTCACTATTTCAATGAGTTGAAGCCATATTGAGGGAAGTTATTATTCGTAAGAAGAATGGTATAGTAAGATCTTCTTAGTAGTAAACATTATTGTTCATACATGTATATCTTCAAGGGTAAACATCATGGTTGAACTAATTTCTTGCACCTCACATAAATATGTTATAGTCTCAACATCATCATGATTATCAAATATACATGTCAATTGCTATGGGCACACAAATAGGGGGAGTACGAATATATGTTATTTCTCTCACAAATAGCCATGCAAAATTATCTATTATGCAAATCTGTATGTTGTCATCAGACATCAAAAAGGGGGAGATTGAAAGAACATAGGTTCTAAATCCTGTTTTGAGTGCTTGATTACAACATATAGATAGACTAATGTGCTTTGCTAAGTGTACTCAGAAAATATCGACCCGCAAATGTCTTACAAGGTTCAGCAATGTGTGAGAAAAAGTTACGGGAAAAGACGAGAAAAAGGAGAAAAGAAACGGCGAAGAAAAAGGGTGAAAAGAAGAAGGCAAAGGGGTGGCCGGCCTCCTGGCCAGCCCCAGGCCGGCCTCCAGGCCGGAGCGCTCGGGTGGGGGGCCGGCCTCGCCTCTCTGCCCCCGCCGGCCCCAGGCCGGCCTCCAGGCCGGGGCGCTCGGGTGGGGGGCCGGCCTCGCCCCTCTGCCCACGCCGGCCCCAGGCCGGGCTGGCCGCGCCCACGCCGGCCTCCCCTGGCTCCCACGCCGGCCCCAGGCCGGCCCCCAGGCCGGGGTGGGTTTGGCCCGGCCCTGGTTGCCTCCAGGCCGGCCAGGCCGGCCCCTAGGCCGGGGTGGGGCGCAGGAAAGGTGAAATGACCCCTAACGGCCGTATTTTCGACGTTGGTATAAATACATCGCCTCCACCTACCTCATTGCTTGGTCAATCCCACCCACACTCTCTCTCAACACCATTGATTGACCAAGCTCAAGCTCAAGAACAAGATCTCCACAAATCCCCAACCAAAGCTCGTGATACTTTGGGATTTGAAGGAGACACCCCCGATCTACAACTCCACCGAGCCGATTAGGAATCCACCCACTCATCCCATAGGGATCTTGTCATTCTTAGTTCATTGGAGCTAGGAATCTTGTTGCTCTTAGTTCATCGGAGCTCGGAGCCTTGTTGATATCCCCGGTGCTTTTGTGCCCGTGGATCTTGCTTCTCGGAGTCTTGGCGGCTCTCGGGATTTGGTGAGGACCCTCCAATCTTGTGGAGTGTGCCTCATCCTTGTAAAGGTTCTAGTTGTCAACCTCAACGGCAACATAGTGATTCGAGCCTATCCACATCGGTGGAAGGACTCGAAGGAGATACGGTGTGGCATTTAAGGCCTACTCGGTGTTCCACTTTGGTGGCACCGCACCGCTCCAACGGAGATTAGCTTCCATTGGGAAGTGAACTTCGGGATAAATCTCCGCGTCATTATGTTCGGTTATTCCTCAACTTACCTTTACTTGTTACTCCTAGCTTAGTCATATTGCTCACCTTGTGCTAGTCGTAATTGCTCAACATATAGGATTGTCCATCTAGTCGCATACTCTAGATAATCTATATTTGAGCTTTGCCTTGTTAACTTGAAAAAGAAGTTAAAATTTGTAGTTAACCTATTCACCCCCCCCCCTCTAGTTAACCTCTCGATCCTTCAGTAGGTTCCCGCCAGTTTTGCTCGGGCCAACTCTTCTACTCGAACAGATATAACTTGCTTGATATCTCCTTCTGGTCATCTTTTTGTGAGACCGAGTAGCAGTCGACCGGGTAGCAAGTACCGGGTAGGCGGCTACTCGACCAAACCTCTATTCTGAATATTGCCTTTACCACTTGCCTTTACCCTACTCGGGGGTAACCCTTCGACAACTCAATTGGGGGCTCCCAACTCTTCTTGAATCACCACTAGTGACAAGAAGCCTAGGTTCTCCACATGAGGAAACCCTAGGCAAAGATCTCTCAAGTAAATGAGAGGGGAAATGAAATCCGGTTAGTGAAGATGTAGATCCGGTGGTCCTCCTCCAATCTTCAAAGTTTCAACAAGTTTGGGTGGAGGAAGAGTGAGATATAGCTTGGTGGGTGAGCTCAATTAATGGAGTCTTCAATGCAGGAGAGAGCTAACCCTTGGGGAAGAAAGGGAGGCCCTATTTATAGGCCCCACCAAACTAGCCGTTTTTCTGCCCAAAATGCGACTAGGCCGGATTAGTCCGGAATATTCTGGACCCCGGAATAATCCGGAGCAATCCGGATTGCAACAGAGACTTTTCCCGTTATGGCCGGAATGGCCCCGGAATGATTCCGGATGCCAACAGAGACTTTTCCCGTTGAGGCCGGAATGGCCCCAGAATATTCCGGATCCCGGAATCATCCGTGACGGGGAGATGATAACCCGGTAGGCCAAACTCCAAGGAGTAACCCGGCCCAAAGGACGGTGCGCAGGATCCGGCTAAGGATAAGGAAGCTTGTGGAAGGCCCAAGTTTGTAGGCCCAGTAATCCGGGTTGTGGGTTACTGTAAAGGAAAGCTAGGGTTTGTGCGCCGTGTCCGGGTAAGATCCAGGATGCGCCTTGGGGAATAAGCCAGGGGGTACGGGTGCTTTATAAACCGACCCCCCAGTCTAGTTTTAGACAGAGATCTTAGAACCCTAGCAATAGCGCTTGGTATCGAGCATCTAGTGTAATCCAGAGTTGAGTTGTTATATCAAGATCGGAGACTCGGCGACTTTGATTGCCGGCTACCAGATCGAATTGCACCATGTTTTCCTCTGAGCTAAACCCTCTCCCAAACACCTGTGTCGTCTTGCCCCAAGATCAGTTACCCCCGGTAACATCTGCCGTGATTATCCCACGACAGTTGGCGCCCACCGTGATTAAATCCGGTTGTAACAGAACAATTCCCCGTTGAGGACGGATTGTTCCAGACTGATTCCGGCACCCGGATTGGCCCGAAATATTCCGGGCTGCACTTTGTAGCTCTGTTTCAGGCCATAAAAAAATCCGTTGATCTTCGATTTCTTCACCATTTCTTCGACACCGTATACGTGCTGATTTAAGACCAAATCCTTTGACAAAGTAGCACATACGGTTAGTAACTTCTTTATGTTGTTAACAAACACACAAAACATCGATATATCGAGAATGCACTTTCAGTATCTCCTCCAAAGATTCCTTGGATATTTCTTGAGAATCACCTTCTACATAGGAGACATGTCCATCTTCATCTTGGCCTTGATCATCAATGGGTGAAGGATCACCACTAGGTTGGTCTCTCTCAACAATGATGGGACTTTGATCATGACTTTGGTGAGTAGCTTGGCCTTGATCACTTGTTTGACTTTGATCATTAGCTTGGCCTTGATCACTTGCTTGACCTTGATCATTAGCTTGAGGGCTTGGTGCATCTTGTTGGGTAGCTTGTGTATCAATGGGTGTAATCAATGGCTCCACTTGAGTGGGACATAGTCCTTCTCCCTCTGTCATCCGGTAACCCTCAATGGGAATTATTTCACCTATCCCCATTCTTCTTATGACGATGGGAGGAATTGCATCTCCTACAACACCATGATCTATACGCCCCCCTTAGGAGCCGTTATCCTCATCAAACACCACGTCTATAGATTCTTTAACTTTTCCGGTGGACTTGTTGTAGACTCTATAGGCGTGTGCATTTATGGCATAGCCAACAAAGATACCCTCATAAGATTTGGTCTCAAACTTTGACAAGCGTTTACCTTTATTGCGAATGAAGCACTTGCATATGAAGACCTTGAAGTAAGATACGCCCGGTTTCTTGCCCGTGAGAATCTCATAGGGAGCCTTGTTCAAGATCTTACGGAGATATAACCGGTTGGTAGCATGACATGTGGTAGAGACGGCTTTGGCCCAAAAGTTATAAGGAGAAGAGAACTCCGCAATCATTGTCCTAGCCGCATCCATAAAAGTCCGGTTCTTTCTTTCTGCAACACCATTTTGTTGAGCGGTATAGGGAGTAGAATATTGATGAGCAATGCCCTCTTCCCTGAGAAAACCCTCAACGGTATAGTTCTTGAACTCCGAGCCATTATCACTCCGGATGGCCAATATGGAAGCATTGTGTTGGCGCTCAACTAGAGTGATGAACTCGATGACTCTCTTTTGAGTTTCACTCTTCCTCTTGAAGAAATACACCCAACAATATCTTGAATAATCATCCACTATCACCAAGCAATACTTCTTTCCTCCGAGACTATCATAAGATAGTGAACCAAAGAGATCTAAGTGAATGAGCTCGAGAATTCTTGTGGTGGAGATATTGGTCTTGGTTGGGTGAAGTTACCCATGTTGCTTCACAAAGGCGCAAGAGCTACACACACGATATTTAGCAAACTTAGCCTTGGTTAGTCCTAGAACATGATTGTCACTTTGAAGGTCATGCAACATCCTCATATTGGTGTGGGATAACCGGTGATGCCAAAGTCAACCCACATCAACTTTAGCCATTAGGCATGCCGCGGCACACGTGTCTCCTTTACAGAAGTCCACTACATACATGTCATTTTCGACAAACCCAACAAAGGCTACTTTAAGAGTTGTTTCCCAAGTGGAAATCACATTCTCTTTATTAAAGAAAGAGGTAAAGCCAGAATTTGCAAGTTGGAGAACGGACATCAAGTTATAACCAAGACACTCAACAAGGAGAACATTCTCAATTGATAAATCATTTGAGATAGCCACCTTGCCTCGTCCCAATACCTTAAGTTAAGAATTGTCACCAATAGTGACGCAATTTAGATGAGGTAATGGAGGCTCAAGATTACTCA
The DNA here is from genome assembly GCA_028641055.1 of Alopecurus myosuroides. Classification (NCBI taxonomy): domain Eukaryota; kingdom Viridiplantae; phylum Streptophyta; class Magnoliopsida; order Poales; family Poaceae; genus Alopecurus; species Alopecurus myosuroides. Next base: position 634,639,400 of record CM054057.1, on the reverse strand, counting down.
TTGCGTCATTGCTTCCGGTCATATGTTGGGATGCACCACTATCCACCGTCCATCTACCCGACCCAGAAGCACTTCCCTACAAGAGATCAATTTCTTGATTTAGGTACCCATCCTTCAATGGGTCCTCTTTTGTTATTAACAAGGTTCTTAGTGACGAGGGGATGAGTCCTGGAGCTATCGGGTGAGGCTACCCGGTCCAAGGCCCAAGACATAACCCCAAGGAGAAGTGCCACCAATGGTTCTAGAAGGCCCAATCGAAGCCCACCCGCAAAGCCTTGCGGGTCAAGAAGGAAACGTGTAACCGACCTAAACTAGGGTTTGTAACCCCCCGGGTGCGGTTTGAGACCTAACCATGTATATAAGGCCAGGAGAACCACCGGGAGGGAGATCCAAGCAATCTCACACCACCAAAGCCTTGAACTGGAGACCATACTCTCGATTTGAGCATCCCCATTGTAACCAATCTATTGATAATACAGATCGAAAGAGCAGGAGTGAGGGGTTTACCTCTACGAGGGCCCCAAAACTAGGTAAATCTTGCCCCCTGTTAGCCGACGATCGTCACCAGCGCCTACAGGTTCTCCTAATCGAAACCATATCGGTTCATCCGAGGGACTTGTTGAGATGACTATTCGACAATTGGCGCCGTCTGTGGGAACAGCGGGTGCTAGATCTATGGCATCTTCGGTCTCATCATTGCCAACCTTCAGATGGAGCCCTGGAACCTTGACTCCAACAGATCCGATCCGATTCGGGTCGATCACTGTCGCGTCACACTCGCCGGAATCGCGCCCGACGTTCAGCGGATTGGAGAAGAGCGTCAGCCTGACGTTCGGGAGCCTCCACTTCCATGCCAACAAAGCATGAATCCTGCACTTCTCCGAGCAGGCCGATCTCGGCGAATCAGACTCCGAGTCCATCTCAAGCCCGGCATCCTTCAAATCGCCATCCAACAACGCTGATCGCAATCTAGCGCCCAGCGGCGGATCTATCCGCCCCAGCACTCGCAACTTCCATACTATCTCAGTTGAAGAACCTTCTCGGGTCGGCAAAACTTGTCAATCTACGCCTAGGACTTGCGGGCCATATCTGGCTCAAGTGTGCATGGCAGGATCAACCGAGCCACCCGAAGAAACGGAACACATCCTGAAAGAGCGAGAACACATCAAAGTGTCGCGGGACGCCTGGCTCAAGGCTAAAAAGGCCGTGCATCTAGGCCAACCGATTGAAGAAGGAGCCCCTCAAGAAGATCTAATTGCATACCACTATCATCTAGTGAAAGCAGCAGAACTGATCAAGGAGGCCCGCAAGAATCTGGACGAGCGGAAGAAATTAGCGGACGAATCGAGTCTACGCGGTGCCGGCGCTCTCAAAAACTTACTCGGTAGGGAACAATCCCCCGAAGAAGAAATACGTCTCGAAGACCGCAACCTTGGACCGTGAATCCCTCAGCGGGGCCAGCAAGAAATTTGAGACATCTCTCATGCACGTCGACAACGACGACAACGTACACCCGACAACTCCCGCAGCCGCGGTCCTGGCCGCAGCCACGTACTTGCAGGCGAACCAGCGAGGAGAGAATGACCCCCGTGCGGAGCAGTATCGACAAGTCCAGAAGGGGCTAGGCATGGCAGCTGCGAGACTCGCGGCCCAAGGCCGCAAGAACGCAACCGCACACGAAACTAAGAAGATCCCTTGGAAGGACAAGGAAACACCCCGCAGACGTGGGAGCGCATCACCTAGAAGGGAAAAATCACCTCGTCGCGCCCGAGGAAAGGAAGCCCGGCGCCGCGGGGACAGCCCGAGTAGCAGCGACGACAGCCCGAGGGATCGTGATCGCAGCGGCCGCTCGCGACACCGTAGCAAGGAACCGCGGAAGGAGAACGATCGTGACCAGCCCGAATACAACGCGCGATCTGACATCGCGCAGAAAAAAATCAACAAGGCCCGAGCGATCAGGAACCGTGCACGGTCCCCATCCACCTCCTCCAACGAAGAAGCCTGCGGTGCGTTGTGCTTTACTCGCGACATCCGCGAAGCACTGGTGCCCAAGAGATTTAAGATTACTACCGAGGTGCCAAAGTACGACGGCTCGCTGGAGCCCAAATCCTGGCTGTCATATTACCTCACAGAAGTAAAATGCCAACGTGGGAACAAGACAACAGCTATGCAGTACCTCAATCTACATCTTGTGGGCGCTGCACGTAGCTAGCTTGAAGGAAGACCGAGGGCGTGCTATGGGTCATGGGATGATCTAACTTTCGACTTCCGCAAGAACTTCCAAGCAACATACAAAAGACCCGCCTCCATCGAAGAGTTGCGCGCTTGCAAGCAGAAAAGTGGCGAGTCTACTCGCGAGTACATTCAGCGGTGGACCACGCTCAAAAACACGGCGGGAAATATATCGGAGGAAGTTGCAGTCGAAGCTTTCACCAAAGGAGCTCGACGAACCGCTTTCAGAAAAGAGCTGGGACGAGTTGCACCAAAAACCATCGGGGAGCTGATGGCCATAGCCGACAGATGGGCCAACGGTGAAGACTCGGTGCGCAATGAGAAGGCATCTTCGCCAGCGCCTGATGAGGACCGCCACGGTTGAAAGAAAAGGAGAAAGCATTACGATCACGACGATTGAGAAGAACTGGTTGCGGCAGAGTTTACAAGAAATCGTGACAGCGGACCTCGTGGAAATCGCGAGTGGAAGCCAAAGCCAGAGGATTAAACTCCTGAAGAGGACCTCGACGGTTATTGCACGCTACATATATTCACAGATAAGCGCACAGGCAAGACCAAGGCAACCCACCGCCTCAAGGACTGCCGAAAGTTTCAGGACATCCATGAGGCCTACACGAAGATAAACAGAGCCGCAGTTAATCAGGGCTACCCACAGCTCCCAGGAGGAGGACATAAGGGATTCCACCCGCCGCAACCCCTACCTCCACCAGGACATCAAAACATGGTGCTGGCCGCGCTCCCAGCGCCACCCGCCGCAAACCAAGGAGGAAATGGGTACCCAAACCCAACAGGAATCCTCGGAATGATACAAAAAGTCTGCCCCTCCTGCAGGGTCCAGAAAACAAACACACGCCAAGTGGTCATGGCAGTACAAGCTACACCGTCCAAACCCGAATACTTGAAAATGGCGGACCAATCGATAACTTTCTGCAAAGATGAACACCCGCTCGGGTGTATCGACCAGGACACGCCACGCTCGTCATTCAAGTAGAGATAGGCAACTACGAACTCACGCGAGTGTTCATGGACGGAGGCAGAGGAATCAACATCATTTACGCGGACACACTCCGTAAGATGAATAGGAACCTGGACGGACTCGCAGAATCAGAAATATCCTTCCACGGGATAGTACCAGGCAAAGCAGTCCGGCCACTCGGAACAATCAATTTGAAAGTGGTGCTCGGAAACGCAAGAAACTACAGGCGAGAATTCCTCAACTTCGAGGTGGTCGACTGGCCCTCACAGTACCACGCCATTCTCGGCCGAACAACGTTCGCGAGATTCATGGACGCATCCCACTACGCCTACCTGAAGCTCAAACTTTCTGGGAAATACGGCACCATCACCATAGATGGCGACTTTCAAAAATCTGATAAGTGTGACATTGAGTTCAACGAGATCGCGAAATCTTTCGGGATGCAGGAGGAGCTGGCAGAACTGGCAAAGACCACGGACCACTCCGTGATGCCACTCACTAAGAAGAACGCTCCAGAACTCGAGTTCAGTGCAAACAGTGACACTCGAAAGCATCAAGTGCACCTGACAGAACCCGCAAAGACGGCGATGGTGCCCACCATCCTCTCGCCTGCATAGGAAGGCGCGCTCGTCGAACTCCTCCGTGAGTACTAGGATCTCTTCGTCTGGCAGCCTTCAGATATGCCAGGGATACCCAGGGAGTTTGTTGAGCACTCACTCGAAGTATTCAAAGACGCCAAGCCCATCAAGCAAACAACCCGACGATTCTCCGAGCCAAAACATAAGGCACTCTGAGAAGAAGTGAGTCGATTACTTGCTGCAAAATTCATCAGAGAGATCAAAATATCCACCTGGTTAGCAAACCCGGTGTTGGTCCTGAAGAAAAACACTGACATCCTTCGCGTGTGCATCGACTATACGTCGTTGAACAAACACTGCCCCAAGGATAACTTCCCCTTGCCACGGATCGAGCAGATCGTGGACTCCACTGCAGGCTGCCAGCGACTCTCCTTCTTGGACTCCTACTCAGGTTATAATCAGATCATGATGAAAGAGGAGAACGAGGAGAAGAAAACGTTCATCACACCTCATGATGTCTACTGCTACACGACAATGCCCTTCGGGCTGAAAAACGCAGGCGCAACATATCAGCGCTGCATGCAAAAATGCCTTGCCAAGCTCATTGGCAAGAACGTACAAGTGTACGTTGACGGCATCGTCATCAAAACTCGGGTAGAAGATACGCTCCTCGAGGACATACGAGAGACATTCGACGCCCTCAATGCGTACAAGATCAAGCTCAACCCGACAAAATGCGTCTTTGGCGTTCCTGCGGGACGACTCCTCGGGTATCTGGTGTCCGCCCGCAGAATTGAAGCCAATCCGGAGAAAATTCAAGCAATCTTGACAATGAAGGAGCCAACCAATCTTCGCGGTGTACAGCAGCTCGCATGGCAACTAGCCGCCCTGAGCAGATTCATCGCAAGATTAGGCGAGCAAGCATTGCCCTTCTACAAGTTGCTGAAGAAAACAGATAAGTTCGAGTGGACACCCGAAGCAAAAAAAAAGGCGTTCATCGACTTGAAAAGAGCACTGCATAGTAGGCGCGTCCTGGCAACACCTCAAGAAAGGGAGCCCCTACACCTATACCTAGCCGCAACAAACCAAGTCATCAGCACGGTCATTGTCGTCGAGCGACCAGAGGATGGCATGGCGTACGGAGTTCAGCGGCCAATATATTATGTAAGCGAGGTGCTTTCGCCATGCAAGCAGCGATACCCTCACTACCAGAAGCTCGCGTATGACGTAGTCCTCACGGCCCGAAAGCTCAAGCATTACTTCTAGGAACATACCGACACGGTGCTAAATGACACATCACTCGGTATCATCATGAACAACCAATGGCATCCGGAAGAATCGCAAAATGGAGCATCGAGCTAGGAGCCTGGAATATCATTTATGCAGGCCACAAATCCATAAAATCCCAAGTCATTGTGGAATTCCTAAGCGAGTGGACCGAGCTGCAAACACCAGGACCCCCAGAATATACGAGCAGCTGGATCATGTACTTCGACGGGTTGAAAAGAAACGAAGGAGCCTGAGCCGGAGTAATTCTTATATCTCCCCAAGACGACAAGCTGCAATACATCTTGCGACTGGATTTCCCTCCTGATGACCTAGCGTCCAACAACGACGCGGAGTATGAGGCCATCCTACACGGCATGAAAATGGCAATCGCATGTGGAGCCACCCGATTGATGACATACGGAGACTCAAATCTCATCGTGCAGTAGACGATGAAGGAGTTCGATGCTATCGCGGATAACATGGTCGCGTATCGTGACATGTACAATCTACTCGAGGGAAGTTTAAAAGGGTGCGAACTGAAGCACATTGCACGATCAAGCAATGAGGAAGCATATAAACTGGCCAACATGGGGTCAACAAACGCCCCCATCCCTCCAGGAATTTACTTCGAACGAATGATCAAGCGACCAGTCAAAGTCAGAAAGCCAGCAGGAACACCCGCAATAGTGGAAACACACGACAACCCGCAAATTGCTATGATCGAGCTCATCCACAATATTTCAAGGCAAGTTTTTCTGGTCGAGACAGTCTGGACGCAGAAATACCTTGACTACTTGTCAAACAAACAACTCCCAGCAGACATTTGCGAGGCTCGGAAAATAGTATGGCGCAGCAAATCCTTTCGGGTGATCAACGGCGAGCTATACAAGCAAAGCATATCAGGGGTATTGCAGAGATGCATAGCACCCGAAGACGGAACGGAATTGCTTCGGAACATACACCAAGGAGACTGCGGCCACCATGCCAGTTGGAGAGCAATCGTGGGTAAGTCCTTCAGGGCAGGGTTTTACTGGCTCACAGCAGCAAGAGACGCCAAAGATCTAGTCGACAGATGCAACACATGCCAAAGATTTGCGCCCAAGCCGCATGCTCCTGCGACAGAACTGCACATGATTCCCATCGCTTGGCCCTTCGCCCAATGGGGACTCGACATGGTGGGACCACTGCGCAAGTCAACACCTGGAGGATACACGCACCTGCTCGTAGCTGTGGACAAATTCACAAAATGGATAGAGGCCATGTCAGTCACTTCCGCGCACGCACAATGCGTTGTGCGATTCCTCGATTCCATCGTGTGCAGATTCGGCGTACCGCACAACATCATCACAGACAACGGCAGGAACTTTACGGCCAAGGAAACACAGGAATTCTGCGAACAAAAGGGAATCACCCTCAGCTTCGCCTCGGAAGCTCACCTGCAAACTAATGGCCAGGTCGAGCGTTCCAACGGATTAGTTTCGGCTAGCCTAAAGAAGCGTCTACTTGATCGCCTGAAACCAGCGGCAGGGCACTGGGCCAAGGAACTACCATCAGTACTGTGGATCCTACGCACAAAACCAAATCGGTCAACAAACTATACACCATTTTTCATGGTCTACAGAGCTGAAGCCGTCCTACCCGAAGATGTCAAATTTAGCGCTCCACAAGTCGTTGCATACAGCGAAGAAACCTCAAACAGGGCACTCGCAGAAGACGTGGACGCACTCGATGAGATCCGGGACATTGCACTCGCAAGATCCGCAGTATACCAGCAATCACTACGCAACTATCACAATCGCCGTATACGGCACCGATCCTTCGTGGTAGGAGACCTGGTGCTGCGGCTCAAGCAAAAGGAAGGACACAAGCTCGAGCCACCATGGGAAGGATCTTTCATAATACATGAAGTTATCCCAGGAGGCGCCTATCGATTGAAGAAACCGAAGACTGGCGGTATCTACTCCAACCCGTGGAACGTTGCGCATCTCCGCAAGTTCTACCCCTAGGATTATCCTACTCACAAAAAATAAGGATGTACCAGCCACGCTGTAGCTCGATCAAACACATGGCTTCTCAGCCATATCAATAAATACATGGTTTCTCAACCATAGCAATTGTGATTTCTTTCTCTTTCTAAACATGCTAAAACGACAGGTACACACCCCAAACACACGGGGGCTACGCCAAACTAGCATGAGAACATACCTTCGAGTAATATCACTCGATAAAAACAACACAAGGTACAACAAGGTCCACACCTTATAAACACCTTTAAAACAATCAAACAATATATACAAGGTTTACACCTTAAAAACACATTACAACAAGATATTTACATCTTGGAATTACACTTAACGGCGACCAGCCTCATCTGCAAGAATTTGATCAAATCTCTTCGGGCGTCAGTCGAACAATCTGTTCCGCTGCAGGACGCACAGCCGCATAGTGAGGAGAAAAATCGACTGGTGCACCTATCGAATCAGGGAGACGCGCCACAGAAAGGAAGTTGACCTCGGGGTGCCACAACCGAACGAAGGCAAGTGCCACCTAGGCTCCACTGACAAGCTGTTGGCGTACGCACTCTCGAACTTCTCCCACTCGACCGAACATCCTGAGCAAGCTACTCAAACTATCTGGGACGACACCCAAAGGGTAAAATGTTCGATGGACAGATGACAAAGCTTCGTGACCAGACTCGACGATTATCTGCGCTTGGATCGCCCGATACTTCAGGGTAGCCAGGATAAAGCCCCGCTTGCGATCAGACCAGAACTCATTCCCGTGAGGTTTGGAGCTACCTGACTCGTGAATAATGTGGTTATTCACCCAATGGGTTTCACAAATTCGGTCAGGCTCAACAACTGCAAGAACAACAAAAGCGTCAAAATAAAGGAGGAACCAACGACAAAGTACTCGGGGGCTCGCAAACTTACAGAGCATGCCCTTGGCAACAGCCGCCAGTTCTTCCATCATAAACTGCTCACGCTCCGCAGCAAGTTTCTGCTTCGACTTGGCAACATCAGCCACACCTCGCAGAGCCTTCTACTTGCACTCACCATCCGCAACACGGTCGCAGAGTGATGCAAATGTGTTGGCCGTAGCAACAAGGGCATTAACCTGCGAATCAGACCCACTCGAGGACTCTATGCTGGGACCCACTACCTGGAAAGAAAAGAAGATGGTTCAAAAAAATCACAAGACCCCACTCGAGAACATACCACCCATTCCTCGGGTGCTACTCCCATCGGGAGCATACAAGAGTAAGGAGCAACAATCACACACTGGGGATTTGAGAAAACACTTCGATTACGCAACATAAAAGTACAGGAATACATCCCAAGGTTCATTACATCGACAAGCAAAAGGAAACAAAGAACTATCCTATGGGGCTGCAGAAGTACTTCCACTCGCGGAAGGGTGCCCCTTGCGGCTAGCACGAGCGAGCACCTCAGAAAGCATCTTCGCGAGGACTTCAGCACGAGCGCCAAAAGGACGGAGGGCTACCTTTTTTTCCATGGGCGTCGTAAGGAACGCTCGAATACACCTTCTCCAGGTCATCCGAGACTCCATGCGCCAAGGCAAATAGAATAGTCATCTTGGCCCCGCACTCGGACTGAGCGACTGAGTATCCATGGAGGAGATCTTCTTCACACAGGAACACCTTCAGGAGGCCATCCAACATAGGCGGAACCGCCACGTCCACCAGTAAACACTCGTGGAATCGCGTCAACACTCGGGTGGCATCACCAACGAGGGCGCAGATTCTACTCGCATGTTCCTGGAGCTGAGTGCAAGAGTCCGTGAGAGCATCCTGTCACTGGCTTCCAGGCAACTCCAGTCCAATCCCAAGGGCGTCTGGAACAAAGACAGATTAAAACTATAAGCAAGCAGGATAAAATCAAATCACAGTGCAAGAAAGGTGAAACACAACTTACCCGCAAGCTTCTAAGCCGAAGGACGAATGAGGTCGACCAGATCACTGTCGTGCTTGGCGTCCGCCTCCTCCAGCTGCTTCAGCGCTTCCTGAGCCTTCTCGAAGTTCCCCTCAAGATCAGCTGAATGCTTGCGAGTGGTTTCCAACTCCTTTCGGGAGGACTCCAACTCCGCCTCAAGGGTTTTCACCCGAGTGACAACTTCAGCCTTTTCAGTTTTTAGCCGGGTAACTTCGTCTGCAGTACAAAGCATAAGGCTGGGGCAATCTTTACAATCAAGAGAAACAATAAAGACAAGAATGGCTCATTAGCCTACCTTGGAGAGACTGACCATCTTGGACAAGCCGATCGCGATCTACCCTAAGGGAGATACAGTCCGCTTCGGCTGAAAGTACTCGGCGCCCGAAAGCGGCAAGGGAGTCGAGAAGAGCCTGCAAAAAACCCAAGGCAGAAATTCAAGTTAAAAACAAAATCACTTGAGCCTATACACGACTGTACACAGTCGAATATAGCCTCGGGGCCTACTCCCATCGGGAGCACTGCCGTCCACCCGATAGAATTCAAGAAGAAAAGGAGGAGAAGACTTCGACTTGAGCCTGTGGCCAACTGCAAGCAATTAACCACAGACTCGGGGGCTACTCCCATCGGGAGCACTGCCGTGCACCCGATAAAATTTCGAACGAGCAAGGAAAAGACAAGTGGACTTACTTTGCCCTGAGAGGTAGACAAAGGCTTTGCCGAGCTGCCCGAAACTTCCTTACTCGCGGACGCCCCACCCGCAAAGCTGGGAAGCTCGTACTCCGGAGCGGCGGTTGCGCTCGCAGTGCTTGGAGATCTTCGGGCGGCCTCAACAACTGCGGCTTAAGTCGCGGCTGCCTCTTTTCTCCTCATGGAAGGAAGCGAAGAAGCAAACCGGCTAGGGCTAATAGTCGCAAGGCTATTGTTGAAAGCAAAATCAGGATAAAAAGAACAAGGAACGAGAAAGAAGATTCGCGATTAAAAGTGAAACACACAAAACTTACTCATCCTCATCATCATCGTCCAGAACGTCCATGTTCCAGGCGGTGGAAACCTTGGGTGGACGACCGAGAGGCGGAAGGATACAGAGAGGAGGCACCTGAAGAGGCTCAGTCGCCTTGGTGAACCCATCACCCAAGGAACTATCCTTGGAAGTGACTTCGTCATCCTCGTGCCTGCGGCGCTTGCGGTGATGGAGTTGGTCGCTACCCGACTCTTCCATGTCGTCCGAAGAGTCGCGCTCGGAGCTCGAATCGGCTTCGGCGACGCTAGTTTCGAGAGGAGCCTTGATGTTACTCGCCAGGAGGTCCGAGGCATCTTCAGCCGAAAATGGCGGGTAGCACGTCGCCACCTTTAGGCTCTACGGAAAAAGAAGAGGAAAATGAGAGAAGGACTTCAGTCGATAAAACTTCAGACTACAAATAAACCAAAGAATAACAAGAAGAAACTCACTTCAGCTGGAGGAGGTTTCACTGCCTCGAATGGCTCGAGAGAACAGGCCGAGTAGGCCTCTCCCTTCTTCAACTTGCTGATGGCCGCAATCTTTTTCTCGAACTCAGCGTTCGAGAGAAGGTCTTCGCAGACATGGCTCGGATCCTGGGCGCCTTGGTACTCCCACATGGTAGATGGCCTCGCCTGAAGGGGCTGGATCCTTCGTCGAAGAAATACACTCGTGATATGTATTCCATTCAATGTCACGGAAGTTCGCCACTTTCACGAGTAGGTGGGAGACGATCTTGCTGTCTTCGGCGGAGAGCTTGTGCGACCAGGACTTCCTCCGCTTCAGAATAGCGAATTGGTGGAACTCAGGAGCTCCACCCGCGCTGTTGTCGACGGCGTAGAACCACTTCTTTCGCCACCCTTGCGCCGAGTCGACGAAATACATCTCCATGTAGGGGATGTCGGTTCTCGCCTGGATCCAAAGCCCCCGGTGCGCAACGGATCCCCCAGCTTCTAGCCTGGCTGCGCTCGCTCCCGGAAGATCCGCACCTTGAAGAGGGCCTTCCAGAGGCCCCAATGCGGGCGGATGCCCAGAAAGCACTCGCAAAGCACGATAAAGCACGATATGTGCTGAATCGCATTTGGAGGAAAGTTGTGGAGCTGTATGCCGTAGACATACAACAACCCGAGGAGAAAAGGATGGAGGGGGAGAGAGAGACTGCGCGAGACGTGCTCCGCGAAGAGCACGCGCTCGTTCGCGTGAGGATTGGGTACCTCTTACTTCTTGGACAAGCGCACACGCTTGTCAGTGTTAGGCGGAAGTAGTCCTTCCCGCTGCATCTTAGCAAGGCTCTTCCTGGTGGTGTTGGCGGCACGCCAATCGCCCGTCCTCACAAGGGGCGGCCTGGAAGCGTCCGCCACTTCCTTCGACGACGACGCGGTAGCACTGCGTTTCTTCCCGCCCGCCACGAGAGCTCACTTGTGCTTACAGAACAGGAGGTGTGCGCGAGGAGGAAGAACATGAGCAAATGACCGGGAGATTTACCCATCTCCTAAGGATTGTTACTTATACACATCACGGGCTGATCCATACCGTGGATTTGGCAACGTGGCGACCATCACGGCCGCCACGCGTGAAGTGGAAACCAGGCGGCGGTGAACAGTTACGCTGTCACGATCTTTATAGAAGATCATGCGCATTTACAGCACGTGACTCGCGGAAAAACCGGACACGACCTATCGTTTCAGGTCAAAATACTGACAAGGTGGGCCCGAGCGCTCTACTTCGCTTCGTCACGTCCCATCGGGAGGAGTCAGAGCAGATGGGTGTGCAGTGACATCACTGCATACATCATCAAGACGCGAAAACCCTTTCGCATAAGCTCGCTAACACAAAATTTCTTTCGTATGGGTACATGAAGATGCGAAAACTCTTTCGCATAAGCTCCCTAACACAAAATTTCTTTCGTTTGGGTACATCAAATACGCGAAATTTCTTTTGCATAAGCTCCCTAACACGAAAACTCTTTCGTATGGGCACATCAAAACGCGAAATCTCTTACGCACAAGCTCCCTGGCACGAAATTTCTTTCGTATGGGCATGTCAAGACGCAAAAAATTCTTTTGCATAAGCCCCCAAGACACGAAAACTCTTTTGTATGGGCAAGGCAAAAACAAATTTATTACAAATGCGGAAATCTCTTTTTGCATAAGTACAACAAAGGAAGGAGATCTCTTCACTCGAAGATTCATAGGAAGGCAATCAAAGAAAAATCGCGAGTACGCGGCTCCCGCTACTCTTTCACACGATGTATCTACGCATCTCTATCCTGGATCGTTCAGCCGACTAGGCACATCCGGATGTCGTATTCTTTCAAGTATGAAGGTAAGACCCAAAGATCTCTCTTGTGGGCCTGGAATCGCACTCAAGCTGCGTCCTCCGATAAATTTCCGTGTCAACAATACGAAGAAAAATCCTAGCGGACGCGCCGGGTACCCCTGTAGGTTACGTTCGGCTCGGTAAGACCTCCACGGCCTAGTCGCAGCGATCACCTCACCGGATTCGAGTCGGAGGTCTCGAGTCTGTGTAGGCCAGAACTATTTTTGCCCTAGATGCAATTAATTCGCCCTGAGCTTTCGGGAGAGCCAAGCGACTGAGCCACATCCTTCTGCGAAGACAGCCAGTTCACAGGCACATATATTGCTTGATGCTCGAGTACGAGAAGCGCATCGCGCACAGGGTATACGCCCTCTAAATTCTAGTGATTGAAACAATCAATCAAAGGAAATCAAGACGAACTTTGAGTGTCCACCCGACAGATTCTCAATCGAGTAAACACTCGGGGGCTACTGACGAGGGGATGAGTCCTGGACCTATCGGGTGAGGCTACCCGGTCCAAGGCCCAAGACCTAAGCCCAAGGAGAGGTGCCACCAACAGTTCTAGAAGGCCCAATCGAAGGCCCACCCGCAAAGCCTTGCGGGTCAAGAAGGAAACTTGTAACCGACCTAAACTAGGGTTTGTAATCCCCCCGGGTGCGGTTTGAGACCTAGCCATCTATATAAGGCCAGCAGAACCACCGGGAGGGAGATCCAAGCAATCTCACACCACCAAAGCCTTGAACTCAAGACCATACTCTCGATTCGAGCATCCCCATTGTAACCGATCTATTGATAATACAGATCGAAAGAGCATGAGTAAGGGTTTTACCTCTACGAGGGCCCCGAACCTGGGTAAATCTTGCCCCCCTGTTAGCCGGCGATCGTCACCAGCGCCTACACGTTCTCCTAATCGAAACCCTATCGGTTCATCCAAGGGACTTGTTGAGATGACTATTCGACACTTAGGAACCCAAATAGTCCAATGATAATCATCACCATAAGAAGTACCAACGTATTGAGCATAAACATGACCATCTCTAGATTTCATGAGAACATAAGAGGGGTTATATTTTTAGGCAAAGTCATTGCGAGTGATGCTCCCCCTAGAGGTATGACCACCCACCATGGCGTTGGTATACTTCTCCTTGATCACCTCTCCCTCTTTCACAAACACAACATTACGAGAGGAAGAGGTGACATTCTTGGTTTTCTTCTTTGACTTGGCAACAAATCCAAGCCCTTCCTTCCCTTTCTTAGCTCCTTGATAGCTTATGGCATCATTGAGAATTTTCTCTCTTCCTACAATGTTAGCAGTAGTACAAGAGGTAGGCATGATAACAATGCTATTAGAGGAAGGTGTCACTTGCTTATTAGATTGTTGAGCTAGAAGCTTATTCCGATACGTGGTGAGCTTGTCATGAATTTCTTTAAGAGATGTGAACTCCTTTTCTAGTTTTTCATGACGCTCAACAAGTTTCTCATGAGCTATTCCTAGCTTCAACTCTTCTTCTTCAAAGGTTTTAAATAGAGCAAGAGATTTTTCATTATCCTTCCTAAGTTTGGAAACACTAATGGCGTATGTCCTCTCTAGACTAGATAGTCTCTCTTCAAGAGAGGCTCTCGTGGATCTCTCTTTCTCAAGAGCTTCTACAAGCTCCTTGTCATTGTTCTCATGGCCACCACCATAACTCTCCAAAGTCATGATGATCTCTTCCTTATCTTTACCTAATAATAAAGGCAATAAGGTTTCTGCCAAAAATTTCGTCCAACATAAAAGGACCGATTTACCCTCCCACCAAACTACATAATACTGCACAATGCCACGGATACCGTTTCGTTTTCTTTTATTTGTTTTGTCCGTCTGGACGTCTCGCCTACCGAGTCTATGTCTTATGCACGCGGGGAACCTTCCCGACCTCCGCTGGCTGTCATCCCGACGAGATTTCCTACTTCTTCATCGTCGAAGACAACAACTTCCCGCAGAGCATCGACGTCGCCACGTGAGAGATCCACCTTCTGCCTTGCACCTTCGTTCCCACCACGCTGGCGATTGGGAGGTCAGGATGGGCAGCAGGACTCGGAAGCAGCTGGACCCGCCGTCCCGATGCATCCTACCGCCCGTAAGTCCGGAATTGCCTACAAACGAGGGGGTGGATGTGCTCGTCAGAGTCTGGATTACAGAGAGCAAGGACCACGGCGCTGGAGCGCGAGTGGAGGATGTAATGTCCCAGCGTTTAGGAACTCACGGTGGGTAGAATATAAATTTGTGCATCTGCATGCATGTGTTTGAAAAACCTGAATAAATTTTTCGCAAAGATAAAAACCCGGAGTGAATAAGGTTCTACTCAGTAACTGATGCTTTGATAGAAGTTGTTACTGTTAGTAGGTGGAATTTTGACATGACCTCTGGGTAATATTTGAAATTGAAACATTAGTGTTTGAATTATTTAAATGATTTGAATTATTTGAATTAAGGTCAATTTGAAATTGAGTTTGAATTTTAATTAAATATAAATCAAATTGAAAGGATGAGTTTATATCCTAAGTTTAAATCATTTGAATTCAATTACTATATTAAATAGGAAATACTCCTAATAAATCAACAAAAATAATAAAAGAAAACATATATGCTTTATTGATAATAATATCAAGATTACAAAGTTTGTTACAAAGGAGAGAAAGAAATAGAGATTACAGTAGCTTTGCAACTAAGCTAGTACAAAATTAAATCTAGGACTAAACCTAGCTACTCCAGTGCATCTACTTCTTCAAACCTGCAGAAATAAACATGAAACCAAAATACAAAGTGTTAGTGGGGGGGGTTAGTACCCTCAGGATTCAGTGAGGTGCACTGATTGATCATCATAGGGTTTTAAATCCATACGAGTAGTATCTGTTCTGATTAATTTGCCTCAGACCAGCATCATAGGCATGCTCCTGGAATTACAACTGGCAACATCAAATTTAAATCACCAGGCAAGGGATAAGGACAGTGAGTAACCAGTGCGGCAAGGTGTGACGCCCCGAGATCGGGTACTATGCAGATTTCAGCATTTCCGCCAAATCCGTATAATAACCGATTCCAGGTTGCCACTTATGATAACATTACAACAGTTCACGAATATTCCACAATTACAACAGAAACAGATAGATACAAGATGACTCAAACGAGTCAAGGATACAACTGATGCAATACAAAGATCCAAATAACAGCGGAAGAAAACAACAAAGTGTCCGGCTACGGACGAGATCCAAATTGGACTAAGAGTCCTGAAGATAACCGAGAGCGTCCATTCCCTGCCCAGGCCAAGCCGGAGGGATTCCCAAGCTAACGTCGTCAGACTTCAAACCTGTTGACTGCAATGTTGAATATGCAGCCACGAAAATGAATTCGTGGGTCAGTACGGTTAAGTACTGGCAAGGGGATAAAACCCATACTCACAAGATACCGGCGTAGCCAGTCATCACAAGACACAAATACTTTGGGTACAACGGAAAGGAAAGGATTATTGCAAAGAAGCGGCAGCGGGCTGCACTAACCAACTACAGAGAGATACTACAACTTCCGGCTAACAGAAAGAAGATAAGATCGAGTATTGTAACCAACTGAAGGTAACTCCAAGCAAACCCATCCTGGATCTCGCCCCTTATCCGAAGAAGCAATCCGAGGATAACTCGCACAGTTGGATTAAAGATGATTCAGGTTATTGTGTCAATAAGCCTATTACTAGTCAAGTTGTTAAACATTGGGTGTAAGGTTGTTAATCATTAGGTTTAAGTTGTCCTGAGTACTTGTTAGCCAGTACTTTCACAAAGTAATCCATAACCGCGGAAAACACGGCTTCTCGAGAAGATTTATCCCTGCAGGGTTGCACCAATGTAGCCGTACACGTAAGAATAACCCGCCAGATGGGAGATCACCCCACCAAGCGAGGTACTCTACACAATCCAACCCTTCTTCGCATCAAGCCCAAAACACCGCGTGCTGTGCGTGCGCGGCTAATCGAGCCCCCCGAAGAAAAGGAGGACCCTCATAGCACTGGAAGATCACGCCGCCCTAAATGCCGACTACAAAAATTCTCCACCCTGGCCTCGGGTTCGTACCTGCATATGCGTGCAGCAAATGGAGCACCCGAACTAAGTGCGGTGGTTTGGACGAGATGCGAATCGAGTCAAACTGAGGGGGCGCCCATACTCGCTTCCCACATGCGGTAGTGCGCTCATCATGGATCAGTAGACAAGACCCTTTTCCTATTAGGGTCGACACTAGCAGGCCTCAAAACCACTTAGGGCCTCCTGCCGGTGCCTTATCATCAAATTATTATTACCAATAGCATTAACAGGATTGATTGATTAACATCGAGCCCCCGGAACAATAATAATAGTGAAAGGAGTAACCGACAACAGACTCGAGCAAAAGCAACCCTAAGCATGCAACTACGAGACGAGGGCCAACAGGGTAAACAAACAACAGTTATTAGGAAGTGGAAGGAAAAGGCTATATCATGGCTGCAAGGTAAACCTACGATAGGATCGAGACACAAGCATCGAATCAAAGGCTAGAATAAGAACAACGGAAAGAATCGGTAACAAATGATGAAAGGCAACACGGATAGCAAGTGAGTATACTTGCCTGAGATCCCGCAAGGTAGCAGAACTTGTCGTTGCTCACATCATCTCAACGTCCTATCCGCGAAGAAGCAACGAACTAAAAGAAACACCGGATGCAACAATTACTACTACGGCAAAGATCCAGCATGATCCTATTTTATATGCATGCCATGGCAAGATGCAACAGGGGAAACCACTTAAGCAATTTAATCGGAACCGGAGTCCGGAGAAATAGGAATTGGTTCAAGTTGTTTAGCTAACCATCAAGTTAAATGTTGTTTAGCATGGAAAACAGTAAATAGGTGAGTTAAGCAATATTAAATGGAATAGGGCAACAATTGAATTAAATACCCCAACACATTCCATATTTAATTATTAGGTGATATTATTATTACCCCGAAACCCACAAGATGCAATGCAAACATGATGCGATGACATTTTAAATATAGTTGTTATGTTATAGAATATAGGGCATAAATATATAAGGGTTTGGGTTCGCACGTGTGGAGAGGATCTTCGGGTTCGGCGCCGGAAACTTCGGGACATGGAGGAAGTAGTGGAAGAGGAGGAAGTAAGCGTCCGTAGAGGAATTAGTCGACGTCGAGGAAGTAGGGGAAGTAGACGTTCGTTCTCATGTAGTCGAGGAAGTAGTTGTTCCGGGGTCGTAGTTGTGGTGGAATCGCAACATCATGTCCGTTGTTCTCGAGTCGCCGTGGTAGTTGGCGTAGTAGGGGAAGTAGTGGTACTCGTTCCATAGTCGACGTAGTCGTGGCCGAATCCGCAACATCATCGTCTTCGGGTCGGTGGTGAATTTGATGGTCTCGGTCTCAGGGCTTCATGGCACGCACGAAGGCGTCCGACGCAAGGCGGACACGGCGAGGTTCACGGCGGTGTAGTCGTTCACGTTGCGGTACTTGTCGGGGAAGAGCTCGTCGTCGAGGTTTGGTCCGAGGTCCTCGGGGTGGCGGTACTTGTCGAAGATAATATTGTCGTCGGAGTACGGTTCGGGGAAGATCTTGGCACGGTCGTAGTCGAGGTAGTAGTTCTTGTCGTCGTCGAGGTACTCTTAGCGTCCTTGTAGGAGATCATGGCGGCATCACGGTCACGAGGACACGAGCACGAAGGGATGTGCGCGGAACGCCGAGATCCTTGCGGGACTTGCAACAAACACCTCGCGGGCGTCGAGGTCGACGTGAGGCAAGGACGAGCTCATGGCACCATGGGCGGTTGGCAGCATCGGGGAGGAGGGGAGGTCGACGGCGCCGGCAACTCGCGGAGCTGCTCCTCCGTATCTGCATATGAGTAGGTCCTCGGTCTCAGCGGACACTTGCTTGGGCCGTCCCACCGGCTGGTGTCTCGAGCCAGGGAAGGAGGTGGAGTGGGGCGGCGGTGGAGGGCGCCATGGCGGGAGGAGGGGACGCGGCGGCGGCTGTAGGCGACCACAGCGGGAGGAGGGGACGCGGCGGCGCCGTGCAACCTCGCCGCGAGGACGACACAAGAGAGCTTCGGGGATTTGGGAGCTTCGGGCTGCCTGGTTGCGGAGCTTGGTGACAGGGGCGAGGAAGGCGATGACTTCCGGCGATGTCGAGCTGGAGGAAGAAGGGAGGGAGGAGAATCGGGCTGGGGCGGCGGAGGCGCGGCCTCGTGGGAGCAGAAGGGGCAGTCGGCGGCGGCGCTCGTGCAGAGGAGGGTAGCGAGGAAGAAGGGGTCGAGCAGGAGAGGAGATGCAGACGCCGATCGATCGATCGATCGATCCGTTTCTTTTTTTTTTTTGTGCGTGAGTGCGTGTGTGTTGCGTGGTGCGTTGCGTGCGTGTGTTTCCTGGGGGTTGTGTGCGTGCTGTGTGTTGTGTGCGGGTGTGGGATTAGGTGCGCTAGGGTTTGGGTGTGTGGGGTGGCCGGCTGGGCCTTAGCTAGGCCCAGTTCGGCTGCCTCCCCCCAGAAAGATTTTTTTTTTTCGTGGGTGGTCATTTTTATTTTCCAGAAAAAAATAGAAGAAGGGTTTGTGTATTTTAAAAATAGTTTCGGTGCAGAAAATAATTTCAGAAGCTTAAAAAAGAAGTTCTTATGCAATCCATCTTCTTAATGTAGGATGCATGGGGAATTCATGACGATGCGAAAACAAAACAAACAATTCTAATTTTTGGGAAACCCCCGGGCGTTACACAAGGGGATGAGACCAACCAGGTACAGGAAAATATCCACACACTAGGTGGCAGCACCTAACTTACTGCCGCAGCAGCAAGCAGCTTAGTCACTTATAAGCACACAGCACACTCAGCCCACAACTGTGGTGCTGTCGACACCAAACCTGGAGTATAAAACCTCCATCAACCGTAGGGGATGAGGTCACACCTCATAGTTCCTGCTCAAGCACAAAACACCAGGAAAGGATAACATCCAATCAAGCAAGCCATTAGTTACTGGAGCAAGTGTTTGCAATTTTGCAAGCAAGCAAACAAGGCCAAGGTACCAGGGAGCACAAGAAGGCAATCAAGCAATCCACAAGCACCAAAATCCACCAACCACTTGATCTATAACCAAGGTGAATCCCTGAGTACCATCTAAGCCAAATTCTTGGCTAAGTTGCACATAGGATTGGTTGGGGTGTTAAAACCCTCAGGTTGGCATAGTGGTGCTATGCTAATCTCATCACTGGGCACTATTTTCAAGCAAAGTATCTGTTCCTAGTTTAGTAAGGGCCTCAGGCTATGCATCATGGGCTTGGGGGCAAAAGAATCAAGTAATAGTATCTGTTCTTAATCCATGAGGATCAAAGAAGGAAAAGAAAGCATGGATAGTGTCTGTTCTTATCAGTGGATACTAGGAATTAAGATAGAGAGGGGGATAGCAATAGAGCTGTGTGACAGAATCACAACCAGAAGCACTGGATGTGTCACACACACACACACCTGGTTGATGGGCATCAGATCAAAGGATCTGACATCCCAGAACCAAAGGGATTCATGAAATGGAAAATATATGATAGATACAATTATTGAGGGCATATCCTCTGAAGAAAATTCAGAGTAACACCTCCCAAATATCTAGCACATCCACAAAACGCTAGGAAATTGTATACATAGTAATAAGAAGTGTTATCCCATACACAGTAACAAGAAATCATCACTGGGAGCAAACCCTAAGGGGATCCGTTCAGTACACCAGAACAGCATGGGGAGTAACCTCCAAATAATTTCCCATCAACAGATTCATCACCACAATCATCTCACAGCACAAGCCAGCAGAGAAATAAAATTAGGGCATGATAAAATTTCCATCCAACACAGAGCCTAGCTAGGAATTCATTCAGTACGCATCCAGTAAGCATTTGGATACCATCCAATGCTACCAAGCTCACACTAGGGCACAGGAAGCATCACAAGCACGCCCAGCATGAATCAGCTCGATGGATGATTCCAGAGCAAGGAGGAAGAAGGCATCTGTGAGAGGGAGAGGAAGAGTAGAGGGCAGTGAGAGAGGGAATCACTTACAGATGGTCACCATCGTGGTGACCATATCCGGTAGGAGAGCGAAGCACGGCGGCGGGGCCGCGGTTGCCCGTAGACCCGGCGGCGGCGTCCCCGGAGAAGTAGTCACAGCAGCAGCGCAGCATCTCCAGCAACCAAGACATGGCGCCACGGCCACCGGAGCGGTGGAGAAGCACCCGAGACCTAACCCTAGGGTTAGGATTCGAAGATCCCACGGGAGCCTCACGAGGAGAGGAACAGATCGAGGAGGAGGCGTGGGAGCAAGCAAGGAGGAGTTAGGGAGGCGCAAGGTCGCGGCGGCGGTGGCACACGGGGAGGGCCGGAGGAAATCGCCGGAGGCGAAGGAACGCGTCGCCTCTGCGTCGCCTTCCGCGTCGCCTCACGCGGAGGAGGAAGGGATAAGGCACGGGGCGGGCGCGAGTGGCGGCTGGCCTGGTCCAGCCTGACCAGGCCAAGGGTTAGGTCCAACCCTAACCGGGGACCACCTGTCAGCCCTAGGGGCAGACAGGTAATTTGACTGAATTTTATTAAAAAATTAGAAAATAAAATAAAATGAAATATAAACATACCTAAATTTCCAATTTAGAGTACTAAATAAATCAGTACAAATTTAATTTAAACACCAAAACAAATAGAACATTACTAGTTGATTATTTGAAAATAATAATATTCTAACAATTGTTAGAACAAATAACCAACTAATGGGCATATCATTTAAACTTCATTAGCTAGTGATTTTAAAGAAATAAGTTATTACCATGTTTATGAGAAAAATAATAAGAAACCAGTCGGCTAAAAATTAAAGTAATAAGAATTTAGGAAATTCAACCAGAAGCACTACTTATAAAGAACTAGGTGATTAAGCAAAACAATTTGAATTAAAGAATTAATATGGTCTTTCCAAAAGTGCATACATCTCATCGTTATGCATAATAGCATCATTTGCTTCTTTAAACATTGTCTTTACCGGACAATGATGGAATTTTGTAGAACAAGGAAGTCAGGATCCACCTCGAGCTTCAGACTTCATTACTTATCCGTATCCAGGCAAGTTCATCACTTGCTCATGTCCATTGAATTATGTCATAACAACTATTTTCAAAACCCTATCGTATTACCACCTACTCCAAAAATAATGCATGATCCTATTTTTATAATCATATGACTAATTGAATGACTACCCGAGTGGTAGTGTTCTGTTTGGTGGGCGGATGGAACCATGGTAAGATGAATAGGTCAAAGGAAGGTTCCATCTGCATGGGAAAGTATTACCTAGGAATTAACAACAAATGCCGTCAGGATTCTTGCGCCGTAAACTCGCGTTGACCATGGATCTTCTATGGGGGGAGTAAGTCAGCCGTGATACTTTTCTCGTTCGCATGTCAACGGGCTGCCAGAGACGTACGTTGTACTCTCGCGTAGGTAGTGCGGGACTACATGCACATGGGTGGGATCCCTTAATTCCCACGGACTCTGCGGGTCTATGATGGTCTGCCAGGGGCGCGTAGATATCCATCGTGAGGGGTGGAATCAGGCGTTCAACCTGCTGGCAGAAATGGGTGGGCATGCGTTGTGCGGAGAAGCGCGGTTTGGCTTGGACCAACAACCGGGCCCCACACCTAAGTGGGAGTGGACAGGATTGCGCGCCTAGTTGTGCAACATGGTCTTGGTCGTCCATGGGTAAAGTAACGCACCTCTGCAGAGTGTAAAAGGATGTGGCATGTTACCCCTTGTTCCGGGAAGGAGCTGCGAACGCCGCAGGAAAGGCAACTCCATGAAAGTTCTAATCCTGTGAAGAATGGCGGGCATAGTTTTCAATATTAAAAGCAATCATTTGAAGAAAGATTTGACAAAACCTGCATATGTCCAGACTCTTTAGAGTCGAGGACCGTAGAAAGTGCATCCATTACTTCTGTATTTACAGGAACTTGCTGAGTAACGCTCGTTACTCATTCAATCCCATTTGACCCCTGCTTAGGTTATGAGAACCTAGAAGAAGCATCATTCAACATACTTGGAGGCCAGGAGGATATCTTCTACGAAGAACCGGACCTCTCCGGTGGAGTAGAAGGAGTTGACTATCTCATCCAGTACGGAGCAGACCCCAACGGGGAGGAGTCTGACTAGGTTTAGCCTAGTCTAGAAAACTACTTATTCACGGTTGAATCGAGCAGCCTTTGACTCACTTATTGGCTGTTGAGTTCCCGTGGTATCAACTGTTTACGTTTCAGCAAGCGTTCTAATTTCAATAATGGATGACCTCCATGTGAGCTCATCTTGTTGTCGATACTCTATGTTTGTAATATATTTGGTGTATGTCAATCAGACCCGCAATGTTTCTGCTGTACCACCCTGAGGGATGTAATATTTGCGGAACGGTGTTCTGTGAGTGTTATATCAACGACTGGCGTACTACAACATGCAGTGGTATGCCGGGTCGCCACAGCTGGTATCAGAGCAATTGCTTTGACCTTAGGTTGGAAACCTAGTAAAGGGATATACCCTGTCGGGTTTTAGAACGTACCAATAAAGAATTCACTGGTAGTATGATAGGTATTCACTTGAGAATACTCTGGTCATATTCCCAGTACATTGAATCTTTATGAGGATCTAATCATAATATTTATGTTATTGTGATCAGTGATCATGAACGGCGGAGTTTCCGGAAGAACAGAGTGGGTAAAGCATGAGAGGCTGGATCAATACCATGGGGAGTTGACCGAGCAACTGCGAGCATTGCTTCGAGCGTTCGGATGCGACACCAACATTAAAGTCAACACTTATACATTTAAAGATGGGGAAGTAGTCCTGAAGTATAGGGTATTAATTTTAATACCTAGAGAATTAACCCCACATGTGTCCACACCTAGTGGTGAAGCTAGGAATCAGATGGCAGCCTACCAGCAAGCCTTAGTGGAAGCTTTAGCTACCATCCGAGAGTTTAAGGCTAACCAGTTATCAGGCACTAGTCTCACAGCTATTCAACACGACCACTTAAGCACAGAGTTGGCGCTTGATCATTCTGTGCTAATTAAAACCAAGCCTAAGCAAGCCACAAGTATTTTAGATCGATATAGGAAATTGGTGGGATCCTTCTATAAAACACATAAGGTCATCGTTGATGACAAGGATGGGATGTTGAAGGATTTAGCCAAGCCGTCTAGTCATGAGCAGAAGGGGAAACAGAAGGCTCAGGAGAGCAGTGAACCTTATTATACCCCAGGACCTGAGGCAGCTAGGAAATCCCAGTATGACAGACCGTCCAGGTATTCTACCACACCAGAACACATACACTACCCTGTTATACCACCTAGTGAGCCAGAGCCATATGATCCGTTCGATATATCGGATACACCCAGGGATATTAACCCAAACACTTTTGGTGGGGTCCCAGACTCAGATTCTTTTATGGAGAATTCTGATGGCTGGAGGTATGACTGGTATCCTGGTACCAGCCAGCATCCGATTCCTTGTGACAACATGTCAGAGGAGGAGGAGCAGGATAGTGTGGAGATAGTGGAAGCCGAGGAGGCGGAGATAGTCGCCATAAATATCTCATCTGACGAGGAGGAGCCGGATGAAGTCCAGCCGATGCAGGAGGAACCGTTTGATCACAGCCACTGCACGAGTACCACCTGTTTTGCTGAAGGTGAAGCCTCGCAGAACACTAGTACCAACGAGTTTGTGTCCTATCTTGACAACTATATGGAGAATGACTGGCTCTCTTTGAGCGATAACCAGTCCATGGATACATCTGACACGGATTGCGTGCCAACCGGGAGGTCATACTATCCGGAGGCGGTGCGCCGGACTCCACGTTACACTGGATGGACTCCTGGTATGTACTCCGAGTAGTACAATGACGTTCAAGGAGAGGTTGTGAGGGCTCGAATTACATAGTAGCTTGGAGTTTCGAGCCGTGTACTTAAATAAGGGTCGGAATGTTTGAGTGACCCAGTGGTGTTTCTTACGGTTGTACTCTAAGTATTCACTGCGGTGAAGGCTTGTATCAACTTATAAGTACATGTAATATATGAGTAGTATGTTGTTTGTATCTGGATTTGGATTTTGCTTCTCTTGTGTGATTACTGTTGCATGTGAAGTGAGGCTCAGAAAGCATAAGCATGATGTAATTATGAGTTTTTTCGCTTCATATTGCAGGACTAAAGGGTTATGGAAAGTGGCGAGCCCAGTGTGGCTGACGCTCAGCGTCAGGAGAGAGAGAACAAGGCTAAAGCTGATGAAGATGCCGCAAGAGCCGAGTTACCACCACCACCACCACTCAGGCCACTGGCGGAGCAAAGCTTTATGGAGTACATGCGATTTGTACAGGAGAACCAAAACAAGTTCATGCAGGAAATGCTTAACCAGGTGGGACCTGGGCGAGCAGCGGAACCTAGAAACCTCACACTGTCGGATTTCCTTAAAACCAAACCAGCACCGTTTGCTACGGCCAAGGATCCCATGGAAGCTGAAGACTGGTTGGTTGACACAGAAAGGAATCTGAAGGCTATTAAGGCCAGTGATGAAGAGAAGGTGCGCTTCGCTACACACCTTCTAAATGGTCCCAGCAGCTTGGTGGGATAATCAAATCATTATGAAGCCACCAGGGAGGGAATTTACCTGGAATGAGTTCAAGGAGAAATTCAGGGAATATCATGTCCCTGATAGTGTCATGGAAATCATGAGGAGGCAATTTGAGGATCTTCAGCAGGGGACGCACCAGATGATATGGTACGTAAACGAGTTCAGCGGACTGTCTCGTTATGCTGCTGATGAAGTGGATACAGATAAAAAGAGAATCAAGAGATTCTTAAGAGGGATGGATCCTTATGCAGCCATGCAATTAAGGACTTCCAAACCAGCTAATTTCCAAGAGCTGATGAACTCTGCAGTCACTTGGGAGAATGACTACAAGCTGGTTCAGTTGAACCGACAGAAGAAGGCCAAGTTTGAGCCCAAGAAGTTCCAACCCAGTAGACCAACTACAAACTTGAGCTTCAAGCCAAGAATAAAGTCGGGAGGAGCCCCGAATAATCGTGGACCATTCAACCCGAGGAATAAGGTTATCTGCCATAATTGTGGACTTCCGGACATTTCAAGAATGAGTGTAAACAGCCTAGAGTTGTATGCTTTGGGTGTGGAAAGGAGGGACACATTAAGCCAGATTGCCCTAATCAGGCAACTAAAGGAGGGTTTAACAAGGGTGGAGCAAAGCCTGGAGGAGCCAGCGGATTCTCTGCTGGAAGTGGTAGCAGCGGGAAGAACGGAAATGGCAAAAGAGCTAGAACCTTCGGGAAACTGAATTGCACATCCCTGGAGGAGGCTGACAACTCAGATACCGCCGTACTAGGTACGCTCAATCTTCTTACCCAATATGGCAAAGTTTTATTTGATACCGGTGCCACCACATCATTCATCTCTAGTTATTTTGTGGATAAGTATGGGGTAAGGTGTTCACGTTTAGAATGTCCTCTTACCGTTATGACGGCGGGAGGTACGCTCGTAGTTACGCGTGCTAGGCCAGATCAAGTTATCATGATCTGTGGTTGCACGTACTACGCGGACCTATTTGTTATTCCTTTGAAGAACATTGATGCTGTTCTTGGAATGGACTGGATGACGGAGAACGGAGCTTTGATTGATTGTGAGGAGAAGACAGTTTCTCTTAGGAGACCTGGAGGTGGAAGAGTCACTTATCAAGCAGATAAACATACTCATGTAGAGGCAGAACTCCAACTCAACTCACTCAATGAAGCTAAATTAAAGATACCCGTAGTCAATGAATTTCCAGATGTTTTTCCAGCAGAATTACCTGGAATGCCACCAGATAGGGAGATAGAGTTTACCATTGACTTGATACCAGGTACATCACCCATTGCTCAGGCACCATACAAGATGGGTCCTAAGGAGTTAAAAGAACTTAAGGAACAGTTAGATGAGCTGGAAAGTAAGGGATTCATCAGAGAAAGTGTTTCACCATGGGGATCACCCGTGATATTTGTGGACAAGAGAGATGGAGGCAGAAGAATGTGTGGTGATTTTAGAAACCTGAACAATGTCACTATCAAGAACAAGTATCCATTACCAAGAATACAAGATCTATTTGATCAAGTTTACGGAGCTGGAGTGTTCTCCAAGATTGATCTCAGATCAGGGTACCATCAGATCAAGATTAAACCTGAAGATGTACCCAAAACAGCCTTTGTTTCAAGGTACGGACATCATGAATATTTGGTTGTTCCTTTTGGGCTGACCAATGCACCTGCTATTTTCATGAATTTGATGAACAAGATCTTCATGCCATACTTGGATAAGTTCGTGATTGTGTTCATCGATGATATCTTGATATATTCAAAGAACAAAGAAGATCATGCCAAGCATTTAAGAATAGCGCTACAAGTTTTGAGGGAACATCAACTCTATGCAAAATTCAGCAAGTGTGAGTTCTGGTTAGACCAAGTGGAATTTCTTGGACATGTTATCAGCAAAGAAGGTATTGCAGTAAATCCAGACAAAGTAAAGCCAGTCTTAGATTGGAAGGCACCAACCACGGTCAAGGAAGTTCGAGGATTCCTTGGAATGGCCGGGTATTACAGAAGATTCATTGAAGGATTCTCTAAAATAGCTGGGCCAATGACCAACTTGTTAAGGAAGAATACTCCGTTCATATGGTCAGATAAGTGTGAAGCCAGTTTTCAAGAGTTAAAGAAACGACTAACAACAGCTCCAATCTTAGCAGTACCAGAACCGGGCAAAGATTACACTGTTTATTGTGATGCATCCAAGAATGGATTGGGATGTGTGCTCATGCAAGATCGTAAGGTAATAGCTTATGGTTCAAGACAGCTCAAACCACATGAAGTAAATTACCCAACGCATGACTTAGAATTGGCAGCGGTAGTGTTTGCTCTGAAGAGATGGAGGTCATTTCTCTATGGATCAAAGTGTGAGCTTTACACAGATCATAAGAGTCTCAAATATTTCTTCACTCAGAAAGAGTTAAATATGAGGCAAAGGAGATGGTTAGAATTGATCAAAGACTATGACCTTACTATCAATTACACACCAGGGAAAGCTAATGTGGTAGCCGATGCTTTAAGTCGGAAGAGTACTGACAGTCCACCAATTCAATATGAGTTACCAAAAGAGTTGCAAAGAGAAATTGAACAAGCAGAGATTGAGGTACTTGAGGTACAATCTTTGGGAGTCTTGTATACCATGCAGGTCATGGAAGAAAGAACAAGTGATCTTAGAAATGAGATAATTCGGCGGCAAGATGAAGATCCATTCATAAAAGAAGAACTCCAGAGAATTGGGGAAGGAAGACCTTCCGAATTTCACTTAGGAGAACATGGTTCATTATGGTTCAACAAGAGGCTTTGTGTACCTGACATTCCGGAGATTAAAAAATTGATACTTCGGGAGGCACATGAGACGCCGTACTCTATACATCCTGGAAGTACCAAGATGTATATGGACCTCAGAGATGTATTTTGGTGGAACATTATGAAAAGAGAGATTGCCAAGTATGTTTCTGAATGTCATACATGTCAAAGAGTAAAGGCTGAACATCAAAGTCCGGCAGGACCATTACAACCTTTGGAGATTCCTGAATGGAAGTGGGAGGAAATTGGTATGGATTTCATTACAGGGTTACCAATGACTAAAACCCAAAAGGACATGATATGGGTCATTGTTGACAGGCTGACAAAGAGTGCACATTTCCTAGCAGTCAACCAGAAGGATAACGCTGAGAAACTGGTAAATATATATGTCAAGGAAATAGTCAGCAAACATGGAGTACCAAAAAGAATAGTTTCAGATCGAGGATCTGTGTTTACTTCGGTATTCTGGAGAAAACTTCAGGAAGCTTTAGGATCTCAACTAGATTACAGTACTGCTTATCATCCTCAAACCGGAGGGCAAACTGAAAGAACTAATCAGATTCTTGAAGACATGCTTCGGGCATGTGTTCTTGATTTTGGAGGATCATGGGATGAACACTTACCATTAGCAGAATTCTCCTACAAGAATAGTTATCAAAGCAGTCTTAAGGCAGCACCCTTTGAAGTACTGTATGGTCGAAAGTGTAGGTCACCGATTTGTTGGTTCGAGACCGGAGAAAAGTCTGAATTTGAACCAGATTACATCAAAGATCAGCAACGAGTTGTTGATATCATCAGAGACCGTTTGAAAATAGCCCAAAGCCGTCAAAAGAGTTATGCAGATCAGAAGAGAAGGACTTGGGAACCGGAAGTCGGGGATTTGGTATATCTCCGAGTTAGTCCAATGAAAGGGCTTATGAGGTTCAGTGTTAAGGGAAAATTAAGTCCGCGGTATATAGGACCTTACAAGATCCTAGCTCAGAACAGGAATGTAGCTTATACCCTACAGCTACCGGATCGGTTAAAACAAGTTCATAATGTCTTCCATGTATCCCAACTCAGAAAGTGTTTGAAGGAGCCGGAAGATTCGGTTAATCAAGAGGAGTTAGAATTGGAATCAGACCTCACATATGTCGAGGAACCAGAAAAGATTCTAGCTGAAGATTGGAAGAGACTCCGAAACAGAGCAATCAAGTACTGCAAGGTACAATGGAAACATCATCCTGAACGTGAAGCTACCTGGGAGAAAGAAGAGGAACTACGACAGAACTACCCCGAGCTATTCAGGTATTACTGTTACAACTTCGGGACGAAGTTCTCGTTAAGGAGGGAAGACTGTAATGTCCCAGCGTTTAGGAACTCACGGGGGGTAGAATATAAATTTGTGCATCTGCATGCATGTGTTTGAAAAACCTGAACAAATTTTTCGCAAAGATAAAAACCCGGAGTGAATAAGGTTCTACTCAGTAACTGATGCTTTGATAGAAGTTGTTACTGTTAGTAGGTGGAATTTTGACATGACCTCTGGGTAATATTTGAAATTGAAACATTAGTGTTTGAATTATTTAAATGATTTGAATTATTTGAATTAAGGTCAATTTGAAATTGAGTTTGAATTTTAATTAAATATAAATCAAATTGAAAGGATGAGTTTATATCCTAAGTTTAAATCATTTGAATTCAATTACTATATTAAATAGGAAATACTCCTAATAAATCAACAAAAATAATAAAAGAAAACATATATGCTTTATTGATAATAATATCAAGATTACAAAGTTTGTTACAAAGGAGAGAAAGAAATAGAGATTACAGTAGCTTTGCAACTAAGCTAGTACAAAATTAAATCTAGGACTAAACCTAGCTACTCCAGTGCATCTACTTCTTCAAACCTGCAGAAATAAACATGAAACCAAAATACAAAGTGTTAGTGGGGGGGGTTAGTACCCTCAGGATTCAGTGAGGTGCACTGATTGATCATCATAGGGTTTTAAATCCATACGAGTAGTATCTGTTCTGATTAATTTGCCTCAGACCAGCATCATAGGCATGCTCCTGGAATTACAACTGGCAACATCAAATTTAAATCACCAGGCAAGGGATAAGGACAGTGAGTAACCAGTACGGCAAGGGGATGAGACCAACCAGGTACAGGAAAATATCCACACACTAGGTGGCAGCACCTAACTTACTGCCGCAGCAGCAAGCAGCTTAGTCACTTATAAGCACACAACACACTCAGCCACACTGTGGGCTGTCGACACCAAACCTGGAGTATAAAACCTCCATCAACCGTAGGGGATGAGGTCACACCTCATAGTTCCTGCTCAAGCACAAAACACCAGGAAAGGATAACATCCAATCAAGCAAGCCATTAGTTACTGGAGCAAGTGTTTGCAATTTTGCAAGCAAGCAAACAAGGCCAAGGTACCAGGGAGCACAAGAAGGCAATCAAGCAATCCACAAGCACCAAAATCCACCAACCACTTGATCTATAACCAAGGTGAATCCCTGAGTACCATCTAAGCCAAATTCTTGGCTAATTTGCACATAGGATTGGTTGGGGTGTTAAAACCCTCAGGTTGGCATAGTGGTGCTATGCTAATCTCATCACTGGGCACTATTTTCAAGCAAAGTATTTGTTCCTAGTTTAGTAAGGGCCTCAGGCTATGCATCATGGGCTTGGGGGCAAAAGAATCAAGTAATAGTATCTGTTCTTAATCCATGAGGATCAAAGAAGGAAAAGAAAGCATGGATAGTGTCTGTTCTTATCAGTGGATACTAGGAATTAAGATAGAGAGGGGGATAGCAATAGAGCTGTGTGACAGAATCACAACCAGAAGCACTGGATGTGTCACACACACACACACCTGGTTGCTGGGCATCAGATCAAAGGATCTGACATCCCAGAACCAAAGGGATTCATGAAATGGAAAATATTATGATAGATACAATTATTGAGGGCATATCCTCTGAAGAAAATTCAGAGTAACACCTCCCAAATATCTAGCACATCCACAAAACGCTAGGAAATTGTATACATAGTAATAAGAAGTGTTATCCCATACACAGTAACAAGAAATCATCACTGGGAGCAAACCCTAAGGGGATCAGTACACCAGAACAGCATGGGGAGTAACCTCCAAATAATTTCCCATCAACAGATTCATCACCACAATCATCTCACAGCACAAGCCAGCAGAGAAATAAAATTAGGGCATGATAAAATTTCCATCCAACACAGAGCCTAGCTAGGAATTCATTCAGTACGCATCCAGTAAGCATTTGGATACCATCCAATGCTACCAAGCTCACACTAGGGCACAGGAAGCATCACAAGCACGCCCAGCATGAATCAGCTCGATGGCTGATTCCAGAGCAAGGAGGAAGAAGGCATCTGTGAGAGGGAGAGGAAGAGTAGAGGGCAGTGAGAGAGGGAATCACTTACAGATGGTCACCATCGTGGTGACCATATCCGGTAGGAGAGCGAAGCACGGCGGCGGGGCCGCGGTTGCCCGTAGACCGTCCCGGCGGCGGCGTCCCCGGAGAAGTAGTCACAGCAGCAGCGCAGCATCTCCAGCAACCAAGACATGGCGCCACGGCCACCGGAGCGGTGGAGAAGCACCCGAGACCTAACCCTAGGGTTAGGATTCGAAGATCCCACGGGAGCCTCACGAGGAGAGGAACAGATCGAGGAGGAGGGCGTGGGAGCAAGCAAGGAGGAGTTAGGGAGGCGCAAGGTCGCGGCGGCGGTGGCACACGGGGAGGGCCGGAGGAAATCGCCGGAGGCGAAGGAATGCGTCGCCTCTGTCGCCTTCCGCGTCGCCTCACGCGGAGGAGGAAGGGATAAGGCACGGGGCGGGCGCGAGTGGCGGCTGGCCTGGTCAGCCTGACCAGGCCAAGGGTTAGGTCAACCCTAACCGGGGACCACCTGTCAGCCTAGGGGCAGACAGGTAATTTGACTGAATTTTATTAAAAAATTAGAAAATAAAATAAAATGAAATATAAACATACCTAAATTTCCAATTTAGAGTACTAAATAAATCAGTACAAATTTAATTTAAAACCAAAACAAATAGAACATTACTAGTTGATTATTTGAAATATATAATATATTCTAACAATTGTTAGAACAAATAACCAACTAATGGGCATATCATTTAAACTTCATTAGCTAGTGATTTTAAAGAAATAAGTTATTACATGTTTATGAGAAAAATAATAAGAAACCAGTCAGCTAAAAATTAAAGTAATAAGAAATTTAGGAAATTCAACCAGAAGCACTACTTATAAAGAACTGGGTGATTAAGCAAAACAATTTGAATTAAAGAATTAATATGGTCTTTCCAAAAGTGCATACATCTCATCGTTATGCATAATAGCATCATTTGCTTCTTTAAACATTGTCTTTACCGGACAATGATGGAATTTTGTAGAACAAGGAAGTCAGGATCCACTCGAGCTTCAGACTTCATTACTTATCCGTATCCAGGCAAGTTCATCACTTGCTCATGTCCATTGAATTATGTCATAACAACTATTTTCAAAACCCTATCGTATTACCACCTACTCCAAAAATAATGCATGATCCTATTTTTATAATCATATGACTAATTGAATGACCACCCGAGTGGTAGTGTTCTGTTTGGTGGGCGGATGGAACATGGTAAGATGAATAGGTCAAAGGAAGGTTCCATCTGCATGGGAAAGTATTACCTAGGAATTAACAACAATGCCGTCAGGATTCTTGCGCCGTAAACTCGCGTTGACCATGGATCTTCTATGGGGGGAGTAAGTCAGCCGTGATACTTTTCTCGTTCGCATGTCAACGGGCTGCCAGAGACGTACGCTGTAATCTCGATAGGTAGTGCGGGACTACATGCACATGGGTGGGATCCCTTAATTTCCACAGACTCTGCGGGTCTATGATGGTCTGCAGGGGCGCGTAGATATCCATCGTGAGGGGGGGAATCAGGCGTTCAACTGCTGGCAGAAATGGTGGGCATGCGTTGTGCGGAGAAGCGCGGTTTGGCTTGGACCAACAACCGGGCCCCACACCTAAGTGGGAGTGGACAGGATGCGCGCCTGGTTGTGCAACATGGTCTTGGTCGTCCATGGGTAAGTAACGCACCTCTGCAGAGTGTAAAAGGATGTGGCATGTTACCCCTTGTTCCGGGAAGGAGCTGCGAACACCGCAGGAAAGGCAACTCCATGAAAGTTCTAATCCTGTGAAGAATGGCGGGCATAGTTTTCAATATTAAAAGCAATCATTTGAAGAAATATTTGACAAAACCTGCATATGTCCAGACTCTTTAGAGTCGAGGACCGTAGAAAGTGCATCCATTACTTCTGTATTTACAGGAACTTGCTGAGTAACGCTCGTTACTCATTCAATCCCATTTGACCCCTGCTTAGGTTATGAGAACCTAGAAGAAGCATCATTCAACATACTTGGAGGTCAGGAGGATATCTTCTACGAAGAACCGGACCTCTCCGGTGGAGTAGAAGGAGTTGACTATCTCATCCAGTACGGAGCAGACCCCAACGGGGAGGAGTCTGACTAGGTTTAGCCTAGTCTAGAAAACTACTTATTCACGGTTGAATCGAGCAGCCTTTGACTCACTTATTGGCTGTTGAGTTCCCGTGGTATTGTCGCACCCTGATTTCTAGGGGATACTCACCGTACGAACTGGATAGCAGATGCTTGGATTATGGGGCATAACTGCTCCCATGTCCCAGCTTCCTATACTCTTATGCGCGCGACAACACAAGCCCTGCTATTCCATCGTCGATGTAAACTATCCACTAGAGATCAAAGGCACTTCCGTCGACGTACTTCAAACCATACACACATGGTACGTCAACGGCGTTTAACAACTGATATCACAACATATCTCTACGACACAAAAGATTGAAATAAGTTGCAATTGGCTCTCATTAGAGCAGAGATAGCAAATACAGTCATTCAGAGGGCACATGCCCCAACAATACATCAGTACAATACAGCGGAAGCATTCAACATGTCTGAGTACAGACAAGAACCAAATAGGCCTAAGAGGCCGGAAACGAACAGACGGAGCCCATCCACGAAGTCTCGGATCCTGCCCGGGTCCGCTATCTACTCGTCAGCAGTCTCGTCATACTCCACGTAGTTGCCACCATGTAGATCTTCGGTAACGTAGGTCTGCGGAAACCACAGCCCCAAAGGGGTCAGTACATAAACGTACTGGCAAGCAAGACTCACAGTTCACCAAAGTGTAACCCGTCAACACCAAGCACAGATGCCTTGGGTTCAACGGACGAGAGGGGATATAAAGGATGCTGCAACTGGCTGCTCTACACAACTACAGAAACATACTACAACTGCCGGCTAACAGAAAGGAGATAAGATCGAGGATTGTAACCAACTGAAAGATAACTTCAAACAAACCCATCCTGGATCTCGCCCCTTATCCAAAGAAGCAATCCGAGGATAACTCACACAGTTGTATTAAAGGTGAATCAAGTTATTGTGTCATCAACCTATTACTAGTCAAGTTATTAATCATTGAGTGTAACATGTTTGATCATTATGTTTAAGTTGTCCTGAGTACTTGTTAGCCAGTACTTTCACCAAGTAATCCATAACCGCGGAAAACACGGCTTCTCGAGAAGATTATCCCTGCAGGGTTGCACCAATTTGGCCGTACACGCAAGAATAACCCGCCAGATGGGATGCCTCCCACCAAGCGGGGTACTCTACACAACCAACCATTCTTCGCATCAAGCCCAAAGCACCTTGGGCGCACGGCTAATCGAGCCCAGAAGAAAATGGACCCTCATAGCACTCTAAGAACGTGTCCCCCTATATGCCGACTACGAAAGTTCCACCCTGGCCTGGGCTCGCAAAAACATGCATGCGGCAAATGGAAAACACGAACTAAATGAGGCGATTTGGACGAGATGCGAATCAGGTCAAGTTGAGGGGGGCGCCCATACTCGCTTCCCACATGCGGGTAGTGCTCTCATCATGGATCAGTAGACAAGACCCTTTTCCTATTAAGGTCGACACTAGCAGGCCTCAAAACCACACAGGGCCTCCTGCCGGTGCCTTATCATCAAATTATTATTAACAGTAAAAACATTGCATGATTGATTGATTGATTAAACATCGAGCCCCCAGAACATAATGAAATATAGTAACTGAAAGTAACGGGTAACAGACTCGAGCAAAACAACCTAAGCATGCTAGTAAGATACTGGCTCAATCAACAGGGTTGTAGGAGGGGTGATGAGGCAATATCAGGGTTAAAGGGTTCATGTGATAGGTTCGTAACAGAAACATCTACCACTAAGGCTAGCAAGATATAGACAACGGAAAGTATCGGTAACCAGGGTTGAAAGGAACACGATGGTTCATGTGAGTGATAACTTGCCTGCAAAATCCAGTAGCCTGGTACTGAGCTAACTCCTTAAAAGGGATGTCGTAAGTATCGTCGGTCTCAACGTCGTCGTATATCCGAGAAGAAGCAAACAAACAATGCAGAAAGATAAACAATCAATATAATGGCATAGGTGCACAAACATGGGATGATGCATGTCATGTTAATAGATGCATCAAAATAAACTACTTGACAAGATAACACAATTTAATTGTACCCATATGCAATTGGATTGCATATGGAAAAGATCCATTGAAATAAGTGGAAACAAATGATTTACAATTAATTATTATGTGAAAGTTGTTAGCATGATGCATGCATGATGGTAACAACAAAATAACAACAAATAACAATGATAGATGCAAGTGAAAAAGGATTGGAACAAGTTTTGGAAATCATGATTAAGTTTGGAAAATGTGGTTACTTAAACTTGCCACACAAGCAACTGTTGTTTTCATCAAGTTAAAGTGTGCAAAACCATTAACAAAATTTATATTTGAAAAGAACATCAAAATTTAGTTGGATTACATGTTTCAAATATTGAAATTTGGATTAGGATGAATTTATTATGAATTAAACAATATTAAACAAGTTTTAATTGAATTTTAAGCAAGTTTGAATATTATTGAATTTTATTTGTTCAAATCATAAATTCAAATTCACATTTGAAAAGTTCACACTTTGATGGTTTGAAAACATAATTTGCATGTTCAAAATATTTTATATTAAGCAAGTTATGATTTTATCAAATTTAATTGAATTAAACAAGGATTAGATGGTTTAGGCAATTTTAATTATTCAAAACAGGAAACAAAAATTATATTTTAATAGGTTATCCAAAATGGTATGGAAAACAAATTTTATTTTCATTTATTGGATTAATAATGAATTAGTTATGGAATTTAAGAAATTGCATTTGAATTATTCAAATTTGAATTTTAAATGCATTTGGGAATTCCAAAACAGTACACAAATGGCATAGTTGGATAGATCTATTAATTTGGAACAGAAAACATATATAACTTTTATTTTTTAGAGTTATAGATTAAAAGATATTAAGGTTTTGCTTTTAGGGGTTAATTCTGCCATTTAAATGATTTTGGAAATAAAAACAAAACGTGCAAACTTTTGCTACGGAGTGGCACCCTACCCACAGACACTGCCCCGTGGGCCTGGTGGCCAGCGTGGCGCTGTGTGGTGCTGGTGTGGCAGCAAGGGGGGATGACAGGTGGGGCCAGTGGGGTGTGGGAGAGGAAAAATCCCAAAAATGGGGTGCGCCCGCGGGGATTCGACCCCGGGCCGCTTGGCTGCGCGGCAGGGAACGAGGCCAGTGCGGCTATTGAGCGCTTCGTGACAGGATACGTGCGCGATTGTTTTTAATGTGTGAGTTCCGACAGTTAAGATTTTAACTGAACTTACTGAAACATGCAGGTACAGGTTAGGTGACTGAACTTCGCTGAAGATCGGTAGCGGACAGCCAGCAACCGCGCCATGGTCGCTGCTGCTCGACGCTGCTGGGTGGCTCGCCGCCGTGTGCGGCTGGTGGCGGTGGTCGAGGTGCAGGACGGATCAGAGGGAGAGGGGAAAGAGCAGTGGCGAGCGCTGCTCACCTTGGGAGCTTGGTGGCGATCGGCGAAGGGCCCGACGGCCGCTCCTGGAGACGACGGAGACGGCAGGAAGTCGAGGGGGAAACGGCGTCCTCGTGGAGTCCCGAGCATGGCGATTCCATTCCTCCGGTCAGCCTGGCCCGACGGTGACCGTGCCGGCGCCGCCAAGGGCTCCAAGGTTCAGACATGGCTGTCGTTCGGCCCCGTTTCTTCAGAAGGTTCAGAAATAGAGGAGAGCAGCAGGGAGAGGAACAGAGGAGTGCGGCGGCGCGTGGAAGGAGGAAGGGTGGAGAGCTAGGGTACGCAGAGGGGTAGGTTAGATATACGGCCGCGAGCTCGTACGGCGCGCCATCGAGCGGAGAAGGAGGCGATCGACGGTGCAGGAGGCGATCGTACTGAAAATGACATCACGCGAGGAGGACGACAGCGACAGCGAGGGAAGGGGTATTGGGCCAATTGGTAACGGGCTGGGCTGCTGTGCTCCCTCTCTCTCCCTTTTTCTATTTGTTTTTTTTTTTTTTTTTGTAGCCTTTGCTTTTGGATAAAAAAGATAGGTTTTTGTTGATAGAAAAATTTGGAAAAATTTGGATAAGCTCCTTAGTTGAAAAGCAACCACTTGGTAGTTTTGGTTTTCCAAATTTCAAATGTTTGCTTGCTGTTTAAAATTAAACTCAATTTAATTGAATTTTGCAATAATAATTAATATTAGAAAATAAAGCCATTTTCAATAGGGTTTCCCCTAGGGTTTAGAATGTTTTAAGGAATTCCAATTAGTGGTGTACTTCAAGGATTCAAAAGATTAATGATTTGAGAATTGGTTTGAGTTGGAAAATGATTTGGAAAATAATGGATTAATTTGGTTAATTGAATTAAGCAACAATTTAAGAGTTGATCCAATAAGAAAATAATTTGGAAGCATTTGATGTTTTTGATTTGCAAATCTTTATTTGAAAGATTGTAACAGACAAGTGTGAAAACAATGTTGATTAAGTTTGACTTTTATTATGAAATCAATGCAAACAGAAATAAATATGGGAATGATGACATGATGCATTGCTTAAATAAAACAAAAGGTGAAACAACTAGGGGTTTTCATACTTGGATGTTACAAAACGCCCCCCCTTGAAGGAATCGCGCCCCGAGATTCCTACTGAGAAAAGAAAAGGTCCGGAAACTTCTTGGGTAGACGTCAGGGAATTTGGAAACCACCGGAACATATTAGTAGAGATATAGGTTTTGTATGGAGGGTGTATAGTTGGATAGAATTTGATTCATTTGGAGAATAGATTATCTGGCTAGAATGGTGGAACAGAGTTATTGACATCAATGCAACACCAAGAATAATCATCAATGTCAGAATCAGCAACATGAGAGTAACGAGGAAATATGTGGCCTCCCATTAGAATTGGATTGTTCTTACTTATCTTGGAAGTCAACATTTGAGATCCCGGGGGGTGAACAAAGTTTTGATTGCTTAGTGGAACCAGAATTGGGTTGTATGTTGTGGATAAGATTGTTGACACAAAGGATGTGATTCTCCGGTACGAAACAACACTTTAGCTGGAATAGAGTTTAGCAGGTGAACGGGGAAACTTTGATTAGACGCCGGTAGACGAATTGAAGTGTAAAACAGCAACAAGATTTCAACGGACGAAAAGGATGTTGAGAAGAACAGGATATCAACATCGGGGAAAACGAGAACAAAACTCCTGAGGTACTAGGGAAAACCCAAAACACGTGAAATCCTAACTTGAAAGTTTAGATGAGAAGGGAAAAATCAACGTTGCACTTCCTTACCAGAAAAGGGAGGGTGGGTGGGGAAAGAAGAAAAATGGCAGAATTCCTACTCTCACGTTTCATTTTTCCTATATAGCTACAAAATAGTTTCTAGACTCAACTGCGACCAGTAAAAAGGGATCCTACAGGCAGACAGGCTCTGATACCATTTGTCGCACCCTGATTTCTAGGGGATACTCACCGTACGAACTGGATAGCAGATGCTTGGATTATGGGCATAACTGCTCCCACGTCCCAGCTTCCTGGTAGGCCTGTGCTTATGCGCGACAACACAAGCCCTGCTATTCCATCGTCGATGTAAACTATCCACTAGAGATCAAAGGCACTTCTGTCGACGTACTTCAAACCATACACACATGGTACGTCAACGGCGTTTAACAACTGATATCACAACATATCTCTACGACACAAAAGATTGAAATAAGTTGCAATTGGCTCTCATTAGAGCAGAGATAGCAAATACAGTCATTCAGAGGGCACATGCCCCAACAATACATCAGTACAATACAGCGGAAGCATTCAACATGTCTGAGTACAGACAAGAACCAAATAGGCCTAAGAGGCCGGAAACGAACAGACGGAGCCCATCCACGAAGTCTCGGATCCTGCCCGGGTCCGCTATCTACTCGTCAGCAGTCTCGTCATACTCCACGTAGTTGCCACCATGTAGATCTTCGGTAACGTAGGTCTGCGGAAACCACAGCCCCAAAGGGGTCAGTGCATAAACGTACTGGCAAGCAAGACTCACAGTTCACCAAAGTGTAACCCGTCAACACCAAGCACAGATGCCTTGGGTTCAACGGACGAGAGGGGATATAAAGGATGCTGCAACTGGCTGCTCTACACAACTACAGAAACATACTACAACTGCCGGCTAACAGAAAGGAGATAAGATCGAGGATTGTAACCAACTGAAAGATAACTTCAAACAA
The DNA here is from genome assembly GCA_028641055.1 of Alopecurus myosuroides. Lineage (NCBI taxonomy): Eukaryota > Viridiplantae > Streptophyta > Magnoliopsida > Poales > Poaceae > Alopecurus > Alopecurus myosuroides. The sequence goes on along the minus strand of CM054057.1, from coordinate 634,599,830 downwards.
ACCCATCCTGGATCTCGCCCTTATCCAAAGAAGCAATCCGAGGATAACTCACACAGTTGTATTAAAGGTGAATCAAGTTATTGTGTCATCAACCTATTACTAGTCAAGTTATTAATCGTTGAGTGTAACATGTTTGATCATTATGTTTAAGTTGTCATGAGTACTTGTTAGCCAGTACTTTCACCAAGTAATCCATAACCGCGGAAAACACGGCTTCTCGAGAAGATTATCCCTGCAGGGTTGCACCAATTTGGCCGTACACGCAAGAATAACCCGCCAGATGGGATGCCTCCCACCAAGCGGGGTACTCTACACAACCAACCATTCTTCGCATCAAGCCCAAAGCACCTTGGGCGCACGGCTAATCGAGCCCAGAAGAAAATGGACCCTCATAGCACTCTAAGAACGTGTCCCCCTATATGCCGACTACGAAAGTTCCACCCTGGCCTGGGCTCGCAAAAACATGCATGCGGCAAATGGAAAACACGAACTAAATGAGGCGATTTGGACGAGATGCGAATCAGGTCAAGTTGAGGGGGGCGCCCATACTCGCTTCCCACATGCGGGTAGTGCGCTCATCATGGATCAGTAGACAAGACCCTTTTCCTATTAAGGTCGACACTAGCAGGCCTCAAAACCACACAGGGCCTCCTGCCGGTGCCTTATCATCAAATTATTATTAACAGTAAAAACATTGCATGATTGATTGATTGATTAAACATCGAGCCCCCAGAACATAATGAAATATAGTAACTGAAAGTAATGGGTAACAGACTCGAGCAAAACAACCTAAGCATGCTAGTAAGATACTGGCTCAATCAACAGGGTTCTAGGAGGGGTGATGAGGCAATATCAGGGTTAAAGGGTTCATGTGATAGGTTCGTAACAGAAACATCTACCACTAAGGCTAGCAAGATATAGACAACGGAAAGTATCGGTAACCAGGGTTGAAAGGAACACGATGGTTCATGTGAGTGATAACTTGCCTGCAAAACCCAGTAGCCTGGTACTGAGCTAACTCCTTAAAAGGGATGTCGTAAGTATCGTCGGTCTCAACGTCGTCGTGTATCCGAGAAGAAGCAAACAAACAATGCAGAAAGATAAACAATCAATATAATGGCATAGGTGCACAAACATGGGATGATGCATGTCATGTTAATAGATGCATCAAAATAAACTACTTGACAAGATAACACAATTTAATTGGACCCATATGCAATTGGATTGCATATGGAAAAGATCCATTGAAATAAGTGGAAACAAATGATTTACAATTAATTATTATGTGAAAGTTGTTAGCATGATGCATGCATGATGGTAACAACAAAATAACAACAAATAACAATGATAGATGCAAGTGAAAAAGGATTGGAACAAGTTTTGGAAATCATTGATTAAGTTTGGAAAATGTGGTTACTTAAACTTGCCACACAAGCAACTGTTGTTTTCATCAAGTTAAAGTGTGCAAAACCATTAACAAAATTTATATTTGAAAAGAACATCAAATTTTAGTTGGATTACATGTTTCAAATATTGAAATTTGGATTAGGATGAATTTATTATGAATTAAACAATATTAAACAAGTTTTAATTGAATTTTAAGCAAGTTTGAATATTATTGAATTTTATTTGTTCAAATCATAAATTCAAATTCACATTTGAAAAGTTCACACTTTGATGGTTTGAAAACATAATTTGCATGTTCAAAATATTTTATATTAAGCAAGTTATGATTTTATCAAATTTAATTGAATTAAACAAGGATTAGATGGTTTAGGCAATTTTAATTATTCAAAACAGGAAACAAAAATTATATTTGAATAGGTTATCCAAAATGGTATGGAAAACATATTTTATTTGCATTTATTGGATTAATAATGAATTAGTTATGGAATTTAAGAAATTGCATTTGAATTATTCAAATTTGAATTTTAAATGCATTTGGGAATTCCAAAACAGTACACAAATGGCATAGTTGGATAGATCTATTAATTTGGAACAGAAAACATATATAACTTTTATTTTTTAGAGTTATAGATTAAAAGATATTAAGGTTTTGCTTTTAGGGGTTAATTCTGCCATTTATATGATTTTGGAAAATAATGGATTAATTTGGTTAATTGAATTAAGCAACAATTTAAGAGTTGATCCAATAAGAAAATAATTTGGAAGCATTTGATGTTTTTGATTTGCAAATCTTTATTTGAAAGATTGTAACAGACAAGTGTGAAAACAATGTTGATTAAGTTTGACTTTTATTATGAAATCAATGCAAACAGAAATAAATATGGGAATGATGACATGATGCATTGCTTAAATAAAACAAAAGGTGAAACAACTAGGGGTTTTCATACTTGGATGTTACAGGTATCAACTGTTTACGTTTCAGCAAGCGTTCTAATTTCAATAATGGATGACCTCCATGTGAGCTCATCTTGTTGTCGATACTCTATGTTTGTAATATATTTGGTGTATGTCAATCAGACCCGCAATGTTTCTGTTGTACCACCCTGAGGGATGTAATATTTGCGGAACGGTGTTCTGTGAGTGTTATATCAACGACTGGCGTACTACAACATGCAGTGGTATGCCGGGTCGCCACAGAGGACGGGCATTTAGAGGGAGAGGGGAAGCTCAGATGTGGGAATCGGCGGCGCCGGTCGAGGTCGCACATGAGAGAGGCTGCCAAGCTCGACCGACGGCGAGGTTGTCCACTGCCTCGGCGACCACCAAGCTTTCTGTTAAAGGCGGACCTTAAGCCACCAGCCCACCACTAGCGGTAGAGTTTTAAGACAGTTCTCCGCATGGCCCTAGGCAGCGCTGGAGGATTCCAAGTAAGAAAATAGAGGTGGGAGGCGGAGAAAGGGTAGCCCCAGTGCCAGGCTTAGGCGGAGGGGAGGCTGCAGCGGCGCATCGACGGCGTCCGATCAGAGCACCGTCCCCTTTCTGTGCGTTGCAAGGAAGAAGGCGATTGCCTTATCCTTCAGGTGGGGCCTAGAAGGCTTGTACGTTAGTAGTACTAGGAGCACCAATTCTCTTTTCCTTTGCCGCACAAATTTCAATGACACGTGGGACCTTTTTCCTTTTTTTGCCATGGCTTCTGGTGCTTTTTTTACGATTGAGTTTTCTCATTTTACTTGTGATGAAGCACAACAGAGCAATCCCAGATATACATTCACGTTCGTGCGTCCTCATTATCAGAAAATTATTTCAAATAAATAAAAAAAACCATAAATTTGGATTTTTTTTCTTTAATTTTCATCGAAAATACCGATAGGCACATGTGCGGTGGAGGAGACATGTGGGATGCGACATCGTGCAGTATCCAGGGGAGGGCGGCGCGGCAAACCATTAGCGATGGGAAGAAGGACTTCCAGTGGCACTTATGGAGGGAGGCCGTACGGAGGATATGTAAGGTTCAGAATGGATGGGTCGATCTTTTCTAAAGGTGGGCGTGGTTCATTCAACTATGTGTGTGAGATGGACCGACTTCCGTGTCATAGTTTTTCTAAAAAAAAAATGTTGCAACGCATGATCATATTTTCTTAAACAAGTTTGGATTTTTTTTGAAACTTGTCAATTTATTCAAGTTCCGATTATCGGCAACGGATTTAAGTTTAAATTTTTTAAAAGGTGTCTTCCACACACCTTATTCGTGTGATCGTTTTTCATGAATACTTAAATGCCGAAACGTTCAAATCTCGATCTTCAATTTTTTGGGTTGAGTTGTATTTGTAATGCCTCTTTCTGGCCACAATTTTCTTCCACGCACGGGCATGTTTACTAGACAATGATTCACATAAGAGTTTTATATGTGTGCAAGCAGCTAACTAATAATAAAAGAAGGAGTGTTTCTCTTTCGTCCGTGCGTTTCTTGTCGTCCGTCAGCTCCGATCAATTTCTTTGTTCCACGATTCCCATTTATGTACGGTTGTAAAGATTTCTTTGTCCCACATCTACACACACCGGTCCGGATACGTTCTGCAAGTCCCAGATGACGAGTTCTAACTTTATAAAGCACCAATTCCCATGCGTTAAAAAAATTATCAATACCCAACAGTGCACTCGAAATCGACCTCCTGTCTCCATGCTACGGCGTCTTGATCCGCGTCAGCGCCGCCGCCATGAAGGGCGCAATGCTGCCACGACATGCGGCACACTGGACATGCGTGTGGACAGGGCTTAGCCAGAAAAAGGGTGGACGAGATGAGCGGAGCGGGACTGGCGCATCCTCCAAGAGGACTTCGGAATCTCCAACAACGGTTTCCCAAGACGTGCCGTGGGCTAGGGGCTCCAGGTGGAGCTTCTCAACGCCGTCGATGTGACCGAATACAAGCGCCGACGCCAACCCAGATGTCCTTTGGGGCTGCGTCGAGGCGGATGCTGCCGAGGGTCCGTAAGAGCATGTACAATAGGATGTTGTAGGCGGGCTATAAGGATTTAAATACATTTTTTTTTTGCTGAGTTCCATGTTTTTTCTCGAATTATTTTCTCCCGTTGCAACGCACGGGCCTGTTTACTAGTCATCTATAAGAGAGTTAACATCATCAAGTTGCCTCAAAAGGGCCTTTACCTTTATTTGGTTTCACCTTCAAGACTACATAACCAAGAGCCTAAATTCTTGGCCTCCTCCTCATCATCAACAATGTTTTCAACACAATCCAATAATGAGGGAGAACTAGTAGCAATAGGCTTGGAGGTGGAAGATATTACCGCGGTGTCTTTTGCCATGAGACATGTAGGTCGGATCAATGCATTCTCATTGGAGAATTAAAATAGAGAGACCGATGAAGAGGAAGACGTTGCTATGACGACGTGGGCCACACCTACGAGTTCATCTTCTCCTTCATCTCCAGAGTAGTATGTTTCCAATGTGGGCCCTTCATGAACATATAGAGCCCTTGGGACTCTTCTAGCAAGGTTCTTGTTTTGTGGAGCTTTGTTCTTGTCCTTGCGAACAAGCTTGCCTTCATACTCTTCTCTTGGCTCAAAAGGACATTCTTTGACGAAGTGGTTTACACTTCCACAATTGTAGCACATCCTTGGCCGCCCCCTTCTTCTTGTAGACCTTGTTTCTTGAGGGTCTAGGACCATCGGACTTGTGAGCCTCTCATATCTTCCAATAGCCATGCATGTCAAGAGCAGTACACTTATGAGCACCCTTGTATGTGTCTTCATAGTCCTATTCATCCTAATCATCCTCATCAACTTCTTCTATCTGAGAAATCGCCTTAGACTTCAAGGCGAGGTTGGGTGACTTCCCAATTCCTCCTGAGCGAGCGAGAGAATCATCCGCACTCTTGTGAGATAGGGATATGAATATGAACTCACTAAGAACACCAATGGAGTTGAGAGAGTTGTAGTCCGATCTTGTTCGGATGCTAGTGGATAGGTTCTTCTCGAAAGGGGTTATGTCCTTGACAAACTTCCTCTTGATCCACTCATCGGAGATTTCCTCTTTTCCCATGTCCTTCAATTGGTTGCCAAGGGTGACAACTCTTCTATATAGCTCCTCGGGACTTCCATCTTCAAGCATGACGAAGTTCTCGGACTTGTCAAGTGCCACATCATACTTGGAGGATTGGATTCTAGCATTTCCTTAAAACAAGGTGTCAAGTTTATCCCAAGCCTCCTTGGCGGTCTTGATACCGCGGATGTGTTCAAGATGTTCTATTGGGAGAGCCTTTTGGATAGTAACAAGATGTCGCACCCGGACTTCTAGAGTATACTCACAGTCCGCTAAATAGTAGAACAGATGGCTTACGGGGCATACCGGCACCCGCATCTCAATATGAGCAGGCCAACACGTAAACGTGTGACAACCATTCTCTACTATCCATCGTCTGCGCAAACCATCCCATAGAAATCAGGACACTTCCGTTGACGTACTTCATAACATACACACATGATACGTCAACGGCATTAGAACAACTGATATCACAACATATCTCTAAGACACAAAAGATTGAAATAAGTTGCAAATAGCTCTCACTAGAGCAGAGATAGCAAATACAATCATCCAGAGGACACATGTCCCAACAATTCATCATTACAACACAGCGGAAGCATCCAAAGTGTCTGAGTACAGACAAGATCCAAATAGGCCTAAGAGGCCGGAAACGAAAAGACGGAGCCCATCCACGATGTCTCGGATCCTGCCCGGGTCCGCTATCTACTCGTCAACAGCCTCGTCATACTCCACGTAGTAGCCACCATGGGGATCCTCGGAAACGTAGTCTGCAGAAACCATAGCCCCAAAGGGGTCAGTACATAAACGTACTAGCAAGCAAGACTCACAAGATACCATAGTGTACCCGGCAACACCAAGTACAGATGCTTTGGGTTCAACGGCAGAATAGGTGATACAAAAGTGCGGCAGCAGGCTGCTCTAACCAACTACAGAAACATACTATAACTTCCGGCTAACAGAAAGGAGATAAGATAGCGTATCGTAACCAACTATAACTAACCTCACACAAACCCATCCTGGATCTCGCCCCTTATCCAAAGAAGCAATCCGAGGATAACTCACACAGTTGGATTAATGATGGTTCAAGTTATTGTGTCAATAAGGTCTATTACTAGTGAAGTTATCATTAGTTAGATGTAAGTTGTTCTGAGTACTTGTTAGCCAGTACTTTCACCAAGTCATCCATAACCGCGGAAAACACGGCTTCTCGAGAAGATTTAACCCTGCAGGGGTGCACCAATTTGGCCGTACACGTAAGAATAACCCGCCAGATGGAATGCCTCCCACCAAGCGGGGCACTCAACACAACCCAACTCTTCTTCGCATCAAGCCCAAAGAACCCCGTGCAATTGAGCGCACGGCTAATCGAGCCCCACGAAGAAAAGGGGACCCTCATAGCACTCTAAGAACGTGTCTCCCTAAATGCCGACTACAAAAGTTTCCACCCTGGCCTCGGGTTCGTACCTGCATATGCGTGCGGCAAATGGAAAACCCGAACTAAATGAGGCGATTTGGACGAGATGCGAATCGAATCAAATTGAGGGGGGCGCCCATACACGCTTCCCACATGCGAATAGTGCGCTCATCATGGTTCAGTAGACAAGACCCTTTTCCTAAATAGGGTCGACACTAGCAGGCCTCAAAACCACGCCGGGCCTCCTGCCGGTGCCTTATCATCAAATTAGCATTACCTCAAATATTAACAGGTTGTTGTTTACACATCGAGCCCCCAGAACATAATAAAATAAGGTAACAGAAGGTAACGGACAACAGACTCGAGCAGTAACAACCCTAAGCATGCTAGTAAGACTCAGGCAACAAGCAATGGGGTATTGGTGTGGAGGTGAGGCTATATCAGGGTTACAGGATAACATGTGATAGGATCGAACACAAGCAACAAATCTTAAGGCTAGCAGAATAGACAACGGAAAGTATCGGTATCCAGTGTGGAAAGGAACACAATGGTTCATGTGAGTGAATACTTGCCTGCAAACTCAGTAGCCTGGTATTGAGCTAACTCCTCAGAAGTAGTGTCGTAAACCTCGTCTGTCTCAACGTCGTCGTCTATTCGAGAAGAAGCAAACAAACAACGCAGAGAGACAAACAATCAATAACATGGCATAATGCACAATCATGGGATGATGCATGGCAAATTAATTGATGCATCAAAGGTAAGCTAGTTAACATGGTAACAATATTAAATGGACCCATATGCAATTTGGATTGCATATGGAAAGCCCATGAGTTAAGGTTGAAATAATTGTTCTACAACTAATCAACAGGTGAAAGTGGATTAGCATGATGCATGGATGAGGAAAACAGAAAGAAAACAACAATAGGTTCAAATTGAAATGAAGCTTACCAAGTTTGGAATTTTATTTATTAAGTTATGAAAATTTGCTTCTTAAAGGAGTTACACCAGCATTTGTTGTTTTCACCAATTTTAATTGTTCAAAATAGATAACAAAATTCATATTTGGAAAGAGCACAAAATTTTTGGTGGAAAACATGTTTTATTTGTTGAAAAAGGAATTAGAATGAATTAATTATGAGTTAAACAAGTTTAAACAAGGTTTAAATGAATTTAATTCAATTATGAATTTATTTGAACTTTTTTTTTTTCAAAAAATTAATTAAAAATCATATTTGAAAAGATTATAATTTTCTGGTTTGAAAACATATTTTATATATTCAAAAAGAATTTAATTTGACCAAGTTATGAATTTAGCAATTTTAAATGATTTAAACAAGGTTTTAATTATTTAACCAATTTTAATTATTCAAAACATGAAACAAAGTTTATATTTGAAAAGGTGGTTCAATTTGGCATGGAAAACATATTTTATATGTGACATTTGAAATAATATTGAAATAGTTATGAAATTAACCAAATTGGAAAAGAGTTGTTTGAATTTGAAATTTGAAAACATTTGAAATGTTCAAAACAGAAAACAAATGATTTAAAAAGGTAGAGAATTAAATTTGGTTCAGATTACATATTTTATTTGTATTATTTGGATGTGTTATGCAATTTTTATAAAGGTTTGAAATTTAGGGATTAATCTGTAAATAAAAGGACTTAAATTTAAAAGCAAAACGGGGCAGAACGTTTTTCACCGCGCAGAGAGCCAACCTGGGCCACTGCCAGCGGGCCCTGGCCGCCGTGGCGCTCACGTGGCGCGTGCGTGGACGCAGAGTCGCTGACAGGGGGCCCCGCCTGTCAGCGCTCGTTGGCGAAAAAGGGTTGGATTAATCCGCGGGGGGCAGGGATCGATCCCGCGACCCCGTGAGCGAGAGCGCAGCATGCTGCCACTGCGGTACTGATGCGTTGCTTGTCAGACAAGGAGAGCGAGGGAGGATTAGGTTCAGTTTCAGTTGGTTAACTGAAACTGACGAAAGCTGCTGGCTTTTCTGAACCTGGCGGGGTCGCGGTGGTTGCCGGCGGCGAGCGGCGCGGGCTGCTGCTGCTGCGTGCTCGCTGATGCCGTGTACGCGCGTGCGTTTGATGTTGAGCTGCAGAGAGGGAAGGAAAAGAGGGAGAGGTGAGCTCACCGTGAGAGAAACGGAGGAGGGGACGGTGCTCGGGGCAGTGGACGACGGCGACAGGGTCGGAGACGGCGGCGGCGTTGCAGAGGGTCTCCGCCACCGCGGCGTGGTCGAGGAGGAAGCAGACGGAGCGGGGAGCTGATCCCCGTACCTAGTCTACGTGGAGGAGGTCCATGTTGCGGCGATCACCGGAGAGGAAACGAGGTGGCGCTCGGGGTTCAGAGGTGCAGTGACAGAGAGAGGGAGCAGAGGGAAAAAATGGCGACGGTGGTGAGGGGGAGAGAGGAGGGAGGTGCTAGGGCAGAGGGGAGCCCTAGGGCTAGGGTTATAAGGGGAGGAGGGAGCGCTGCTGTCCGTCTGCTCCGCCGTACGCCGACGTGGGTGCCCCCGATGGGCGCCGTACAGGAGGAAGAAAAGGAGGGGGGTAGCAGGCCGGGTTGGTGGGCTGGGCCTGCTGCCCACTGGCCTGTCTGCCCCTCTCTGCGATTTTTGTTTTATTATTTTTCTGTTTCTTTTTTTTTTGCAGAAAAGGAAAAGGAGAAAAAGGATAGGTTTGGGGGTTGGAAAAAATTAGGAAAGAAATGTATGAGTTATTTATTATAGAAACAGCAATGTGCAACCTTTTGTTTCCCAATTTTTTTAATTTATGTTGCTGTTTGGAAATTAATTGAATTTAATTGAATTTGATATTAATTGAATTATTGAAAGCAATAATTTAAACTAGTTTGAACTTACAACTTTAATGGAAAACAATTTAATTGCTTTGATTTGAATATTCATTTGGAAAATGTAACAGCACAAGTTTGCAAACTTTTGTTTTTCAAATATTTCAAATTAGTTGTTGTTTGTATTTTAATTGAATTTGAGCACTTTTGATATTAATTGAAACATGGAAAAGAAGCAATTTAAAGGGTTTGAACTTCCAAGTTATTGGAAACAAAATAATGTTTTGATTTGAAATTTTCATTTGAAAAATTGTGACAGCACAAGTATGAAACAAATATTTGAATATTGTTTGAATTTCAAATGGGAAAACAAGGGGAAACAGATGAAAACAAATGGAAAACAAATGCCAAAACAAATGCAATGATGATGTCATGATGCAAAACATAAATAAAACAAGAAAACAAACATTCTAGGGGTTGTTTTCATACTTGGGATGTTATAAAACGCCCCCCTTGAAGGAATCGCGCCCTAAGATTCCTACTGAGAAGAGAAAAGGTCCGGATACTTCTTGCAAAGATCCTCTTCGGTCTCCCACGTTGCCTCTTTATCGGAATGATGGGACCACTGCACTTTCAAGAACTTGGTGCTCTTGTTGCGAGTCTTACGCTCGGTCTCATCGAGAATACGAACAGGGTGCTCCTCATAAGATAGATCTTCTTGCAGTTCAATGGAATCATGATCAACTGCACGACCTGGGTCTTTGAAGCACCTCTTGAGCTGTGACACGTGAAACACATCGTGCACCTTGGATAGTTTTTCTGGAAGTTCAAGACGATAGGCATTTTCCGCACGCCTTGAGAGAATGTTGAAAGGACCAATGTATCTCGGTGCAAGCTTTCCTTTCACACCAAAACGATGAGTGCCTCTGAGGGGAGTTACACGGAGATATTCTTTGTCACCACGTGCATAGATCATGTCCCTGTGCTTGCTGTCATAGTAGCTTTTCTGACGAGACTGAGCAATCTTGAGATTATCACGAATGATACGAACTTTCTCTTCGGCTTCCTTAACAATGTCAGGGCCTAAGAGTGAACATTCACCAGCTCCAGACCAATGGATTGGACTCCTGCATCTGCGGCCATAGAGAGCCTCAAATGGTGCCATGCCTAGGCTTGCCTGGAAGCTGTTGTTGTAGGAGAATTCAGCATATGGAAGACATTCCTCCCATTTCATGCCAAAAGAGATACCACATGCTCTGAGCATATCCTCGAGAATCTGATTGACTCTTTCGACTTGCCCTTGAGACTGAGGGTGATAAGTTGTGCTGAACAGAAGTTTGGTGCCCAATGCTTCTTGAAAGCTTTTCCAGAAATGAGAAGTGAATATGCTTCCACGGTCTGAGCTTATTTCCAATGGAACACCATGAATTGGAACAATCTTTGCTGTGTAGAGCTCTGCTAACTGGCTAGCTGAGATTGTCTCTTTGACAGGAAAGAAGTGAGCTACTTTAGTGAGTCGATCAATGACAACGAAGATTGCATCGTTGCCCCTCTTGGACTTTGGAAAACCAGTGACGAAGTCCATTTCAATCATGTCCCACTTCCACTCAGGGATTTTCAGAGGTTGGAGAAGACCGGCTGTTTTCTGATGGACTGCCTTGACACGTTGACAAACGTCGCATTCAGAAACGTATTGAGCAATTTCACGTTTCATGCCAGGCCACCAATACAGTGTCTTGAGATCCTGGTACATCTTTGTACTTCCAGGGTGTATGGAGAGAGGAGTTTCATGAGCCTCCTTGAGAATGACATCTTTGAGACTTTGAACTTGAGGAACTGCAATGCGTCCTTCGAAGAACACAGTTCCCTTGTCATCAATTGAGAAGGACTTAAATTTCTCTTTGCCTTCTTTGATGTGCTCTACCATCTTCTTGATTTCAGCATCACGAAGTTGTTCAGAACGAATCTTGTCCTCGAGAGTTGGACTGGCTGTCAAGTTTGCAAGATAGCCTTGAGGAACAAGACCAAGGTTCATCTTTTGGAATTCCTCATGAAGAGGAGGTTGGCTTTCCATGATCATGAGATTATCGCAATACGACTTGCGACTGAGAGCATCGGCCATAACATTAGCCTTCCCTAGAGTGTAAGAAATGGTAAGATCAAAGTCTTTGATCTTTTCAATCCATCTCCTTTGCCTGAGGTTTAGATCAGGTTAAGTGAAGATGTACTTCAGACTCTTATGATCGGAAAAGATTTCAGTGCGATTACCCAACAAGTATTATCTCCATTTCTTGAGGGCAAACACAACTGCTGCAAGTTCAAGATCATGAGTGGGATAATTGAGCTCATGTGCGTTCAAATGACGTGAAGCATAAGCCACAACTTGACGTTCTTGCATAAGAACTGCACCTAGACCTTGGAGAGAAGCGTCACAGAATATTTGGAAAGGTTTGGAAGGATCTGGGCCAACCAGCACTGGTGTAGAAGTAAGTTTAGTCTTCAAGAGATTGAAACTTTCATCACATTGTGGAGACCAAACGAACTTCTTGTCCTTCTTTGTGAGATCAGTGAGAGGTTTGGCAATCTTGGAAAAGTTTTGGACGAAACGACGGCAATAGCTAGCCAAGCCAAGAAAACTTCTTACTTGCTTCACCGTCTTTGGAGGTTTCCAATCAACAATTGCTTTAACCTTTTCTGGATCAATGGCTATGCCCTTGGCAGAGATGACATGACCAAGGTAAGCAACTTCTGGAATCCAGAACTCACATTTGGAGAACTTGGCATATAGACGATGCTCGCTAAGTGTCATGAGAGTTAGACGAAGATGTTCTTCGTGCTCTTCCTCGGATTTTGAGTAGACAAGAATGTCATCAAGATATACCACAACGAACTTGTCGAGGTATTCATGGAAGACAGAATTCATGAGTCGAGAGAAGGTCGCCGGTGCATTGGTGAGACCAAAGGACATGACGGTGAATTCATATAGACCGTAACGAGTGGTGAAGGCTGTCTTCGGAATATCCTCTTTTCTGATCTTTATTTGATGGTAACCCATTCTCAAGTCCAATTTGGAGAATATTGAGGCTCTAGCAAGTTGATCAAAAAGATCATCGATACAAGGAATTGGATACTTGTTTTTGATGGTTTTCTCGTTAAGAGGACGATAGTCAACAACGAGTCTCTTTGTGTGATCCTTCTTCGCAACGAACAGAGTTGGGCAACCCCAAGCCGAGGAACTAGGTTGAATGTAACCTTTTTCCATGTACATGTCAATTTGTTCCTTCAACAACTTCAGCTCGGGAGTTCCTATCTTGTAAGGATGCTTAGAGATTGGAGCAGTACCTGGTTCAAGTTCGATCACGAACTCAACAGCTCTGTCCGGAGGCATTCCTAGCAACTCTTCTGGAAAGACGTCAGGGAAGTCGCAAACCACCGGAACATTTTCAAGTGAAGGTAGAGGTTTTGCATCGAGGGTGCACAGATGAATGGAACTTGATTCATGTGGAGAATAGACTATCTGGCCAGAAGGGTGGAACAGAGTTATTGACTTTTGAGCACAATCAATCCTTGCTTTATTAGCTTTCAGCCAATCCATACCAAGAATGACATCAATGTCAGAACTTCCCAGCAACATGAGAGAGGCAAGGAATATGTGGCCTCCAATTAGGACTTGATTATCCTTACTTATCTTGGAGGTCAACATTTGAGATCCCGGGGAGTGAACAGTGATTTGATTGCTTAGTGGAACCACAATTAGGTTGTTTGTTGTGGCAAAAATCTTTGACACAAAAGAATGTGATGCTCCGGTATCAAACAACACTTTAGCTGGAAAAGAGTTTACGGGTAATATACCGAGAACGACGTCAGGAGATTCCTCAGCTTTGTCGATCTTGACATGATTCACCCTTGCGGTCCTCCCGACAGGCCTGTTATTGGAGTTGAAGGCCTTAGGCGGGGGAGCGCGCACCATTGCCTGGTTTGTGTTGGGACGAGGTGGTGGTGGAGGTAGCTGCCTCTGCGTGCACTTGTCAGCGTAGTGCCCCGTCTGCTTGCACTTGTAGCAAGTGACGACACGAGGAGGCCCTGGCCTTGGCTGCCCCATCGAAGCCCTCTGATCATGCATCTGAGCAGGGTTGGGTGGGCGGGGAGCGAAGCCTGGAGAAGCTTGGGCGTATGGAGCCCGAGTGACAGCACCATTTGGCACCCAGATGCGGTGCTTCTGCGGAGGGGTGGTCATGTTGGAGGAGGAACCACCCTCACGCGAGTGCTTGCGAGACTCCTCGAACGCCTTGCGCCCATTTTCTTCATTGAGCGCGGTGTTAACGAGATCCTCGAAGCTGTTAGCTTCAGTGGACACCTCATCACCAGCGTAACGAGCGAGGCGGTTGAACTCACTCTGATAGCCGATGACGTCCAACTTGCCCTGCTTGAGTGAGCAAAACTCTTCACGCATCCTTTCCATGAGACCATCTGGAATGTGGTGCTTCAGGAAGGCTTCCTTGAAACAATTCCACGTGACTGGTATCCCAGTTCTCATGGCCTGGAAGTTCTCCCACCAAGTAGCTGCCTCACCCTTCAGCAGATAGAAGGCATACTTGACCTTGTCTTCCTCAGCAACGTGAGCAATCTCCAGAGCCTTAGCTATCTCACGGATCCAGTCATCAGCGTCCAGAGGCTCGTGTGTGGCCACGAAAGCTCTCGGACCCAGACTGAGGAACTCCTTGATGCTGACTCGTGGAGCCGTCTGGTTGTTGTGCTGATTAGTCTGAAACTGGGCCATCTGCGCCATGACTTGGGTCATCTGAGTCAACAGCTCCGTGATTGGCGGTGGCTCAGGCGGGTTGTTCCTTGTTGGCGGCATCCTGAATGGAAATGCATTTTAGCACAACAATAGAAAAGGATAGACTTGGAAACCGAAAGAGAGATTATTCCGACGCATGAATAGATAACCAACAGGTACATCATCACATGTTCAAATACATCAGAATATCCAACACACCACAAATGGTTCGAATGCCAAAGGATAATTAAACATAGCTAAGAATGGATACATCGGTACTCCCATGCTCATCACGCAGGACGGCGACTAGGAGTATGGCGAGAGGTACGGTGAGGAGCACGGCCACGAAAGTAGGTGGAACGACGATCCACGTAGATCTGACGTGGTCTGAGAGCGACTCTAGGTGTGGTGAAGTACATAGCGTCGACTCCCTGTGCTCCAAAGCGTGGAATCCCAGTGTAACCAGCACCGAGGTTAAGGAGTGGACCTCTGATCGGCTCGTAACCTCCAGCATCTGGCAGACGACGCCCAACTGGCTGATCGAAACGTGCAAAGCGCTCGTCTCCAACAAAGTCTGTGGTGTAAGTCGCCAGACGAGTCAAAGCAAGGTAGAGCTGCTCTCTGACTGAAGCCAACTCCTGAGATAGTGTGCTGGCAACTGCGTCACTGTGCCTCACAAACTGAGCGGTGGTGTGCAGCCTGGAGTTATCATGCTCGTAGACATCCAAGTTGTCGTAGAGAGTGAAGTGAGCTCCCTCCGAAGTGATGTAACCACGGGGAATGTGGCGATAGATAGAATCGTCAAACCCCCAGTAGTCAGCACGAAGGACGGTGAGACTCACATAAGCTGCCTGCTGCACAGCCATATCCACTGTGGAACCTACTGCCTCGTAGCGGTGGACTACGCTCATGCCATCATCTGACAGAATGTAGATGATAACCTGGTAGTAGGTCTGGTCAAACTCTCGCTGCTGCTCGTAGACCTGGTACTCTGGTGCCCAACGGAACCCCAGAAAAGTGACCATGTCTCTCAGCATCTCCGGATAACCGGCAGTGATCTCGCAACGAGTCATACGAACCACCTGCGGGTAGAACCTGAGATCCATCTGCAGATGATTGGGGAAGTTTTGATTAGACGCCGGTAGAAGAACTGAAGTGGAAAGCAACAACAAGGTTTCAACGGACAATAAGGATGTTGAGAAGAACAGGATATCGAAGCAACATCGGGGAAACACGAGACCAAACACTCCTGAGGTACTACGGAAAAACCCATCCGGGCTTCTAAAGGATAAATATCTACTTCTTAAGGAATAGAGGATCTGCTTCCGGGGCTTACACGCCTCCGTTCTCAATCGTGAGTAGGCAACATGATAAATCATGTCACAACCACCTTCATTCCTATGGTCTAGTAGATATAACTATCCTAGAGAAACCAGGATACGAGAAATCCTAACTTGAAAGTTTAGGTGAGAAGAGAAAACAACGTTGCACTTCCTTACCAGAAAAGGGGGTGGGTGGGGAAAGAAATAAAAGAACAGAATTCCTCTCACGTTTCATTTTTCCTATATAGCTACAAAATAGTTTCTAGACTCAACTGCGACCAGTAAAAGGGATCCTACAGGCAGACAGGCTCTGATACCATTTGTCGCACCCGGACTTCTAGAGGATACTCACAGTCCGCTAAATAGTAGAACAGATGGCTTACGGGGCATACCGGTACCCGCATCTCAATATGAGCAGGCCAACACGTAAACGTGTGACAACCATTCTCTACTATCCATCGTCTGCGCAAACCATCCCATAGAAATCAGGACACTTCCGTTGACGTACTTCATAACATACACACATGGTACGTCAACGGCATTAGAACAACTGATATCACAACATATCTCTAAGACACAAAAGATTGAAATAAGTTGCAAATAGCTCTCAGAGCAGAGATAGCAAATACAATCATCCAGAGGACACATGTCCCAACAATTCATCATTACAACACAGCGGAAGCATCCAAAGTGTCTGAGTACAGACAAGATCCAAATAGGCCTAAGAGGCCGGAAACGAAAAGACGGAGCCCATCCACGATGTCTCGGATCCTGCCCGGGTCCGCTATATACTCGCCAGCAGCCTCGTCATACTCCACGTAGTAGCCACCATGGGGATCCTCGGAAACGTAGTCTGCGGAAACCACAGCCCCAAAGGGGTCAGTACATAAACGTACTGGCAAGCAAGACTCACAAGATACCATAGTGTACCCGGCAACACCAAGTACAGATGCTTTGGGTTCAACGGCAGAATAGGTGATACAAAAGTGCGGCAGCAGGCTGCTCTAACCAACTACAGAAACATACTATAACTTCCGGCTAACAGAAAGGAGATAAGATAGCGTATCGTAACCAACTATAACTAACCTCACACAAACCCATCCTGGATCTCGCCCCTTATCCAAAGAAGCAATCCGAGGATAACTCACACAGTTGGATTAATGATGGTTCAAGTTATTGTGTCAACAAGGTCTATTACTAGTCAAGTTATCATTAGTTAGATGTAAGTTGTTCTGAGTACTTGTTAGCCAGTACTTTCACCAAGTCATCAATAACCGCGAAAAACACGGCTTCTCGAGAAGATTTAACCCTGCAGGGGTGCACCAATTTTGCCGTACACGTAAGAATAACCCGCCAGATGGAATGCCTCCCACCAAGCGGGGCACTCAACACAACCCAACTCTTCTTCGCATCAAGCCCAAAGAACCCCGTGCAATTGAGCGCACGGCTAATCGAGCCCCACGAAGAAAAGGGGACCCTCATAGCACTCTAAGAACGTGTCTCCCTAAATGCCGACTACAAAAGTTTCCACCCTGGCCTCGGGTTCGTACCTGCATATGCGTGCGGCAAATGGAAAACCCGAACTAAATGAGGCGATTTGGACGAGATGCGAATCGAATCAAATTGAGGGGGGCGCCCATACACGCTTCCCACATGCGGATAGTGCGCTCATCATGGTTCAGTAGACAAGACCCTTTTCCTAAATAGGGTCGACACTAGCAGGCCTCAAAACCACGCCGGGCCTCCTGTCGGTGCCTTATCATCAAATTAGCATTACCTCAAACATTAACAGGTTGTTGTTTACACATCGATCCCCCAGAACATAATAAAATAAGGTAACAGAAGGTAACGGACAACAGACTCGAGCAGTAACAACCCTAAGCATGCTAGTAAGACTCAGGCAACAAGCAATGGGGTATAGGTGTGGAGGTGAGGCTATATCAGGGTTACAGGATAACATGTGATAGGATCGAACACAAGCAACGAATCTTAAGGCTAGCAGAATAGACAACGGAAAGTATCGGTATCCAGTGTGGAAAGGAACACAATGGTTCATGTGAGTGAATACTTGCCTGCAAACTCAGTAGCCTGGTACTGAGCTAACTCCTCAGAAGTAGTGTCGTAAACCTCGTCTGTCTCAACGTCGTCGTCTATTCGAGAAGAAGCAAACAAACAACGCAGAGAGACAAACAATCAATAACATGGCATAATGCACAATCATGGGATGATGCATGGCAAATTAATTGATGCATCAAAGGTGAGCTAGTTAACATGGTAACAATATTAAATGGACCCATATGCAATTTGGATTGCATATGGAAAGCCCATGAGTTAAGGTTGAAATAATTGTTCTACAACTAATCAACAGGTGAAAGTGGATTAGCATGATGCATGGATGAGGAAAACAGAAAGAAAACAACAATAGGTTCAAATTGAAATGAAGCTTACCAAGTTTGGAATTTTATTTATTAAGTTATGAAAATTTGCTTCTTAAAGGAGTTACACCAGCATTTGTTGTTTTCACCAATTTTAATTGTTCAAAATAGATAACAAAATTCATATTTGGAAAGAGCACAAAATGTTTGGTGGAAAACATGTTTTATTTGTGGAAAAAGGAATTAGAATGAATTAATTATGAGTTAAACAAGTTTAAACAAGGTTTAAATGAATTTAATTCAATTATGAATTTATTTGAACTTTTATTTGGTCAAAACATTAATTAAAATTCATATTTGAAAAGATTATAATTTTCTGGTTTGAAAACATATTTTATATATTCAAAAAGAATTTAATTTGACCAATTTATGAATTTAGCAATTTTAAATGATTTAAACAAGGTTTAAATTATTTAACCAATTTTAATTATTCAAATCATGAAACAAAGTTTATATTTGAAAAGGTGGTTCAAATTGGCATGGAAAACATATTTTATATGTGACATTTGAAATAATATTGAAATAGTTATGAAATTAACCAAATTGGAAAAGAGTTGTTTGAATTTGAAATTTGAAAACATTTGAAATGTTCAAAACAGAAAACAAATGATTTAAAAAGGTAGAGAATTAAATTTGGTTCAGATTACATATTTTATTTGTATTATTTGGATGTGTTATGCAATTTTTATAAAGGTTTGAAATTTAGGGATTAATCTGTAAATAAAAGGACTTAAATTTAAAAGAAAAACGGGGCAGAACGTTTTTCACCGCGCAGAGACCCAACCTGGGCCACTGCCAGCGGGCCCTGGCCACCGTGGCGCTCACGTGGCGTGTGCGTGGACGCAGAGTCGCTGACAGGGGGCCCCGCCTGTCAGCGCTCGTTGGCGAAAAAGGGTTGGATTAATCCGCGGGGGGCAGGGATCGATCCCTCGACCCCGTGAGCGAGAGCGCAGCGCGCTGCCACTGCGGTACTGATGCGTTGCTTGTCAGATAAGGAGAACGAGGGAGGATTAGGTTCAGTTTCAGTTGGTTAACTGAAACTGACGAAAGTTGTTGGCTTTTCTGAACCTGGCGGGGTCGCGGTGGTTGCCGGCGGCGAGCGGCGCGGGCTGCTGCTGCTGCGTGCTCGCTGATGCCGTGTACGTGTGTGCGTTTGATGTTGAGCTGCAGAGAGGGAAGGAAAAGAGGGAGAGGTGAGCTCACCGTGAGGGAAACGGAGGAGGGGACGGTGCTCGGGGCAGTGGACGACGGCGACAGGGTCGGAGACGGCGGCGGCGTTGCAGAGGGTCTCCGCCACCGCGGCGTGGTCGAGGAGGAAGCAGAAGGAGCGGGGAGCTGATCCCCGTACCTAGTCTACGTGGAGGAGGTCCATGTCGCGGCGATCACCGGAGAGGAAACGAGGTGGCGCTCGGGGTTCAGAGGTGCAGTGACAGAGAAAGGGAGCAGAGGGAAAAAAATGGCGACGGCGGTGAGGGGGAGAGAGGAGGGAGGTGCTAGGGCAGAGGGGAGCCCTAGGGCTAGGGTTATAAGGGGAGGAGGGAGCGCTGCTGTCCGTCTGCTCCGCCGTACGCCGACGTGGGTGCCCCCGATGGGCGCCGTACAGGAGGAAGAAAAGGAGGGGGGTAGCAGGCCGGGTTGGTGGGCTGGGCCTGCTGCCCACTGGCCTGTCTGCCCCTCTCTGCGATTTTTGTTTTATTATTTTTCTGTTTCTTTTTTTTGCAGAAAAGGAAAAGGAGAAAAAGGTTAGGTTTTGGGGTTGGAAAAGATTAGGAAAGAAATGTATGAGTTATTAATTATAGAAACAACAATGTGCAACCTTTTGTTTCCCAAAATTTTTAATTTATGTTGCTGTTTGGAAATTAATTGAATTTAATTGAATTTGATATTAATTGAATTATTGAAAGCAATAATTTAAACTAGTTTGAACTTACAACTTTAATGGAAAACAATTTAATTGCTTTGATTTGAATATTCATTTGGAAAATGTAACAGCACAAGTTTGCAAACTTTTGTTTTTCAAATATTTCAAATTAGTTGTTGTTTGTATTTTAATTGAATTTGAGCACTTTTGATATTAATTGAAACATGGAAAAGAAGCAATTTAAAGGGTTTGAACTTCCAAGTTATTGGAAACAAAATAATGTTTTGTTTTGAAATTTTCATTTGAAAAATTGTGACAGCACAAGTATGAAACAAATATTTGAATATTGTTTGAATTATAAATGGGAAAACAAGGGAAAACAGATGAAAACAAATGGAAAACAAATGCCAAAACAAATGCAATGATGATGTCATGATGCAAAACATAAATAAAACAAGAAAACAAACATTCTAGGGGTTGTTTTCATACTTGGGATGTTACACAAGAGCGGTCTTGTTGAGCTGAAATTCAATATCCTCTCTTGGAGTCAAGTTGCTTGCATCGTGAGGGTGGAATCCATGGAGAACACTTCTCCACAAGGCGGTGCAAGATCCTGAAATATGAGACTCCATATCGAACTTCCAAGAAGAGAATTAGTTAGTGTTAAGCATGGGAGGAAGTCCAATGTTTAGAATGTGTGGCATAGTAGCAATGGGATGAATAGAGTCATAATTGGTAGGTGGTGGAACTCTTGAGTTAAACCCATAACCGTTAGCCGTTTGAGACTTGGAGCCTTCGGAACTCCCACCACTCTTAGTCTTTTATTGGCTTTCGCCTTGGTTAAAGCAATGTTAGCTTCCATTTCGGTGATGTCCGAAATGGAATCATCATCTGAGCTAACATGTTCGATGGTGTGTGTGTGTGTGGGGGGGGGGGTTCCTCGAGCTCCTTGGTTTTTCCCCATCATGGCCTCCAACATCTTCTTTATGCTAGAAACCTCCGAACCAAAACTAGAGAAACCTTGGACAATTCGATTTGGATAATTCCAACTGTTTCTTGTAGGCTAGTTATAGTGTTGGCCATTTTGGCGATTTCTGCATTAGAGCCGTCGGGCTCATTTTTATTGACCATTGTACTTTTAGTCGGTTAAGCCCTTAGCAAGAGCCGAGGCTCTGATACTAATTGAAAGTGCAGTATGGTCAACTAGAGGTGGGGGGCTGAATAGGTTGACTTCCAATTTTTATTCTTTTCCTTTTAGATAGGGATAAACAAGTAATACAAGGTTCTCTAGATGTGAAACTAGGTGAGCAACCTATGTGATACAAGATAAGATACACAAGGAAAGTAAAATGAAAGGCAACAAGATAAACCACAAGTGTAAACAAGGAGACAAGGATATGTTTCACGTAGTTCCTTCTCAAGGGAAGTATGTCTACGTTGGAGAGGTGGGGATCCACATAGGCTCTCCTCAATAGCACGGTTGTGCACACCTTATTCTCCTTGAGCTTCTCCGGTGAGAGAGATTCTCGTTTCCACTATGAGGTCGACTCGAAGGCGTTGATCAAACCTTTACACGAGGTTGAGGACACTCCACAAGATCGATGGATGCTCTCAAACATTTCGAACCTTCCTTGCAACAAGGTGGAAGCTAAATGCACAAGATCTACTAAGGTTTCTAGGCCTCAAGTAGTATTCTAGATCTACTAAGATGTGGTGGATGGATTTTCAATTACTTTGGTGGAATCACGAATCTAGGTCTCATCTAGCTCTCCACAAAGTTATGGAGTGATTGGGTGGTTGGAGAGGGAGATCTAGGAGGTTCAAGCTTTCATTAATGGCTAGGAGAGAGAGTGGAAAAAGCTTTTACATTTAAGAGGTAGGGGAAGGGCTTTAAATACCCCTTCCCCAACCTGACCGTTGCCCACTCCCATGCCGCACCGGTGGTTCCGGTGTTTGCACGGTAGATCCGGTAGTCTTCACACAGTGGAGCCCGCGCGACTCCTTTTTCTTCTCTGCAGTTTCTTCAGTGGCGGAGGCTCCGGTGGTTCCTGCGTCCGGTGGGTTCCGCCCTGGCCTCCGCTGATATGCAGCCGAAGGTGATTTTGGCGGACCCTGCACCGGAGCCTACACCGATACCAAATCCCACTTGTAGCCATGTTGGACTGGCGGAGGTACCGGTGGAGCCGGCGGAGGTTCCGCTCACCGGAAGTTCCGGTGGGTTCTGCTCTGGGCTCCATTGTGAGCCACCCTAAGGAGGATTTGGCGGAGGTACCACCGGTACCACCACCGGAACCCCTTTGCCTTGGAATGTGCTGAGAAACAGCAGGGGGCGAAGGTTTCGGTGGTTTCACCGGAGCCTCCGCTGCCTGTAAAAACAGTTTCCCAGATTAGTCTTTTCGAGCTCTGTCATTTTGGATAAATATTGTACGCCTTTGAGAATGTTTATTGGGAGTATTTTGGCGTTTTGATAAGTACCAAACAAACTCTGCACATGCTCAAAATAGAGATTAGTCCATTAGCTATGTTGTCATCAATTATCCAAACGGAAGATGATCTTTCACCCGCGTGGATGAACGATTCCGAGCCCGCGATCTCGGAAATAGATGGAAAATTTTCCTTTGCCCCCTCCTACCTCTTCCCTGACCCCCGACCCACTCCACCACGCACGGAGGCGACCTGGAGATATTGCATTGTTGTCACCTTCATCCAGTTTCTTCCGGCTCCTACGAGTTGCAGCTGGATATATTGCATTGATATCACCTTGTTGCCTTTGTGGAAACTGACGACAGTCAAATAATCGTCTAGCCAAGCCTCGGGTTCCTAGGCGCCATCGTACTTGGGTGTCTCAGCTGTAACTTGAATCGCTTCAGCTTCCTGGCTTGGCAAATCTCTCGAGTGAAAAAAGGGAAGTCCGTAGAGTTCCTCCTCATCTGAGTCGAGAGAGTGATGTCTCGAGTGCTCTGCTCGAGTCCTGTTGGTCCGTCGCAGCAGCTCTTCTGCTACCCTCTCTCTGCGTATCCGGATGGCACCCACCGGGTTCGGGGCCGGGTCGGCACCCCCCATACCCGCCCCATTTAACTTGTCGGGTTTCATTTCTTACGAGACCCACGACCCTACCGGGTTCGGGGCCCCAACGGGTACCCATTTAAATAGCGACACCGACACATGTGGGGAATCAAACAATGAAATATTGGGATGAGGTTGGTGGGAATAGTCACGTGTGTACATGTGGTATCTCCGGGACTCTAAATTCCAACGCGTCCATGTGATGTGTGAGGTTTGTGGTCCATCGCTCGTGGATGTGTGGTTAGGCATAGGATCATTAGGGATATGATTAGGAGTTAGAGCGGGTCTGCGGGTATGCGGGTACGGGTTTGCCACCCCCATACCCTCCCCATTAGACCTGGCGGGTCGAACATTTTACCAAACCCTCCCCATTTAAGACGGGTACCCGTCGGGTTTGCGGGTTTCGGGGCCCCATTGTCATCCGTATCTGCGTAGCCTATCCACCTTACTCTGCGTGAGTTGGTTTCGTAGGTCTTTCGGGTCCTCGTAGCATGGCGCTCGGTCGTCCTAGTTTTCGCCTTTCTTGGCTCCGTAGGTGCCGACGCCAGCCGTGGGGCGGATCTTTCTCCCAATTCTACACTCGCGATGTTGAGACCTCGCAGCATCTCCTCGTTAACTTCTCCGTAGGGGTCACCGGCGTTGGTTTTATCGACATCAGGTACACCTGTAAGAGGCTTTCCTGAGGTGTCTTAGGTGCCAACATCTCTGGTGGGTTGGGTTCTCTCGGTTCGTGCTCGGGGTCCAATGCCCTTCGAGTACCCCTCATAGACTTGGCTGTCATATATGCCGTTCGGGACTCTCATTTAGGAGAGGATGGTTTCCGCACCCCGCGGCGCGATGTGGTATTTGCGGCGGTGGCAACTAGTTGTCGAGGAAGAGTTGCTCTGATACCATATGGAAAATCTAGGGCAAAACGTTACCCCGTTAGGGGTACCGGTTCCATGTTATATAGGCGATGGATGAGCCCACCGGTGGCATATACTACTCCCTACTCGTCATACGAGAAGAATACATATTTCAACAAGTAGTACCGAACCTGACAGCAGTTCACTTTATCTAGACCAAGGAGTTAATTTCCTTAATTGCAAGCGGGGATACCATAAACATGGCCAGGGTTCTTTGCTTTTACTGTATGATGATGCTCTAGTCTTGATTGAGAATTCACTTCAAAGTACTACGTAGTACCGATGGAAACTTATTGGAGTGCAGGTTGTTGATTGAGCAATTGGCAGAAGTGATCTCAATGACGATGCGAGATTGGCGTTTTGGATCAATCTGTACAACCGCCTCGTTGATGCATGTACGGTGATTTGCATTCAGTTGCGTATACTGTCTATAGATACATCTAATTTTGTCTTATTTTGAGACAACTAATATGAGACGGAGGGGAATAAACTATTTCACAATCAATAGTTAAATTTTGAGACCAAATTTAGATCTAATTAAGCATGTACACATGTGGCTTGAATGAACCACAGACTAATTAAGCTAAAATGTGGGGATTTCTGCTGTCATCACGCTTGCGTCTCTACACAAGACACTGTTAGAACCGAAAACTCGTTTAGACTACGTGATGACAAAGTGTTGGTGACAGCGCCACCTGTTATTCCTCCCGATAGATAAAAGCCGAGGCAGCACGTTGGAGTTGGCAGAGAAAGCCGTGCGCTTTCAACACCGTCCTTTACGCGAACGCAGCAAATTTCTGTTGACCCGTTGTTGAACGGGGCACTGCACACACACTTCATTGACCATTCATTGGTGCTGCTTTTTGTGTCGCAGCACGCAGGCAGGCAGGCCGGCACAGGGTGTCTTTACTGCGGGGCCAGCGTAAACTGTCACCCTCCCTCCCTCCAGTCGGTCGCATTGAACCCGCGAGTGAATGAACTGTGGCACCCGACGGACGACGCTCGTCGGTCAGAGCCCCTGCCTGAGTGCCTGGCCTGGCGTGTAGGAAATAGGAAGTAAACATAAAGTGCAGCAGCAGCGGCCGGTAGGTGCATTTGGGCAGTCGGTATTTATTGGCAGTAGCCGGGAGCGGCGTTCGTTCGTTCGTTCGGCGCGCCGCCGGTTTCTGCATGCGTGTTGCCGCGACGACGCGCAGCAGCAATGTTGGGATTTGGTTTCCCGTCGAGTTGAAGGAAGGTTTTTGAACTTGGGCAGGCCACGGATGGGTCCGTTCGGGTAGTGAGACAGTGGCGGTGAATCGGGATCATCGGTCTCCGCAGCTAGCGCATCCGTCGTCGTCGTGGGGCGGCGTGCGGGCACGAAAGCTGGGCGCGACCACCGCTCCACTACCCGCGGTAATAACGATAAACAATGTGCAGGTCGAGCTGTGGAAAAGAACAAAAGCGTACGAGGCAAGGGAACAAGCGCGCCGCACAAAGCGAGCGCGTCGCCTTGGGGCTCGTCGGCCAGCGGCCTCGAACTGAATCACCGTACGCGCGCGCCTACTAGCCCCGGCTCGTAGGTCCGCGGATCACGCCGCCTTGCCTCTCCCTCCCACCGCCTGCGAGCCCCATCCCTACCCCAGCCAGGTGAGGTTCGGTTTGGCTCGGTCCGTGGCACTTGGAGCAGGCGGGCAGCGAGGCCGCTCGTCTTGTCGCGCCCGGGCGCTTCCTTCCTTCCGCCCTCGGGTCGCGGGTCTGGCCACCTGCTCCCTCCTCCACGCGCCAATACAATAGACACCGGTCACGACACGTCGGAGGAAGCATTTCAAATTTTGAAGTTCCACACGCCTCCCACCCTCAGTAACTGCTCCCTGCTCTGCCGTCGCAGTCTTCCGGTCTCCTCCCCTCCCCTGCCCTGCCAACCAAAATACGACCGACCCAACCAAACAGTCCAACACCCGCCCGCTCCGTCCGCGCACGCTTCATCCCATCGTCAACAACCTCTGCGTGCTCCGTGCTCCTTCGATCGCTCCTCTCCCGGCGCTCGTCCACGGAGCCAGCCATGCCGTTGCCGCGGGGCAAGCCGAGGCCAAGGAAGGGCTGCCGGTCGCAGCTCGAGCAGGAGGTGAGAGCCATCCCCTCCATTTCCTTTCCTTTGCCTTCCACATGTCCGTGGGTGGTGGAACTGAAACTAAGCTGTTCGTCCTGCCTGCAGGTGGAGAGGCTGCAGGAGGTGCTGCGGGAGGAGACGGCGCTGCACGCCATCCTCGACAACGCGCTCCACCACGCCGCCCTCACCCTCGCCGACATCTCCTACCTCCCCGCCCACGTACGCACGCTCTCAATCCACCCATTCATCCACCGGTCCATGGTCGGGGCGCGTCGGTACCAACAAAAATGCTCATGCCCTGCTTTCACTCCTCCGCAGGCGCAGGAGCTCATCTCCAACATCTCCGCCATGGAGTCCGCCGTCACCAAGCTGGAGGAGGAGATAGTGGCGCTGCACTTCCAGCTCATCCAGGAGCGCAACGAGCGCCGCCTCGTCGAGTACCGCGCCAAGCAGCGGCCCGTCGTCTGCTCCCACCGCTCCTCCGCCAAACCCGACTCCCCCGACGACGCGGCGACCGCCAAACCCAGCACCGCGGACAAGGACCGCCCCTGCGCCCCCGCCCTGCAGCAGCTGCACCGGCAGTTCTCGGCCAAGAGCTTCGGCGGCGCGAGCGCCAACCCGAACCACCTGTCGGAGGACATCGTCCGGTGCATGCGGAACATCTTCATCTCGCTCTCGGACTCCTGCAGGGAGGCCTCCAGGACCAACAGCAGCAACCGCTCCGCCGCCGCCGAGTCCGTCCCGTCGCCCAGCGGGATCTCCGCCTTCTGGTCCCTCTCCGAGCCCTCCTCCATCTCGTCCTGGGTGCAGAGCCCCCAGGTCGACCTCAACCACAACAACAATCTCCTGGCTTCAGAGACCGTCTTCGATCCGTACAAAGCGCGGGAGAAGCTCAGCTGGGCTGATATCGGGAACTATGGTGCAGCGTCCGAAGTTTCCTGGATGTCGGCCGGCAAAAAACAGCTCGACTATGCTGCAGAATCGCTACGGAAATTCAGGTATCGTGTTCATACAAATCTATTTTGGAGTACACTAGTACAGTAGTTATTACTGACCAACCTGTGTAGTACTACCAAACCAGACAGCACTTCACTTTACCAAAGGAATTAATTTCCTTAATTGCAAGTGGGGATACCATAAACATGGCCAGGGTTCTTTTGCACTTACTCTATGATGATGCTCTAGTCTTGATTGAGAATTCACTACAAAATAGTACTGATGGATGCTTATTGGAGTGCAGGTTGCTGATTGAGCAGTTGGCAGAAGTGAACCCTGTTCATCTCAACGACGATGCCAGATTGGCGTTCTGGATCAACTTGTACAACGCTCTCTTGATGCATGTACGGTGATCGCTTCAGTTGTGTAGCCTTCCTGGTTACAACGGTCGACTTGATAGTTAACATGAGAGAAGATTCATCTTTCATGCTGAAAACTATCACGGTATTTTGTTTGTTTACAGGCTTATCTTGCGTACGGTGTTCCACGAAGCGATATGAAATTGTTTTCACTAATGCAAAAGGTTTGCTCGACAACTTGATTCATGCTCATTAACTAATGTTCGTTTTGCCATGCTTTCTGAAGCTTCATGTCTAACCTTGCTGCATTTCTTTTACTCTAGGCTGCGTATACAATTGGAGGCAATTCATTCAGTGCAGCGTTCATCGAATACGTAATCTTGAAGATGAAACCGCCGAATCACCGGCCGCAGATGGTATGTGAAATGCAGTGCAATCTTGATGAAAAATCTTCTTGTTTGATTTGCCTTTTCTTCATGGATGCAAACTGATGATTGTTTCTTTTGTGTTTTGTTCAAGGCTCTGCTTCTTGCCCTTCAGAAGATAAAGGCACCCGAGGAGCACAAAAAGTTCTGCATTTCGGGACCTGAACCACTTCTGACGTTTGCTCTCAGCTGTGGAATGTATTCTTCTCCTGCGGTAAAGCTTAGATCGCTCATCTTACGACTTCTCATATGAAATTTGGCACCCTGTACCATTTTTCACCCAAAGCAGCACTCATTGCAACATTTTTGTACTTCTTTTTTACAAGCGTATTTCCGTACTTAACTTGGTACTGATTATCACTGCAGGTGAAGATATACACGGCCAGCAATGTAAGGGAAGAGCTTCAGGACGCACAGCGTGATTTTATTAGAGCATCGGTAGGAGTGAGCCGGAAGGGGAAGCTTTTGATCCCTAAAATGCTGCACTGTTTTGCGCGAGGATTTGTCGACGACAACAGCTTCCCTATCTGGATATCGCATTTTCTGCCCCAGCAGCAGGCTACTTTTGTTGAGCATTGTGTGTCTAGCAGGCGGCAAAGCCTCCTGGGCACCCGGACTTTCGGCATCATTCCGTTCGATTCCCGGTTTCGTTACCTCTTCCTACCTGATCTGGGATCATTAAACTGAACTGGTAAACTATACTAATCTTCAGAACTAAAATCCTCTATTCTGAATGTTTAAGCAACAGCATGTGTATATTTCCACTATTTCTGCTGACATATACGCATGTCATAACAGACTGACAGGTAGAAAACAACAGCGTCGCCCCTGCAAACAAGCCTCTCTTTGTTTGCAGTTGAACCAAGCTGCGTCAGCAAGTGCACAACCCTTTCGGATTACACCTGTATATCTATTGATCATGGGACTGCAGCAGGAGAAAATCTGCTGATCATGGGACGGACTGCAGCAGGTGTTTTCAACACTGAACCAGTGTGCAACAGTTCAGTTGGGTTTAGAAGAATGGTACCCTAGGATGTGAGATGTAAATCTTGAGCATGTCGTAATAGGCTAGTTTGCCTCGACTTCCCGTCGAATTCAGTGAAAAATGCTGTACATGTTTTTCCACTAGCAAAATAAAAATGAAGCTCCTGATTACTCATGCATGTAATGCTCATGGTCCTGACAACAATGTAAATGACAAAAATGTATTTTGCTCTGCCTGCTGTGTCATGTACAACTATGAGCAAGAAAATGTAAAAATTTAGAGAAATTCAGTTTCCATAAGCAGTTCTCATGGAAGGATTTAGGAGTAACAACTCGATCTGCATTTACAACCTAGTAAGTATGATCAGAGGGCGTGCTTGGTTCCTTGAGAAAATTCACTCATCAGCTATCTCTGAAGCCTGAACATACCTGCGGCTTCTCCCGGGCAAAATCTTTCTTGTCATGGCCCATCCTCGCCGTCCTTGATGAGGTTGCAGATGTCCGAGCACTCTGTCAGGCTAATCAGTTGCCAAGGAGTTCATACAATGTACGGTAGAATTCATCAGTAATACCGAAGGCATGGTTTTGTAAAGGAAATCGAGTCAAGTGGTGGCGCACCAGTAGAGTCGGCTGCGGAACTTCTCCTTGAAGACGACGAGGGGCCTCCTGACGTTGAGGGGCCCCTCGCCGCCGCGGATGCAGGTGGCGACGCACTTGGAGGTGCACTGCAGCGCCTTGGCCGACTTGGGGTGCTTGATCCGTACCTGCGCTTTGTCATCCCCTGCTCCACAATTAAAAGTTTAAAATCTCCATTGTCGGTCGATATGCGTGTGCACAATCCTCCATGACGGGCTATGCACGTACTGACCGGAGAGGGTAGGTGGGATGTTGGAGAAGTTCTCCGACTGCGGCGGCGGCGTGGACAGGATGGCGGCCGCCAGCGCCCACGCCACCACGGCCGGCGCCTGCGCCAGACCGAACCCCGCCATCCGCGACGACGACCGACACCGGCGCGCCGTGGCCTTGTCTCTTGGGTCTCTGCTCTGGTCAGCCACTCAGCCTCGCTGATCTCTGTGTGGTGAGGGCGCGTCTTGCTGTTGCGGGAGGAACTGTTTGACAGCTCGGCCCAAGCCGACCAGCCACTCGACAATAAGGCCCATCATCATTAGCCCACCCTACGAACAGGTCCGCACCCACACGCGCGCCACCCAGCCCAGCAATTAGCCCAGACCAGCATCTCCGATTTCTTTCCCAACTCCGTCCGACACCCCGCCGCCTAGTCGCCTACTGCTGCGTCGCTTCCACGCTGATACCGTTGCGGCGAAGGGAACTACTCCGGCCCCTGTTCCACAAAGAGGCGGTATCTGGCGAGAGGCGGGGAGAGGGGTGTTCCGCAGCGGCGAGGCCTGTAAACCCTAGAGACGAGCCGCCCCTACGCCGTTCCCTGTTCCACAAGCAATCTGGTATAATCGACCCCCTTCGCCGGCGATGAACCGGCGGCAGGAGCTCTGCAGGAACTTCCAGCGCGGCAGGTACCGGATCCCTCCCTCCCTCTCGACGCCCGTGCGATTTCGATTCGTTGCTAGTAGTTGCTATTGTCCCCCACTGTTTCGCGTTCTGGCTCTGGATCGTATGTAATGCTGGTTCTGGATTGATGCGTGCAGCTGCAAGTACGGCGCGCAGTGCAGGTACCTGCACTCCACCTCTAACCAACAGCAGCATCAGCAGCAGCAGCCGAGGCCGAACCAATTTGGATTTGGTGCCGCGAGCAAGCAGCAGCACCAGCCCTTCGGTGCGCAGTCCCAACAGTTTCAGCAGCAGCCTAACCGGTTTGGGTTCGGGGTGCAAGGCGGTGCTTCCCAGCAACAGAACGCTCTTGGCCCAGCAAAGGTTCGTCGCGTCGCCGCCAATATGGGGAAGACATTCCATTATTTCTTCATGCGATTCTTCGCCGCTTGCAAATTCCTACCGGTCATATCGATGGCAGTGTGTGACTAGTGAATTGTTGTAATCAGCCCTTTCAAAATAAGTGGGTCAGGGATCCCTCGGCACCGACGAAGCAAGCGGAGGCGCAGCCAGCCCACACGTGAGTCCCTCATGCAACGCCACGATGCTATGTTTGTTCCCGGTTATAGCTGAATTTGCTGATTGTCGTGTGTTGTTTCCCAGATCCTGTACAGATCCTGAGTCTTGCAAGCAGCAGATCGCCGACGATTTTAAGAACGAGACTCCGCTATGGAAGCTTACTTGCTATGCTCATCTTAGAAGGTAAATCGCTTCCTGTGCTTCAGAATTGCTCTAGGAATTTTAGAATGTTTATGTACTTAATATTTTGTTTGCTGTTCACACGCAGTGGTCCTTGTGACGTTACGGGGGATATTAGCTATGAGGAGCTGAGAGCTAAAGCATATGAACAGGGCAAGCAGGGGCATCCTCTGCAGTCAATAGTAAGCTTGCCAGCATAAGCCCCCCTCCTCCTCTTTTCTCCCTGTTCCATGTTTTTTTTCGTGCTTTGAAGATGTGGTCAAACCTTAGTTTAACTGCATCGTTGTGACCTCAAAGGGACTAGGGCAATTCTGTATATCCAAGGTTGTATTAAGCGCTAGGCGCTGATTGAGCGTTTGCTTACGTTTTTCCCTTTTCCCGAAGGATTAAAGTGCTAAGCACACTTAAGGTGTAGGCATTTTGACTCCGGTCTGCACCTAAGTGGCTAAGTGAGCTTAAGAGTGCGCCTAAGCGCGCTTTTTATAAACTTGTGTATATGATAATTATTTATGAAATTTTGTGTCACATTAGCAAATGGTTAAGGTGTCTGATGTGTTCCCCTCTTCGTGCTTTATTATCTGTTCTCTGACCTCAAAGGGACTAGGGCAACGCTGTATGCAAATGGTTAGTGTCAGATGTGTCCCCCTCTTTGTGCTTCATCATCTTTTGGTGGAGCCATAGACATGAGGACTTATAGAAAATGGTCTCTGCCCTTGAAAGTATCCCAACTCTTAATTGTGGATTTACCAAAAAATAGTATTATTAACTTTGATTTTTTTCCTTCTGATTTTCTCAAGAAGAACCGCTAATTTGTTGTTTTTTCTTCAGATTGAGGGAGAAAGAAATCTGCAAAATGCAAAGTTAGCGGAATTCAATAATTTGTTGAACAGTACACGTGCATCACAAACTCCAAGCTTTCAAACTGTGGGTTCCTTCCCTGAAGTTAAAAATAACTCAGCATTTGGAGGTTCTCAAACTAATGGACCACCCGTATTTACTAGTTTCAATCAAATTGGAGCTGCAGCTACTTTTGGGTCTGGGGCAAGGTAACCCTCTGCCGATGTTCTTGAATGAACTGTTAATTCTGTTGGGATTATGACTGGTCATGTTTTCTTTGACTCAATGTGTTTGGTTGTGTTTATTGTGTGGTTGTTTGTATAACTTGACTGAGTGCATCTTATGCAGAACTACCACACCAGGAGCGCCAACAAATACCATCTTTGGCCAGTCTACCCAGTCTACCTTTGGTCAGTCTACCCAGTCTACCTTTGGTCAGTCCACCCAGCCTACTCTCGGTCAGTCTACCCAACCTACTTTCGGTCAGTCTACACCATCCTTTGGTGCACCTACTTCTGGAAGTGCTGGAATGAAATTTGGAGTTCAAGGTATATGTCTTAATTGATCAATGTATTATGCTTCTAGTTCGTTGTTCTTCGAACTTTCAGCTACTCCCTCTGTCTCATATTAAGTCTCACAAAATTGGACAAAAATGGGTGTATGTAGACTAAAACATGTCTAGATACATCTATTTTTATCCACTTTTACGACACTTAATATGAGACGGAGGGAGTAGTTTTCTTGATTCTGTTGCGTATATTTATTAATGAGTAGCGCAATTGCAACTAAGGTTTAATTTTGTTCATGTGTAAAGTAAGTTGAGAAGTATATGTAGATTTGCTACTCAAACCTAAAGTTACTGCATGAAATGCACCATAAAGAGTGATTTTATAGCGTTGCCCAGGATGAATCGAATTGCATGTAGTGTCTATCAAATGTCTAGATGATGTTGAGCTGTTCCTATTTATTTGTTAAGTTTTGGTACATAGTGATGAATGGCTGTTATGAAAATCACGTCTGGTAGCGTTCTAAAGG
Organism: Alopecurus myosuroides; assembly: GCA_028641055.1. Classification (NCBI taxonomy): domain Eukaryota; kingdom Viridiplantae; phylum Streptophyta; class Magnoliopsida; order Poales; family Poaceae; genus Alopecurus; species Alopecurus myosuroides. The sequence continues at coordinate 634,566,847 of CM054057.1, read as the reverse complement.
ATGTTTAGTTCATGTGTATGTCCACCATGTGGAACCAAGAGGGGAGTCAGAATGTACATATTCCCTGTCCTGTATGCCATAACATTTTTAAACAGTGATATATAGGAAAGATTAAATTTCCTAACATTACCGTAATTCATAGACCACACCGGGAATTTGTAACTGTTAAATAAAAGAAGATGGCGTTTTGGCATGCATCAAGTGAAATTGTGACCACTTGATAGGCTTATGCATTACTTTAGATATGCTGCACCTGTTCAACAGTTCATTCTTTGCCTTGCATATTAAGCATTTAAAAAACTTGTTTGAATTAGATCCTATCCTTTTCGTCTCCCTCTTACGTTTATGGACATTTGTTTGTATTATCCGTTTCGGAGATCTTTAAAGATTGTTGTGTTGGGATGCCATTTAATTTTTTGAAACTTGCAGATGCATCTGGAGGCCAGACGTCAAGGCTACCCTTTGGGAGCATGTCTAGCTACAGCAATTTTCCGAAGTCTACCTCCTCTACCCATCACAGTGACATTGATAGGCAATCACAGGAGTTACTAAATGGGATTATGGCTCGTACAAGTGCCACGGACCAGGCACCTGTTGAGTAAGTTCTGTGATAATTCTCATTTAAATGTACCTTGGGCAAGAACTGTAGCCTGCTGATAAGAAAATCACTGCACATACTTTTAGATAATGTTGTGAGATGTATTCATTTTCTAAAGTACTTATTTATACAAGTTGAAATCCATATTTAAACTCCATTTAGATGACATTGTGCTCCTCGCTAATATGGTTTTAGGAGCATATAACATATCAATTATTAGACTTGGCTGCTTGACCAATTATAATGTATCTTGTTACTTTTGTCAGTTTTGATTACTGAGTTTCTAACATTATTATTGGGTACCAAAGAGAAGTTTAATTGCTTGTACTTACCTTTACCTTTTCTTTATTCTACAGAGACAATAAAATTGAAAATCAGGATGATAGTATTTGGCTGAAGGAAAAATGGGCAATTGGACAGGTGTGAAATACTTTCCTCCTCTACCTCATGGTTTTATTTCTTAAGAATGTTTGGTCACAGACAATTCATTTGCTTTCCTACATCTTCCACAAGATGTGGCATGTATGCGAATCTGTTATTTCTAGCATCTAATTGATGACACACACACACAAGATTTTGCTGCTTCTTTTTCCAAGGCATAGCATTTCTGTTATTAGAATGTGCTTGCTTACAGTATTTTACCAATTACTATACTGAGTGCACATTCTCATATCTGGATGCTTGGCATTTCTCGTAGAACTCTGGACAAAGCGTGAGACTTCTGTTAGGAGATATACCAAGTTTCTTGCTTTTCATTAGAACTGCGTAGATAACATGTTCATATCCGGTGGGTTTTATATTACAGTACTAAGTTTAGGGCATTTGATTTACACGAAGCTCATTTTTTCAGATACCACTGGACGAACCACCACAGAGGCACGTCAGCCATGTATTTTAAGAACCCGTGGATTTTTTTGCCTTGTGGAGGAATGAGGCAGTCAGCGCTATTACATTTAAGTTCAGATGGCATCAGTTGTTCATAGTTTTCTCCTCTGAGGTATATGCATACCGAACACATTCTATGTCAGTTTACCGCTACTCCAACATATTGTTGTACGTCATTTGTCTGTCTCCCTCAACAAGCTCTTGTATGCAATTTGTGGCAGCGTATTCGCAGCTCCCTAATGATACGAAGAAAGAAGCCTCCTTCAACAAATTATCATAATATCATGTCATTTGCCACAGCGTACTCGTTCTGCAACGTTGCAGCTCCATGATGATACGAAGAAAGAAGCTGGTGGATGTTAAATGTAAATGAAGCTCATCAAGTGGATAGAGATTTTACATCATGTATTGGTGGCCACAGTAACTGCTTTTGGAAGTGATAATGGACGAATCAAAGTAATCTGGAAACTTTTCCTAAAAAATACTAGCAACCTGGAATTGTTATATCGTGGTATCACAGGAGCTGTGCCTGTGAAGCTGAGCGTTGAGATCTGGGAGTGGAAAGGTGAAATAACACTTCCGCGCCGTCTTTACGCGCATACGAAACTGGATGGCTGTCAAGCAGGCACACCTTTGCCGGTGCAACTCGGCACTTTTTTTTTTTGCCCGCAGCTCTTCTTCATAGCATGAAAATCTAAATTTGTTTTTTTGTTCCAAGAAATTGAATCGTATGGACTATGGAGCCAAAATGCTCCGGTCAGTATCTCTATCTGCGTCCGCCGCTTCCTGAGAGCTGGTAGTGAAAGTCGGGACTCGCACAAAGATGGCATGCGCGACGCAACGCTGGTACGTGGACGCGTGAAGTGAACCGTTGATGCCACGGGCCTCCTTGTTCCGTCCCCAGTTCACGTACCTACCACGACCGTCCGCCATTACTAGCCGCGCGTAGGAGCTGCTCCAGCAGATACGGGACGGGCGGGCGGCATCCTTCCCATTCAATGCAAAACGTTGGGAGCGCACGTTGGCTTTGGTTTCGTTTCGCCGAGTTTTAGGCCGACATGTACGCAGACGACAGGCTCTGCTCTGCTTGCAAAGAATTATTGGGCTGTTTCCCTACCAACGTGCTGGACGTACTAGTACTGGAGCACTGGGGCAGCAGCTGCCGCGTGTTACAACTGCTAGCTGTTTGGCAAGAAAATGGACGGGCAACAGCATGTGGAAGGAGGAGCTCTTCTTCTTGCTGGTCCCATGCCGCTCAACTGGGGAAGTTCCATCCATTGCGATTAGCCCGAAAGTGAGGCGCGGGTCTCCACTCCCGATCCAGCACGCTGCAGAAGCCGCGAGCAACTGGATCGGGAAGGCAAGAAACGAGCTAAGCTTCAACCGAGGCGCCGTGTAAAAATAAGGCCTTCTCCCACCTCCGTGTGCTCCTGTGTGTGAGTATTCCACGCATGGTTTACAGTTTAGATGGGGAGGCCGGGCTAGGTCATGGAAGCTGGGGCCAGGCAACCGACCTGAGGGATCGAGCTCCTCAACGTACGATTGCCGATCATCTCCCGTTCCATCATTCCATGGTCCCTCAGACACGATCCAATGCATCGCATTGATTGACTTTGCCAGGATGATCTAATGATGCCGAGTGAACGTACTGGACCAGGAGTTAATAACGGGATAATCGTCCATTCATTCATCTCTCCGCAATAACACCTACTACTCCGGAGTAGTAGTACTACTTACTCCCTCCGTCCACTTTTATAAGGCCCACTTCTTAGTATTTCAATAGTAAGAAGTGAGACTTATAAAAGTGGACGGAGGTAGTAATAAAAAAAGACAGCAACATTATGTGTTGAATTCCAAAGGAATGAAAAAAAAAAAACTTTTTCTTGTACTCCCTCCGTTCCATAATATAACATGTTTTAGCTATTTCACATGTTATCTAGATACACACTAAAATGAGTGTACATATACACTAAAATATGTCTAGATACATGTGTATGTATGTGAATGTGGAAAAAGTTTAAAACATATTGTGGAACAGGGAAGAAAACACATTCTTACTTAATAGTTGAGCAATTTTTTTACAATTTCTATTTTTGTGCCCCACTTACCCTAGTTTTCCTCGCTTGCGTGTCATGGCCTCAGTTTTCCTCACTCTTGCCCCCACTTTAAAGCAGTGCAAAGGAGTGGACCGGATTCCCGTTCGGTCCACTCCCTTTGACTGGTACTACGACTCTAACTGTGGTTTCGCTGCTGAGTCACATGCCGTGGGGGTCCAGTGGTCTCTCTCGCCCACCATCTTAACCCTAAAATAAAAGGGGGACGGCTGCAACTGCAATCGAATAACACCGGTCATCTCTTTCCCTTTTTCCTCCCGAAAATGGCATGGAGTAGCCCCTATAAACCGTTGATCCTAGGCTTGGAGGATAGCCCTTTCTGGCCACCGGACTCGATGGTGCACTCGCCTTTTAGCATCTACGCCTTGTACGAGGAGTTGCAGTGGGAGCGGGAGGAGGCGAGAGACGTGAAGGAGCAGCTCCGCAAGGAGCACCGATTACCGGAACTAGTAGATGAGAAGAAGGAGAAGAAGAATAGTAAGAAGAAAAAACATGGTGATGCCTCTGACGACGACGTGGCGCGTGGATATCTTCCACCGCAGTCTTTGGTCTACGAGTACGGGGCATCTGAGTCCTCAGACTAACCCTACTTGGACGAGGAGCGTGGACATGCTTTCGTTGACACACTACCCGTTTACGACGACATAGCGCCCATGGCCGAGACCAATGTTGTCAACGAGGATGACTCCCACTCCAACGACAAGGACTCAGACTCCAAAGACGCCGATGACAAGGACTTGGATGGCTCTGAAGTAGTAGTTCTTTATGCAGTTAATTATGTTATCGTGTTAACCATTTGTTAAAATGGAGTAGTATAATGAACATGTTAATCGATTTAATCGCATATTCGTCTGTGATTGAATGTGTAGAAGGCTAGTGTTTCTTAGACTAGTCACAATGGGGAGTATCATACACATGATACTAGTCTATGTTACTACTCCCACAATGGGTAGTAACATGTTTGTGGTATCATATATTGCCGTATTTATTGTAATGTAGACTCATCTTGTCTCGTAATGCGTTATCTTACGGTATCTATCTATGATACCATCACCACCTCTCTCCTCATTAATTGCACTGCCACCTCAGTTTTTTGCCAACATGGCATGCATGATACTACCTACAATACCCCCATTGTAGCTAGTCTTAATTTATGTCTTTCATCTATTTGCACGATGATTGAACATGGAGAAGCCTAGTCCGCCATGTCCATTCGTGCACCCTACACCAATGCATGGTGAAAGACCATTGGCATCTGACGCATGCATTTAATGTGCACGCAGGGCCACACATGAGAAAGCTCTCGTCCTCGTTATTCTTACGAAGCGAAATATATCTCATATTTGATCTGATGGGGATTCTGATTGTACTTTCTTGATGTTACACTTTTCACAAGTAGAATGGATATAAAAAAATGTGACACACGTCACGGCCATACGGTCAATTGGACATAAATGATGCATTAATTACAGACACCGGTGAAAGTACAAGCATGCCGCTAAGAGGGAAGGTGAATATGCGCTTTAAAATAATTACGGTTTATGCTTGAATAAATGCGAAATAAAATCAGCGTTCAATTTATCAAGCACAAAACCTATACAACTTAGGTTTACCTATGTGCACCAACAACTTATGATATGCAATATATACAACTATATGATAGCAAGATAGACGACTTCAGTACGATGGCTATCACAAAGGTAAATGTATAAGTAACGATCTCAAGTATAGAAACAACCGAAGCACAAGAAGACACCATGTGATTACCGAAGTTCCTTCCCAAGGGAAGTGTGTCTTCGTTGGAGGGTGTGGAGCCGCCAAGGCACTCCAACACATGGTTGTGCTCACCCTATTCTCCTTGAGCTTCTCCGGTGAGGGAGATACTCGTTTTCACTATGAGGTCATCTTGAAGGCGGTGACCAAACCTTACACAAGGTTGAGAGCTATATCAGACTGTTTGGGGGTCTGGGGACAATTTGTTGGGCATTTCTAGCATTCATCAAAACTCGTCGATTTGGTCTTATCTCGCAGTTTTTGAGAGCTACAGTACACTGTTTGGGGGTCCGGGAAAAATTTCAAGGGCATTCATTAAAACTCGTTGATTTGGTCCAAACTCGCGGTTTTCGTGCGCTATAGCACACTGTTTGGGGTTCGGGGGACAATTTCAAGGTTATTTCTGGCATTTATCAAATCTCGTTGATTTGGTCCTGTCTCGCAGTTTTCGTGAGTTATAGCACACTGTTTGGGGGTCCGGGGACAATTTCATGGGCATTTCTAGCATTCATTAAAACTCGTCGATTTGGTCCTTTCTCGTATTTCTCGTGAGAGCCTATCACCACAACTCAATTGGAGGCTCTCAACGAAGCTTCTTGCAACAAAGTGGAAGCTCCAAGCACTAACCGTCTAGGGTGCTCAATGTACCCAAGATGAACAATCTCTCCAGTGACCAAGCACCCAAGAGTAACAAGCTCACAAACTTCTCTTTCACGAATCTCGTGGGAAACTCAAGCCGATGCACCTAATGCAATGGCAAGAACACACAAAGTGGTCAAGTCCTTCTCTCCCAAATTCCACCAAAGAAACTAATGCTATGGAGGGAGGAAAGATGAAGAACAAGGAAAACAACTAATGAATCCCAAGATTTAGATCTAATAGGTTCCCCTCACAAAGAGGAGGGATTGATTGGTGGAGTTGTATATCTAGATCTCCTCTCTCTTTTCCTCAAGTGGAAGCAAGAATCATTGGAGGGATATCAAGCTTTTGGAGGTTAATAATGGAGGTCCAAACTTGCCAAAAAGTTAGGAAACCATTGGGGAAGGAGGCCCCTTAAATAGGTCACCCAAATATCCAACCGTTAGGGACAAAAACGTGCAGGGGCGGTACTACCGCTAAAACCACCGGTACTACCGCCCCCGGAAGAGCTAAGAATACCAACTATCTAAACAACTTCTCCATGTAGTGGTACTACCGATGAAACCACCGGTACTACCGTCACTGACACACCGAAGGGATATTTGGCGGTACCGGCACCGGTACTACCGCTGGTTGAAAAAACTACAGAAACGCCGGTACGAAAACGGTCATAACTTTTGCATATAGACTTCGTTTTCGATGTCCTTGGGCTCGTTGAAATTGCAACGACGGGCACTACAAGAATATGCCGAGAAACATCATAGTCCAACATGGGAGGATGCTGACCCACCAGTATAGGGGATCACAACTATCGATTACTCATATCAGCCAGTCCCTCGGATGATCCGGTAGGGTTTCGATTAAGAGAATGAATAGGTGCTGGCGAAAATCATCGGCTAACAGGGGGAACAATTTTACCCAGGTTCGGGGCCCTCGTAGAGGTAAAACCCTTACTCCTGCTCTTGAGATCTGTATTATCGGTAGAGCAATTACAAGGTGGGTGCGGAAACCGAGAGATTGGTATCGAGCTTATGTCTATGGTGGTGAAAAGTAGATTGGATCCCCCCTCGGTGGTTCTCCTAGCCTTTTATAGATGGTTAGGTCTCAAACCGTCTCCGGTGGGGTTACAAACCCTAGTTCTAGGTCGGTAGGAGTTTTCCTTCTTGATGCACAAGTCTCGCGGGTGGGCCTGTACTAGGCCTTCTGGAACATCGGGACAACACCTTGCCATGGGCCTTGGTTCTGGGCCTTGGACTGGGTAGGATCACCCCGACAGGTCCAGGGGTCATACCCACGTTAGTAACCCTCGAGTGTTTATTCGACTGAGAATAGTCGGGTAAGCACTCAATAGTTCATTCTTGGATTCTTGCGACTTAGTCATTCAATCGCCCGTTTTTAAGGGTGTACACCCTGCATGCGAGGTGCTCGCGTACTTGAATGGTGAATGCGCCTTGTGTTGGCTATTTTCGCAGAAGGATACAGCTCAGTCACTTGGCTCTCCCGAAAGATCAGGGCCAATTAATTCCATCTAGGGCAAAAACAGTTCTGGCCTACGAGAATTCGAGACCTTCGGCTCGAACTCGGTGAGGTGATCGTTGCGACTGAGCCGTGGAGGTCTTACCTTAAAGGGGTACCCAGCGCGTCCGCTAGGAGTTTTCTTCATGTTGTTGACACGGAAAGTTTACCAGAGGACGCAGCTTGAGTGCGATTCCAGGCCCACAGGAGAGATCCTTGGGTCTTACCTTCGTACTCGAAAGAATATGGCATCCAGATGTGCCTAGTCGGCCGGATGATCCAGGATTAAAATGATGTGTGTGGTAACATCGTGAGGTAGAGTTGCGGGAGCCGCATGCTCGCGATTTTACCTTAGTCGCATTTCTGCAATCCTTCGAGTGTGGCAATCCTGTTTTCCTTGATCTTGTGCAAAAGAGATCTCGCGTTATGAAGCTTATACAAAAGAAGTTTCGTGTCAATGTATTTATATGAAAGAGATTTCGTGTTGAAATGTCCATACGAAAGAGATTTCGTGTCAGGGTGCCCATGCGAAAGAGATTCCGCGTCTTGATGCTTATACGAAAGAGATTTCGCGTGTTGTGAGGTGCGCAGTGACGTCACCGCGCACTCGACTGCTCTCGATGGGACGCGACGAAGTAGGGCAGAGCGCACGGGCCCACCGTGTCGGCTTTTTGACCGGAAATGACTGGTCGTGTCCCGGTTTTTCCGCTGGTCGTGCACTGTAAATACACACGACCTTTTCCTAAAGATCGTGCGGGGGTAACTGCCCCCGCCTCCTCGTTTCCTCTTCACGCGTGGTAGCTGCGATGAGCGATGCGTTCGTAGATCAACGGCTGCATTCGCTCTCAGCCGAGGAAGGCAAGGTCGTCACCCCCCTACTCGCGAAGGTGGCACGCTTCCGGGACAAGGAGCTGGGGACTCCGCTGAACGGAATACATCTGTCAGGTGTGTTCCCGCGCCGGAGGATCCAGCCCCTTCAAGAGAGGCCAACCCCCATGTGGGAGTACACGGGCGTCAACGACCAGAGCCGTGTATGCGACGATATTCTTTCGAATGCCAAATTCGACAAGAAAATTGCGGCTATCACCACATGGAAAAAGGGAGAGGGCTACTCGACGTGCCCTCTCGACCCACTTGAGGCAGGGAACCCTTCGACTGAGGTGAGTTCCCTAATATTCTCCTTCGCTTTTTGTTTCTTCTTGCCTGGGTTTTCGCCGATTGAAATCCTTATTCTCTTTCTCTTTGCTTTTGTAGTATCGGGACATGGAGACGTGTTATCCGCTAGTTTCTGCAGATGATGTCTCAGATCTCCTGGCGAGTAATGCTGAAGCCCCTCACGAGACCAGCGTCGTGGATGCTGATTCAAGCTCCGAACGAGACGATGTGTAGGAGGAGGAAGAGTCGGATAGCGAACAACTACATCATCGCAAGCGCCGCAAGGCAGAGGACGATGAAGTCACTTCCAAGGATAGTTCCTTGGGTGATGATCCCGCCAAGGAGGTTGAGCCTCTTCAGGTGACTCCTCTCAACGTGCTTCCTCCCGTGATTCGTCAGTCAAGGATCTCCACCGCCTGGAACCCAGACATTCTTGACGATGAGGATGAGGATGAGTAAGTTTTGTGCGTTCTCCCTTTTTGTTGCGAATTCGCTTCCTTGTCTTTTCTGACTCTAGCTTCTGCAGTAGCCTTGCGACCATCAGCACAGATCAGTTTGCTTCTTCGACTCCGTCTGTGAAGAGGAAGGAGGCTCCCGCAGACGTCACTCCAGCTGCAGATCCCATTCGAAAGCCCCCGAGGCCAGCGAAGGCAGTCGACATCCCGGAATACGAGATGCCCGGCTTCGTGGGTGGGCGGCCTGGAGATGTCGGGGCGTCAGCGAGCAAGGAGGTTTCGGCCAGCTCAGATGATCCTCTGTCCACTGTGCAGGGCCAGGTAAAGTGTTCTTCTTCTTCCTACAAGTTGTCCTTCTCTATTTCTTTTATCGGGTACACGACAGTGCTGCCGATGGGAGTATCCCCCGAGTATATGGTCGACTGCTTGCAGTTGGCTATGGACTCAAGTCGAGATTTTTCTTTTCTGAGCTGTTTCTTGGTTTTTATTTTCATTGGGTGCACGGCAGTGCTCCTGACGGGAGTAGCCCCCGAGGCTATACTTGACTGTGTACAGTCATGTATAGGCTCAATTGACGTCCCTCTAACTTTTTGTTTGGAGTTTTGCAGGCCCTTCTTGATTCCCTCGCTGCTTTTGGGCGGCGGCTTCTTTCAGCTGAGGTGGATTGTGCTTCTCTTCGGAGAGAACGCGACCAGCAGCTCGTCCAGGACGGCATCACCCTTCAAAGTAAGTTGGCACATGTTTTTTTGCCTTAGTTTTGTTTCTTTCTGATCGCGACTGTTATTTTGATTGCACTCTTTATACTGTAGATAAGGTCAATCGCTTTAAATCCGAGAAGGCCGAGGCTTCCTCTCGAATAAAATACCCTGAGAAGGAGCTGGAGTCTACTCGGAAGGAGTTGGAGTCCACGCGCAAGCAGTCAGCCGACAGTCTCGCGGGGGCGCAGGACGCCTTGAAGCAGCTGGAGGAGGTGAGCGTGAAGCACGACAGTGATCTGGTCGGCGTCCTTCGTCCCTTGGCCTAGAATTTGGCTGGTGAGTCACGCTCGAATCTCCTTCGACTAAGCTCATCATTTCGCTTTCTGGTGTTTTACCTGCTCCGTCTCTGTTTAGGTGCTATGGGAGTTGGGCTGGAGCTGCCTGGATCGGTTCGGCGCGATGCTCTGACAGATGCGTGCACCCAGCTGCAGGAGCATGGGAACAAAGCTTGCTCCCTCCTCCGCGATGTTTTCCGCGTGTTGACGAAGCTGCACGAACGCTTGCTCGTGGACGTTCCAGTTCCTTCGAACCTTGGCGGCCTCCTGCAAGTTTTCCTGGGCGAGAATGATCCCCTTCTGGAGTACTCCCTTGCGCAGACCGAGTGCGGAGCCAAGACGGCCATCTAGTTTTTCTGGCGCACGGCGTCATGGGCGACCGGGAGAAGGTGTACTCGGAGCTTCCTCGAGACTCGCTGGGAAAAAAAGGTAGCGCTTCATCCCTTTGGCGACCACGCGGGGAGGCTTACGAAGTCGCTCTCTAAGGTAGTTTCCCGCGGCCATAGTGGAAAGCCCGCTGCGAGTGGAACTACCTCCGCAGTACCTTAGGTTGACCGCTGTCTTTGTATGCCTTTGTGTGTAATGAACCTTGGGATGTATTCTCATACATTGTTTTATCAATCGAGATGCTTTTGAGAGTGTCAGTGTTGTTGTCACGCCTTACTTTGTATTCTCCCGATGGGAGTAGCCCCCGAGTACCCAAAGATCTTGTGTGGTACATTGTCGAGTGGGGTATGATTTTATCTCTGAAGCTTTGTTGTTGTTTCCAGGTTGGGGCTCCGGCGGAGGTTCATCGAGTGGAGCTGTTCCTTCGATTGAGCCGGTGGTTGCGGCTGCCAGTATGTTCGCTCCACTCCGTGACCGTGTCGCGGATGGCGAGCGTAAGCTCAAGTCTCTGTGAGGCGTGGCAGATGTTGCCTTAGTCGAAGCAGAAACTTGCTGCAGATCGCGAGCAATTTGTGATGGAGGAGCTGGCGAGCGTTGCAAAGGGCATGCTCTGCAAGTCCCGTGAGCCCCCGGGTGCTTTTTTGCATATTGTTGCTTGTGTTTTGACACCTTTTCTATCCATGCAGTTGTTGAACCTGATGGGGGCATGCGAGGGTCACTGGGTGGAAAATGGTGTTGTTCAGGAGTCAAGAAGCTCCAACCCTCACGCGAGCAATTTCTAGTCTGACCGCAACCGTGGTTTTGTTTTGGCCACTCTTTAGTACCGTACGAGTCAGGCGCAAATTTTGGTGGAATCCTGCCGGGAGGCCCTCGCTTCTGTCCATCGGGCGTTCTACCCCTTCGGCGTTGTTTCGGATAGCTTGAGTGGCTTGCTGAGGCTATTCCGTCGGGTGGGGGATGTTCGCGAGTGTGTGCGGCAGCAACTTATCTGTGGTGCTCATGTGGTGCTCGCCTTCGTGCGTTTGTGGCATCCTGAGGTTAACTTCAATTCTGTGGCGCGACTCCCTGACATCCGAGGGGCACGTGTAGATTTTGTCCCTCATTATGAGGTTTTGTGTCTTGCTGCGGAGCAGATTATTCGACTGACTGCGGCGGAGACGGAGCGATTGCTTTAAGAGGCGGCTACTCGGCAATAGCTGTAGATCCTTGAGGTGTATGTACCTTGTATGTTGTAATTTTTAAGATGTGTTAAGGTGTGTACCTTGTGACCTTGTATGTTTTAATCGATTAAGGTGTTCATAAGGTGTGTACCTTGTTACCTTGTAGAAATTTTCCTCGAGTGTGAGTACTCGAAGATTTTGTTGATGCCAGTTTGGTGTAGCCCCCGTGTGTTGGGGTGTGACCTTTAGCATGTAAAAGAAGAAATAGAAAAAAATGGAAAGTGCGACGGTATAGTCGATTATGGTTGAGAAACCATGTTTTATTGCGATGGCTAAAAAGCCATTTATTTGCTCGGGGTACAATGTGGCTGGTACAGCCTTATTTCTTGCGAGTAGGTGATGAAGTACTAGGGGTAGAACTTGCGGAGATGCGCCACGTTCCACGGGTTGGAGTAGATGCCGCCTGTCTTTGGATTCTTCAAGCGGTAGGTACCTCCTGGGATAACTTCGTGTATGATGAAGGGTCCTTCCCATTGTGGCTCCAGCTTGTGTCCTTCTTTCTGCTTGAGTCGCAACACCAGGTCGCCTACCACAAGAGATCTTTGGCGTATGCGGCGACTGTGGTGATTGCGCAGCGATTGCTGGTAAACTGCTGATCTGGCGAGTGCGATGTCCCTGGTCTCATCCAGCGCGTCCACGTCTTCTGCGAGTGCCTTGTTGGAGGTTTCTTCGCTGTACGCGAAGACTCGCGGGGCGCTGAACTTGACATCTTCGGGTAGCATGGCCTCAGCTCCGTATACCATGAAGAATGGTGTGTAGTTGGTCGATCGATTTGGTGTCATTCGCAGACTCCATGACACCGATGGTAGTTCTTCAGCCCAATGCCCTGCTGTTGGGTGTAGCCGAGTGAGTAGTCGCTTCTTTAGGCCAGCCGAAACTAATCAATTGGATCGTTCGACTTGGCCGTTGGTTTGCGGGTGAGCTACCGAGGCAAAACTGAGAGTTATCCCCTTTTCCTTGCAGAAGTCCTGGGTTTCCTTGGCTGTGAAGTTGGTCCCGTTGTCTGTGATGATGTTGTGTGGGACACCATACCTGCACACGATGGAGTCGAGGAATCTCACGGCGCACTCGGCGTGCTGCGACGTGACTGTCATGGCCTCTATCTATTTGGTGAATTTATCGATTGCGACCAGCAAGTCTTGTCTGCGGTTAAGGACGACTTGGTGAAAGTAGTTTGTCTATAGATAACTTGAACGTGACGTAAAACATGTTGACAATGAATGAAGGGTGCCTCCTCGGAGATGCCGAGATGGGTGACCCTTGTAGCAAGTGAGATGCTAGGAAATGAAGTTGGTGGATTGAAAAGATAATGTTTTACAAGAGCTGAGTCCTTTCTCATCTATTTTGAAAACACTCCATGAGACGTGCTTTTCTTCCTCGACTTGGAAAACAAATATTGCTTTACGCAGATCAGCCTCCATAAAACCCTTTGTGAAACTTGCAGACATATAATAGGTTAACTAAGTCCTGTTGAGTACCTCTAGTACTCAGGTTTGCTTAAATTTTGTTCAGGTGAAGATCTCACTTCCGTGGTGGTGTTCCAACGTGGACATCGACAAGTAGTTCGGGGTTCCCAGGTAGCAGCCCGGAATCTATGGGCTGGGACGTCGCCTTGTGTTGCGTCCTGTTAGGCCTTTTTGGTTCTTGTTGATTAGCAACATAGTTTGCCTTCCGTTGTCTGATCTAATGTTGGGTCATGTGACCTCTGGTTGTAAAGCTATACTCTAGTAATACCTGTTCAATACAGCTTCCATGTCTAGAGTGTTGCTCTGATCAATTGTTGGTTTCGAGCTCATTGTTATACAGTTTTGGTTATGCCTGCATAGTTGTCGCAGTCGAGGGGTTGTGGAGCAAATGATCCATGTCTGAGCCCGCCTGCCGATGTGATTCGGCCTGGGGCGAGGTAATCCCAGTAACCCTCGATTGTTGTTGCACTTTCTGGACATATAGCAGCTCTGTATAGCTTTGGTCCTGTTCCTTCAGTTCGATCCGACTCGTGGACGTTTGGTTATGCATAATTGGTTATGACTAGCATGGATACAAGGAGTAGTAGACCGTGGTGATCCGGCCCGCGTGCCGATGAATCCGGTCTTCCTGTCGTTGTTTGTTGCGGCCAGGGCTGGTAACCCTGAAGCCCTTGTGGGTTCATGACTAGGAGCACATAACAGTATGTATATCCCTGGGCCCGGGGTCTGACAGCGAGGGAGAGAGCTTACTGGCGTAGGGTGGCCAGAAAATGGCGAGTACGGCGGTCGGAGTCGCAGGTGCTCGACGTAATTCTAATGAGTTATCTTGGAATTTAGAAAAAAATAAAAAACCCTATATTATGTTCAAGGAAGTTGGCGACGATGCGGAAGATCTCCGGGCTTCTGGAGGTGACGAGGATGATCAGCTCGTCATGGTGAGGTGATGGTGACGGTGGCGTGGCCTCGCGTTTCCTGGGATGGCCGCATCGAGCGGACGGAGCTTCTCGGGCGCCGACGGAGCTCCAGTGTGCACAGCGCGAGCTCCTGGCTGCAAACAAAGATCGAGAAAAACCCTCACGAGGTGCGCACAGACGAGGGGAGTTGATAGGAACAAAAAGGGGTGCCATGGAAGGACTACGGTGGCCGGAGTCTTGCTCGAACGGTGGCGGCAGCAGAGAACTTCGGCGAGCTATTCCGGTGGCCTCGGGAAACGATTGGCACAGGAGGGAGAGGGGAATGAGGGAGGCCGAGGAGTGCTTTTTATAGGTGCAGAGAGGGAAAGAAATAATGGCCATTCACGCGAGAAATCGATGGTATTTGGATTTCCCTGTCACGGGCGTGATTTCAGCGAGAGGAGGGAGACGATGGTGACGTCAGCAATGATGTCATCCTGAATTTTTCTTTTTGTTTTTATTTCTGTTTATTTAATTAAACCATAACTTCTGTTTTAAGTATCCAAATGACATGAAACAAAATTCTAAATTCTTGAAATTTCAAATACTTTCCAACAATACCATTTTTTAAAACAATTCAACATATTTTATTTTTGTATTTTGGAAATTTGAATAAATCCTTAATAGTTTGATTTTTGATTTAGAAAACTATAAAATATAGTTATTGGTCAAATAAAATTTCAATGACATTATAAATATTGAAAACATATTTTTAAAATTCATTACAACTTGTTTTCACAATTTTATATTTTGAAAATGGGGGTACACCCTAATAACAACTTATGTTATTTTCTAAAATAGAAAAATTAATAATTATTGAAATGGCTTAATAAAATTGTAGAATAAAACGACAAGTATTAATATTGTTTTCAAAGCCATCTGTTATGTTATTTTCAAAGCAATGCATTTTATTTTCACACCTACATGTTTAAAACTTGGAATAACAACTAAAAGTTTTTATTAAAATATTTTATTCTCATCAAATATTTTTGAGGCTTAGAACTTTATTAAGGGTTATAAATATTTGATTTTTTGTTGTCAATAAATATTATCAAGGTAATATTTGAATTGAAAACATTTTATGTAATAAAGTTTTCTAAAGATAAAATGGTTTTGTTTATCTAATGAAACTTCATTTTGAGAGGGTTTTAGGGTTTATGGAATAGAGGTATAATTGGATTCTTAGTTTCAATTTTCATTGAGCTATGCATTGTTTCCTTTTATTTATTGTCTCTTATTGTTTTTTGGTGACTGGCATAACATGTAAACAAAAAGTTTCAATTTTTAGTGATTTTTGGACTTTCCAAAAATCAGGGATGTTACAGAACCCTAGCAACCCATCGAACATGTTTAGGTTTTCATCGAAGTGCATTAAATTGATCGTGCATACATGTCACGCATTGCATAGATGCCATGTTTGTTTGTTTTTCTTCTTTCTGGTGTTTGTTCCTCCTCGATAGAAAGTGGTCCGAAGTGAAGTTCGACAACAACCTCGATAAATATTTGATCTTAACCGACAAGTAAAGCACTTATTCCAGAAGATCTATTTATTAGTTTTCTTATAAGAAAGGCAAGCAGAACCTCTTATCTGCTCATATATGTTTTCGAGCGACTTTTGATACTCCTACATTGCATTCGATTCCAAGGTATTTGATGTTAGTAGATACAATTCTCCTATATAATGCATAGCCTAAATACCCTGATCCACTGCTCCCAGCCGCCATAGGGTTTTCTTGTGCGCACCACGAGAGCCTTATATATGCTTCGCTTAGCTTTACATGTTTGTTGGCTTTGCCCCATCCGGTTGATGAATCAGAGCTGCGAGAACCTAGTATGATATGATGACGTGGAAAGTTGAGCATTGTGGTTAACTTGGTTAAGGCTTGGATGGGAGGCCACTTGGGAAGTAGTTGGTTGTCCTATACTTGCAAACCCTAGGATTAAGGTCTCGCCGCGGAAGCCAAGACTGAGCGTGCAACCACACGCGTGAGCCAATGAACCTCGCCCGATTAACTAACTTGTTTGGCCACATCCATGAGTCACGTAGTTTGCGATTTCCATCTGCGTGAGAGTCAGAAATCGATTTGGAGAAAACCTAGGGCGTGGCCGGGACAAGTGATGGATGTACACGGATCTTGATCCCGACTCACAGAACAGGTGCCGTCAGGTGGTGGCCAACTCCCTGTTGACGGGGTGGCCCTGTTTGGGTTGACTCATGGATAGGGTTACGCAAGGTAAAGGTCGGAGCCAACCACCCTCTGCCGCGCTCCATGGAAGAGCGTACATGTGGCGCTAAGAGTCGGAGAGTACGTGTGGGTAAAGTGTACATCCCTGCATGACAATTTTTCGAAAATCCATGACCACAGTTAAGGACAACTTGGTGGAAGACACGAGATCATACATAACTTGAACGTGACATAAAATATGTTGACAACGAATGAAGGGTGCCTCCACGGAGATTCCGAGAGGGGTGATCCTTGTAGCATGTGAGATGCTGGGAAATGATATTGGTGGAATGAAAAGATTGATGATTTCAGTAGTTGAGTATTGATGAACCACAAGTATAGGGGGTGTATCGTAGTACTTTCGATAAATAAGAGTGTCGAACCCAACGAGAAGTAAAAGGTGTTGACAAGCAGTTTGTATAGAGGATTCACTGTAAATACTAGCAAAAGGGTTTTTGGAGGTTTTTGATATAGCGGATAAATAAAGTGCAGTAAATAATATTGCAGTGAGTGGACCATTCCTTTTTAGAGCAAATGACAAGCAGGTTGTGTTACTTATGACTACCAAACATTCTCGAGGACACATGGGAATTTCATCAAGTGCTTTCGTTTCATTACGGTTGATTAATATCAATTGGTTCGTGAAGTGTTGTGTGGGTGAACCTATGCTAATGCACCGCCCAACTAGGACTAATACATACTTGTGATTATACCCCTCGTAAGCACCTGCAAATACAAGAAAGTAATTAAGATAAATCTAACCACAATCTTAAAACTCTGGGATTCTACACTCCCTCGTGCATTGGTTTACTAAAGGGGGTTTAGGTTTTTGTCACTCCGGCAACCCCACAATTAGTAGCCAAATACACAATGCATCCTCCTAGGCCCATAAAGGTGAAGTATCATGTAGTCGATGTTCACATGACACCACTAAAAGAATAGAACCACAACTTAAATACCGAACCACGAGATATTACTTCAACATAACTTCACTAGTAACATCACGACTTCTCCCATGTCCTCAAGAACTAAATGAACTACTCACAAGACATCATATGGATCATAATTAGAGGTGATATAATGGATAAAAACAATATGGTCATAAAGTGCTAACACCGATAAATCTCAAAGCATCAACTACTAACAAGTAATCCACACTAGGAGAGAGATTAATGTAAAACAACGATAGAGGCCCCAAATTGTTACAGCGGGATGAAGGTGGATGTTGAGGGTGATGGTGCTGGTGGTGATGACGATGATGATGCCCAGAGCGATGACGGTGACGATGGCAATGATTTCACCTCTTCGGGGAGGAATTTCCCCGGCACATTTCTCCCTGCCGGAGAGCTTTTCACTCTCTGGTGTTTTCCGCCCCGAGGAGGCAGCGAAATAATTCTTCGATGATGTTCTGGGGCTTAGGGTTCCCTGGGGGTCAAGTACGCGAAAGGGGGAGCCCGGGAGTGGTCCAGGGGGCCACACCACCCCCAGGCGCGGCCAAGGGGGCGCCGCATAGTGGTGTGGGCCCCAGGTGCCCCCCCTCCGGGTGTCCTTCTGGCTCACTTCCTCCTCGCACCCTTCTAAGACTCCTCCGATATCCCCCCTCTTTTTCTGATCTTCTGAAATAGAGTATCTCGACGGTGCTTTTTTCCATCAGATTTCTGGTTCTGATGTTTATTCTCCAAAAATTATGAAACATGAAAAATAAGATAAAATAACATAATTGATGCATCATAACATGAAATATATCGATGAATAACAGAAAATAACAATATAAAACAGTGATGCAAAATGGATGTATTAACTCGCCCCAAGCATAGACCTCGCTTGTCCCCAAGTGAAACTGAACTCGGTAAACATGACCACAGGTTTATGGAGTGAGGTGTCGATAAATAAAATATGGACAAGAGGCATCACATCTAACAAAGAACAATTCATTTTAGACAACAACTTCCTCTCATATAATCAAACTTGAAACAAGTAAAGGAACAATAAATGTGCAAAAAGTAAATCAAAATTGGT
Source organism: Alopecurus myosuroides (assembly GCA_028641055.1). Lineage (NCBI taxonomy): Eukaryota > Viridiplantae > Streptophyta > Magnoliopsida > Poales > Poaceae > Alopecurus > Alopecurus myosuroides. The sequence continues at coordinate 634,548,410 of CM054057.1, read as the reverse complement.
AAAGGCAAACTTTGTTCTTGGTCAGAGAACAATTAACAGTGTACTTATCTTTCGGTCAAAATCTTTATACTAGAGCTTATATTGCAGAGTTTATCATGCTCAATTATAACGGTCTCTTTACAGACATTGGTAACTTTCAAAGTGGTATTCAAACAGATAAAATCATTTGTACAAACAAGGAACAATAAAGAACATGACTGAGTAAATCAACATATAGATGGATGAATCACAACAACTCAAATGCTTGCTTAAGACAGAAACAAGTAGGTTTACTGACTCAACATAAAGATAAAAGATAGGCCCTTCGCAGAGGGAAGCATGGATCACTCATGTGCTAGAGCTTTTATTTTGTAAAACAGAGGTATAAAATGGTTGACACTCCTCCCAACCTTTCTTACACAAACCATGGCTAACCGAATCCTTGGTGCGTGCCAACAATCACAAACCATGGAGGAGTGTCTAATTTTGAGAGAGGTGTATGTTTATGTCAAAGAATGGAAAACAGAAAATATAGTACGTCACAAGCCAACTAGACTTCACAAGAGCGGCTCCCCTTGAAGGACACAACTGGTATAGAAGGTCATCCATGTTTCTCTTTTGTTTACATAATTATGCTTTGACCGATAAATCAGGGGCAAAAATAGTGAAGAGAATTTGTATTATTATTTGGGGCTGGGAACCCCGCTGCCAGCTCTTCTAGCATTTGGATAAGCGAATGAAGCCACTAGTCCAGGGTGTGAAATCCAATCAACAAGTGAGATAAAGATTCCCTATTTGCATCCTCATGAGCTAAAACAGGGGCACAAAACAGGTGTAATTTTGAAGGTTTAAAGGTAGCACACAAGCAATTTATTTGGAGTGGCGGTGAAATACCACATATAGGTAGGTATGGTGGACACAAATGGCAAGGTTTCTTGGCTCAAGGTTTGGATTCACGAGAAGCATTTCCTCTCAGTAGAGGTTTTTGGCTAGCAAGGTTGGGTAGCAAGCATAAGAATGGAGGTAAAACAAACAAAAACATATATGATAAAGCCAATCATGCAATCTTCCTTGAAAGTACAAACAAACTGATTTGAGAATACTAAGCTTATGAGCTAACAAGAAAGAAAGATCATAGAATAATATATTTACATGCAACTCCCTCTTTTCTACTTAAGTCTCAACATATTGTTGCTACTGACCAATGCTAAGTTTGCCAAAACCAACTAGATTAACTTGAAACTCCAAAATTGATACCAATACTAACAACAAGATCAATCACATAACAAAAATTGCAAACTAAAATAAAGTAGAGCAAGTAGATGATGAAACTTCTCATTAATATTTCATTACGGCAACTCAAACCAAGGGATACAACGATAACCAACTAGAGAGCAACACTTCCATACTGCAAACCATCATATATGATATTTCCTCTACTCACGATATGACTCTACTAAAAAAAGTAAAATGGTGAAAGATAAAGATGAGATACCGCGGCAGTCCCCCAAGCTTGGAACAAGCCAAGGGGATGCCAATACCAATGAGGAATCAATTCTTTGGTGGTGGTGGTGGCGATACACTCTTCTCAAGCAAGGCGTGAAAATGTTGCAGTATCTCACGGAACCTGTCATTTTCCTCTTGAAGAATCCCTACCTCCGTCCTTAAAGCTCGATAATGTTCACATAATTCATCTGCAACCCGAAGAGCTTCCTCTACTCCATGGATGGGACTTAGGCTCGGAACTGATGGTCTTGGTCCCTGCACGCTACAAGAATAAACACTGCTTGAAGACGTCCTTTTTGCTTATTTCTTGACATCCTTATCCACGTTCTTGCGCTTGGGACCTTGGAGATCATCGTCCATTGGCTCCTTCCCCTTGTTGTTGTTGTTGGCGGATGTCATGATGCTTCTAAAACTGAAAACAGATCCTGGCAGAAACAACTCGAAACAGAAACACAACGAGAAAACGATATACGGACCTCGGGGGTCCGGGGGGTTATATAGAAAAAATATGCGTAAGGAAAGGAAAGTCCAGGTCGAAAACAAGCCGGAGAGGGGCTCCGGGCTCCCACACCATAGGGTGGCGCGGCCAGGGGTTGGCCCGCGCCCCCAGGTGGTGTGGTGCCTCCGGGCACTGATACGTCCATTTTGCATCAGTATTTTATATCATAATTTGCTGTTATTCATTGATATATTTCATATTGGAGCATGATACTTATGTTATTTCACCTATTTTGCATGTTTTTAATAATTGGAGAGCTGAACCCCGGAGTCAGAATTTTGCTGGAAAACGGAGCATCAGGATACCATATTCGCAAAGATCAGAGCACCCCATAAATCATTAGAAAGTTCCTATTTCACCCGAAGAAGGAGGAAGCCAAAAGGGGAGCCGGAGGAGGGCCACCAAGGGCCCTCACCATGCCCAGGCGCGAGCCCACCCCTGGTCGCGCCTGGGGGTGGTGAGGAGGCCCTGGCCCACCTCTGGCTTGCCCCTTAGACGTACTTTATCCCCCGGGAACCCTAAGACACGAAGACTCATCGAGGAGTCTTTCCGCCGCCTCTGCGGGACGGAAAACAACAGAGAGAGAAAAACTCTCCGGAGGGGGGAAATCATCGCCATCATCACCGTCATCAAGCTGGACTTCATCGGGATCATCATCGTCATCATCATCATCATCTCCACCATCATCACCCTCAGCTCCACTCCGTTCCGTTGTAACATCTAGGGTTGCATCTTGTCTATTTCATAAGGGAAACTTTCCTGGTGTTAATTACTACTTGTAGTTGATGCTATTGAGTGAAACCATTGGATTAGGTTTATGTCCATATTGTTAATCACCATTATATCACCTCTGATCATGATCCATATGATGTCTTGTGAGTAGTTCGTGTTGTTCATGAGGACATGGGAGAAGTCAAGTTGTTAGTACTGAAGTAATGTTGAGTAATATTTAATGGTTTGATATTTAAGTTGTGGTGTTATTCTTCTAGTGGTATAATGTGAACGTCGACTACATGATACTTCACCATTTATGGGCCTAGGGGAATGCATCGTGTATTTGGCTACTAATTGTGGGGTTGCCGGAGTGACAGAAACCTAAACCCCCGTTAGGAAACCATTACACGAGGGAGCGTTGGATCCCGGAGTTTAAAATTGTCGTTAGATTTATTTCTTAATTACTTTCTTGTAGTTGAAGATGCTTGCAACAGGTATAATCACAAGTATGTATTAGTCTTGGATGGGATGGTACATTAGCATAGGTTCACCCACACAACAATTATCAAAACACTAAAGATTATTCAGCGGCATGAAACAAAAGCACTTGACAGAAATCTACCGTGTGTCCTCGAGAACGTTTGTTAATCATAAGTAAACCCACCGTCTTGTCCTTTGCTGAAGAAAGGATTGGGCCACTTGCTGCAATTTTTATTACTGCATTTTATTTACTCGCACTTTATTTATCTGCAATATGAAAACCCCCTACAAATTTACCTTTCAGTATTTACAGTTATTCCTTCATCGAAACTGCATGTCAACACCTTCTGATCCTTGTTGGGTTTGACTCTCTTATTTATCGAAAGTACTATGATACACCCCCTAAACTTGTGGGTCATCAGGCACCTACTCCTACTCTTCTTCGGCTCGGTTCATATTTTCCAAAAACCAATAAATTATAGCCTGGAAGGTATTCCACGAACATTTTCTTAACAGAACTGTTACCTATTCCAAAACAGACTCTGCAGATTCTGGAATCTTCCCTCTAATGAACTTCTACGGAGTCATTACCTGAATAACATCAACATCTTCATCATAAGAATCCCCAGAAATATAATGTTTGAGTCTTTTCCCATTTACCACTTGTGTAGTGTTATCTTTGAGGGAAGCAATTTTAATTGCACCCAAACAATACACTTCTTCAATAATATAAGGTCCTTCCCATCTGGAGAGTAATTTTCCTGCAAAAAATCTGAGACGAGACCGATACAATAGAACTTTCTCACCAACATGAAACTCTCTTTTAAGGATTCTTTTATCATGCCATTGTTTAGCTTTCTCTTTAAAGAGCTTAGAATTTTAATAAGTTTCACATCTCCATTCATATAGATGATTCAAATCAAGCATTCTTTTCTTACCAGCAAGTTTAAAATCTTTATTAAGTCTTTCACCGCCTAATAAGCTTTGTGTTCCAATTCTAAAGGCAAGTGACAAGATTTTCCATAAACCATTTGATAAGGAGACATACCCATAGGATTTTTATAAGCAGTTCTATAAGCCCATAAAGCATCATTCAACTTATCAGACCAATTCTTCATAGATTTATTAACAGTCTTTTGCAAGATAGTTTTAATTTCTCTATTTGATAATTCTACTTGCCCACTGGTTTGAGGATGATAAGTTGAGGAAATTCTATGATTAAAATCATATTTAGCAAGGGTTTTTCTAAAACCACCATGAATAAAATGAGAACCTCCATCAGAAATAAGATATCTAGGCACACCAAACCTAGGGAGAATAACATCTTTAAGCATTTTTAAAGAGGTCTCACCATCAACACTTTTTGTAGGTATAGCTTCTACCCACTTAGTAACATAATCAACAGCAACAAGAATGTGAGTATAACCATTTGAAGGAGGAAAAGGACCCATAAAGTCAAATCCCCAACAATCAAAAGGTTCAATAACAAGAGAATAACTCATAGGCATTTCATTACATCCAGAAATGTTTCCTACTCTTTGACATTCATCAAAAGATAAAATCAATTTACGTGAATCTTTAAAGAGAGTAGGAAAATAGAAACCTGATTGTAGAACCTTCTATGCGGTTCTATCTCCAGATTGATTTCCTCCATAAGCACTACCATGGCACTTCTTCAATATTTCACATTCTTCATGATCTGGAACACATCTTCTCATAATACCATCTACTCCTTCTTTAAATAAATGTGGGTCATCCCAAAAATAATGCCTCAAATCATAGAAGAATTTTATTCTTTGTTGAGCTATAAATGTTGGAGGAAAATACTTTGAAACAATAAATTTAGCATAATCAGCATACCATGGACTATCTTGGGATTTTACCTTTATTGCAGCCAACTGTTCATTTGGAAAACTATCATTAACAGGAATAGGGTCAAAAGTAATGCTTTCCAATCTAGACAAGTTATCAGCAACAGGATTTTTAGCACCCTTCCTATCCACAATATGCAAATCAAACTCTTGTAAAAGCAACACCCATCTAATAGCCTAGGCTTAGCATCTTTCTTTTCCATAAGGTATCTAATAGCAGCATGATCAGTATGAATAATAACCTTTGAATCAACAATATAAGGTCCAAACTTATCACATGCAAAAACTACAGATAAGAACTATTTTTCAGTAGTAGCATAATTCTTTTGAGCAGCATCAAGATTCTTACTAGCATGATGAATAACATTCAACTTCTTATCTACGCGTTGTCCAAGAACAGCACCTATATCAAAATCACTAGCATCACACATAATTTCAAAAGGTAAATTCCAATAGGTGGTTGAACGATAGGAGCAGTAGTTAAAGCCTTCTTTAAAGTTCCAAAAGTTTCTTTACAGTCATCATCAAAAACAAATGGTACATATTTTTGAAGAAGATTAGTAAGAGGCTTTGATATTTTAGAGAAATCTTTAATAAATCTCCTATAAAAACCAGCATGACCAAGAACACTACGAATACCTTTAACATCCCTAGGAAAGGGCATTTACTCTATGACTTCCACTTTAGCTCTGTAAACTTCAATACCTCTTTTAGAAATTTTATGTCCAAGAACAATTCCTTCATTTACCATAAAGTGGCATTTCTCCCAATTAAGAACAAGATTAGTTTCCTCACATCTCTGTAAAACTTTATCAAGGTTGTGCAAACAATTACAAAAAGAAGTACCATAGAAGGAGAAATCGTCCATGAATAATTCCACAATCTCTTCACAAAAACCATGAAAAATAGCACACATGCATCTTTGAAACATCGCAGGAGCATTACACAAACCAAAAGGCATACATCTATAATCATAAGTATCATAAGGAAAAGTAAAGGTTGTTTTCTCTTGATCTTTTGCCCTAAAAGCAATTTGAGAAAACCCAAAATAACCATCAAGAAAACAAAAGTGAGTTTTCTTAGATAACCTCTCTAGAATTTGATCAATAAAGGGTAAAGGATAATGATATTTCTTAGTAACTTTATTAACCTTTCTAAAATCAATGCACATTCTATAACCAACTACTACTCTTTGTGGAATAAGCTCATTATTTTCATTAGGCACAACAGTCATTCCTCCCTTCTTAGGGACACAATGCACAGGGCTCACCCATCTACTATCAGCAATATGAAAAATAATACCAGCATCAAGGAGTTCTAATACCTCCTTTCTTACTACTTCCTTCATCTTAGGAATTAAACGGCGTTGATGTTCAACTACTGGCTTTGCATCAGGTTCAATATTAATATCATGCTGACATATAGGAGGAGAAATCCCAAGATAGGAGGCAAAATCTTTAAGACAGTTTGCAAAGATTTGGGAATCAAGACCACAAAAATCACTAACATTATAGAAATCATCAGTTCCCATAAAAGATTTAATGCATTCATAATCATAATTTATACCTGATTTTCTACCTTTGTCATTCTCCCATCCTTCAGTGTTTTCTTGAATACGGTCAAGAAGATCCCATTTAGCTTCTTCCTTCATACGTGTGAATTATCCAGAACAAGAAGCATCCAATAAATCCTTATCATGAAGAGAAAGCCTTGCATAAAAATTATTGACAACAATATTACCCGGGAGTTCATGAACGTGACATTTGAGCATTAATAACTTCATTCTCCCCCAAGCTTGGGAAATACTCTCTCCATCATGAGGACAGAAATTATATATATGATTCCAGTCTTTATGAATCACACTAGGAGGATAAAATTTAGAATAAAAGAGAGGAACAATTTCCTACCATCCAATGGATTCACCATTCTTCAATAATTTGAACCATTCAGCGGCTTTTCCTTTCAGCGATAAGGAAAATAATTTCCTTTTAACTTGATCCATTGTAATACCTGCACACCTGAATAACTCGCATAATTCATGTATAAAGAGCAAATGATCACCGGGATGGATAGTTCCATCACCATAATAACAGTTATCCATAACACGTCCAACAATTTTCATAGGTATTTTATAAGGATCTAATTCAGCACATAACGGGTTACCTATTACCCTAGTAGTAATGGTAGAAGTACCCCTTAACAGAGAACCAAAAGTATTCTCCATAATGAAATAAAATAGCAGAAGGAAATAAAAACATAACTCACAGTAAAAGTTTCTCTTACCAATTCCACTTACCAATAGAGCTACACTCCCCGGCAATGGTGCCAGAAAATAGTCTTGATGACCCACAAGTATAGGGGTGTATCGAAGTACTTTCGATAAATAAGAGTGTCAAACCCAACGACGAGCAGAAGGTGTTGACAAGCAAGTTGGATAGAGGATTCACTATAAACACTAGCAAACGGGTTTTTGGAGGTTTTTGATATAGTAGATAAATAAAGTGCGAGTAAATAAAGTGCAGTAAATAATATTGAAGCGAGTGGCCAATCCTTTTTAGAGAAAAGTACAACCCGGTTGTGTTACTTATGACTACCAAACGTTCTTGACGACACATGGGAATTTCGTCAAGTGCTTTCGTTTCATTACGATTGATTAATATCAATTGGTTCATGAAGTATTGTGTGGGAGAACCTATGCTAATGCACCGTCCAGATAGGAATAATACATACTTGTGATTATACTCCTCATAAGCATCCGCAAATACAAGAAAGTAATTAAGATAAATCTAACCACATCCTTAAAACTCCGGGATTCTACACTCCGTTGTGCATTGGTTTCCTAATGGGGGTTTAGGTTTCTGTCACTCCGGCAACCCCACAATTAGTAACCAAATACACAATGCATCCTCCTAGGACCATAAAGGTGAAGTATCATGTAGTCGACGTTCAGATGACACCAGTATAAGAATAGCACCACAACTTAAATACTGAACCACGAGATATTACTTCAACATAACTTCACTACTAACGTCATGACTTCTCCCATGTCCTCAAGAACTAAACGAACTACTCACAAGACATCATATGGATCATAATCAGAGGTGATATAATGGACAATAACAATCTGGGCATAAAGTGCTAGCACCGAAAAATCTCACAAACATCAACTACTAACAAGTAATCCACACCGGGAGAGAGGTCTAATGTAAAACAACGATAGAGGCCCCTAATTGTTACAGCGGGATGAAAGTGGATGATGAGGGTGATGGTGATGGTGGTGATGACGATGACGATGACAAACTTGATGATGCCCAGAGCAATGACGGTGACGATGGCGATGAGATCCCCTCTCCGAAGAGAAATTTCCCCGGCAGATTTCTCCCTGCCGGAGAGCTTTTCTCTCTCTGGTGTTTTCCGCCCTGAGGCGGTAGCGGAATAATTCTTCGATGATGTTCTGGGGCTTAGGGTTCCCCGGGGGTCAAGTATGCGAAAGGTGGCGCGCGGGAGTGGGCCTGGAGGGCCACACCGCCCCCAGGCGCGGCCAAGGGGGGTGCCACCTGGTGGTGTGGGCCCCAGGTGGCCCCCCTCTGGGTGCCCTTCTGGCTCACTTCCTCCTCGGACCTTCTAAGACTCCTCCGATATCTCCCCATCTTCTTCTGATCTTCTGAAATAGGGTATCTCGACGGTGCTTTTTCCATCAGATTTCTGGTTCCGGTGTTTATTCTCCAAAAATTATGAAACTTGCAAAATAAGATAAAATAACATATGTGATGCATCATAACATGAAATATATCGATGAATAACATAAAATAACAATATAAAATAGTGATACAAAATGGACGTATCAAGTAGCTTTCTCATCTGTCTTGAAAATACTCCTTGGGACGTGCTATTCTTCCTCGATTTGGAGAAATAAATCTTGCTTTACGTAAAATAGCCTTCATAAAACCCTTTATGAAAATTGAAGATATATAATAGGCTAACTAAGTATTTTTTAATACCTCCCGTACTCATGTTTTCTTAAATTTGGTTCAGGTGAAGTTCTCACTCCACTGGTGTGTAACATCCCTGATTTTTGGAAAGTCCAAAAATCACTAAAAATTGAAACTTTGTGTTTTCATGTTTAGTAAGTCACCAAAAACTAAATGAGAAGCAAGAAACAAAATAAAACAATGCATATTTTCAATGAAATTGAAATTACTAATCCTATTATACCTCTATTCCATAAACCCTAAAACCCTCTCAAATGAATTTTCTCACATAAAGAAAACCATTTTATCTTTAGCAAACTTTATTACATAAAAGGTTTTCAATTCAAATATTACCTTGAAATTATTTTATGGCAACAACAATAAAATATTTATAACCCTTAATAAAGTCCTAAGCCTCAAGAATATTTGATGAGAATAAAATGTTTTAATAATAACTTTTAGTTGTTATTCCAAGTTTTAAACATGAAGGGGTGAAAATGAAATGCATTGCTTTGAAAATAACATAACAAAAGGTTTTGAAAACAATATTATGACTTGTGGTTTTATTCTAAATTTTATTGATCAACAATAATAATTAATTGATATAAACTAATAAAACAACATTAAGTTACTATTAATAAATCCTTCATATCCTAAAATTATTAATTATGAAAATGGTTTGAAAATGACTTCCAAAAATATTATTTTAAATGTTTAATGTCTCTAAAAATTTATTTAATCAAAAACCCCATTTTACTATTTTCTATTTTAAAATGGTATTAAGTACTATTAGTGAATTAATTATATTTTCAAAACATAAAAGAGATGAAAACTCTTTGAAATGGTTTTGGAAAATAGTATTTGATCTTTATAAAGCCACTGAAATTATATTTGACTAATAATTGTATTTTATAATTTTCTAAATTAAAAATCACATTAAGCTCTATTAAGGAATTATTTCAATTTTCAAAATTCAAAAATGTAATATGTTCAAAAGTTTGTGAAAATGGGTTTTCTGGAAAGGAAATTAAATTTTAAGAATTTAGAAATTTATTTCATGCCAATTGGAGTTTTTATGCAGAAGTTATTAAAGAAATGATTAAACGGAAATTAAAAATAAAAATAAAAGAATTGATGACGTCATCAATGCGTCACCGTTTCTTCCTCCTCTAGAAACCGAAAACGGTCGTTTTAATCCGTTTGATTGCAGCCGTTTCAGTTGATTAATTCCATTCCCGAGCCCATGGCTACAAAGTCCGTCTCCTCCTCTCCGTTTCCCCTCTGGATTCAAAGAAAACCATGCCCCCAAGCACCGCAATTTGCTCACCGGAGTTGGTACTGGCCGCCGCCGTATTTGGTTGTTTCCGGCCACCTCGGTGAGTCCTCGCCGCCCCTCTGTGGTCCTCCACTTTCCCCGTGATCATGCGCCCCTCCTTGAGCCCTTTCCACACATTTTCCACCGCAGGTTTGTCGCCGCCGTGCACATCCGTGGCCGCCGGAGTCGCCGCCACCTCCCTCTGCATCGCGCCGTCGCTACGGGCATCGCCGAGGATCCCCGAGGCCACCATCGAGTTCGTCGTGGTGCTCTGCCCCTCCTTGCAACCTCCCCGAGCCCGGAGCACCTCGGAAACGCCACCGCCATCAACGACCGCAACTCCGGCCGCCGCCTCGACATTTTCCGGCGAGATCCCGCCGCCCGGTGAGTTCCATTTGATCCTTGTCCGTTAGATCCACAACGGAGGGCCACGATTAGATCACTTACCGAACAGGTACGGGCGAATCAGAGAGTGCCACGTAGGCCGCGCGTTAAGTAATCATTTGGTTGCGCGGTGCAGCGTGAAACCAGCCCAAGCCCATTCCCTAACCATCGCCCCGCGCGGCAGATAAGCACTTCTCGGCCCAGCCTTTCTCTGGATTTAATTCCGAATAGAAATAAAAAGTAGTTTTTGCAGAAAAGCCCCTAGAACTTTGAACCATCATATCTTTTCAACCACTCAGCCAAATTTAGCAATCTTAGACTTTTTGAAAAGCCCTTGACATCTAGAAACTTTTGGCAGTGGCCAAATTCAAATTTACAAACTTAAAATTGTTCAATTTCAAATATGCTTGTTTGATGAAATTTGGCATAATTCAAATTCTACAAATCCAAAAATTGTAAATAAAATATATTTGGAAACCTTAGGATGTGTACTTTCATATCCTCTGTCCCAAAATAATATTTGAACAAATTAAAATTGAATTTAGAATTTAGTTGTCTATTTGAGTATTTTTGACATAGATTAATTTCTACAAATATTTTCAATATAGTTCCTTTTGCAAAATTGTTCCATTTGACAACCCTGGACCAGAAAAACCTTGCCCAACCATTTTTGGACACCCTTGGACCATGACCATGTATTTTAGCCAAAAATCCATCATAGTAGTCCATCTAGTTATTATGTCTTAGATTTTGTTTCTATTTCTTTCTACCATTGTTTGTTGTGGCCATTTTTGGATCCAAGACCAAGTCCCTAAAATTACCAAGTAGTGAACCTCAAACAGTAGCACCTTAGTATTCTATCTACTTCTCCATTCTCCCATTATTGATTCAAGAATTCACCAAGTCAGCAAAATGGAGATCAAGACTCAAGCACAAGAAGAAAACTTCATTTTCAACTTAGTGGAAACATGAAGAGCTGCAAGAAAGATCAATGAAGAAGTTTTGAAGAAAATACTTGGACTCCACACCTAGAAGAAAACTCAAGAATTACAAGTGTGAAGAAATTTAGAAGAAAACATCTCCCTCTCTCTTTCTATCCTTCTTCTTAAATTTTCTTTCAAATTAACTTAGTGGTATTTGTGCCCATCCCATACCTAAACCAAGTAGTGAAGATCATGAAGATTTATCAAGTACAAGAGAAGCTTCACAACAAGGAGGAAACTACAATAGAAGCATGAAGATGAACTTCAAGAAGACAAGCATGTGAAGACTAGTAGCAATTCATACAAGTTGAAGAATAACAAGTTGTTTTTGTCCAACCATTGACCCAAATGGAAATCCCAAGACTTAGTAATATTTTCCCTTTGATGATGAAGTTAGTAGACCTACCCTAACCACAATGGAAAATACTAACATAGTCACTCAAATATTTTTGAAGGTGAATATGGCCAAGTGTTTGCATGTATTACTTTAGTTGAAGAAGTAATATGTTTATCCTTGGTGAACTCTTGGAACTTCCTCGACAAGTATGTTTATAATAAAGTTAGATCACATCAAACTCAACCTAGTCCTTTCCAAGTAAACCCTTGGAAAACTCCTTAACAATGTATTGAACCATTATGGAATGAATCTTTCAAAACTCCAACCTAGACCTTGTCCTAACCAACTAGATTAAACCCCTTTGGATATGTTATTGCTTTGTATGATCTCTACACTTGTATGTTTGTTTGTTAGGATGCTTGTTTATTTGGTTTTGTGTTGTCAATGAATAGATTGTACGGAGAGCAACGATCTTTTGTGAAGAGAGTGTGATATCTTCACCAACTTCAACAAGGCAAGTAACACACCATCAACTACCCATTATTTTCTATATGCATTAGTTGATTTTGAGTAGTATGCATGATAGGAAATTTTACTAAGTTATACTATGCTATGCTATTATCCTAGTAGTGTGTAGCCATCCCTTTTACCTTGTTATTTTGATAGCCTTAGAATTTATTAGGTGCTATGCAATGTTACAAATTGTTTTACTAGATGTTGAGGAAAAATTCTAAGTATAACTAATGAATGAACCACCTGGGTGGAAGTGGTAAGACTGGTTTATGTTGAGTGTTGCCTCAGGGCCCTTATCTAAGGGTTATTCCACTTGAGGTTGTCACTTGCGGATGGCCACCCAGGAACAAAGAGATTACTATGTCCTTCTAAGTTTAGTAGCTTCCCGTGCAGCCTTTTGACATATGGGCTCTGTCTTGATCAACTAAGTTGTGAGAGTTCAGCCCAGGCTTGACTAGCAGATGTAGCAAAATTATAGGTGGAACGGTCTTGCCGGTGGGTTTGGACTTCTTCTTCTGAAAGATATCGTCTCAATTCTCTCCTTTCCATGATGCACTCCGGGTGTATAGGATGTTTGGGCTAATTGAAGACAAAGGGTGAAAGTGCACAACCTCTACAGAGTCAACAAACTAAGATCTTAGCCGTGTCCCCGGTTATGGACAACTATGAGCAACTGGACAAGGATTGACGGAAGAATCTCATCACCATTTTCAATAAGTAAAAATTTGACCAAGTGAACAGTATTTGTGGTGCTTGGATCTTAATCCAATGTTGCCACCCTTTTTAAAAGAAAAGTTTGTTTTACAAAAGTGATAGGAGAAAACTGGCTTTATGCAAACTTAGCCAAAGCTCCACTCAACCAAATAAGCATGTAGTATTAGTCTTGCCATTTATATCCACCATAGTGTTACTTGCCAATACATTAAATTGTATTGACTCCCTTGTGGCTGCATATTCCATATTGCAGATATTTCTGAAGAAGAGTGAGGATTTCGTTTAGGATCTCGAGACTATCGCCAACATGTTTTGCCTGTGTCACATGAAGAAGATGGGCTCAATGTTGTTCTATGTTTTCCGCTGTATTTCTTTGTTTTCTGCTAGTCTTCTAAGACTATGCAAGTTGTAATTCTATTTTGTAAAGACTGGATCATGCGATGTAATAGAATTTGATGCATTTGCATGATATTTCATTTTGTACTGTGGTGCTAGCAATGGATCCAGGGACTAGCACAATAACACAGGTATTCCATCTTTATTAAAAGTTGGGATGCTACATGGTGATTCCAACGTAGAGTCGACAGGTAGTTTGGGGTTCCCAGGTAGCAGCCTAGAATCTATGAGCTGGGACATCACCTTATGTTGCAGCCTCTTAGGCGTTTTTGGTATCTTTTTGATTAGCAACATAATTTTCCTTCCGTTGTCTGATGTAATGTTGGGTCATGTGACCTCTGTTTGTAAGCTATACTCTAGTAATACTTGCTTTAAAAGAGCTTCATGTCTAGAGTGCTGCTTTGATCGTTTGTTGGTTTTGAGCTTGTCGTTATATAGTTTTGGCTATGCCTACATTGTTGTCGCGGTCGAGGGTTTGTGGGGCCGATGATACATTTCCGAGCACGCCGGCCCATGTTCACTCGGCCTGGACTTGGTAACCCCGGTAACCCTCGATTGTAGTTGCACTTCCTCGACACATAGCATATATATATAGCTTTGGTGTCGTTCCTTCAGTTTCATACGACTCGTGGATGCTTTGATATGCCTAGTTGGTTATGACACTACCAAATTCCGCGCGGTCTGGGACATTTCAATAACATTGCAGATGAGTTCCAAACCGTCGCTAAGGGCAATCCGCGATGGTTTACGCGACGGAGTGAGAACGTGCTTGATCGACTGTCATGGACGATTCTGCGGCGATTAAGTTAACACCAAACCGTCATGAAGACCGCGATGGACCATTCGAGCGTCGCGAGCTATTGGCCGGCCCAGCACAAGTCCCAACAAGGAGCAGCGTTTTTTTCGATGCAGCGTGTGTACACGTGCCATCGTATTTTCCGTTACCTGTTACGGGCGCCGCCGACGTCACTTCTACCGTTCCTGATGTCATCATCGTCTTGACATTTTTAAAACGTCCCGATTGGAAATACCGTCACCTCCTTTTATGACGTCATTGTTCCCGTTTTATGACGTCATAATACATGCGACGTTTAGTTTTTTGTCGCCGGTTCAAGCACTATAGGGTTCCACGTGGCGCCTCATAAAGTTCCATGTATATGCTTATTCTCGACAAATTTATAATATTGTGTGACGTTGCGACATTTTAGCTCGTCGTAAGACGTCGCGAATCATGAGCCAGCACGTGGACCAACACGGCATCTCCACATCAAAACGTATCCGTAACGTGTTTTCCGTCGCGATTTCCATCCAATAAGGTGCTGCCTCATGGACCTACCATATAGTACCATGTGTCCTCGTATCCGTAAGCATGGAAAATACTATACTAGTTCGCACAGCAAAGCAAACACAACAAATACATAAATTCCGAATGAGGTCTAAACCTAGGTCACTAGCAAAGGAAATCTAATACAATTCAACAGACAACAAGCGGTTTCACAAAGGGCTACTCAGTTCCATATCTCGGATTAACTTGAGCCAACATGCCACCAATAAGGGTTTTGTACATTTCTTGACTCTTCTTCATACCTTTGTGTTCCTCCGTCATATGCAACGATTCTTGTCGATGCTTCATCCTATCTGCATCAGCCTGTTCCTTGGTCTACTTCAACTCTTCAACTACAGACTGCAGGTCCTGCCTCTCTTTTCTCTCATAATCAATTTGAAGGTGAAGCTGACACTTTGTTTCTCTTGCACGGGTTGTGACCCCACCTATGGTACTCAGGAACGAAAAATTTAGACGGCCCTTGGTCAGCACGGTAGCGACAACTTTGGTGGCAGAAAGAGGTTCCTTGATAGCGCCATCCACTGAAGTAGGTTCTAGCATCTTCACTTGCATTTCTTCCTATAAAGCATGTAAAGCTTAAGATGAAATAGAAGGTGAACTAGCTTGTAAGGAACATTGATATCATGACAAGCATGTAAGGACCATGTATGAAAAATAGCAGGCAACAAGCTTGTACATAACAAAGATGCAAATAGCAGACGACAAGCAATTAAGCACGCATGACAAGATTGTAAGGAACATAAATAAAAAACATCACATGGCATGCATGTAAGTAACATGGCTGAAAATAGCAGATGAGAAGCATGTACAAGACATAGATGAAAATGACAGCTCACAAGGATAGATGAACTAGCAGATGACAAGCAAGCAACATGCATGTACATGATTTATGAGATGACAATCATAGGTGAAATAGCTGACTACAGGAGTTTGCATCAGAATTCACAAAGGGAAGCATCAGTACATATCTAGAAGAATCTATTAAATAATTGTTGATCCCAGAGATAAAAAGAATCCTGAGGGACTTACAATTGCTCTTTTCACGGGCGAAGAGAATCCACGTGTCTTGCTGTTGTGCGTAGCTTTGAACAATTCAAAGGCATCCTCCCCCATGTCGCATCAAATCTCGTAGCTACGAGAATCTGTGGCGCTATGGAACTGGATGGCCTGTCTGCTTTGCTTGGCTTTCATACAAGACATCTACATAAACAAAGTATGAACTGATTAGACACAGTCCAGGTTATGGAATAGAAACAGTGGCAAGGTAGAGTGAACAAATACAGTACCTCTATCCTGACTGAATACCAGTTATCGACTAACCCGCACCATTCTGCTTTGCTCATGTCCAACTGCATCAGGAGGCGTTTGTACAACTCTACTCTTTTCTGCAACTCTGTTAAAAAATTCTTTCTTCAGAATATGGCGTATTTGTCTTGTACAGTTCTTGAGATGCATCAGAAGAGATTGACGAAAAACAGGATCTCTGGGGTTCAGATGAAACTTTGACTGAAACAAAAGAAAGAGCATTTTTCAGTTATATGAACAACAATGGAATGAACTGGAAAGTTGGGTTACAAAACTTACAGACACATGGCCGTAGTAGGATGAAAATATATCCTCCCTTCCCTTGTACTCTTTCCCATGGGGCAAGATAGGGACAGTGTGCTTCACAGCTACTGAACACGCAGTAGCATACATGGAAGCAACCTTTGGGTCCACTAGCCTTGTCTTTCCCGGAGGTATAACAATTATGATTCTGTTTCCTTTGGACATGCTTCCTCTCCTCCCAGCCGCACCACTCGAAACAATGTCTTCACATGGGTATTCTAGAGAAACTGTGGCATTGCTAGAGTTAGTATTCTGCATTTTGGATTTCCCTCCGCACATGGCCCCTCATAGAGCGTGCAATCTATGTAATATGTCATCTTGCTCTTCGTTGTAGGAACCTTTCTCCTCGACTTGGGAACATTGCCCCTCGCCTAGGAATGGTGGCATCTCGCCTTGCACACCTGGCAGCTCACCGTAGGGAGGTGCCTGCTCGCATTGGGCGGCTACCTCCTCACGGTGGCCAACCTCCTCCTTCTGTTGGCCAGCTTCCAGCTAGCCATGGGCAAGTGCCTGCTCCCCTTGGGCAGCTTCCTGCTAATCTTGGGGAGATGCCTCCTCGTCTTGGACCACTGTTCGCTTGAGTTCGTCATCTGCATCCGGATGAACATGGGCAAGTGCATGCTCGTGATGGGCCTTGACGCGCTTGCTACTACATCCACGACCACCAGGAGCCATCTTTTTCCTACCAGATGTACTCTTGACTTTAACGTTCCTAAGCTGCATGGTTCATATGTATTAAATCAACTAGCTAGGATAGTAGCACAAAATACATGGCAGAACAATAATTAAGCCAGCAGTTCCACACAACATAAGTACCTTTATTGTTGAGCTATCATGCAAGGAATGCCTTATCTAGATGGTGGACATGGTATAAATGGAAATAAATAGCTTACACTATAAGTCTAGAATTGATGATTTATGGAAACAAATGGAAATAAATAGCAGATACATGTTCTTTAAAAATAGCCTTATCTTTCATTGGGATGTGACAACATAGAGTTAGAAAATCTTAGTGATGTAATTTGTTGTTTGACCATATCAGTAGTCAAATTTGTGGACCAAAGTATGATAGGATCGCAGGAGACGTGATCTTAAGCTTTATACAAGCTCGAAAATAAGCAAACTCTGACCAAAGGAACTTGACGGCTACCAGGCCGGCGAGGTGGCAGATCTTGACGGCGACCTGGATGGCGAGGCATCAAATCTGGGTGGCAAGGTGGCAGATCTGGATGGTGTCCTGGACGGCAAGATGGAAGCCCGGGAAGGCAAGCTGCACGGCAGGGTGGAAGACCGGGGACGGCAAGGTGGAAGCCCGGGAAGGAAAGCTGCACGGCGGGGTGGAAGACCGGGGACGGCCAGGTGGAAGCCCGGGAAGGCGAGCTACACAGTGAGGTGGAAGGCCAAGGCGGACTAGATGGGGTTTAGGAGGAAAGGGAAATTTGGGACAAGAGGAGGGGAAATTTCGGCGAGGGGGCAGATAAGGGAGAGGTTCGGAATTTAGGGCGGCATAGGCGGAAAAGTTTTTGGTTGATAATTTGGGTGGGTGGCGCGAAATTTTCTGCGCGCGCCAAATTTTGGTACATTGGCTGGAGAACATTGCTGGCCGTTGGATACATAATGGATGGCCTAAAAACATAACCATTATTGAAGTATGTTATTTAAGGATAATGGGAAGACATCTATAAATTACTGACATAAACTATTAATAAATAAATTGCCCTACCATTGTCTTGGATGTTCCTTGAGACTAACCTAACACAACCAAACAATTGGTTCCACTTTGCTACCCCCTTCGGCTCACGTAGAGGGGCCAGAACGGCAGTTCCATCTTTTTTCCCAGCGGGGCTATGGTTTCTCCGAAGAGGGGGCTCTGGATCGTATGAATTCAACCACAACACATGGTATGACATACCATGTGTGTTAGAGTGTGGCATGGGTCTCGGATTCCCAAGATTCCCTCGCTCTCTATGTTAGGGCTTCACCGGCGTCAGATTCTCTCTCGCGGGAACCAGGACTACTTAGAGCCCGAAACTCCCGGATCTGACGGAACTGGGGGAATCTTTCCAATATGTGAGACCTACCATTGTCTTGGGTGTTCATTGGGACTAACCTAACACAACCAAGCAATTGGTTCCACTTTTCTACAACCTTCCGGCTCACATAGAGGGGCCAGAACGACAGTTCCGCCTTTTCCCCCAACGAGGCTATGGTTTCTCCGGGAGAGGGAGCTCTGGATCGTCTGAATGCCACAAAATCCCATGGTATGACATACCATATGTGTTAGAGCGTGTCATGGGTCTTGTATGCCCAAGATTCCCTCGCTCTCTGTGTTAGGGCTTCACCGGTGTCGGATTCTCTTTGCGGGTTCCAGGACTACTTAGAGCGTGAATCTCCCGGATCTGACGGAACTGGGATATCATGCCAAGTGGTGGGCCCTACCATTGTCTTGGGTGTTCCTTGGGCCTAACCTAAAACAACCAAGAAATTGGTTCCACTTTTCTACCCCCTTCCGGCTCACGTAGAGGAGCTAGAATGGAAGTTCCGTCTTTTTCCCCATCGGGGCTATGGTTTCTCCGGAGAGGGGCTCCGGATCGTCTGAATGCCACCAAATCCCATGGTACGCCATACCATGTGTTTTAGAGTAGGTCATGGGTCTTGTATGCCCAATATTCCCTCGCTCTTTGTGTTACGCTTTCACCAGCATTGGATTCTCTCTGGCGGGTTCCAAGACTACTTAATGAGAGCCCGAAACTCCCGGATGTGACGGAACTGGGGGAATTTTGCCAAGAGGAGGGCCGTACCATTGTCTTGGGTGTTCCTTGGTCCTAACCTAACACAAAAAGCAATTGGTTACACTTTGCTACCCCCTTTCATCTCACGTAGAGGGGCCAGAACGACAGTTCCTTATTTTTCCCGGCGGGGCTATGGTTTCTCCGGAGAGGGGGCTCCGAATCGTCTGAATGCCACCAAAACACATGGTATGCCATTTCATGTGTTTTATAGTGTGGCATGGGTCTTGGATGCCCAAGAATCCCTCGCTCTCTGTGTTAATACTTCACCGGCGTCGGATTCTCTCTGCACGTTCCAGGACTACTTAATTAGAGCCCGAAACTCCCGGATCTGATGGAACTGGGGAATCTTTCCAAGAGGTGGGTGCTACGCCTTGATGGTGCCTTGACGGGGAGACTTCTTGATGATGAATTTTATGTCCCCGGCAACGGCGCCAGAAATTCTTGATGCTTGTGATGGCGTGTTGGGAACCCCAAGAGGAGGGTGTGATGAGTACAACGGTAAGAATTTCCCTCAGTTAAGAACCAAGGTTATCAATCCAATAGGATAAATAGGATCTTGGGAAGGTTGATGCCACTGACGGTGGTGATGGCGCCTCACCGGTGACAGCAACAACGCGGCACCTGCACATAACACAACACAAATTCTTTGTCCCAACGGTACAGTGAGGTTGTCAATCTCACCGGTCTTGCTGAAAACAAAGATTAGACGTATAGTGTGGAAAATGGTGTATGCTTGTAGTAAGTAAATAAAGCAGGGAATTGTAGTAGTTTGTTTAAGAGTGTAGGAAAATGGACCGGGGTTCATAGGTTCACTAGTGGTGTCTCTCCATAAAAGATAACATGTTGGGTGAACAAATTACAGCTGGGCAATTGACAAATAGAGGTTGCACCATAGTGCACATTCATGACATGATGACTACTATGATATTTAGTGCGGGCATTACAACAATATACATAGACCGTAATCCAACTGCATCTATGACTAATAATCCACCCTCAGGTTATCATCCAAACCCCCTTAGGTATTAAGTTGCAAGCAACAGATAATCGCATTAAGCAATGTGTGTAATGTAAGCAATGATTGTGCACGCGGGCACTCACACCGCTGTTTTCTCCCTAGTGGCAACAGCACATCCTCCCCCGTCACATTTCTGTCACTCGAGCACAGGCGAAAAGGAGGCATGAACCCAACTATCAAGCATAAATACTCCCTCTTGGAGTCACTAGCAACTACTTGGCCAGAGCAACCACTAGAAACGGAAAGCATGCAAGATCACAAATAACATATGCAATAAATACTATAATCAACTTGGCATAAGTTCAATATTCATCGGATCCTAGCAAACACAGCACATACAATTACATAAGAACAATCTCGATCATGTTAGGCAGCTCACGAGATCTAAACATTAAGGCATCGGAGGAGAAGACAACCATCTAGCTACTCCTATGTACCCATAGTCCAAGGATGAACTACTCACGCATCACTCCAGAGGCAAGCATGGTGATGAAGAGGCGTGCGGTGACGATCTCCTCTCCGGCAGGGTGCCTGGAGATAGCTCTAGAACCCCCTGATCTAGGGTTGACGACGACGGCGGCTACGGAACTTATCAGGGATTTTCGATCAGGTACCCAGGGTTTTCCTTCGGAGGGGAATAAATAGGCGAAAGGGAGACGTCGGTGGGCCACCAGGGTGGCCTCACCACCCCCAGGAGCGGACAAGGGGGGCCGCGTCTGGCTATGGTAAGGGCCCCCTGGTGCCCGTCTTTGACTCCTCTTCGGACTTCTGGATGCTTCCGGGGAAAATAGGAACTTCGGGATTCGTGGGGTCCAATTCCGAGAATATTTCCAGAACAACTATTCTGAAATAAAAAACAGCAGAAAACAGGGAATTGGCACTAGGCATCTTGTTAATAGGTTAGTCCCGGAAAACGTGTAAAAATGCTATAAAGAAGGGAGAAAACATGTAGCAATTGGCATAATATCAACATGGAACATCAGAAATTATAGATACGTTGGAGACGTATCAGTGGGCACTACCATTGTCTTGCTTGTTTCTTGGGCCTAATTTAACACAACCAATCAATTGGTTCCACTTTTCTACCCCCTTCCGGCTCACGTAGAGGGGCTAGAACAACAATTCCGTCTTTTTCCCAGCGGGGCTATGGTTTCTCTGAAGAGGGGCTCCGCAGCGTCTGAATGCCAACAAATACCATGGTATGCCATACCATGTGTGTTATAGTGTGTCATGGGTCTTGGATGCCCAAGATTCCCTCGCTCTATCTGTTAGGGCTTCACCGGCGTCGGGTTCTGTCTCGCGGGTTCCAAGACTACTTAGAGCCCGTAACTCCCGGATCTGACGGAACTGGGGGAATCATGCCAAGAGGTGGTCCCTACCATTGTCTTAGGTGTTCCTTGGGCATAACCTAACACAAAAAAGCAGTTGATTCCACTTTTCTACCCCCTTATGGCTCACGTAGAGGGGTCAGAACGGCAGTTCCGTCTTTTTCCCCCAACGAGGCTATGGTTTCTCCGGAGAGGGACCTCCGGATCGTCCGAATACCACCAAATCCCATGGTATGCCGTACCATGTGTGTTAGAGTGTGGCATGGGTATTGGATGCCCAAGATTCTGTAGCGTTCCCACATTTAAAAAATGCAAGAACCCTGTGTTGTTGTGCTAGTCCCTGGATCAATTGCTAGCACCACAGTTCAAAATGAAATATCATGCAAATGCGTCAAAATATATTACATCGCATGATCCAGTCTTTACAAAATATGATTAAAACTTGCATAGTCTCAGAAGACTAGCATGAAACAGAATTACAGCGGAAAACTTCGTAGAACATTGAGCCTCACCCTCTTGACGTGCCACAGGCTAAACATGTTGGTTGTAGACTCGAGATCCTCAACGAAACCTCACTCGTCTTCAGATTCATCTGCAGGATGGAATATGCAGCCACAAGGGCGTCAATACAATTTAATGTATTGGCAAGTAACACTATGGTGGATATAAATGGCAAGAGTAATACTACATGCATATTTGGCTGAGTGGAGTTTTGGCTAAGTTTGCATAAAGCCAGTATTCTCCTATATTTTATCATAAAACATTTTCATCTATAAAAAGGTATCACTGATAGAAACCAGTGAACCAGAACTAATTTAAGAGTACCACTGATAGAGACCAGGGTAAATCTCCTTCCCATGTTTACCCATCAAAATTTTATTATGAAGTTTGCATGATGAGATTCTTTCGTCATTCCTTGTCCAGCTGCTCAAATTATCCATGACCTGGGACACGGCTAAGATCTTAGTTTGTTGACTCTGCAGAGTTTGTGCACTTTCACCTTCAGACTCAAACCAGCCCAAACATCCTATACACCCTGAGTGCATTAAGGAAAGGAGAAGATTGAGACGAGATATTTCAGAAGAAATTCCACCATCTTCCGGCTTGACCCGTTCCAACCTACACCCCTACATCTGCTTGTCAAGCAGTGGTGAGTTTATTCAACTTAGTTGATCAAGACAGAGCCCATATGACTAAAGGCTACACGGGAAGCTACTAAACTTAGAAGGACATAGTATTCTCTTTGTTCCTGGGTGGCAATCCGCAAGTGAACACCCCTCGGAGCGAAACTCAACTCTCATCAACCAAACAACCAAATCCACCCAGGTAGTTCATTAATCTTAGTACTTAGAATTTACCTCAACATCTAATGAAAACAATTTAATAGCAATGCTAAGCATCTACTAAGCTTAATGGCTACAAAGTAACAAGGTAAAAGGGATGGCTACACACTACTAGGATAATAGCACATCATAATATAACTTAGTAAAAATTCCTGTCATGCATACTACTCAAAATTCAACTAATGTATATAGAAAATAATGGGTGGATGGATGGTGTGTTACTTGCCTTTGAATTTGGTGAAGAACAATCAACTCTCTTTACAAAAGAACGTTCTCCCCGTACAATCTAAACATTGAAAACACAACATCAGAATAAACAAGCATGCTAACAATCAAACAAGAAGAAAAAACATACAAAAGAACAATCACAACAAAAGGGTTTAAAATAAGTTAGTCGCAAAGATTTAACTTGTGAAAAGACTTAGTGAAAAAGGGAATGGGTTTAGCTACAAGGGTATGGGTTGGTTAAAGTTTAAGTTTGAAGGAAAACAACCTTTGATGGATTCCATACTTGCTAAGGAATTTCCAAGAGTTCACTAGGGGTGATTACACAACTTATTAAACCAAGGAAACATGACAATGTTTTTAACACTTAGTTATTTCACCAAAAGAAGACAAGTTATTGGACTAAGTTTTTTTATATTATTAAGATTGATCACATATATCTTTATCTTGTTTCTTCAATGGCCTTGCTTGTAGTACCCTCATTGAGTTGAAGAAAACCATCTGAAGTATCTATCTAGAATTTTAGGGACTTGGTCGTATAGAAGAAAATAAATAGATAATATTGCCGGAGTTCCCTTAAAAAGGACTTGTAAATTCTTCATCTTCTTTTTCATCATCTTCTAGGAGAGTATTCTTCTTGAGTTGACTTTTGTTGAAGTCCTTCTCCTTGATGAAGGGCTTCTGGTTGTAGTCTTGGTCAAAACTCTCTTCTCACTTGAAAAACAAATTCTAAGTCTTGGACAAAAACAAACTTGATGCTAATCATCTTGAAACAAACTTTTAAGTCTTGGAAAACAAATTCCAAGTTTTCACATGGTTGGTCTTCAAAGATCATATTCAAGTTGTTTCCTCCTTGGTGTGGTGACTTCATGGCTTCTTGTATGACTTGATGGTTTTGCAGACTTATGGATTTTGTATCACCAGGGCTGGTCTTGAATCTAACTTGGCCATACCACTAAGTAAAATGAAGAAGAAAAGATGAGGGAGAAAGACTTAGAGAAAAAGGCTTGGAGATGCTTCTGAAGTCTGTTTTCTTGGCTAAGTCCTTCATTTGTTCATGTAGTTCCTTCCGCTTGACTCCAAGGATGAAGAGGAGGTACTTTCCTTCACTTCATTGTCTTCACAAATCTAGACTTAGTGGTTTTTCACCAAGAGGCCAACTGGCTTAACTTAACTTAGAAATATTTCAAAGTCTAAGGGCTTAGTATTTGGTGTCTCTGGTCTAGAGTTAGCACTTAGAGAAATTTTGCTAAAGAAAAATATATTAAAAACCTTTCTGAAAATAATGAAGTCATAATAGTAAACGAGCACAAAATTCTAAGGCAACATTTTTACACTTAGCCAAATATGATTTTCAGCATTGGGGATGTTAGTACACGGCCTAGGGTTTACAAAAATATTTTATTTACAAAATTTGAATTTATAGAATTTAAACTATGCCAAAAAATGACCAAACAAGCATATTTGAATTTAATATATTTAAAATTTTCAAATTTAAATTTAGATGGTACTAAAATATTCTAAATGTTTAGGGCTTTTCAAAATTTCAAGTTTGCTCAAATTGGATTTATAGATTAAAATTTATTAGCAAAACAATATTTACAAAGATTCAACAATAGCAAGTGTGTGCACGTATCAACTTTGAATTTTCTTGACTCTAAAGTGTTCTACACATTGTGGTGATTTCAAAACGTACAAAATCATCAAAATTGGACTTACAGAACTAAAGATATGAATTTTTGAAGTTTAATCAATTTTCTGTGATTTTTAATCAATTTTAAGCCAACTTTGACCGGAGGAGTTGACTGAGCTCTGACTGTGCAGGCCACGCGGCGGGATCTGATTGGTGCGGACCGTTCCTGCTGACGTGGCAGCCTCTGGTTCGCCGATACCGCTTCGGGTGAACGAGATAACATGGACGGTTGGATCCCGATCGAACGGACAGAAAGAGGGGGGTGCTCACCGTTAGGGCTGGAATTCGAGCCGAGCCGAGTCAGCTCGGCTCGACTCGCTCAAGCTCGGTCAACTGACGAGTCGAGCTCGGATCGACTCGTTCAACAAACGAGTTCAAAATTAAAACTCGGCTCGGCTCGGTGAACTCGCGAGTAGCTCGCGAGCTACTCGTTTAACTTTTTTTATTTTGTAAAACAATAAAAATTCAATATTATATATTGTATATATAATTATTTTTCATTATTTGGGGCATGTATAATAAAATCATCACAATAATCGATGAAAACATGTCACCATCAAATAATTTGCAGTAAATAAACTACAATAATCAGTAAAACAATGTTCACATAGATAAGAATATCATTAGAAACTCTTTTTACCGAGTTAAACGAGCTAAACGAGTACTCGTGAACTCGACTCGTTTAGCTTGAACTCGTTTACTGTCGAAAACGAAAACTCGACTCGGCTTGTTGGACAACGAGTTCGAGCCGAGCCGAGTCGAGTTGCGAGCTACTCGTTTAACTCGTGAGTTTCGAGTTTTAATTCCAGCCCTACTCACCGTGTTGGATCCCGCCGGAAACGAAAACGACGGTGGCGCAGCTCTCTTTCGCGGACGGCGGTGCCACTCCGGTGGTCTCTGGGATGCGCGAAGAGCTCCACAATGCTCAGATCAACACGGCGGGGACGTTGGTCGCGGTGGTCGCATCTTCTACGGCTTCTGACGACGGAGAGACGCGAACGAAGACCCGGGCACCGGTGAGCCACGGATGCGGACGACGCGGTGGCTACGGCGTTTTCCCGACGATGTGGAGAGTACGGGGGGGCGCGAGTCTTCTCCTTGCCTCGGTTCTCCTCCTCGTGGACCTGAGAGGTGGTGATGAAGGTCCCCCGTAGCTCCGTCAATGGCGGTCGTCGGCGGCAATCAACAATCCCGGGGCGGCGGTGACAGGGGTTTCTAGGGTTAGGGTTGTGGGCACGACGCAGACGTCGAGGGGGGCTTATATGAGGAGGAGAGGCGTGCGGAAGGGGGCAGGGAGTCTGGCAGCGCTGCGGCTCCATGCTTGACCCGGACGTCGAGATCCGTGACGTCATGCGCGAGTCAGGCTGGCGTCAGAGGGTGGGTCCCTTTTGTCAGCGACATGGAAGAGGGAGAGGGCCCGCGCGTGTTGTGTTCTGTCGTTGGGTTTCTAACGGGCTGGCTAGGTGGGCTTTGCGCGAGAGAGAAAAAGGGCAGGGTGGGCTGTGTTTGTGCGGTAGATAGAGCGGACGGGAAAGATGGCCTGGGCCGGCTAGTGTGTTTCTCTCTCTCCCTTTTATTTTTGTTTCTCTTTTTTTTTTCTGTTTTCTTATTTATTCCATAACTTGAGCTTTATAATTCCAAATGACCTCAAACCAATTTCTGTAGTTTTGTAAAAACAAATATTTTAAATTTAAATCCATTTTGTGTTGTTTCCATCACAATTAGATTTTGAATTTTCAAAATGGTTTAAATTCAAAGAGGACTTTATGACTATTTAGAAACACGCGCGGGGACGTTGGTGGCGGTGGTCGCGTCTTCTACGGCTTCCGACGACGGAGAGACGCGAATGAAGACCCGAGCGCCGGTGAGCCACGGATGCGGACGACGTGGTGGCTACGGCGTTTTCCCAGCAATGTAGAGAGTACGGGAGGGCGCGTCTCCTCGCGCTGATGCTTCTCCTTGCTTCGGTTCTCCTCCTCGTGGACCCTTGAGGTGGTGATGAAGGTCTCCCGTAGCTCCATCAATGGCGATCGTCGGCGGCAATCAACACTCCCGAGGCGTCGGTGACAGGGGTTTCTAGGGTTAGGGTTGAGGGCGTGACGCAGATGTCGAGGGGGGCTGATGTGAGGAGGAGAGGCGTGCGGAAGGGGGCAGGGAGTCTGGCGGGGCTGCGGCTCCGTGCTTGACCCGGACGTCGAAATCCATGACGTCATGCACGAGTCAGGCTGGCTTCAGGGCGTGCGCCCCTTTTGTCAGCGACATGGAAGAGGGAGAGGGCCCGCGCGTGCTGTGTTCTGTTGTTTGGTTTCTAACGGGCTGGCTAGGTGGGCTTTGCGCGAGAGAGAAAAAGGGCAGGGTGGGCTGTGTTTGTGCGGTAGATAGAGGGGACGGGGAAGATGGCCTGGGTCGGCTAGTGTGTTTCTCTCTCTCCCTTTTATTTTTCTTTCTCTTTTTTTTCTGTTTTATGTTTTCTCTTTTTTTCTTTCTCTTTTCAAAATGGTTTAAATTCAAAGAGGACTTTATGACTATTTAGAAACAGGGTTTAATTGTATCTTTCTTTGGGTAAAATAATATTTTGGAAAACACTATAAGTCTTAATATTTAATTTCTAAAACACTTGAGAATTAATTTAATACAAAAACTTGTTGAAACCATTTAAGGTATTTGAAGTATTGATAAGGCACTTAAAAATCATTATAAATACCTTTTGGTTTAAACAGAATTTTGGAAATTACTATATGCTATAATATTGAACTTTAAACCATGATATTTCCTTGCAATATATCTTGTGGAAAACAAAACAGAGTTTTGAAAGGAGACATATATATGCAATAGACCTAGTTTTTAACTAATTTAAAGTACTTAGCAAAATAATTACTTTGAAGAAACTTTTAGGATTTAACAGGTAGAAGCTCAAATGGATTTAGCAATTCCAATACTTTGGAAAAGCTCTATTATTTCTCTTTGTGTTTTGTTTCATTTTTTTTGGTGGCTTGCATTAGTAGAAAACAAAAGTTTTAATTTTTTGTGATTTTTTTGAATTTCTCCAAAAAATAAGGGATGTTACAGATTCCCTCGCTCTCTATGTTAAGGCTTCACCGGCGTCTGATTCTCACTAGCGGATTTCAGGATTACTTAGAGCCCAAAACTCCCAGATCTGACAGAACAGGTTGAATCTTGCCAAGAGGTGGGCCCTACCATTGTCTTGGGTGTTCATTGGGACAAAACTAACACAACCAAATGATTGGTTCCACTTTTCTACCCCATCCGGCTCACGTAGAGGGGCCAGAACGACAGTTCCGTCTTTTTTTCCAGCGGGGCTATGGTTTCTCCGGAGAGGGGGCTCTGGATCGTCTAAATGCCACCACAACACATGGTATTCCATACCATGTGTATAAGAGTGTGGCATGGGTCTTGGATGCCCAAGATTTCCTCGCTCTCTGTGTTAGGGTTTCATCGGTGTCGGATTCTCTGTGCGGGTTCCAGCACTACTTAATTAGAGCCAGAAACTCCCGGATCTGACGGGACTGGGAGAATCTTTCCAATAGGTGGGATCTACCATTGTATTGGGTGTTCTTTGGTCCTAATCTAACACAACCAAACAATTGGTTCCACTTTTCTACCCCCTTCCGGCTCACGTAGAGGGGCCAGAACAACAGTTCCGTCTTTTCCCTAGCGGGGCTATTGTTTCTCCGAAGAGGGAGCTCCGGAGTGTATGAATGACACCAAATTACATGGTATGCCACACCATGTGTGTTAGAGTGTGGAATGGGTCTTGTATGCCCAACATTCCCTCTCTCTCTGTGTTAGGGCTTCACCGGCGTCGGATTCTCTCTACGGGCTCCAGGACTACTTAATAGAGCCCGAAACTCCCGGATCTGACGGGACTGGGGGAATCTTTCCAAGAGGTGGGCCATACCATTGTCTTGGATATTCCTTGGGCCTAACCTAACACAACCAAGCAATTTGTTCCACTTTGTTATCCCCTTTTGACTCACGTAGAGGGGCCAGAACAACCGTTTCGTCTTTTTCCGCAGCGGAGCTATGGTTTCTCCGAAGAGGGGGCTCCGGAACGTATAAATGACACCAAATACCATGGTATTCCATACCATGTGTGTTAGAGTGTGGCATGGGTCTTGGATGCCCAAGATTCCCTCGATCTCCCTGTGTTAGGGCCAATGTTCAAGATATCGCTTATCGGGAACTTATCGGTCGACCCCCGATAAGTGCTAAATAGGCCGATTTATCGGAATATCGGTTGAAATATCGGAATATCGGCCGAAATATTGGTCAATTTATCTTAGCGGCTAGACACTGATAAGCGATAAATCGTCTGATTTATCGTAATATCGGCCGATATTTTGAACAGAGGTTAGGGCTTCACTGGTGTCAGATTCTCTCTAGCAAGTTCCAGGACTACTTAGAGCCCGAAACTCCCGGATCTGACGGGACTAGGGGAATCTTGCCAAGAGGTGGGCCCTAACATTTTCTTGGGTGTTACTTGGGCCTAAATTAACACAACCAAGCAGTTGGTTCCACTTTCCTATCCTCTTCCGGCTCACATAGAGGAGCCAGAATGGCAGTTTCGTCTTTTTCCCCAGCGGGGCTATGGTTTCTCCGGAGAGGGGTCCAGATCGTCCGAATGCCACCAAATCCCATGGTATGCCATACCATATGTGTTATATTATTTCATGGGTCTTGCATGACCAATATTTCCTTGCTCTTTGTTTTAGGGTTTCACTGGCGTCGGATTCTCTCTAGCGGGTTCTAGGACTACTTAGAGCCCGAAACTCCCGGATCTGACGGAACTGAGGGAATCTTGCCAAGAGGTGGGCCCTACAATTATCTTCGGTGTTACTTGGGCCTAACCTAACACAACGAAGCACTTGGTTTCATTTCCTACCCCCTTCCGGCTCACATAGAGGGGCCAGAACAGCAGTTCCATCTTTTTCCCCATCGGGGCTATGGTTTCTCTGGAGAGGGGGCTCTGGATCATCTGAATGACACCAAATCCCATGGTATGCCATACCATGTGTTTTAGAGTGTGGCATGGGTCTTGGATGCCCAATATTCCCTCTCTCTCAGTGTTAGGGCTTCACCGGCGTCAGATTCTCTCTGGAGGGTTCCACGACTACTTAGAGCCCGAAACTCCCGGATCTGATGGAACTGGGGGAATCTTGCCAAGAGGTAGGAACTACCATTGTATTAGGTGTTCATTGGGCCTAACCTAACACAACAAATCAATTAGTTCCACTTTTATACCCCCTTCTGGCTCACGTAGAGGGGGCCAGTACGGTAGTTCTGTCTTTTTCCCCAGCGAGGCTATGGTTTCACCGGGAGAGGAAGCTCCGGATCGTATGAATGCCACAAAATCCAATGGTATGACATAAAAGGTGTGTTAGAGAGTGTCATGGGACTTGGATGCCCAAGATTCCCTCACTCTCATTGTTAGGACTTCACCAGCGTCGGATTCTCTGTGCGGGTTCCAGGACTACTTAGAGCCCGAAGCTCCCGGATCTGACGGAACTGGGGAAATCATGCCAAGTGGTGGGCCCTACCATTGTCTTGGGTGTTCCTTGGGCCTAACCTAACACACCAAGAAATTGGCTCCACTTTTCTACCCCCTTCCGGCTCACGTAGAGGGGCCAGAACGACAGTTCCGTCTTTTTCCCCATCGGGGCTATGGTTTCTCCGGAGGGGGCTTCAGATCGTCAGAATGCCACCAAATCCCATGGTACGCCATAACATGTGTTTTAGAGTGTGGTATGTGTCTTGGATTCCCAATATTCCCTCGCTCTCTGTGTTAGGGTTTCACCAGCGTCAGATTCTCTCTGGCGGGTTCCAGGACTACTTAATGAGAGCCCGAAACTCCCAGATGTAACGAAACTGGATAATTTTGCCAAGAGGTGGGCCCTACCATTGTATTGGGTGTTCCTTGCTCCTAGCCTAACACAAACAAGCAATTTATTACACTTTGCTACCCCCTTTCGGCTCACGTAGAGGGGTAGAACGACAGTTCCGTCTTCTTCACCAGTGGGGCTATGGTTTCTCTGGAGAGGGGGCTCCGGATCATATGAATGCCACCAAAACACATGGTATGACATTCCATGTGTTTTATAGTGTGGCATGGGTCTTGGATGCCCAATATTCCCTCGCTCTCTGTGTTATAGCTTCACCGGCGTCGGATTCTCTCTACGAGTTCCAGGACTACTTAATTAAAGCCCGAAACTCCCGGATCTGACGGGACTGGGGGAATCTTTCCAAGAGGTGGGAACTACCATTGTCTTGGTTGTTCCTTGGTCCTAACCTAACACAACCAAGCAATTGGTTCCACTTTTCTACCCCCTTCCGGCTCACGTAGAGGGGCCAGAACGACAATTCTGTCTTCTTCCCCATCGGGGCTATGGTTTCTCCGGAGGGGGCTCCGGATCGTCAGAATGCCATAAAATACCATGGTATGCCATAACATGTGTTTTAGAGTGTGGCATGGGTCTTGGATGCCCAATATTCCCTCGCTCTCTGTGTTAAGGTTTCACCGGCGTCGGATTCTCTCGGGCGGGTTCCAGGACTACTTAATGAGAGCCCGAAACTCCCGGATGTGACGAAACTGGAGAATTTTGCCAAGAGGTGGGCCCTACCATTATCTTGGGTGTTCCTTGGTCCTAACCTAACACAAACAAGCAATTGGTTACACTTTTCTACCCCCTTTCGGCTCACGTAGAGGGGCAGAACGACAGTTCCGTCTTCTACACCAGTGGGGCTATGGTTTCTCTGGAGAGGGGGCTCCGGATCGTCTGAATGCCACCAAAACACATGGTATGCCATTCCATGTGTTTTATAGTGTTGAATGGGTCTTGGATGCCCAATATTCACTTGCTCTCTGTGTTATAGCTTCACCGGCGTCGGATTCTCTCTACGGGCTCCAGGACTACTTAATTAAAGCCCGAAACTCCCGGATCTGACGGGACTGGGGGAATCTTTCCAAGAGGTGGGTACTACCATTTTCTTGGTTGTTCCTTGGTCCTAACCTAAGACAACCAAGCAATTGGTTCCAGTTTTCTACCCCCTTCCGGCTCACGTAGAGAGGCCAGAACAACAATTCTGTCTTTTTCCCAGCGGGGCTATGGTTTCTCCGAAGAGGGGGCTCCGGAGCGTCTGAATTCCAACAAATACCATGGTATGCCATAACATGTGTGTTAGAGTGTGGCATGGGTCTTGGATGCCCAAGATTTTCTCGTTCTCTCAGTGTTAGGGCTTCACCGGCGTCGGATTCTCTCTGGCTGGTTCCAAGACTACTTAGAGCTCGAAACTCCTGGATCTGACGAAACTAGGAGAATATTGCCAAGAGTTGGGCCCTACCATTTTATTGGGTGTTCCTTGGGCCTAACCTAACACAACAAAGCAGTTGGTTCCACTTTGCTACCCCCTTCCGGCTCACCTAGATGGGCCAGAACGGAAGTACCGTCTTTTTCCCAGCGGGGCTATGGTTTATCCGGAGAGGGGGCTGGATCGTCTGAATGCCAAAAAATCCCAGGATATGCCATACCATGTGTTTGCTAGAGTGTGTCATGGGTCTTGGATGCCCAGATTCCCTCACTCTCTATGTTAGGGCTTGATACGTCCATTTTGCATCACTATTCCAAAACTTTTGCACGGTGAGAGCAATGATATCCTTGAGCACGGGATCATATTCTTGATCCTTCAATGGAGCCAACTCATCATGGCCTTATTCTTCACACTCAACCTCTCTTGACACAACCTTGGCCTTCAAAGCAACCGATGCCCCTTTGTGCATTCCTATGGCCCTAGCTCGGTTGTCAAGAGCATTCTTGGTTTGCACTTGATAGGAGCACATCTCTTGCATAACTTGGGTTGAGGTCAAAGAAGCAAAGTCATGTCTTCCTTGAATGCTCTTCAAGTCCGCGGGCTCAAATGGCATGAGGGAAAACATGTACTTCCTTTTGATCCAAGCATCATCAATGTACTTGGCACCAACATTGGAGAATGAGGTGGCAAGTGTCTTGAGCCTTCGGTACATGTCTTCATGGTTCTCTCCATCATGCATATAGAACCCTTCGGCCTCATTTCTCAAAGCATCATACCTATTCCTTTGCATGCTCTCATTGCCCACAAACATGACGACAAGAGCGTCCCATGTTTCCTTGGCGGTGGAATATTGTTGAAGATGCGGCATGTGGTTAGGACCCACGGCTTGTTGAAGAATTGACAAGGCGGTGTAGTTGAGTTGACAATCTGTGGCTTCTCTTCTTGTTAGGTTCTTGGGGTCATGAGGCTTGTATCCATCACGAGTGACCCTCCAAAGCTCTATACAAGAAGAGTTCAAGTGAGTCTCCATGTAATATTGCCATTCACGAAAAGAAAATGCATCAATGTTAGGTGGATCTCCCCTAGGAATTATATGAGGATGTGGGACGGGAGGATCGGGAGAATAACGTCCTTTGACAGAGTGATATTCTTCCTCTCCTTCCGTACCCTTCTCGGTGGAGTTTTCGGCGGAAGCATTTTTAGATGGATCACCATCATCCCCTTTCTTGGCGCCCTCCGGATTTGCGTCCGGAGGAGATGAGCCGGTGACCTCCAGTCCTTTGGCTTTCAAGAGTTGCATCAAGACTTGACGCAACTCATCGATTTTGGTGTCTATGGATGAGGTCAATGAATTTTTCAAATCATTGAGATCATTCATAGATATCGGCGCAACGGAACCTTCGGTATCCGTCTCATCAACCATACTTAAACTCTTAGGCGGTTAAGCCCGATAGAAGAGCCGAGGATTTGATACCAATTGAAAGGAAAACATGGGCACCTAGAGGGGGGTGAATAGGTGCTACGACCGATTTTAATTTTTCTATCACAATCAGGCTTGACACAAAGGTAAATTCTCTAGATAGTGCAACTAAGGTGAATTTACCCATATGACAAGGATAACACAATCACAATACAAGTATGAGTAAAGGGAGAAGGGAACGAGGGAACCGATATGAAGCACGCGGAGACGCGATGTAATCCCGAGTTCCTCCTTGTCAAGGGAGTACGTCTCGTTGGAGGGGTGTGAGCTCACCACGAAGGCCTACTCAACGCCACAAAGGCCTCACCCTATTCTCCGATGAACCCCGCCACAAAGGCCTAGTCCACCTTTCACTATTAATCCCCTTTGAGGCGGCAATCGAATCCTTTACAAACAACTTGGGGCACACACCCACAACCAAATTGGGGGCTCCCAACAATCTTGAATCACCAAGAGTAGCAAGATGCCTAGGTTCTCCACAAGAGCAAACCCTAGGCTAGATCCCTCAAGCTAGAGAGGGGGAAATGAAGAACGGCTCGGTGGAGATGTAGATCAGGGCCTTCTCCTTCAATCCTCTAAAGATCTTCGAGTTTGGTGGGAGGGATTGGGAGTTAATGCGGATTTGGTGAGCTCTTAAATGTTATTGAATGCCAAGGGGGAGAACTAGAGCTCAAGGTGGAAGAGGAGGGGTATTTACACCCCCTCCTCAAAACTAGCCTTTTGCAGGAAAACACATACCGGAATATCCGGTCCAAGTTTGGACCCGGAATATCTGGCCTCCAGATCTGCTCGAGTTCGTTGACTAAAACCGGATTATCCGGTTGCCTCTGAATAATCCTGTACTAATAATCCGGTTGGCTTCTTTCCCGTGCAGGCAGCCGAACCGGATATTCCGGCTCCTCCGGAATAATCCGGTTCACTTCTCTGAGTCTCAACTCCAGTCCTAAGCCGATTTTCGAGCAGAAACTTCTCAACCGGAATATTCGGTATGGTTTGAATAATCTGGTACCAATAATCCGGCTCATCTCTGTCCCGACATCAGATCAAAACCATCCTAACCGGAATATCCGGTTTCCCTGAATAATCCGGTTTGAATAATCCGGTTGCTCACTGTCCCAAATCTCTTAGCCCAATCTTCACCGATCTTTTCGGTGATCGATGCCGATGTTAAGTATAACACATGCATACTAAACACCTCGATAAATAGTGTACTTAGTATTGTTAACTAACATACAAAACACCGGGAAAACGAAATGCACTTTCAACCTCGCTTGTCCCTAAGCGAAACTAAACTCAGTAAACATGACCAAAGGTTTATGGAGTGAGGTGTCGATAAATGAAATATGGACAAGAAGCATCACATCAATCAATACACAAGTCATTCTAGACAGCAACTTCCTCTCATATAATTAAACTTGAAACAAGTAGAGGAAATCATAATAAAGGTTCAAAGGGAATCCATAATTGGTGAAGGCAAACTTCGTTCCTAGTTATAGAACAATTAACAGATTATACTTATCTTTCGATCAGAGTCTTTATATTGCAAAGTTTATCATGCTCAATCATAACCATCTCTTTGCAGTCATTCATAACTTTCAAAGTGGTATTCATTCAGATAAAAACACTTGTACTAAACAAGGAAGAATAAAGGACATGATTGAGTAAATCAACGTATAAATGGATGGATCACAACAATTTAAATGCTTTCTTAAGACAAAAAGGAGTAGGTTTACTAACTCGACATAAAGGTAAAAGATAGGCCCTTCGCTGAGGGAAGCAGGGATTAACTCATGTGCTAGAGCTTTTCATTTGATAAACAGAGGTATTGAAAACAATTTTGAGAGTGGTGTATGTTTATGTCAACGAATGGCAAACAGAAAATGCAGTACGTCACAAGCCAACTAGACATCAAAAGAGTGGCTCCCATTGAAGGACACAACTGGTATAGAAGGTCATCCCTCTTTCTCTTTTATTTACACAATTATGCTTTGACTGATAAATCAGGGGCAAAAATAGTGAAGAGAATTTGTAGTAATTAATTTTGGGGTTAGGCACCCCGCTGCCAGCTCTTCTATCGTTTGTATAAGCGGATGAAGCCACTAGTCCAGGTGTGTAAAGTCAAATCAACAAGTGAGATAAAGATTCTCTATTTGAGTCCTCATGAGCTAAAACAGGGGCACAAAACAGGTGTAATTTTGAAGGTTTTAAAGGTAGCACACAAGCAATTACTTGGAGTGGCAGTTAAATACCACATATAGGTAGGGATGGTAGACACAAATGGCATGGTTTTGGGGCTCAAGGTTTGGATGCACGAGAAGAATTCCCTCTTAGTAAAGGTTTTTGCCTAGCAAGGCTGGGTAGCCAGCATAAGAGTTGAGGGAAAACAAACAAATACACATATGATAGAACCAATCATGCAATCTTCCTTGGTGGTACAAACAATCTTACTTGAGAATACTAAACTTATGAGCCAGTGATACGTCATAAATGTATTCTTAATTTCTGATGTTCCATGTTATTTTCTACATGTTTGCTATACACTTTATGTCATTTTTATCGATTTCCGGGACTAACCTATTGACAAGATGCCACAGAGCCAGTTCACTATTTTCTGTTGTTATTAGTTTCAAAAAAGTTGTTCTAAAAATATTCTCGGAATTAGAAAATTCATTTTGAACCGTTGATCGTCGCCACAGAGGAACACGTGGCTTTAATCCATGCTGACACGCGTTAGATGGTAATGAAACGCCAGGTGCACGATATTTAAAGCAGATCGTGCACAATTAACTACGCAGTAAGTGGGAAACCGGCTCACGGCGGCCGGTTTCCGGTCAAAAAGCTGACACGGTGGACCCATCACGTCTTGTCTCACTGCTTCATGTCCTATCGGGAGCAGACGAGTGTGTCGTGGCATCATCATAATGCCAACACACGAAAACTCTTTCGTATGGACTCGGAAAAGAAAAGATTGGCCTCAATCGAGGATTGAGGAAACAGTGGCACTCGCCATTATGCAAGTCAAGGGAACGGTACTCCCCATGGTACAGAAGTGAGATCGCGATTAGACACTCCCTTCAACAACAAATTCCGCAGCTTCGCGAGTAGACACTCCCTGCAACAACAAACTTCGCGGCTTCGCGAATAGACGTTCTCTGCAACAACAAAACTTGTGGTTCCGATGTACGAACACATCGCATAGTAAACCCCGGGTCATTCGGCCATCACGGCACGCCTGGATGCCGCATTCTTCGAGTGTGAAGGTAAGACCCAAGGATCCGTCATGTGGGCCCGGAATTGCACTAATATTGCGTCCCCCGGTAATTTTTTATGCTAGCGGCATGAAGAAAAATCCTAGCGGACGCGCCGGGTACCCCCTTTAAGGTTAAATTCGACTCGATAAGTCCTCCGCGGCACGAGTCGCAATGATCACCTAGTAGGATTCGAGCCGGAGATCTCGTGTTCGTGTAGGCCACATCTGCTTTTGCCCAAGAGTAATTAATTGGCCCCGATCCGTCGGGTGAGCCAAGTGACTGAGCCGCATCCTTCTGCGAAAAAACCAACATACCACACACTTATTTACTTGATACTCGAGTCTCATCACACGGGATTAACACATCCTTCACGAAGTCCGGGCTGCCCATCCGCAAGAATCTGAAAAGCTTTTTGAGTGCTTACCCGACTCTTCAGAGTCGAATAAACACTCGGGGGCTACTGACGTGGGGATACTTTCTGAGTCCCTTGAACGGGCCTATCCGGTCCAACACTAAATATAAAGGCCCAGTAGGAGGGATCATCCTAACCTTCCAGAAGGCCCTACTGTGGCCCACCCTCAAGACTTGCGGTCCAAAATGAAGGAAACTTACCGACTAGAACTAGGGTTTGTAACCCACCCGGGTACGGGTTTGAGACCTAGCCTCCTTTATAAAGGCTAGGAGAACCACCCGAGGGGTGATCATCTAATCTCTACGCCACCATAGGTGCTTCCTCTCAAGATCCAATCTCTCGACTAAGCATCCTCCATTGTAATATCACACCATAATACAAGATCAGACAAGTAGGAGTAAAGGTTTTACCTCAACGAGGGCCCCGAACCTGGGTAAACTGTGCCCCCTGTTAGCCGTCGAGTCCGCCACCGCCTAATCATTTCGTATTCTCGAAACCCT
The DNA here is from genome assembly GCA_028641055.1 of Alopecurus myosuroides. Lineage (NCBI taxonomy): Eukaryota > Viridiplantae > Streptophyta > Magnoliopsida > Poales > Poaceae > Alopecurus > Alopecurus myosuroides. The sequence continues at coordinate 634,510,427 of CM054057.1, read as the reverse complement.
ATCGGATCACCTGAGGGATTTGTTAATATGAGTATTCGACAATTATCTATCCTATAACCTAGTCTCCTAACTAAATCATGAGACAGGTAAAATAGAAACCCTATCTAAGTCATACCTTTGCCTTGTGCAATCCAATTGGGCTAGATGATGACGATCTTAATTACCTCAAGTTCGACCACCTTTCTTAATTCCGCTTTGCTTCGTGAAGACTTTGCTCCCCCATAAGGTAATACGGGAGAGATTCTCACATTCCCATCTTCACTTGACCATAATTTCTATATGGGTGGCAAGCTTCAAGCCCATGAAATCTTCTTGATGCTCATACTGGAGTTGCACAACACACACTTGATGACGATCCCCACTTGTTGTCATATTCCATGAGCTGTATGAAATATCAATTTTAATACAAGCCCATGGAAAGATACCTAACCCCACAAATATGCTACACACACATGTATCATGGGTTAGTTCACAGACATATACGGACAATTGATTACCGTACCACGAGATCATATGATCGCCCTTGGTACATCATCTATCTTTGTGTGTTTATCAATATTGAATTCATTCTTTGCACATTGACTTGATCAACCATGTATCTTCTACTATTTCTTCATTATAATGACGTCTTGATGGTACACATGAATGTTCACACAATATACTTCTTTAAGACATTCTTGAAAATATGCTCAACATTATCATCAGAAGACTTGTGAAAAGAGTTTCACAAATTATGTTTCATAGTACACCACACTGCTATGGTGTGTTTTCATTGTTGACCATATCCAAAAATCTCATCTAATATTATTGTTATTATTTATCTCTTATCGTATTATTGTTATTATTTGAGTTATATGTTAGAATCAAAACATTCACTTTAGATAATAGGGAAACCATATAAATCCATGGAGACAATACCATATGAGTTGTGGCATGGCTTTCAGCCTAGATTGTCATTTACATAATTTGGGTTTCGTTGTGTTCGAACCTGAGGAGGATAAATTCATATTTGTAGAATATCCAGAAAATTAACTGGATACATCTTTCACAATGAAAGCAATTTGTTGTTGGAACATACCTTGCTCAAGAAGTCGTAGCTTTCCAAGGGTATAAGTGAGAAAAAAGGTAGAATTTTTCCGCACATCGAGTGGCGCAGCGGAAGTCGTTCCGTAAACGTCCTTTGGAAGGAATTTAGTGGTTATGATCATAACTCCGATCTAAAGCTATTACTAAGATTGTAGGCGTACGAGAATGCATTCCACAGTGTGTGTGGTATGGCAATCTTGTGACGACTGACATGTTTGTGAAACATGATAAACCTATAATCTACGGAAGAAGAAATGGTGGACCTAAGTCCGATAAATGGATATGAGCCATATATATATAATCCTAGATAAAATCCATGTATGACAACCGAGTGGTAACTTGGGTAGATCTTATCAATGGCCTCTAGGCCGTTGCGAGCAAATGAAATTTTATAAGAAGATAGCCACTGACGGAATAAAATCTGTATGTGAAGTTCAATTTGTCATGAAATGGTTTTGAAAAATTCAAAGAGTTGACCAGAACAAGATTTAATCTCAAGTGGTGAACCTTAAGTCTATTTAGGATTGTTTTAGCAGTTAATACAATTTGAGAAATTGTTATATGGATAAAGAGATCATGTTTCCTAATGGAAACATTAAGGAAGAGTTGTAGTTGTACAACAAGAAGGTTTTGTTGATCCTAAGGATGCTAGACACGTATGCAAACTTCAATTGTCCATTCATGGGCCGAAGTAAGTATATCAGAGCTGGAATATTCACTTTGACAATATAATCAAAGGATTTTGGAGTTGCCCAAAATAGGCGAAGAGACCTGCATTTAAAGGAAAGTGAGTGGGACTTAAGTAGATTCTCTTAACCTTATATGTGAATAGCATATTTGAGTGGGAGCTAAAATGAATTTTCTATTCTTATATGTGGGTGGCATATTTGAGTGGGATCTAGGTATCATTCCTAACTAATATGTGGTGACATATTGGAAATATTTATATGTGGTGACATATTGGGAATGATACAGATCATGTAAGAAAAGTATAACTGATTATTTAAGTGTATAAATTTTCTATGAATGAAGTTAAAAGTATTGGGAATTAGATCTATAACGTATAGATCAAGGATCTTAATGACATTAAGTCGGATTATTTTCTTAGAAAATATTCTAAAGGTGTTCAGAATAGGACAAGGAAAGAAGGAGTTCTTACTTGTATGACTAAGGAAAATATCGAGTTTATCTCGGCATGTAAACAATAACTAAATGAAGAAAAGGACGTCGAGAATAATATATGCCTTTGTCATAGGTTCTTTCATGTTATCATGTTCAATGCTCGACCTGGTGTGACCCAAGTTCTTGGTTGAAGACCACGTTCTAGAGCAATTTTTGAATGGATAGATGAACAAACGTTAAGTATATATTTCAGTGTCTGATAAGAACTCAAGTTATATTTTTTGGTCTGTGGTGAGATTGAAAGTCAACTTCTTGTAAGGAGTTATGATGATGCAAGTCTCACACGACCAGAAAGTCTCATATAGGAGGAGTCTGTTGTTTGAGAAAAGACATGGTTAGCTTGCAAAGTGGCATGTGTATGCACTGTCGCACAATCTACATGGAGTATATGTCTACTTTAGAAGTGGCAAGTGTGGTTCGACTTAGATGGTTTTCCCGAGATGGTATGGTGTTCTTTGAAAGATCTCTTGGTCTCTCAAGGCCCATGCTACGTGATGGTTCGATTCTTACTCCATCATCAAAACATATATTTCACCGACATCATAAGATACAGAACAATGTCAGACTAGGTGAAATGAAATTTTTGCAAAGCACATACAGATCTGAGTGTGGCAGATTTGTTGACTTTTTTTTGCACGAGCAATGCATGGTCTAGGCACCAGGAGGCTAATGGTGTTAGATCAAATGCAAACTAGATTATCTGTACTCTAGTGCAAGTGGAAGACTGAACGAGTTATGCCCTAGAGGCAAATAATAAAGGGTATTTATTATCATAACTCTTGTGTTCATAATGTTTTATACCGGGATATAACTGTATTAAGTGGAAACATTAATGCACGTGTGATATTTAAACAAACCAGATCCCTTGTAGCCTCTAATTATACTAGTCCGTTGGGCAACAACTGATCAAGGTTTCCTGATCATGGGTATTTATAATATTGATAACAGAGTCATGTCATTGATTAATGATGTGATGGACTCACACCCATTATGTTTTATCATGACGAGGTCGAGTAATTAAGTTCCGCGCTATGATAACGAAAACGTAGTACCATAGCCTTTGACCGTGAGATGGTATTTAATTGTTATCCTGGAAGTTACTTTGATTGCATCAAACGTAACACCGTGACAGGGTGATTACAAAGGTGACTCTTGGGTGAAAGTGATATGTTGAGGCGTACGATCAAGAGCGGCTTGCCAATCCTATTGACGGATAAATACTCCTGAGCTCACTCGGTGGAGCTGCATCAATTAGCTTGCAAGCATGTGACTAGGTCACGGAGATGCAACGAGATATGAACGAGTAGAATTTTTATGTCGATAACGAGACTGAACGTGGTATAAGATACCAGAAGATCAAATATCGGACAAACAGAGTATCACTAAGGCAAGGGGCATGGGGACTTACGTTTAAGGTTCAAAGATACACAAAAACATCGATGGATGCATAGGGGCCATTATGGATGTCCAGATCCCGCTATTGGTCATTGGCCGTAGAGGTGTCTCGGCCATATCTGGAGTAGCCCGAACCGCAGGGTGTCACACTTAAGGGTAGAAAATGTTTAAGAGTGATCTTAGTACCAAAGAGAATAATAAAGAGAGCCGAAATCATTCTGATATTTATCCGGTAGAGATCGGAGAGTTCCGAAGGTGTATCAGGATAAGGGAGAAAATGCCCAATGGTGATTGGAGCATGCCAGAAGGGGTTCCGGGGCTCGAAATAAATAAGAAATGTATATTTATTATTAATTGATATAACTAATAATTAAATTAAATTTTATTTTATTTTAAAATGCATTATTCCACTAATGGGCCTTCCGGGTAAAAGAGCCCCGCTAGGGGAAAAGTGGGAGAAAGAAAAAGAAAAAAGGAGGGGAGCCCACATGGGTCACTTGGGGCCCATGTGGGGGTGCGGCTGCACCCTCCTTGGCCGACCAACCATGTGGGTTTACTCCCACATGGCTTGGCCATGGGGAAAGACTCCCCTTCCCCCATTTATAAAGAAGGGCACCCCTCCCCTTTTTCCAATCAATCCATCTCTCTCTTTTCTCCCTTCTCCAACCGTGCTTCCCTTTGGAGTTGTGCTAGGAGTTGATAATTCTCCACTATAAGCACACTGCCGTGCTATTAGTCTTCGGTCCATCGCTCTACTTCCGCAACCTTCGCTGGGCCGGAGATGGGGAGTCATAGTCTACTCCCTCCGTCCGGGAATAAGTGTACCTTTTCCTTTTTGGTCGGTCAGATTTATTCAACTTTGACTAACTTTATTGGAAAACGTATTAGCATTTATGACATCAAATTAGTATCAATAGATCTATCTTGCCATGAAGTTTTAAAATATACCATCTTGATGTCATATATGTTGCCACTATTTACTATAAAATTGGTCAAAGTTTAAAAAGTTTGACTAAATGTAAATCTAGATGTACACTTATTTGTGGACGGAGTGAGTACACCGTATGTGTGTAATCCCACGAGGTGCAACACTTGGGGAACTAGTCGCGGAATGACTCCTCGACCTCGTGATCGACTTCACCGTCTTCATCGACAACCCTTGTGCGGTAGGGTAATCCCCGCTTTTGGTCTTCAAGGGTATGATTCCCGTTCTTCCTCCGTTACTCTATATCTGCATAGTAATAGATTCTGGCTAATTTCGGTATCGTTGTTAGGAAATTTTTTGTTTATGCTACAAACCCCTTCAAAAACCACACATGGGGGCACCATGCACTTTCAACTGACACAAGTGATTGGTCTATAACGCAGGTACATGCTTGGAAAGCGACCAACATGCTACAAAGAGGTCTAGTCGTGCTTTCGTAACTCTGCCGGGAGAGATCATATTGATAATCATATAAAAAATTAAAAAATCTTCCTAGTGTAATCATAGCGGAAACCAACAAAACATATGTCAATAAACGGTGGTTCACACATAGTTAAAAAAATTGTGCTTATAGAACCCTTATACACTCCTAATCATGCCGCACTACTCACTATTAGATGAGAAGAAGAGATGGGCTGGCGGTACCGCATTTTCTCCCACTCCCACTCGCGAGCGGTGTGCTCAACGTCCTGTCGGAGCCCTCTAATCAATGCCACCTCATTCAACACCTCCTCCAACTCGTTGTCCAAACGACACTTCTTCTCTGTGTCATGGTTGCATGGAGAACACACTCACTCTTGGCTTTTATTTGATTGCATCCTGCAAGTTGGGTCTGAAGTACCATTTTAGTTTGTGTTCTCAATCCCAAGCCCCAACTTCCCATCCTCAAAACTTTACTCTTTCTCGAAATATCACGACTTAGACCCTTTGTCGGAGAAGAAGCCTGGTTAGCGGTGCTACCGTCATCTGCAGCGTTACTACCCTTGTGACTGACAGTAGCACCCAGGCACCAATACTACCGGTGACGAGGAACGGTACTACCGCCACTAGACTAGTGGCACACACTTGCTCCAGGAACGGTACTGCTGCCACGGTACTGCGTGCATCAGGTGGGCGGTACTACTGTTGGGCTCAGAATCCCTCACCCAACCCCCACACCGGAAACAGCCACCGCCACTTCATATTGCCGTCAGGGTCTCAGGGAGGGCTCCTCCGGCGTTGATTTTCCCTCTCTCGCCGGGAGGTGTTCCGGCATCGTTTCCTTCGTATTCTCCACGAAGATGAGCTCCGCTCAGGTAGTTCTCGTGGAGTTCGCAAGCGACTGGCTAAGAGGGCATGTAAGGGGGCTCAAGAGGATCAAGCAGAAAAACTAATCTCTCAGTCCAACATGACCTGCAGGCAGCGTTCGGTTCTTTTGAAGTCTCAGGCTGCTAGAAATCAGTCCATCTCTAATATACCAGATGAGCAGTTCAGGAAAGAGCGCAGAACAAATCCTTATGTCAAACCTAGGGATCCTCGAGACAATGAGTGCTTCTGGACGCGCTTCCAAGAGCGCATCTTCTATGAGGAGTATCCACTTGCCAAGAACAAGGTTGTTACGCAATACTCCATCAGTGTTCCATACATGAGAGCCAACCCAGACTATTTTGGCGAGGCTCTTGAAGTCTGTGAGGAGTTTGGTCTTCTAGATTACATTGAGGTGAATGAAGACTATGATGAGCATCTCGTGGGCCAGTTCTATGCCACTTTGTCCACACCGATGAGAGGAAGATCACCTGGATGACTAAGAATCAGAGGTTCTCCGCTACTTGGGCTGAGTTTGCTGCTCCGTTTGGCCTTCAGGATTATGGTGATGTCCCGGATAATGACTTTGCCTCCACTCACTTCAAGATTCCCTACTCGAAGAAGTCTATGTCTCCCCATGAGATATATGCTCTCTATATCCCTGGTCGTGCTATGGTTGGTTTCTCGAAGAACCTTCTCCAAGTATATGGCATCTTGTAGAGGATCTTCCGCAACACCCTTGCACCTCCTTTGGTAACTTCGATCAGATCCATGGCTCCCTCACTGACATATGGGTCTACACTCATAGGCTCCGTGGTAATGGTTTGAAGTTGGACATCATGGATGTTGTGTGAAATGAGATGTACAACTCTATGACGAGGAGGCGTGTTCTAGTGTTTTCTCCTATGGTGATGCGTATTATTGCTCACTCCGGGCTTCGTGCTCATTAGCCTGCTTCTCTCTTGGAAAATGACAAAGATCTCACTACTCATCGTGTCAAGGAGCTTCGTATTAAGAAACATTTGGCTCCTCTTCTCAGTGGTGAAGATGCTGGTGACATAGATGGATCTAGTGACTCAGACTTTGAGCTTGAGAGCAAGGCCAAGAAGCATGGCTTCCGCACGTGGGTTTCTGACACTCCAAAGAAAGTGTTCTATCATCAGGAGGACATGGAGGATAAAGCCTATCGTGCTCATGTTCACAGCAAGAAGGAAACGTGAGCTGACTCGAGACCGCTTTGCTCATCTAGGAGTTCCTGTGGTTGCTGGTTCTGAGGACATGATCACTGGTTCCAAATAGTGGAAGTCCAAGCGTGCTGGCACCTGGGTGGATCCTAATCTTGAGGATGATGCCACCACTCCTCATGAGCCATGGACCACATGGATATACTGATGATGAGGTTGACGACATCAACAGAGATGATGAAGCCAACATGAGCCTTGTCCGTGCCTCCAGCCCCAACGAGTGATCTCCTAGGGACTTTAGCATCGCCTCTCCTTTTTTGGTGTCTTGATGCCAAAGGGGGGAGAGAGTTCTATTAGGCGTACGAGTGGTTATTTGCATGGATGTGTTAAAAATGTGTGGTTGTTTCTTGTGTTTGTTTTGAAGTTGAACCTTTGGATCCTTGAATGTTTTAAACCTTTGTCTTATCTGTTATGTTGTGGCAAGCCATATTTCTCGTTATATCATTACCTTGCTAAATTGCTTGGTCTCTAAAACATAGGGGGGGCAAAGCCTAGTTGTTGTACGCCTCAACTGATGCACACATCTAGGGGGAGCCCATCTATTTTTTGGAAACCTATTCTTTTGTTCACTCTATGAAATCCCTGTGGATCCTTATGTTGTCATCAAACACCAAAAAGGGGGATATTAAAGAATATTTCTTAATCCTTTGTTTTTGTGTGTTTGTTAACAACATAAGTGATGTCTCACTGTGTGCTGCATGTTTAATGTACACCTATTACCAGCGCAAAGCGGTGTCAACTTTATGGTGAAGAAGAAAAGATCATGGCCAATATTCCCTGAAGTCTGAGGTTTATGTGGCCTGTCGGAATAATTTTGGAATTCCCAGAATGATTTCAGCATTCCGGGATGGATCCCGGAATGACTGTGAAAAGCTCTGTTGCCATCCCGATTTATTCCGGCTTGTCGGATTCATTCCGTAATGAACGTGAAACCTCAGTTGGCATCTGGATTGCTCCGGAATATTCTGGGTGGCCGGATTGATTCCAGAATGGTCGTAAGAAGCAGAATAATGACTAGTTTTGAGGGGACCTATAAATAGAAGACCCCTTCTTCTCCAAAGAAGTAGTTCGTCCAACATTGAAGACACCATTAATTGAGCTCACCAAAAGCTACATTTCTCTCAACTCCTCCACCCAAACTCATTGATTCTTGGAGGATTGAAGGAGAAGGCCCGAATCTACATTTTCACCAAGCCGCTCTTCTTTTCCCCTCTCTTGCTTGAGGGATTTGTGTCTAGTGTTTCCTGGTGGAAAAACTAGACCTCTTGTTACTCTCTTGTTGTTTGTAGGAGATTCTTAGTGTTCTTGAGAGCCCCCAATTTGGTTGTGGGTGTGTGTGCCTCAAACTCATTGTAAAGGCTCCGGTTTCCGCCTCAAGGGAACCAGTAGTGGAAGGTAAACTAGACCTTTGCGACAAGATTCATCGGGGAATAGGGTGAGGCATTTGTGACGTTGAGTATGCCTTTGTGGCGAAACTCACACCCCTCCAACGAGTCATACTCCCCTAAAAGGGAGGAACTCGGCAATACATCATTGTCTCCATGTGCTTCCGCTTTCGGTTCCTTCTATCCTTTACCTTTACTTTGTGTTTGTATCTTGCTTAGTGTAGCTCTTGTCATATAGGTGAATTCACTATAGTTGCATATTTAGAGAAATTAACTTTGTGTCAAACATAAAGAAAAAAAAGTATTGAAATTTGGAAGTAGCACCTATTCACCTTCCTCTAGGTGTCCATACTATCCGTTCAGTTGTAGCTGAAGCGCGGTAGCGGCGTCACCCCCACGTTGGTGAACTTACGGGCGCCGCGCTTCCGAGCAGCGTCGGAGACCATGAGCCGCCGGTACTCCTCGTCGGAGGAGGAGCTGGGCCGTGACGCCCCGATGTGGGCACATGGCCGCCGCGCGTGGAGGAGCTCGACGGGCGCCACATTGTCGTCGTCGGCGGGATCTGCACGCGATTGCTCGTCGGAGGGGGCGGGATTTCTCGTCAACGGCGGGTTAGGTTTTCGGATTGCGGCCTGAGAATGCGACTTCAGTCGGTAGAAATAGCGGTCTAGGAGGAGGGATTCAGGAGCGACCGAAAATGGTTTCCAGTTTGGGCTAGGTATATGGGCTCTGTTCTAGCCCAAAAAACTGGCTGAGTCTGAATACCCGCCGGACTTTTTCAGTTCCGCCCGTTTAGGGGCTCTGCTAGAGTTGCTCTTAGTTCCAAAAATCACTAGAAAAAGGAAACCTTCCGAAAGGTCACCCTCGCGCGTTGTGCTTGCGAAAAGTGTCGCGTTTTCCCTTCTCGCGCACTCTCCTCGCGACAAGTGTCGCCTTCTCCTTCCTCGCGGCCCTCTGACAGATGTTTGCATGCGTGACAAATGTCAACACGAGAGAGTTTTGGTGGGTTTTCTCCATCGCACGGACGAGGATGTGAGTGAACGCATTTATTTTTGTGATTCGTTTTTTAGAAGAGAAGCGTTTTCAGAATTACGAACCGTTTTCATATTTGAGCTCCTCGCGTCGAGATCTTCAAAACTAGATCCCATGTTGATAGGTTTCGAGAAACTTTTTTTCGGACTTTTGTACTTCCTGTTCTATATGCTTTATACTTTCAGTAGCATTTTATAATTCCAGTAGCAACGTAGGTGTACATCCAGTAGCAGACGCATGGATGTACACCATGTACACCGTGTACATTCAGTAGCAGCGTGCTTGTACACCGTGTACTTTTAGTAGCAGCGTGGGTTTACACCCACGGGGTGTACACCATTTACACCGTGTACATCCAGTAGCAACGTGCCTATACACCGTGTACTTTCAGTAGCAGCGTGGGTGTACACCCAGAAGCAATGCCTGGGTGTATATAGAGTACTAAGGCCGGTGCCAACGCGGGAGATAGGGGGGCGATATCGCCCCCCAGCGGGCGAGAGTGGGGCGGTAAGGGGGCGAGAGGGAATCGGCGGGCGGTGGCTGGCTCGCCCGACGGTAGCGCCGCTACCGCCCGGCTACCGCCCGCACTGGCCGGGAGAGAGGGGGCGAGAGTGGGAGGCGATAGGCGAGAGCGGGACGAGAGGGAGGCGATAGCGGTGCTAGTGGTGGCGAGAGGGAGGCGAGAGTGGAGGAGAGAGAAGTGAGAGTGGCACTACAGCCCGTGCACTGGCACCGTGGGGCGAGAGTGAGGTGAGAGTGGGGGTGAGAGTGAGAGTAAAGCTGATGTGGCGAGTCGAGAGGGGGGCGGTGCACTGGCACCAGCCTAATGTCGGTGTACAGAAACGTGTGTACTTTCAGGTACACCGCATTTACACTTTCAGGTACAACGTCTGTATACTTTCAGCATCAACTTTTATATATTTTTAGATACAATATGTGTGTACTTTTTACGTGAAGCGCCATAGACGGTTTGTTCGAGGCGAAGCCGAGCGGTAGCACGCACTACGACCAATACACACTTCGACCAATGCGCACAACGACCTATGTAACCCCTTCAAGATGTTTATAAATGGTTATCGAGGCGAAGCCGAGCCGTAAAAAAATATCGAGACAACGCCGAGCCGCATCAATGAATACATATGTGGGTGTACTAATATACTTTTCGCGCGGTGTACATCTGAGGTATAACGCTGGTGTGTACTTTCTGTAGTATGTCTGGCTAATGTGTTTTTTTTTTCACTTTTCAAAGTGCAATAGGTGAACCAAAATGCAATACGTGAAAACACGTGTTTTTTTCACTTTCAAAGTGCAATCACGTACGCAAGTGTGTACTTTTCAATGGTTGAATACGTGATTAGCCCACCCGAGCGTATACTCCAGGCGGACATCCCGCACGAGGCCGAACCAGCCTATCCGTAATTTGGGTACGTGATTAGCCTACCTACTAGCGTACGTGACAGCGGCGGATCCGGGGGGGACGAGCGGGGGCCAGCCCCCCCCCCCCCCCAACGCTCGGCCACCCCTGACGACATGCAGCAGGGGCCAGCATATGTAGTCTGTCATTATCCACTTAAATCTCTGCTAAGGCTGGTACCAATGCATCTCCCACTATTCACGGGCTATAGCCCCGCCACATCACCTTTTTTCACCACTCTCACGCCACTCTCACGGGCACGGTGCCAGTGCACGGGCTATAGCCCGGGCTATAAGTTTCTCTCTCTGCCACATCAGCTTTTCTCTCTCCTCCACGTCAACACATATTTTGAAGATTAAAAACGATGCAAATAATAGAAGAAATTATTTTATTCAACTAAAATTGTACCGATTACATAATAATAAATAAAAATTACATAAAAAATGAGAAAATTACATAATCTAGTTTTGATGAGCCCACACATGCTCAATCAAATCCTGCTGGAGCTGTGTATACATCGGCGAGTCCTGCATTTCGTTGTCCATCTGAATCCTTGCTGCTAGGCTTGGTGGTGCATTGGTATGTATTGGAGGGCCGACGTTGCTCGCAACTGTCTCATAGCTGTTCTCCAAATTGGTACCACGCTCATCGTCGATGATCATGTTGTGCAGAATGACACATGCACGCACGATCAACCCAAGAGTGCGCATGGAGTAGGAGCGTCCGGGAACTGCTAAAATGTTGAACCTAGACTTCAACACTCCAAATGCACACTCCACATCTTTGCGCCAACACGATTGAGCAGCAGTGAAGACACGTTGCTTGTCACTTTGTGGAAGAGTAACACCCTTCATGAACACCGGCCAGGAGGGGTAGATGCCCTCGGCAAGGTAGTAACCCCAGTTGTACTGGTGTCCATTCACCGTGAAGTTCACTGTGGGTGCTTCTCCTCTAAGCACATCCGTGAACAATGGCGACTGATTGAGCACATTGATGTCGTTGTTGGACCCGGCGACTCCAAAAAAAGCATGCCAGATCCAACGATCATACGACGCAACGGCTTCTAAGATTATGGTAGGGTGTTTGATGTCTCCCTTGTGAACTGACCGGCATGCGCAACTGGGCAGTTCCTCCACTGCCAATGCATGCAATCTATGCTCCCTAGCATTCCCGGAAAGCCGCGCTCCTCGGCTTTCGCTAACAGACGCTGAGTATCCGCGACGTTAGGTCGACGGCAAAACTCTTCCCCGTAACAGTCGATGGTGCCCTCACAGAATTGATCTAGACAGTCTGACGAAGTTTGTCTAGCTAACTTAAGCCACTCATCTATCGTATCAGCACCGGATCCATAAGCTAACAGACGCAACGCCGTAGTACACTTTTGTAGCGGAGTAAAACCCGTACGGTTCAGAGCATCAACTCTTTGGGTGAAATACGGAGAGTATTCACCCAATCTATCCACAATGCGTAGAAAAAGGGATCGCCTCATCTGATACCTTCGCCTGAAGAAGCTCGGAGGATAAGTGCAGTTGGGGGAGAAGTAGTCGTCGTAGAGCCGCTCGGTGGCGCCAACACGATCACGCCTGATGAACTGTCGACGGCGCCGCGGCGGTCTTGGCACCGCTTGGAGCGCCGCCTCGTACTCGGCCTCCATTGCCGCCTGCATTGCGGCCATCATCTCACCCTCCAGTCCCTCGCTCGAATCGCTGCTTGACGAAGACATGGCGTCGAGAGGGTGGAAATGAAGACTAGAGAGGATGAAGTTGGTGTGGAATGAGTGCAGCATATGAGGGGGGTATTTATAGGAGGGATCAGCTGAAAATTTCAAATTTTTCGAATTTTTTTTTCAATTTTTTTGACAGCAACGGTAACCCCTAACGGCTAGCTGACGTGGACCAATAGGGGGGCGCCACGTCAGCTAGCCGTTGGCCCCCAACGGATACCCCCTACCGCCCGCCCTACCGCCCGCCCCCTCTCGCCCCCCCCCTCTCGCCCGGGCCATCGCTACCGCCCCGCCAACGCGGGCGGGAAGCCGGGCGAGAGGGCCCTGTCGCCGGGCGCCAGCCCCACCGCCCGCCGGCACCTCCCGCCCCTCCTTACCGCCCCCTCTCGCCCGCCACCGGGCGGTAAGAGCCCTACCGCCCGGCCTTACCGCCCCGGTTGGCACCAGCCTAATTAGTACACAGGCAGCCCAGCCGAGCGAGAGTAGAGCCTGCTGGTTTGACGAGCCCAGCCCAAACCACGTACTCCCTCCGTTCAACAATATATGACTTCCACATATCTATATATGGATGTATCTAGACACTAAATGTGTCTAGATACATCCATATATAGATATGTGGAAGTCATCTATTGTTGAACGGAGGGAGTAAGTAGTACTCCAGGTCCTAGGGAAAATGGAATCGATCGATCTATTCAGTATATCCTACACGATAGGACTCCTAGGCGTCTAGGCGCTCGGTTCCACAACTCACGCCGGCACCATCCCCGATCTCATCTACAGACTACATCAAGTTATCCATCTTCGCATGTGACGATGCCCTGCCGGCCGCCGCGCCGCCGCCGCCGACAGGACACCGGACACAGCTACACAGTTCCGAATTAGTGATTCCCGCGTCTTTGCATCTCTCAAATCATCCCCGACGACTACAACCTGCCACCGTTCCGCGTGCCACTCGTTTCGACCATTAAGGTATTACTGTATTTGTATATGTACGCACTTGGTACGTGCTAGTTGATGGAATCCAATAGTTTCTGCTTGCCGGTTTTATTCGATAGGCATCACACTTTAGTGATTTTTTTTTTTGAATAATAGCAGGAGAGCTGCTATGTTTATTTCAAAGGTAGGGAAGCACTTTACAGAGGTAAACTGAAGAAAACACAAAGAAAAGGGTTTTTAACCCTAAAAACGGAAAAAGGAGAAAAAACACCCCATCAGCCGGGATCAAAAGGCACCCCTCCTGCCTGCTCCCGCAGCGCTAGTGGCGCCCCAGCTTGGATCCAAACTCTTGCCTCATCTTTTATTCGATTGTTTAGCGCAATCCCACTTAATTCCTTATTGTCGAAAACTCTCCTATTCCGCTCACGCCAAATCTCCCAGCAAACTAATTTCAAGCCGGTTGAGGCAGACTTTTTCCTATCCTTAGATGAGGAAAGTCGTACTGCCTGAAACCAATCGCCAAGCGTCCCCGCTGAGGAACCCCAAGTTACCGGGTTCAAACTAGCCTCCCCGAAGGTTGACGCTGCCCGCGCCCACACAAGCCTGCTGTATGGGCACTCCCGAATGAGGTGACTTGCTGTTTCTAGATTTCTGCGACATAGCGGGCAGAAGTAGTCATTTGGCCATCCCGTTGCAGCGCTTGTCAGCCGTGAGCACCCTTCCCAGCAGCAGAGTCCAGATGAAGAATTTGCATTTTGCCGGAGCCCAACCCTTCCAAACAGCTTCCTGGAAGAAGGACCTTTCCGCTCCCAGAAAGTGCAACCTATAAGCCGAACTAGCCGAATAAACGTTCTTTGGCCCGTAACACCATGTGATTTTGTCTTGTTCTTGAGATAGCCGAACTTGGTCCAAACCGTCCGCCAATTTGATCAGCTAGTCGGTGTGCTGCAAGTCCAAGGAGAACCTCAGATCCGTAAGCCATTTGTCATTGCTTAGTGCATCTTCCACCGTCCTGTTCTTGCGAACCGAGATCTTGAAAAGATCGGGTGCCATTAGAGCCGGCACTTGTCCCATTAACCACTTGTCAGTCCAGAACTTCGTCTTTTTTCCATTACCAAGCGTGACTATAGTTGCTGTCGTGAACATGGAGCGGTCGGTCTTGTTGCAAGGAAGGGGGAAGTGCGCCCATGGCTTTGCAGGGTCCTCCCACCTCTGCCAAAGCCATCGTAGCCTCAGCGCCCTACTAAAGGCGGAGACACAGTGTATCCCCAGGCCACCTAGTGACTTAGGCCTACAAACTTGCTTCCAGCTCACCCTGCATTTGCCTCCTCCACAGGTGGATTCTCCCGCCCAAAGCCAAGCTCTCCTGCGCCTGTCAAATTCCTTCCTCACCCAAGCTGGCATATCATGAATACCCATTTGGTAGACCGCAAGGGATGTTAGAACCGAGTTCAGCATAACCAGTCGCCCTGCTTTGCTCATAAGTCTAGCCTTCCAAGCTGCTAGGAACTTATCGACCTTATCCAACAAAGGTTGCCAGTCAGCTTTGGTGAGCTTCTTGACCGACAGAGGCATACCCAGGTAGACACATGGAAGGTGTACAACCGGCATTTGCATATTAATCAACAGTTCGTCAAGGTTGACACCCTGGCAGCTTATAGGTGTGACAGAGCTTTTGTTGAAGTTAGTAACTAGACCTGTAGCATTGCCAAAGGAGCTGAACACTTCCTTTATGCCGGCAAGGTCCCCTGGCGTTGGGTTGACAAAAAGTGCCACATCATCAGCATACAAAGATGCCCTGAAGGAACACTGCTTACCCTTAATCTTGGGCAGCACACCAACTTCTGTGGCGATTTCCAGGAGTCGGTGAAGAGGCTCCATACCTAAGACGAACAGAAAAGGAGATAGAGAGTCCCCTTGTCTTAGGCCACGTAAGTGATTAATCGTTCGTCCGGGCACCCCATTAACGAGAGGCCTAGAGGTGGCAGAACGGAATAACATGGCCATCCAGTTCCGCCACCTCCTCGGAAAACCTCTAGCCTCTAGCATGTCCAAAAGGTAAGACCACGAAATTGTGTCGAAAGCCTTTGCAATGTCAAGTTTCATCAAGAGTGACGGAGTCTTTGTGCGATGTAGATACTTTGCCATTGAGTTCACATACAGGAAGTTATCCTGAATACTCCGTTTGGAGATGAAAGCACTTTGGCAAGGTGATATGAGCTCGTCCAGCCTAGGGCACAAACGTCTAGCCAGCACTTTGGTGATAAGCTTAGAGAAGGCATGAATTAGACTGATAGGCCTGTAGTGAGTAATATGAACTGGTTGTTCAATCTTCGGTAGAAGGAAATAATGTGCTGTGTTAAGACAGCCAAAAGAGCGATCATCAAGACTGTAGAACTTGTTGACTGCATTCATAACATCATCCTTGATTGTATTCCAAGAAGCTCGGAAGAAAGCTCCTGAAAAACCGTCAGGCCCTGGCGCTTTGTCTAATTTGCAGTCGAAAATTGCATCTTTAACCTCGTCCGTGGTGAACCTGTTCTCAAGTTCAGATAAATCGGCCACAGGTAACCCTAGTTGTGCCCAGTCTAGGCGCACGGAGCATGGCACTCCAGTGCCAACTATTGAGTTGAAATGGGAGTTGACAACATCCTCGATCTCCCCGGGAGTAGTTGCCACCATCTCATCTGATTGCAAGGAGTGGATTCTATTCTTCTGTTTTCTTCGGGCCGCTCTTAAGTGAAAAAAACGAGTGTTTGCATCTCCCACCTGCAGCCACTTAATCCTAGCTCGCTGCCTCATCTTAACTCTGTTGATAACTGCAAGCCCCACGGACCTGGCTTTCAGGGTCGACCTAAGGTCCCTCTCATGGACGGTTAGTGGCCTCAACTCTTGTGCCTTATCCAGCCTTAGGATAATTTCCTGGGAGACTAGCATTTGCTTTTTGATGTCACCGATGTAACACTTGGCCCAACTTGACAGGTGTCGCCCTAAGCGTCTGAGTTTAACATCCAACACAGCGAATGCGTTCTGGACGGTACAAGGCATACCCCAAGATTGCTCCACCACAGTTGTATATCCTTCCATTAATGGCCAGAAACTCTCGAAACGGAAACGAGGTGGGGATCGCATGACCAAGTCTTGCTCGAGTAGCAACGGACAGTGATCGGACATCGAAGAGGCTTGTGGAATCAACTTGGCTGCCGGGCATAGATCCCACCACTCGTTATTGCCGAAGGCCCTGTCTAGCCTGGCCAAAGTTGGAGAGTGCTGCTCGTTACTCCAAGTGAACTTTCTCCCGACTAGTTTGATCTCCCTCAGAACACTAGCGTCTAGAGCAGTCTTGAATCTCCGCATCCATCTCCTGTCCACCCTAGCATTGTTTTTATCTTCATCGTGCAAAATCAAGTTGAAGTCGCCCAACACCAGCCAAGGTCCGGTGACTCCGGCATGTATCTGTGTTAGTTCATTAAGGAACTCTTGCTTCCTCGAACTATCACATGGTCCATACACAGAAGTCAAAACCCAAACGGAACCACTGCTCAGGTCCTGAAAGGTAACCGTGACCGAGTGCAAGCGGACAGAGATATCGATTGCCTGAAGTAGGTCTTCCCGCCAAAACATGAGGATGCCACCTCTGGTTCCAATGGAAGGTAGCGCCGCGAAACCCCGCATCGAAGTGCCCACGATGTCCACTTTATCGTAATCAGAGCAATGAGATAGCTTGGACTCCTGTAAGCACAAGATTGAGCAGGCACAGGAGGCCACTAGGTCTCTCACCACCGTACGCCGTGCACGGTCATTCAAACCGCGCACATTCCAAGAAAGCACTTTGTGTTGTCTAAACATTGTAACTAAAGCGACGGACCCGCAGCGGGGTAGAAATGGAACCACAAGTGACATAGGAATAAATAGAGAGGTACAAATGGCTTAAACTGACGGACACGCAAATGGAGCTGATACAGTGACAGAACCAAACAAGATTCCGGCCGCGAACGAAAATGGTTGACACACACGGGGCAGCCCAACTGTTGCTGAAGTGTGACCAGGTTGCTATCCTCATCAGAAGGTCACCCATCTGATCCCACACGACTGAAGCAGGCTGCTCGTCAAAGTGCCCTGAAAACTGTAAAACTAAAGAGCTCGAACTGCAATAGATGTGACGATCCATTAAACTTGATCGACCTTGAAGCGCTGAAGCAACTCTCAACCATTGAGAGGCGCCTCCTGAAACATGGCCATGAGCTCGTTGTCAGGAACGATCACTCCTGGCCTGCCTGTTGCATCCGAACAGACCGCCAAGTCCTGTAGGTGTTGGAAGGACAGCGCCTCCTCATACAACTTGAGGTACTGCTGCTGCACTTCATCGTTGAAATCTTCCTCCCTCTTGATCAAGCCAAGCTGCTTACAGATGTTAGCCTGTGCCTTTCTAGTGGAGGCCAAGGAAGAGCTCCTGGTAGTTTGCCGCTCGCTCGTGCGCGCAAAAGCTTGGTGACGCAGTGACCCCTCAAGCTTGTCCTTCTTCTTATGGCCACTAGAGGCGGGGAACCCCAGGATGGACGCTGGCATCTTACTCATCACCCTGCTCAACAGTGAAGGTTTGGGGTCAACCTCAAGGGAAGACACCAGGGAAGTGACATGTTCCACCCTCTGGTTTTGGCACAAGTTAGCCGCTCGCAACGCACGCAGCGCCCCATCTCTCATGGTGACCGCTGCAAGCACCTCGTCATCTTGATCATCAGAGGTAGCAGCCGCAGAACCTGAATTCCCACTGGGAGTCTGGAACAGGTCACGCAGCTGCCAGCCCGCCGAACCATGAATCTGTTCGCCGTCAGCAAGGGGGAACTCGAAGATGGTGCGCTCGGGAGTGGCACAGGGGTTGGTCAGCGCCCTACTGGACTGCTCGAAGTCGAAGTTGCCCGGGCCCGTTAGCCTGCCACCAAACGCCTGCTGCGCCTGCAGAAGCCCAAGAGCGTCGATGTTGTGGCCGCTCTGCTCGTCGTGCCGCACCTGCATCGTCTCCAGCCCCCACGCCGCGACCCAGTCAACATAAGACTGGGCGTTCGGGGCGTGCTCACCCGACTGCTCCAGGTAGCCGCGCCACGCCTCCGGCATCCACAATCCAGACGAGCCAAGAACGGCGTAGGACTGGTCAGGCAGCGGCATGGTCCCTTCCTGCAAGATGTTTGCAGACCAACAGTCGACGATCGTTGCCGGAGGTGGAGATATGGCCATCTCAGTGGGCAACTCCGCCCAGGGAATCTGCGGCGACGGCGACGCGTCCTTCGAGAAACCAGGCGACGCTGGAGAGGCTGGCGAGTGGAGGAGCTCGTAGTGCACGCCCTCCGGAACGCACGCCGGCGCGACGGGCGAGCCCAGAGACATGGGGCTTGCCGGGCGCGGGGAGGGCATCCGTGCAGGCGGTGCAGCAAGGTGGCCCGAGGCCACGGGCCCTGCCGGAGGGGTGCATGAGCGCCGCCGCTCTTCCCACCTGGAAGCGCGTCTTGGCGCGCGCACCACCGCCGGAAGTACGGACACAGCGACCTCCTTGGGCACCTCCGCCTGCCCGTGTCTCAGCACGGGGCTTACAGACCGCCGTCGTGACCTCACCTCCATCGGCACGCAGGCATGGCGCCTGCGGCTTGGCGAGCGACTGTGGCGACGCTCGTGGCGGTGGTGATCGCGCTCCCGACGCGAGCCCTCGGCCTTGTCGTAGCCGCCCCCATCTCCACGTCTAGCCTCCGACCTCCTATTGCCCCGCTGCTCACCTCCGCGCCCGTCACGATCAGCGTCGTCGTCGTATCGGTCCTCCCTCCGATGGTTGGAGGGGCCCAGGCGGTCGCGGTTAGGCCGTGATCTGGACTCAATTGATCCATCCACCGCGCCCACCACCCAGTCGTGCCTGTAGACCCTTGGCCAGGGGTCCCCACGGCGCTGCTCCGCTTCGGAAAGGGGGGAGTAGTCCTTGACCTTGTCGACGTGCAGTACCAGCCGGTACTGCGGGGCCTCCTTCCCGTCCTCCGCCGGCTTCCCCTCCGGGACGGACTCGTTCCGGTCCTTCTGAGCCCTGTCGAGAATAGAGTGGCGCTTTACCTTTGGGATTAGGTCAGCATTCCAAGTCCACACCCAGGCGAAGAGCGCAGCGGTGTTGTCGCGCTTGAGGGAGCGACGCTCGATACGGTCCAACTCGCAGGCGCCGCCGAAAACGCCGCGCGCCGTGGACCAGTTCCAAGCATTGTGCGGCAACCCTACCACGGCCACGCGACAGTAGTGCCTCCAAGTCTTCGGGTACCCACGGGAGGTAGGGGACCATGGCATCAGGTCGAGCTTGACGCGGCGCACGGTGATGAAGCGGAGGTCGATGGCGCGGTCGCACTGCGTCTACGTCGCGAACCGCACCAGGAAGTCCTCCGGGAAAGTCGAGGAGACGTGAACGTCGTCCCACGGCAGGTCCAGCTGCCGCGCCAAGGCATTGGCGATGGTGCCCGCCGTTATGTCGAGGCGCTGCTCGGGCAGGGTGATGGAGAGATGGGTGCGTCGCATCTCCGTCGCCGACAGCTCCATCTCAGGCGTGCTGATGGAGGAGCTGAAAGCCTCCTTCGGCCTCCGTGAGAAATGGCCTGGGACGCGCTCCATAGCAGAGGACGAGGCGAGGCGAAACTCCGGCGTAGCCGCAGCGGCGTCAGGCTTCCGGAAGAAACCACCAGCAGGAGGCGCAGGGGCACCCGCGCTCACACCCGAGTGACGAGGAAGAGGGCGGGCAGGTGCCGGGACCGGACGAGGCGACGCCGCTCTCAGGAGGCCTTCCCTGCTCGGACACTTGCGGGCAATGTGACCGGGGAGCCTACACAGGAGGCAGCGAACAGGGCCTTGGCACTTGCGCACTTGATGCCTGGTGGAGAGGCAACGGAAGCACGCCCCTAAGAAGGTGAAGGGAATATGCCCGAGAGGCAATAATAAAATGGTTATTATCTTATTCCTTGTTTATGATGAATGTTTATTTCTCATGCTAGAATTGTATTAACCGGAAACGTTGATACATGTGTGCTTAATAAACAAACAATGGTTCCTAGTAAAGCTCTCTTTTAACTAGCTCGTTGATTAATAGATGATCAAGGTTTCCTGATCATGAACATTGGATGTTATTAATAACGGGGTCATGTCATTAGAAGAATGATGTGATGAATATACCCAAAGATAATAGCAATGCGATCAAGTCATTTAGTTTACATTGTTATTATCAACATACGAAGTAACTTATTCCTTAGACCATGAGATCATGTCAATCACTGATACCGGAAGAGTGCTTTGATGGCATCAAACGTCACACCGTAACAGGGTGACTATAAAGGTGTCGTTAAGTATTCGTAAGTATTAGTTGAGGATCTGGATCAGAGTGGGATTTGTCCATCCAAATGACGGAGAGATATACTCTGGGCCCTCTCGGTGATATCACATCGAAACCGCTTGCAAGCACGTGATATGATCACAAGGATGTTATCACGGGAACGAGAAAGAGTACTTGTCGGTAACGAGATTGACAAGGTATGGTTGATACCAATGATCGAATCTCGGACAAGTAAAATATCGCGAGACAAAGGGAATAGTTCACGGCGTTGTTGGTTCACACGATCACGAGAGTCATCGTTGATATAGGAGTCATCACGGATCTCCAGATCCCGCTGTTGATTATTGATCGGAGAGGAGTCTCGATCATGTCTATCTTATTCGCGAACCGTAGGGTGACACACTTAAGGTTCGATGACGCATTTGAGAGGATACGGAATATCGGAGAAAAGTTTGGACAGCACGAAATTGTTTCGGGGAATATTGAAATAGTCACCGAAATTGTTTCGAGTAATTTTGAATGTTCAAGGGGATTCTTATCAAATGGTTGTTAATAGATTTAACAACTAACTCAAGGGGTTATATGTTAATGTTTGTTAATGGAATTAACAAATATTAAAATAAAGAAATAAAAATTGTTTTATTTATTTATTAAAGAAAACCCTTGGGATTTTGAGTGGGAATTCATGGAATGAATGAGTGGGTTGAGTGGAGACTCCACTCACTGATGAGGGAGAGGTGGAGGCAGCCAAAAATTCGTGGCTGACCATCCCCTCCTATAAAAGGAGGGGTGAGAGCTCCCTCTCCCACTACACACACTTGTGTCATCTCTTCCTCCCTCCTGCCGCTGCTCCACCACTTGTTCGTTGCGCTTGGCGAAGCCCTGAGCAATGTTTTCTCCACCACACCACGCGTCGTGCTGCTGGGTTCCGAGGGATCCTCTATTCGCGCCCCGCTGGAACGAGGGAACGGAGGTCGTCATCAACGTACGTGACCGATCACGGATGCACCGCGGATTGCGGTGCCATCTTCTCGCTATCGGGGGTCGGTGTGAGTACGACTACGCCAACAACGAGATTTGATCTCGTACCACTTTGAGTCTTCGAGGGTATGTGTTCTCCTTAACCCTCTGTTGCCCGTTGCACTTCGTCTCCTAGATTAGATCTTGGCCTTTCGGGTATCTCTCGCGTAGGAAAATTTTTGTTTTCTATGCTACGTTCCCCTTCAGTGGTATCAGAGCCGGATCTATGCGTAGATGTTTTGTACGGTAGAAACACATAGGTGTATGTGGGCGTTGTGATCATGTTATTACCTCCTTGATTACTTATGATCTTAGTGGCATAGTGGGATGAAGCGGCCCGGACTAACCTTACTGTCCACGTACATGAGACTTGTTCCACAACTGACATGCAATTGTATTGCATAAGTGGCTTGCGGGTGTCTGTTTCTCCTACTATAGTTAAGATCTAATCTATGAGGGTTGTTTAAAAATGTGTTTATCAACGTTGTGGTTGATGTTCGTAGGTATGAACGGTTCTATCCTCGAAGCCCTAAGCCATGTAAAATATGCAAAATAAATTAGAAGCGTCTAACTAGTTTTTGCTGGGCATGTGATGTGATATTGGTCAATATTACAAATTTGATTATGAGATGATCTATTTTGTAATTATTGATATACCGTAAGGTATCATATGGTTGTTCTTATTGATGGACAAACAAGTTTGGGGTACCGTGGTACTTGGTACCACGCCGGTGGAATGATTGAGATCATACCATAATGCACATGATGGAGATCAAGTGCAAGAAGGACCATATCATATCACGTTATCCTTTCAGGTGATGTCTGTGATGTTGATCCTTTTTATGCATCTTGTTTTGCTTAGATAACGTTGGTAGCATTATAAGATGATCCCTCACTTAATTCAAGATAATAATGTGTTCTTCCTTAAGTATGCACCGTTAAGAAGTTCGTCGTTTCGAGACACCACGTGATGATCGGGTGTGATAGACAACGTTCGCATACAACGGGTGTTTTCAAGCCTAGCATGTACAGACATAGCCTTGAAACACACGCAATACTACGGTTCTACTTGGCGAGCCTAGCATGTACAGACATGGCCTCGGAACACGTAACCGAAAGGTAAAGCATGAGTCATATGGATGATATGATGAAACATGTCGATGTTCGCCTTTGAAGCTACATCATCTCACGTGATGATCGGTTTTGTTGTAGTGGATTTGGTTCGTGTAATCACTAGACGACTAAGAGGGATGTTGTTTTTGAGTGGGAGTTCATGGCTTAATTTGAATTAACTTGAACTTATTTATCATGAACAACAAATCAAAGTGAATTTGCACAACTTGTAGTAGTCATTGGCATCCTCATAATCTTACACTTAGATTGTTAATTGAGATATAACTGTTATGATCTGGTAAATACCATTTAAGATTGGTACCGTATTAGTGAAATTTAAAATTGAGTCTATTGTAAATTTTTGGTATTTCCTAGCTCCATGTGGTTAATGATTGATTAATCTAGAGAGCAAATAATTCCTACTTAGAATCATGGTTGCTTCCGTATTACTTATCTTCAAAAGAATGTTTTGTTGATCAAGGTGATTTAGGGACTGAAAAGAGTTGTTTTCAGAAACAATCAAGTGAAAGATATATTGATATCTAGAAACTTATTTGTGGCAACATGACTGAGTATAATTTAGCGTGACAATTTGCTTATATTATTGAATATATGTAATGATTGAAGACGCTAGGCGTTTGAATATTCCAAGAAATTGGATGCTAAAAATTATCCTAAATTCCTTCCTTCGAGCTATAATAGCTTAATCATAAAATTGTTATGATGGGATGGATTAGAAGTATGGGTAAAGTAGTTTACCTTACTTGGAAAATGCTAAGAGTGGAATCTAGAAGAATGCTATTAATATGGTGATATTAGTAGAACAATCGAACTCAAAGTATGACTCAATGGGTGATAGTATATGACTAACACGCCAAAGAATGAGCTAGTAAGACTAACATTGTTTGATGTTGAAATGATTCTTCTATAAAGGAAAGGGAATATTGAAAATAGAATTACAAATAGATATATGGCAGAAAAGAAGATAACTGGAAAAGTCCAGCTCAGGAGTATATACTTGATATACAAGATATAGATGTATTACTAGTTAACAAGTATTTTGGTATTTTGATACCACATTGGTTGGTATGAGTTGTCATACAAAGCAACTCAATGAAAGAAATACAAGGGCTAAGGAACTAGTAATAGATGTGGAATCGATTATGACAAGAACATAAATAAAGTGTTATTGTGTTCATTGTCGTATCGAACCAACCAGTCAAGATTTATTTGAAGAACTTAATAATTTGTTATTTTGTTCTAGTCTTTTGAGACAAATGAGATTGTTCAAACTATGATCATATTCCATAATTGATGGATATGTTAATATAAACATGTTGGTAAAGTAAACATCTATAAGACTAAATGCTAAACGTTGCAAGACGTTGAAGAGTTTCACTTAAATTGTGACACCACCATTTTAGTTATCGGAAAGGAAAACATGAAGGAACTCCATATTGATGGACTTCCGGAGTCATTTTATTGACGCTTGTGAGACCTCTTCCAAAGATGACTAGAATTCCGTTCTTAGGCCAAAGTAGAATGTACGACTAATTTAGTGGAGATTAACATATTGATGTATATAGTCCATTTGTGTAGTCATGTATGGTGGATTAATTTTTCCTTCATAAAATTCTGTCGATGATTTAAGTAGATATGTGAGTATATCTATTTAAAGGGAACAGAGTTTGACATTTTGAATTGGTTCAAAGGTTGTTAATATGAAGTTAAAATCAATGTAACAAGATAATCAAGTATTTATGATTGGATCATAAGGATAAAGTTTGAGTTACAAGTTTAGCAAAACATCTGAGAAGTTGCAAAATTGTTCTACAACTTATACTTCTCGAATACCCCACATTAGATTGGAGTATTCAAAAGACAAAATCAACCTTGTTTGACATGGTAAGATTAATAAAATTGCCATTATATGTTTGTAGTTTATACATTAAGGACAACCGCTTTTACACTGAAAAGAGCACCATCATGATCCGTTGAAATTGACAACATATAAGATATGGTTTGGGTAATGACCTGAATTGTCATTTTTCTTAAGTTTTGGTATGCATAGCATGTGTAAAATGTTTACAACCAAATAGGATAATATATGTTTATAAGGTTATCCCAAATAAAACATTGGGTATTTATCCTATCACCGAACCAAAAGATGTTTTTTGTCAGAAAGGGTTGATTTCTCGAGAAAGTAGTTCTTGCGAAACAAGTGAGTGGGAGCACGGTACAAACTCAACAAGATTACAGAATCTCCGTTATCATGTCAAGAGTAGCGCAGCACTGGAAGTTGTTCCGGGGTTTACTATTTTGACTAAGTAGAAGACACTACAAATGTTGTAGATACTTCAAATGAGTTTGCGAACTGTACCAGAAAAGTCCAAAAACTTTGTACTTTGAACAACTTGTGGTTTAAGTATAAAGTGTTGTTTTGACAACAAAGGACCTGGACCTTATAAAGGAAGCAATGATGGGCACTGACTTCATAAAATTGACTATGAGTCATTATATCCGCCATAGTATCCTTGTATGAATATCAAGTATGTGACTTGGTAGTCCTTTCAATAGGAATGATGCCTAACGATAGCAAAAGGGTCTATATAGCGACAAAGACATGGATATATCGAAAGTTGTTTTCGACGAAGTTCAAAGAGTTCACTACTACAAGATTTTGATCTTCCGTAGTGATGCTTAGTCTTTGCAGATAGTTCTAGCAAAGTTACATATTATGATATGGATGTTGAATAACAAAACCAATTCTCCTCTCGAGGAAGTTTGTTCAAGGATGTGTACTTGACACAGTCTGAGAGTTTTGTAAAATTCAAAAGGTTGCTAGAAAGGCATGCGCACTTCAATGGTTGAAGTGAGCATAACGAAGTTGAAATCTTTACCTTAAATGAAGTTATCAAAAGAGTTTGATTCCATCATGAATGATAAAGATGCTTGTAGAGTTACAAGAAATTAAGTGGGAGCGTTATGACATATTTCCAATACTTTATGTAGATGACATATGGTTAATTGGAAAATATGTATTTTAAATTAACACGGTTAAGATTTCATATTGATGAAGGCTTAGAAGATATTGGGCATCGATATCTATAAAAGATGGATTGAAGCGCCTGATATGATTGAAGCCAAATTACATAGATGAAATTGAAGTAAGTCAATATAATTGATAGAAGGAGTTCTTGTCACATGGAAAATAATTGAGCAAGATTCATGTGTTTTGACACATGATGAGCATCATTGAAATTGAGATTTCTAAGTCATGTTTCCATGCTATGTACACAACCAGATGAGTCCTATGCTATAAAATTATAGATAACATGATGATTGTTGGAGAGTTGTGTTAGAAATGCTAAGGATATGTTTTCCTATATAGTAATGACAAAATAATAGTTGTAATATGTTACACTAATAGTCTTGTCATTTGTTCAAGTAATTTTATCTCAATTAAAATATGTGATGAAGGGTAGCAATAGGATGGAAGAAAGTTCCATGGATTTGAAAGAGTTTCAAATTAAAATATTGTGACAGACTACAACAAAGGCTAAAGTATATCGTTGTGTTGACAACTAATTATAAGCGTATTTTGTGTCAAGGAGTTCTTTATTGAACTTGGTGAATTTCCAAGAATGCTGAAACTATGAAGCTACATTTTCATGTTAGTAACATCAGTTTAAGCTGAGGAATTAAGGTATCACCGGAACTTGGTGAGTTCCAAGAATGCTAACACTATGAAGCTACATTTTCACAATGTTAGTGACATCAGTTTAAGCTGAGGAATTAAGTTTTCACGAATTGACTATATATATACAAAGCCATCTCATTAGAGAATGAGTGATGCGTGTAGACGCAAAGAACATGCAAATACAATAGGACATGAACAGTTCAGATCTTTTGATGATGTTTACCGCATGCGAAGCATGGTAATAACACTGGTACGCCATATGTGTTAAAGTGCTTACAGACTAGATTATTGACTCTAGTGCAAGTGGGAGACTGAAGGGAATATGCCCGTGAGGCAATAATAATGGTTATATCTTATTCCTTGTTTTGATGAATGTTTATTTCTCATGCTAGAATTGTATTAACCGGAAACGTTGATATGTGTGCTTAATAAACAAACAATGGTTCCTAGTAAAGCCTCTCTTTTAACTAGCTCGTTGATTAATAGATGATCAAGGTTTCCTGATCATGAACATTGGATGTTATTAATAACGGGGTCATGTCATTGAAGAATGATGTGATGAACATATACCCAAAGATAATATAGCAATGCGATCAAGTCATTTAGTTTACATTGTTATTATCAAACATACGAAGTAACTTATTCCTTAGACCATGAGATCATGTCAATCACTGATACCGGAAGAGTGCTTTGATGGCATCAAACGTCACCGTAACAGGGTGACTATAAAGGTGTCGTTAAGTTCGTAAAGTATTAGTTGAGGATCATGGATCAAGAGTGGGATTTGTCCATCCAAATGACGGAGAGATATACTCTGGGCCCTCTCGGTGATATCACATCGAAACCGCTTGCAAGCACGTGATATGATCACAAAGGATGTTATATCACGGGAACGAGAAGAGTACTTGTCGGTAACGAGATTGAACAAGGTATGGTTGATACCAATGATCGAATCTCGGACAAGTAAAATATCGCGAGAGGGAATAGTTCCGGCGTTGTTGGTTCACACGATCACGAGAGTCATCGTTGAATATATAGGAGTCATCACGGATCTCCAGATCCCGCTGTTGATTATTGATCGGAGAGGAGTCTCGATCATGTCTATCTTATTCGCGAACCGTAGGGTGACACACTTAAGGTTCGATGACGCATTTGAGAGGATACGGAATATCGGAGAAAAGTTTGGACAGCACCGAAATTGTTTCGGGGAATATTGAAATAGTCACCGAAATTGTTTCGAGTAATTTTGAAATAGTTCAAGGGGATTCTTATCAAATGGTTGTTAATAGATTTAACAACTAACTCAAGGGGTTATATGTTAATGTTAATGGAATTAACAAATATTAAAATAAGAAATAAAATTGTTTTATTTATTTATTAAAGAAAACCCTTGGGATTTTGAGTGGGAATTCATGGAAGAATGAGTGGGTTGAGTGGAGACTCCACTCACATGATGAGGGAGAGGTGGAGGCAGCCAAAAATTCGTGGCTGCCATCCCCTCCTATAAAAGGAGGGGTGAGAGCTCCCTCTCCCACTACACACTTGTGTCATCTCTTCCTCCCTCCTGCCGCTGCTCCACCACTTGTTCGTGCGCTTGGCGAAGCCCTGAGCAATGTTTTTCTCCACCACACCACGCCGTCGTGCTGCTGGAGTTCCGAGGGATCCTCTACTTCCGCGTCCCGCTGGAACGAGGGAACGGAGGTCGTCATCAACCGTACGTGTGACCGATCACGGATGCACCGCCGGATTGCGGTGCCATCTTCTCGCTATCGGGATCGGTTGTGAGTACGACGCCAACAACGAGATTTTTACGTACCACTTTGTCTTCGAGGGTATGTGTTCTCCTTAACCCTCTTGTTGCCCGTTGCACTTCGTCTCCTAGATTAGATCTTGGCCTTTCGGGTATCTCTCGCGTAGGAAAATTTTTGTTTTCTATGCTACGTTCCCCTTCAGAAGGCACCGAGGCCCGCGCGGGAGGAGGCTGCCGCAGGCCGCCATGAATTCCCCTGACGACGCCGCTCAGACGAATCGACGGAAGAAGCAAAAGATTTCTTGCGCCACCAATGCTTCGGGCGAACATCATGCCAGATCTCATCTTGATTTCGCCTCAGCTTCGTGTTGATGGCGTTGGAGGCAATCGGGGCCGGAGCAGGGGCCACGATTAAGGACCGCAGCCGTGGTGGCGCAGGTGGAAGCAAGCCGGATTGGGAAAGGGGTGGAGGCGAACCCAAATCCATCCGACGCGGTAGCATCCCAGGCAGCAGAGGAGGCGGAGGGGGGAGTGCCTCCAAATCGCCCTGACAGCCGGGCAGCGCAGCGGCCAGCCCGGCGCTTGAAGGCGGAGCAGAAGCAGCAGGGCACCGCGCCGCGTCGGGGCCTCCTGCCTCCAGATCCGCCGCGGATTCGCATCGCGCAGGCAGGCCCGCCCCTCCAGGTCGCGTCTTCGCGAGTAACTCCGGAGTAATGGAGCCGAAGAGGAGGGCCAGGCCTACCGGGGAAGCCGGCAGAGCTAGGCCTGCATCAGACGCAGGGAAGGTGGAGGAGTTAGTGGGCGTCACGAGCTGGAGTGCTTGAGACGAGGGGTGGGTGGGGGTTGCGCCCGCAGGCGGCTTGAGGGAATGCTCCATCCCTTCCTGAGCTCCCCTTCTCTTTAGACCTACTGGTCCAGCATTTTCTTTGTCGTGATTATTTTTTATTACTAGAGGTGCTTATCATGAAGAGGAAAATGCTCCAATTAGTATTTTTTTTCAAGCTGGTTGGTTGAAACCATAACTCCATGGCTGAAAATACAAATCCAATTGGCGAAATTATTGACGTGTTTGATAGGTTCGGACGTGAGATAGATTCAAACTAGTTAAAATGCAAATTTTTTTACAAACGCAAAAAAAATATTGTTAAAATTTGATGTACTTAGTGTATTGCAAGACTTGGTGTATTCTCATGGTGTATAGATTTTACTGTCAATGTCTTGTCCGGGCCCCCCTATGATCAAATCCTGGATCCGCCCCTGGTACGTGATTAGCCCATCCAACTGATCTTTTGGAAGGGAAACCACTCACATGTGTCACGCTCGCAGTCCGTTCTCTCGTACGCTCTCTGGAGGGAAGCCTTTTTTTGTAGTCGTACCCTTTAGTTCCACATTTGCTATGCATGAATAAGCCAAATAGATTTGTGGATTTTCTAGTTGAGCTATGGGCCAACAGAATTCAGTAGGGGATGTCATCCCAAACCTGCCTTTTATGTGGACCATTAGGGCATGTACAATGGTTCTCTCTTAGCGATGACACGTAGGATAATTGCTTAGTTGGCGGAGAGAGAAACTGAAAAAAGACGTTTGACTTCTCTTAGCTAAGAGATCACCTCTTAGCATAATTGTCTCACCACTTATTTAGGATATCTGGTTGTTAGCGATAGGACTAAAAAATAGCTCATTATACAACATATTTTTTTATCATATCTATATAATATGGCGGAGTTAAGATAAGACAGCCTTATCAACGATTGTACATGCCCTTATCTATTCCTGCGTGTTTATCGTGCGAGGAAAGCACGAGCCGAGCAAAGCATCAGCCGACGCGCCATGCATGTAATCCCGGCCGTGTGAGCCTGTGAGGCAGCAGCAACACACTCGTGTGTGACTGTGTGAGTATTTTGGTTAAGACCGGGAGGTTGTGTCATGGCAAGTGGGGCCAGGCAATTACCGATCTGAAGAATCGCTTGCTCCGCGTTCCATTGGCGATCATCTCTAGTTGCATCATTCCATATGGTCTCAGCGCGATCCAATACTACAAATGCATTGATTGCTTTGCCACGATCCAATGATGATCGTGTTGATGCATCCGTCTGTCTGTCTGCCTTTCTGTCTGCGGTATCGATCGTACTGAAGAAGGGAACGGAAAACGCAAGACAAGCACCAACGTGCGAGATGTCGAAAATGTAGAGCGTTCCTAGTTTGAATTTCCATTGGGCAGTAACACTTTGTCTTCAGGTTGAACAAATAATTCCGTGGAATGAAGAAGATGCAAATTAGGCCAGCACCGACGGCTCGTCGAGCCAGATAGAAAAAGGCCTCGGTTCAAAAACTGTTTGAACAAGTCGTCGATCGACCGACGTGTGCAAAGCTTAGCTGTGCCTTGGAATCCCCAAATGATCCACGCATGGTGCACACTGCGAAACCCCATCGGCCACCGCTGTACTTCGAAAGTGTAATTTAGTAATACTACTATTGTGGTACGTATATGAATGATCATCGATTGAAGTGCTCGGTTTGGTTTAGATCTGGAACTACTAACCATCTAAGAGCAACTTAGCAAAGCCCCTAAACACAAAACGCAAAATAGAACCGTAAATTTGTAAATTTGAAAAAACGCGCAAACATTCAGAAACGGAGTCGTCGGAGCATGTCTCCGGAGATAGATTTAGCATCTCACAGTAGCTAGCGTTTACCAGCGGTCTAACATAAGCTACGTTGAACTAAACCTACTTGAAGGCCTCACCGGAGCCATCTCGCCGATGCTCTATTCTTCGGGGCCGAGGTCGACGAACTTCTTGTCCTGCTTCTCGCGGACGCGCTCCTAGTTCGCCTTCTTCTCCTCGAACCCTGTCGCCAGGGCCAGGCGCTGCTTCAGCAGCTTATTGTCGAGGGCCTCCGCCTCGAGGCGGCTCTTCTGCTCCTCCTCCTCGAACTCTGTCGCCAGGGCCAGGCCCTGCTTCAGCAGCTTATTGTCGAGGGCCTCCGCCTCGAGGCGGCTCTTCTGCTTCTCCTCCTCGAACTTTGTCGCCAGGGCCAGGCCCTGCTTCAGCAGCTTATTGCCGAGGGCCTCCGCCTCGAGACGGCTCTTCTGCTTCTCCTCCTCCTCACGACGCTGCAGGCGAGGAGCATGTTGAAGACGGCGTCCTCCTCGCCCTGCCCGACGAAATCCTCAGGCCCACTCGTTACACTCTAAATATAGCAGTCTTGGGGTGGGATTCAGAGGCAACTGAAAAGACTTTTTAGTCTAGGCTAGATGTATGGGCTCTGCTCTCGCAAAAAAATTGGCCGGACCGTATACCCGCCAGTTTATTTGGGGTTTTGTCCCGTTTATAGGCTATATTAGAGTTGCCCTAAAAGCGGTTGATCACAAATACAGCGTGAAATTAGCAGTCCAAACAAATCACTCAATTCCTTAATCTTCATGATTTTGCCGAGACACTGGGAGATGCCTCACCTTAATTTCCTGCGACCACGGAGATGTCAAAGTCCTGTTGCAGCTAGTACATGGTTCGCACGGATGCAATGAAACACCGCCATTGAAATACACTAGTGAATCTACGGTCATTCCATTTATACGCCCTAGTCCTGTATACGCACACATTGCGTGTTTGCCGTGATCGTTTGACTATGAGGCTACGTGTCCTGGCTCCAAAACCAGCCCGGCCCGGCCCACGCGCAATCTCTCTGCCTCGAGCTTCTCGCTCCGCGTTAACCCTCGCCATGTGATCCCTCTGCCACTCTGCCCGCCAGCTGCCCCCTCTCCATCACACTCCACGCTCGCTCCACCACCCCACTCCCCCAGCTAAACCTCTCCCCTCACACCCATTCTGCCGCCGCCGCCGCCAGCCGCACCCCACCGCGCGCGGCCATGACCGGCCGCCGCCTACTCCTCGCGCTGGCGCTCCTCGCCGCCGCGCTCAGCCCGGCAGCGTCCCAGCCGGCGTCGCCGTTCGACCCGCCGCCGTCCTGGGCGTTCCCCAACCCGCGCCTCCGCGCCGCCTACGTCGCGCTCCAGACCTGGCGCCGGACCGCCATCTTCTCCGACCCGACCAACTTCACCGCCAACTGGTCCGGCCCCAACGTCTGCGCCTACAACGGCGTCTTCTGCGCGCCGCACCCAGCCGACGGCGGCGTGCTCGTCGTCGCCGGCATCGATCTCAACCACGCCGACATCGCGGGTTTCCTCCCGTCCTCCCTCCCCGCGGGGCTCCCCGACCTCGCCCTCCTCCACCTCAACTCCAACCGCTTCTGCGGCGTGCTCCCGGACACCTTCCTCCACCTCCGCCTCCTCCACGAGCTCGACATCAGCAACAACCGCTTCGTCGGCGGCTTCCCGGAGGTCGTGCTCACCCTGCCCTCGCTGAAGTACCTCGACCTCAGGTTCAACGACTTCGAGGGCGCCATCCCGCCGGCGCTCTTCGACCGCCCGCTCGACGCCATCTTCCTCAACTCCAACCGCCTCACCCGCCCCATCCCGCCCAACCTCGGCAACTCGCCGGTCTCCGTGCTAGTGCTCGCGCACAACAGGCTCGGGGGATGCATCCCGCCCAGCATCGGGCGGATGGCCGAGACGCTCAACGAGATCGTGCTCATCGACGACGACCTCACGGATGCGTCCCGCCGCAGGTGGGCCTGCTCAGGAAGGTGACGGTGTTCGATGTCAGCGGCAACCGCCTCCAGGGCCAGCTCCCGGTGACCGTCGCCGGGTTGACGGCCGTCCAGCAGCTCAATGTCGCCGGGAACCTCCTCGAGGGAGCGGTGCCGGCCAGCGTGTGCGGGCTGCAGAGCCTCAGGAACTTCACCTACGCGGACAACTTCTTCAATTTCCGGCCGGGATGCGCGTTGGCGACCGCGGACGGCGCCTGGAACTGTATCCCTGGTGCCCCCGCCCAGCGGCCGCCGGCACAGTGCGCCGCCGTGGCTGCACGCCCGTTCGACTGCAGCAAGGCGCAATGCCAGGCACCACCATCAGCTGTGCCAGGCCGGCCGGTCGGCAGGGGCGAGCGCGGAGGCGGCCGCGCGCCGCCCACTCCAGTGGGAGCGCCTCGTCCACATGTGCGCCCGTTTGTGCCACCGAGGCCGCCGACTCCCCCAGCGCCACCGGGCTCGGCTACTCCGCCCTACCCGTCGCCGCCTGGGAGCTCCACGCCGCCAGGACCCGCAGCGCCGCCGCCGCCGACCTCCGGCGAGAGCCCAGGGCACGCGATGCCGCCCTCACACGGATCCCCTGGGTCCCCTGGGTACCAGCCACCGTCCGGGTCCTCCCCGTCCGGCGAACCCACCGCGCCGTCCCCCGGCTACCAGCCACCATCCGGGTCCTCCCCGTCCGGCGAACCCACCGCGCCGCCCCCGGGATACGTGGCGCCACCCGTCGCGCCGTCGACCGCCCCAACACCGTCATCGCCGCTACCGCTGCCAGCGCCGGGTCCCTGGACACCACCGGCGCCTCCAAGCGGCGGGCCATCTTCCCAACCCGGCGGGACGCCACCGTTCCCACCTGTGCAAGGCGTGCCATACTCGTCCCCACCACCGCCGCTCCTCCCACCTGTGTACGGGGTATCATACTCGTCCCCACCGCCGCCGCTCCTCCCACCTGTGTACGGGGTGTCATACTCTTCCCCGCCGCCACCACCGTTCGAGCCCGTGCACGGGGTCTCCTACGGGTCGCCGCCGCCACCGACGGGGGAGCCGTAGAGCGAGCTAGCTAGGTAGTAGCCGTGGGTTGGTTGATGGGCCGGCCGGTCGCCACCTCCACGCCCGGATGCTCATCAGCCAGCCAGTCAGTCGTCACCAGTACATCTCTCCCTCCCTCCCTGTAGCTTCTTTCTCCTTGGACGTCCTTCTTGCTTTTGCTCCCATTTTCTCTGTGTAATTCTATTATTATGTCGTTATTTGATCAGAATTGAATTCCATGGTGGCTCTGTGGTGGATTCTTTCATTCGTTTTTATGCTTCGCTCTTTGATCACAGTGTTGTTGTGGCCTCGAGGTGTGTTGTTGTCGTAGCTCTATTAATTCCGTTTCGAGGAAATACAGATGCTGGGCTAGCGTCAACAACTCTACGGGTGGAGGATCGAGTGTGTGTTGTCGTGGCTTGCATTGCATAGCACGGCCGGCGATCACATGCGATTCGAGACTGTTTCTCGCAAGCAAACATGACTCGTGCCGGTACCACGGTAGCATAGCACACCATACTGATGAAGTGCAAGGCATTCACGCCAGGAATGAATGAACGAGGATGCACCGAGTAGTAATAAAATTGGAGCAGTTGGCAGCCACTTATTTACTCCCATGGAAGTCCATGGAGCCTTGACAGGTGCGGCGATGGATGGTACGAGAGTGTATGACCTGTGAGAGCTGTTCTTTACCCATTGAAATTATTATCTCTCGCGGCCCCGTGATTTCTCTCACGTGATGGGGCCTAGTAATCGCTGCCCGCCTCCGCTCTGCACCATCCGTCTTCCTCTGCAACTGCAAATCTGCAGGAGCAATTGCAAGTTCTGCAGCTACTCTACTGCCGTTACTCCATCAGAGTTTTATTACTACTCGAGATCCGATGAGTGTGCCTGCCTCGGTGAGCCTACGACTGCGATCTACCGTTGGGGCCAGTGCTCCTTCAACTTTCTTTTAAATTACCGCGACCGCGACCCCATGAACTGATGATGGGATCATGCAGAGACTGCTTCATAGTCACTCATCGGTCACCTGCTCCGATGATCGGATCGGAGGTCGCAGCTCGTCCACATTCTTCTCATCCCCAATGATCTGATTCCTGCTTGCTCGCGTAATTTCGTGCCAAGAGACAAGTACCAGATTACCAATTTGATGTCGCAAGGTAGTAGTCGAAAGAAGTTCACGACCAAAAGAAAATCACTACTGTACGTACTAACTAGGGCGTCTCAACATCACTGCGCTTCTCAGCGAAGAGAAAAAATGATCTCACAAAATTACGGATTATTCAAGTGCCTCAAGTCAAACGTCCTCAAAACCTACTACTGGGTACGTAGTATTCAGTATAGTAGCTCCTAGGTTCCTCAACTTTACACTTTAATCGCATTCACATTGGGGGTTGACCAACCTACTTGGCCATGCCGCACAGCACCGTGGCGGCCTGGCGGGCGAAGTAGGTGAGGATGATGTCGGCGCCGGCGCGCCGCAGGCACATGAGTGACTCCATCATCACCTTCTCCTCGTCGACCATGTTCAGGGCACCGCCAGCCTTGATCATCGAGTACTCGCCAGACACCTGAAACATCATCAATTCATCATTGTTTGGTTTGGTTCACACCTCATGCATGCAGGATAGTACTCCGTGTTTACATTCAGAATCATAGAAACTCAACGACTGCCTATGTTTTCCGCGTATTCGTCATATTTTTAAGACAAGATAAATCCCACCCGCCCTGCTTCAACTAAATATACTACTGTAACAACCAAAATATGTAGGGAAATGTAACATGACAAATATTTGGCGACGTTAAAATGAGTTCAGCGATGCTAGCTAGCAAGGGATAGTTCTTTTTTTTTTACAAACCAAGGGAAAGTTATTGACACCTTTATAAAGTACTAAATGGCAGAATGTAAGATCGAAACCAATGAGGGCATGAACTATGGGGGCAGTAGTGTTCGGTCGCTCCATGAGTAAAGGTTCCATGAAAAATCATGAAGCAGCAGTTTGGAGAAAAATCTTCCAACGCAACGGATCTGAGGCCACCACCTTTCCGGGTCCCATCTCCAGAGCTGAGGCATGCATTGTGTTCTGCCAATTTCTTCTCTCTCCAACCTTTCTCAGCCAAGGAACCCGCCTCCTCTGCAGGAGACTCTGACGGACTGCGAAGCCACCGTTCTGACAGTCCGAACCTACGTGGCCTGCGGGGCAGCTAGCTGGGGCGACGCATTGGGCATGCTCCAAGTGTTTTCTTTTCACCTCGCTTAGGCACCGCTTACACGTGCGCTTAGCGCTTTAATCTTTCAGAAAAGGGAAAAGCAGAGGCAAAACGCTCAATCAACGCCTAGCTCTTGATAGAACCTGAGACATCATAAATTCATCATTGTCTTTTTTTTGGTTCAGAGCTCGGGCATGCAGGATCCGTGTTCAGGTTCGGAATCATAACCTCAACAACTGCCTTATGTTTTCCGTGTACTCGTGATATTTTTAAGACAAGATAAATCCCACCCCGCTTCAACTAAATATACTACTGTAACAACAAAAATATGTGGGGAGATGTAACATGACAAATATTTGGCGACTAGTTCAGTGATGCTAGCTAGCAAGGAAAAGTTATTGACACCTTACAATAATTTACTAAAGGGAAGAATGTAACTATAGATCAAAGTCTTAAGCATTTTATTTTCAGCAATCATGGGTGCGTGTGTATATTGGCAATTTTCTTTTCAGCAATCATGGGGGCGTGTGTATATTGGCAATTTTCTTTTCAGCAATCATGGGTTCGTGTGTATATTGGCAAAAACATATCTGCTCCGCGGTCCAGAAAATAGGCGGATATAGTCAAGTATAGCAAACCCATAGGGAGATAGTAGTATTTCAGCAGCGTAATGTTCAAAACAACTATCAACTGATGGAGTTCTAATATCAGGGAAACTAAAGATGAAGTAACATACTCCCTCCGTCTCAAAATAAGTGTCATTGAGATGGATGTATCTAGATGCATTTTAGTGCTAGATACATCCATTTCAATCTATTTCACCGAAGCTTACTTTCAGCCGGAGGGATTATATGACTCAATCTGGTATTAACAGAAGTGGTGATAAGTGTTCTTCTGGGGCATGAAATGTGAATTATGACATACAGTTACAGTGCCAATGCTAAAATGATTCCGTTGATGATTGCATATTATATACTATTCCCTCCGTATCAAAATGTAAGATGTTTTAACGTTTTCTAGACTACACGTATTTAGACATGTTTTAGTGTAAGATGTATATGAATCTACACACTAAAACACGTCTAGATACGTGCATCCTAGAAAACGCTAAAACATCTTATATTTTGATACGGAGGTAGTGGTAATCAGGTCACACCTGGTTTATTGTGCAATCCCAGCTACAATGGCAGAAAAGTGCAACTAACAGCAGCGTGGACAATCCAATGTACTAACCTGGTATGCAGCAATTGGCAGAGCAGAATTATCCCGAAGAAGTCGGATGATATCCAAGTACGGCAATCCAGGTTTCACCTGTCAAATAGGAACCGTCATTATAGAGCAGCATACATTAGAGTTATCTTGTTTATATGACGCTGCATTAAAGCAAGATAATTACTAGAAGAATATCAGCGCCTTCTGCCTCATCTGCTGCAGTTTCTAGAAGGGCTTCTCTGTAGTTAGCTGGGTTCATTTGATAGCTTAAGAACGAAAAAGGAGAAAATATTTAGATAATAACCAACTAATTGTACACTAGATGCAAATAAAAAAGGGAGCTTCAGTGTCAGCAACATACGTCTTCTTGTCTCCAAATCGTGGATTTGAATCTAAAGCTTCTCGGAATGGACCATAAAATGAACTGGCATACCTGCATAAACATATATTACAGATGGATCATTAAAAAGGAAAATGTTAAGCAAGCATAGGATAACAGAAATACTACGATGGCATGACATAGATAATTACTTTGCAGTATAAGACATAATGGAGACATCATTAAAACCCTCAGCATCTAAAGCAGAACGGATTGCTCCAACACGACCATCCATCATGTCACTAGGGCTGACTACATCAGCACCGGCGCGCGCCTATTTAGTTCAAGAAACGATTTTATGTCACTGAACATTTGCGTACTCAATCATCAAAAACAAAACAGAGTATCAAGGGAAAAGATGGACCTGTGAAACAGCCTGTTTGCACAACTGATAAACTGTTTCATCATTCAAAATTACTCCTGTTGAGATGGAGAAAACTCACAGTTAGGAGGAGACAAGTTTGTAGTACAAAATTCCCTTTATGAAAATATCTCACTCCATGAAATATCTGGACCAACAATAGAATTGAAAATTGCTCTTGGCATAATTCAAAATTCAAAACACGAGCATAATCATCGAACATCCAAACTCATACCGCCAGTAGTAGTTCGATTACTCACAACAAGGGATACAGAAAGCTATGCGAGCCAGCCAATTCCTGGTTTTGGCACCAAAAAAATGAATCCTCCCAATTGTGGCTAATTCTAAATTATGTGGGAAGTATCCAATGAGATTGTTGCATAAAAACACATTTTGTGCAGCATCTCTGGAGGAAAATGACGAAATTGAAGTTTCATTGCCAAGTGGCACAGACTTATGAATGACTGAGTTGTTGACTAATGACTATCTACATTCTACACAGTAGCATCAGGCTCCCAGCTTGTAGCGAAGTGGCAGCTATCGATAATTGCCGATGACTACAGTTTGGTACTTTTTATAGAAAATCAAAGCATGAGATGCGGTGATGTATTAAAACCAGGAGTTTGACAGATTCTAAACAATAGCATTATCAAGCTCAGGGCCAATACCAAGCTTGATGCTACCAATAATCATCTAGAACTAGAATAATAGTTGAATTGATGTATGCCTGTATCCATTATGGTGCCAGTTTTAGAAGCTCCAACGAGAACATGTATGGAAATGTCTTGAAACTCACAGATTGGTTAAACCATTTTTGAAGTAGCTAGCATATTTCTTACGTTATTAGCAATTCATCATGCAAGAATATCACATATCATGTAAATCTAATTCTAAGGAGTGAAAGATCAAAATGTGCCCATTTTTCTTACCATCTTCCCTCACAATGCCATCATGACCATCAGATGAATAGGGGTCCAAAGCAACATCCGTGTAGACAATCTAAATCCGCCATATGATTATAAGCAAAGATATTAGTAACATTGATGCAACCCACTATCAACAATGGACGAGGAACGCAAACTTACAATATCAGGGAACTTATCCTTGAGCAAGCGAATTGTCCGTGGAACCAAACCATTATCATTGTATGCCTCATCTCCTGTAGGAGTCTGGAGGAACAAACAGGACAAGTCATTTTCGAGGCACAGTTACTAGTTGTGACTATATATTCATCAAATACCTTCAATGCATCAGGAACTTTTGGAAAGAGCACAAAGCTGTTAACACCAACATCACGTGCCTTGTATACCTGCATATAAAAGTGGTTGTGTGGATAATAGTACAACAAGTCTGACTACCGATTGCAGACTAAGACTATTGGTCCAAACGACAGGAAAATAGACACATACTTAGGAGCTCCAATAAATTCATCGAACATACATGACCTCCAACAAATGCATGAAACGTACATGACAAATCCAATTCTGATCTTCGGAAAATAGCCAATTCCCAATACTCTCAATACCTCATCAAGAAGCCCATGCTGCCATCCAAGCCGAAAGCACCCTGGCATAGCGCCAATTGGAGTATCCTCTTCCCCTGCAAATCATCACCCATAAAGAGAATCTTGAAATATCTAATCTCAAATTGCCCACCACTCAAGCCAGTAGATTTCAAGACAACCTTCATGGATAAACAATGGGAGCACCAAATTAGCAGGCGATATGGTTGTCTCCTGGAATGCAGCCCTCAGAGCCGGCGATCTGCGGTTGCGACGAGGGCGCTTTGCCATGTCCTGAGCACACACACATCGAACAGGTCAACGATTCAGTTTCTTGCAATTGCAGTATTGCACTGTAAACCATTAGCGACACTGCAGCATCAAAATTGGAGCTTACAAGAGGCCTGATCTGCGGGGTTCCTTCGGGGGTCTTCGGTCTAACGAAGGGCGCGGGGGCCGGGAATTTCCCAGCGACGGCGTCGGCCTCGCACTCCTCGATGGTCCTCCCTGACGGCGCCCTGACCTCCTGCTCGCTGCTGACCCTGACGGCCGCGGAACGAAGCCTCCGCCCGGCTCGCGGGACGGCGGAGCAGCTGCCGAAGGCCGCGGGGGCGTGGCAGTTGGTCGCTTTGAGCATCTGGACCTTGGCCGGGGAGAAGGAGACGGTGGAAGCCATGGCCTACCTGTAATT
Source organism: Alopecurus myosuroides (assembly GCA_028641055.1). Taxonomy (NCBI): domain Eukaryota; kingdom Viridiplantae; phylum Streptophyta; class Magnoliopsida; order Poales; family Poaceae; genus Alopecurus; species Alopecurus myosuroides. The sequence goes on along the minus strand of CM054057.1, from coordinate 634,469,799 downwards.
CGGTTAAAAATTTAGGTGCGGACTCTAAAGAACTGGTAAAGGATGGATCTTGATGACTGGTGCAAGAGGCGGGCGGCTGGATTGAGCTGTGTCTGGATTGGGATTGGTCATTGGAAAGAGATTGCGGAGTGAATTTAGCTTGACGGGTTCAAGGCACGTTCAAATCTTCGAGACTAGGAGGACGGAGGACAGGAGGGAGACGTACCCGAAGGATGGATGATGGGGAAGAAGATGAGGCGAAGACGATGTGGCCTCAATCCTCTCCGATGGCGACGCCCACCTACTACTAACCGGCGCTTCTCTGTCTCTGTCCTGCTTCCCGTGCATATATACCGAGGAAATCGCACGCGACGCCGTTTAAATTGACACGACACGAGCTGCCTAGAACGCCTTAGACTCCATTTTCGGAGGATTGGATCCTATAGCAATTTTTTTCTATATTAGACGTTTGATTTATAGGTTTAGATCTTTTTTTTTTCTTCTAAAACGTCGTTTATGCTATACTCCATATGAAATTTAGCATTCACTTCAACCACTTTTTACAATATTACTTTGATTTTCAGACGCTCTCTAGTTCAAATTCCTGATTTACTAATAATATTATAATATTAAGTGGGCATACCACTCCAATCATGTGTTTAACTGTTTTTCTTGTTCCTATATTGTGAAATTTTTGTGAAGCGAAGAACCCTAAAAATTGCCCCTCCGTGGTGTGTATGGTTTGGTCGTCAACACGCTATCGTGCTCGTGTCGCCGGTATATAACTCCAATGTGTTAGGATGGCAAGAGAAGGCATACCAAGAGGCTCATTGGAGCCCATGGTAAACTTGTTAATGGTCATACTAAAGGAGTAGATGGTTTAGATCTGGAAATAGTTCTCGATAGGCTTGTTGAGAAACTCAGCATCTTTGGTTGATCCTACGACGAAATACAGTGAGGTGTGATTGATATGTTAGATGAATGTGAACAAAATTAGACGATGACAATAACCATGATGTGGCCTCTGTGGTGCTTAGCCTCCAAGATAATGTTGTTGGTGTTCACATTCTACTGTGCACGGCTAAGATCTCGCATCTATGAAACACAAATGGTTGTAGATCTGAGTTGAGGTCACCTTTATGCCAGAGAACTCAAAGACCAGCTTGGCATCATTATAGAGGTGCACCTCATTGAATCCCTTGTCAGTTATTACCTCGAAGAAGATAAGATCTCACATCTTGTTCGGAACGAATGTGGACAATAAAGGATGCCACTTATGTTGGAAGTACCCTAGTATTAAAACCAAATTTTAATATATGGTTCCCAATCATTCTCTAATTCAGTGAGAACTTTCCCATCTTGTAGAGGTCTTTTAATTTCCTTCAAGCACAAATCATCCATTTTCTTCACAATTTTATCTAGTTTATCATTTATAGTTCTCATACAAACATCCTCCATCAAGAAAATTACTAATCCATTTATAGCATTAAGAGCTTTCAAGTCCTCATATTCTAAAAAGTTCTCCTACAATCAGGTCTAAAGCATGCTTGCACCGACCAAAGAGACCAAGACAAAATCATCTAAGCAATATATTCAAGGCTAGCACTAGTAGAGAAGTGCCTTTCTATGGAACAGATTCTGTGGCGCATGGCTTCTTGGTGCGCCACAGAAATATATTTTTGTGGCGCACGGGTGGGCATGCGCCACAGAAAAGAGGCATTCTGTGGCGCACGGGACCATGGTGCGCCAGAGAAAAGGGGAATTCTGTGGCGCACTGGATAGGGGTGCGCCATAGAATTAAGCTGGGGGCCCACACCAATGATTGCCACACTCCTATTCTGTGGCGCATGGTGGTTAGTGCGCCACAGAAATATGACATTTCTGTGGCGCACCACTGCCACGTGCGCCACAGAATTCCCATCCCAAAAAATTCTGTCCACACGCACCAACTCCCCCCCCCCCACCCGGAACGCCTTTTCTAGTTTTTGACGGAAGAGTTGGCGGTCTAAAAAGCATCAAAAAATAAATCCCTTATAGATGCACGGAGAGTTTAAGGTCTACTTTTTTATCAAATTTTGAAATATGAATTTCGACTTTCTGAGCAAAAGTTCGTTAAAAAAAGTAAAATGGGCATAACTTTTGCATACGATGTCGAAAAAAAATGATCAAGATATCAAAAAAAAACTAGAGAGAAAAAGGAATCCAACCTCACTGCCTTCGGCTTGTGAACTTTTTTTAGAATCGCCAAATTCCAAAAGGAACAAAAGTTATGGCAGTTTTAAGATTTTGACTACTAGAAAAAAAAAAGAAAAAAAAAATCTGTGGCGCACCCCTTCATTTGGTGCGCCACAGAATTGTGGAGGCAGGATTCGAAATCCTGCCTCCTCCCCTCCTCTTCTTCCTCTTCTATCCTCCTTCCCTCCTCTTCTTCCCTTCTCCCCTCCACTTCTCCTCCACTTCTCCTTCACCTACTACTCCACCTCTCCTCCTCCTCCACCACCACCACCACCACCACCTCTCCTCCTCCTCCACCACCACCACCCCCTCCTCCACCACACCACCACCACCTCCGCGAGCTCCTCCTCCTCCTCCTCCACCACCACCACCACCCCTCCGGTGAGCTCCTCCTCCTCCTCCACCACCACCACCTCTCCTCCTCCTCCTCCTCCTCCACCACCACCACCCCTCCGGTGAGCTCCTCCTCCTCCTCCACCACCACCTCTCCTCCTCCTCCTTCTCCTCCTCCACCACCACCTCTCCTCCTCCTCCACCACCACCACCTCCGGCGAGCTTCTCCTTCTCCTCCCCCACCAACTCCGGTGACCCCCATCCTCCACACACCAACTCCGGCGAGCATCTGACGAAATCCGGCGAAATTTCAAAATTTCGAAAAATTCCCGCGGCCAGATCTGGCCGCCTTTTTTTTGAAATTCAAAAAAAAATTCTGTGGCGCACCCCCCTTGGTGCGCCACAGAATTGACATTTCTGTGGCGCACGGCCACGGTGCGCCACAGAAAAATATTCTATGGCGTGAATTCTGTGGCGCACCCCTCTGGCCCCTATGTGCGCCACAGAATCTCAATTTGGTGCGCCAGAGATAGGCCTTTTTCTACTAGTGTAGCACATGTTGTATTTTTTTACGAGCAATAGAAATTCTTTTCCAAGCATATGTCAAATTCTCCACACCTCTTTGTTTGAAAGTAACAAAAGGAATAGAGCTAGACATACTAACAAGACAAAGATAAAAGCGAACTAACAAAACAAGTAAAAAACTAGAAACTAGGGAACTAATTCTTTTGGATTTTTTATATAAGATAAACAGAGCTAAATAAAAGTTAACTAAGTAAGAATAAAACAAAAGAGAGAAAGTGGAAGTGTGCAACTCCCCTAGCTGAAAGCTTGAAGTCTTTGGCAACGGCGCCAAAAATATTTGGTGTTGTTTGGTGATCACACACCCGTTGAGACCCAAGAGGAAGATATGATATAGTACAACAGTAAATTTCCCCCAGATAGGAACCAAGGTTATCAATCCAGTAGGACTTCAAAGTCTCCTAGTAGGTTGCTTGTTGTCTGGTGCTTCAACAAGCATGGACCTGCACACAAACACAAATCCTCTCTTGCTCCCAACTTTCCGACAAGGTTGTCAATCTTCCCGTATTATTGAAAACTAGAGAATTGATTGTATGGAATGGTTGGAGAATATTAAATGAAAACATGATAGAGAGAAAATGATGATGAAATCAAGTAAACCAGGTTGTAATCAATGAGGAAAATAGGATAGGGGGCCATAGTGTCACTAGTGGTCTCTCTCCTAAGAACAATAGACATGTTGGGTGAACAAATTACAGTTGGGCAATTGACAAATCATGAGCATATAACAATACAATTATGACGAAATATAGTTCACGAGTTCTAACATTATAGTCATTACGTCAAGATAAATAGACATCCATCCGACAACATCTATTACTAAAAGTCCACCTTGAGACAGAAATCCATCAAATCTCGTTGGTATTAAGTTGAAGGAACGAAGTGATTGCTTGTGTGCAACAGACAAATTCCGTAAGAACAATACATAATGTAAGCAATAATTCTCATCCGTAGACAAGATCACCGATGTTTTCTACCTAGTGGCAACAGTACATCCTCCACCTTACACATTTCTGTCACTCGAGCGCGGATGCAAAGGAGGCATGAACCCACTATCTAGCATAGAAACTTTGTCTTGGAGTTGCATACAATAACTTGGCCAAGGAAATCATATACACTGGAGAGAAATGCAAGACAATATTAAAACTCTCTAAAGATATAAGTGAAGCACTCAAAAAGACATGGACAAAGTAGTCATAATTTCATGGTTTATCGGATCCCAGCAAACACAACATGTAGCAATTACATAACATTGATCTTGATCATGTAGGGAAGCTCACAAGATCTAAACATGGTGGCACAAGGGGAGAGAACACCATCTAGCTACTGCTATAGACCCATAGTCCCGAGATGAACTACTCACGCATCTGTCCAGATGCAATCATGGCGATGTAGAGGCCTCCGATGACAATCCCCCTCTCTGGCAGAGTGTCGGGGCAGGAGAGGCCTCCGATGACAACCCCCCTCTCTAGCAGGGTGCCGGGGCAGGACTCCAGAAGCCCTAGATTGTACTTTTAAGGTGACGGTGCCTCCATATGTTTTTCGAGGAAAATTTATTTGTGCCCGACGTTTTTAGGGTTAAAGGCAAATTATAGGCGAAGAGGCGACTTGAGGTGCGCTTGGCACCCCTCTGGCGGCCCCAGGGCTCCCCTCCGCCTCTCCTTTGTACTCCATCTTTGTTCCGGGAAAAAAATAATCTCCATAATTTTTTAGGACATTTGGCAAATCTTTTCTTCAGAGCTTTTCTGAAACATTAAAACAACAGAAAAAAAAACAGAAACTGGCTCTAGGAATCTTGTTAATAGGTTAGTCCATGAAATCATCCTGAAAACTAAGTAAAACATGTAAGAACATAAAGAAAACAAGCATGGATTGTCCAAAGTTATAGATACGTTTGAGACGTATCATGGCTGAATTGCTGCTAAGGCTTATAGGTGTTCTTTGGCTCCCCTTGTGTTGAATAAATAAATTGGGTTACACTTACCCTCAAAGTCTGTTGTGATAACCTACACTTGTGGGTTATCATTGGAGACAAAACCCTACAGAAGATTAATTCTTTGATTTAGTAACCCATTTGAGAATGGGTCCCTTGGCCTTAGTAACAAGGTCCTTAGGCACATAGATAGAAAACCATCTATACGCATAACCATCACGAGGCCCAACGTATCTAGCATAAACATCCCCTTCCATTCTCTTACAAAGCACATATGTCGGATATATACCTCTTAGGGGTATATCCGGCATTGTCCTAAAGAGACGGATTACCAGGGTGGCCTGATTGGTAATGGATCATAGTCCATTAGGCGGCCCAGTAAGATGACGCGCAGAAGCCAGATTCTAGAAGAAACCGGACCACGGCCCACGTGGTGCGGCTTGGAGTAGAAGGCGGATTCTTGCCTTCCAAGTTAGAACTTACCGTAGTCTTCTAGGTTTCCTTTCTGTAAGCCCTAACCCGGCTATTTGTATAAGGCCCGACGGGAGAGAAGAGAGAGAACAGAGAATTAGCTAGAAGCCAACTCGCCGAGAACTTGATCCTTGTTGAGTTAGCAACCCAAACTCACATTGTACTCTGTATACTTCAGGCTTCAGCCCTCATTTAGTGAGATTGCAGAAGTAGGAATGATGCCTAGTTGCGACGTACAGAACCTGGTTAAACTTTTGTGTCCCTGGTTGTCATACTACCACGTTCCCCCCACGTCTCTACCCGTAGGCTCATGGCACGCCAGTCTATGAACCCTACTACGATGTCTCGACAGTTGGCGCCCACCGTGGAGCCAGCAACGTTAGCCGTTATGTTTCGATCGGGGATACTCGGCGGAATCGGCAGTACCATAACTATCAGAAGCTTGGAATTCGACAACGACGTCGGGCGCTTCATCGACAACGGATCGTACATGCCAGCAAGGAATCATCTGGTAAGTGCATGCGTTTTACCGATTGGATCCGCAAACATCTTTATCGGATTAACTGCAGAAGAAATGGGATTCTGTGGTGGAAGTAGATTTATCCCACCCGCCCTATACCCCGTTGAAGAAAACTATGATGCCGGATTTTGCTCGGATCGCCAATATACTGCCCAAATTGTTGTCTCTTCGGAGATGCCTGCAAGGAGATCACACTTTATTGGTATGGTGCAAACCGAGATCGCCGAAAACACGGACGAAAACAATCCCGTGGAAAAGGCAGAAGAAAACAATCCCACAGCAGGGGTGGAAGACCCGACATCCGTTGATACAAGGATGAACTCGGAAACCGATTCCATGCTAGCCGCCATTGAGGCGAGATTGGAATCGGAACCCGGATTTGACCAACTCGATTCCGAAGACGAAGATGAAGATGCTTTCGAAAGAAAGGTCAAATCTTTTCAAGAGGGATTCCATGAAGTGCTTATGGCAAAACCGGCTGAAAACACGGATGCCGAAAGTCAGGAAGACCCTCAAACACCTCCTCAGATGAGGAAAGAGAGGACGGTGAAACCAGTCCGATTTAACCTGATGTCAAGGAATTGACAGAAGAGGAACCTGGTAAAAAACCTCCATCTTCCAAGAAAAGAAACAAGGCTGCCAAGAAACTCCAGTACAAACTCCGGAAGAAAAAACTGGTGGATCCCGCCAACGAAAACCTGGAAGTAGGAGGAGGAAGCGGAGTCAAATCTGCGGAGAAGAAAACGAAGGAAATCCCTGTTCCATTAATGTCATAACAGGACGAACGGGATTTACTTCAAACACCAGTGGGACCCCACGAACCCCCTGAAGTGCTGGAAGCCAGGAGACAAGATCTCCATAGGCATCAGCAACATCTATTCAGAACTCGGGAAAATCTCCTACAAACCCAGGCTGACATTAAGTTGAAGCAGGAAGAAATTGAGGAGTACGAGAGAAAGAATAGATATGGCATAAAACCTACACGGTTACCCGGAATCGTAAGACCGAAAGTATTGCAGCCGAAGGAACGGTTTCGAAACCCTCCTTGGCAAAAGAAAGTAAACGTCATCGATGACAGGGGCGAACCTATATACAAAACCGCAGCAGAAAACGCGGAAGCCGCATTCTCCATCCTCAATGATGATCTGTACTCCAACGACGAAAAACTCCAAGGGGTGTATTCTTTCTTAGGAAAAGCATTGCAACAACAGCAGCGAGGATAGGAAAGATCAGGGAAGTTGCATGACGACTCAGCCCTATGCAAAATAGCCACATGCGCCGCTGGAGCACCTGGACCTGGAGAACCTGGAGATTCAGGCAATTCAAAAGAGAAGAAAGGAGATCCGAAAAAGGACAAGAAAATTCCCGATAACAAGGATGCAGCGTCCAGAACAGGATCCCATCCGCCGAAAGGTGGAGTCAATCCCCGTGATCGGGAAGAATAGAACCGGAAGGACGGAAAAACAATGCCGCCTACGAGACACCCTGCTGAAAAAGCCGGAAGATACGATATTCCTCACAGGCGTGAGAAATCCCGTACTCCCCCTAGGAATAAGGAAAGGCCAAGGAGCAGAACTCCGCCTCATTCCAAAGGGCATGATAACGGACGAAACAGGGATAATCCCGGAAGAGCGCATTCGTGCAACAATGGGCCAGAAAGGAGCAGATCCCCTTCTGTCCATTCAGACGGTAGATATTCCGCACACGCCGATAAGGCGGAAAGAGATGATCTATACTTTGGACCTAAGTGTTTCACTGACAGGATCCGAAGAATAACTCTACATTCCGGCTTTGCCAAAGTTGGTCCAACATATCAAAAATATACCGGCGGTACAAACCCGGATACCTGGCTCTCAGACTATTATACAGCCGTCCAGATTAACAAAGGGACAGATTTAGAGGCGGTAAAATTCCTCCCCCTAATGTTAGAGATTGGATTAACGGGCTTCCGTCAAGAACCGTAGACAGCTGGGATGATATGGCTAGAGTTTTTACTCAGCACTTTCGGGGAACTTACAAACGCCCCAACAGCATCAACTAGCTAAACCGCTGCACCCAGTTTGAAGATGAGCCATACGTGGACTTTATCTCAAGATGGACTGCAATGAAGAACAACTGCTCTGGAGTAAGTGACGTACAAGCAATGCATGCTTTCGTCAATGTCTTAAAACCCGGTCTCGTACCGTTCATGGTTGGTTCAAAGAAGCACAAAGATCTCGGATCTATGCTTACAACCACAAATGAGCATGCAGCGGCCGAAGATGACATCAGAGCGAGAGGTGGAAGTATCGACGCTTTGGCCCAGGCCAAAAAGATGCCTCGTTCTGAGAAAAAAAGCTACCCCAGAAACACAGCCAAAGCCCAAAGAAGTTAACCTAGCCTTTGGAAAGGACAATGGAAGCAAATGGAAAGGAAGAAACACATAACCTATCTCCTACACAAAGGAAGAGTGGGAAAAGATTAAGTCAGAGAACTGTGTCCACCCTTCGCAATTTGGGAAACCCACCCATACTAACGCACAATGCCGGCTTAATAAGCATATGAAAGGCAGTGCAGGATCCGGGAACAAGGGGAAGAACTCCAAGAGGAAATTCTCCAAGCAAAAGCCAGAAGCTGAAAAATAAGTGAATCGGACACTGACGAAAAAATCCAGGAACAGTAGCGAAAAGGTGAACCAAAGTTCCCTAGAATCGATGGAGAATGCAATTTAACTTTCCTCGCAACTCTCTCGGCAAAGGTGGCAAAGAGGACACTTCGAGAAATAAACGCGGTTGTTCCACCAACCCCCAAATTCTTGAAGTACTCGAATACACCAATTACCTGGGATCAGTCTGATCATCTCGGAAATATCCCAGAACCCGGCACACAAGCTCTAATTGTAAGCCCTATTGTTCAAAACACTAGGCTAAAAAGAGTGCTGATGGATGGAGGATCCAACATTAATATAATGTACCTGGATACACTGAAGCATCCGCGAATCTCCGAGACCCAGCTCAATCATAGCAACATACGTTTCCACGACATAGTTCCTGGCAGACAAGCACAATTACTAGGAGAAATTTCCCTAGATGTAACCTTTGGAGAAAAAGAGCACTTCCGACAGGAAAAAATCTCTTTCGAGGTCGTGCCGTTCGAGAGCGTATACCACGCAATTCTCGGACGTACAGCTTTCGCCAAATTCATGGCAAGATCATGCTATATCTATAACAAGCTGAAGATGCCAGGGCCAAAAGGAGGAGTAATCACCATTTCAGGAGACTTCAAATTGGCAAACGAGCTGGAAAAAGGAAACGCCCTTTGCGCAGAAAAAGTGATAGCAAAGGAGAAATTGAAAGAGCTGGCAAAAGAAGTATCGCCGAGAGAAATGCTGGCAGGAAAAGAAAGCCAGAAGCCCGCAAATAGCTTCAAAGCTTCTGAGAATACAAGGCAGGAAATCCTAGACCCCAAAGATCCAACAAAATTTGTCGTAGTGGGAACTAGGATGACTGACAAATAGGAAAGCGAGCTCATCAAGTTCCTCCGTGAGAACTAGGATATTTTTGCCTGGTGTCCTGCGGACATGCCAGGTGTACCCAGGGAGCTTGCTGAGCATCAACTCAAGGTGATTCCAGGATCTAAACCCATCAAACAAGGTCTTCGTCGATTTGACGGAAGAAGACGGAAGTTATTGGCAAGGAAATCATCCGGCTATTAGCAGCTGATTTTATCCGGGAAGTTATACATACTGAATGGTCTGCGAACCCAATATTAGTCCCGAAGAAAGATAGTATTGTTCTTAGGATGTGTATAGATTACACCGGCTTGAACAAGTTGTGTCCAAAAGATAGGTTCCCATTACCGCGAATCGATCAAATAATAGACGAAATGGGGTCCCTTGGCATTAGTAACAAGGTCCTTAGGCACATAGATAGAAAATCATCTATACGCATAACCATAAAGAGGCCCAACGTATCTAGCATAAACATCCCCTTCTATTCTCTTACAAAGCACATAGGATGGATTAAACTCTCCTGCAAAGTGGTGGTTAGGATTTTCCCTATTGGCGTTCCCTACCCCTACGTATTTCTTTGTACTGCCATCCTTCGTGTGCCATTCTTGCACAAAGTCTATCTTTTTGGACGGATTGGATTTCTTCTTGTTGTTTTTTGGATTAAATACAAGTCCTTGCTTTGTCAATCTCACCATTTGTTGATCAAGAATCTCATTGAGAGACTTCTTACTTTGACTGGATGTGAGGCACTCCTTCTCAAGTTTTTATTTCAACTTCTTATTATTATCTTCAAGGAGAGATGCTTGTGTATCCAAAGAGTTATAGGTACAAGAAATATTATCAACATTAATTGGAGCACTTGGGGAACCAAGAAACTTATCATGAGGAGATCAAAATTGATCATACTTCTCTTCAAGTTTTGTGAGTTCATTCTTGTGAAGCTTGTGAGCACTCTCAATATGCTCAAGGTCCTTGGTCAGAGAAGCATGAGAAAACTCAAGTTTCTTTTTAGAGGAATCAAGAACGTGAGAAATTTCAAGTGCCATATTTATTGAGTCCAAGTATTTAGCTTTATCAAGTTCATAAATTTCTATTTGTTGAGAGACATTGAAAGAGTTATGCTTTTCGTTGGTGAGCTCTTTTTTAATAAGATTGAATCTCCGCCTCCCATCCTCAATGTGGATTTCAAGTTCCTCGATGGTATCATTTCGTGAAGAGATAGAATCCATCAAGTACTCAAACTGAGCTCGAGGCTCACGATGTAAATAATTCATAAATGTAAGCAATTTAATCATGATGGCATTTCCATCCTCATCAACATTATCATCTTTCTCGATAGAAGGAATAGATGAAGTAGTAATGAAGAAGGGATGTTTGGAAATGGAAATTCCCTTTGCTCCCTTTGTCATTAGGCATTTGTGAGAGGTCTTCAAGGTGGATGAGTAGTCTTTGGTGCAGTCATATGTGAAGAGTGAGTTGGGTTTGTCAAGATCCAAACCAGCAACTACTACTACACAAGCCTCCTCCTCCTCTTCATTATCGGAGATGTACACGGTGCACACGAAAGCCTTATTGTCCCTTCTCTTGTTCTTGTTGACACTTTTTCTCTTGTTGATGGGATTGGGCAATATCTTCTTATTTGCATCTTTTTCATACTTTGGTTTGTCTCCTTTCTTCTCTTAGGGACAGTTTTCCAAGAAGTGTTCCGGTTGATCACAATTGTAGAAGTATCTTCTCACATACTTGGAGAAGTTTCCACCTTTCCTCATGAAAGATTTTCCCCACTTCTTGGTGAAGAAGGCAAGATCCAAATCTAGTTCACTTGTTGATGTCATATCTTCTTTTTGATCATCCTCAACAACCTTCTCATCTTCTTCATCCACATGAATACCCTTGGCCTTCAAGGCAAGGTTTGGAGTCTTCATAGCCTGGACCATTTCTCTTGTTTGGATTGCTTTCTCAACCATGTTGTCATGGACAATTAAGTAAGCGATGAAATCACTAGTAGAAAAAAGCCTTTCTGTGGCGCACCAAATTGAGATTCTGTGGCGCACCTATGGGCCAGAGGGGTGCGCCACAGAATTCACGCCATAGAATATTTTTCTGTGGCGCACCGAGGCCGTGCGCCACAGAAATGTCAATTCTGTGGCGCACCTCAGCCGTGCGCCACAAAAATTTGCAATTCTGTGGCGCACCAAGGGGGGGTGCGCCACAGATTTTTTTTTTGAATTTAAAAAAAAAAGGCGGCCAGATCTAGCCGCGGGAATTTTTCGAAATTTCAAAATTTCGCCGGATTTCGTCGGATGCTCGCCGGAGTTGGTGTGTGGAGGATGGGGGTCACCGGAGTTTGTGGGAAGGAGAAGGAGAAGCTCGCCGGAGGTGGTGGTGGTGGTGTGGAGGAGGAGGAGGAGGAGAGGTGGTGGTGGAGGAGGAGAAGGAGGAGGAGGAGAGGTGGTGGTGGAGGAGGAGGAGGAGCTCACCGGAGGGGTGGTGGTGGTGTGGTGGAGGAGGAGGAGGAGGAGCTCACCGGAGGGGTGGTGGTGGTGGTGGTGGTGGAGGAGGAGGAGGAGGAGGAGGAAGAGCTCGCCGGAGGAGCTCGCCGGAGGTGGTGGTGGTGGAGGATGAGGGGTGGTGGTGGTGGAGGAGGAGAAGAGGTGGTGGTAGAGGAGGAGGAGGAGGAGAGGTGGAGTAGTAGGTGGAGGAGAGGAGAGAAGTGGAGAGGTAGAAGATGACAAGTGGAGGAGAAGTGGAGGGAGAAGGGAAGAAGAGGAGGGAAGGAGGGTAGAAGAGGAAGAAGAGGAGGGAAGGAGGGGACGAAATACTGCCTCCACAATTCTGTGGCGCACCAAATGAAGGGGTGCGCCACAGAATTTTTTTTTCTTTTTTTTTATTTTCTCGTCAAAATCTTAAAACTGCCATAACTTTTGTTCCTTTTGGAATTTGGCGATTCTAAAAAAAGCTCACAGGCCCATTTTACATCTTGGAGGTTGGATTCCTTTTTCTCTCTAGTTTTTTTTGATATCTTGATCATTTTTTTTCGACATCGTATGCAAAAGTTATGCCCATTTTACTTTTTTTAACGAACTTTTGCTCAAAAAGTCGAAATTCATATTTCAAAATTTGATAAAAAAGTAGACCTTAAACTCTCCGTGCATCTATAAGGGATTTATTTTTTGATGCTTTTTAGACCGCCAACTCTTCCGTCAAAAACTAGAAAAGGCGTTCCCGGGGGGGGGGGGTGGAGTTGGTGCGTGTGGACATAATTTTTTGGGTCGGGAATTCTGTGGCGCACGTGGCAGTGGTGCGCCACAGAAATGTCATATTTCTGTGGTGCACTAACCACCATGCGCCACAGAATAGGAGTGTGGTAATCATTGGTGTGGGCCCCCAGCTTATTTCTGTGGCGCACCCCTATCCAGTGCGCCACAGAGTTCCTCTTTTCTGTGGCGCACCATGGTCCCGTGCGCCATAGAATGCCTCTTTTCTGTGGCGCATGCCCACCCGTGCGCCACAAAAATATATTTCTGTGGCGCACCAAGGAGCCATGCGCCACAGAATCTGTTCCATAGAAAGGCACTTCTCTACTAGTGAATCATCCAGAGTCATGGAGTTTTGAGTATCCATGAATTTCATGTTGGGATCCAATTGCTTGAAGTCGGGGACGTTAATGTCAATTATCTTACATTTGATGAACTCATCATTCGGATCAAAACCATCATTGTATTTATCACAACCAATCCCTTGAATCGTCAAACGAATGGAATCAAGTATTGAGTAGGAACTTTGGAGTGAATCTCCATCATGAAGGATGAGCATCCCCATTTCTCTATTGGCATTTTCATAGTTGGTTCTTTGAATGAGAGAGGTTCCTTCTTGGAGAATGATGATTCTATCCCAAAGCTCCTTAGCGGATTCAATGCGGCGGACTTGGTCGTAGAGATACCTTGGGAGAGTAGTGTGAATCTTGCTATGTGTCGTGAAATTGAGTTGGCGTGGGATGCACTAAGACGTGATCACACGCTCGTTGGGATACCCCAAGTGGAGGGTATGATGCACTCTAGCGGAAATTACCCTCAATTGTGGAACCAGGGTTTATCGACCAGTAGGACTTCAAAGTCTTGGAGAAGGTTGCTTCTTGTCTCACGCGTCCACAAGCATGGAACCTGCACACAACACATCATTAACATTAAAAGTAAATTTTCCTTGATTGCAATCAATAACAGCCCCTGCAGTATTAAGAAAAGGTCTTCCAAGAATAATAGACATATTATCATCTTCAGGCATTTCCAACACAACAAAGCCAGTTAATATCAGACAATTATTAGCAACTTGAACAAGAACATCCTCACATATACCCACAGGAATAGCAGTGGATTTATCAGCCATTTGCAAAGATAGAAACTATCTCTTGTCCCCGACTATCCGAGAAGGTTGTCAGTCTTCTCGCCTTGCTGAGAACTTGAGAATTAAACGTATAGAATTATGAAAGGTAATAAAAGTAAAAACTGTACAAAAAGGAAACAATGATGAAAGTGCTTTAAAGAAGGTTGCAATAATGAGGAAAATAGGATCGGGGGACATAGTTTCACTAGTTGTGTCTCTCCAAAGAAAACAAACATGTTGGGTGAACAAATTATAGCTGGGCAATTGACAAATCATGAACGTATAACAATATTATTACGAAGAGATATAGTTCACGGGTTGTAACATTGTAGGCATTATGTTGAGGCATATGGACCGCTATCCAGCATGCATCCATATAAAAAGTCCACTTCAAGAAAGCTATCCAGCAAATCCATCTGGTATTAAGTCAACAACGAAGTGATTGCTTTGTGTGCAAGATACAAATGCATTAAGAACAATACGTAATGTAAGAAGTGGTTCAGCACCGCTATTTTCTCCCTAGTGGAAACAACCCGTCACGATTCTATCACTCGAGCACAGATGTAAGGGAGACATGAACCCACTATTTAGCATATAAACCCTTTCTTGGAGGTGAAAACAACTACATGGCCAAGGTAATAATAAACAGCGGAGAGCATTGTAAGACAATATTAAAAATCTCTACAAATATAAGTGAATCATCTCATATTGACATGAACAAAATAATCATAATCTCATGGTTCATCGGATCCCAGCAAACACAACATGCACAATTACATAACGGTTGTCTCGATCAAGTGAGGCAGCTTATGAGGCTCTAAACATGGAGGCATAACAGAGAGAACAAACAACTAGCTACTGATATGGATCCGTAGTCCCGAGATGAACTACTCACGCACTTGTCCGGAGGCGATCATGGCGATGTAGAGGCATCCAATGACGATTTCCCCCTCCGACAGGGTGCCGGAACAGGGCTGCAGAAGCCCTAGATTGGACTTTTGAGGTGACGGCGCCTCTCTGTATGTTTCGTGGAAAATAACTCCGTCCCCGAAGATTTTAGGGTTTGGGGAAATTTAAAGGCGAAGAGGCGACGAGAAGCGGTGGCTGGGGCGCCTAGGGGCCCACCAGGCGCGACCTAGGGTGGGCCGCGCCTGGCATCACCCTAGGGTCCACCTGGCTCCCCTCCGGCTCTCCTTTGGACTCTGTATTCGTTCCGGGTAAAAAACAATCTCCGTAAATTTTTAGCCCTTTCTGAGAATATTTCTTTAAGTACTTTCTGAAATAGAAAAATAGCAGAAAACAACAAATGGCATGGGGCATTTCGTTAGTAGGATAGTCTATGAAAACATCCGGAAAACAAAGTAAAACATGTGAAAACATGTAGAAAACATGAAGGTACTGGATAGAAAACAAGCATGGAGCATCAAAAAAAATTAGATACGTTTGCAACATATCAGTATCGGCAAGCTTAACTCATGCTCGTCCTCTAGTACGTAAGTGATAAAAAAAATTTTTACGGTGACATGAAGCCAACACAATCTTGATCCACATTATGTAAAAGTATTGTAAGCTTAGATCAAAGCACAACACTTTAACAAAGGCATGCTAAATATTATTTGAACTAATGTAAACTGAGCAACTATGTTGCCAATGGATAATAATGCATTGAAAGTGATACGTTTGTTTCAATCATAAATAAAAATATAATAAAGTGGTATCCAACTTGTCCTTCGTGTGATAGCAAAACATAAATGCAAGGACACCTTAAAAGTTCAAATGGTGACTAGATACAGATAATTTGAGAGCAAGCAATACCATAATCATGAATCAATCAATAATAAATTTTGGGACTGTGCACATTATACTCAGAATGACAACTATGCTCACTTAACCGGTGCATAAAGTAAGAAGATGAAGACTCGACATAAAAGTAAAAGAAAGGCCCTACGTAGAGGGAAGCAGGGATTACTCATGTGCTAAAGCTTTTTATTTAATAAAACAGAGGTATTGAAAATATAATTTTTGAGAGAGGTGTATGTCTATGTCAATGAATGCTACCAAATGACTTATCATCTTTTCATTTTTAATGGCTTCAAGAGCGGCTCCCATAGGAGAATCATTGCATTCTTCTTTCTCATTTGTTTGCACAAACTAAGTTCATGATTTCTCAAATCCATAGTGTGAGTATATTTAATGTTATTGTTGTAGCTTATATTTTGTGGGTTGGGCACCCAAATACCTTCTCTTTTTTGCAATATTAGGGACTAGAACATTATTCATGCTAGTCAAGTGTGAAGCTACCAAACATGAAGAAATTATAAAGCATTTAATACTTCCTCATGAGTTAAAACAGGAACACAAAACATGCTTAATAATTTTGAAGGTTTAAAGGTAGCACACAAGAAATTTACTTGGAGTGGTGGTGAAATACCACATATAGGTAGGTATGGTGGATACATTAGAAAACTTTGACTTTTGGGAGTTGGATGCACGAGTAGAGATCATACTCACTACAAGGTGAAGGCTAGCAAGAGATTGGGAGAGACCAACTAAGAGAGCAATAACAACATAATCATGCATAGCGACAAAACATTACTATCCAAAGCATGAAGTGATACTACAAGTAAAAACAATGATCATCAAGGCTAAAGGTGACTGGTTTATAGTCATAAAATGGTTTGAGCATGCTCCAAGTTAATCCATACGAATCATTCAAAGGAGAATACCACAATACCATGCTTCAAAATGAGGAAGCAACACATGATTTAATTTCAATGGCACATTAAGCACTCTCGGCTATTTGAGAATAGCCATGATACATCATATACTAATAAGCACACAATTAAAATAACATCTAACATGCCATGCCAAAGTCTAAGCCAAAGTCAACGCAAGCTTCCTATTGCACCACTATAAGCATGAAATAAATTACTCTTCCCCAATACCAATCAACTTATCTGAAACAACTCTCAAACCAAATAATCATCAAAGACTAGAGAGATAGTAATATATAAATAATGCAAACCAAAAATCCTTGAACAAAATTTGAGGGAAAAACAAGAGCTAAACGCATTACTAGCAAAAATCGAATACTCACAGAACAATAAGAGTGAAAACTAGAGTGTTCGAGACAATGAAAATGGAGCGTGTCTCTCTCCAAACTAAAATATGCTAGGATCCAACCATTTATTACAGAAAGAAAACAAACAAAACTTAAATCAAAATAAAATGATGCTCCAAGAATAACACATATCGTGTGAAGTAATAAAAATTTACTTTTTTTTGAAAGAAACCTGATATTGTTTGTTGATGAAGAAGATGATGCCTTGGGCATCCCCAAGCTTTGACGCTTGTACTTCCTGGATATGTCTTGGGGTGACATGGGCATCCCCAAGCTTAAGATTTTGTCCATCCTTCATCTTCTCATACCATCCTTCTCTCCCTACACTTGAAAACTTCCTCCACCTAAAACTTCTCAAAATCTTCATTAGCAACGTTTGTGCATAAAAATAATAAATCCACTTGGTTCAGTTTCAACACAAGTATGAAATTCCATTTAAAACATTAGCTACCGTCAAAACTTATTTTAAGGCTCCCCCACCCCAAAAGAAACACAAAAGAAAGATTAAGAGGCACATGCAAATATTGGCAGAAATATGTCAAAACAGAACAACAGGTATAGATGAATTTTTTCGATAACCTTCTGTTGAAAAAAAAACAAAAAGTGCAAAACTAATGAAAGTTAGATAACATCTCGGGGCAGGTGCCCGGAAAATATAAAAAAATCATCGTGTTCTGGCTGAGAGAACCGAGGTTTTTTATGAAGCGCAAAAATCTTGACAGAAAAATAGCAAGTTTCCCAAATCACACTACCTCTCTATTAGAGGTTACTCTTGGCACAAAAAAGAAACAAAAAGGATAAGGAGCGGTTGTTACAGAGGTAAGAACTTCGAAGACTCAATGGAAACAAAAGAAACTGAAATAAAACAAAGGGGAAAAAAGTGGATTTCCTCCCACAAGCGCTTTTTTTAAGGCCTTTTAGCTAGGAATGAAAAACGAATCAAGTATTATAAGTATATCCATCATCAAGAACACTTCCATTTTCAACCAGAGCATCTTTAACACGTTTAGGAAAGTTAAAATTTCCTCTAATGGGAGCATAAAGATTTATGTAACCATGCCTAACATTTATAAAACATCCCACAATTTTCAAAAGAGATCTCCCTAAAACTATGTTCTCTTGCTTTTCTTTATCCATAATCATGAAATCTATAGAGATAGTACCATTAGAATGTTGGTGATAGTATGGGCGATACTATAAAGCTTTGATTATCGATACTAATTTTAATCTAAGGTTCCCAATAATTATCCAATTAGGTAAGTACATGCCCCTCTTGTAGAGGTCTTTCTATGTCATTTAATTTTAGCTTACCAATCATGTCTAGAATTTTATAAAGTTCATCATGTATGACATTTTCATTATTTTCCATAAAGAGACTAGCTAAGCAATTTATAGCATTAAGAGCTTTAATGTCCTCACATTCTAGGATTTTTCCTTCACACGAAGCCCAGAAGGATCCTCCACAAGGACCAAGTAGACGATCACCACGAAGGACGCAAACAAGGTGTCTCGAAGGACACCACCACGGAAAAGCTAAGTATTCTTGTACAAAGAGCACCCAGAAGTAGAGTAAAATATAGGAGTACAATAAGCAACAAAGTGCATAATTTATCCTTACAAGACATTTAAAAATAGTTCACAGGGAAGGCTCGTAGATACGAAGGGATGCTAAGCAGAAGGACCTTCGGTTCCAGCGCCAGGAGTCAGGGCCTCGTCGACAGGAGGGGTCGGCTTGAAGGCCTTCACAAAAGCAGCAACGATGTCCTTCACAAGGGCAGAGAGAGGCAGCATGATCAAAGGGAACCTTGCTCGCCAGAGTGCTCAACTTGAAGCCTGGCTAGACCATCAAGAGCTTGGAGAACAAGAGTGTCGCGGCCTCCGATAGGAGCTGGCGGCACTCCGCATCGAGCATCACGTCCACACTCTGGGCGTCCTCCTGCAGCGAGTCCAACAGGCCGGTGAAGAAGTGAAGAGCATGTATGGCGTCGTACCTGGCGGAGGGGGGAGGAGGCAGCTCGAAGTCCACTCGTTCACCAGCCACCTGGGCTGACAGGACGGTGCGCTGGAATAACTCTTCAAGTTGACGTTGAAGCTCCAGTGCTGGCGCGGATAAACCCACAGGGCAAACAAGTCTGACTAGAACCCCGCGGACGCAGCGATGACATGCTCCCTAGCACTTCTCTCCTCGGCGAGCTGCGCGCGAAGCCGACCAAGCTCAGGCGAGAGCCTATCGACCTCCAAGGGTAGTGCTCGCTCGTCCGTGTCCTCCACAGGCGGTTGTTTGCCAACCAGGCCTGCCTCGAGCTCTTTGCGGCACGCTTTGCACCCCGCATGGATCCCTTGCTCCACTTGTTGTCGTTGTCTCTCTTATTCCTCTTTCAGTTCACTCTCCAGCTTCTCGAGGCGCTCGCGCTCCTCACTCACCTCACCCACAAGGCGGGTGATCTCCGCCTCAAGTTTCTTGACGTCCTCCTCGAGGCTATGGATATTGTCCTCCTTGAGGGAGACGACGGATTCGCGGGAAGAGACGTCCGCCTCGCGGCGCACCAGAGCCTCCTCGTGTAGGACGAGGGCCTTCTCTCGCTCCGCGCCACCAAGGTTCCACTCGTCCACCACCGACCGGTGCTCCTTCTGCTCCAAACGGAGCCGCGCCTGCAGATCCCGGGCGGCATCCAACATGCACTTGGCCTCCTCGCGAAGCGCCTCCGCCTCGCGAGTGGAGGCATCGCACTTGCGTGTGGTCTCGCTGAGCTTCTGACGGCACACCGCCCTCGGTGCGTTCTCCCTCTCGCGGAAGGTGAACATCACCTGGCGGAAGGTTCTCTAGGCGCTCGCTCTCCTTGTTGAGGAGGTGGGAGTGCGACCTCGCCCTGACCTGGAGCGCCTCCACGACGTCCTTAGCAATATCGAGCAGGGGGCCCTCTGAGTAGAGCTCGTGGGGAGCACCGGAGCGGATGCGGGCAGACCAACGATCCTCCACCATCAAGTCACGGAAGAAGTCGTCAGGAAGGAACAAGAATCCGACCCCTCGGGAGGGGTGTCCTGGAGCCACTTCTCTACCGTGTCGTTGAAGTCCTAATGTGACGCGCCCTGGAAGCGGATGGAGGAAGAGCTCAACACTCCCCTCGCCAATGAGAAAGAAAGCCCCGCGCCCGCTACTCGATCGGTGGCGGCGACTTTTCCTTCTCCAACACCCTCTGATACGTCATAAACGTATCCTTAATTTCTGATGTTCCATGTTGTTTTCTTATTGTTTCCCACATTTTGTTGTACACTTTATGTCATTTTTATCGATTTTCCGGACTAACCTATTGACAAGATGCCACAGAGCCAGTTCCCTGTTTTTTTGCTGTTTTTAGTTTCATAAAGGTTGTTCTGGAAATATTTTTAAAATTGGAAAACTCCAAGCCCGGAAGTCTAAGAATTCCCGAAGGTTCCATGGAGTCCCGAAGGGACCCGGAGGGGGGCCTCAGGGGGCCCACACCATAGGGCGGCGCCCCCCTTGTCCGCGCCGGGGGGTGGTGTGGGCCCCCAGGCCTCCACCGCCTTTAGCCTTTCGCCTATTTAATCCCCCCGAGACAGAAACCCTGGAGGATCCCACTTTTTCCCGAGAAACACATGTGGTCGCCGTCACCATCATCCCGAGATCGGGAGGGTTCTAGAACTCTCCCCGTCACCCTGCCGGAGGGGGAAATCATCACCGGAGGGGTCTACACCACCATGCCCTCCTCCGAAGTGATGTGTGAGTAGTTCATCCCTGGACTACGGTTCCATAGCAGTAGCTAGATGGGTGTTCTCTCCACTTTTTACCTCATGTTTAGATCTTGTGAGCTTCCTATCATGATCAAGATCATCTTTATGTAATGCTACATGTTGGGTTTGCTGGGCTCAGATGAATGTTGAATGCTATGTATTCTGGTTATCAATATATCATGTTATGTTCATGCTTATGTTATTTATGATCTTGCATGCTCTCCGTTATTAGTAGATGGTCTGGCCAAGTAGACGCTAGTAACTCCAAGAGGGAGTATTTATGCTCGATAGTGGGTTCATGCCTCCTTTTCATCTGTGCTCGAGTGATAGAAGCGTGACAGATGGAGGATGTGTTGTTGCCATTAAGGAGAAAACAACAATGCTTTGTCTAAGGATGATGTTATTATTTACATTACACATTTTGCTTACTGCAATTATCTGTTGCTTGCAACTTAATACCCAATGTTTGTTCGGATGATATTCGGAGTGTGGATTTTTAGTCATAGATGTAGTTGGATAATGGTTTATGTATTTTTTTTGTAATGCCCGCATGAATCACATAGTATTCTTTATGTCTTGCATATGCACTACGGTGCAGCCTTCATTTATGTCAATTGCCCAGCTGTAATTTGTTCACCACACATGTTATTTATCTTTCACGGAGAGACACCACCAGTGAACTGTGGATCCCGGTCCTTTTTCCTCATACTGGTAAAACACCTACTGCTTTCATATTGTTCTCATACTGCTCTCATACTGCTTTCATAATGTTCTCATACTGCTCTCATACTGCTTTCATGCTGTTTTCCACACCATACGTTTAACCTCTTTGTGTTCAACAAAACCGGTGAGATCGACAACATCACTGCTTCATTGGGGCAAAGTGATTTGATTGTGTTGTGTAGGTTCCACGTTGCTTCTGAACCGGTAGTGTGCCCTGCCATCTAAGCTGCTTCAACCTTCTGAAGCTACTCCTTCCTCCTACTGGTCGATTAAACCTTGGTTTCTTACTGAGAGAAAACTGATGTTGTGCTCATCATACCTTCCTCTTGGGGTCTCCCAACCAGTGCAAGACATTAATCATCACCCTCCACGACATGGGTCGCCCCGACTGAACGAACAACGATGTCGCCTAGAGGGGGGGTGAATAGGCGATTAAAACTTTTCCGGTTAAGGCTTGCTAAATGCGGAAATAAATTAGGTGTTTAAATTAACAAGTACACAACCTAAATATTCTAGGGTTAACTAGGTGCACCAACAACTTATGCTAAGCAAGACAAGTAGCAAGGTGATAGCAAGATATATAAATTCAAGCACGAAGGCTATCACAATGTAAATTGCATAAGTAAAAAGCTCGGGTATAGAAATAACCGAGGCACACAGAGACGATGATGTATTCCCGAGTTCCTCCCACAAGGGGAGTACGTCTCATTGGAGGGGTGTGAGATCGCCACAAGAGGCCTACTCAACGCCACAAAGACCTCACGCTATTCTCCGATGAACCTCGCCACAAAGGCCTAGTCCACCTTCCACTATTGGCAACCTTCAATCGAGGCACGCATCCACAACTTAATTGGAGGCTCTCAATGTCACCACAATCTTGGGGCACACATCCACAACTCAATTGGAGGCTCCCAAGAACACCACGAAGTCGTCTAGGGTCCAAGACCCAAGAGTAACAAGCTCACAAACTTTTACTTCCACGAATCCTCGTGGAGAGAGCAAACCAATGCAACCTATGCAAATAGCAAGAACACAAGTGCTCAAATCCTTCACTCTCAAATTCCAACAAAGCAACACATGCTTATGGGGGAATACGAGAGGAAGAACAAAGGAGGAGAAACACCAAGAACTCCAAGATCAAGATCTACTAGGTTCCCCTCACTAAGAAGGAAGATGGATTGGTGGAAATGTAGATCTAGATCTCATCTCTCTTTTCCCTCAAAGATATGCAAGAATCATGGGAGGAAATGAGAGAAGGGCAAGCTTTCCAAGGTCAACAATGGAGGAGAGAGGGGGGGGGGAATCGTGCTTGGAAGACCCAGCTCTTTGGGGAAGAAAGGGGGCCTTTTTATAGGTCCCCACAAAAAAGAGCCGTTGCAGGAAAACTTACACCGGAGACTCCGTTCTATCTCCGGTAAGTCTCTGGTGTGAGTCCAGTGGGTGACACCAGACTCGCGAACACAAGCTCCTACACAGAAAACGATCCACACCGAAGACTCCGGCCTGAACCGGAGACCCCGGACACTCTCCGGACCCTATACAGTGGGTGACACCATTGGAGAAACCCCTAAGGGTGTTTTTGGTCCGGAGACTCCGGACTGAACACCAGAGATTTCGGTCCTAAGTCCGAAAATAGCAGAAACACCAAAACCAAAACGTTCATAACTTTTGCATCCGGACTCCGTTTTCGATGATCTTTGGCTCGTTGAGTTCGCAACAAAAAACTCTACAAGATAATGCAGAGAAAAATCACTTCCCAAAAATGGAAGTTAAAACCAAATGTAGAAAGTTTTAACCTCTCTAAAAGGACCAACCGGTAAAACCTCCATCACCGAAACGAACATAACTTTTGCGAATGAACTCCGAAAGAGGTGAATCCAATTGGGTTGGAAAGATAAAAGCAAGGAGTATCCAAAAAAATGAATGGAGAAGTTACCACACATGGAAGGTGTGGAAACATTCTCAAAGCTGAACCGGATATTTTCACCATCGAAAACGCAACAAGTTTTTCTTACCAAAACTGTTTTCAATAAATCTTGGCTTGTCATGCAGATCATGACAAGCACCAAAACCCAAAGGAGAAAAATGCAAAATAAGATCCAAGAAAGATGATATGCCAAGTATGCTTAGGTTTGAGATCTCCATAACAATTCGATCAAGTTACTCACTTGAGAGCCCCTCTTGATAGTACGACTATCTATCCTATAACCCGGTCTCCCAAAGACACGAGACCGGTAAAATAGAAAACCTATCAAGATTATACCTTTGCCTTGAGCATTCCACTTAAAATAGATGATGACGATCTTGACTCTCTCAAGTTGGATCTTCTTTCTTGATCGCGCTTGCTAGCACAAGCTCCGCTTGATGAAGACTTGCAAGTTGCTCCCCCATACACCATTATGGGAGAGACTAGCTCCCCCATACACCATCATGGGAGATACACTTCAAGGAAAATATTCACGAGGAAACAAAATCCAAATTGGCGGCAAGCATCAATCATAAGATTTCTTTGAGGTGCTTCACTTGAGCTTCCACGTCAAGCTTTACGACGAACACCGCTTGACGACAACATAGACCATGGCCTATATGAAATCTTCCTTTTGATGCATGCCCATGGAAAGATACCTAACCACACATAGAAATGCCACACACACATTATGGGTTAGTTCACAAAGCTATATGATCATACTCTTATCATACCACGAGATACATAATCCCACTTGGTACATCTTATAGCTTTGTGTGTTGATCACTTGCTTGATCAACCTTGTATCTTTTCTTCTCACTTCAAATGATGATGTCTTAAATATTTACATGAAATATCACTTAATACTTTTATTCAAGACACACTAGCAATATGCACAACTCAAATCATGACCATTCTTCATATAAATCCTTGAGTATAACAATGGCCATTACAGAAGCTAATAGAGTTCAACGCATGAACTCTATTATTTCCCATGGACAAGATCTACAAGGATAACTCAATGCAAACATTAGTCCATAAGGATTGTCATTAATTACCAAAACCACATATGGGGGCACCATGCGCTTTCAATCTCCCCCATTTTGGTAATTGATGACGATCCCTTTTTACGAGGGTTTATATGATGAATTAAGCAACCATGCAAAACAAAGAGCAAGGATGCAATTGTATGGAAGGAAAATGCTTAAGAACGAAACTAAATCATAAAACCACATTCCCTTAAACCCTCTAAACTTCTCCCCTATTGGCATCCTTTGCCGAAATGGGCAAAAAGATTAGAAGGCCAATATAATAAGAGCTCCCCCATAGTGTATGCATTCCTCATGATATGAGTGAAAACAAGTGCATATATCCAACTACGAATAGATGGAGGGAGATCAAACTATATTGAGGATCCAAATATTTACAAGCAAAATCAAATTGAAGGATACTTTCACAAAGAAGCAACCAACCAAAAGATCCGAAAAACCGATTGACCAAAATCAATATTATGATAAGATCAACCAAGTGTTCTAGAAAATCAAGAGGGAACTCCCCAAGGTACATGCACAATGTTAGATTTGAATTACTATATAATGTGCACAACATGGAATCATCACTCCCTTCTAGATAATTTTGAACACAAACAAGAGCAAGAGAATAGATTGGAAATGAAGCAAAGCAAATTGCAAACAAACAAAAGTTGAGGAATTAAGATCAAGAAGTGACAAATAAAGACTTACTCAACTGAAATAGATGGGTGTGACAAGGAAAAACATTTTTTAGGAGACTAATAGGATGATAAAATCATCAACATAGTCTTTCAATATATGAGACACATAGTGCATATCATGTCTTTCCCATACACACAAACCAACAAAGGATAAAACACATAGGTCCACAAGCTTATTAAGATGCAAAAGGAATACCAAATGAAAAGAAAAGCTTGTGCCTTTTAGGAACCACAAAAAAAATAAAGCAATAAGAGGTGGTCACTAAAGAAAAACAATATCAATTAAAGATGTAACTATTCTCGTGTGTATAAGTTTCTAAGTGGACATCAATCACAAAGATATATATCCACAAAGAAACATGCACATACAAAATAGGTACAAAGGTGAAGAACATGATATCCAAGAGAGGTTCATAAATATACCAATAAGATTTTTCTTGAAAGCAAAGCACTAAGCTTAGTTTTATCTTAAAGGGATATATATGAACAAGTCAACAAACTCATCAAAGCATCACAAATATCACAAGGGAAAAGTGATAGTTGAAATGCTTCGATAAAGGTAACGCAAATCACAAAAGATTCAAATGTTTTTTTTTTGAGAATTCATCAATATTGCATATGAGAGACTTCAAGTAGAAGTTGCTAGATTAATATAATTGGGATTGGTGAATCATGAAAATGAATATAACTATCCCCTTAATATGTAATCATCCTCGCTTACTCATAGTTGCAATAAAGATGCTTTTGATAAGACATTTGCAAGAACCAAATGAAATGCAACAAATGGAAATCGTTCCAAGATGCAACCTACGCAAGGTTGAAAGCTAGAAATGTATGCATGAGATAGATATTTGTTACCGATGACATTGGTGATGAAGAGGATGCAAGTTTGATAATCATCGTAGCTTGACTCCTATAATACCATGGTGAGAATACCTTCCTTATGAATGGATCAAGCAACCAATGTGTCTGCAATGTACCTAAAAACAAAATTCAAGTACAAAATGGTTCCCAAACTCATTGGGTCCAATGTAGTTAGAACAACTACAATACATAGGACAAACTTCACATAAATATGTGCATATTAATATGAATTAAAATTTCATGCACATCTTAGCCATTTAGGATTTTATGGGGTTTATCCTATATATTGGATCAAAGAAAGTAAGCATGTCAAAAGATATACAAAGTAAACATACATGCACAAAACTTTCAAGAACCAAACAAGATACAAATTGGACAAAGCACCAATTAAACCAAAAAAGGCACTCACACGAGTGAAAGGTAAGAGAATTGTCCAAATTATATCAAAAACAAGATCAACACATGATCGAGGAAACCAAATAGAGAAGATACAAAAAAAACATCAACGAAAAAACAAACCCTATACACTTTTCATGATGGCACACAAAGTACCAAGACGAAAAATGTTCGTCTTCCAAAGAGACAAGTCATTGTGATAAAATACCAATTTCAAGACGACAAGTGTTCAAACACATATAGGATAGTTCTTCCAATAATAGTGCATTAATTATGATATAGCATTTGAATACAAAATGCACATAATGGAATCATTACTCTCCATATATATTGTTTAGACATTAGTCAAACTCAAGAAAATCAATAAGATGCAATACCAATTAAAGAATTGTGTTCTACTCAAAGTAGGATAGCTTCCCCAAGAAATGCAACACAAAGAAGTATGACTTTGAATGAAAGTGCACACGAATGGGATCATTTCTTTTCCTAACTCAAGAAAGCATACAACAAATTTTGAGTAGAGCAAGGAAGACACAAAGGAGTTTGAACCAAACAAATCCTTGGCAAGAAACAAGGCAATTTTAGAGCAACAACCAAAGTAAATATGATCAATAAACTCACCACAAATTATTATAACTTGTCAAGGACAAGAGATGTATGGAGATATTTATCGGTGGTAGATTTGTTCACAATCATGTTCACAAAACATAAGCATGTGGTAAAAGATAGGAATAAAAAACATGCTTAGAAAGAGATTCTTGAAGGCTTCAAATAAAACCCGAAAATGCAAGGCAACAAGAAACTCTCTTACAAACAAGATACCAAATAAGAGAGACAAAAGATGTTTTAAGCAACTATGGAACTTGTTTGAGCAACATGCCACTTAGGAACAAGATAACTAGAATATCAACTCTAGGTGGCAATACCTCACATGTTCATTTTCTAGGCTTGTAATATGCACATAGCTTATTACTCCCCCATAATGTGATAATTCATTAAAATCAACATGAGGCAAAAATAAATCCAACTAGAGAAAGTTAATGGACATTTAGAAATTGAATTTATCATGATAATGACATACCACATAGAGACTAGATAATATTTATATATCAAAACTAAGTGGTATTCCTCATGTACACACATTTTAGGATAGTAAATTGCAAAGCATATTACTCCCCCAAAATGGGATAGTCCATTAATCTCCCAAAGAGCCAACTAAAATAAGCAAGAATGGCAATGAAGGCTCAACATAAAGCATACAAATACATGGAGTGCAAACCAACAAACTCATACTAGATTAACTAAGATGGGTAATTTGTAAGCACAACATATACAAACACATGCTAGAAACAAAACTAACATATGAAAGGGAGCATGCAACTTTCAATGAATATATGATTTAAATACAAGTTACCGCAAGGATGAACATTGGATATGAGAAATATATAATCCAAGTTACTTGGCTTGAGAAAAATATAATTGATGAAGATCCCTTAATTCTTCATGAGATAGCCAAGTCTCCAATGCCCTCCATAAACACCTATTGATCAAGTTTGAGCTTGTTGGTCCCCAACCAAGTTGGGTCCTAAGAGGTTAGTCACAATAGGTTTGGCAACCCAAATGGTTCTTTTCTTGACACCACTTTGAGTACCAACAAACTTGGCAAACACATTGCCCGCATTATCCTTCCGAATGGAATAAACATCATCAACAAGGATAGGGTTGGATAATGTACCATTAGTGCATGAAGAAGCAAAGTGTCCCTTCTCACGACAAAGGTAGCAACATCGACTCTTTTCTTTCTTCTCAATAGGCTTCTCAACAAGAGGAGCATTGGCTTGAGTCTTCTTAGGAGGTGGACGTTGTTCAACTCGTGGTTGAGCATGAGATTGAACAAGAGGCTGCTTCCCTAGTTGCTTCTCACTAAGAAGCTTCTTCTTCAAAGGGCAAGATCTAACATGGTGCCCTTCAAACTTGCACTTGAAGAAAATAATCTTGGCCGGATCTTTTACTTGCTCTTGGCCCTTCTTCTTGTCAATCTTGGACTTGTTCTTGATATTGGAGTTGAATCCAAGTCCAATCTTGTCATTGGGAAGTCTTCGCACTCTCAACATCTTATCAAGGGTGGAACTCCCTTCATGACTCTTTCCAAGTCTTTCTTCAAAGAAGTGACTTGGGCCTTGAGCTCTTTAATTTCCTCTACATGGTTAGAATCAACACAAGAGCTAGAGGAAGTATATGCTTCATTGTTAGAGCAACAAGTCAAGGAAAAAAATTCATCACAAGATGTAGAAACATTATGAGAGGATGAATTACTAATACTAGCACAAAGCAATATAGCATTACTAGAATATATTGTGCTAGTAACCACATGAGGCTTACAAGATGTTAACTTTGTAGTGATAGCCTCAAGAGCTAACTTTAGCTTGGTATGCGATGCTAGAAGATCCTCATGAGAGCTAGATAGCTTTTCATGAGTTTCTTCCAATTTCCCACACTTGCTAGTCATCAACTCAAGTTGAGCCCTTATCTCAACATTCTCCTTCAAAATAGATGCTTAACAAGATGTGGAGTTAGTAGAACAAGCAATATTAGAAATAGAAGAAGACAACTTGGCAAGCTCATTATTCAACCTAGATTTTTCCTCAATTAGATTAGCATTGCCAACAACAAATTCAACCTTTTCATTTTTAAGCACTTTGTATTTAGCATTAGTATGGTCACGTGCTTTAGTGAGATAGACTATTTGTTCATTATAGAGCTCCTAAATAGATTCAAGTTTATCCTCAAGAGTAACTCGGAGCTCATACTCTTCCTCAAGTGACATAGTGAGGGATGCCTTTTCATCGGCATCACTTCTTTCAATCTCTTCTTTCTTTTCAATGATTTTAGTGATATTAATAGCAAAAGCCAATATTTCACCCAAAGGAGTGATAGGTTTACTAACCAAATCACCCTTCTCCATTAAAGAGACCTCATCCTCAAACTCTCCACAAAATAAATCCTCATCCTCATTATCACAAGATGTAGTGGGTTCCAAAGGTGGAGATACCTTTGAATCCTTAGCCATAAGGCACACATGATAAATGGATAACGATGATGAAGATTGACTTGAAGCACCAATAAGGTCCATGTCTTGTTCCACCAAAATATGGGATTCCTCTACATAGTTTGCCACACAAGTACTAGAGGAAATGGAAGCATTGTTTTTATGAAAACACGACATAGGAAGCATATCATCATGAGATTTAGTTAAACAACTATTATATGATATGCAAGGACTATCAACACTAGCATGTATGGAACTTTGAGTGCTAGAAGATATTAAGTCCAAAGATAGATCATTGCAATGGGATAGAGATGAAGTATAGTAAATAGCAAATTCACTATCCACAATGCAATTTCTATCACCACTCACCATATCATTACCTTGTGACAAATCACATGTTGGTGGAGTAGAGAAATATGTGAAATCATCACAGTCGGAAGTGGATGGAGAACAATCATCCTCAATAATGTTGGACACATCATATATATCTTGAAGTTTTATCCATAACTCATGAGCGTTCCGATAAGGCATGATTGATTCAATAACTACATCACTCAAAACACACAAGAGACCATTAGATAGAAGAGTATCGAGATAAGAGTTTTCCTCATCCTCTAAAGATAAATCTTGAGAATCGTTTGGAGGAGGAAAATCCATATCTACAATTCTCCTTAGATACTTTGGACCCATGTTCGTAAGAAAATTAAGAATGCGAATTTTCCAAACATCATAATTTCTACCATAGAATATAAAAGCGGGATCGTGCTCTATTTCCCTAAACGACAGCGTACTCTCTAGGATGTAAAGCATAATAATGAGAGCCTAGGCTCTGATACCAATTGAACGGACAACGATGTCGCCTAGAGGGGGGGTGAATAGGCAGTTAAAACTTTTCCGGTTAATGCTTGCTAAATGCAGAAATAAACTAGGTGTTTAAATTAACAAGTACACAACCTAAATATTCTAGGGTTAACTAGGTTCACCAACAACTTATTCTAAGCAAGACAAGTAGCAAGGTGATAGCAAGATATATAACTTCAAGCACGAAGGCTATCACAATGTAAATTGCATAAGTAAAAAGCTCGGGTATAGAAATAACCGAGGCACACGGAGACGATGATGTATTCCCGAGTTCCTCCCACAAGGGGAGTACGTCTCGTTGGAGGGGTGTGAGCTTCCTACAAGAGGCCTACTCAACTCCACAAAGGCCTCACCCTATTCTCCGATGAACCCCGCCACAAAGGCCTACTCCACCTTCCACTATTGGCAACCTTCAATCGAGGCACGCATCCACAACTTAGTTGGAGGCTCTCGATGTCACCACAATCTTGGGGAACACATCCACAACTCAATTGAAGGCTCCCAAGAACACCACAAAGTCGTATAGGGTCCAAGACCCAAGAGTAACAAGCTCAAAAACTTTTACTTCCACGAATCCTCGTGGAGAGAGCAAACCGATGCAACCTATGCAACTGGCAAGAACACAAGTGATCAAATCCTTCACTCTAAAATTCCAACAAAGCCACAAATGCTTATGGTGGAATAAGAGAGGAAGAACAAAGGAGGAGAAACACCATGAACTCCAAGATCAAGATCTACTAGGTTTCCCTCACTAAGAAGGAAGATGAATTGGTGGAAATGTAGATATAGATCTCCTCTCTCTTTCCCCTGAAAGATATGCAAGAATAATGGGAGGAAATGAGAGAAGGGCAAGCTTTCCAAGGTCAACAATAAAGGAGAGAGAGGGGGGGAAATCGTTCTTGGAAGACCCGGCTCTTTGGGGAAGAAAGGGGGCCTTTTTATAGGTCCCCACGAAAAAGAGCCGTTGCAGGAAAACTTACACCGGAGACTCCGGTGTATCTCCGGTAAGTCTCCGGTGTGAGTCCAGTGGGTGACACCAGACTCGCAAACACAAGTTCCTACACAGAAAACGATCCACACCGGAGACGCCCGCATGAAGACCGGAGACTCCGGCCTGAACCGGAGACTCCGGACACTCTCCGAACCCTATACAGTGGGTGACACCATTGGAGCAACCCCTAGGGGTGTTTTTTGTCCGGAGACTCCGGACTGAACACCGGAGACTCCAGATAGCCGGAGATTCCGGACTGACGAAAACAGCAGAAACACCAAAACTAAAATGTTCATAACTTTTGCGTCCGGACTCCGTTTTCGATGATCTTTGGCTCGTTGAGTTTGAAACAAAAAAATCTACAAGATCATGCAGAGAAACATCACTGCCCAACAATGGAAATTAAAATCAAATGTAGAAAGTTTTAACCTCTCTAAAAGGAACAACCGGTAAAACCTCCATCACCCAAACGGACATAGCTTTTGCGAATGAACTCCGAAAGAGGTGAATCCAATTGGGTTGTAAAGCTAAAATCAAGGAGTATCCAAAAAATGAATGGAGAAGTTACCACACATGGAAGGTGTGGAAACATTCTCAAAGCTGAACCGGATATTTTCACTATCGAAAACGCAACAAGTTTTTCTTACCAAAACCGTTTTCGATAAACCTTGGCTTGTCATGAAGATCACGACAAGCACCAAAACCCAAAGGAGACAAGAAAAATAAGATCCAATAAAGATGATATGCCAAGTATACAAAGGTTTGAGCTCTCCATAACGACCCGATCAAGTTACTCACTTGAGAGCCCCTCTTGATAGTACGACTATCTATCCTATAACCCGGTCTCCCAAAGACACAAGACCGGTAAAATAGAAAACCTATCAAGATTATACCTTTGCCTTGAGAATTCCACTTAAAATAGATGATGACGATCTTGACTCTCTCAAGTTGGACCTTCTTTCTTGATCGCGCTTGCTAGCAAGATCCGCTTGATGAAGACTTGCAAGTTGCTCCCCCATACACCATTATGGGAGAGACTAGCTCCCCCATACACCATCATGGGAGATACCCTTCAAGGAAAATATTCACGAGGCCACAAAATCCAAATTGGTGGCAAGCATCAATCATAAGATTTCTTTGAGGTGCTTCACTTGAGCTTCCACGTCAAGCTTGACGACGAACACCGCTTGACGACAACATAGACCATGGGCTATATGCAATCTTCCTTTTGATGCATGCCCATGGAAAGATACCTAACCACACATAGAAATTCCACACACACATTATGGGTTAGTTCACAAAGCTATATGATCATACTCTTATCATACCACGAGATACACAATCCCACTTGGTACATCTTATAGCTTTGTGTGTTGATCACTTGCTTGATCAACCTTGTATCTTTTCTTCTCACTTCAAATGATGATGTCTTGAAGATTTACATGAAAGATCACTTAATCCTTTTATTCAAGACACACTAGCAATATGCACAACTCAAATCATGACCATTCTTCATATAAATCCTTGAATATAACAATGGCCATTACAGAAGCTAATAGAGTTCAACACATGAACTCTATTATTTCCCATGGACAAGATCTACAAGGATAATTCAATGCAAACATTAGTCCATAAGGATTATCATTAATTACCAAAACCACATATGGGGGCACCATGCGCTTTCACCGACCACATCGCTCGGGGGCTGGCCCCGAGCCAGCAGCGCCAGGGGTTGCTATCGGAGGCGACGCCGGACGGGCCACAGAACCGCCCTCGGTCAGGACATCCGGCTCGGGCCGCGAGGCATCGTTAACATAAGAGTCACCGGGCGGCACCACCATCCCCGATGTGCCTACCAATGGAGGTACGACGGGGTTCACAAGCTCGTTGGTCGCCGGGGATCGCGGAGGGACCCACCTTTCCTCGGGAGCAGTGGGGCGGACCGCCCCCTCTAACGATTGGGGGCTGGGCGTCTGTGACACCCTCGTCCTATTCGGGGATCTACGAAATGAACGAAGTTATCACCGAGGCCACTTGAAGAACAAAAGACTGATAGGACAAGAGACTTACTCCTCCCGGTACTCCCAAGCTCGGGGAACGCGTTTCCCACCGCGGGGACGTGTCACGACGGTCCTTGTCACCAAGGAGCACCCCGCGCCTGCGTCGACCCTTGCGGGGCGCGGCTTCTCCATGTTCTCTATCGCGCTAGGAGCCGCCGGACGCGCGGGAGGTGGGGAAGGGGTGCTCAAGTTCACCAATGACTCGCTGCCCGCTTCCCGTACCTAGGGGATGTGATCTCCTCGAGGGGGCGCTTCTTCGACACACGCCCGAGAGCTGGGTCCGATGGGGCGGAGACCTCGTCTCAGCTGGCTCCACATCACTCTCGTCGAGGGGGGCACGTGAGGAAGGAATTCTCCCTACGGGATGTCTCTCCCTCGGCCAGGAGTCCCCACCGATCGAAGCGGGGCATGGCTTCGACCGCTGCGGCGCGCTCTGTTTCTTCAAGGTTGTAAAGGGGAACTACGGAAGGTGGAAGAGGCGGCACGACGTCCTTGCCGAGAAGGGTCTGGATCATACCCTCGAGCTCCCTGCCCTCGAGAAGGATGTTGTTGAGCCTCATTGAAAGTACACTATGGTCAACTAGAGGGGGGATGTGAATAAGTGACCTACAAATTTTAATCCTTTTTCACTTTTAGATGGGCTTTAGCAAGTAAACAACTTGGTTATATAGATGTGCAACTAGGTAGACACCCTCTGTGATCAGAAACAAGTATCCAACGGAAGTAATATGCAAGGCACACGATAACCACAAGTGTAAACATGGAGACAAGGATATGTTTCCCGTAGTTCCTTCCTAAAATAAGTACGTCTATGTTGGATAGGTGGGGAGCCACCTAGGCGCTCTTCAATAGCACGGTTGTGCATACCTTGTTCTCCTTGAGCTTCCCCGGTGAGGGAGATTCTCGTTTCCACTATGAGGTCGACTTGAAGGCGTTGACCACCTTTACAAGTGGTTGAGGCTACTCCACAAGTGAGATGGGGGCTCTCAACAATCTGAAGCTTCTTTCTACAAGGTGGAATCTACAAGCACTAGGGTTTCTCTAGGATGACAAGGCAACCAAGAGATTTACAAGATCCCAAGAGGTATAGTAAGGGAAAACGATTTATGTCTTGGTAGAAGTGTAGATCTAGGCCTCCTCCATCAGATTCTTGAAGGGCATCGAGTTTGGTTGGAGGAGGAGGGAAATCTAGGAGTTTTGAGCTCTTGAACAATGGAGGAGAGAGAGGAATGGACGAACCAACTGTCCAAAGGAAGAAGACAACTATTTATAGCCTCCTCCTAAATCTGACCGTTGCTACCCTCCAGGGGTGGAATATTCCGGTATTAGTACCGGAAATTTCCGAGGTAGTTGGGCCGGAAATTTGAAAACTCCGGGAGGCGGATTATTGAATAATCTGATGGCCGGAATATTCCGGCCAAATTTCCGCCCCCATATCTACGAGCCGGCAGAAGCGACTCGTCCGAAATTCTGCTAAGGACCAGAGGCCGGAAATTTGCCGCGGAAATTTTTGGCCAAATTTCTGCCCCTGCATCTGTGAGCGGTCAGTTGGATGCCAGGACTTCACCATCTGGAGCAATGAGGAGGCCGGAATATTCCGGTGCTGAGGCCGGAATTTCCGCCCTATATCCACCGGAATTTCCGGGCTAGTACTCTGAATAATCCGGCTGCAGATATTTGCACAACTCAGAAACTCCTTTGTGAATCTTCTCGAAGATAATGATGTTGATCAAGATTGATATAATGAGGCCAGCTGTGAACACTTAAACCACAAGGTTACTAGTTGTTATAATCAAAAAATTATTAGAGGAGACATGAGCTTTCAATCTCCCCCTTTTTGGTGAGTGATGACAACACGGGTTTTTGCATAGTGATAATCTAACAATGCGATAGGAATTAAGACACAATAGATAAGCATAGCTAGGGGACATGCCTCCAAATAATATAAGTTCACGAATAGGAATCCAGGAATAAACGGTCACGAATAAAATGAAGTCGAAAAACACATGAGAGATAAAAAAAAGCAGCCCACCCTAGTAAATCCCCGCGATCTCTAGATCTTCTCCCCCTTTGACATCAGGATACCAAAAAGAGAGAAGGATGCACTATGTCCCAAGGAACAAGATCTAGTCCATGGCACCATCATCCTCGGGGTCCTCCTCGGAGCCTTCCTCCTCACTAGCAGCCTCCACATCTTGATCATCAGGAACATCAAGATCCCAGTCCACACCACGGTTGTTCCAGTTGCGGTAAGGAATCTGAGCACGAAGAGTGGAACATTGGGCATGTTTAGAGCCGTCATGATGGAGTGCTGGTTCTCCAGAATGGAGCGAAGCTCGAGATGGGCATTGTAGTTCTCCGTGTGGATGCAGACATTCATGCATAGCACTTTCTCAATGGCACGGACAACCCAGGAGCGCTTCTTGGTACCTGGCGGAGCCTGTCTCATACGAGGATCACGGTGGCCATGACCAGTAGCACCAACATCATGTGCAACTTGCTGAGTGTGGGCACTCTTCTAGTATAGTTTCACATCCAACTCAAGATCTGCACGAAGATCAGCAGGATACCTGGATTTGATGAGCTTCATGATGTACGGTGCATAAGGTGGAACCTTGCGGTGGAAGAGAGAAAAGTGGATCTCATGAAAGATAAAGTCCATCACATCAATCTTGTGGCGCTCAGTATCCTCAAGATCACCCTCTGTGAAAGTCAGAAAGGCATGGTGCATGAGGTTCACCAAACCTCCACGGATCTCATCATTGTTGCTAGCGCTAAGGGCAATGGTCTCCCGGAACATACGCAGAAGGATGTCATAGATAGCATATAGACCCTTGGCGGAACCCACAATACCTCGAGGACCATACAACTCAAACAACTTGTTCTTTTCATACTCCACGCCGTGGATGTGCATGCAAGCACCCTGAGGAACATTGAGGCCAGCAAAAGGATACCCAAGCTCAGAAGAAAAATCATGGAATGTGGTTGTGAGAAAGTGAGGACCAGACATCCATGTCATCCCAATCTCCTCAGCATCATCGATAACCAAGGTAGCAAAGAACTTTTGAATGAAAGTGGTGTTGTAGGAGCACTAGGTCCCCATGAGAGGGTGCAAACCAAGAAGCTAAGAAAGATTAACAGAGTAGCTGAAATAGGTAGGGTTGGCAGTCATGTGTGCAAAGTTGATGTACTTCATAGGCCATACAGGCTTCCTCATAACTGTGTATACCTGTCTGTACAGAGTCTCCTGCTCCACATGCCAGAAACAGGAATCGATAGTGGGGTCCTGAGGGCCCTCAGTGTACCATGCCTTGGTGCGCCAGGATTTGAACTTAGCTACGGACATGGTGGCCAGGTTGAGAAAGGTCTTGCCCTGTTGCTTGTTGGCACGACGAGCAGCCGTGTCGGTGTTGCACTGACGCTCATACTCACGTTGTTCCTCCTGCTGACACTGACAAAACACGGTCTCATCAACAAACACCCCATCTTCATTCTGGTGGAAGTTGCGCCACCGCTTGCGAGAGCTAGTAGCCTTGGGCCTAGAGCTTAAACCATCTGCGAGAAAAGCGAAAGCAAGCGCAAAGAAAAGAAAAACAACATAAAAAATGGGACTCATATCTTGTGGAGTGGAATAAAAAGATCTCTGTAAAAGATTCAGAGCAGGCCGAAAATTCCGGTCCTGGCTGAAATTTCCGGGGGCCGGAAATTTTCGGCCCTGGAAAAATTGCATTAGGGTTGCGAATCCAGGCCTGCAAAGAATCTAGAACTAGATAGGGGTGCACGAGATGGTACTATGGTGAAATACTAGAAGAAAATCGTGGATTGAGATCGAACCCTAAGAATGTGAGAGATCAAATCAACCGGAAACCCTAGAGCACGGAGAGAAAACTTGGCACATACCGGGAACCATGGGATTGGCACGGATGCGTAGTCTCTTGATCTGCAAAGAGTAGCCGGAAGACAAAGAAGGGAGGCGACAGAGCCTCCCAGGGAGCTCTGTGGCGGCGGCTGCAGTTGGGGAGAAGAGAGGAGGCGATGGGAGGGGAAAAGAGCTGAGAGAGCCCCTCCCTTCGCCTATTTATAGGCTCCAACTTCTTACCCCGGAATATTCCGGTGTGTAGGCCAGAAATTTTTTGGGGCCGGGGATTTGGCCGGAAATTCTGCCCCAAAAATACGGTGTGCCTTCTGTGAGGGGGGCACATCGTATCGGAGACAAATTTCTAGGCAAATCTTGAACACCGGAATTTTCTGGGCTCAGGACACGGAATATTCCGGCCCCCGGATATTTGGCCCGGAAAATTTTGCCCAAATTTCCGATGTGCCTTCTAAGAGCGGGCACATAGGAAATGGGGGAATTTTCAGGACAAGTATCAGGTGGCCGGAAATTTCTGGGCCCTAAGCCGGAATTTCCGGGTTCCCCACACACAGAGTTGTGTCAAACAAGGAACAAGACATGAGCCACCAAAAACGAGAAAAACAAAAAGACGGCAATGGAAACGAAAACACAAAACAAGAAAAGAGCAAAAGAGACAATCAACACATCGAAGATGAAAAATGTTGGTGGCGGGAGCCACCGTGTTTGAGTATATGCCAAGGAGCCACGAAGATATATCTTGGGCCCAAAAGCATGACTCATGTTGAAGCACAATAAGTCACAAAATGACTAGATATGCATGAAGTTTTGATTGATTTGTGCATGATAGGAGGAGTGATGGTTCATGAGTTGAATTACGCTCCCCCTATGTCCATGCCTACATCTAAACCTAGATATCATGTGTAGTGAAGGTATCTATGCTAGGTTTCAAGTAAAGTTAGACGCATCAATGACATTTAATTCATTCCTCTAACCCCGAAACCTTGGTTCATCAAGGGCCTTCATGAAGATATCCGCAAGTTGATCCTTGGTCGGCACATAAGAGAGATCAATATCTCCCTTCTCAACATGATCCCGAATGAAATGATGCTGAATCTCAATGTGCTTCGTCTTGGAGTGAAGAACGAGATTGTAGGCGATCTTGATGGCACTCTAATTGTCACACAAGAGGGGGACCTTGTCAAAGTCGATACCATAATCCCGCAAAGTTTGCCGCATCCATAACAATTGAGCACATCAACTTGCCACGGAGATGTACTCGGCCTCTGTGGTTGAGAGAGCGATGCAATTTTGCTTCTTGGAAGACCAACATACCAAACAGTGACCAAGAAATTGGCAACCCCCGGATGTAGACTTCCTATCCGTCTTCTCTACCGCATAATCCGCATCTGAGTACCCGGTGAGCTGAAAGCTTGAACCCTTGGGATACCAAAGACCAAAGTTTGGGGGTATGAAAAAAATAGCAAAAGATACGTTTAACCGCTTCAAAATGACTTTGCCTCGGAGAGGCTTGAAACCTTGTACATTTACCTACACTATATATAATATCGGGTCTAGACGCACAAAGGTAGAGCAAAGAGCCAATCATGGAGCGGTATACCTTTTGATCTACCTCTTTACCGTCTGGGTCGGGTTTCAAGTCAAGAGTCGTTGACATGGGGGTTTTCATAGGCTTGGCGTCATGCATGTTGAATTGTTTGAACATATATTGTGTATACTTGGCTTGCTTGATGAAAGTTCCTTCGGGGTGTTGCTTGATATCAAAGCCAAGAAAATACTCCAACTCGCCCATCATAGACATCTCGAATTTATCTGTCATAAGCTTGCAAAACTCATAATTGAATTTGGTGTTAGTAGAACCAAATATGATATCATTCACATAGATTTGGCATATGAACAAGTCACCTCCAACCTTTTTGGTGAAAAGGGTGTGATCGATTAAACCAACATTGAACCCACTATCCACTAGAAACTCTTTAAGGTGCTCGTACCATGCACATGGAGCTTGTTTAAGTCCATAGAGCGCCTTATCGAGTTTGTAGACATAATCGGGGTGGTTGGGATACTCGAAACCCGGAGGTTGCTTGACATATACCAACTCATTAATAGGACCATTTAGGAAAGCACTTTTAACATCCATTTGTTGTAGTTTGAAATTATGATGAGAAGCATAGGCAAGCAAGATACGAATAGATTCAAGACGAGCTACGGGAGAAATTTTTTCACCGAAATTGACACCTCCGACTTGAGAAAAGCCTTGAGCCACCAATATCACCTTGTTGCGAATGACGATGCCATCGTTATCTTGCTTGTTCTTGAATACCCATTTGGTGCCGATGACATTCTTGCAATACTTGGGTCTTGGCACTATCTTCCACACTTTATTGCGCTCGAAGTTGTTGAGCTCATCATGCATAGCTTCAAGCCAATATTGATCTTCAAGCGCTTCATAGACCTTCTAGGGCTCAATGTGAGAGACGAAAGCATGTGCCTTGCTAAAACCCGCCAATTGCCTACCCTTCCACAAAGTTGTCCAAGAATCACGTCCTCCCTGTGACCGGCACGCACAAGATTTTCTAGCCTTCTCTTTGCCCTACGCGCTAGCATCTCCTCCAAAGTCTCCTTGGGTATGGATTGAGCATCACCTTCATCATCGGATTCATGTCCATCTTTCCCTTGATCTTGTTCACCAACGGGAGATGGATCTCTTATGTGTTGGGCTCTATCACCAACATGAGTGTCTTGTCCTTGTCCTTCATTGTGATCTTGGCCTTGATTATAAGCTTGGCCTTGATTGTTAGCTTGGCCTTGATCGATAGAATGATCTTGATAATTAGCTTGGCCTTGATTTGTAGCTTGAGGGCTTGGTGCATATTGTTGGATATCTTGTGTATCAATGGGTGTAGTCAATGGCTCCACTTGAGTAGAGCATAGTCCTTCTCCCTCCGTCATCCGGTAGCCCTCAATGGGGATTATTTCACCAATCCCCATTCTTCTTATGACGATGGGAGGAATTGCATCTCCTACAACACCATGATCTATACGCCCCCCTTGGGACCCATTATCCTCATCAAACACCATGTCTATAGCTTCTTCAACTTGTCCGGTGGACTTGTTGTAGACTCTATAGGCGTGAGCGTTTGTGGCATAACCAACAAAGATACCCTCATATGACTTGGTCTCGAATTTTGACAAGCGTTTACCTCTCTTACGAATGAAGCACTTGCAACCAAAGACCTTGAAGTATGATACATCCCACTTCTTGCCCGTGAGGATCTCATAAGGAGTCTTGTTCAAGTTCTTGCGGAGATACAACCGGTTGCTAGCATGGCAAGCGGTGGAGACGGCCTCGGCCCAAAAATTGTATGGGGAAGATAATTCCACAATCATGGTCCTTGCCACATCCATTAGTGTCCGGTTCTTCCTTTCCGCCACACCGTTTTGTTGAGGGGTATAGGGAGTGGAATATTGATGAGCAATCCCCTCTTCGCTAAGAAATCCGTCCATGGTGTAGTTCTTGAATTCGGATCCATTATCACTCCGGATCGCCATGATGCTCGTATTGTGTTGGCGCTCTACCAAAGTGATGAACTCGGTGACTCTCTTTTGAGTCTCACTCTTCCTCTTGAAGAAATACACCCAACAATATCTTGAATAGTCATCCACAATCACCAAGCAATACTTCTTGCCTCCAAGTCTATCATATGATAGGGGACCAAAAAGGTCCAAGTGAATGAGCTCGAGGATTCTTTAGGTGGTGATGGTGGTCTTGGTGGGGTGGGATTCTCCATGTTGCTTTCCAAGAAAGCAAGAGCTACACACACGATCTTTGGAAAACTTAGCATTCGTTAGTCGTAGAATATGATTGCCACTTTGAAGGTCATGTAACGTCCTCATATTGGTGTGAGCTAACCGGCGATGCCATAGCCAACCCACATCAACTTTAGCCATTAGGAATGTCGCGGCACACGTGTCTCCTTTAGAGAAGTCCACTACATACATTCTGTTCTCGATATGCCCAACAAAGGCTACTTTAAGAGTCGCCTCCCAAGTGACAATCACATTCTGTATTAAAGAACGAGGTAAAATCACAATTTGCAAGTTGAACTGCCGACATGAGATTGTAACCAAGGGACTCGACTAGGAGAACATTCTAAATTGATAAATCATTTGAGATAGCTACCTTGCCTCGTCCCAATACCTTTAGCTCAGATTTATCACCAATAGCGACGCAATTGAGATGAGGTGATGGAGGATTAATATCACTCATTGCGTCCTTGATTCCGGACATATGTTGGGATGCACCACTATCCACCGTCCATTTGCCCGACCCGTTAGCACTTCCCCACAATAGATTAGTGTCTTGATTTAGGTACCTATCGTTGAATGGGTTCTCTTTTGTTAGCAACAAGGGTCTTTGGAACCCAAATAGTCCAATGATAGTCATCACCATAAGAAGTACCAACATATTTAGCATACACATGACCATCTCTAGATTTCATAAGAACATAAGATGGGTTATATTTGCCAGCAAAGTCATTATGAGTGGTGCTCCCCCTAGAGGTCTCACCACCCACAATGGTGTTGGTCTCCTTCTCTTTGATCACCTCTCCCTCTTTCACAAATTTCACTTCTTGTGAGGAAGAGGTGACCTTCTTCTTGTTATTCTTGTACTTCTTCCTTGACTTAGCTACATAGCCAAGTCCCTCCTTTCCATTCTTGACTCTTTGAGGAACCACCTCATTGAGAGTCTTCTCACTTCCTACAAGATTAATTGCACCACAAGAATTGCTAGGCAAAATACCAATGCTAGTAGATGAAGAGGACATGACTTGCTTATTTGATTGTTGAGCTAGGAGATTGTCACGAGATTTGGTTAGCTTGTCATGAATTTCTTTAAGAGACGTGAACTCCTTCTCTAGTTTTTCATGACAAGCAACAAGTTCCTCATGAGCAATTCCTAGCTTCAACTCTTCATTTTCAAGTGTTTTAACAAGAGCAAGAGATTGTTCATTATCCTTCCTAAGCTTAGAGACACTCATAGCAAAAGTATCTTCAAGACTAGATAATTTTTCCTCAAGAGAGGCTCTAATGGAACGCTCATTTCAAGAGCCTTTTCAAGCTCTTTATCATTGCAAGATTGTCCTCCATGGCTTTCCAAAGTCATGATAATTTCTTCCTTTTCATCTACAAAAGAGTTAGCATCATCAAGTTGCCGCAAAAGGGCATTCACTTTCTCCTTAGTCTCACCTTTGAGTCTAGCTAACCAAATGCCTAGATCCTTTGCCACACTATCCTCCTCACAAGCATTTTCACACAATCCAATAATGAAGGAGGGTTAGTGACAATGGTTTTGGAGTTGGGAGAGCATACCGAAGTGGCTTTTCCCATAAGACATGTAGGTCGGATAGCCGCAATCTCATTGGGGGATTCAAATAGAGAAAACGATGGAGATGAGGCGGTAGCTATGGCAACATGGGCTACACCTACCACTTCATATTCTCCTTCATCTTCGGAGATATAGGTTTCCAACACCGCCCCTTCTTGAACGTAAAGATCCCTTGGCACTCTTCTAGCGAAGTTCTTGTTTTGTGGAGCCTTGGCCTTGTTTTTGCAAACAGGCTTGCCCTCATTTTCTTCTCTTGGCTCAAAAGGGCACTCCTTCACAAAATGGTTTTAAATTCCAAAATTGTAGCATGTCCTTGGTCGCTCCCCCTTCTTCTTGTAGTTCTTGTTTTGAGGAGGTCTTGGAGAGCCGTCTTTGTGAGCTTCCCATCTTCTTGTAGTCCTTGTTTCGAGGAGGTCTTGCATACTTGGATGATTGGATGCTAGAATTCCCTTGAAACAAAGTGTCAAGCTTGTCCCAAGCTTCCTTGGCGGTCTTGAAACCACATATGTGAGTGAGATGCTCCCTTGGAGGAGCCTTTTGAATGATGACAATGGAGGTCTTTTTGAGTTGAGATTCCACATCCTCCCTAGGGGTCAAGTTGCTTGGGTCATGGGGATGGAACCCATGGACCACACTCCTCCACAAAGCAGTGCACGAGCCAGAAATATGTGACTCCATTTCAACTTCCAATAAGAGAATTCATTAGTGTTAAGCATGGGAGGAAGTCCAACATTAAGAATGTGTGGCATTGAAACTATTGGATGGATGGAGTCATAATTTTGAGGTGGTGGAACTTTTGAGTTAGACCCCGAACCATTAGCCATTTGAGACTTGGAGCCTCCGGAATTGTCCTTTACCTTAGCCTTTTGTGCGGCTTTTGCCTTGGCTTTGGCAATGTTATCTTCGATTTCGGTATCGTCCGGAATAGTTTCCTCCTCCAAACTATCCTCATCGAAGACATGGGGAGAATTCACGTGCCCCTTAGGTTTACCCATCATGTTCTCCAACATCCTCTTGATGGAGGAAACCTCCGAACCAACACTAGAGATAACCTTGGACAATTGGGTTTGAATGGTTACAACCGTTGTCTCTAGGTTAGCTATAGTCTCGACCATTTTGGAGAGCTCCTCCTTAGAAGATTCGGGATCATCTCTATTGGCCATGATACTCTTAGGCGGTTAAGCCCGATATAAGAGCCGAGGCTCCGATACCAACTGAAAGTACACTATGGTCAACTAGAGGGGGGTTAATAGGTGACCTACAAATTTTTAATCCTTTTTCACTTTTAGATGGGCTTTAGCAAGTAAACAACTTGGTTATCTAGATGTGCAACTAGGTAGACACCCTATGTGATAAGAAACAAGTATGCAACGGAAGTAATATGCAAGGCACAAGATAACCACAAGTGTAAACACAGAGACAAGTATATGTTTCCCGTAGTTCCTTCTTAAAATAAGTACGTCTACATTGGAGAGGTGGGGAGCCACCTAGGCGCTCCTCAATAGCACGGTTGTGCACAACTTGTTCTCCTTGAGCTTCTCCAGTGAGGGAGATTCTCGTTTCCACTATGAGGTCGACTTGAAGGCGTTGACCAAACCTTTACAAGTGGTTGAGGCTACTCCACAAGTGAGATGGAGGCTCTCAATGATCCGAAGCTTCTTGCTACAAGGTGGAAGCTACAAGCACTAGAATTTCTCTAGGGTGACAAGACAACCAAGAGATTTACAAGATCCCAAGAGGTATGGTGGAAAATGATTTATGGCTTTGTAGAA
The DNA here is from genome assembly GCA_028641055.1 of Alopecurus myosuroides. Taxonomy (NCBI): domain Eukaryota; kingdom Viridiplantae; phylum Streptophyta; class Magnoliopsida; order Poales; family Poaceae; genus Alopecurus; species Alopecurus myosuroides. The sequence continues at coordinate 634,425,322 of CM054057.1, read as the reverse complement.
GTGTAGATCTAGGCCTCCTCCATCAGATCCTTGAAGGGCATCGAGTTTGGTTGGAGGAGGAGAGATCTAGGCGTTTTGAGCTCTTGAACAATGGAGGATAGAGAGGAATAGACGAACTTTTTTTAGAGCACCCTGACTGTAGGGAAAAAGCCCCACAGCATCCCACCCCTTTATTAAAGATATAAAACTTAAGTTTATGTACAAAAAAGAGAGAGAGAAAGAAAAAACTATTTACAAATTACAACCTGAAACACATGCTAAGGGAGAGTATTAATCCAAAGTAGAAACTCCTCAGCATGTTTCTTCTTCATCCTGAATTGCATCATGGTTAAGTCATGAATGAAACCCCTCTTCCACCCAGCAAAAGAAGGTCTCTGATGCTCAAAGATCTTGCTATTCCTTTGTAGCCAAATGTGCCTACAAGCAATAATCACCACCTCCATAAAGAAAGGTTTAGCAAAATCCTTTCTAGCCTGGCTAATATTTAAGTGAATATCTGTAGCTTGAACCCAATAAATCTGAAGATAGTTCCAAATCCTCTGGCTGAAATTGCAAACAAGAAGAGATGCAGTCGATCCTCATGCACACCAGCAGGGCATAAGACGTAATTGAAATTATCTGTGACTTCCCAGTGCCTTCTCTTCAGTAAATCCTTGGTATTTAACCTATCCTTGATCAGTAACCAAACAAACACTTTCAATTTCATAGTACAGGAGATTTTCCATAGCCATTGAAATACTCTAGGAGTGGCTAAGTGCTTATGAATTCTCTTATAAAAGCAGGCAGATGTGTAAGTAGATCCCGAATAATATACCCAAGCATCATTAGCAGTTGGTATTGGATTTTGATCTAAGAATTGCTCCATTAGCTGAAACTCAGCAAATGCTTGTTGTGATAATGGTAGCTGAAATAGCTGGTATTTCTCCGCCATAGAAAAAATAGAAGCAACTGAAATATTATCATTGAGAGCATAGGAAAACAATCTGTGGAATGTCACTTTAAGAGGAACATAAGAGTCACCAATCTTTCAATTATCTTGCCAAAATAGACTTGAAGCACCATTACCATAAGAAACAGAAGCCACTGCTCTAAAATTGTCAACTTGTTTCATGACATCTCTCCACCAAAAAGAACCCATCAGATTTTCTCCATGTGGCACTTTATCCCTGTAATATCCCTCCCATACCAGCTCAACCCAAGGAAGGTCTACTCTATTGTAGAATTTGTCTAGAAATTTGATCAAAAGGGCATCATTTTTCTTTTGAAAATCAACAATGCCCAGCCCACCACATAACTTGGGCAAAGTCACCACCTCCCAAGCAGCTAAAGACTTACTAGGGGTCTCAGAATTCCCTCTCCACAAGCATTGTCTAAGTATTCTATCCAGCTGTTTGGTTATGCCAGGGGGCAACTGCAGAGTACACAAGAAATGCAAATGCATGGAGGATAAGGCAGAATTAATGAGCTGCAGCCTTGCACCTTGAGACAAGAAAGAAGAACTAGATGCAAGTCTTCTTTCAAGCGTAGAAACCAGGGAGGAATGGACGAACTAACTGTCAAGGGGAAGAAGACATCTATTTATAGCCTCCTCCTAAATCTGATCGTTGCTGCCCTCCAGGGCCGGAATATTCCGGTATTAGTACCGGAAATTTCCGGGGTAGCTGGGCCAGAAATTTGAAAACTCCGGGAGGCGAATTATTGAATAATCCGGTGGCCGGAATATTCCGGCGAAATTTCCGCCCCCATATCCTCGAGCGGGCACCAGTGACTCGTCCGAAATTCTGCTAAGGACAAGAGGCCAGAAATTTGCCCCGGATATTTCCGGCCAAATTTACGCCCTTGCATCTGTGAGTGGGCAGTTGGATGCCAGGACTTCACCATCTGGAGCAATGAGGAGGCCGTAATATTTCCGGTGCTGAGGCCGGAATTTCCGCCCTATATCCACCGGAATTTTCGGGCTAGTACTCTGAATAATACGGCTGCAGATATTTGCACAACTTAGAAACTCCTTTGTGAATCTTCTCGAAGATAATGTTGTTGATCAAGATAGATATAATGAGTCCATTTGTGAACACTTAAACCACAAGGCTAGTAGACATACACGCGTTGTTATCATCACCAAAATCATTAGAGGAGACATGAGCTTTCACTCATGCCGTCCTCTTTGTCACCACAATAACACATGAGGTGCTCGTGCTCTTGAAGAGGCGCCAGCCTCTGGCGAACAAACTCACGAACAAGAATGGGCACCTCAAGCCCTCTCCCGCTGCTCCTCCATCCTTTGCACAAGGGGAGCTATGTCCAGGCCGTCAAGGACTTCCTGAGCCCAACCAGCGTGCTTTCTGGGCCTACCAGAGGGCACCTCAAGAAGAGCCGCGGAGGCGCGAGCGTCCATGAACACCCAGCGACTGACGATGTTGTCCACCTTCTTCTTGTGGTCCATATGGGGAAAAAATCTCCCCTACCCAGACCAATGCGGAAGGATGCACACCCAGCGCAACGACCTCGACCGGTCACACGGAGGCTGAAGAAGGAGCGGAAGAAGGCCACCGAGGGTCTGACGCTGAGGAGGGCCTCGCACGAGAGTGCGAAGATGGCCAGGGTCAGAATGGAGTTGGGATGAAGGTGAAGAGCATGGATCTAGTACCACTCCAAGATAACCAGAAAGGAGGAATCAGGCCGGCGAAGAGGGTGTGGAAGCAGAAAGCATAGGCAGTCGCCGGGAGGGAGTTGAGCCGCGCCGGCCCAGCATAGAGCGAGGTGGCCCCATGCTTGTTGGTGGAGGAGGCCACCATCGGGCGCACCCTCTCAAGCGAAGACCCCGCATGGATGCGGGACGGCTACAGGATCGAGTGCGGCCACGACGACGAAGGTTTCACCGCGACTATTTGCTTGCCTTTCGCTGCGGAAGCAACTTTCTTGCCGGCCATCTTGGAGAGAGGATCTCGAAGGAAAGTGGGGGACCTAGAGGATGAGCGGTTTCCAGGCGGCGGAGAGTAAAGAGAGTGCAGTCTCGGTCGATCAGCGGCCTTTATGAGCGGGCCCCCCATGTCGCAGGGAGTTATTGCCTCGGGAAGGTCATGGGTCTTGGACACATGCCAAGGTCTGGCCCGCAGCAGTTGGCCCCGCGTCTTCTCGCATCCTATGTACATGTGTGCCACGCGGGCCCGGGGGCTACTATCGGGCCTCTGGATACCAGGGTATCACGAGGCGATGGCTGTGGCCCAGTCCAATATGCAATGCCAGGTGCAAGGGCCCCGTCTGCGGCTAATGCTTGGACCTGCCCGCCAGGTGGGCCCAAACTAACGGGAACTCGTGCCCTGGGGAGGAGCGCTACTTCTCCCTTTCTCCTCTCCCTGAGCATCTCCTTTCAAGAGGGGACAACCCATGTGCCTCTAACGACCGCTCCTATGAATGGTGACGGAGGCGCCGCAGAACCTCTTTGACCACATTTGCCATTCTCGTGTATAAATCAAGAGCTGGCGCTGTGCGCGTCAAAGAGGTTCCCAAAGATTGCCCCTTTGGTGCAAGAAGACCAAGACCGTGCTACAAGATGAAGGCGACGTCACCAGGCTCCCTCACCGTGACGCCATGGACGGTGGAGCTGTCCCCCAGCGCGCAGGACCGTGCATGAGGCGTAGAAGTACGGGACACTCCTCCCTTTGGCACTTTGTTGGACCCTTTCCCGCCAAATGAGCGGGAAGGAGGTCCAAACGCCAGTATAAGAAGGGCACCACGAGCCCTTGGAGGAGGAGAGCTCGAATCATCGTAGAGCCCAAGTAGTCTGTTCCGAGCACAATGTCGCATTTGTACTGTAACCACCGCAGTGCAATCCATCAGACAAGTAGGAGTAGGGTTTTACACCACACTGGTGGCCTGAACCTGGGTAAACTCTCTGTGTCGCCATTGTTGTCGTGCTTGAGCTTCCCCCTCGAAGCCTCCTCTGGAAGCGAAGAAAGTGTGTTTAACCCCCAGTGTTCGAACCTCTGAGAGCTATCCTGTCTAGGACAGACGAGCTCTCCCCGACAAGCTCCTCGCCACCGATATGCTCGTCGCCTTCCACTGCCACCAGCGCTGCCATGGTCTCCGTATTACGCCTCCAAGGGAAGGGAGGAATCGGGGGAGCTTATGCTCAATAAGCGGTATGTGGAGAGTGCGGGGACTAGGTTCTTCCTGACGCCAGATCGCCGGCTTCTTCCGCCACCATGGCCATCCTTGCCGCCGGCCGCCACGGTGATCTGAACGGTTCTATCTTCGAAAGCCCTAAGGCACATAAAATATGCAAAAATAAATTAGAAACGTCTAACTTATTTTTGCAGGGCATGTGATGTGATATGGTCAATATTACAAATTTGATGTATGAAATTATCTCGTTTATAAATTATTGACATATCGTGGAGAGCCATATGGTTGTCTTATTATTTATGGCATGCGTGCTATATATCATATCCATGTGATATGTTGTAATTTTGATGGACAATCAAGATGGAGGCTCCACGGACCTTGGTGCCACGCCGATGGAATGATGTAGATCATACCATGATGCAAAAGATGGAGATCAAGTGCAAGAAGGACATATCATATCACATTATCCATACATGTGATGTTAATCCTTTTTATGCATCTTTTTCTTAGATTGCGGTGGTAGCATAATAAGATGATCCCTCTCACTTAATATCAAGATAATAATGTGTTCTTCCTTAGTATGCACTGTTAAGAAAGTTCGTCGTTTCGAGACACCACGTGATGATCGGGTGTGATAGACTCTACGTTCGCATACAACATGTGTTCTCGAGCCTACATGTACTTACATGGCCTCGAAACACGTAACCGAAAGGTCATATGGATGATATGATGAACATGTCGATGTTCCCTTTGCAACTACACTGTCTCACGTGATGATCGGTTTCGGTGTAGGGAATTTGGTTCGTGTAATCACTAAAACGACTAGAGGGATGTTGTTTTTGAGTGGGAGTTCATGGAACAATTTTAGAATTAACTTGAACTTAATTTATCATAAACTTTAGTCTAAATAGTCTTTGCTAATATGTTGTAGATCATGGTACCACCTACCTTCAATTTCAGTATGTTCATGGAGAAAGAAAATCTAGCGAACAATGGGAGCAACTTTACCAACTGGGCACTTAACCCGAGGATTCTCCTCACCGCTTGCAAAAAGCTCTATTTGCTTGATGCACCACCGGTGACCAGCCCGCCGGTGCTGCTTTTGATGAAGAGAAAAATGTTTTTCTAACTCAACAAGAAGACCATAGTATAGTTCATTGTGGCATCCTGTATGGATTAGAGCCAGAGTTGCGAAAACGTTTTGAGAACAACACTGCTTTTACTACAATAGGAAAATTGAAATTGATTTTTGATACCCATGATGTAGCAGAGAGTTATGATTCTTCAAAAAAGTTCTTTAGTTGCATGATGGAAGAGAACAACTCCGTTAGCAAGCACGTGCTCAGGATGTCTGCATACGCTGATAACCTCATAGCTTTGGGAATAACGATCCCCAATGAGCTAGGGATACATCGTGTTCTTCAATGTCTGCCACTATGTTACAAGAACTTTGTGATGAAATATAATATGCAAGGCATGAACAAGACTCTCCCTGAGTTTCTCTCAACGCTTAAGACTGCTGAAGTGGAGATCAAGAAAGAGCATCAAGTGTTGATTATCAATAGGACCACTAGTTTCAAGAAAGGAAAGTCAAAGATCAACTTAAAGAAGGGTGGCAAGCATGTTGCTGCACCTGAGAAGAAAACCAGGAATGGCCCTAAGACTCAGACCGAGTGCTTTTATGGCAAAGGCACTAGCCACAAGTAGCGTAACTACCCTAAATATCTGGAAGATAAGAAGGTCGGCAAAGTGAACAAAGGTATATGTGATATACTTGTTATTTATGTGTACGTTACTAGTACTCGCAGTAGCTACTGGGTATTTGATACTGGTTTGGTTGCTCACATATGTAACTCGAAACAGGAACTGCAGAATATGCGACCACTAGTAAGGGATGAGATGACGATGAGCATCGACAATGGATCAAGAGTTGATGTGATTGCCATCGGGATGCTACCTCTTCATTTACCGTATGGATTAGTAATAAACCTGAATAATTATTATCCGTTGCCTGGATTAAGCATGAATATCATTTCTGGATCTTGTTTAACGCAAAGTGGTTATTCCTTTAAATCTGAGAACAATGGTTGTTCGATTTATATGAATAATATCTTTTATGGTCACGGACCTGTGAAGAATGGTTTATTTCTTTTGAATCTTGATAGTATTGATACACATATTCATAATGTAAATGCCAAAAGAATTAAGTTAAATGATGATATTGCTACTTGCATGTGGCATTGCCGCTTATGTCACATTGATGTTAAACGCATGAACAAGCTCCATTCTGATGGACTCTTAGAATCACTTGATTATGAATCATTTGAGACGTGTGAACCATGCCCTATGGGAAAGATGAATAGAACCCCGTTTTCCAGAACTATGGAACGGGCGACAGACTTACTGGAAATCATACATACTGATGTGTGCGGACCAATGAGTGTGTCGGCGCGCGGTGGATATCGTTATTTTGTCACTTTCACAAATGATTTAAGTAGATATGGGTATATTTACTTAATGAAACACAAGTTTGAGACATTTGAAAAGTTCAAAGAATTTCAGTGTGAAGTTCAAAATCATCGTAACAGAAAAATTAAATTTTTACAATTTGATCGTGGAGGTGAATATTTAAGTTACAAGTTTTGCATGCATATGAAACAATGTGGAATATTTTCACAACTCACATCTAACGGGATACCACACCGTAATGGTGTTTCCGAACATCCTAATAGTAATTTGTTGGATATGGTCCGATCTATGACGTCTCTTACAGATTTGCCACTATCGTTTTGGGGTCACGCACTAGAGACATCTACATTCACTTTAAATAGGGTACCATATAAATCCGTTGAAACGACACCGTATGATTTATGGTTTGGAAACAAACCTAAGCTCTCATTTTTTAAAGTTTGGGGATGCGATGTTTATGTGAAGAAGCTTCAACCTGATAACTCGAACCCAAAGCGAATTTTTTTGTCTTCATAGGATGCCCTAAAGAAACAATTGGGTACACCTTCTATCACAGATCCGAAGGCAAGGTTTTCGCTGCCATGGATCCTTTCTAGAGAAGGAGTTTCTCTCAAAAGGTGTGAGTAGTAGGAAGGTAGAACTCGACGAGGTTATTGAACCTTCTCTTCTTGGAATGGTGAGTAGCGCAGTGCCGAAAGTTGTTCCAGTGCCGACCTTAAGGAAAAAACAACATAAAGACACTAAGGTAAATATGGGTGTTATTCCAACTATTGTCTAAATAATTGTGGAGCCCCATTTAAATTTTTGCTATTGTTGAATAAATTATTTAGTTCCATTAACATGTCATGTCATCATGAGTGTGCATTGCACTTGTTTTATTCGTGTATTTGTTCCTCTGTTTGTTGTGTATCGGTAGATCCAGAAGTCGAGGTTCCACCACAACACCTTGACGAATCGTACTACCACCCCTATCACCAAGGAAAGCGTAAATCCATTTCTTGAGCATCTCTCTACTCCTATGTTTTCCCTCAAGTATTTTATCCACCATAATATTTCATTCGATTCAAATGTTTTGGCTATACTGTCCTAGTAGTTGCATTTTGTTCCGGACACCATTACCTGTTTCCCTTCCTATTATCCATAGTATTGTTGTGTGGCCTGAGATACTGCTATATGCTACTTAATTGCTTAGCCCTGCTTAGTTTAGTGCTTTGGGTCTGATGGATGGATCGTGGTTGGAAGATATTATGTCATGTCCGGATGTGTTGGAGACCGGTTGTCTTCAATTAAAATGCTAATAGGCGTGGATGAGTTGCCATCGGTGAATGATGGTGTTTTTCCCCACTCACGCCCCTAGGAGCGAGTTCTTTACCTCTTGAACCAAGATTGAGCGTGCTTCCATCGGTGGGACATATGGAATCCCTATCGACTACTAACTTGTGAGGGTCCCGCCAAGGGTCCTCTAGTTTGAGTTTTTCATTTGCGTGTGCATGAAAAGATGGAAAAGATGAACGAGGACGGTGGTGTTTAGGATGTGGCCGCGGTCCTAGGGTTGGCGGGGCCGACTAGGACTTCCACACACTGATGATCCTTTGAAAGATTCATGCAAGCCAAAGGTTGTAGCTGCGCCCGCTCTGCCGGCCTCCCAGGAAGAGGATGTGATCAGGCCTGATCAGGCAAGGAGCCGGATGGTACTGGTGGTTAAAATAGTACACCCCTTCAGGGTTAAATCTTTTTGAAAAGCCGTGTCCACGGTTATGGATGCTTGGGAATGGACGATAAGATCATAGAGAACATGAACAATAAAATTTGAGTAGACAAGTGTGGTGCTGGATTGGTGGATGAAATGACCATAAGCTGAAGAAGAGTACAATTTCTATCTCGTTTCAAAACCTTCTTATAGACGTTGCCCAGTTGGGTCTTTTAAAACAAAACTAGATTTTTGCAAAACAACTACCATAAAGCTTTGCTAAAGCCTCATTTGAGCTAGTATTTCTAGTAACCTTGCGAGTACCTCCTATGCTCACCGTTGCTTTGTTGAATATTTCTCTATTACAGTTGAAGACTTCTCCGAAGTCAAAGGTGGGTTCTTCATCGAAGTCGACGAGCAGTCTGGGTTTCCTGGGTGGCAGCCTGGGGCAACACGGAACAGGCTGGCGCTGTTATGTTATTGTAGGCCTCTTAGGCCATATTTGGATCTTGTTCTTAGAACACTTAATTTGCTTCCACTTGTTGTAATGTTGGGTCAGTGACCTCTGCTGTGGTCCTTGGTATATTTTCTCTTCTAAGAGTTGAACTATATGATTTGTGGCGTAGAAACTGTGATGTGCCAGATTGTTCCGAGTCTTGATCTAATAATTATGCAACATAGTTGGGCCGACGTTATGTCATGACTGAAGGGTTGTGGGCCGATGATCCATGACCGAGCCGCGCATGCTGATGTGATTCAGCCTGGGAGCGGTAACCCCAGTAACCTTCAGTCGGGTATCGTAACCGGTGACACCCAGGATTTTGCATAGTTGCGAGGTCGGGGCGCTATAGTAAGGTACATAGTGAACCTATCATTTGAGTGTATCTCAATTGATCTCTCGCAATCCTCTTGTTCTTTCTAAGTGTCACGCTAGGATCATAAGGTGTTGGAGAAGGCTTACTATCAATAAAGCCATAATGGCTCAAGAACTTTTGAACATAGTGTGATTGCGTTAACGTAATCCCACTCTCATCCTTAATAAGTTTAATGTTCAGAATTGCATCAGCTTCTCCCAAATCTTTCATATCAAAGCACTTTGATAGGAAAGACTTGACCTCATTTATCACAATCATGCTTGTACCGAAAATCAATATCTCGTCAACATACAAGCATAATATAACACTATCGCCCTCACCATGGCGGTGGTATACACACCTATCAGGCTCATTAATGACAAAGCCCGCAGAAGTTAAAGTTCTGTCGAACTTCTCATGACATTGATTAGGTGCTTGCTTCAGTGCATACAAAGATTTTAACAATTTGCACACCTTTCTCTCTTCACCTTTTACCACAAACCCATCGGGTTGATCCATATAGATTTCCTCTTCCAACTCTCCATTAATAAAAGCTATCTTTACGTCCATTTGATGAACAATAAGACCATAAGAGGCAGCCAGGGAAAGTAGTACATGAATGGTGCTCAGTCTAGCAACAAGTGAATAGGTATCAAAGTAATCTCCGCCTTCTTGTTGAGTGTATCCCTTGGCTACAAGCCATGCCTTGTACTTCTCAATAGTACCATCAGGCCTTAGCTTCTTCTTGAACACCCACTTACAGCCTACTGGCTTAAAACCATAAGGTCGTTCAGATAACTTCCATGTCCCATTAAAAAGAATGTTGTCCATCCCGTTATGGACAATTTCTTTCCAGTCATCTACATCTGGAGATGCAAATGCCTCTGCAATAGACGTAGGAGTATTGTCCACAAGGTACACAATGATGTCATCACCAAAGGAATTTTTCCTCTGTCACTTACTCTATTTAGGAGCTTCATTGTCATCCTTCTCAAGGACTTTCTCAACAAGTGGTTGTTCAGAATAATCACTAGATGTACTAGATTCAGAAGAAAATTTAGCAAAACTAAGCATATCTTCCAAATGAAACATATTCTCAAAAAATGTTGCATCACGAGATTCCATAATAGTATCAACATGCATATCAGGTACCTCCGATTTACCACTAAAAATCTATAACCAATTCTACGCTGAGCATAGCCTAGAAAGATACAATCCACTGTCTTTGGTCCGAGTTTGCGTTTCTTAGAAATTGGAACGTTGATTTTCGCCAAGCATCTCCAAATGCACAAATACGAATGTGATGGTTTTCGCCCAACCCACTCCTCATAAGGGGTTTTCTCTTTATTCTTGTTTGGAACTTTATTTAGGACATGACACGAAGTCAACAAAGCCTCCCCCACCATGCCTTAGATAAACTAGCAGCGTCCAACATGGCATTCACCAAGTCGGTCAGCGTGCAGTCTTTCCTGTCAGCAATTCCGTTTGATTTGGGCGAGTAGGGAGGCGTCATCTCGTGAATAATACCATGTTCCTCACATAATTTATCAAATATTTTGGAGAAATACTCTCCACCATGATCCGACCTTAAACGTTTGATCTTTCTCTCTAATTGATTTTCAACTTCAGCCTTACAGATTTTAAAGTAGTCTAAAGCATCATATTTAGTTTGCAACAGATAAACATAGCAGAATCTAGTAGCATAATCAATTAACGTCATGAAATATCTCTTTCCACCTTTTATCAACACACCATTCATCTCGTATAGATCAGAATGTATGAGTTCTAGAGGTGCCAAGTGTCTCTCGTCGGCTGCCGTATGAGGCTTTCGAGGTTGCTTAGATTGTACACAACTATGGCATTTAGAACCTTTGGCAATGGTGAAATTCAAAATTAAACTTAAACTAGTTAGTCAATACAGTAAACCAAAATTAACATGACATAAACGAGAGTGCCAAACACTATCATCTGAATCAACATTGCTACAAATATGGTTTACTGACTTATTGCAAAATTCGGAAAGTGAAAAGCGGAAAGCCTCCACACTCATAGCCTTTACCAATAAATTATCCACTGAATACAGCTTCCCCGATTTCAATATTATTCATGTGGTACTCCCATGAAGATTCATGGTTATTGTGCACGGTCGTGACGTTAGACTTGTCCTGATCCCAAGATTGAGGAATAGCCACATCTTCCCCATGCTCTTCATCATCTTCATCAGAACCATCTTCCTTAGAATCAAGATTATCTTCAAGTCCATCCTCGTCTTCCTCCAATATCACTCCCTGCATCTTTCCATCGTACTCATCTCCATCAGCCTCCCCAATTTCAACAACTCTTGTTGAATTACTACTTAATGTTGGTTTATAATTATTAGAAATGTCTGACACAGAGCCAAACAGATCAATAGTTTCTGCACCAGTTGCCTGACTACTCTCTCCATGCTGAAAACCGCCGGCACTTTGTTCCAAAATATTCTGCTTCGAACATAAGTAGGACTTCTGGTTTACTCCCTCGACGCTTGCATGATGCTAGCCAAGACTGCCACCGGTTTGTCCGATCCAGCAGCAACAACTCCCAAAAAATATTTGTACGGGATTTGGTCCACAAGGACTTAATAATAACAGTCCAAATATTGGGATCAAACAAAATATTAACCGTAAACAAATACTGCACATCGCTTATTTTCACTTTATCTGGCTCAGTCAACGGAACCTCCACATTTTGAAATTCACCGAGATCAACCCCTGAATCAGTTACACGGACAGAACCAGCTCCATAGTACACAACCACACTGACCACTTCTATTTCCTAAATAAATTTTTTATATCATCAAATACTATACACCAGATATATCTTATTACAACTAAGTATAATGAACACCTAAAATATAACGACCAACTAAAATATATCAAACACCTAAAATACGACACCGACTGCATAATATAACGAAAAAAATATATACGCTAATATACACAATGTCCGTCTGCTACGCTAACAACGAAACAATATTAACATTTAGCCTAACAAAATCTCGTGATTAGAGTTTACCCTTGACGCTTGTGATGCCCTCTGCTAATGCCCGTCTTCAATCTTCCAACACCAACACCACTGCTGCAGCACTACACCACCGCACACCACCAATATCCACCATTGCTCCACCTCCACACCCCCAAACATCTCCACAACAAACTATCCCATCACCAGATCAGGGATACCCTCACCCTCCTCTCTTCTTTTCTTATTTTCTAGTAATTTCTAGCTATTTTTAGGGCGGGATTGAACCTTTTTGTGAAGAAGAAGGAAGAACAAGTGAAGAACAACCACTACTGCTGGTGCGAGAGGAAGATAAGAAAGAAAGGCAAGGGAGAAGAAGGGCGCCGCGCGGTTGCTCTTATCCAGCACATTTCGGCAGAGCCGCTACCAAAAGGCTATTTCGGCGCGGGCCAGGCCGAAACATGTGGGCCCGCGTGCTGCCAAAAGCTGCAGGCGCCTTCCCATCGGCAGAGTACCTGACGATAGACATTTCGGCAGAGCCGGGGCTGAAAGCTGGCTCTTTCGGCAAGGCCGGTGCCGACGGCGTGCTATTTCCCAAAAATCATTCCAATGCGTGCTATAAGTGAAATACGTTTAAAAAATATTATTTAATTTTTTCCGTGGAAGTAACCCACGCTGGATGCAGGACAGATTGGCACCCATCTTACCATGACCTTGTAATGTTTTACTTTGAAAGTTGAAACAGGGTAATGCACGCACACGGTGCTATATAGCAGCTGGCCACCCGCCCCGCCACCATCACTACTCGAGTACTCCAGCCGACGACCGGTGCTCCAACCGGTGGTGCTCAGGCGGAGCTTAATTGAGGTGGGGGGGGCACCGCCCCCCCTTATGGAGTAAAGGCTAGAGAATTTTTTTTAAGGAGGGCTTAAATGTGAAGAATATTACTTTTTGGCCTCCCAAGTATTGGTTTTTTGGCTTTCGCCCCCTGCACTTTCTGCCAAGCTTCGCATGCTCCTCGTCCCTCCTCATCTGACTTTGCTCATGGCTGGGCAGGTGGCCCAGCTGGCGGTGGTGTTCGAGTTCCCAGGCGTCGGCTCCACGACTATCATGCGCGCTGCCGCCATGGCGCCATCTCTGGTGCCAGCTCGGCCACCCTCGTCATCTCCATCTTCATATTCATCTTCGTCGCTTTGCTGCTTGTCGCTGCGGCACCTATGCCTCCACGCCCACAGCCCCTCTACCTTCTCCGGAGTCGCTGGCGCTGCCGCCCACCTACGTTCGAGCTCTACGCGGAGCCGACGCCCTTCTACGCCCGTCCGACGCCGTCATGGAACCAGATCTCCGTCGTCAACAACAATGACAATGGTGCTGTTGTTGCGAGGGACCTGAAGATGGCGGCTAGCTACGCCACCACCGCGGGCACCATGGCGGCTGCCGTCGGATGTGTCGTCATGTGAATCGCTAGTAAGAAGTTGTCTTCACGCCCGTGAGGTGATACTGAGGCTTGCAACGTATTCATCACAACATTGAACTCAATTTGAATTTAGGGTTAATTGGATAGATGCCACTGCAATTTCTGGCTATTTGAGAAATGCCATCGCAACTTTCATCTTATAAAAAACACCACTTCAATTCTCAATACAATCCATAGATGCCATTATGTCCATTTAAATAGGCATACCGTTAATATACCCATGTATTCTGGTCGTATATACATATTAAAGGTGGGCCCTACCCAAATAAGATCGGGAAAAACCATTCAATAGGTTGTGACAAAATAAAATTATAGAAAACATGCAACAAAATTGTGGCATAATAATATTGGAGATAACAATAATATATCTTGAGCTTCCGTGCGGTCTATGAGGAGGGAGCGAAGGCGGGAGTCAGCTCTGTCGGGGCTCTGGATAACAGGGTATCACGAGGCGACACCTGCGGCCTAGTCCAGTATGCAACGCCAGGACCAAGGGCCCCGTCCGCGGCTAATGCTTGGGCCTGCCCGCCAGGTGGGCCCAACTAACGGGAACTCGTGCCCTGGGGAGGAGCACTACTTCGCCCATTCTCCTCTCCCTAGGCATCTCCTTTCAAGAGGGGACAACCCATGTGCCTCTGACGACCGCTCCTCTGAATGGTGACGGAGGTGCCAGATAACCTCTTTGACCACAGTTGTCATTCTCGTGTATAAAGCAAGAGCAGACGCTGTGAACGTCATAGAGGTTCCCAAAGATTGCCCCTTTTGGTGCAACAAGACCAAGACCGCGCTACAAGACGAAGGCGGCGTCACCAGGCTCCCCCACCGTGACTTCATGGACGGCGGAGCTGTTTCCTAGCGCCCAGGACCGCACAGGAGGTGCAGAAGTACGGGACGCTCCTCCCTTGACACTTTGTGGGAACCCTTTCCCGCCAAATAAGCGGGAAGGAGGTCCAAATGCCAGTATAAAGAAGGGCACCACCAGCCCTCGGAGGAGGAGAGCTCGAATCATAGTAGAGCCCAAGTAGTCTGTTCCAAGCACAATCTCACATTTGTACTGTAACCACCGCAGTGCAATCCATCAGACAAGCAGGAGTAGGGTTTTACACCACACCGGTGGCCTGAACCTGGGTAAACTCTCTATGTCACCATTGTTGTCGTGCTTAAGCTTCCCCCTTGAAGCCTCCTCTGGAAGCGAAAGAAGTGTGTTTAGCCCCCAGTGTTCGAATCTCTGAGAGCTGTCCTGTCTAGGATAGACGAGCTCTCTCCGACATTTTGCGCGCCAGGTAGGGGGCTGAGGCACTCCTTCGTTTCTCCATCGCCATGGCACCTGCCGCTCAGACCAGACCGCGCCGCACCTGCTCCGAGCGCGCTCGCCGCCGAGGGCAGGTTGATCCGACTGGCAACGACAATGACGCGCCATAGCGCAACACCACTGGCGTGGAGGGAGAACACGGTGCCGAGGAAGAAGCTTCCTCCCACACGCCGCAGCAAGACGCGCTTGCGTCTCAGCATCCGCCCCCACCGCCGTCAGGAACGCAGGGGTGCCTGGAGAAACTTACTCCCGCAGCAACCTTGCTGCTGGTTCGGGAGCTCCTTACGCACCCGCCCGCACCTGAAGAACACGCCGCATGGCTCGTCCGACTCCAGGAGCTCGCCACCGTCCCAAACGTCCCCCCGCGGGAGTCGCAGGGAGGCGACGTCGGCCAGTGTAGGAGTGCGGCAGCTCATGACACGCCGCCTCCTTCTCACGGTGTAACCTCGCCGGTGCATGGCGATCTCCGCACCAAGTTCCCTGACAAGGCACCCAGCACTAAGGTGCCCGAGAAGACAAGCAACAGCTTCCAGATCCTGCGCACTCCACCAGATGCGCGTTTTCAGATTGAACGCTGCCACGAACGCGAGCGCTGCACCATTCGCGACCTCGCCAAGGCTGGCCGCGCCAACCGCCCGACGGACCTCGACACGCGTGCAACGGTCTACGTCGGCGGCGCCATCGTGTTCACCAAGCAACTTTGAACGGTCTCCTGGCCGCCAAAGTTCAACCCCACGCTGCCATCTCGCTACGACAACACTACCCCTCCCCTCGACTTATTGCAGCTCTACTGCCTCAGTGTAGGGGCTGCAAAGGGGGACGAAAAGTGCATGGCGAACTGGCTGCCCATGGCCCTCAAGGGTCCAGCCATCGTCTGGCTCATGAATCTGCAAGAGGGCTCTATCGGGTCGTTCGAGGAGTTGTGCCTCCACTTCGTCGCCAATTTCAGGGGCTCCTACGAGCGCCCCCTCTACTACAACAACCTCCACGGCATACGCCAGCGCCCCGGCGAGACACTTTGCCAATACCTACAACGCTTCTGCCAGACGCGCAACAAGATCGCCCGCATCGCCGACGCAAACGTCATCTCTGCCTTCAGGAAAGGGGTCACCAACTAGCGCATGCTTGAAGAGCTCGGCATCAGGGACGACCTCACCTCCACCGTCGAGCTCGTGGACATGGCTGACATGTGCGCTAAGGCTGAGGAGGGACGCCTCTTCAGGCACAGCGCGCCTGCCGATAAATCCAAGCCGGTGGCCCCCAAGACAAAGACAAAGGCTCGAGGCGACGATGTAGACGCCAAACGGAAAGCTCTGGCCGTTCTGGCTGCCGAGCCAGAACGCAAGCAGGGCCGCAGCGGCGTCGTACCTACGGCGGACAACCGCCCTTACTGTGAGTTTCACCGCATGCACTCACACGCCACAAGGGATTGTTTCCAGCTGGAGAGGATGCTGGGAGACCACCTCATGAGGGGTGGCCAGGAGGGCTACTCTCGAGGCGGCGGCTGACGCAGTCCTGGACGAGGGGGACGCCGCGCTGGAGGGAGATGGGAGGAGCGCGGCCGAACCAGTACAACAGGTACGATAACTACAACACAAGAGGCTACAACAATGGCGGCTACCAGCCGCCCATACAACAGCCACCCCCGCAGCAGCTGCAGCGTCCTAACCCACCCGCGCCTCAGGTGGACGCTGCCACGCAGCAACACGCTGAGGGCAACCAGGGGCGAGGCGACGAACACTGCGGGGGCTACCAAGAACCGACAGGATACATGACCTCCATTCTTGGCGGAGCACAAGCTCCACTCTCCAATCACCACTTCAAGAAGATCTCGCACGAGATTGCCGATGTCCACTCAGGTACAGCCGCGGCGAATTTACTCAAGTGGTCGGACCACAAGGTCTCCTTAGACATCAACGACCACCCCAATTCCACAAGGACCGTGGGGGTCCTGCCCCTGGTCTGCACCCCCACCATCAACAACATCGCCGTCAACAAGACATTGCTCGACGGGGGTGCATGTCTGAACGTCATCTTGGTGCTTGATGGTGCAGATCTTGCACTCGTTTGGATACCCCAAGAGGAGGGTGTGATGAGTACAGTGGTAAGAGTTTTCCCCTTAATTAAGAACAAAGGTTATCAATCCAGTAGGAGAAAGAGGAACTTCGGAAGGTTGATGCCACTGACGGTGGTGATGGCTCACCGGTGTCAGCAACAACGTGGAACCTGCACACAACACAACCAAAATATTTTGTCCCAACGGTACAATGAAGTTGTCAATCTCACTGGTCTTGCTGAAAACAAAGATTAGACGTATAGTGTGGAAAATGGTGTATGCTTGCGGTACGTAAAGAAAGCATGAAATTATAGAGGCTTGTTTAATAGTGTAAAAAAATGGACCGGGGTTCATAGGTTCACTAGTGGTGTCTCTCCATAAAAGATAGCATGCTGGGTGAACAAATTACAGCAGGCCAATTGACAAATAAAGGTTGCACCGTAGTGCACATTCATGACATGATGACTACTATGATATTTAGTGCGGACATTACAACAATATACATAGACCGTAATCCAACTGCATCTATGACTAATAATCCACCCTCAGGTTATCATCCGAACCCCCTTAGGTATTAAGTTGCAAGCAACAGATAACTGCATTAAACAATATGTGTAATGTAAGCAATGATTGTACACGCGGACACTCTCACCGCTGTCTTCTCCTTAGTGGCAATAGCACATCCTCCCATGTCACGTTCCTGTCACTCGAGCACAGACAAAAAGGAGGCATGAACCCACTATGGAGCATAAATACTCCCTCTTGGACTCACTAGAACTACTTGGCCAGAGCAACCACTAGCAACGGAAAGCATGCAAGATCACAAATAGCATATGCAATAAAGAATATAATCAACTTGGCATAAGTTCAATATTCATCGGATCCTAGCAAACACGACACATAGAGTTACATAAGATCAATCTCGATCATGTAGGCAGCTCACGAGATATAAACATGGAGGCATATGAGGAGGAGACAACCATCTAGCTACTGCTATGGACCCGTAGTCCAAGGATGAACTACTCACGCATCACTCCGGAGTCCGGCATGGTGATGTAGATGTCTCCGGTGATGATCTTTTGATATGATATGCCAAGAGTACCCCTGGAGATTGCTGAGCACCAATTAAAAGTTATTCCATGGTTAAAACCCGTCAAACAAGATCTCCGCCGATTCGGCACCCGGAAAAAAAAAGTAGGTTCGCTCTCAAATCTTGTCGATGGCATATACGTAGCTGGTAAGTACATCTACTTACGTATATGCCATTAATCACGCTTATCATTATGCTTCCCAAATCTCAAATCTGAATCAGCAAGGAGTGCCGATGCTTTCAGACCGATCCCACTTCAAAATTATCCCTTGAAGGCCATCTCCAAATTACTACTAACAAATCGCTTGCAGCCTTTATTTCCCCTCCCCGTTGTTGGCAGCCAGAATGGATTTCTGTCGGGTCGCAGTAATATCAGATCGCCTATCTTCTTAACTGTTGCAACAACAAAAAAGGTCATCAAAATTCAGTCTGCTGATCCTCTCTCTTTCTCCTCCTTAAACATCCGGTTCTGCTCCTGGATATCACGAATCCTCGATACAGGAAAAACTGCAATCCTTCTCAACGGATCTCCCCGGTCGTGGATTAGCTGAAAATGGTCTAAGACAGGGAGATCTACTGTCACCATATCTCTTCATCATCTTTGTTGCCGTTCTTCAACAGTTAATTCAGCATGCTTGCGAGGTTGGTGTCCTCCTTTCTCATCCCATTTGCAGTGTCATCCCTTGTCCAGTGCTCCAGAATACGCGGACGGCACGCTGATCCGAATCCAAGCCACACATCTTGTTACCAAATTCCTATATATGGGGATTACCCTCTATGATCCCTCCTAAAGTCCTAATCCACCACTTGTGCCAAACAAGGCCTTAGGTAGGGGGAATACAAATTATCTTCCTTTACTCTAGTAATCACATGTCTCTTTTCTACTCTTCAATGTGAGCTTACATTTTCAGAAGAGAAGGAGCAGAAACAAGATAATGTACCATTACAGTCGCACCGATATTGTTCTCTCAAGTCAATCCATCGATGGTCTTTGCAAGGAAACAAGGGCTTGTCGTGTAAATTCCACAAGGCTTCTATGAGAAAAATATATGGCTTTACAAGAGGAAGAGTATACACATTAATTAATTACGTGATCTGTATATGACGCAAATCTGACTCAGGTGTTTTTCTCTAGAACCGATAGCGCCGGTGTCAGGTAGTTGTTAGCCTTGTCTGGCAAATGGGCCACCTGCAAAAAAAAGAAAATTCATTTTTATTAGCAACATGAAGAACAGAGAAAAGATAACTCTTGACTGGAACAAGATATCGATATCCATCCGTTCCATTGCAGCTTCAACTATAACTTACAAGTTCATATAGTTCGTTCCCTTGCTCAGCAACATACTCATAGCACACCTACGTGGTAAAAAGTTGATTTAAGATTGTAATCAGTTTGAAAAACATCACCGTGGAGAAGAATATGGACGAACAAATCTTACATCAAAACTTTTGTTTCTCGCCGTGGAATCATGCAATGCTTTCACGCAGATGTCTGCTACATCCGCACAGCTAATAGCCTACAATAAAACTTCAAAAATCAAGATTATGGCACTCAAGAAAGCGCTCTTATGGACGGTCGATGATATTTCACCTGAGAGATTCTGTTTCCTTGATCGAAGATCAGTGCACGCTGACCACCAGGTTCTTCCTGCAAAGAAAATGTGAGTGAACATGATGGAACCAGTTTTAACGTAGATAGCACTTCAAAAGTAACTAGCATTTGCTTTAAACATCCTACTCGAGATGATATGATCAAACATAATGACTATTATGTTGTTGAACATAGGTTGGAATTTCGGTTGTGGTATTAGTATGGCGTACCTGAAGTGGACCAGGCCGTACAATTGTGTATCCAAGGCCTGACCTCCTCAGAGCATCCTCTCCAGCCTAGAAGAACATGGAGCACACTAATGATTTAATGAACATTTGAGTTAGATAAGCACAGATACATATAAAGGGTACAAAAGTCAGAACCTTCTTTGCTTTGAGAACTTGTTCTCTTCTGTTAGGTTCAATTCCAGAACCTGTGCATGAGACCAGTATGAAGTCCGTCTCTTGACCGGTCTGCAAAGAATTAGAAGATGTATGGTTGTCAATAAATTGATAGAGATGATGACTCAGCTCTGACAAGACAGGAATTCATATATTACTCTAACAAATAATTAGAGGGAAGGAAAACTTTGGTTAAACAAGAATTAGAAAGAAAAGGGAAAGTAAGTAGCTAAGTCATGGGACAGTCAAATAATCTTATTTTTAGTGAACGACTGAACGTGCAAATACTTTGTACTTCCATTTAGAAAAAAAAACAAAGCAATACAAGAGTTTCGGTCATGACGAGATTTTTCATCCAAAGGGGAAAAACCGACAAAAAAAATCCAAACAACACACACACACACACACACACACAGTAGGGCAGCTAACTAATGCAGGAACAACTTACAGGTAAAGCTTTGATGTATTCCAGTATTAGCTCAAAACTTCTGGGGTCAGTACCACCTTGAGATTCATCACCAGGTCTCTGTGATGCAACACGTTAGTAACTAAGCCCCGGATTTGACGCTATAAACAACTAATTTACATTTGGTGATGATAGAAAATAGTTTGACATATTGTACTGACCTGCCTTTTTGGTTCGAACCTAATGGTTAAGGTATGCACAAGAAAAGGGTCTAGGGGAGGATCTTCTGGTTTTACTGGCCGAAAAGCCGAAAAAGGTACCCTCACCTGTAGGAAAAAAAAATAACAAAAAGAAAAGAGATCAAAATCTGCATTCTTCGATTGGCAGCATGCAGTAAAATCAGCTATTATTTTCAAATTATTCCACACGCTACTTACCCGACAAAAGCCTACTTTTGTAGTCATCCGAGCAAAATAGAGCTTACTCTGTGAGGTGTCAGCCAGTGGACCAGTCTCAAGAATAACAACATATGATCTTCCATTTCCACCCACCGAAAGAATCAAGCCATCATACCTATGAACGACAGAATCAGTATGATACTGAATTCATTGTGATGCATCAAGATTTTTCAACACCGGAGAAGCTGTTAAGCAAAATCCAGGAGCTTCTCATACCTGTCTAGGGTGGAACCGAGAGGAAGAGAGAGCCTCTTTGATATCTCGACATATCCACCTCTGGTAAAAACAAATCCTGAGATAAATTGATGTTTAATCAGAAAACTAACACAGAAAAACAAAACCAGCACATCCTTAAATCTATACATTCGTTGAGAAGCATGTCCTAACGCTACGCGGAGGGTCTTACCTGCGAAAACGGCCTGGCCATCTTGTGAAAATTCAAATGATGCATCGATACCTTCATCAAACCTAGAACCAGAAGCGTAGGTATTTGGGAAGTAAGATCCCTGGTTTACCTCCCAACCATTCAGAGACTTTTTAGATTTGAATTTTGCTATCAAAAGTTTGCTCTTGCTGCTTTTACCAGCCCTGAGCTGAGCCATCTCATTGTAGTAATCCTGCAGTGATCAACAAGGCAAGATGATTCCCCAAATCATGAACACTCGTACTACGTCTTTTTTTTGTAGTTTTGGACCACAAGATCTCCGATACATACTTTTGAGCACTAGATTTTCTAATTATAAGATAGTAAAATGAAAAGAGCTAGAACGATATGAAAGTAGTTTTGATGCTAAAATTACTAATATCATTTTCATGTGACAAAATCTAAATCTTTTTTTGTATTAGTGATCTTAGTTCCAGAACTTTGACTGCATTTATCCTGTAATGGACGGATTAGTTGCTAAAGTGAGAAAATTAAGGCTAGGATGAATACCTGGAAAGCCTTGCTGACATTCCGGACTCCTTGGTTATCAACTCTGTTCAGGTCGCCGGTAATGGTTGAGCGCGCGGTTGCGCAATAGATAATCTTGCTGCAACCTGACACGGCTGATTGCACAGTTAACGGATCACCAACGTCGCCAACAACGATATCAACCGACCTCGGTAGCATGTCGATCACTTCAGCGTCGTCCCTTCTAACTAAAGCCTGTTACAGAATGATAAATTTATGTCCAAATTTTCCGTATTTCTCAAAAAAATTCAGTACGATTATCCTAGCGGTGAAGATGACTGAAGAGGAAAGAAAGAGTCAGGAGTGAGTGGGTGGTGGTAACCTTGACATTGTAGCCTAGGAGTGAATTTTGAAAAATTTACTATTTTCAAAATTCAAGAAAGATACGACATGCTACATTATGAGTTCAGTCAACCAGGGTTGCCAGTTCAACTGTATCTTATCAGTATGGTTATCCTAGTGGTGAAGATACGATGAAAGAAAGAGGCAGTAGTGAGTGGAGGGAGGAAGCGACCTTGACATTGTAGCCACGGAGCATGAGCTTGCGGACGACGATGCGGCCGATTCGGCTGGTGGCGCCGACGACGAGGACGGTGGTGTCCTGCGCGCCGGGTATGGTGAACTCGCACATGGGCCCGCCGCGGCTGAGCACGGCCTGCTCCTCCTCGGCGAGCGCCTCCGTGGCGGACGCGCTGGACATCTGGCCGAGCCGCGAGAACTTGCGCCACACCTCGTCGAACAGCTGGCGCGACCGCCGCCCCAGCCCCACGGGGCTCACCGAAATCACCTCGTCCAGGTCCAGCCCCGCCGTGGCCGCCCGGCTCTCCTCCTCCGCTGCCTTCTTCTTCCTCGCCGCCTCCTCCTCCTCCGCCTTCCTCTTCGCCTCCGCCTCCGCCTCCTCCAGCGCCGCGGCCGTCTTCTTGCCCTTCCTGGACCGGCGCTTCTTCCGCGTGGACGGCTTCAGGTCCGCGCCGTTGGCACCAACACTCCCGTCCTCCTCCTGGTCCGGGTCCAGCTCGGCCGCCACCGCCGCCGGCGTGGGCTTGGCAGCCGCGAAGCAGCACGCGCCGCTGTGGTACCGCCTGCTGGCCGCGGCGACGCCGGCCGGCAGCTGGAGCGGGAGCGCGCGGGACGGGGACGCGCAGTGGCCGCTGTGGAACGAGGCGATGATCGTGGCCCCGCTCACGGTCGCCGCCCCCGCCGAGCCGGGAGGAGACACGGCAGCAACCATGGCCGACGACCGTTCGAGGAGCAGCTGCAGCTCTGCTCTTTGGTAGTACGAATTTTGTTTCCTGACAGTGGAACTTGGAGTCCCGCGCGGTAGGCAGATAAAGCGGCCGGCTGAGTGGCGCTGCCGCGCCGCGCTCCCATCTGTGGCTGCGGTTGCGAGTTCCGGCGCGGGTGGGGCTCACGGCGCAGAGGGAGGGGCCGCATGGCGAGTGTCGCCGTCGCGGGTGACTGGCGCCCCACGCTTTGACGATTTTCGGGATAGGAAGTGAGGCGTGGCCGCGTGGGGTGGCAGGCGCGGCGACGTGGTCATGCTCAGTTCACTTGTCCTGCTGGCTCTTGCGTCCCGCGTGAGACTATTTCCCAGGCAGGATTCTGGATCAGCCATCCAAGTCCAACAACGCAGGGTGGATGGCATGGACACGCCCAAAACCTCCAGGATTCTGGATAATCCTGCCACAAACAGAGATGCAAGAATATACACTGGACGACAGACGTGCAGGAATCAGAAGCAAACACAATTCAGTCAGTCATTCTCTGGTATACATCTCTTTGTATAAATAAATAAACATCCATCCCACACAGATACCGCAAAAATGCGGGGACTGGAACCAACAAATGAAATGTCTGACAAGTACCATCCATCCATGTAACCATGTTCTGTTTCTTTCTTTCCTACAGTCATCTCTTAACCGAGACAACAACAAACAAACAAACAAACAAACAAAACGTCAACTATGACTCGGTTTTTTCACCCTTTTGACGCGCGATTTCGCACATGTATTAGGAGCTGGCAAAATCCCTATTGTACATGGGCAGGCTACAGAACATGACCAACACTACATACAGTATCGATAGAATCACTGACAGAGTCACCTGAGCCTATCATCGGTCGGTATGCCGGAACGACCGCCCGAGACTACCCACCACGACATCAGCAGTCCAAACAACTGTCAGCATGTGCATGGGTGTAGAGCGAGGGCAGAACGACCGCCTGGTGACCAAGATTTTTCGTCTCCGGTACAACTCATCTTTGACTATAGCTGTATTATCTCATCTTTGACTATAGCTGTATTATCGCAGTCTGCCCGCCCTCAGCTTGTCCTTTGGGCTTGAGAAGAGCTGCTGTATCCATATGTACTTGCTATGTTTATTTGTTTTCTGTATGTGTATACCACAAGTATGTATACTTGGCTTCGCTACCTCCTAGCAGCCTCTGCAGCTCTTTGCCTCATCATCTCGTTCACGGCAGCCCGCCTCCTGGATTCAGCCTGCTGCTGCGTTTTTCTTAAAATGTCTTTCATATCACTGTAGTAATCAAGAAAGCAAAACCCGATAAATTATTTCTTCATTCTCAACGGCAATGGTCCAACAATTTGTAGGTGAGGACGGGGAGGGGGGATGTCACGTACCTGCATCTTGGTAAAGTGCAATCTGAATGTTTGCAATCTCGGGCATGGAAGCGAACCAGACTCCACATCTTCTGGCAAGCTTTACAGCCTCCGGCTGCCCGTTTTGTGCACTTGCTCCCATGAGCAAAGAGTACCTTGATCTTTCGGCAAGCAGGATACCGGCAATCGGCGGCACGACATGTCTTGCAATGGGCCAAAAGGTCAAGCATTTGCCGTGCCTGTAGAGCCACCAAAGAAACATCATGACTTAGTTTAACACAGATCCCTTCATCATGGACTAAGTGGGAAAATATGGTTTTCAAGGAAATAACTCAAATAAGTGGGCAAGTATTTGCATTATTAGACTTAACAATGCAAAAATAAAAAATAAAAGGGCATGCAGTGTTTTACTTCAACAGACTAAAACAGCAGCATAAAAAGAATGTATATGTTGGAATATACTTTTCAGCACTTAATTTTCGGAAGAGTATAAATCACCTGCTTAATACGCATCTGGCGAGCTTCTTTATTTTGAGCAGACGCGGGATGGTTTGTTAACTTGTGACGGTGACTGGCACCTCCGTCTTTTTTGTAACATGCAGCGCATACATCAAAGTCGCATTCTTCACATCGCCACGCTTGACCAGTTTCAATATCGTGTTTGCAGATATTACACGTGGTAACAAAAGCTGGTGCGGTTGGATTATGAAGGTGGTATAACACCATCATTGAGGAATGCTTTGCACGGCGAAGTGTGTCATGTTGATAGCGATTTCCTTGGCAAAGACTCAGGAATGCTTGTCGGGTGTCGAAAAACTCACACTCTATGATATCGTCTATATCCTTTGTATCTTCGGGCACCCCAACAATGTCAACCTAAGAACCAAAATTATGTTTAGAAGTTCTGTGGTAATTTTCCTTATTGCTTCATCCATAATTTATGAGTTAAAAACTAGATTATAAGAAGTTATCCACAACTTACTGGGTGGAGCACATGCGAGTCTCTACTATTACTCGGGTGCCTCTCCTTTTCTTCAAGCCGTTGCTCTGCATCATTACAACTGCAACAAGAAACTCATCAGTTGCAGAAGCAAGGATAACAGACTAACAGCTAATATTAGACTATCTGTAACCAGATCTTAGAGAAGTTTATCCACTCATGAAGTTGTGTACATAATTGAGAACGATAGCTACATGCAACCAGAATCACATTTCCTTTCTTATTATCACAATTATATTATACTCCTCCGATCCGAAATAACTGTCGGCAGCTATGTAGTACTTTTGTACTAGCGCAGTACACATCCCACGACACTTAAAACGGACAGGAGGTAGTAGTATTTTATAAATAAAAGCACTTGTCCATTGTGGCATAAGTAGCTGATGCTCTCAAGTTGTAGCATGTATAGGCACCCACAGTCATGCATATAACATGTGAGATGAATAGAAGTAACGTACCTGTCACAAATATAGAAACTTCTGCATTGGCGGCAGACCCAGCGTTTTCCAGCTACCATAAGAGTGGAGCAGTGACTGCAAGAATGCTGCAAATGGACCATAATAAAATCTTCCTTCATTGGGTAAATGATTTCTCCGAGCTGCACATCATCAACTTGGTCGCTAAGAATAACAAGTGACACAACTAATACGAATATGGCACATCAAAAAGTAGAGCACTACATGAAACTATACCTTTTGCATCAAGATAGCACCCTTTGAAGCATTCCCAGATAGATCAGTCTGACCAGCAGCTCTAAGAGCTCTTTTTGAGATAGTCTTCTTTACTTTTCCCTTCTTCTGCAACTTTTTGTCATCTTCTTCCAGAAAAAATTGGCTGATCATATCTTCTGCAGTTCCTGGCCAATAATCTCCATCAAAATATGGCAAGCGAGCTGCTGTAATTTTAGCCTTGCATTCTTTAGTAGTGACAAAAAAGTGATCATAGAGATTTGTCGTCTCAACAACAATGTGCTCCTTGGTAGCTTTTCGAAGCATAGATAGATACCTGTGAAGGAATTCTTAGTCACATGAGACATGAATTAAAGATGCCACACCTACGGTAAGGTATTCAATTAAGAAGCATATTAGCACAAATGCTCATAGATGGTCTTACCATTCACGCAGCAAATCAGACCTTGGTGTCTTCTGAATCTCTGGATGGCAATATAGGATGTAATCTTCACCCTTCAAAGGTGGGCAAGCCCATATGTAACAGCTAGTGAATCCGCGCTGCTTACAATACTCAAGATAACCTATCTGTATGCGTATAAAACGAATATATTATGCTGACAGCAACAAATATTCAAAAATAACGAATTGAAGTTTAAGTATGTACTGGATGAAAGCGCTTGGCATACAACTTTCTAAAATTACGAAAAGTACTCTCACTAGGTGGTGAATTACCAGAATCTCATGATACACATATGTCCTCAAGGCCTCCCCAGACACTGTTTTTACTTCAGGTCTAAAGAATTTGACAGAATCAAGGTATGACAGATAAACCCGACGTTGGTTTGGGTCTGCACATTTTGCACCATATTCTTGAACATACATGCCAAAGAGGCATACTTCAACACCTTCTATTTTCTGAAATAAGAGAATAGCCTGCAGAATATTTGGCAATAGTAGAGAGCATAAATTAACAAAACTTTGATCTAAAAAGAGTAGTAACTTGAATTGCCAAATGCCAACAACATCAGCTGATTTTATACTTCCATTGGCGGGAGATGTTTTCTTACCTTGGATTTGTAAGGGAATTCAGCTGGATACTTGTTGTCTTGAAAAATCTCAAAAAAATGAGGCTTAACTTCCAATTTTTTGTCCACTGATGAAACAACTCTTACCACAAGTCCCTCTGCTCCAGAAACCTAACAAGTGAGAAAACATAAGGAGAAATCCACCCAACAAAGAAATATTTAGTAAGAGATTATAAACTGGAAAAGGCGAATAGATTGGTGGATATAAAAGTGGCATATATTGTATTACTTGAAAAAATTCTGCAGTAATATACGTATGGCAGTGGTGACGACATATAACATAGTAAAACTGTCTCACGAGGTCATGTAAACTAGCCTACTTCGATGTGAGGGTGGTCATCTTATCAGCTTGACTAAGAGACTTGAGCATCAGCAGCACGCATTACAGAGGGAAAGGGGGACTCTGTCACGATGGTCGAGTCCACTCGCAGGCCATATCATATCAGTACAAGGTAAAACGTGGCCAGCTAAGCTCTCATTGTTGCTATACAAACTTACTTTTCTGACTCCTTTATTAGCAGAAAGTTCCAAGCAGAGGCCAGCATATGAAGATAGTGCAGAACGACAGAAGAAACTAACTTGGCCATGGAGATTTTGAGATTAACTTCATGCAGACCACGTACAGAAGAAGCTAAGGGAAGTCAAACCATTATTTGTCTTTGAAGTTCCTCTACTGCTATAACTTGGTCATGAAATACAACTGAGGCCGTGCTTTTATAGGCTTCCAACCAAAATAATAGGATTAGGCATGCCCCACATTTTTTAATAGGCTTTTAACCATGGTAATACAAGTAGGCTTACTATGTACCCAGGTCTCTTAACTTAGCCCTAGAGATTTCGATATTGACCTCATGAGGACAGGTAACATAGCTAGCATTTGGTATTAAGGCACTTTCTAAAACAACTCTAACCTCAGATAAGAATTCTGTACACCTGCCTCATAACATCTCAATCCTCAGTACACTACCATACTGATGATCTTTATTGCAGAAATTCAGATCAGCTAGATAAACAAGTGTGCACACATGCACACAACTCAAGCATAATTTCTTAGAAGTAAACGGTCTTTCCTCAGGTGAAACACATGATAACAAATTTCTGGTAATGAAATGGCATGATTGTCTAAAGCAGAAAATAATACTTATCATTTATCTAAAGATGATAGGAAGAACTGCTTGATTCCATTAGAGCACGAACTGTGTAGTCCCAGATAAGCTAGGCATGTAATGTAGTGGGTGGCTTGAACATGTGAAAGATTTGTTCACTCTGATGCTATAGCATGCTCTATTCAGTATGATACAGGTGCAAAAAATTTTTTTGTTAATTCAGGAGTATAACGTACTAAAAGTATGTAAATAAGATCTAATATGCACCCGATATAAATTATAATTATGTATTTTTTATAATTTTATTTTTAAAATGTTTGATGTTTCTTCATTATGTATGATTTTTTTTTTACTATGCTCAATCAACTATGCAGAGTATCTATTATCCACAATTCTATTTCTAACATGGTAAACATCCAGCTAAGCAAGGGTGTAAAATAATGTCAGATGTTTGTGACGTTAAAAGTGTATCAAAAATTGAATTCATGCAGTACATCATGGTACAAAAAAAAAAAACTTTGGCGGCAAACTTGTAGAACATACAGGCAGGACCTAACATCTGTGAATTATATGATTGCTGCATATATAGAACTAATAGAAGAGATGCATAATAGGGAGGGCTGAGAGCCACATGAGGTGAATGTTTAGCTGTGCTCAAGTTGTGAAACTCATCTACAAACCTCAACATGGTTGCATGTACTCTTGCCACAAAGATAACGAGTAACAGAAAAGGTGCACTTGCAATAGATAAGGACAAAGCAGGAGTGCAAAACAAGCAGTACTCAGAAAGTGCACGTGCACTAGAAAGGATCTGGCAAAACAAACATTCAAACATTGCCAACTTCTTACAAGCACAATCAAAATATGCAGGACAGCTGCAGATATCTGTATCTAAGTACGAGAATTTGAACCTGCCACCTCTACGTTCAATAAAACAATTCAGTTCAAAAATACCAGTCACCCATAGCACCACAACCAACTGCTTGCCTTTATGTATCATATACAAGTCACATATGTTGCTTTCAGAAAAGTGGAACCAAGGCATAACCAAACAACAAAGGAAGGAAAAGAAAAACAGGCAAAATTTATGTTGGTGAGTTCCAAACTATCACTAACCTCATAAAAGCTTTTCCCATCACGAGTCGCACGTTCCTGTCTCTCTTCCCTGAGCCGTTTAAAAAGGCGTCCTTCTATATGATCGCTAAGCACGGTCCTTGGCAGATCCTTAGCGCCAAGAACAGCACTTTGCGGCAAAGGCATACGCAAACCATGTTCTATCTCCGAAACATAGCAATTGGGGCAGGTATATTCTGCTTCTCCTACATCGTTTCTTTTGGCATTGAAAAGGGCACAAATCTGATGTTGCCAGCGTTCACATTTGTCGCACATAACCCACTGTAGGGCCAATCAAGTAGAATAAGTTAGTATGCAAGAAAAGAGTACATCACTATAATTCATGGCCTACAAAAGAGAAATTTAAATGCTCACCCCTTCTTCCGTTTCATCATCATTTCTCTTCTTAACAAGTTCTGCTTTGAGAAACGGATTACCTTCCACCTGAATATTCAGACTGCGAGCCTCGTTGTAACACAAAAGACATAAATTGTGACAGGTCTCGGTTGTAGGAACAGTGTAGTATGGCGCATTTCGTTTTACCCGAGCACCACAAGGAGAACAATATATCGGTGGAGGTTCAAAATTAAGCTTCACTACTTTGCAAAGCTGGCATGCGTTCTCATTGTCAGGATGTCCCAACACTTGATTAATTCCAACTTTAGCTTTGCTCTGCCAACGATGGAACAGATGAAATACGTCATACTTTATAGTGGCACAAGCAACTAATTATAGGATATGCTTACAAAAGAATCTACCTATTAAAAAAAAAGCAAAAGATATGAAATGTCGGGTTAAAATTCTAGCGGTGGTAGAACATAGATCATGGTAAGAAAAAGAAAGTAGCAGAAACCAGCTGGTTACTGCAGCACCAAAAACATACCAGCATTATTAAAACCATTGAAACTGTCGATTCATATGTTTACTGAACTATAATTGTGAACTAAAAGGTTACTGAATCATGTTTACAGGAAAATTAAACAAACTTGCGATTTGTCCATGGTGAATGCATGTAATTTTTTTTTTTAATGTTGATAAATATAGATTCGTGCATAACAGTAATGCACTTTGGTACATGTCTTTCCCTTTTTTCAATATTTCATGTGCAGTGTACCTATAAGTTTTCATTTGTGCTACTGCAAGAACAGTCCTCCCATAATATCCCGGAATCATGTACTAAATACATACTCCATAGTATCCCTGAATCATGTACTAAATACATACTTCTTATCTCACTGAGCAGTGGGAAATCCCACTCAAAATCGACAAGTTCATGTATTTGTATTTAATATGTTTTTCTACATAAATTTTTAAACTGCGTGATAAATAATATATAGCAGTAATGAATGCCAGACTGAGGAGTGAAATTTTCTGAAGCCAATTTTTTTTTAACTCTGGTGCTGACCACATGGAACTGGCAAAAAGATCAACAGAAAAGGGAAATGTATGTTCCTAAGTTATTTCCTGATAATAATTCACAAGACACAGTCATGTTTTCTTAGCCTTTACGATTCAGATGAACATCCCAACATCCTCATTCCTATCCCACTGTATATACAGAATTAATCCAAACTGTTGCAACATTTTGCTAGACATGCAATTAACCAATAAGAGAGTAAGTTACTTCAAAATGTTGGCATATTTAACATAGGAAAATAATGGAGAAGAAATCTGACAATATCCATTTGAATTCTCTTAATTCATTTGCCACCCCCTTAGATCCACCTAACTGTGCCTACTAACTCTGCAAAAAGATCTACAGCATGCTAGAGATTCTTTCAAGTTCAAGAAGCATACCTGACCAACCCATAATTTAAGACTGTCGGTGTGCTCTTTAATTTGCTCTGGAGTGAACAATTCCATGAGTGAAACACCGTTTATCTTCGGTTTCCCCGATTTAGACACTCGACCTTTTGTTTTGTTTGTCAGATCAAGAACATTCTCATTTGTATCTTTGTCAGCCAATACAATTTCTTGCTTAACATGAGGAATCATGTCATTTTTCACAACACTTAATTTCCCGTCAATACGATGACCAATTATTGTAGGATTTATTGGATGTTGGGTATCAACCCTCAAACTGGCCTCCTGTTTCGGCAGCTTATTGTTTTTTCGCTCCTGCAACACTGGCTTTGGTTCACGAGGGACTCCATTTCCATTCTTTGATGCATTCGGAGACACATGATGCAACTTTAAACGTTTCGGTGCCAATGGCTGCTCATCAGTGGTTTCAACTATGATAAGGTCAATATCCATTTTATCCTCAAGTGCAACATTGGTAATTCTTTGAACCGTACCCTGCTTAGCAATTAATATACGGTCATCGGGCCTGTTCTTGTGTGCCAGTTCAGAAGAGCGGCGGAATCTTGTCTTTGCCCCGCTGCAAAGAGTGCACTGCTCATTGATGCAGTTCTTATAGTGATCCACAAACTTCTTTGACTGCATGCAGTACGGATATGAACACTTTTTTGTTTGACAGCGCCTAAGATGCATCACAATCTCCTGTACGCGATCACAATACTGAGATTTACAACTTCCTGCAGGAGCCACACAGTGTTCTGCGTGCTTTAACATCAGTAACCACCGCAGCTGCTTACATTCAGTGTTAATGTTTGCTGAGTCATGTTTATCTTCTTTTGTTGAGAGATTTGACAACTTAGAGTCAATTGAAGTCACAGTACATCCAACAACGGATGAAACTGGTTGATGTCCTCTATCTTCTACCATTTTTCTCTGGGAAATATAATGCTGACCCTGCTTTTCAATCAAAAACCATTAGTCAAATGTGTCTTTTCTGCTGCTTAAGATTTAAAATATGGTTGCAGCGATGCTGCAGTAATTGTTAACGAGAAAATTGTGATGTACTAAAGCTCACCTTGTCTTGCGGGGTCAAGACCTCAACTTTCATAGGATGGCTACTTGTACCTGTTAAGGGTGGATGAATTAGTATCCTAGAAACTTCTTGCAACAGCCATATCAACTGATGTTGTAGAAAAAAAAAGAGTTTTGCAGTGCCAAACGCCTCAAGAGAGAATAAATCAGATCCAATACAAGTGATACTGACGGGTTAAAGCCTCACGTCAACCATATTGGACACATATGAACTTCATCAAAATAAGCAATACCGCCTCAAATGATTCGCAACAAGATACGCCTAGTAGGGTGCTACATAAAAACATTTGGGCTGATAGAAGTTATAAGTCTCCTAAATGTTACACATCCTACAAATATAGACAAGACTAAATTTGCCATCAAGTATTATGATCAGAGTAAGATCTTAAGGATTCAAGACATTTGTTGACAATGATTTATTTCATTCTAACATGTAAGAAAGTGTTATTTGAATGTATTGTCGATGTAATTCGTCAAAATACATAGAAACTTTGCTATATGGAGAATTTCGAAAATTACATATTGTAATCGTACTATTATTAGTTATAATACTTAGATAATTGGTAGAAGAAACATATTTTGGGAGGACATAATCTCTACAGAGCGAAGGGAGGACAAAAACAACTTTCACTAAGATTTTTTTTTTTATTCAGCATGACTTTGCATGCTTCAATAGTAATCCTTATACACAGACGGATTATGAGAAAGCTAATTGATCTTACAAGAACCAATTGATATTCAAATAAATATTCTGTCATAGGAAATCAGTGAAATTTGAGATAACTTGACTAACAAAATAAGACCTTGCCAATAATGACCCTGCTGGGCCACTGACATAACGACATCCGAACAGTATGTCCTACAGTACCATGTAAGAACAACGTAGTACCATGTAAAAGCAAGGTTTGCTACACTAAATCTGCATTTGTATTCTTAAATTTAACACCACCAAAATTTAAAGGTGACAAGGAAAGATAATTTTGACACAACATACAACAGGTGTTTTATACTAAATTGAACAGAAGTAAACATAGAATTTACTTTTGCTCCTTAATAAATATAGAAAGTTCCAAAGATTTTTCTCTTTCTTTTCTGAAATGCATTTTTGTTATGTGAGAATTGAGATGGATAACCAAGAATTAGATTCCAAAGCCATATTCCTTTTTCAGAACTAGAAGCAACAAAGATTCAATGTGATCACTAGCAAATAGTTTTCCTATGCATCGAGGCACAAATCATCAAACAAATGGTATAGAAGAGGGCGTACTTGGTGACTTCTGTGGCGGAGGAGCATCAAACTGTTGCTTCAACAGTTTGCTGCACGAACTGCCATGAGGAGATAGGTTAACACATTCTTTTGATCCTGTGGTTCTGTTTCTTAGCTGCACATTCGAACTGTGTATCCCCGTTCCACCATTCATTTGTGCATCTGACGAACCGTACGAGGAATACTTATCCAACATGTTTGGATGTACTCTAGGAACAGCAAGGCTCCTAAAGTGCTGGGTTGGATAACAACCTTGATTGTTATCAAATGGCTTCTCTTGCTGCTGAATTTCTGACACAAGATTTGGCTCCACATTTAAGCATCCAGCTCCACTAGAGGATTCAGAATTAGCATGCAAAGTCTGTTGGTTGCTAAATCCTGGAGTTGGGATCATATGACTTAGACGTTGCATGCCCTCTGAAGCTGTGCCCACTGAGATGACACCGGTGGTAGAATTTAGAGGGATATTGGTGGATGGATTCTGATGCCCACTATACATAGAACCTAAGAGTAAACATAGTAAGTACCAAGTAGCAGCACATGAAAGAAGACCGGCCAGACAAAAAGAGAAGCATCTGACATATCAAAGTATAAACCAAGATAAGTTATTCACACCTGTAGTTGAGTTACCACCTGTGAATCTGGTGTCCATCAAATGGGACGCTACAGAATTCCCATTTGCACTCTGAGCCATACCTGGTGTTGGAATCATTCTGCCATAGCTGGAGCCAGATGCTACCTGCCCTGACAGTTGTTGACGACGCCGACCCTCGGCCGCAATTGTCTGAATAGCATTATGTAAAAGTACATCAATCGGACCCTTCATCATCGGCAAGTAATCAGCCTGCACACAGGAAATCAAAAATTAAATTATATATAGAAAGATAGGGGGTAAAGAGATGGCCAACAGTCAAAATATCAACGCAGTAAATCCAGAACTGCTAAGAAACGAAATGAAAACAGAAGTTTTAACTTGCTTTCTTAGCACATGCAAGAAAACAAATTACACAGCTGGGCAAGAAAGAAGGGTATTATAACGCCTCATTAGCATTTGAGTCATATGGCCACATGTCAGTGAGAAAACCCTCAGGCACACCTCTCCGCATATGTCATTTTTTTAGAACATAAGAAGAACGCTAGTCTTCCATAGTGTCCACATCGTTTAACTGGCATTTTTGTCTTATTGGTCATCTGCATAAATCACAATGATGTGGTATGTTGGAGAACTGTGCCCCCATGTAAGGTTTGGCCATCGTCGTCCTGATGTTTATCTAGCCAGGTGATACAAGATTGTCATTTTTCAGTTATTTGATTTCCTAATTTTGTATTGACTTGAACCCGTGAAGCAGTGGTGACGGGATATGTATATTATGATGGGTCTGATGTCCGAGGGAATCTCATGCGCATTGCAGGGTGCAACCCTGTTCCCAGGCACCAGAAGATCGAAAGCCTCCTGGGTATTTTATCAACTTACATGGGGACTTGTATTTTGTGAACAAGGGTGTGGGTTGTAGAGAGCATTAAACATTAGCTTTGTGATAGCACCGGATATTCCATATTGTGCGGCAGATAGAGATGAAAACAATCAACTGACTGGAAAGACTGCTCAAGAGTTGACAGACTAGTTGAATGGCATGCACGCTACAT
Organism: Alopecurus myosuroides; assembly: GCA_028641055.1. Classification (NCBI taxonomy): domain Eukaryota; kingdom Viridiplantae; phylum Streptophyta; class Magnoliopsida; order Poales; family Poaceae; genus Alopecurus; species Alopecurus myosuroides. The sequence continues at coordinate 634,390,042 of CM054057.1, read as the reverse complement.
ATCTGTAGCATCCTTAGGAATAAAGTGTCATATATTGTTTATTAGGCCTGCAAGGTTTATTTGTTGTGTGCCTAAGTTTAAAAAGAATGAATGGTTCAGATTACCATGGTCGGATATGTCTGGAAGATAGCTCCTTCAATCCGCGTCGCGGAGTGCAGCAAGTGTGGCGTTACAGAAGTGAGGTTCTGCTTCTTTGCAAGGACAGTCATTCTGACAATGTAAAATTGATGTTAGTTAACATCATAATTCAAGCTTTACAGTTAAATGCACATCCCCTGCTAAGTTTATGGTTATCTAAGCATGAGTTACTACTATTGCGCCAGAACTGAACCACTACTGCATTTCGGGAACAGGTAAAAGGCTTACATCTTCCGACGCATGAAATTGCGCATCAACATGAGCTGATCCGCATCGGGGTTTCCTGAAGCAACCTGCGGCTGTTGCTGCGGCGGCATCCCGTGACCGCTGCCTGGATTCATCTGCACAGTCTGCCCAGACGGGCGTGACGATGCCTGCTCCCGATTCATGTTTTCCACCAAATGGGCGTCAATGTATCGACATCATCAGCCGTGGATGAACAGATGCTGCAACCAGAATAGCACTCAGTTACCAGACTTCATCAGAAGCACAATGCACAGCAACGTAAATAAATAAAGCAAGCAAGCTTTCATCTAACGTCCAAGGCCCATTTTGTTGCAGCAACACCACAGCCTCTGAGCGGCAAGGGGGAAACTCAGGGAGAACGAGCTGGTACAGGTAGCACGGGCTCATAGGCTAATTGGAGAAGACACCACCCTAACCCAATGTGTACTTGAACATTGGCGGCGGCCTTGCCACACGGTCAACCGACGCGGATCGATCCCCCGCGCGCGCGATCGATCGCCCGGAGAAGCAGCGCCAGAGGAATCGAATCGGGCCACTACGCAGCACACATGCCAAGCAACTAATCGAGTAATGGAGCAAGGGAGTTTTTCGGAAAATCCCGAATCGATCGGTGGCACTGAAGGCTGTCGGAGCAAGAACTCACTGTCGTGACAAAGAAAATCTACCGGGAAAAAAAATCACTAGGGCTTGCTTACCATCAAAAGAAGAAGAAATCGATCCCGAGCCCGGATTGGATCCCCGCTCCGCGCCGCAGCGCCTTCCCGGTCGAGGGGGAAGGAGGGGCTGACGACGGGCGAGGCTTGGGTGGCGGCAGGGGTTTGGCTGGCCCCGTGCGTGCGGCTGAGCGAGGGAGCGCGAGAACTTAGAGACGAACGGGGGTAGGAAGCCGCGTCGGAACGGGAACGGAGAGGGGAACGCGTAACGGGAGGCTGGAGCTGTGCTAGGTGGGGGCCAAGCAAAATCTCTCCTGTTTCCTTCCAAATTACACCGCTCTTATTTCCTCCCAAATAATCTGCAATCGCTCTTACTTCCTCCCAAATATAATCTGCAATAGCTCTTACTTCCTCCCAAATTTGTAACCGTGGGGCCTCCCAAGTCACAACCTAAGAAAACTGTTGTCAACAAAAAACCCGAATAAAACTGTTGTAAAAAAAAAAAACGAAGAAAACCTCCTAAACTCAACAATCAAGCTTCTTCTTATCATGTTTCTTTTCATATGTGTATGCATATATATGTTGTCGAGATCATTGTTTCTGTTCATTCTTTCCAACTATAACAAGCTAAACATCCGTAGGTAGATCTAAATGAAATATCCATGTGTGAATTTTTTCATGTCAAGTAGATTTTTCGATAATACATTCAAAATTCAGATCGAACTCGAGATAGCTGGGCCACTATCGTGCCTACAACTAAGTCGAAGCCTAGTTCTCGTCCGTATGCACGGTTCACCATTCTTGCTTCTTCCTATCCGCGACTTGATCGTCTCTTTACATCGCTAACAAGTTATAGCTTGTCACTCTTAGAAGGCCGACGGTGCGTGTCCTCTTATGGATTGGAAGGTAGTTTGTGATGACCTGAATAAACGAATGAGACAAAACTGAATGAAGAAGTGGGAAAAAATAAGTTCAGATATTTTGCTAAATTGTTCATCTTACCAGGATTACATGCTCTCATGGTTAACAAAGTCGTTGACGGGCATATGCGAGAGCACGCCAAAGCGCTCGGTGCAGATAAAATGTATCGCTTTAACCCCAGCACTAGATATGCGCATGACAATGTCCTCTGACAGTAGCCATGGTGGTAGGAGAGCAGAGGGAAGTACATAAGGAGGGAGAGACGAAGATGGTGAGGAATTACAACGTAGCATATTATTTTGCGCCGCCATTGTGTTTCTGTGGGCAAATGAGAAGAGAGAACCCCAATAGACGGTTATATATATATATTCAGAAACTAGGGTTTCCCGTGTGGGCCTTGTTGGGCCACAAAGTATAAGATGGCGCTACGAGTAGATGAGCCCCTCTCACCGCCTCCGAGACCTCAAAGCCCAGCGACACTGAAATCTCAAAGCATCCCAACATCGTGCGGTGGGGATCTTGAAATGGTAATAATGTGCAAAGACATTGCATGACGAATGCTAACAAAACATCCTCCTAGCGCCTTTTTGAAGCTTGCACCCTATATGCCCCTTGGAAACATCTTGTATGCCTCTCCTTTATTGCCACCCATACGACCTCTCCACCATCAAAGGTCGTCAAACTCTTGCATAAAAGAGGCATATTCGTTGGCCAATATCCTATTGCACTCTCAATCTTAGGAGGACTTTTCGCTTGCCACCCACCTAGAAGGGCGTTTCTCTCTCGTCACATTCACTTTTTGCATCACCAAAATGCCGATATGGAAAGTTGTATAGTCGGTGGTTGATGTGGATTCTTGAGGGTATACAAACAACCAATTAATTTTCTCATCCACTTCAGTTGCAATAACAATATGTAATGAACCTAAAACTCCATATGCACACGCATTCGACAAGCTATCATTAAGCTTTGAGACCCATCTGCAAAAGTGGAGATGAAGATTTGTTAAGTATATGTCACTTGCCATTACGCTCTCAACTCCATCTCAATATCCTCTTTTATTTTGGCATGTCATGTGTCAAACGTATATTTTTTATGCTTGTTTAATAAGCTATCTTCTTTCGGCGTGATATGTGCCATTACTCTCTCGACAAGCTATTCATTTTGGCATGATATTTTTTATGCTTGTTGAAAGTATAAGGATGCCGCCCAGAAGGGGGAATGAATAGGCCCTTTAAAATAATAACGGTTTAGACTTGAAGAAATACGGAACAAAATTAGTGTTTGATTTATCAAGCACAAAACATATACAAGTTAAGTTTACCTATGTGCACCAACAACTTACGCTAAGCAAGATATACAACTATGTGATAGCAAGATAGATGACTTCAAGCATGATGGCTACCACAAAGGTAAATGCATAAGTAACGAGCTCGGGTTGAGAAATAACTAAAGCAAAAGGAGACACCGATGTGATTACCGAAGTTCCTTCTTAAGGAAAGTACATCTTCGTTGGAAGGGTGTGGAGTCACCAAGGCACTCCAATGCGCGGAGGTGCACACTCTATTCTACTTGAGCTTCTCTGGTGAGGGAGATGCTCGTTTCCACTATGAGGTCGTCTTGAAGGCGGTGACCAAACCTTACACGAGGTTGCGGCTATCTCCACAACTCAATTGGAAGCTCTCAACGAAGCTTCTTGCAACAAGATGGAAGCTCCAAGCACTAACCGTCTAGGGTGCTCAATGAACCCAAGAGGAACAATCTCTCCGGTGACCAAGCACCCAAGAGTAACAAGCTCACAAACTTCTCTTTCACGAATCCCGTGGGAAACTCAAACTGATGCACCTAATGCGGTGGTAAACACACAAAACTGGTCAAGTACTTATCACCCAAATCCCACCAAAGCAACTAATGCTATGGAGGGAGGAAAGAGAAGGAACAAGGAAAACAACTAGTGGATCACAAGATCTAGATGCAATAGATTCCCCTCATTAAGAGGAGGGATTGATTGGTCGAATAATAGATCTAGATATCCTCTCTCTCTATTGAAAGATAATCGTCCGTTTTGGTAATTATATGACAACATAACTGTTTGATCTAATGTTTGTTCAAGTGATGAAAATGCCTAGGTTATTAGGTTCACTATATCTATGGGGCTAATGCTTGAGATATTCGAAAAGTGCTAAGAGAAAGAAAGCCAGGGAACCAAAATGTGCAGGGGCGGAAGCTCCGGTGAACCCACCGGAGGCTCCGGTAAATCCACCGGAGGCTCCGGTGAATCCACCGGAGGCTCCGCCCTCTGCTGCCACTCAGCCTGTGCGCAAATAGGCTCCGGTGCACATCCGGTGGTTCCTCCGCCAAAATACCCTTCTGTTGGAAAGTGGCGGAGGTTCCACCGGAGGCTCCGGTGGACATCCGGTGGCCCCCTGGTCCAAGTGCAAATGGACTCCGGTGGAGGGTCCGGTGGTAGCTCCGCCAGCTACCCCTTCTGTTGGAAAGTGGCGGAGGTTCCACCGGAGCCTCCGGTGCGGGTCCGGTGGGCGGAACCTCCGCTCGATCCACCGGTGCCTCCGGCCTCCTCAGCAGCGCGCAAAGAAGACCCACCGGAGCCTCCGGTGGAACTGGACTGCAACGGCCACTTCGTGGCCAAGAGTATAAATACCCCTCCACCTACCTCATAAATGCCAAGCTTTTCCCACTCTCTCTCCTAGCCATTAATGAAAGCTTCAACCTCTTAGATCTCCCACTCCGTCCACCCAATCACTCCCAAACTTGGTGGAGAGCTAGAGGAGACCTAGATCCACACTTCCACCAAAGGAATCTCAAATCCATCCACCACAACCTAGTAGATCTAGAATCCTACTTGAGGCCTAGAAACCTTAGTAGATCTCGTGCTTGTAGTTTCCACCTTGTTGCAAGAAGCTACGGATTGCTTGAGAGCCTCCATCCTTGTGGAGTGACCTCAAGCCCTTGTAAAGGTTTGGTCAACGCCTTCAAGTCGACCTCATAGTGGAAACGAGCATCTCCCTCACCGGAGAAGCTCAAGGAGAACAAGGTGTGCACAACCGTGCTATTGAGGAGCGCCTAGGTGGCTCCCCACCTCTCCAACGTAGACGTACTTCTCTTTGAGAAGGAACTACGGTGAAACATATCCTTGTCTCCTTGTTTACACTTGTTGTTTGCTTTACTACCTTACGCTTTACTTCCGTTGCGCATACTACTCTCTTCACATAGGTTGTTCACTTAGTTGCACATCTAGAGAATCGTATCTTATCTTACTAAGCCCCTTAAAAGGAAAAGAAAAGAAAAATTGGTAGTCAACCTATTCACCCCCCCCCCTCTAGTTGACCATAGTGCACTTTCAATTGGTATCAGAGCCTCGGCTCTTACTAAGGGCTTAACCGCCTAAGAGTACAATGGTCGATGAAAATACCCCCGGTAGTTCTAGTGCGGAAATCTCCAAGATGTCCGACAGTATATCTAACCTACAAGACTCGGTTGGAATCCTCCAAGCCGAAATGTCTAAGGTTAGCTCTACTGTCAGTACGGAGGTTTCTAGCATCAAGAAAATGATGGAGGTATTGATGGGGAGAACCAAGGAGTCCGAGGAAGCACCTCTCACTACCAACGATGTTAGCTCGGATGAAGAATCCATTCCGGACATTGATGAAATGGAAGCTAACATCGCTTTAGCTAAGGCGAAAGCCAAAGCAAAAGCCGATAAAAAGGCTAAGAGTAGTGGGAACTCCGAGGGCTCCAAGTCTCAATCGGCTAACGGTTCGGGGTCTAACTCTAAAGTTCCACCGCCTCCCAATTACGATTCTATCCACCCTATTGCTACTATACCACACATGGTTAATGTTGGAAATCCTCCCATGCTTAACACTAACGAATTCTCATCATGGAAGTTCGATATGGAGTCTCACATTTCAGGTTGTTGCACCGCTCTATGGAGAAGCGTTCTTCATGGATTCCATCCTCATGATCCGAACAACTTGACCCAAGAGAGGACGTGGAATTCCAACTCAACAAGACCGCTATTGTGACTATCCAAAAGGCTCTTCCAAGAGAACATCTTGAGCACATTCGCGGCTTGAAGACCGCCAAGGAAGCATGGGATAAACTTGACTCCTTGTTCCAAGGAAATGCTAGCATTCAATCATCAAAATATGATGTTGCTCTCGACAAGTCCGAGAACTTCGTCATGCTTGAAGACGAGAGTCCCGAGGAGCTATATAGAAGAGTTGTCACTCTTGGCAATCAACTAAGAGATTTTGGGAAAGAGGAAATCTCGGATGAATGGATCAAGAGGAAGTTTGTCAAGGCCATAACTCCATTTGAGAAGAACCTCTCCACTAGCATTCGAACAAGATCCGACTACAACTCCCTTAACTCCATTGGAGTGCTAAGTGAGTTCATTGCCATATCCTTATCTCACAAAAGTGCGGATGATGCTCTTGCTCGCTCTAGAGGACATGGAAAGTCTCCCAACCTTGCCTTGAAGTCTAGAGCAATGGCCAAGATTGAAGAAGTTGATGATGATGATGATGATGATGATGAGGACTATGAGGATACATACAAGGGTGCCCATAAATGTATTGCTCTTGCCATGCAAGGGTATTGGAAGAGATGGGAGGCTCACAAAGCCGGTGCCCCAAGACCTTCAAGGAACAAGATCTTTAGGAAGAAAGGGGAACGGCCAAGGACATGTTATAATTGTGGAAGCAAACCACTTCGTCAAAGAGTGTCCCTTTGAGCCAAGAGAAGAGAATGAAGGGAAGCTTGTTCGCAAGGACAAGAACAAAGCTCCACAAAACAAGAACCTCGCTAGAAGGGTTCCAAGGGCTCTATATGTTCAAGAAGGCCCCACATTGGAGACATACTACTCCGGAGATGAAGGAGAAGATGAAGTCGTAGGTGTTGCCCACGTCGCCATAGCTACCACTTCCTCTTCATCGGTCTCTCTATTTGAATCTCCCAATGAGAAGACATCGATCCGACCTACATGTCTCATGGCAAAAGCCACCGCGGTAATAACTTCCACCTCCAAGTCTATTACCACTACCTCTCCCTCATTATTGGATTGTGTTGAAAACATTGGTGAAGATGAGGAGGCCAAGAACCTAGGGTCTTGGTTGAGTAGTCTTGAAGGTGAAACTAAAGAAAAAGTAAAAGCTCTCCTAAGGCAACTTGATGATGCCAACTCTCTCATTGATGAGAAGAGGAAATCATCATGACCTTGGAGAATCATGGTGGTACCAATGAGAATCATGATGGTGAACTAATTAAGGCTCTCGAAAAGGAGAGATCCATGAGAGCCTCTCTTGAAGAAAGACTATCTAGTTTACAAGACTCTTATGCTATTAGTGTTTCTAAGCTTAGGAAAGACAATGAAAAATCTCTTGCCAAACTTAAGAAAGAACATGCTAAATCTCTTGTTTTGCTTAAAGAATTTGAAGAGGAAGAGTTGAAGCTAGGAATAGCTCATCAAAAACTTGACGAGGAACATGACAAACTAAAAGAAGAGTTTAAATCTCTTAAGGAAATTCATGACAAACTTGCCAAGTCTCGAATCAAGCTTCTAGCTCAACAATCAAATAAGCATGTTGCATCTTCATCAAATATCATTGTTATTGCACCTACCTCTTCCTCTACGACTAACAATGTAGGGAAGGAAAGAATTCTCAACGATGCAATAAGCTCTCAAGGTGCCAAGAAAGGTAAAGAGGGACTTGGGTTTATTTCCAAGTCAAAGAAGACATCCAAGAATGTCACTACTCCCCCTCAAAATGTTGTTTTTGTAAAAGAGGGTGAGGTGACCAAAGAAAAGGAGACCAACGCCATTATGGGTGGTGATACCTCTAGGGGGAGCATCACTCATAATGATTTCGCCGGAAAATATAATCCATCTTATGTTCTTATGAAATCTAGGGATGGACATGTTTATGCTAAATACGTTGGTACTTCTTATGGTGATGATTATCATTGGACTATTTGGGTTCCTAAGACCCTTGTTACTAACAAAAGAGGACCCATTGAAGGATGGGTACCTAAATCAAGAAATTGATCTCTTGTAGGGAAATGCTTCCGGGTCTAACAAATGGACAGTGGATAGTGGTGCATCCCAACATATGACCGGAAGCCTTGACGCAATAAGCAATCTTGAACCTCCTCTAACTCATCTCAATTGCGTCACTATTGGTGATAAGTCCGAGCTTAAGGTATTGGGACGAGGCAAGGTAGCAATCTCAAATGATTTATCAATTGAGAATGTTCTCCTTGTTGAGTCCCTTGGCTATAATTTGATGTCCGTTCTTCAACTTGCGAATTGTGGTTTCACCTCGTTCTTTAATAAAGAGAGTGTGATTGTCACTTGGGAGACATCTCTTAAAGTAGCATTTGTTGGGTTTGTCGAGAACGGCATGTATGTAGTGGACTTCTCTAAAGAAGACACGTGTGCCGCGACATGCCTAATGGCTAAAGTTGATGTGGGATGGCTTTGGCATCGCCGACTAGCCCACACCAATATGAGAATGTTGCATGATCTCCAAAGTGGCAATCACGTTCTAGGACTAACCAAAGCTAAATTTGCTAAAGATCGTGTGTGTAGCTCTTGCACCTTTGGGAAGCAACATGGAGAACAACACCCAACCAAGACATCTATCTCCACTACAAGAATTCTCGAGCTCATTCACTTAGATCTCTTTGGTCCACTATCCTATGATAGTCTCGGAGGAAAGAAGTATTGTTTGGTAATTGTGGATGACTATTCAAGATATTGTTGGGTGTATTTCTTCAAGAGGAAAAGTGAAACTCAAAGTAGAGTCATCGAGTTCATCACTCTAGTTGAGCGCCAACACAATGCTACCATATTGGCTATCCGGAGTGATAATGGCTCGGAGTTCAAGAACTACACCGTTGAGGGTTTTCTTAGTGAAGAGGGCATTGCTCATCAATACTCCACTCCTTATACCCCTCAACAAAATGGTGTTGCGGAGAGAAAGAACCGGACTTTGATGGATGCGGCTAGAACTATGATTGCGGAGTTCTCTTCTCCCTATAACTTTTGGGCCGAAGCCGTCTCCACCGCATGTCACGCCACCAACCGGTTATATCTTTGCAAGATCTTGAACAAGACCCCCTATGAGATTCTCACGGGTAAGAAACCGGATGTATCTTACTTCAAGGTCTTCGGTTGCAAGTGCTTCATTCGCAAGAAAGGTAAACGGTTGTCAAAATTTGAGACTAGATCTTATGAGGGCATTTTTGTTGGTTATGCCACAAACGCTCACGCCTATAGAGTCTACAACAAGTCCACCGGACAAGTTGAAGAAGCTATAGACGTGGTGTTTGATGAGGATAATGGCTCCCAAGGGGGGCGTATAGATCATGGTGTTGTAGGAGATGCAATTCCTCCCATCGTCATAAGAAGAATGGGGATTGGTGAAATAATCCCCATTGAGGGACACCGGATGACGGAGGGAGAAGGACTATGCCCCACTCAAGTGGAGCCATTGACTACACCCATTGATGATCAAGCAATCCAACAAGATGCACCAAGCCCTCAAGCTAACGATCAAGGCCAAGCTAATGAACAAGGCCAAGCAACACACCTAAATCATGATCAAGATTCTATTATTGTTGAGAATGCTCAACCTAGTGGTGATTCATCACCCATTATTGATCAAGGACAAAATGAAGATGGACATGTCTCCGATGAAGAAGGTGATTCTCAATCCATATCCAAGGAATCTTTGGAGGAGATATTGGCTCGAAGAGCAAAGAGAAGGCTAGAGAATCTTGAACGAGCGGGTCATACGGAGGACATGATTCTTGGTCAAGTTCGTGGAAGAGTGGTCACTAGAAGGCAATTGGCGGATTTTAGCAAGGCTCATGCATTTGTCTCCTTCATTGAACCCAAGAAGGTATATGAAGCTCTCGAAGATCAAGATTGGCTTGAAGCCATGCATGATGAACTCAATAACTTCGAGCGCAACAAGGTGTGGAAATTAGTGCCAAGACCCAAGGATTGCAAAAATGTCATTGGTACCAAATGGGTGTTCAAGAACAAGCAAGACAAAGATGGTATTGTCATTCGCAACAAGGCAAGATTGGTGGCCCAAGGTTTTTCTCAAGTCGAAGGTATCGATTTCGGTGAAACCTTTGCCCCCGTAGCTCGCCTTGAATCCATTCGTATCTTACTTGCCTATGCATCTCATCATAACTTCAAATTACAACAAATGGATGTCAAAAGTGCTTTTCTTAATGGTCCCATTAATGAGTTAGTATATGTCAAGCAACCTCCGGGTTTCGAGGATCCCAACCACCCCGATCATGTCTATAAACTTGATAAGGCGCTCTATGGACTTAAACAAGCTCCACGTGCGTGGTATGAGCACCTTAAAGAGTTTCTAGTAGATCGCGGGTTTAATGTTGGTTTAATCGATCCTACCCTCTTTACCAAGACGGTTGGAGGTGACTTGTTCATATGCCAACTCTATGTGGATGACATCATTTTTGGGTCCACTAACACTTTGTTCAATGAGGAGTTTTGCAAGCTTATGACCGATAGGTTTGAGATGTCTATGATGGGAGAGTTGGAGTTCTTTCTTGGCTTTGAAGTGAATCAATATTAAAGGAACTTTCATCAAACAAGCCAAATATACTCAAGACATGCTCAAGAGATTCAATATGAATGATGCCAAACCTATGAAGACCCCTATGTCCACGACCACCGACTTGAAACCCGACCCTAATGGGAAAGAGGTAGATCAAAAGGTATACCGCTCCATGATTGGCTCTTTGCTTTACCTTTGTGCATCTAGACCCGATATCATGTATAGCGTAGGTAAATGTGCAAGGTTTCAAGCCTCTCCGAGGCAAAGTCATTTGGAAGCCGTGAAACGAATCTTTCGATATCTAGTTCATACCCCAAACTTCGGTATTTGGTACCCCAAGGGTTCAAGCTTTCAGCTTATTGGTTACTCGGATGCGGATTATGCGGGAGAGAAGACGGATAGGAAGTCCACATCCGGGGGTTGCCAATTTCTTGGCCGCTCCTTGGTTTGTTGGTCTTCCAAGAAGCAAAATTGTATTGCTCTCTCCACCACCGAGGCCGAGTATATCTCCGCGGCAAGTTGTTGTGCCCAATTGCTATGGATGAGGCAAACTTTGAAGGATTATGGTATTCACTTTGACAAGGTGCCTCTTCTTTGTGACAATGAGAGTGCTATCAAGATCGCCTACAACCCGGTTCTTCACTCCAAGACGAAGCATATTGAGATTCGTCATCACTTTATTCGGGATCATGTTGAGAAAGGTGATATTGATCTCTCTTATGTCTCCACCACGGATCAACTTGCCGATATCTTCACGAAGGCCCTTGATGAACCAAGATTTCGAGCTTTGAGGAATGAACTAAATGTCATCGATTCTTCCAACTTCACTTGAAACCTTGCATATCTACCTTCATTATACTTGCTATCTAGTTTAGGTGTAGGCATGGAAATAGGGGGAGCGCTACTCAATTCATGAGTATGCACTCCTTTTATTATGCGAAAATCAATCCATCATTGCATATCTAGTCAATTTGTGACTCATTGTGCTTAATTGTGAGTAGTAATTTTGGACCCAAGATATATCTTCGCGGTGCCAAGTTACACACTCAAACATGGTGGCCTCGGCCACCGACATTTGATGTGTTTTTAATCATTTTCTCACATTATATCCACATCTTGACAACTCGTACGGGTTCGGTTTTTCACTTGTTTTATGGTTTTTGCGAACCCCGTCGAGGAATGTCTCTCGTATGACAGTAACGTTTTTCCAACCCAAGCCCCACTTGCCCAAACCCTTGCTCTTATAGTATTGCTCGAGTTTTTTTTCCAATCTTGGCGCGCTGAAATTCATCTGGGCGGAACCTCCGGTGAAACCACCGGAGGCTCCGCTGGGTCCCTGTGGCTCAGCGGGCCAAAACCTAATGTTTTGGGACAGGGGCGGAGGCTCCGGTGAATTCCACCGGAGGCTCCGCTGGCGGGAGCGGAGGCTCCGGTGAAACCACCGGAGGCTCCGCCGGCGGAAAAATTACTGCGGATAAGATTGGGGCGCGCGGGGGTAAGTGAGATCCAATCTCATTTTCCCCCACCCGCCCCCATCTTCCTCCTCTCAAACCGCCGCCGCCCCCAAGCTCACCGCCGCCGGATTCGGGTGCTCCACCGCGGGGAGACCTCCTCCTTGCATCGGGACGCCCCGGGAATCTTCCCTCCTTCCTTCTCCACCATGGATGAAGCCGGTATGTGCTCTCTCTCTCTCTCATCTAGTTGATGGATGAGATGCATAAGAGTTCATGTTCTAGTCTTCTAGATTTGTGGTTTTGGAGTTTTAGGAGTGAAGTTTCTCAAGTACACACCCTAGCAACCTAGATGATGCATGTTAGGCTTGAATCGTTGCGGTTCTATGGGAAATTTGCCCTAACCCTAGATTATTCAACCCTAACACCATGAATATCTTGGTTCTTTGGTTTGTGCGTGTCTCATTTGACTCGAGCTTTACTCGTTCTTCATATTCTCCTTGCTTTCTCTCTTTAGATGCTTCCGGTTCCAAGGGAAAAGGGCAACGGTACAAGTCCACGGGCCGCCGCAAGCCACAACCCGTGGATGAAATTCAAGAGGAACTTGACCGTACTCAAGGCAAGCGCAAGAGATTTCCGGCTCCCGAGAAGACTTTGCCAAGGAAGAACACCGCACCAACCGCATCCAAGATGTCCGATGCGACATTTATAAAGGAGAGAAGGGAAAATCCATATGTCATTGCCCGTGACCGCCAAATGCCCCAATTCTGGGGCAAGGATCCGCGTTTTCACACCGCCTTCCAAGGACAGATCTTCAGTGAGATCTTGATGAGGAAGCCGAAGGAGAATGTTGTTCCCCAACATGCTATAAGTATTGCTCACATGGAACGCAATCACAAGTACTTTGGGGAGGCCCTCGAGCTCATTGAGAAGTTTGGTCTCGGTCCCATTATCACTCTTCAACAAGACTTTGATGAAGAGCTCGTCTGTCAGTTCCTTGCCACAGTTCATCTTGGCAATGAGACCAACCGCCACCTCATTTGGATGACCAAGGGAAAACAACTTGACATCACTTGGAAGGATGTTGGAACTATTCTTGGTGGCTACCCAGATTTTGGTCCTTTTGCCAACGGAGAAGAATTTGCTAATGGATGGTTTCGAGTTCACTCCGCTCAATCTCGTTCGAAGGATGATCTCACTCCCCTCTATCATTGGAAGAAATATGCCGTGGGGTTCGTCAAGGGTCTCTTTCCCACTTATGACATCATGTTACGGATCTATAGAGAGACTATCAATCCAAAGGCGGGCAATGTGGATGAGATTCAAGGTTACATGAAGAACTTGATGCTTCTTACTCATCAATACCGTATGGATGACACTCCTCGCAAGCTTGATGTGCTTGACTACATTTGGAACGAGTTGTGGCATGCCATTGCCAACCGCAAGAATGCTTGTTTTGGGCCTTTCATCATGAAGATCATATTGCACGTGTGGAATGCTAAGTTTCCGGATGATCCTTTGGATGATGCGCTTTGGATCTCTCACACGGAAAAGCGGCTTCTCATGAAGAATCACACCGAGCCCGTTGTGCACCCCACTCCAGCTGTCCGCAAGCACAAGGCTAGGCCTCGCATCATTGTGGATGAGGAAGAAGAAGCCGAGGGTCCATCTCAACCTCCTCCCTCTAGCAATGCTTTCAAATGGATGGCTCGGGCTCTCAAGAAAGTGTTTTGCTTGAACAAGAAGATTGAGCAACATCAATGGGAAGCACATTATGATGCGGAACTCAAGGCACGCAAAAAGGCTCAAGCATCTCGTGAACGTCTCCGTGAAGAGGGTCTCTCCATTGAATCCCCGGTTCTTGATAGCATCACAGATTGGGATGCTTGGCAAGCTAAGGACTCCAAGGGCAAGCTCATTGAATGGTCCGAGGAAGAAGGAGACGAAGCCACTAGCTCTCACCACTGTGTTCCCTCCCCGGCTCCGGAAGCATCTTCCTCATCCTCCGAGTGATTTGGGGCGTTAGCACTTCACTCTCCCTCCTTTTGGGTATCTTGATGCCAAAGGGGGAGAAAGATATATTAGGCAACGGGCATTTGCATGGTCCCTCAAGCTTTCTTCGATTTGCATCTCTCTTTTGCTTGAGGGAGTTTGATTTGAACTATTTGGAACTTCGTTTGTTTACCTTATTCGTATCTATCGTGAACCTCGCTATATTGTGATCATGTGTGAACCTCGTTTCATATTATCTATGTGTTATGTGTGCTATGTGTTATCATTGTCATATCATTAGTTTATATCATGTCTTAGTGATCTCAATATGAAAGGAGCATATCTTTAGGGGGAGCTCCGTTCATATTGAGTCCGTAATCATGCAAATAATTATGTTGTCATCAATTACCAAAAAGGGGGAGATTGAAAGATCATCGTCCGTTTTGGTAATTATATGACAACATAACTGTTTGATCTAATGTTTGTTCAAGTGATGAAAATGCCCAGGTTATTAGGTTCACTATATCTATGGGGCTAATGCTTGAGATATTCGAAAAGTGCTAAGAGAAAGAAAGCCAGGGAACCAAAATGTGCAGGGGCAGAAGCTCCAGTGAACCCACCGGAGGCTCCGGTAAATCCACCGGAGGCTCCGGTGAATCCACCGGAGGCTCCGCCCTCTGCTGCCACTCAGCCTGTGCGCAAATAGGCTCCGGTGCACATCCGGTGGTTCCTCCGCCAAAATACCCTTCTGTTGGAAAGTGGCGGGGGTTCCACCGGAGGCTCCGGTGGACATCCGGTGGCCCCCTGGTCCAAGTGCAAATGGACTCCGGTGGAGGGTCCGGTGGTAGCTCCGCCAGCTACCCCTTCTGTTGGAAAGTGGCGGAGGTTCCACCGGAGCCTCCGGTGCGGGTCCGGTGGGCGGAACCTCCGCTCGATCCACCGGTGCCTCCGGCCTCCTCAGCAGCGCGCAAAGAAGACCCACCGGAGCCTCCGGTGGAACTGGACTGCAACGGCCACTTCGTGGCCAAGAGTATAAATACCCCTCCACCTACCTCATAAATGCCAAGCTTTTCCCACTCTCTCTCCTAGCCATTAATGAAAGCTTCAACCTCTTAGATCTCCCACTCCGTCCACCCAATCACTCCCAAACTTGGTGGAGAGCTAGAGGAGACCTAGATCCACACTTCCACCAAAGGAATCTCAAATCCATCCACCACAACCTAGTAGATCTAGAATCCTACTTGAGGCCTAGAAACCTTAGTAGATCTCGTGCTTGTAGTTTCCACCTTGTTGCAAGAAGCTACGGATTGCTTGAGAGCCTCCATCCTTGTGGAGTGACCTCAAGCCCTTGTAAAGGTTTGGTCAACGCCTTCAAGTCGACCTCATAGTGGAAACGAGCATCTCCCTCACCGGAGAAGCTCAAGGAGAACAAGGTGTGCACAACCGTGCTATTGAGGAGCGCCTAGGTGGCTCCCCACCTCTCCAACGTAGACGTACTTCTCTTTGAGAAGGAACTACGGTGAAACATATCCTTGTCTCCTTGTTTACACTTGTTGTTTGCTTTACTACCTTACGCTTTACTTCCGTTGCGCATACTACTCTCTTCACATAGGTTGTTCACTTAGTTGCACATCTAGAGAATCGTATCTTATCTTACTAAGCCCCTTAAAAGGAAAAGAAAAGAAAAATTGGTAGTCAACCTATTCACCCCCCCTCTAGTTGACCATAGTGCACTTTCATCTATCTCTCTTCCCTCAAGTGAAAGCAAGAATCAATTGGAGAGATTGAGAGCAAGAAAGCTGTGTGAAGGTCGACAGTGGAGGAGAGATACTTGCAAAACCGTTGGGGACCAATGGGGAAGAAAGCCCCCTTACATAGGTCCCCAAAAATGTGACCGTTATGGCCAAAACTTACCCATGGGAGGTACTACCGCTAGGGACAGCAGTACCACCGCCACAGTGGGTTTCGGTACTGTTTCTAGCAGTACTTGGAAGGTAATGGCCTACTACTACCGCTGGAAATAAAAAATTCTGGTACAAAAACGGCCATAACTTTTGGATCCGGACTCTGTTTTTATGATCTTTGGCTCGTTGCAATTGAAAATACGAGCTCTACAAGATCATGCAGAGAAACATCATTGTACAATAATGGAAGGTTCCATCTGCATTGGAAAGTATTACCTAGGATTTAACAACAAATGCCATCAAGATTCTTGCACCGTAAATACCGTGTTAACCATGGGTCTTGTATGAGGCGAGTAAGCGAGCTGTGATCTTTTCCCGTTCACATGTCAACGGGCTGCCAGAGCCGTTTTCTGTAGGTCTTGCGATACTATATGCACATGAGTGGGATCCCTTAATTACCACGGACTCTGGGGTCTATGATGGTCTGCCCGGGGCGCCTAGATATCTATCGTGAGGGGTAGAATTAGGAGTTAAACCTGTGTGGAAGAAATGGGTGGGCATGTGTTTGTGCGGAGAAGCATGGTTTGGTTTAGATCAACAACCGGGCCCCACACCTGAGTGGGAGTGGACAGGAATGTACACCTTGTTATGCAACATGGTCTTGATCTCCTATGGGTAAAGTAACGCACCTCTGCAGAGTGTAAAAGAATGTGACATGTTACCCCTTGTTCCGGGAAGGAGATGTGAACACCGTGGGAAAGTCGACTCCATGAAGTTCTAGCCCTGTGAAGATTTGGCGGGCACAGTTTTCCAAATTAAAAGCAACCTCTCAAAGAAAGATTTTCAAAACCATGCATTAGCTTATGACTCTTTCGAGTCTAAAATTGTAGTTAGTGCATCAAACTGCCCATTGTATATCATGAACTTGTTGAGTAACGCTGGTTACTCATTCGTTCCCGTTTGACCCATGCTTACATTTGAATCCCTTAAGGAAGTATCCATCGGGAAGCCATCGCTATCTCATGAAGCTAAGAGGAGTCTTATACTACTTAAGGATGAAGCGACGTCATCAACAATGCTGGTGGAGGACAAACTACCTAGTTGTAGGAGGAGACCATTCATGGTCTTAGATTCTCGTAAGCCATAGAATAGGGCTGACATTAACCCTAGTGGATTCGGTTCTGAGCTAGAGTTATTCTCCATCTTGGAACTTTGAATTGCTTCTTCTGATGTTTCTTTTGCATGATATTTTCTTTGATTCATCAAAGAGATTCTCGAGATTTTTTAATGAAATTTGTATCATATAGCTTTGCTTGGATCTGCTATGTTTCTGTTGTACCTCTCTTCGGGATGTAATATTCACGGATAAGTCCTTTTGTGAGTATTATGTCAACGACTTTTGCACTACACATGCACTGGTGTGCTGGGTCACCGCAATCAAAATGTCGCAAGTATCTCTTTTTATCTTATTGATGTTTATGATGTCTTTGATGTGTTTTTTTTGGAAGGTCATTTATATCCTTTAGGATAAAAAAAATTAAAGCTATGGGCTATGCTTTCAAGAAAAGATCTTATTATCGTATTTATGTCTTCAAAATTGATATCTCGCTCTTTCTGTTTGTAACTATATTGTGTGTACATGTTTGTTTATGTATGTACATCATCATGATTGTGGTGTATTTAGAAACTTATACACATGATAAGAATTACATGTCTTATTGGTATCCTAATGGTTCGGTGTCCATCATTTTATTCTTATTCACTTTTTGGTGGCTCCAAAAAGAATTTTCCTTATGAGTTCTTGCCATATATTCAAAAATCTGTTTTGCACTCATATTTATTGAAGATTTTATACCCTCATGCTTTCTTTGGAGAGCATGTTAGTTTCTTGCCATGATGGTTTCATAATCCTTGCTTCATTATTTACAACTTGTTAAGCTTTTGATCCTAGCTATTTTCATTTGGTTTGAAACCTTTTCTTGTGTGTGGAAAAGACACTCTTGGCTCTATGCCTATCATTATATTGAGAATATGAGGAGTCTTAAATGTTCATCATGTTATTAGTCTTTTATCATGCCTTGTCTTGTCTCACACAGATATATGTTTGGTTGAGCCTAGTCATAAGTCACATCCTTTTATTGTTAACTTCTCTTATTGCTCAACCACCTCTTACTCCAAGTGATATGCCTTGTTTTCTTTTGTGCTCACTTGCACTTTCTTTGAGTTTTTAACAACAGTGGGGGAGTTATGATTCCATTTTTGTGCACTTTGCATTCAAAATGAAATATTTCTAAATCATGCACAAATATTGGGGAGATCCTCTATTTTATTTAAAAACACTCATTTTATTAAACCAGAATATAATTTGTTCATTTGGTTTGTTAGATCTTTTTGATTGCTTGCTTCTCTTTAGGACAAGATTAGAGATTTGTGTACCATCTTATTTGCAATCTTTGGATCCTCGGTATAGTTTGATTTCCTCCCATTATTCATCATTGGGTAAGTGTATTTGATTCCAATCATTTATGATAAATCCACATCCTGCGGAGGAACCCTAACTATATTGGACATCTAAAATTTCTATGATCTCATTTTGGAAGTGGATGCCAATGGGGGAGAAAGTGCTAAGCGATGGTTAATATTTATCACCTCACAACGCTAGAAGGTGTACCATGTGGGATCATGGTATGTGATACGTCCAAAACGTATCTCCTTTTCCGAACACTTCTGCTATTGTTTGCCTCTAAACTTGTGAGTTCTGGATACAACTAACACGGACTGGCGTTATTTTCAGCAGAATTTCCTTGGTGTCTTGTTTTTGTGTAGACAAATAAACTTTCGGAAAATGCCCATAAAAGATCACGAAGACCTTAAAACACCCGAAGACCCCCGGATCTAGAAGGAGTCCCAGAGAGGGTCTAGGAGGGGGACACACCACCCCTGGGAGCCCCCCTAGGCCGCGCCACTTGGTGGCGTGAGGCCCCCAGGCACCCCCTCGAGCTCCCCTTAGACTACTTATCGCCTGTAACCCTAAAATATCATGGGGTTCTTCATATTCCATAAAAACACCACAGAGCGTCGTCACTACCTCGAAACCCAATTCAGGGATGAGAAGTTCCTGTTCTGGCACCCTGCCGAGACGGGGATTTGGAGGAGATCATCGCCATCGTCACCGTCACCTCTCCTCCATCAACCATCCATGATTCCCCTGTTCATGTGTGAGTAAACACCACTTTAGGCTGAAAGGGATGGAAGGGATTGGATGATATCGTTCATGTAATAATGCCAGATTGTTAGGGCATAGTGCCTAGAATCCTCTGTTAGTGCTATATACCGTTGTTGCAACTTGTTATTCTTAATGTTTGTCACTTTGGGCCCGAGTGCCATGATATCAAATCTGAACATCTTATTGTTTCACGAGTATAATTATGTTTCTTGATCATACATGCAAGTTGTTTACACACGTTGTTGTCCGGAACCCAAGGCCCAAAGTGACAGCAATTGGGACAACCGGAGGGGATGGATGCGATGTGAGGATCACATGTGTTCATTTAGTCTTAATGCTTTGCTTCAGTGCTTTATTAAAAGGAGCACCTTAATTACCAGTAGTTTCCCTAGAGGCCTCGGTTGCAACGGGCTGGTAGGACAAAAGATGTTCTGTAAGTTTTTCATTGCGAGCATGTATGACTATATTGGAACACATGCTTATGGTTTGCCTAGAACTTGTATGCTTTGTTATTATCTATCTACAATGCCCATGTTATTATTATTACATGAACTATCTTATCCATGCAACGCCCGTTCATCCATCCTGTTGTTATTTTACTACTACTGCTTCTATAAAGTTGTTACCATTGATAAATTGTTGCGAGCAAGTCTACTTTCAGGTGCAGCTGAATTGACAACTCGGTTCTTAAGGCTTATAAATATTCTCTGGCTCCCCTTGTGTTGAATCAACAAATTTAGGTTTTACTTCCCTCGAAGACTGTTGCGATCCCCTATACTTGTGGGTCATCAAGACTATTTTCTGGCGCCGTTGCCGGGGGGCATAGCTTTATTTATTTGCTCACTTGAACGTGATATTGTTTGCTTCATGGTTTTCATCATGGGAAAACTCGTGATGGGAAGGTCCCCATATTACCATCCACTACAAGGAGAGTTACAACTTTGAACACATCTGTTGCTCTTGATTCACCGTCTGTTATGAGTAAGCTTTTTACACCACCACATGCTACACAAACTGTTACTTATGCTGAGTCTGAAAATGCTCCTGATACTTTGATGATGCTTGTATTGTGCTTGATGATACTAGTTCACTAGGTCCTTTCCTAGATGCTACTATTGCTAAATCCAAACAAATTGAAGATGCTAAAATTCCTCTTGAAAATGCTAGTACACCTGTTAATTCACCCGAGTTTATTGATGATCTTGATGAAACCTATATTGAACGTAATGATGACTTTATTAAAGAAGCTTAGGATACTATTGGTGCAAGTTATCTTAAGAGTCTTCTTGCAAGACATGCTGTTAAATATAAATCTTCTCTTGATGCTAAGTTTGCTACATCTCCCATACACATTAGAGGCAAGGATTATGATTTCTCCCTAGATTTATCTTATATATCTATTGTTGACAAGGAACCTTTTTGTGGAACTGAAAGTAAAAGTGTTATGGAACACATGAATGAGTTTTCATCTTTGAGTAGTTTATTTTCTGATGATACTAAGTTGCGCACTTATTTCGTTACCAAGATCTTCTTCCTCATTGAAAGACGAAGCTAAAACTTGGTTTAACCATTTGTCACATGGATCTATTACTAATCCTATGGATTTGTTAATGCTTTCTTTCAAAAATATTTTCCTACTAGTGCTCAACATGCTGATGTGCAGGATATCTATAAATATGAGAAAATTAAAGGAGAGAAATTACATGAATCTTGGTCAAGGTTTTGTTCTTTAATGAGAGCTAGCCCTGGAAATCCATTACCTAAAAATGATCTCCTAGATAATTTTTATAATGGACTAACTGTTGAATGTATGAAATACCTGGATAGTTGTGATGGTTGTGTTTTCATGAAAAGAACCCCACAAGAAGCTGAGGAATTATTGGCTAAAGTAGCCAAAAAATAATGATGATTGGAATATGCCCCAGCCTACATATATACCAGAGACAACACCAATACCAAGACCCAAGAAGAGATGGATGATTGAATTAAATGATGAAGTAATGAAGACAGCCAAGAAATCTCTTAAAGAGATGGGTATTAAATCTGAAAATGTGAAGAATTTACCTCCTATAGAAGAATTATGTAAGCCAATTCCTCATCCATCAACAGTTGAGGTACACTCCCTCCAATACTTTGATAATAGAGATATCACTATTCTAAACCACCTGGTCAATGCTTAGATAAATTTGATAATTATGTTGTTAAGCAAGATAATTTTAATATGAGAATGCAAAATCATCTTAGGGAAAAATCTAGAGCTATTGATAATTTGCATGGTATTATTGAGAGAACCTATAATGATGTTAAAATGCTTGTTCAACATTTTCATATGGTTCAAACTCAAATTGATAAACTCACTAAAGTGCAAAAAGATATTCTAGCTAACGCTTCTAGAGAAAAACATGATTGTGAAATAATTACTAGAAGTGGTGTTTCTACTCAGGATCCCTTGTATCCTAATGGTCATCCTAAAAGAATTGAACAAGATTCTCGGCATCATAGAAATAATAGTTCTCCTTCTAAGAAAAGAGGAAGAGACATAAAACTATTGTAGAATCTCCTGAACCTGCTAAAGATCCTAATAGTATATCTATGTATGATGCTGAAACCGAGAATGGTAATGAAAAGTGATGCTTCTGATAAAGAAGAAACCGTAGCTGAACCTGAAAAGCAACCTAAACTGTGAAGTGTACTAAGGAGGATTTCATTGCTAATAAACATGGTAATGAAAGAGAGCCTTGGGTAAAAAAAGCAATGCCTTTTCCTAATAAGTAACTTAAATCGAAGGAAGAAGAACATTATAATAAATTCTGTGAGTGGATGAAACCTTTGTTTTTGCAAATTCCTTTGACTGATGCTATTAAATTGCCTCCTTATTCAAATTATATGAAATATATTGTCTCTAACAAAAGGAAGATTCCTAATGAGGAAATTTCCACTATGCTTGCTAATTACTCTTTTAATGGTAAGGTTCCAAAGAAGCTTGGAGATCCTGGTATACCCACTATTCCATGTTCCATTAAAAATATTTATGTTAGAACTGCTCTATGTGACTTGGGAGCAGGAGTTAGTGTTATGACTTTCTCTCTCTATAAGAGACTCTCCATGGAAAAATTAATACCTAGCGATATATCTTTGCAAATAGCTGATAAATCTACTGCTATTCCTGTTGGTATATGTGAGAATGTTCATGTTCAAGTGGCTACTAGTTGTTTGATATTAACTGACTTTGTTGTGTTGGAAATGCCTAACGATGATAATATGTCTATTATTGTTGGGAGACCTTTTCTTAACACTTCCGAGGTTGTTATTGATTGCAACCAAGGAAAAGTAACTTTCAATGTTAATGATAAAGAGCATACTGTTTATTTTTCCAAGATTGATAGAAGATATGGTCTAAATTCAATTGAAAATATTAAGAGCATCAAGATTGGAGAATTTTATTGTCCCATTCCAGTACCACCAAGAGAATATGAAATTATTATGATTGGGACTATGTCTATCAAGGTTGAGGTAACATAATTATTTAGTGTTAAGCAAAGTTTTGCTTCATATAAAAATATTTTGGTAACAAGACTTCCTCGAGATGTTTTGGTAACAAGACTTCTCTCTCTTGCCAAAGATTCCGCTGTCACCCCCACAAACCCAAAACATTTCCTCGAACTCGATTTCATGCTAATCTTCCTCGAGATTTTTTGATCTCTTTGCTCAGCCCACTATTGTTGCTGAAATTTGGTGCATTTGCTCTCCGGTATGTGACTCCTCCGACTATCCAAGTAGAATTTCTTGAGTATTTTGGTATTCTAGATGACAGCTTATGTGAGTTTGCATGCTTGATTTAGGATGAAATAACATAGTTTATATGCATGTTTAGCTCTCCTAAAAGTCTCTATAGTAGTTTCCACCATATAGTTGTTTGAAATCAATTTTTGTGATGATTGTTGAAAAATTTCAGACATGGACAACCACAACTTTGGAGAAATGTTTAGGAGTGATGCACCTATAAGAACAAGGCCATCATGTTCATCTACTCTATTGAGGCCATCCTACAATGAGGACCTTATTGCACCAAGCATCAATGGTGCGTGAGACGATGGAATTGCTAATCCATCTAGTTTCCTTGCTATACATTTTTTTAGAGGTGCAGGTATACATGATGACTTCTTGATGCTTATTTAAAGGGTTGGTTTAACCAACTACATGTATGATGAAAGTCCCCAATATGCTATTCTGACAAAAACTTTCGTTGAGATTTTTAGATTTCATAACTCGCCATATAACCCAAATGTTGCTTTTAAGATATATGGTAGTCCCTTTTCCATGTCCTTGGAGAGTTTTTGCAGCATTATAGGTATCAAATCCTCCGGGACAACGTACAAGATTCAGGAGAGACCCGCCGATCTTATGGAGCACTATCGAGGAGTTACCAATGATGATTGCCGCTCAGCTCAACGCGGGAAGATAAGAAGTATTCAACCTCCTGCTATCAGATATTTTACTTACTATCTTGCCACTAGTGTCCTTGGTAGGTAGAACACTAGCAACATTTCAAACTATCATCTTGCTTTTCTTGCTGCTGCACTTAACCATAGAAACAAGTATAACCTTGGTTCTCCCATTGCCCGCCGCCTAGTTGCTAAGGGACCCATTTATGGGGGCATTATTGCTACACATATAGCAACTTATTTAGGCTTTCCTATTGCTTCCCATAATGAATTTATAGCTCCTTATAGACTTAATATTGTTGCCATGAAGTCTCATCATTTCATTACTGCCAACTCTACTGCTGAACATTTAGTATATAGAGTTTTATTTACTGACGGAGATGAGAGGGAAGTTAATTTGTCGCAACCTGTTTTGTTCAAAGTTGACAGGACGCCATGGTCACGCCCGAAGGGAGAGCTGGATAAGCAGCTACGCTTGATGGAGTTCCATAGGCAGCAGATGAGGCGGAATGTGCCATCTGAGGACTACACCGCGCTGTATACATGAGCATCCTCGAGCACATATCAGGAGGATGGCTCATCCTCGGCGAACTACGGGGGCACCACATCATGGCCCGCTTGGGATTGATCTCCACTTAGGCCAAAAGCCTAAGCTTGGGGGAGGTATATCAATATCACACACTCATCTATATATCATTTTCCGCCAGTTCTTTGTATATTCATATTTTCGTTTCATTCGTTTATTTTTGTTTCTTTCTCTTCGTTTTGTTTTTATAGTTTTGTTATTGCTTTATAAAACACAAAAAGAACAAAATATTTCTGTTATTTCTCTTTATTTGCATCTTTAGTTTATTTTGTTGGTTTTCTTTACTTTCTCGTTTTGGTTTAATATTCAAAAATCCAAAACTATTTTGCTTTGTTTGCTTGTTGCTTTCTGTTTTCGTTTTAATTCGAAAACCCAAAAAAATATTTGTTGTTCTTCTTTGGTTTTGTAAAGTTTGTTGCAGAGTTCATCGGTCTTCTGTGTCTCCATTGGAGCTTGTTTATCATTCTATATTATTCAATCACACAAGTGAAGAGCAATAATGACGATTTATGAGATTGAAGTTATCGTGAGAGGCTGGTATGAACTCTATTTGTTTTTAAAAAAATTGTACATATACTCATCCATGTGAACATTCTTAGTTTCTTCGTGTAAGGTGTATGTTATTTAATTGATGCTTAGTATTCCGTGCTCTCTCATGTTTAGTTCCAACTTATTAATATAAGATAGCATGTCATATAAATGTTTGCTTGCATTGTTTTATTCATAGAAGGGTATGACATTGTGGTACCTACCTATGATTGTTTCGCTTGAATCGACTTGGCACATGATCAGGCATGCCTAAGAATGAAAACAACATGTCAATTAAGCCTCCACGATTTATTTTGCCTCAGGGTATTTGTATCACTTTTATGCCCCTGTTAATTTTGTTTTGTCGCAAGCATGATTATGACAGTTATTTCTCTCTTGATTGTCGCTCCCCATCTATTGCTATCCTTCACATGTACTGAGTATGAGCTCTACTCATGCATCCAACTCCCAAAAACCAAAGTCTTCTGAATGTGTCCACCATACCTACCTATATGTGGTATTTAATCGTCACTCCAAGTAAATTGCTCATGTGCTACGTTTAAAACCTTCAAAATTTATTCCTGTTTTGTGCCCCTGTTTTAGCTCACGAGGACGTAAATAGACAATTTTTATCCCACTTGTTGAATAGATTTCACACCCTGGACTAGTGGCTTCATCCGCTTATCCAGTTGATAGAAGAGCTGGCAGCAGGGTGCCTAGCCCCAAATTAATACAACAAATTCTCTTCGCTATTTTTGCCCCTGATTTATCAGTCAAAGCATAATTATGTAAACAAAAGATAAAGAGGGATGACCTTCTACCCAGATGCGTCCTTTTATGGGAGCCGCTATTGTGAAGTCTAGTTGGCTTGTGACGTACTGTATTTTCTGTTTACCATTAGTTGACATAAACATACACCTCTCTAAAAATATTTTCAATACCTCTGTTTCATAAAATAAAAAGCTCTATCACATAAATTAATCCATGCTTCCCTCTACGAAGGAACTTTCTTTTATTTTCATGCCGAGTCTTCACCTTCTCACTTTATGCACCTTCTTGAGAGCATGTATGTCATTCTTAGTGTAACGCGCATGTCCCAGAACACGGTTGATTGTGGTATAACTTTGATGCTTGTATCTTTGATATATTTATTTCTAGTCTTCATTTGAACTTGAGAAGTGCCCTAACATTTATGTTTTGCTCCAGTATTAAGAGAAAGCGAGTACACTTTATCATACCCTATTATGAGCATTGCAATCCTGCAGATTAATATACTTCGTGTTGTTTATTATTAGTTTGTTGGTATCTCTTCGTGGTTTGCATAGCTGCTAGGGGACTTTTATCTTACATACATCTTATTATGAATTTCCTAAGAACTTGATAATATAGTGAATATATTTATATCATATGAAATAAATGTGTTCGTAAAAGTTCTTTTATCAAACTCAATTGCTTGAGGACAAGCAATAAGCTAAGCTTGTGGGGGGGGGGGGGGAGTTGATACGTCCAAAATGTATCTCCTTTTCCGAACACTTTTGCTATTGTTTGCCTCTAAACTTGTGAGTTTTGGATACAACTAACATGGACTGACGCTGTTTTCAACAGAATTGCCTTGGTGTCTTGTTTTTGTGCAGAAAAATCAACTTTCGGGAAAATGCCTAGAAAAGATCCTGAAGACCTTAAAACACCCGAAGACCCTGGAGCCATAAGGTGTCGCGGAGAGGGGCCAGGAGGGGACCACACCACCCCTGGGCGCCCCCCTAGGCCGCGCCATCGGGTGGTGTGGGGCCCCAGGCACCCCCTCAGGCTCCCCTTTTGTTGGGAATATGCCCTAGAGGCAATCATGTATGATGTAATTCCCAATGTATTCATAAAGTTATTAAGTCGTCCTTGTTTTGAACATCTGATATATGTCATTGAATATGTGATTCGATTGTGGAACTATGTATTCATGTTGTTCATGCTAAATTGTCCTTGGTCATTAAGGTTGTGCTGGACACACACCCTAGACTAATGTGAGTGTTGGCTGATGACTCGGTTCCACTTGTCATGGGCATGGCGATGCTATTCCAACGTTCACAGACTCGGCTAAAGAGTTTAGCAAGTCGGACTGACCCATATTGAGATGTAACGAGTAAGTCGTCATTTGCATGTCTCAATCAATGTAATCCTTAGACCTTAGGTTGTTGCACAATCTGAGTTGTGGATCACCGACTTAGCTTCTGTCATATGTTGTTCCGTGACAAGGCAGTTATAAAGGCAGAGTTCGTGTCGAATGAGAAGCAAGCTGCGTGATATGGATAATCAAGATGGGATTTTCCCCTCCGACTGGAGAGATATTCTTTGGGCCCTCTCGAGTGATATGATTCCAGAAGCATGGCCATGCGTGACTCGGTTAAGTGTTAACTGGGTCTATTGAGTAAGAGTTAGTCAGATGAATCATATATCACGGACCGAGAAGAGAGTTGAGCTATTTAAGGGATGACGATAATTCGCCTATAATTCGACAAGGTATATCGTGAGGCAAAAGGGACTCAGATAAAAGTCACATTGGAAGGTATGTCATCATGACTCAATGGGACTTGGGAGTCGGCACGTTCTGCTAGGAGCCGCTACCGATTGATCAATTGGGAGCCGGACTCCAATCGTGTCCAAATCACCATGAGCCTGCAGGGTCGCACATTTAATAGCGGGAGCAAATATATTGGTCGGGTTGGACCTGAACCGGAAGTGGACTGAATTGGTGAGTTGGACTCACAGAGGGAATGGGCCACAAGCGTTGTGAAGCCCACTTCTACTCTCTATATAAAGAGGGGTGCGGGTTGCCCAACGGGCATAAGTTTTCCCACTCCCATGCGTTGAGAACCCTAGCCCCACTCAGTCCAGTCGCCGCACCGTAGCAGTCCGCCGTCAGAGCTCCTCCTTGTACGTGTGGATACCGACAGAGGTGTTGTACGAACAACACTTCGATAATCATGGGATTGGATCGGCTAGATCGGATCGTGGGACTACACTGCACTGACACGCTTCATCGATAGTCCGCACCTGCGCGTCTAGTGGTAATCCTCGTGGCCTTTTACCTCGGCTAGATCTTGGAAGTACCGCGTAGAAAAGTTTTGTTTATCTCTACGCGTTCCAACACCTTTTGACTACTTATCGCCCGTAACCCTAAAACATCAGGGGGTTCGTCATATTCTAGAAAAACACCACAGAGCACCGCCGCCACCTCGAAACCCAATTCGGGGATCAGAAATTTCTGTTCTGGCACCCTGTCGGGACGGGGACTCGGACGAGATCATCGCCATCGAACCACCACCTCTCCTCCATCAACCATCCACTATTCCCCCATTCATGTGTGAGTGAACACCGCTGTAGGTTGAGAGCGATGGAAGGGATTGGATGATATTGTTCATGCAATAATGCCATATTGTTAGGGAATAGTGCTTAGTATCCGTTGTTAGTGCTATATACCATTTGTTGGAACTTGCTATTCTTAATGCTTGTCACTTTGGGACCGAGTGCCATGATCCTAGATCTGAACATGTTATTGGTTCACGAGTATAATTATGTTTCTTGATCATACCTGCAAGTTTTTTACGCACGTTGTTGTCCGAAATCTGAGGCCCCAAAGTGATAGCAATTGGGACAACCGAGGGGGATGTCTGCGATGTGAGTATCACATGTGTTCACGGAGTGTTAATGCTTTTCTCCGATGCTTTATTAAAAGGAGGACATTAATTACCAGTAGTTTCCCTAGAGGCTCCGCTGCAATGGGCTGGTAGGACGAAAGATGTTGTGCAAGTTTCTCATTGCGAGCACGTATGACTATATTGGAACACATGCTTATGGTTTGCGTGGAACTTGGATGCTTTGTTATTATCTATCTGCAATGCCCACGTTATTATTATTACATGAACTATCCATGCAACGCCCGTTCATCCATCCTCTATGTCTACGGTACTTTCTTCCTACTTTTCCCACAATTGCTACTGTTGTTATTATTTTATTCCTGATGTTATTTTATTACTACTGCTGCTAGAAAACCGTTACCACTGATAAATTGCTGCGAGCAAGTCTACTTTCAGGTGCAGCTGAATTGAAAACTCAATTGTTAAGGCTTATAAATATTCTTTGGCTCCCCTTGTGTCAAATCAATAAATTTAGGTTTTACTTCCCTCGAAGACTGTTGTGATCCCCATACTTGTAGTTCATCAGTATGGTAAATTACTTGTTCATATAGTGTGTTCTAACCCATTATATGTGAGTGTGGTATATCTATGTGGGGTTAGGTATCTTTCCATGGGGTTGCATCAAAAGGAAGGTTTCATATACTCCATGGTGGCTGGCGTCAAGTTGTGGTCGTCATCAAGTTTAAGAAGTGCAAGTCCATGGGGAGCATATCAAATAGATCACATGCTTAGGTCTTTCCACTCTTTTGGAGATAATGGTCAAGTTAATATGGACTTAAAATATTCTCTCCCATAGTGGCGTATCGGGGAGCAATCTATGTGTCTTTACCGAGCAAAGCGAACTCAAGAAAGATGTTCCATTTTGAGGAGGTCAAGATATTAATCATCTAACTCATATGGAATTATAAAGGTAATTGTATGATCTTGATATGTTTTCTATTTTATCGGTCTCATAGCATTAGTTGGGAGACTAGGTTATAAGATAGATAACTGTACTATCAAGAGGGCCTCTCATATTAGCAACTTGATCGTATGATTCGGAGAGAGATCAAACCTTTGCATACTTGGCACCATCTTTCTTGTTTCTTATTTCTGTTTTCTCCATGTTTAGTTTTATAGCTTTTAATGTGCTTCGGTACAAGCTCAAGTTCATCAAAAACGAGTTTTGCATGAAAAACTTATTACGTTTTTTATAATGGAGGTTTTACCGGTTGTTCCTTTATAGAGAGGTTAAACCTTTCATCAGTTGGTTTTATCCTCCAATTATGGACTATGATGTTTCTTTTCATAATATTGTTGTGCTTGTTGACGCGATTTCAACGAGCCGAAGATCATTAAAAACGGAGTACGGATGCAAAAGATACCACATTTTTAGTGTACAAGCTTTTCTGGAAACTGGGAGGCCGGGCGGCTTTGTTAGGTGGCCGGCCTGGAGGCCGGGGACGGGCAGAAAGCCCCAACGGGCTGATTTTGGGAGCCTATATAAGGGGTCTTCTTCCCCAATGGTTACCTACCTTTTAAGCAAGCTTTCCTTCACCATTATTGACCTCTTGGAGTTTGCTTTCTCTTTATTCCTCCATGATTCTTACCTCCAATTAGTGGGAAAAGAGAGAGGAGGTCTAGATCTACTATTCCACCTATCCATCTCTCCTCTTAGTGAGGGTAAGTCTTTGGATCTAGAGCTTATGGATTCAGATGTTGAGTTCTTCCTTGTTCTTCTTCTCTTCTCCCTCCATAGTATTTGTTGCTTTGGTGGGATTTGAGAGTGAAGCATTTGAGCATTTCTTGTGTTCTTTCTATTGCATAGGTTGCATCGGTTTGAGTTCTCTATGAGGATCCGTTCGAGTTAAAGGTTGAGAAGCTTGTTACTCTTAGGTTCTTGGAGTACCCTTGAGCTTGTCCTCTTGGGTACTTGGAGTGCCCTAGATGGTTGATTGTTGACTCAGAGCTTTGGAAACTTTCGAGGCCTTGTTGCTATCTCGGAGTTTTGGTAGCCCGCGGGATATTGTTGGGAGCCTCCAATTGAGTTGTGGAGATTGCCCCAACCTTCTATGGGATCGGTGACCGCCCTCAAAGGTCCCATAGTGGATCGTGGCACTCCCCATTGGTGGAGGCACGAGGAGAATAAGGTGAGCCATTGGGTGCTTGGAGTCATTGTGACTCCACACCTATCCAATGGAGATTATCTTCCATTGGGAAGTGAATTTCGGGATAAATCAACGTCTCCACGTGTCTCGGTTATTTCTATACTCGATCTCTTTACTTATGCAATTTACTTTAGGGACTTTATGATATCCATCGAGTTTGAAGTAAAATATCTTGCTATCACATAGTTGATTGAATTGTTTAGCATAAATTGTTGGTGCACATAGGTGAACCTAGTTTGCTTAGGTTTTGGCTTGATAAGTTAAACGATTGTTTTATTCCACATTTATTCAAGTCTTAACAGTAATTATTTTTAAACCCCTATTCACGCCGCCCCCTGTAGGGGACATGTGTGTCCTTTCATAGCTAACAAAATATCGGTGGTCAAGTCTTCTCCCATCACATGCCAA
Source organism: Alopecurus myosuroides (assembly GCA_028641055.1). NCBI lineage: Eukaryota > Viridiplantae > Streptophyta > Magnoliopsida > Poales > Poaceae > Alopecurus > Alopecurus myosuroides. The sequence goes on along the minus strand of CM054057.1, from coordinate 634,359,090 downwards.
AAAAATTGTAGAAGATACCATGCAAATCATCCAACAATGGGGCCTTTAAGCCACCAATGTTGAACAAGGCATTTTTACTTCCTCTCTGGAGTATGTTGGTGTCAATGCGAGTCGTTCATGGCATGAGAAACCTGGGTATAGTCTTTCCTATAGTATCTGGATTAGGCTCCTGGACATCCGAATGAAATAGGGTTGAGAAGTATTCTTCAGTTAAATTCGTCAAATCAGTCTCCTTCTCAAACCAATCACCCTACTCATTCCTCGGACGTTTAATATTATTCTTCTTCCTCCGCATAGATGCATAATTGTGAAAATAAGAGGTGTTATGATCTTCAGCTCTAAGCCACTCGATCCTCCCCTCCTGAGCCCGGTAGAGCTCCTCTTTCTCAAGCAGCTCCTCAATATATATTGGTAATTCCTGCCGTTTCACCAAAGGCTCATCGTCCAACTATCTATTCATAACCTCATTTAGTGATTTATGTAGTTCCCTTAGCTTCGGTCTAGGACCCAGTAGCACTTCTTTGTCCCACTTGTGCAAAGACAGATAAACCGCCTCTGTCACCTGAGCAAGAGAATAACCGGGAGTGGCTTTTTCTCTCTCCCAAGCAACATGTACGATGCTGTCGACAGACTCTTCCCGAAGCCATCTTGCTTACAATCTGTGCGGCCCGGTCGGTCCCCGTTGTTGTGGAGTTGCATAGTACTCAGTATCAACTACTAGAGGACGATGACCAGATTTTACAAACTCGTCGTGGACAACAGCTAGGTGAGGGAAAGAGAGTCATTCCACACTCCCCGATCAAGTCTCTCTCGTATTTTCCCTCGACGCCATGTAAAAACATCACCAATGTAACCCAAATCAAGATCACAATCGTATAGTGCTCTAAAAGCATGCTTGCTTCTCTGTGGGCGAATTGCCCCCTTCCTTCTCACTCCCAAAGAGAATTTCATTAAAATCTCCTCCCACAATCCACGGAAGGTTGCGCATACACTGCAAATCTCGTAAATAATTCCAGGCCAGATGCTTTCGGTCACCGCTTGGCTCTCCATACAGTCAAGTGAAATGGAAAGCTTTGTCCTTTTGCTCGGCAGACCTGAGATCAATGATATTGGGATGTGTTTCTCTTGATGTCACAGTAATACTGCTATGCCAGAACACGAGTAACTCCCCAGCTCTTCCATCGCTCTCATACACTTCTATCTCCTCAAAGTTCAGTCTCCTTCTAAAAGTATTTGATTTGTTCTTGTTCAAGCGTGTTCCCGATAAGAAAATAATATCAGGTTTTAATCCCTCCAGGAGCACCAGGAGCTCGAAGTGCCAAAGCATTCTTCATGCCTCAGAGCATGTCTAACAGACCCCCTAAATGGCCCAAACCCGTATAATAACCGCTGATATACGGGTTTGGGCTCTACCCGGCCATCTAGCAGACCCCCTAAATCGACCACCCCGGACGAATTTTTACAAGTTTCGGTAGGGGGCGGCCCGTCGACCCCTACATGTGCGGGTCGGGAGGAGATGTAGAGGGCCAACCCCTCACCATTTCCCCAACTGCGCGCGAACCCGTTTCAGCCCTCCCAACCGCCGCCGCCGCCGCCGGATCTCCGCCGCCTCGCCCTCCCCGGCCACCGCGTGGCCAGATCTCGCCGGCATGGACCTCTCACAAGCCCCTCCGACCACCGGCGATGCACCACCCATGTCTGAGGTGGTGAATAATGTCCCCGTCGACATCGTGAGTGGTCAGCCGACCTCCACCGAAGTCGCGGCCGTCATCTTCGCCACCATGCCGATGAAGAGGAAGAGGACCCGAAGATCTTCTTCGACACACCGGCGGCGGTAGCTGCGGCGGGGGCGACCACTACTGCTCCCGCCAAAGGGGTCCGGGTGAAGAAGTCTGCGATGAGGGGGCCGCCGCCAAAGGCGAAGAAGGCCGCGACGCCTGCAGCGGCCGTTCCGCCCACGCAGGTGCTCGACGAAGTTCCCGCGCCGCCCGTTCCGCCTGCGCCCACGCCTTCCTCTGCTGACGCCCGCGAGGTGCTCGACGAAGTTCCCGCGCCGCCCGTTGCAACAACCTACATGGCCGACGAATATTCTGTTTTACGGGGTGGGGGTACGGGGTCTGCTAGCTCGCACGAGTTTTCGGCCGGCGAAAAGTGCATACAGGGCCCTCTATACGCGTTTTAGGGGGCGAAAACATAAGGGGTCTGTTAGACATGCTCTCAACAGTTCCAAACTAGAATTTTCAGTGCGACCGGACGAGCCCCTCTCCAGAGCTCGTCGATCCGAGTAAAGGGGAGTCTGCTCCGCCTTCTTTGTGCGCTTCTGCATGTTAATATTTTCAGTCTCATTGCTTCAGTGAGTATTGGAAAATCATCAGTCTGCATTGCCGCTAGAACCTCGTTCTCCGGCCTCTCCGTATGAGTGTTGATGTCCTCCTTATCAAGAATCATGGCACGCTTACTTCTCGGCTTCTCCAACTCTTTGTCTTGCATCACACTATCCAAAATTTTTAGAGGACTAGACGCAGTGTCCTTTAGTTCCTTCGAGCCATCACCAGGGTTTTTAAGAGGCAAGGAATTAAACCTCCAGCTCGCCGGCGCAAAGTGCCAGCACCCCCTGCCTATGCCTGACAGGTCACCACGTCCACGACCTCTGGCCTCGGTTCCTCCATGTTTTCGAATGTACTACGAAGTATCCCAGTCCTCCTTAAGCCAACCCCCCATTGGAGTTTTTTTTTTTTTGACAACTCCCCCATTGGAGTTTGTCCACATCATGTTCACCTATACCACACTCAAGGTGAGTATGGCCTAAATATCCACAAGCCCCACAGAATAAGGGAAATTTATCTACACTACTATTAAAAGAGCAAACATTATCTTTTTTAAAGGCACGTCAACAAATGTACACAGCCGGACACAGACCGAACGATCTGAGCTGCCTGACTAAATTTAACGATCCAGATGAATCAAACCCCAACGCTGTGTGCACGTAGCAATTAAACCAGGCAGGCGATGCTCTGGCGAACGAAAACGCGAACTAATCACTTCCGCACGCCGCGGCTGAAAAAAAGCTCATCGTCCATGTCGCTAATCTCCAACGCTGCACGCCGGCTCCTGTCCAGGCCGCCACCGCGCTCCCACGCCAGCCACGCCGCCGCCGCCCACGCGCTGCATGCCTCCTGATCCGCGCGCCCCCGCACACAACGCTGCCGCCGCGCAGGTGGGGAAGAGGCCCCGGACCCCATATATCCGGCGACTGGCTTCGGACGACTTCTTATGTGGTCCTTTGAAGCCTTGATTCGATTGATTGCAGGTGAACGCAGAAGTGAGATTTCAAGCATGGCCGGAAGTGTTGCTGAACATACACCATGGTTGTGATGAGCGTCGATGGTGATTTCTCCGCTGCCTTATTATTTACAGCGTAGTTGTGGTCTCCTGCTGGTGTTCTTTGGATGCTGCTGTCTAAGCAATTTGTACGAACCATGTTCATTTATTCTTGTACCTGATTCAATCTTGTTTCAGGGATATGAGGCAAAATTATGTAGAGAGCAGGTAGTGCAGTACATGTGAGATTCAGAACTCTAATCATGAATCCATGAGATGACATGAAGGTATTATTTTGCAATGTTTTCACTTAATGTGACATTTTTCCTCTTGAACAAATAAGGTCTCTTGGCATCAATGTGTTATCTGGACCTGATGGAATGTTGTCATAGACTGTACATGGTATATAGTAGAGATTGAACGTAGTCTATTTTCTGACCCTACATTACTTATACTAACCATTATTAACTTCAAAGATAACTTGTACCAAATTACTATGGATTATTTTTTGGCGGAACAAAAACGTGAGATATGTGTTAATTAAGTTCTATCTTTTGGGGTACATCTTGTTGCTTTGTACTTGCTATCTGGTAGCTTGAAACCGGAGAATCCGTTATGCCTATCTTAGCCACTAAAGTTTTTGAACAAGCCATGTTTGATTTCTAGAGTTTAATAAGTAGATGCAAATCAACTTTGTATTACGTTAGCGCAGTACTCATCAAACTATTATGGACCCAAGTTAACAAAATCCATTGTTTGAAATATAAATAAGACGAAGTTAAATATTGGCATCCATTCATTCAGCTCAGATCATGTATGGAACGGTTCAGCAAGTCTAACTAAATTGATCAGGGGTTTAAGGAAACTGGAATACTGAAACGACTCACAATGTATTTCTTCGAGCTTGGGGAAGCAAATAGCGGGAAAGCAAGATGCCGATAAAAACCCATGGCTTGTAGAGAGGGCGTAGGGATGATGACGGGACAATGACCAACTCACCATTGTCAGAACTAGGTTGTGCGTGGCCCTGGCGAAGAGGAGCGACAAACGAAGGGGAGAGCCGCTGGCTATGAAGGTGCACGTCCAGTTTTTCTATAGTTATAGATGTGCAATGTGATTTACGTTCGGACTGGCAAAAAGTGTACTTACCTCGAGAAATTGTTTGGAAAATGTTGCGTACTAAGATAAATTTCTAGAAGGCATTAGTCAGCGATCGCACATCCCCTCTTCACCTACATGTTTACCAATTGCAAACGGACCAAGGAAGAAGATGGAAGATCAGTGCAACAACATGACTCAGTTGTGCAAATAGGAATGAAATCTTTGCTTTTATGTTTTTATGTGTGAACTTATGACATATAATTTTGATGTTACGTACAAATTCCATTTGAGAAAGTGTTAAACATTTTGTATGTCTCATAAATTCCAAGAAGAAGTGTCAAACATTATGCATGTCTCATAAATTCCAAGAAAAAGTGTCAAACATGAAACATGTCACATTAATTCCATTACGGGTCGTGCGTTGCACGTACATAACTACTAGTGGTATTTAAATAGATAGACCCCCTCTAGCCCGTCCTTGAGATGGATATAAATCTCGCAAGGATTTTTCATACATCCACCTTAACTCGAGATCGAACAAAATTCCCAATGCCATGAACGTAGATCTCTACCTTTAGAACCTTCCATGCCTTCTTCTCCACCAGGTTTGTAATCAACGCTGAGTTGCGGTAGCCCACTGCCAAGTTGCCAACCCGGAGAACCCAACTACCCGGACAACTCTGTTGGGTTTTCAGTGAGAGTGAATTGCCACTGCTCCTCCTGCACTATCCTCAGCAACGTATTTTCTGTGTTCATCTATGCATAGCTGCAGTTGGCTTTGCAACTGGCAAGTTAAGCGCATAACAAATTGACAATCTCTAGACAATTTTCTAATATGTGTAATTCGATATTTATTTTGGCTGAGTTTCCCATATGTTTGAACTCTAATACACATGGTAGTACAAATACTGCATTTTACAGAGTTTCGAGAACGCATAGGGAGCTTCTAGGGACCTATGCTCCACGACACCTGGAGTTGCCTGGTCACACAGGGACAACCAGGCTAGGGTTACGCACAATGAAAATAATGTGCTCCTTCGTACTTTCTCGGAGGAGGAGCTTGATAAGCTGGCCAGCGATATGAAAACTAATATGGCTCCGGGCCCGAATGGTTTCCCTGTTTTCTTCTTTAAGAAGTTTTGGCACATGTGCAGCCATGGGGTCTTGCATATCATGAACGATTTTATTCTGGGCAGAATTCATCTCGAGGCTGAACTTTGGTCTGTTATCTCTCATCCCCAAGGTTCCGGGGGCAGATCAGATTTCCCAGTTCCGACCGATCGCTCTCATTAATGTCATCTTCAAAATTGTGTCCAAGGCCTTTGCTTCAAGGTTGGATCCCATTGCTAATAGAATTATCAGCCCTACCGTCATGGTATTGTCAAGGCGAGTGTCCTCGAGCGAGAACTAGATTGCGAGGCCATTACTTCTAAGCGAAACTTTGAAAGGGTTAAGGTGGAAACGAGAGAGGCGACTTTACCCAGGTTCGTCCCCTCGATTGAGGGTAAAACCTACTCCCGCCTTCTTACTATCGGGGGAACAAGGTCTCGATTACAAAAGGGTGATTCCGGCTCTTGATGTCTCGAGATACCTTGCTATTGACATAGAACTTGTCTTTCTACGTCCTAGGGTCTCGCCTTATATAGTGGACGAGACTTCCAGGTTACAGAGGTATCCGGGTTACTCCCGTGGTCGGAGTCCTAGATCAATCCGGCTCCTAGAAGCTTCGTCCGGTTTATCCTCAAGGCCCTTGCGCTCCCTCCGGCCTTGGGCTGCTTCTTAGGTCTTTGGGCCTCCGGGTCTCCAAACATGGCTCACAGGCCGGCTCCTTGGCAATCCAGATCACTCTTAAGGTGATCCGGGTCTTCTCATTCCAGATGACTGCCTCGTAGATTGCTCCCTTCAAATGTAAATCGGATAGTACCTTTTGGAAGGACCAGAGCACTTTCCGGTTTACGTGGGCGGTAGGTGAGGCTCCCCCTTACCTATTCCCCCAACATTAGCCCCCAGGTTAACATGAACACTTAATTTTAGACTTAGGATGCTCACTTTAAGCTTTCCAAGGAAAACTTGAATGCGAATCTTTTAGTCTAAGAAATAACCTTCCAGAATATCTCATCCGGATTATTAGGGGACCATCCTTATAGTCAGGTTCATATCTTTCCATTTCTCTTAGAAAGATAACTCCGCACCTTATCACCAAGATCTTAGCAAACAAAAAAGATTTTGGTTTATCCCGGATATTTTCCGCCTATTTTCCTCAGAAAAAATCTCCATTCGCAGATCCAATCTCGTTGTATTTTCCCCGTAAAAAGGTTAATCTTGAGGGGCCCTTGTGTAAAATGATCACTAAACCCTAGGGTTTAGGCCCCGCCTATAAATAGCCAATGGTACGGCCCCTAGGGCTCATTCGCATCATGCGCCCTCCACTTCATCTTCTTCCTCTAGACAAAGCTCAAGAGCTCCACTTTTTTCCCTTGCGCCGTCGTGGCCGGAGCATTACCGACGTTCATCTCAAGATGGTGAAGGAGAAAAGCCTGGCGTCCAAGACTGGTGGAACCGGAAAAAAGAAGAAAGTCGGAGGTGCTTCCGGCTCTGGAGCGGCCGCGTCTGGAAGAGGGAAAAATACAAGTTAACTAATGTAAGTCGGAGATGACCCAAGGCCGGCTTACGGAGATGGAGGACTCCGGGTTACTGCCCAAGAACCTATCTTGGCGTGCCCGTGGGAATGAGATCCGGCCCGAACCTGGGCCGTGCAAGGTAATATTTTAGCGGGGCTAGTGATTTTTCCATTCACTCTGGGTAAGCTAGCTTTTCCACCTTTTGTTTATTATCACTAATATTTAGTCATATGCAATCTAGCTTATGTTTCTCTTTTCATTGCAGAGCCCAAGCTATACTGAAAGTAAACCCTATTTCTTCTGTTGGCTCCGGCTGTAAACCTTGAGGAGAAAGTTTTTGGAGAAGAAGAAGATGAATCGGCTGCTCGATCGCCGGGTCATGTTGATGCTATGGTTGAAGAGACTGGAGAAGAGGTGAATCCGGTTGATAACACACCGGGTAATGATCCTCCGGTTGAAGATGTGACGGTTCAAGACCCAGATGTAGTCATAACCGGATGTCAAGCTACCCAGGTTATTGGAACCTCCACTATGCTCACCAAAGTTACAGAGTATTTGAATGTAAAAACAAAGGAGAACAAGGCTCATTCTACCATGAATATCGAGGGACAAGATTTTGATACACTGGCTCAGGAACTTTCCGAGCCGGCGCCGTGCCGATGGAATTATAGATTTTTTTGAGAAGAAATATGAGGTAACCTTGATATCCATAACCTGTAACCCTCAATCTTCCGGTTTATATTTGTAATATGAACTTGAATATTTATCATTAAATATTGTGAACTGAATAGCTGTAGCCCCCAAGTGCCTGTTTACAATATTGTTGTAGACCGGGACTTGTTCTGCTTTTGTATTTAACCATTGGAATTTAGGTTGAAATAGTGTAGCCCCCAAGTGTCGGGTTGCAAGCCTGCAGCTGCCCGGGACTTAATCATAACTTATAACCCAATGTTTGAATCTGAAATAGTGTAGCCCCCAAGGTCCGAGTTTGCCAGCCTGCGGCTACTCGGGACTTAACCATATCTTGAAATATGCCATAAGTGCTTGTGAGCTCGCAATTGTCCGGGTTATGATATTATAAGCCGGAATTTCCTCAAGTTATAATTGGAACCTGATGATAACTTGTTCTGATGCGACCAATAGTTATGCAAAGTCTTGAATCTTCCTCGCAGAAGGAGGTTTCAAATTTGAAGACCTGCTATCACAAGAGGCTAAGAAAACTAAGGAGGCCAGGACCCGACAGAAAGAGATGGAGGATCAAATCACTAAAGCAGCCAAGACTTGGTCTGTGCTCCAACAGGATTTTGAGAACCACGAAAAGGCTCTTATTACAAGAGCAGAAAAAGCTGAAAAGGATTTAGAGGAGACCCGAACCAGCTTTACCTAGGTGAAGGACCTTCTGAGAGATATCACCTGTAGTGTGTTTGGTAAGTTTGCTCCACATGTTTTACTTTTATGTTATCCTTTTCAGGTTCATGATCTCCTTTGTCGGGTTATAATTGTCCTATTTCTTACCAAAATGTTCTTGTAACTTGCAGGCAGGATGCATCGCAATAACCTCCAACTTCCTGACCTAGAACTAAAGTCCCTTTTTACCTTGATCCGGCAGCTGTACGTTGGAAGAGGAGAATGCATTAAGGATGTTAGGAACTGGAACAATCCTCCCAGGAAACTGCATGAGATGCTTGTGGAACTCACTCGAGTTCCACAATGGATAGAAGAACACAAAATCTCATCCTGCTGTCGTGGGGCTATCAAGTTATGTCCCTGGCCAAAGCTTATCACCTGGAGTTGAATCTGGATCTCCTTGTGAAAGGTTTCCCAGAGTATCGTGCAGACATGATCAAGTACGATAGGAAGGACTTTGCCAAGATTGAGAAAGAGTGTCGGTTCCAAGCGTGCACCATTGCATAAAAAGTGAAGCTGAAGGAACTATATCCAGATTACACTTCCTCGGGTGAGCGCAAAATGCCATTCTGTCCTCAAGTTGTAATTGATGTCCGCCAGGCTCCGCAGAAGAGCCGGCTCTCTATAGCCTCTTCATCTGGTGCGCCTCACTCCGTTACTCCTTCAGTTTCTGCTCCACCCCGTCCTTTATATGAACCGGAGAATACCAATGATGCTCTAGCTCAGCTCGAGTGGAAGCACGTTGAAGCTGATGAAGGTGGAGGAACAGATAATGTCCAAGTGGATGCTGTGGATAACCCGAAGATTCAAGACCCAGTGACTAAAGACCCGGCGACTCAAGACGCTGCCCAACAGAAAGGAAAATCGGTTGCGGAGTAAAACATTTGGTTCCTGCAAAAAACAATAATTCAACCCGGATGGGTTTGTAATAGGCTAGATAAACCGCTTTATTTCTAGCTCTATTTTTTGAAAGTGCGCGTGTGCACTTATGCTACAATTTGGTCTGTAATAACCCGGCTTTCCTGCAAAGCTTATGCAAAATATTTCCGGGTTACATATTTTTGCAACACCTTTTATTTGTATCCAAAGTTTTCTTTGACTTGGTTTGTCTATGCTTTCTTGCTCAGCCGGTTTTTCGCATGCCATATTCTAGTGTTATAACTCTGGTGAGTTCAAGGTCATAATAACCCAGTTTTTCGGGTTATAACATGATTGACTCATCCGGGTTTAAACATCTAGGTCATAAATTTAAGTGTAACCACTAACTGACAGGCAAGTATAACCAATATATTTTGGCATACGCCAGATTCTTGAGATATAGACCATGCTCTAGCATCAACCCCCAAGTAATCATATATGAAAAATTTGTAAACTTTCTTGCACAATGTAACGATTCTCAACAACTCGGATTTTGTCAAGTCTGCTTTTTATTTCCAATATAACATAGTGATTACAATGATCCTATGTATAATATGGCCTCAACTGGGCTATGTTCCATGGTCTTCCAGTTTCTTCCTCAGATGTTCGTGATTTATGAGCATCACACATATCAATGAGGTAATATGATCCATTATGTAGCTTTTTACTGACTACAAATAGTCCTTCCCAAGGTGGGCTTAACTTATGCATCCCATCCTTTTTCTGAATCAGACGTAACACTAATTCCTCTTCCTCAAAACTCCGAGTTTTAACCATGCGGATATGATAGCGACGCAAGTCCTGATGATATACGGCTGACCTAGATGCTGCAAAGTTGCTAGAGCCCACCGGAGCTGGTGAATTTCCATGGTGACTTCTTGGCAAAGCGCTCCTGCTATTATAGGGAGTTGAGTGTATCCTGTCCTGGTTACTGTAAGTCATCTGCTGAACCACTGTTGTTTGTAACATCACGATGGCCCTCCGGGTTTCAATTCCAATAGGATCATTGGGGTTGGCTGGAATCCGTGTCAGACTATTTGTTGCTGCCCAAATGTTATCAATTGGATTGTTGAAATGACCTGGTGGCATATTGAACTTTTCTTGTAGGGGTTGTTCTGGAACTGGAGCGAGATTCGGGTTACCATGTAGCTGGATAGGCGGCTGGAAATGTGCCGGGTGAACTGGAACAGGAGCAACCGATGGGTTCACTGGGTGAACCGGGCCAGCCGGGTTAGGTATTCCGGGGGACCCAACTGGGGATGCAAATAAATTCTGAAGGTTGGTTGGTCCTAGTCCTGCCCCAAACTCGTTATTCAACCGGGTATGATAACGTATGTCATGTATTGAAGCTAACTCCCTCTGTCTGAAACTCGGATGAATTCCTTCTCTTTCCAGACGCGTTGCTTCCTCCAAAACCTCTGACCGAGCTTTGTTTATGCATGTTACCTCCTTCTCGATCTCCCGACGGGCACGACTTATTTCCTGTCGAAGCCTCTCTATCTCTGCATTATGCTGCACCAGGTTTTCCGGGGTGATCGGAGTTGCCAAGACCCCATTCAATGAATCCATTGCGGCCATCAGCTTAGGCCTCGGGTTATATGATGCAGGTCCTGTCAAGTCGATTACTGCTTCCGTTGGCCCATAGCTCGTCGGCCCAGGTTTTATCGGAGGTGCTGCCGTTGGCCTAACTGGGACTACCGTTGGCCCAGTAGGTGATGTCCCTGAGATGCTCAGTGCTCCTAGAACCGGATTTGAAGTTGAAACGTCATTTGTAACTAAATTTCCACTAGCGTCATACCTGGGCTCCGTAGGTCGTGTTGACCCAGCCATGTAAATAGTTGCATGATAAGTTGCTTCTGTGAAACTCTGCGGATCCAATTCAAGGTCTCCTCCTAACCAGTCTCCAAAGGCCTGGTGGATAGAGCCTGTTTCGTCACGATCGTCATTGTTTCCAACCGAGGACTCTCCATCAGAGTGCGCCACCATAGTTTCCTGAGATACCGAATCTGACAGTTGGTCCGGTTCTGAGATTGCCGTTCCCACGTACCCAATGAAGACGTGGATCTTTCCAAGGGGACGTGAAGTCCTGACTCCACGGAGGCAAACTTGGGGCCCCACGTGTCATGGTTGTAATAGTTCCCACGCCGACTCCTCCTGAGCGGCCTATCACGAGCTTCTCGATCCCTGTTAAGGCTCCTTCCGAAAAGACAACGCTTCCGCGAGCAGGCCCCACGGTGGGCGCCAACTGTCGTGGTATTGTCACGGCAAGTGTCCTCGAGCGAGAACTAGATTGCGAGGCCATTGCTTCTAAGCGAAACTTAGAAAGGGTTCGGGCGGAAACGAGAGACGCGAGTTTACCCAGGTTCGGCCCCTCGGTTGAGGGTAAAACCTACTCCTTCCTTCTTACTATCGGGGAAAAAGGTCTCGATTACAAAGGGTGATTCCGGCTCTTGATGTCTCGAGCTACCTTGCTATTGACTTAGAACTTGTCTTTCTACGTCCCAGAGTCTTGCTTTATATAGTGGACGAGACCTCCGGGTTACTCCCATGGTCAGAGTCCTAGATCAATCCGGCTCCTAGATGCTTCTTCTGGTTTATCCTCAAGGCCCTTGCGCTCCGTCCGGCCTTGGGCAGCTTCTTAGGTCTTTGGGCCTTCGGGTCTCCAAAACCGGCACACATGCCGACTCCTCGGTAATTCGTATCACGCTTCAGGTCATCCGGGTCTTCTTATTCCAGCTGAGTGCCTCGTAGCTTGCTCCCTTCAAATGTAAACCGGATAGTAGCTTTCGGAAGGACCAGAGCACTTTCCGGTTTACGTGGGCGGTAGGTGAGGCTCCCCCTTACCTATTCCCCCAACACCTACCCAGACAACTTTAATCAAAGGTAGATTCATCTTGGATTGTTCCTTGACCCTGATCAAAATTGTGCACGAGTTGAAGGCTAGAAAGCTGGGTGTTATCCTCTTAAAGTTGTGATGAAGCGCGACCCATCCCACTAGGCATGTATCATACTCCATCATATGTCAAGTCACTATGGATTCAAAAGTTGAACTCATTCCTCTTCTATAACCCACTTCGTACCCCTTTGGATGGTATACTACTTGACCATCTACCCTCGTGCATTGCTAGGTATGAGTCGACGAGTACGGATGCGAGGGGAGATGCCGAGGAAGCCCATGACCCAAGGCCGTCCAATGTGTACGCATGGAAGAGGAGGAAGAAGGGAGACGCCGTCGGGGGAGAAACAGTCCGAGAAGAAGGAGGGAGGAGAAGCGCAGGAAACCCGACCTGCAACCCCGGCCAGGCCGGCCTCCAGGATGGAACCCCTCTAGAGGCAGCCGGCCACCACCCCGGCCTCGGGCCGGGCTCCTTGCGTCTCAGGCCGGGTGGGCACGCGAACGGTTTAGCCTCCTCCCCAGCCCCAGGCGGCTCCCCCGCGACACCAGGCCGGGCTCCCTGCGACCACTCCGGCCTCCCAGGCCAGTTGCCCTACAACTGCGGGATTTGGGGGGTTTCTCCCCCTTTTCCACCCCACCTACCCCCTTGGCTATAAATACGTACCCCTTGGACCAGATCTAGGTTAGGCTTGACTTGAGATAGTGGACCTTGTGCTCCCCCTCCCATGTGGAGAACCTCCCCCATGGGATCCATGGCTACTCCATAGATTCATCTATGAGATTCTATCAAGATCTCTCCATGTAGCTGCTCTTTCACCTCGTGATTCATGTATTTCTTACCAACCTTCCATTTGTGGCTTTTGTTGGATCGGTGGACCGGCCGGTGAGAGAAATTGGTTCCAGTTATCTTATTGTTGACTTGGGTTTGCGGTCACTCGTAGGCTCTACGAGTTATCTCCCCTTTTGTGTGCGTTAGTTCATCATGTTCTTCGTGTCCATCGCGTTCTTCCCAATCGCCTCAGCTCTCGTGCGTCAATCCGTGAAGTTTGGGCCACCCTATAGGTCAAGCCTATATCTGTATCAAGAGCAAGGATGCCACGGATTTCACACCCTCTTCCCCCCCAAAAAATATTTGTTTTTTGCCTAACTTTGAAAATTTCTACCAAAAATAGCCCCAATTTTCTTTTGAACCGAGCTGTGATTTTAGTGCGTTTTGGTAGGTTTTGATCCATGGATATATTGCTAAACTTATTGATCTACCTTCCCTTGCGTTTTCATGGCTTAATTCCACCTATTTCCCCCTCGGTTTGGTGATTTTCGGAGCCGTTTCCCGCCCCCAAAAAGTAAAAATCGCGTGTGCAGGAAGCCCGGACTCAAAGGCCGGCCAGGCCGGCCTCCCAGGCTCCCAGTCCAGACCCCTAGCAGACCCGCCCGGCCTCCGCCCCAGCCTCATAGCCCGGCAGGCCAGCCTCCCAGAAAACTGTCGCGTCCGATCATTGTTTTGGCCATAACTTTTGACCCGGGACTCCGTTTTGAGTGATCTTCAGCTCATTTTTGTAGGAAATTACATCATCTACATCACCATTGCAGGATATACATCATACATTGAAGACCAATTTCGTGAGAAATCACGAAACTTTACAGCTTATAGGGGGAAGATCGTTGGAGAGAGGTATAAACATGTCGAATCTTCTCCCTGTTGCCATTCCTTTGTGAACCAACCTACCTTGTGATTACCTTACCTATTGAGGCTAGTTTTTCAATGATTGCTTGGGCTTTGCACACTTGTACCGTGTAGTTTCCGAGTGGCCGGTGTATGCGCTAGTTCATATAGTTTCATACGTTGGCACAAAGTGAGTGAGCAAAAAGAGCAAAAAGAAAAAGCGAAAAAGAGGAGAGAAAAGAGAGAACAGAAAGAAGAAGAGAGAAAAAGTAAACCACCACTTGTCATAACACTGGTACGAAGCGCAAGCTCGATGAACATCTCGTAGGTGGTGCATTATGTGCAAATCTTGTAGCCCACCAATAAATTGCAATCGAACTAGAGGCTCTCCTTATACTTGTGCAACAAGAGCTTTATAGTCTTCACTAGGATGGTTGCATTAGTACCATTTATCTTCATGCGTGAAATTCCATATATCTTTCAGAGATCGACTTGTTGTTGGTTTGTGATCATTGTGGTTCTCTACTTTCCATTGAAACATCTTGGTTTCTGGTTGTTCCATTTGCTTTCCACTTTCCATACATATCCACTCATAAGCCGTGTGTGTTTTGGAGCGTGTTTTTGGATCTTTTAAACTCAAGTCACTTCATTCTTTTTGTTATCAGTTTCTCCTGGCATGGTCCACTAGTTCTAATACTTGCTAAAAGGTGAGGTTTGAGCTCTTAGGTCTTCACACTCTCTATATACACGTGTGCTTGTGAGTAACCATGTGTAGCGAGAGCGGAGCATATAGAGGCCATGATGACTATGATGAGTACATGATGGACCACTATGACTACAACAACGACAACGACTACAACGATCTAGACATGGGTGAACTCTACCACGACATGGTGGATCACCACTCCTACGAGCATGACATGGTGGATCACCACCACTACTACGACCATGACATCGAGCTCTACGCCGACTACTCCTACTCCGAGCATGACATGGAGGAGAACCACAACAACCACAACAACTTCGACTCCATGAGCTCCAACGACTTGAACCACTACTAGAACTACGACACCGTGATCTTGGATGAAGAGACGGAGCCGTTCTACACCGACTACGTATCCACAAACATGATGGAGTACTACATCGACAGTGACTCCACAAGCATGAGAGACAAGATGGAGCTCTACAACTACTTCTAGTCCTACATGGATGAGCTCACCTACAAGAACTTCCTCTCCAAGCTTCGATGGCCAAGATATCATATGTCCTATGGTTTATACTCAAGACCAAGGAACTTCAAGGAGAATGCCAAGGCCAACACAAGACAACTCCCTTCAACCTCAAGATGGTGCCACGATAAGAAATCCAACAACTTGGCAAAGTCAAGATTGGCTCCTTCCACATCAAGATGGCACCACAAGAAGGACATCACTGAGGCTCCATCAAGCAAGACGGCCAAGAAGCCAAGGAATTAAAATGACTTTCAACATCCTCCCACACATGAAGAGTGGGAACACCGCAAGCTTCGTCGTAAAAAAACTTCAACCTCCAAGTTGGCACCCACATAAGCTACAAGACAAAGGCACAAGAAGAGAACATCTACACCAACACTCCAAGTGCGCGATGACTTCCCCACACACAACATGGTGGTGAGCGCACTTCACAATGTGTCTTCTTCAAGTGCTACCACAACAATAGCAACCCGTGCGTAAGGCATGAAGGGTCTATTCCATGCCATGGATACAAACTTCGACAAGTCCGAGCATGCTATTTCTCAATGGTTACATGATCTTGAGAACGCCATAGACAAACTCTCCAAGCATCCTTCAAGACGGACACACCAGAAACGAGATCACATATGCAAGGCCAAGACCACCATGGCTCCCTCATCAAGTATTAAGAAACAGTAAAACAACTTAAGCTATGAGCAACCACATCCATTTGGGGCTCACAACCGTGCGATCTTCCTAGCCTACGCGTGAGATTAGCTCCTAATCGTGAGTCCTCGTTTAACTGAGCGATGGTCCTACCGATTCGTTTAGACGGGACACACAAAATTTTACGGATGCTACTCCGCATAACTACCTGGCCCACCCGTCCTTAATTGGGCCGTAATGCATTCATTTGGGCCAACCGAACAGCGTTGGGCGCTTCAGCGCGGGGGTGACGGACGGCGGAGGATCGAGCCCGCCTGCATTGCTGACCGGTTTCCTTTCGTCCCAAATCCCAGTAGCGCACCCCATAAGCCGCCGCCGTCGGCCTCCGCTGAGACGCTACCGTGCCTCCAGCCCCTGGTGTGGACCTCACATTTCCTCTCCCTCACGTTCTGGAAGCAGGGCTAGGAGGGAGCGCGAGCGCTGCCGTCTCACACCTCGCGTCGGGAAGAGCGGGACGCCCGGGCACCGCCGTCTCACCTCGCGTTGGGGCGGATTTTCAGCGCCGGTCTAGCGCACGGATGCCGATTGAGACCTCCAACCTGACGCGTTACTTCCGGAAGCGGCTGGCGTAAGCGACCGCCCAGAGGGTGCGTGGGGGCGCGCCATCGAAGTGCCCGTCGCAAGGGTGCATACAACGGCTGCATCGACGGATAAAATGGCGAGGGGCCGACGTCGGAGGAGAGTATGCCATGGGCGGCGTCGTTCGAGGTTTGAATCATTATGCCGACTTTGAGAGAGTTAATTTTTGTGTTTGACGGCCGATTTCTCCTTTTCTCCCGCCAAAATCGATACCGAATTATCCGTTGAAGGCAGCGACGAACTTTGAAATGCACGCACGCAGACGCTGTGCTTGCTCCTTCAGGTCCTGCGGTTGTTCCATCAGCCCGTCCACCTGGCCCACCATCGGAGGACCTCAAACGTTCCAACAGTCCTCCTTGTATCTATGTTGGCACGATGAAACTGCCGGCGTCTTAATCATGGGGGTATCAAATTCATCCATTATGGTTGTTAATCTCAGCGTTATTGTCAGTTCTCTGTCCATACTATTTATATGCTACACTAATCGACCTTGTTATCATTCGATCTCTACTCCCTCCTTCTATTGTTCTTCAGAGATGTTCATTGCTTAAGGTAGTATTTTTTTGTGTGCCCATCATCCTTGATCTTCCGCGTAATTTCGTCAATTTCAAAATTAGTTACGGAACTGACTTCATATTATTTTTTTCAGGAATTCTCATGGCTGTTCATTGCTGGTTTAAATCAGGGATTGCTCAGTTTATTGCTTAACTCTGCTTTGAAAACATGGCCAACATGTAAATTTATTTTATTTGTGCAAGTTTACATGTTTTTTCTGATCCGTTGTACTCCCTCCGTTCAACAATAGATGACTTCCCTCTCTCTATATATGGATGTATCTAGACATGTTTTAGTTTCAGATATATCCATATATAGACAAATGCAAGTCATCTATTGTTGAACGGAGGGAGTACCTGTTTCTTACCGATTTCTTCATTTACATTTCCTCTCTACTGTATGCAAGTACCTTAATTTTTAAATACTAGAGAAATGTGTATTTGGGATTTCTGCCTTCAGTTAGCATGAGATAAGCCGCTTACCTACCCAATGTATAGGCCGGACTCCTTTTCATATCATTATCATTGCTAGAGGCCGTGAATGGAGGTGCTTATCATTCCCGGTGATTTCTTTCTCTATTGAACCCATACTATCGTAGTCAGATTATTGTGCTTTTGGGTCCTACGAGTGACTGAGCTGAACATGTTAAATTATCAATGTTTATGTTGTCAATTTCCACGTTACAACCTGTGCCATTGATTTTAAATACAAGGTGGCTGATGCTATCACCTCTTCCATCTGGAGTTTTGGAATTTGGACAAGTAAAAGAGGTTTGCTTAATTATACTAATATGCTATTGTTGGTGCATGTTTGGGCTGGTTTATCAAATCAATACTACCTTTCAAACAATTTATTTTGATCGGCCATATGCTCCGTATGTATGGGATGGTCTCTGAAATGAATAGATCACGATTTTCTTCCTCTTATCTGCTTTAACTTAGCGACTCAAGCCTCTTGTGTTTTTTATGCATTATTTAAAGGTAGAATCAGTATATAAATCCTCCGAATTACATCTTAACAGATACTTTCACAATATTTCACCAGTTGTAAATTAGTGTTCTTGTGTCTCTTACACCCCATCGATTCTGAAATTATACTTCCAGTGGGAGATCTCTAAGGTCTTTAGAAGGTACAACTCATATTTTAAAAATACCACTTCTATTTGATGGAAAATAAATTGGGGGAGTGCTTTACTGCTTCTACCATTATGCAGGGTGTGGCTATCAATGAACTGCAAAGCCATTTTAGCTATAATTGCACGTGAGAAGCATAGTTCATCCTCCTTTACCAAATCATCTCCTATGTGGCTAGAGTTTGGACACCTTATTTTAATTTCATGTCTTTACTAATCCAACCAGCTTGTGCCTTTATTATTTAGGATTTGACCTTTCTATTGGAGGATACAAACGGGGTACTTTATTCCTCTGGTGTAAAACTAATCGGTGCAAATACTTGTTAAATACGGATGGTATGTTTCGGAGCACAAATAGCCTATACCTATGATAGATATTGATCTCCCAACCAATTATTTTATCTTCTTCTATGTGATAGAAAAAAGTAGAAAGAGACACCAAAGGAAATTACCGAAGGAAATTATTCAACCTGCCACTGAGGCATTTGGTTTCCCGGAAACTTTGTGTAGATAATTCTTCCTTATTTTGAGATGGAAAGTTAAGTCCAAATCACATATTGCCTAGGACCGCTGAATTCGTATTGATCTTCTCATCCACTCATCACTGACTCTGATTATTTCTTGTGTTATAGAAAGGAGTAAACAGTAAGGTCAACTGATTTTGGAAACTTATGTAACCTGATACCGTTGCATTTGGATTTTCTTAATTTTTCTTGGGGTTACTTGTGTGGTGTTCAATCCAGATATTGGTTTAGTTAAGATGACATATTTGATACATGTTTGTTCAGCAATCATGTGTGGTGTTCAATCTAGATATAGCTTTTGTATATGCAGTTCATCGCATGTTTTTAAATGGGCCATACAGTTTGGTCGAGAGTCGCATGTGCTTCAAGGTATTCAGTAAGGCTATCTCTGTACCATCTCATCAAGCTTCTTTTGGTCACTTGTAGCACTTTTGCGCACCTTGCCCGGAGGTCAAGAAGCTAAATGCAAGTTAGTAAATCTTATTCATGAACCATGCATCCAGGGTTGAGCACCTAAACTTCAATTATATATGTACTAAACTGTTGTGCTATGAATTGGATTGAGATGGCTTTATATAGAATTGTACAGTTGTAACATTTGCATCTTATTTACTTTGTTATTGTGTAACATTTGTTTGATGGATAAAATTATAATTAGAAGAAAACTAAGAGAGGAATACTTATGTTCCCTTCCTTCTTCTTGATTTCAATTATTTTGTAAATGAGGACGGGAACGACAAAGTGAGCATATATGATCTAGTACATCATGTGGTATCTTCATCAAGTGTCACCACACCAAGGGCTCCCACATGGCAACAGGAAGACCTACACCAAGATGGAGGAAGAGAAGGCCCTCCCATATATGATGATGATGGTTCGAGCACCGCTCCCAACAACACCATGAGCCTACTTCAAGATGAAGACCTCTTATGCCCCATATGCAATGGACATGGCCATGTGATGTGGTATTTCCAAGGCGGCGACCAAGATGGTGCGTCAAGTGGAGAAGCCGAGCATGGGAGTTTCCCTACGGCAATGGAGGCAAGTGATGATGACAATCTTATGGGTCACACATTTGGAGGCGATACAGTTGATGAGGTTGAGCGTGGATTTTCCTTTCAACTAAGGAGGCGTGTGGAGTTGAGGATATTGAGCCTACCTCTATGTGCATGTGTTACGATATGGTACCAATCCCATGTGAGCATGAGAGCCACTTATCCCACATGAATGAGAGAGCTTGTGAGATGAGTGACTCCACCATATGTGAGATTGAGTGCATCCACTTTGAGAGCATGACTGATACACCAAATGAGTTGCGAGAGGTAGTTAATAGGTCATGTGAGGCAATTTCAACTTCTAACAACTTACCCTCTACCTCTCGTGTGTTTTCCATGATGCGCTAGGTTCCATGGATGATCAGGCACCACTCCTAAAGACGGATATTCCTACGGAGAAGAAGATGTACATGGTGGATGAAGGTGATGCCACCCCATGTCTACATCAAGATGGATAAGTCTGCAACTTGAAGGTCCCTACTACCACAACACCTACTTCATGTGAGCGGGATGACAAAGGTATGGGTGTTGATGTGACCATGTTCCCACTAGTGGACCTAATGAATGATGATTGCTTGCATGTGATGGATGAACCTATCTTTGATGATATTTCCATTGACATGTTTTGCCCCAAGTGCTTACATTTTTCTCCCATTGTTGCAACCAAAATTTTCAACAATTATTCTTTCAAATGCTTGGTTTGCAACACTATCGCTATGATTTCAAATGAGGTTACCCCCATAGCATCCTCACTTTATGGAGATTTTTCGCTTTCACTTGTTGAGCTTGCTCGACCCTTCATCTTGCATTTTCACATCCACACATTGCATACTTCATATTTGACTTTGATGTTTTTGGTCATGTGCGAATGAAGAGACATGTCATGATGGATGATGTGTTCATTTACCACAAACACAATTTCTTCATATGGTCTTTTGTGTGTTTGAGTACCTGCATGCTAATGTCAATCTCAATTGAACATGAGTTGACAAAACGAGCTCTTGAGAGCATAATAAAATTGTGTTGTGGATCAAACCCGTCTCTAATACCTTTATCATATTTTGCATCAAACATGTTGAAAAAAATGATTTTTTTTTTTTTGCAAACATGTTTGTGATGTTGTTCTCCTTTGTGAAAAGAATGGTTCCTTAATCTTTCACATAGATGATTTGTGTGTTGCAACAAGTATGATGAACAATTTTTCTTTCCGATGGCTTTCTTGAAACCACAATGATATTTTTAAAAATTGTTCTTTCCTATGCTTTGCTTGCACTCCTCTTATTGCAACAGTGATTGTGACAAATTTACATTTCCATTGCTTTGTGTGCAACTCCTCAAAGTTTCATGGAGATTTTATATTCTCAGATTTTGGAGATGTTTCCATGAATTGCTTGCACCTTGATGTTGTGCTAACGTTGCTAAGAACAAGAACAGACATGTCATGAATGATATGCTCCTGTATCTTGCACACACATGGTTTGCTTGGTCTTTGGTGTGTAGGTTCTACCTTTGCATGAAATGGCATGCGTGGCTACATCACCACCTTTATATGACGGAGGATCTTACAAGACAACCACATCGACATCTTGCTAAGGTGCCCTCCCTCTACTTAAAGCCCATGCTATGAACTTCAAGAATTGGCTACTCTTTGAGTGTTGTTTTGTCTTTCTTGTGAGCTTGGTAGGTTACATGAATACCAAAGGAACATTGAAGAGCTACCATTCCCTCGCCATCAAGAACAACCACACGGTGACTTTGACTTCTACGGTAATCTATCTACCTCCTCTACACGTTTATGACGAGTTGGCGTTGAGGATGATTCTTTTTCAAGTGGGGAGGAGATGATGCAGCGCGACCCATCCCACTAGGCATGTCTCACACTCCATAATATGTCAAGTCACCATGTATTCAAAAGGTGCACTCATTCCTCTTCTATAACCCACTCCGTACCCCTTTGGATGGTATACTACTTGACCATCTACCCTTGTGCATTTCTAGGTATGAGTTGACGAGTACGGATGCGAGAGGAGATGCCGAGGAAGAACATGACTCAAGGCCGTCCAAGGTGTACGCGTAGAAGAGGAGGAAGAAGCAAGAAGATGTCGAGGGAGAAGAAGTCCGAGAAGAAGGATGCAAGAGAACCGCAGGAAAGCTGATCTGCAACTCCGGCCAAGCCAGCCTCCAGGCTGGAACCCCTCCAGAGGCAGCCGGCCTCCACCCCGGCCTCGGGCCGGGCTCCCTGCGTCTTAGGCCGGGTCAGCACCCGAACGGCCCGGCCTCCTCCCCGGCCCCAGGCCAGCTCCCCTGCGACGCCAGACCAGGCTCCCTACGCCCACCCCGGCCAGGCCGGCATCCTAGGCCGGTTGCCCTACAGCTGCGAGATTTGGGGATTTTCTCCCCCTTTTCCACCCCACCTACCCCCTTGGCTATAAATATGTACCCCTTGACCAGATCCAGGTTAGGGTTGACTTGAGATAGAATTGGGACTTGTGCTCGCCCTCCCATGTGGAGAACATCCCCATGGGATCCACTGCTAATCCATAGATTCATCTATTGGATTGTATCAAGATCTCTGCAAGTAGCTACTCTTTCATCTCGTGATTCCGGTAGTTCATGCCAATCTTCCCCTTGCGGATTTTGTTGGATCGGTGGACCGGCCGATGAGAGGAATCGGTTCAAATTAACGTGTTGTTGACTTGGGTTTGCGATCCCTCGTAGGCTCCACACATTATCTCCCCTTTTGTGAGTGTGAGTTCACGGTTTCTTCGTGTTCATTGCGTTCTTCCCAATCTCCCCACCTCTCGTGCGGCAATCCGTGAAGATCGGGCCACCCTAGAGGTCAAGCATCTATCAAGTTGGACTTCGAAAAAGCCTACGACAGGGTTAATTGATCTTTCGTGATCGAGGTGATGAGACAAAGGGTTTGACGCAGGTTATATACAATGGATTGAGCAGTTGTTCTCCGGGGGCATACGGCCATCTCCATCAATGGGGAGGTGGGACCTTACTTTCGGAACAAGCGGGGAGTGCATCAAGGGGACCCTCTCTCGCCGATGTTGTTTAACTTTGTGGTCGAGGCACTTTCGGCTATGCTCTCCGTGGAAAACGCGGCGGGCCATACCAAAGGAGTGGTCCCTCACTTGTTCCCGGGCGGAGGGGTCACTCATCTACAATATGATGCCGATACCCTGATCTTGCTCCAAAATAACGATCTGCACATTGCAAACCTCAAATTGTTTCTGTTGTGCTTTGAAGATTGTCCGGCCTGAAGATCAAATTCCATAAAAGCGAGGTCCTTGTCCTTGATAAGCCGGAGTCGGAGCAACGTAGAGTGGCAAACATGTTGAACTGTAAGTTGGGCTCCTTCCTATTCATGTACTTGGGAATGCCCATCTCGGATTGTAAGCTTACTCGGGAGCGGTGGGACTTTTTGGTTAACAAGATGGGCTCTAAGGTGGAAGTGTGGATGGGAAGACTTCTCTCCTCGGGTGGTAGATTGGTCCTTTCCAATGACTGTTTAGATGCCCTTCCCAAGTTTATGATGGGTATTTTCCTTCTCTAGGACGGTATGCACTATAAGTTTGATGCGATACAGACTAGATTCTTCTGGGAAGGATCGGGCCCTAAAAGGAAATATCATCTTGTGAATTGGCATGCGGTCTGTCGCCTGAAAGACTGTAGTGGGCTCTGCCTATGCAACACAAAGAACATGAATAAGGCCTTGATTTTCAAACGGGTGTGGAAGATTTTTCTGGAAGATTGCCCTTTGTGGAAGGGCATTGTAAGGGCGAAGTATCCAGAGGCGGATAATATATTTGCTAGTCAGAGCCGGGGTGGCTCGCAATTCTGGAACAACATTCACAAGGTGAAACATTTGTGCGAAGTTTACGGCCCGGAGTGGCACTCAGACGTGCTTTTGGGTAGATTGGTGGCTTGGGGATGGCCAACTGAAAGACAAGTACCCGCTGCTCTTTGGGATTGCTGGATCTCCGGACATCAGTGTGGCGGAGGAATTGAACCCTGATGGGGAGGGTGTCACATTCTGTAGAACCCTCGACGAGGGGAGGCTGTTACAGTGGCAGGAGCTTAGGGGGCGCTTGTTGGAGGTTCGCCTTTGAATGGCTTGTTTTCTATGGCTTCCATGTACCATAAATCATCGCAAGGGGCGTCGACGGTGACACATAGCAAGTGCATCTGGAAGGCGAAGATGTCTCTTAAGATCAAAACTTTCACCAAGCAGCTTGCGTTGGACCGTCTTTCCTCTAGCAAATTTGTGGCTGCTAGATTCGGCCCCACCAACGGCCGGTGTGCGCTTTGTGGTAATGAGGAGGATGCGACACACATGTTCTTTTCCTGCCACCTGGCCAAGTTTGGGTGGAGTGTGGTTCGCGAGCTTCTTGGGTGCAGCTGGTGTCCGACAAACTTCCCTCGGTTTTTTGCCATTTCGCATTCCCTGTAGGATAGTTTTCGTAGGATTAGTTGGCTCACGTTTGCGGCCCTTTGCTGGGCTCTTTGGCTTGTTCGTAATACGCTTACCTTTGAAAAGAAAGTGCTTCGTCACCCCATTGATCTTATTTTTTAAATGATTATTCTTATGCAACAGTGGGTGACGCTCTGAAAGGAATCCGACCAGGTGGAGCTTCGAGCCCTGGTGACAAGACAGCAGGAGCTATACTCCGCGCTCGCACCAAGAAATGATGCCCTTGTGTTAGCTTGAGTAGCTTCCGGTTTGTTAGTGGGGAGGCCGGCCCCTCTCGTTCTTCGGCTAAGTTGTATGCCGGAGTTGTTCTAACCTCGTGTGAACTCTGCGCTAAAGCAGGGCCATATTGGTCTAGTATCTAAAAAAAAAGTTGTTCATGGAGTTCTTTCTGAACCTCCATTTGCAAAGACATGAACATGAATCCACAATATGAACGGATCCACAGTAGAGCACTCTACTGTTTCTGCCACATAATAATAACTTCGAAATTCATCAGTAGTTCACGAAATAAAACTCGGTGATTCAACGGGAGTTCAAGGAAAAAAGCATGGAAATTCAGCAGACTACATCAGTATCAAGACATGACACTAGTGGGCATTTGACAGTTTAGTACTCCACACGATCGCAGTGGCACCAAGACCTGCCACTAGCAGTAGCAAACACTTAACAGAAGGGAGGATGTGAAAAGCATTGCTCCAGCCTGAACGCTGTCTCAATGGCTATCATCGGCACCCTATCTCGGTGCTGCAATCCAATCCATCCAGCACCGTCGTCACCCTAGTACGCTTAACCACGGAAGAACCATTCAGACAAGGGGTGGCACGGGTGAGAAACATGTTATAGTGGATATACTCCATTTGGCAGAACCTCTTGTGTTCAAGTGGCGTCCTATTCAACCGACAAACATGCAGCTTCTCAAATAAGCTCCAGTCGATATTGTACCTGGTCGCGCCGAAGCACGTCTGGCTCAAGATCCGTTTCGCCATGGTTTGCAGATCAGGTGTGCGAGCACCGTGTGTCGACCACCATTGCACTGTCATTTCAAGTAAAAATGTGGTAAGAAAATTATTCCTGTATTTTGGTCTGAACAGAACTAATAATGACCTCAGTGGGATAAGTTCGAATTTGAAAGTTATTTTAGATTGAATTTAAGGGGGACATATATTCCACTTTGCAACAAGCAACATCAGAGGGAAAACCCCCAAATCCTCGTAGACAATTCATATGTATTCCTTTTTAACTTCTACTATATGGTATTTTCTTAAATAACTATGTTGACAAGTTAGTCTAATACAAAGAAGTTCATCATTTTACACAGATGGGACAGCCTAACTATGGCTAAAAGTGCATTTTATACAGATGGGACATTCTGGCTATGAACAAAAGTGCATTATGACATTATATATTTTGCCGCATACTAAATATGTTGGCGCACTGTATGTTACAGTGCACAAATGTGTCGAAGGTAGGTGGAAAACGATAGCCGAGTTAGGGCTTCGTGGTTCGTGTTATATAGGTGGGACAGCCCCCACGGGCGTATACAAGGTTGTATCCGTATCATTGTGGTGTACTACACCAAATAGGTACGGATACGATTACATTGTCTGACACTCCCCCTTAATCTAAACTTTGGTAAAGGTTTAGATTACGCCTAAACTCACACAAGTTTCTAACAGGAAGTGCCTTGGTAAAACCATCAGCAACCTGATCTTTACTAGATACAAATTTAATAGCTAAACGTTTTGCAGAAACACGTCCACGAACAAAGTGAAAATCTATCTCAATATGCTTGGTACGAGCATGAAATATGGGATTTGCAGAAAGATAGGTAGCACCCAAATTATCACACCATAGGCATGGCATTTCCTTCAGAGTGACACCAAGTTCTCCAAGAAGTGCTTCAACCCAAATAATTTCAGCAGTGGCATTAGCAAGTGCTTTATACTCGGCTTCTGTACTGGAACGAGAAACAGTTGCTTGTTTACGTGCACTCCAGGAAACCAGATTAGGTCCAAAGAATCTAGCAAAGCCACCAGTAGAGCGGCGATCATCAAGACATCCTGCCCAATCTGCGTCTGAAAATGCACTAAGAAGTGTTGATGATGACTGTGTGAATGTAAGTCCAACCTTAAGAGTACCTGAAATATATCTCAAAATCCGCTTAGCAGCTGTCCAATGGGCTGTAGTAGGAGCATGCAAAAACTGACAAATCTTATTAACTGAAAAGGCCAAATCTGGACGTGTCAGTGTAAGATACTGAAGAGCCCCAACAATGCTTCTATATTGAGTACAATCTTGTGGACCAAGAGGAGATCCCTCTGTCAATGACAACTTCTCAGAGGAAGATAATGGTGTGGGAACAGGTTTGCATTGTGTCATACCAACTCTAGCAAGTAATTCAGTAGCATATTTTTCTTGTGTCCTGTTGAGATCCTTAAGAAGAGCTGTAATGGCTTCATATGAAGAGCTGGTAACTATAATGTCATCAACATAAATCAAGACAAATATAGTAATATCTGATTTATTGTAGAGAAACAGAGATGTATCAGCTTTGGAAGCAATGAACCCAAAAGCCTGCAATTTTGAGCTGAGTCTGGAGAACCAAGCTCTAGGTGCCTGTTTTAATCCATACAATGCTTTGTCCAATCTGCATATATAATCAGGAGTATTAGGATTTTCAAAACCAGGTGGTTGTCTCATATAGACCTCCTCTTCCAGAACACCATGTAAGAACACGTTCTTGACATCTAGCTGCCGCAAACTCCAGCCTCGAGAAACTGAAATAGCTAGAACAATTCTTATAGTTGCAGCTTTGACAACTGGACTAAAAGTATCCTCATAATCTATACCATATCTCTGTTTAAAACCTTTTGCAACGAGACGTGCCTTATACTGTCAATAGTGCCATCTGCATGCTTTTTAACACGATATACCCACTTACAGTCAATGATATTCCTGTGTGGTCCTGGAGGAACAAGATGCCAGGTCTTGTTATGTGTCAACGCAGCAAACTCCTCTTCCATTGCTTTTCTCCAATTTTCACTTGATAGAGCCTCTGAAAGTGTGTGTGGTTCTCCTGTAGAGGAAAACATACCATAGCGTACACAGCCATCTTTGTATATATGGTTTTTTTATACCTTTCATTAACCTCGTACGGACCCCAAGGGATGGGGCTGAAACGTGTTGTCGAGGACATCGAACATATACACGGAGAGGCTGTGCAGATTGGTCTGCAGCCCCCGCATGCACAGACGATCCCAGGGAATCTGCATGGCCAACGGTACGGGAGGCCACACCGCGGCCGGACGCAGCAGATCCGCCAGGAGCTGTCGGGGAGGGCGGGGTCGCTGTCGGCGACGTGTCATTCTCCGGTTGGTGCGGGTGTTCACGCGCAGGCGAACGGGCGCGAGTCGGCGACGTGGCACGCTCGGGCTGGTGCGGGCCGGATCGCTCGAGCTCCGTGCGCTGATGCGCTGCATGCGCTGACGTGCTGGCAGGACTGCCAGCAGAATCCCGCTCGGGATCAGTGTGTTCGCGATCCGAGGCAGATCCGGGATCTGATTCGAGATCAGTCTCGGGATCGCCCCGAGGTGAGTTGTGTGCATGTTCGTCATTTTGGTCAGAAAATGAACTTTCTGACCCCGTTTCTTCACCATTTTCTGCGAGGTTTTCACCAGGTGGCTCCAAATTCTGTAGAGGATTAGTAATAGGAACAATAACTGACATATGATCATTAGCATTTGCATCCCCATGATGTGATGATGTATGTGTATGAGAAGATGGAAGCAACAAAATTTCGGCTTTAAGACGAGCACCCGCATTCGGATGCATGGATGCAAAGGGGAAAACTTGTTCATAAAAAATGACATCTCGTGAGATATAAACGCGGCCAGTAGAAACATCTAGGCATTTGACACCCTTATGCATAGGACTATAGCCTAAGAAAACACATCTTTTGGAGCGAAAAGCAAGTTTGCGTTTATTGTATGGACGAAGGTTGGGCCAACACGCACAACCAAAAATACGTAGTGCATCATAATTGGGAGCAACTTGAAGAAGACGTTGAGTAGGAGTCTCAAAATCTAGAACTTTACTAGGAAGCAAATTGATAAGAAATGTGGCCGTAAGAAATACTTCATCCCAAAACTTAAGTGGCATGGAGGATTGAGCAAGTAAAGCTAGACCAACTTCAACTATGTGTCTATGCTTGCGTTCAGCTGAGCCATTTTGTTGATGGGCATGTGGACAAGATACATGATGAGTAATACCCACTTTACGAAAGAAACCATGCAATTTCTCATACTCTCCTCCCC
Organism: Alopecurus myosuroides; assembly: GCA_028641055.1. Lineage (NCBI taxonomy): Eukaryota > Viridiplantae > Streptophyta > Magnoliopsida > Poales > Poaceae > Alopecurus > Alopecurus myosuroides. The sequence continues at coordinate 634,330,588 of CM054057.1, read as the reverse complement.
AATCAGTTTGTATGGTAATGATTTCACGAGAGAATTTTCGCTCAACAAGTTGCTGAAAATTAAGAAACACTTGATAAACTTCAGAACGTTTCTTAAGGAGATATATCCATGTAAATTTGCTATAGTCATGAATGAAACTTATATAGTATGAATGTCTACCAACAGATTCTGGGGCAGGACCCCATACATCAGAAAATATTTGTTCCAAGGGAACAGTGGACACACTGGTGGATGTGGGATATGGCAATTGATGACTTTTAGCTAACTGACATGAATCACACACATAGGGATTTATTTGTGGTGAATGAGATAACTTATGCTTCCTAATAATTTGTTGCACTACAAAAGATGATGGATGTCCTAAGCGACTATGCCAAGTGGATGATGATGGCTTTATTGTTGAAAAAGCATGCGTCGAGAACCCCGAGGATATTGGCTCTAGAGGGTAGAGACCACCACGACATGGACCTTTAAACAGAGTTCTTCTGGTGGCCCGATCCTTGATCAAAAATAAAGTGGGGTGAAACTCAAAGAATACATCATTATCAAGTGAAAGTTTGTGAACAGATAGCAAACTTTTAGAAGCACTAGGAGCATGAAGAATATTTTTGAGATGTAAAGGATCATCATGTGGGGTATGCAAAATAGAATGACCAATATGGGTTATGCTCATACCATTGCCATCAGCCGTGTGGACGCAGTCACGCCCGTGATATTTCTCACGAGTGGAGAGCTTGTTTAATTCCCCGGTGATGTGGTCGGTGGCGCCAGTGTTGGGGTACCAGTTGGTGTCGACCCTGATGGAGGGATAATAACCCGGTAGGCCAACTCCAAGGTGTAACCCGGCCCAAAGGACGCTGCGCAGGATCCGGCTAAGGATAAAGAAACTTCTGGAAGGCCCAAATTTGTAGGCCTCGTAACCCGGATTGTGGGTTACGGTAAGGAAAGTTAGGGTTTGTATGCGATGTCTGGGTAGGATTCAGGGTGCGCCTTGGAGGGCAAGCCAGGGGGTTCGGGTGCTTTATAAACCGACCCCTAGGTCTAGTTGAGAGAGATCCAAGAGTTCTAGCAATATCGCCTGATATCGAATATCCAGTGTAATACGAGAGTTGAGTTATTACCTTGAGATCGGAGACTCGGCGACTTGATTGCTGGCTACCAGATCGAATATCATTATGTTTTCCTCTGAGCTAAACCCTCTCCCAAACGCCTGTGTCGTCTTGCCCCAAGATAAGTTACCCCTGGTAACGTCTGCCGTGATTATCCCACGACAGTTGGCGCCCACCGTGGGGCCTGCGTCCAAAGGTGTTTACATCACGGGAGAAGCTCGGAAGAACATGGAGAATCTTGTCGTCGGCGAGATCTACATCGACCACGAAGGAGAGAAGATGGTGGACGATTCCGGCTGGGGGCCAGAGTCGGATCACCTCGAATCCGGATTCGTCGTGACAATCGGCCGGATCAGCGTCTTCATCAGTATGGTATGTACTTCCGGTTCGATCCCTGACAATTTTGGATCTGATTCTGTGTCAGGGGAGGCCACTTATATCCAATCAGATGGAGAAGAATCAGTTGGAACGACAGATCCGACAGAAGAACCCATCACGAAGTGGGAACAGCCGGAGGAGCCGGCATGGACCCCGCGTGACCGGGTCGAAAGAGAAGATGATACCGAGTCTATCCTGGATCTGCTGGAGAACCGGTATGAGGAGAATAGCAGCGAAGAGGAACAACATGAATTCGCGCCAAGCATCGTACGCCGAGTTGCGGTCTACACGGCTTCCGCGACCAACCTCAATCAGGAGAACGTGACCGCGGCCGCAGTCGGGGCAGCTCAAGCGTTGACCCAGCAGCAGGGCGCGGCTAACGGAAACCCGGTTCTGATCCGGGTTGATGGAGAATCGGCATCGGTTACCAGCCGCGCAGCAGACGAGGAGTTGCAGGCAAATACGTTTGGATTCCTAGCAAACCGGACACCAGGGGCGGGTCCTTCAAATCCGCGTCACCCGGCCCTGTTCGATAACAATTTGATTCTAGATCCCACAGTTCTCGCTACGGTTATCACTCCAGAAAACGCGGCAGAACGTGTCAGGGATCTAGATGTGGCCCGTCGTGCATTGGAACAGCAGAGAAGACAAGTAGAAGCAGAAAGACAAGGGATGGCTACACGCCAACGCGAGCTGGATGCACTGGAAACCCGGCTCCGAGAGGAAACGTCTAGAATACATCAAAGGCACCAAACCAGATTACCAGCAATGGGTGGGGTTATTAATGCGGCTGCATTGTTTATCACACCTCAAGATCAGCCGATTCCAGCGGCGAACCAGGGAACTGCACCTCAACCGGCAACTGCGGGAACACAGCCGGCAAACGAGCAGGCCGGGTTACCCCTACCACAGACTAGAGTTACGACCGGCAATGAATTACCACCACCACCACCGTCACGATTTCGCACACCGGCAGGTCACTACAACAATCCCATGGACAACGTGTACGCAGCAACACTCGCATTGAATCAAATCCCCGTGAGAGAGTCGCCCCATGCAGAGGAGACCCGGCGGGCGATCGATATGTTGCACACTGCGGTGGCGCAGCAAGCCAATTATCCGGATCATAGAAGTGGAATGCATGGGACGCCATACGCCAGTCAGCAACGATGCAATACCGGCAATATCCAAACAAGTTCAGCACGGCGGAGGGAAGAGCAGCAGCAAATGCCGCCTCCTCCCCCTATTCAGGCAGCGCCATCGGCATCAGCAGCGCAAGCTGTTGTGGATAGCTCCAGGGCCAGGAGGGTCGGGGCCGGGTCTGTAGTACATGGATTACCAGCAGCACCGCATCCAGCTGTGCCCCCCGCAGGATCACACGTTTCCCGAGTAAGGCCAGTTTCGACCATTCTTGCAGGACCTAAGTGTCTCTCGGACAACATCAGGCCTGAAGCTTACCCGGAAAAATTCAAAGAACCAGGAAAAGTAGTAAATTACGAACCGACTAGAGATCCAGAAACATGGTTGAGCAGTTATGAGATGGCAATGTCGATTCGCAATGCATCCGAGAATCTCCAAGCCAAGTTTATGTACTTGATGATGTCAGAAGGAGCAGCAAAGTTATGGTTCACCAATCTGCCGGAAGGATCTATCAAGTCCTGGGAGGAATTGAAAACCGCGTTTATCAAGCACTTTCATGGGACGTGCAGAAAGTTATTCACTATTGATGACCTAGAACGATGCGTCCAGAAGAAGGGAGAGTCGGCGCGCAGTTGGGTGCGCCGGGTTATGGAGATACTTCATTCGTCCACAGATATTCAGCCCAAGGATGCACTACAAGCTATGGCGAAAACATGCAAGTATACGCCTCTAGTGCAAAAGTTAACTCGCATGAAATCTAGTCAGAACGCTTCAGAGGTTACGATGGGAGAATTGATGGATGCATGCAACAAACACGCTGCAACAGATACCACAGAAGAGGAAGTTGATGACAAAAAAGCGAAAGCAAACACAAGTAATAGTGGAAGAACCGGTAATGGATCATCACCGGGTAACAACGGAAACAGCCAGAACAAGCGCCCGTTTGAAGGAGGCTCCGAGTTTGTCGCCAATACAGAAGCCGGGTCTTCGAGACCCAGGGCAGAAGGAAATTTTAACACTGGAAATCACAATGGGGGAAACTATCAAGGGCCGCCAAGGCCAAGCAACAATTGGGACATCTTTAGAATGGCGTGCCCGAAGCACAGCAGGAACGGTAGGCCGGCTAACCACTCCTTGGAGCAATGCGCCGACTTACAGAGATGGAAGAACGAGGAAGTGAACAGAGCCATGCGAGGTGCGGGCCGGGGAGGAGGACCGGGTCCAGGAGGAAACCCGGGCAACGGCCCACCCCCAGCTGGTAACCCGGCAGCTGGAAATCAAGGCAACAATCAAGGGGGAGCTGGAGGTTTTCAGGCTAACCCCAAACAGTTGGGTCAATATCACGTGCATACTACAGGAGGTTCTAACAAGGACAAAAAGATACTGAAGCAAGCGGTAAACTCAGTTTCTTCGGCCGTCCCAAGGTATCTGAGGTGGTCAGAACAGGATGTAACATGGAGCAGAAGAGATCACCCGGAAAGAATGGAACACCCGGGAGTCTTAGCATTGGTAGTTGCACCACAGGTCAATGGGTACGAGCTGAAAAAGGTCCTGATGGATGGAGGAAGCAGCATCAATATCCTGTACTGGGAAACTTTTCTACGCATGGGTCCCAAGGAATCTCAGCTACAAAAAAATACAACAATTTTCCATGGGATAGTGCCGGGTCACTCAACGTGCCCCGAGGGAAAAATTGCATTGGAAGTAGCTTTTGGGGAATCAAAAGACAATTATCGAGTTGAGTGGCTCACTTTCGAGGTGGTCAAGTTGCGCAGTCCTTATCACGCGCTATTCGGAAGGCCGGCTTATGCTAAATTCATGGCCAGGCCGTGTTATGTGTACCTACAGCTAAAAATCCCGGGCCCTAAGCAGACCATCACCATACATGGAAGCCGGGATATAGCAGCTGAATGTGATGAAGGAGACGCAGCAACGGCTGAGCAAGCCTGCAGGAAAGAGGAACTCAGACACTACCGGTCTCAGGCAGATCCGGATAACAGAGCAGCATCGAAAAGGCCGAGCACTGAAGGCGAAAGAACAAAGTCCAAGGAAGCACAATATGCTAAAATGGTGGCTTTTATCAAGGGTGATTCCTCCAAACAATCTGGCATAGGAGAAGAAATTGCACGGCCGTTCACAGCCAGCCGCGTTATGGACACACCTCACCCGGATTGGCTAGCAAACCTGATACTCATTATGAAAAAGACTAACAAGTGGAGAATGTGTATCGGTCACGTCAGTTCCGTACCAATTCCCAAGAAGAACTAAAACAATGTAACGGGTAACAGGTTTCAGACGCACTCTTTTCCTATCCAGGGTACCTAAGGGGACTGGAAGGTTTTTAATGAGGCGGCCTGCTGACCCAAGCTTTCTCGTATCAATAAAGAGCTGGTTATCAAGTCTTATTTTGTTATGATATTTACTTCGGTTTAAGGTAAGTAGTATTCATTGCTATCAGTACATCAGTATCATCAAGTATGTTTCGTATATATAGGTCTTGGGGGCTGATTGCTTGAATAGCACAGTCACAAACCCAAAGACCCGGCCTTGATGCCTATGAGTTATAAGGGCCGATTACTCGCAAACGAGTACGGCTGCAATCTTATAACCGGACAAAGGAGCCAAATTTTCTTGACTTTTCTTACTTAAGCTCGATGTGACTCGCACTAAAGTGGCATGATTTGCTCGCTTACGATTAGAATCAGTCATGAAGCCCAATGGGACTTGCTTGACCCTGTTTTCGTATAGATGTAACAACATGGTATCCACGCGAAAGCCGGCTTACAGTACAAGATAGTCAAAAGGGTCATCTAAACCACAAGTTATGCAGAGTACAGGGCTAATAGCCGGAAACTCAACGCTTATTAAGCATAACTTCAGTACCTATGTGAAACGGCTCTAGGTTTTGGGATTGGTAGAAAACAATTTGTTCTCTTAGAAAGACCACACGTCCCAGACTCGGATTTCGGGCCATGAGGACTGGGGATTTTGAAAAAGAAACAAGCTGCTTGGCTATCAAAGCTCGAAAGACCCTAGCATCCGAGTCTTGGGGACTTGGGGACTTAAAGAAAAGTCCACTTGTCAAAACCCGCTACATTCGGAAAACGAGTCTCACAAAAGGAACCGTAAAGAAAGTCGGGTATCAAGAATAAGTTCACAAATAGACAAGTATCAAATTCATCAAAAGGCCAGGAAAGGCACGAAGTATATCGTGGAATTAAAGTACGTTACAAATTGCGATACCAGTATCAAGGGTGCACAGGTGCACCGTCAAAAGAATACTTTTTTTGAATAAAAGCATCAGAAGATCGAGGCATTTGTCTACTCGGCTTCCTGAGTAGGGTCCGCATCTTTGCCTTTGCCTTCCGGGTCTTGGTCCTGGGCCTGCTCCTTAGCTCTTCCGGGATCGTCACCCGGATTCTTCGCATCAGGACGGACAGGCGGGAGGACAGCCGGTGTAGAGGTGGTTGGCTCGGATCTTAATTCGGCATCCCTCTTCGCGGTTTCTTCCCTCTTCTTGGCCGAGTCAGCAGCCCATTTCTCCAAAATATCAAAGGGCGGGGGTGCGTCCTCCTTCACGATTTTGCCTTCAGCATCGTACGAACTCATAATTGCACTCAGATCCATACTATCGGCCAAAGTGGTTGCCGAGTGACGCACTGCGGATTGTATGGCCTTGAAGTCCTTGGGTACAAACTTGGAGCCATCAGCTTTGAATTCTGGAAACCCGGATATTACCTTTGCCAATTCAAGCTTAGGAAAATAAGCCTTAGCCAGTGTAAAGGCCCGGGTCATACCAATCCGGCATGCCGAGCGTTTCCAGATCTCGATCCATGCAGGCAATGTGGAGCAGGCTTGGATAAGATTTTCTTCACCCGGATATACCTCAGTAGGCCACTTCACGGCATCCAATATAAACTTGGTACCGGCAAAGAAAGTCCGGAGCACAGTCTTCAAAGTTTTAGCCTTGGCAACAGCATCTTCTTCTGGGGCCGCAAGGTTGGCACCTACAGTTGAAACAAAGGAAGGACATATCAGTAATCCCGAGTATCATGTAATAAAGTGGAGGCATGAAGTCAGTCGGCAGCAAAAACTTACTAAGCAAAATGCGATAGGTATCGGTAACCTGGTCCGATAATTTCTTCAGTGCGGTTTGAGCAGTGTTGCACTTCTTCTTGTATTTGGAAACATCCTTCTTCAAGGTTTCCACGTCGGCCTCAAGGGCCTCTCTCCGCTTTACCTCGGCAAGCAGAAGTTGTTCGGTCTTGAGTAAAATTTCATCAGACCGGGTCATCTGCGCCTGTAAGGAACAAAGAGCACAAGTATCAGTCGGGTATCATGGCAAGCCGAATATTGCATAAAGTACCAAGCACAACTTCAACAAGTTACGCTCGGAACTTGGGGACTAGGCGTATACTACGAGATATCAAGTATTGTTACCTGGTGCTCTGCGGCCATGCGCTCTAGAATATTGCTCTCTGAGGTTTTCATAGTGAGGAGAGTGCTCATCAGCTGATCAAAAGTATCATTACCCGAGTTAGAGGACTCGGGGTCTTGGAAACTCGGCGAAGGAGTTTTCTTCTTAGCGGGAGACGGCATCCGGGTCATCCGAATGTCGGAATCTGGTGCTCCTCCTCCCGCACCCAAAGTTGCAGCTTTTTCCGTCTCGCTTGCGTGCGAGGCTATTGGGTACTCGGCCTCTTGTCCGGCCGGGTTTATCGGTGGCACTTGTTCTTCGCCGCCAGCTGCAGCTGTCGTATCATTAATCGGGTTCCCCTTACCCGGGTCATCGGTCTCCATGTCTTCTTGGTCGCTAATAATGACCGTGGCCCTATAGACAGTATGAGTAAGTAGTTAGCATATAACCAGGAAAAGGTGATGAAAATGTGATAAAACATCAGGAAAGGAACTTTACCCGGGATTCACCGCATAGTCCGCAGGGAATTCGCTGCTGGACCCGGATGAAACTGAAAAACATCAAACAAGACACGGAATTACCCTGTAAGGGAATGGTTCGGAAAGATTTTTACATTTAAAGAAGGATAAGCTAAATACCAGCGCGCCGAGCCAGAGACAATGGAATACCCGGGTTAAGAGCATTATCACCCGGGTAATTCCGAGTCGCTCTGCGCTTGGTCATAGGCGACTCCTTCAAATACGGCCAGAGGAATAACGCCAAGTTAAGCTCATGCATGTTATCAAATGAATATGGATTGGAGGCAAGGAAACGATATGGAACCTTGAAGACGACCCCTCGGGGTTTTCTCTTAGATCCGACTTTGATCGTCGGCTCCACTTCATCCTCATCGCTGGCGGATTCCACCTTGCCTTCAGTTTCTTCTTCTTTGTCCTTGTCCTCTTGTTCTGGAAGTTATCAAGGTTACAGTTGGAAAATGAAGAAGGAGCTACGACGAACTTAAAGGAACTAAATGAAACCCGGAGTGCACCTTCGCCCGAGTTAACGGCATCTTCTTTCTCCTATGGATTTTCGGAGTTGGGAGGAGTTTCAATCTTCCAGAAATCGTCATCAGCCTAAGATGAAGGTATAAGAACAAGGGTTATCAGCTGTACCAAGTGGAAAGAGTGAAGGTAAAAACATGAAAATCAGGTCTTTACCTTGGGGGCTGGGTTCTCGAGTGTGAAGGGCTCTAATCCGGCTATGTTCCGGATTACCTCTAGCTTTTCTGTCAGAAAACCCTTGATAGTTTTATTGGTGTCGCCAGCCGCAAAGCTGTTGGTAGAGTACCGGAGCGAGTCTGTGGTGTGCCCCGAATACTCGCACATTAACTTTGTGCGGATGGAATTCGGCTGGATCCGGAAATCAACCCAAGTTTTCACCAGGTTAAGCCCGATGAGACCTTGGGCCGAAAGAATAGAAATTTTGGCTAGCAAGGGTTGGATTGCCTCCCTGTCCGAGTCAGGGGCGAAGGCATTAAAGGTTTCAGAGATATCGAGGAGGCCCTCTGAGTAACCCGGCAACCTCTTTTCGACGGGTGGGGAGGTGTCCCGGCAGTAAAAATATGAAAGTTGCCAATGTTTGACGTGGGAGTTGAGGGTGAGAGGTGGCATTAGAGAATTCTTGCGGCGCTGGATAGAAACCCCGCCGCAAGCGAGAAGTGCCCCGTCACCGCTTTCGCGGCACGGTTTGCACTGGAAAAGTTCGATGAAAAGAGCCAAACTTGGCGGAGTGCACAAGTATGACTCGGAGAGAACGATAAAGTGGGAAATATTTAACACGGAGTTAGGCCCTATGTCAAATATTCGAAGGCCATAGTGGCTTAGAATGTCGCGAAAGAAAGGGTGACCCGGAGGACGGAATCCCCGGGTCACATGCTCCACAAAGCATATTACCTCATTATCCGCAGGTGTAGGCCGGGTTTCGTTACCCGGCACCCTCCAATGGATATCCTCTTGAGGGGGAAGAACCCCTAACTCGACCAGTTCTTCTAACTTGGCCTTGGTAACCGAAGATCGCGCCAAGTTGGCGGATATGGAGTTGGTAGTCTTGGCCTTGGTCGGCTGCTTCCCCTGCTTCTTGGGAGCCATGGGATTAACCTGCAAAGCACAAGGTAGAAGGGAATGAGAAATAAGACTCGGAAACCGTGAGTTGGTCGAGTATTGGCGAGTGATATCGAGACAACATGGAAGCTAAATACTATCCAGGTATCGTCCTGTGGAGCAAGGTTCAAGTTATCCGGGTATCAAGCATCATTATCAAAGTTATGGAGTCTTATGCATTGGAAAAGTGTTTGAGGATGATGGATGGTTGCACACGTACCTATTGCAAACAAAAGAACTGGGAAAGGGAGGATTTTCCGGGTGACAGAGACAGGGGCGGAAAATTTGGGCGGCCCGAGCCCAGATTAGAGATTCCATTTCTAGATTTATGGTGAAATTAATGATTATGGGCCATAGGGGAGAGAAATGAAGCCTATATTTAATCCATTGGATGAGCTAGAATGAATTCGAGCGACCTAATTCGGCGCATCGAGAAAAATGATTGGCGTGTTGACTTAGATCTAAATCTGAGAAAAATCGAGAAATTGGAAGGGCAAGTTAGTGGATAAGAGAGACTTACTGAGGGAGATCGAAGTGAAGCCCGGCGGAGGCAAATAGCACAAGTTTGATGCCCCTTTGCGATTCCCGGCGGACAGGTCGGGGGCGCAGTGGCGGATCTTGGCGGCGGCACGGGACGAACCGTGGCGGATCGCAACCGGCGGCAGATTGGCTCTGGAGATGCGCGTGAGGTCTCCGTGACGATGCTCTGTGAGCTTGAGCGCGGAGACGAGGAGAAAGAGGAAAGGGGGAAAATGAGCCGTTGAGGCTAGGTTTACCCCTAAGCACTTATTTATAAGGGTGCGGGCGGGTAAACCTATTCCAACGGGCGGAAGCCGGAAATTTTGGGGATAACGGCTATCTGCGCGGATTTTGCGAGATGTGCTTTAAGTGTTGAGAGAGATATCCGGACAGAAAGAAGAGAAGGAGATCCTCTCCGCAATATCAGGATCAATTATCGAGTAAAGTACAGGATCTTGGCATTTTTTATCAGGGCTTTGACCCGGAAAGCTAAGCGAAGCATTTGGAGAAAAGCCGGGTTACTATATGGCCACCATGGAGTTAAGCCTAGCTATTTATCAAAGCACCTTAACCCGGCCTCCATACACTTGTGCGTTTGATAATTTTGCAGGGAATAGCAAGCGCTTCAAGGAGGAATCCGTGAAGCCCAAGCTATTCTGGGGACTACTGATGGAGGGATAATAACCCGGTAGGCCAACTCCAAGGTGTAACCCGGCCCAAAGGACGCTGTGGCTAAGGATAAAGAAACTTCTGGAAGGCCCAAATTTGTAGGCCTCGTAACCCGGATTGTGGGTTACGGTAAGGAAAGTTAGGGTTTGTATGCGGTGTCCGGGTAGGATTCAGGGTGCGCCTTGGAGGGCAAGCCAGGGGGTTCGGGTGCTTTATAAACCGACCCCTAGGTCTAGTTGAGAGAGATCCAAGAGTTCTAGCAATATCGCCTGATATCGAATATCCAGTGTAATACGAGAGTTGAGTTATTACCTTGAGATCGGAGACTCGGCGACTTGATTGCCGGCTACCAGATCGAATATCATTATGTTTTCCTCTGAGCTAAACCCTCTCCCAAACGCCTGTGTCGTCTTGCCCCAAGATAAGTTACCCCTGGTAACATCTGCCGTGATTATCCCACGACAGACCCCATAGGAGGCAATATTTGCCCTCTTGTCTCCACGGTCACTGATGTCGTCATCGGAGTCATCCTTGTCGTTCTTGTATCGCCACCAGCAATCCGACGCGGGGTGGCCATGTATCTTACAGATTTGGCACGTGGTGTCGACGTAGGGGGTCGGGGTGCGACGACGGTAGCGTCCACGGGTATCATCACGTCCATCACGATCGCGGTAGCGCCCATGATCATCAGCTCGGTCATCTTGGCGCCTGGCTCGGCGCCCATCATCATAGCCACGCGCATCACCGCGGCGATCACCACCACGGTCATCAGCGTGTCGTTCACGGTCACCGCGGTCACCGCGGCCACGGTTGTCATCTTGCTTGCGCCAGTCGTCACGGCGTTCGTAGCCGCGATCGCGATCACCGCCGCGGTAGGAGTCACGACCACGGTCACGGTCATTGCGCCCTCCATCATCTGCTCTTCCTCCGCGGTCATTACCACGGCCACGGCCACGTCGAGCGACATTAGCCGAGTAGGAACCCGTGTCTTGGCCACTTTCAGCGAGCATGTCCTGCCTCATGTCGTGTGCACTTATCTGACCAAACAGATCATCGAGGGAGGTCCCCGCGTTGGCATTGACAGAGGCGACAAGGGCATTGTATGCGCCATCGAGCCCGTTCAGGATATACCCAACAAGCTCGTCTTCCTCCACGGGTTTGCCGATGGCGGCTAGATCAGATGCTATGCCCTTCATCTTGGCAAAGAATTGCGCGGTGCTGAGATCCGCTTTCTTGGTGTTGTTGAGGGCGCTGCGCAGATGTTGGATCTTTGATCTCGATGGTGCCGAGAACATGGACATGATTACGGCCCATACTTCCGCGTTGGTTTCCAAACCAAGCACATGGGCGAGGATTTCGGGCGACAGCGAGTTCACGAGGAACCCGAGCACCGTGGCATCCCGTGCCACCCAGATCGAGTAGGCAGGGTTGGGGAGGGACGTTTTCTTCTGGTTTTCATCGAGCCCTTCAATGGTTTTGGCCGGTGCAGCTTCGAGTCCGGTGAGCAAATCCATGACTTGGGCGGCACGAAGGGGCGGATAGACGAGAGTCTTCCAGAACAGGAAGTTCCCTCGCGTAAGCTTCTGAGAGGGCGGCGATCCCAGAGCAGCGACAAGGGCAGAGGTCGAAGACGAGCCCGCCATGGCTGCCGTGGGGTGTTTTGAGGTTTTGGCTTGAGGTTTTTGGGTTTTCTAGGTTTTTGGTTTTCTGGAGATCGGAACGGCGGCTAGGTCATGGGAGAGGCAAACTCTGATACCATGTCGAAGGTAGGCGGAAAACATAGCCGAGTTAGGGCTTCGTGGTTCGTGTTATATAGGTGGGACAGCCCCCACGGGCGTATACAAGGTTGTATCCGTATCATTGTGGTGTACTACACCAAATGGGTACGGATACGATTACATTGTCTGACAAAATGCACATGTCAGATTTGTGGAGGACCTCGTGACACTATTTCAGCTTTCTCTAAATATTTAGAAATCTAGTTCACATGACACTAATGACCTGTTAATGGGGGATTTTGTAAGAGATCAAGCTGTAGTTTACCTTGTGTTATTCCCGTTATTTGCTGGAATGCAGGGACTGAATTAAAAGAACCTAGCTTTCGGTGGTAGATTTCCAACTGTGCGGCCGCTTTTCTGGGCTTGTAATGAACCTGACCCAGTTGGATTATACAGACTAGTCATCAACCCGTGCACTTGCACGGGCTAGTTATTTGAACAACACATTACTAAAACTATCTTTAAAGAATTAGCTTGGCTTGAATGCATGAGTTAGTGAGTGACATGTACAAAGAATTGGTAATAAGCCTGTTTATTGCTTAAAACACAACTTTTTTTTCCCCGGGTGTGTATGCATGGAAGCATCTGAGGAACATTTGTGTTTCTTTTGATATGTGCCATGAATGTATGCAAATTCCAAATGGTAAATTACGTTGCATTCTTAAATTATACATCAATTTTATTCTTCTAATATATTTGTTAAATACACATATGAAATATCTCATTGTTTCCTCCAATCTTTCCTATTGGGTATTTAAGAAAGTGGTGCGTTGGTACCATGCCGAAGAGTCATTGTTCCAATTTAGCACATATAAATAGATGTGAACTGCAAAAGAAGTAAACATCACCCTTTTACAAAAGCGCACAAACACAATGTTACAGCAGCGCTGAACTATAATTTTTGTTAGCATGATGTCAACTTAAAAGGTTTTAACCCACACACACAAAAAACTTCTAAAATATTTTACATGCACATGACCATATTTTATAATCAATGGTTTTATTTTTCCATCGTGTTCATCCTGGTCCAGGACTTCATCTATCTTTACCCCGTGTATATTTATGTAGAACGTCTCATGAAACATTAATTAGTTTTCTCTATGAGTAAATATGGACAAAGCACTTACATATTCGCCCCGCACTGGCGCTACCCATGGAAGCATTTCTTCCACCTTATAAGCTTGGTCACCAAACGTCTGTCTCTCTTTGTTCCAGACGCCAACTTACCAAACCCGGAAAGGATGTTTAGCTAGTTGTATATATGTTGCTTATTCCTCTCATCCAAGAGAAACAGAAGAGGAGAGTCAAATTTTTTAGTCCATTCAATGATTTTGTAGTACTTACATAGACAGTCTAAGAGGTAGTTTGACAAAAAATTTAGACCAAAGAACAGCAGGAAAGCGTACAGACTTTGTTGATGCATATACGGAAGTACATGCCAAGATAATGTATTAAAATCAGTTATACTTACTTTTTATTGGCATAGCTTTTTCTTTCCCATCGTGATCCCTTGTCCCTGTACGTCCTGTGTAGAAACGATGAACATGCCAACACAGGACACCCTATTGTAATGCAATCTGACAAAAAGGAAAAAATGAGTCAAATTTTTGACTGCATTGAATGATTTAATATACTCCCTCCGTCCACTTTTATAAGGCTCACTTCTTACTATTGAAATGCTAGGAAGTGTGCCTTATAAAAGTGGACGGAGGGAGTAGTAATTACATAGACAGTCTAAGAGGTAGTTTGACCGAAAAATTTAGACCAAAGAACAGCAGGAGAGCGTACAGAATTTGTTGATGCATATACATAAGTGCATACCAAGAGTATTGTATTAAAATCACTTGTACTTACGTTTTATTGGCATAGCTTATTCTTTCCCATCGTGATCCCTGGTCCCTGTATGTCATGTGTAGAAACGATGAACATGCCAACAGAGGACATCCTATTACAATGCAATCTGACAAAAAGAAAAAAGAAAACGCAACTGGATGCTGGGGGAGAGCCGGACGTGATGCATGGACTTCTCTGTCTGGTTCCATCGGAGGACTATTTCAGGAAGTCATCGCTACCGGCCGCTCTTCTCAGATTCCAATATCGAAATTTCTGTGGGTACGATTATCTGTCTCACAAATTGGTTTTTTCCTGGATGAAATCAACACGCGTATAGCGTACGGAGCAGGCCAACGGCAAATAGGCACTGAGAGGACCTATAAACAATCGGAGGAGCTGGGAGCCTCGATGGTTGCTTGCCTGATTGTGCATGCCGTCAACAGAAGGACAAAAGACAGCTGGAGATCTATTTTCTCATCGGTAGCTGGAAGCAGAGAAGAAGGCTCGAACTTACGTCCGGATGGGTAGTGGAGTTTCGCATCATTGGGCTATATCCTACGGCTAATGATAAATAATTATTTTAATCCGATGGTGGAAATCTGCTAATCCTCAGGTTTAACATGGAGCCTTGTATGGTGCATCAAATTAGTAAATATAAGATTGTGATGCCGCTGCTGATCTCAGCGACATAATGGAATTGGTGTGAGTAAAATATCCTTGGATTTAGAAGATGACCAGCAGCATGGAGCGGTGAATGCAAGTAACCATCCCATATTCTGTCAATCTCAGCCCAATAATCACCATGTTTACCTCCAATATTGTGCTTTATGCCTTCTTTTGCACTATCCATGGCTTCATACAAGATACCCATTGGACAAATGTCAGTTTCCAGTTTATACAACACGCTGACAAGTGGATTTGTAACCTTCACAATATCAGCAGCAGCACGCCAAAATGCATCGTCTGTCTTTACTATACCAGAGATATGTCTGAGCAAGTTAGAAGCCGCCCAAACACAGGAATCCCATGCATACGAGTTAAACATATTCACCAGGTTCACTCTTGCAGAAACTAACCTCTCTAATGTGACGAACACTGCAACAAATTTCATAGAAGAACTGATCAGAATCTCCTCCTGAACGTATCTTCCTTTCAGTTCCATAGGCAGTGTATGGCTATATATAAATCTTGTAATTTCCTTTGCCTTCATTGGGACCTCACTGACATTCTTGGATGCTGCTAATTTCTCAAGAAGAAGGTTAATGCAGTGGTCAGCACATAGTGCGAAGAAGAACGGATGATCATAATGCTTGAGCACATAATGCCGTGCAGTCTGCATATATGGAGACACATCATTTGTGATAATCTGAACAATGTTGTGGGCACCAACATCATCGACCACACGAAGAAGCATTGCCGTTAACAAATCCACATCCTCGATAATGTTAGAAACATCCATGGATCTGAGGAACATCATACCTTTGGTGCAATAAACCAAGACACTTATGTAGCTTTTGCCACATTGGCCATTCCAACTATCCAAAATTACACTATAGCCATTCCGTCGCCACTCTTGCCTGAGTTCTCTTTCACGATTATCTGTTTCTCTTAGTTGCTCCTGCAGAATGGATTCAGAAGTAGGCATTTCAAACCCTGGCACATCAAGAAGCACACCAATCATCTCCTTGAAATATGAAGAATGGAGAACACCAGGTTCAAGTCCAGCTTCAGAGATGAACCTGCCTATTGATTTTTCTGCAGGGGAATCCAAGTGATCCTCTGTCTTCACTAAGGGCTTCGATTCACATGAGCTTTGTGTGGTTTCCATTTTCAGTGGATCCATGAAATCCGGCGTGCTCAGAAGAAAGCAGCGGTTACTGGACATATTTGTCTGCAGATGTGGTTGCTGGACTTGAGTAGACGGAATGGCTTGGCTTGTTGGACGAACCTCTTCATGTTTCGGCTTGTCCATCTTTTCTGAGCCTGCAGGCTTTCTTGTGATCTTCAAGTGAAATCTTCAACCTTTCCCTGACACTTTCAGGCACTATGCTGCACGGACAAATATTCTCCCTGATGTCTGCTAAATGGTGCCCAGACGGTTGTATCCTAATACTACCTTTCCACAGTAATTGCAGCTCGCCTTCAAACCCTTCTCATGGATAGTTTTGTCATGCCTTTCCTTTCCACGATTCCTAGTCTGAGAATCTTGTACAGAACAAACCTAAAGAAAATAAAAAAGTTACGCTTCATTGATGAGAAAACAGTAAATAATTAACACTGCCTAATTTCCAAAATATGTCTAACACATATTACTGATAAATGATGCTTCTTATTCAACATGATAGTGCCTACTAATACTATGATCATAAATTTACCAAATACAAACACAGAAAGACTGAGATCCAACTAAAAACACAGTTTACTTGATGTAACAGTTCATTAATGTAATTAACTTCAAGAAGAGCACACAGAGACATGGTCTACAGTTCACAGTGTATTTACCACCTACCAACAGATTGAAGACATGAACTTGTCCACAGATAACTAGTTTATCTTCACCAGGGCCAAAAACCATTGGGCATCCGTACAATTAATAAACAGTAACCATAACAGGACAGTTCAAGAATTGGCCATTTTCACCAAGCTACATTCCGGAAATCTGTACTGCTAACTAGATTACTAGTACTTCCTCCATTCATTTTTATTAGGTATGGTACACATTTTAGTTAGGCAAAGCTTTTACCTGGTTTCATTTATATCAAAAAAGTGTATATAGACATATTTCATGTGTAGATTCATCCATTTTAAAAAAATTAGCGAAAACGCAAAAGTTTTGCGTTTCATAGCATTGATAGAAAGAGAGTTATAAGTACAAGCCTAAAGAAACAGGCCACCACACACAATACAACTCGACCCAAGGAACTAAGGGAGAAGCAGTTTGAGGCCAGACGCCCCCGCGGACACCCAATCTCTAGCCTCAGTCTTGATGGTTTCCACCAGCGCGCTGACCGAAGGGCTCGCATTGTCGAAGACGATCGCGTTGCGCTGCTTCCAGATCCGCCAAGCCGTGAGCATGATGAGCGAAGAAGTGCCCTTTCTCAACAACTTAGGCGTGGATCGTAGGGTCAGCGACCACCAGGATACGAAGTCGTCCTCCACAAGCGGGGCTCTGAACGTGGATCGAATCCAGGAGAGCACCTCATGCCAGATCGTCCTAGAGAACGAACACCCAGTAAGGAGATGTGACATGGATTCCGGCTCCTGATTGCAGAGGGGGCATCGCGCACAATGAGGTAGGGAGCGCCTTGCCAACCTCTCACCCGCCCAGCAGCGATCCAAGCAGGCTAGCCAAATGAAGAATTTCACCCTCGGTGGAGCCCACGTCTTCCAATTGCGCTGCCAGGATGTCGATTCGATCGACCCGAGAAACATGGCCTCGTAACAGGTTTTCGCTGAGTACACCGCATCTGGTGTCCAGCGCCAGATCAGCTTGTCCGGCAGCTCAGATAGTTGTGTACTCTGCGTGAGCCTCCAAGTTTGCACATATTGCCAGAGGGCCAGCGGTTCAAGCGCTACAGAAATATCCGAGATCCATTGGCGCTCCAACAGCGCCTCTCGAACCGTTCGCTGCTTTCGGCGCCTCTTCGGCACCAGCGCCACCAAAGCCGGCGCTAACTCCCCAAGGGATTTCCCATCAATCCATTTATCAACCCAGAAAAGGGTCGAGGATCCGTCCCCCAATTCCATAACCGTAGAGGTCTCAAAGATGGTGCGCTCCGTCTTGGAGAACTGCATGTCTAAGCCGCTCCACGGACGATCAGGGTCAGTGCGCATCCTCCACAGCCAACGGACCCTCAGACTGGCCGAAGTTCGGACCAAATCCGGGATGCCCAAGCCGCCAAGGCGCAATGGTCGGCTAACCTTCGCCCAATTCACATGACAGTGACCACCCTGAGCCTCGGCCCTCCCGGTCCAAAGGAAGCCCGGAAGATCTTCTCCATCCTCCTAAGGAATTTCTTATTGGCGCTTAACACCATCAGTTGATGGAGGGAGATCGCTGCTAAAAACAATTTAATAAGCGCGAGTCTCCCCACTTTAGGCATCATAGCAGCCTTCCAAGAGGGAGTGGTAGATATTAAAACCGATTCATCCATTTTAATATGAATGTAGATCAAACTAAAATATGTAGCATGCCTTATAAAAATGAACGGAGAGAGTGGTAGATACACATGGTTCTTACTCTTTTTTTTTTTTTTTTGAGGAAACTACGGCGGGCTAAAATCAGCCGGCCTGAACCCTTAAATAAAAGTAAGTCTGTACATAGAGAAACAAAGAGCTAGAAAACAGCCCAAAGCAAAAAACTTTACAAGGTCAAGAGACCTAAAGAGAAAAAAACGTACATACAAACATACAAGCAGTAAGGAAGAACAGAGAACTAGCTTGCATCTGCCGCGGAGGCAGCCGAAGAGATTGCCAAGTGGGAGAACATGACGGCCTAGTCACGAAGAAGCGCTTGTTGCGGGGGCTTGCTGCACCTGTTTGACCAAAGGAAGAGGTCTTCTGAGCAACGGCGGAAGATCAGATTGACGGGCTCCCAAACGTCTCTGAACACCTTAGCATTCCGGCGTTTCCATATGTTCCACAACACGCATGTGATAACGGATTATCTCATTTTGCATGCGGCAGGGTTGGTCCATAGGTCACGCAGGCTTGAGCAGCGCGAGACGTCGTCGTGTAGAGCGGGAACAACGGACCAGAATTGTTGAATGTGACTGCATTGAAGGAAAAGATGGGGTGTGGTTTCAGAGCGCAGAACGGGCAGGAATCCGAGTCCGATAACCCTCTCCGGAACCGGCGCGAGTTTCTGAATAGGCGTTCTCGATCCGCTAGCCAGACGAAGATGCGGCAACGGTTTGTCGCAAAGTTTCTCCACGTGAATGTTGCAAAGGTGGATACCTGTAGATGATCAAAAGCTGCCATATACGCAAAGTTAGTGGTTAGAGGCTTATTGTTTGAACGTAGCGATCGCACGTCAAGCGTAGCATCGTCTAGCGAGACCGTGGCTAACAGAAAGCGTAAGCTGCAGAGCTACGTGGTGGCGGCATGCGATAGACGAGGTTGTAAGGCAATGTCCAGGGAATGGTCGGAGCACACAAGGGCTACTGAGGCGTTAGGGCGAGTGACGTGAGAGTATAGAGCAGGGAACTGAGAGGCAAGAGTGTTGGAGGAATGCCAAGTGTCATGCCAGAATGAGGTCAGCGTGCCGGAGCCAACCGAGACTTTCGTGATGGAACGAAAGAGGAGAGACAGGACAAGAGGTCTTTCCAAACAACGGATTGGAATCTAGGTCGATCGCCAAGGTCAGGAGATGTAGTCCAACCGTAGTTACAACGTAGCCAGTTTACCCAAGGTAGGTCGGTGTCTGAGTGAATTTTTTATAGGAACTTCATGAGAAGAGCTTTGTTGTGAGTGTGAAGGCAACGAAAGCCAAGGCCCCCCTTCGAGATAGGAGCGCAAACCTCGTCCCAGGAAACCTTGCATTGTCCCCGTTGACGTGTACATCGCCGGCCCAAAAAAAGCGCGGCAAATTTTGTCGAAGGCGTTGATGGTTCCCTTGGGCACTAGGATGGCAGATAGAAGGTGAGAGGCCATGGCTCTAAGGGATGTTTTGACTAGGATCGCGCGGCTGCTAATAGGTAGGACCTTGCCAATCCACCCCGGAAGGCGATTGCCGAATTTTTCGATATAAGGTTTGAAGGCAGAAAGGTTTAGTTTGTGAGTTGACAGAGGAAGGCCTAGGTAAGTTTGGGGGAATGTGGCGACAGGGCAACCAAAGCAGGAGGCTAAGGAAGAAGCTAGGGCTAGATCGACGTGAATAGGCGCAAGAGTACTTTTATGGAAATTAATGACTAGACCCGTGGCGTCGGAGAAAGTCTTAAGAACGAGCTTAAGATTCGAGATACAGTCGGTAGTCGCATTGATGATAATGACCGTATCGTCGACGTATTGTAATACCGGACATGGGTGGTTTCGACAATGGGGTGATAGAGAAGCTGGTCGCTCGAAGCCGAGTGGATAAGAAGTCTAACAATATCTGCCATGGAGTTGAATAGGTAAGGGGACAGAGGGTCACCCTGGCGCAGACCTCGACGGCATTGGATCCACCTACCCCGAGAGCCGTTGAGAAGAATAGCGGATTGACTTGAGGAGTTGAGATTGCGTATGCGGCGACAGAAATTATCGGAGAACCCTTTCGCACGGAGAATGCGATGCAGCCCCTCCCAGCTAACAGAATCAAAAGCTTTTTGGAAATCTAATTTGAGTACAATGGCCGGGCAACCGCGGCGGTGGCAGGTTTGGACGATGTCAGCCGCATAAATAAAGTTTTCGGAGACCGATCGCCCTTTGGTAAAGCCCGTTTGATCTTGGCTGATGATCTTCGGAATAATCCGTTGTAAACGGTTTGCTAGGCATTTGGAGATAAGTTTTACGCAGCAGTTTTGCAAAGAAATAGGACGGAACTGATCCGGACTCGTGGCCCCCGGGGTTTTAGGAATGAGCACGATGTAGGATTTGTTAATGCGTCTCAGGTCGTTAGCGTTGTCGAAGATATTATTGACGAGGTGAAGGAGTTATGCATTCACCAAAAGTCAGCTGGATTTCTAGAATGCCGGCCCGAAGCCGTCTGGACCCGGGCTCGAGGTGCAGTCCATGGCCCAAAGAGCGGTTTTGATCTCCTGCAAGGAAAAAGGTGCATCGATGGAGTCCGAGTCTGAAACGGATAGGGCCGAGGAGGAGGCGAGAGAGTCGACGTCAAAAGAGAAAGAGATAGGGTAGCTAGAGCCAATCAATGATTTGAAGAAACGATGAAGAACGTGATGCATACCATTTGGCGAGGAGAAGGAAACTCCTTTGTCGGAGATCGCTTTGATACCGTTTTTCTGGAAGCGAACGGTAGCTCAGAGGTGGAAGAAGGCTGTGTTTTCATCGCCCAGCTTACAGTCCCTAATCTTGGCTCTTTGACGCCAGTAAGTGGCGGAGGCTGCGTTGAGATCATGCAGCGCGCGCTTGACAAGAATCTGCATGCTAAATTCCAACGAGGAAAGAGGGCAAAACTCCTCTAGCTTGTCAACTAGGGAGATCACGGTGTCGCAGTTCTTGGCATGATACAAGGGGGTGCCAGCCTGCTTGTTCCAAGTCTTAGCGGCCGCACGCAGGCGCTTAAGACGAAGTGCTAGAGAACCAGCGTACCCGCGGGAGGAGTGTGGGATGCCCACGCTGGCCCAAGTGTTGTGGATGACGGAGCGAAACGCCGGGAGAGAGAGGAGGTAGTTGTTCAGCCTAAAAACTGCTGGTTTCGGAATATTAGAGGCAGCGGAAAGGCAAAATAGGACGTGGTCCGTTGTAGGTCGAGTTCTGGAAGTGAGAGCGGAGTTGGGGAAGAGGAAGTGCCAGTCCGTGGAGACAAGAGCGCGGTCTAGGCGACACAAGATAGGGACGGCTTGTTGGTTAGACCAAGTGAACCTACGATCCAAAAGCGGCATGTCCGTGAGATGAAGAAGGTCTATCGTGTGTTTGAAATTAGAGGCCTCTTGGTGATTGAAGCGTGCGTTGGAACGATCCAGAGGGGATAGAAGCGAGTTGAAATCTCCTACTAGAAGCCACGGGCCAACGATAGAAGGATGAATGGAGAGCAGTTCATCAAGGAAAAGCTGTTTTTGTTCAGCAGCGCATGGGCCGTAGACGTTCGAGACCGTGAAGGAGAACTCCGCGACATTAGATGTGAAAACCGATGTGAGGGAGAAGGAGCGTTTAGTGTGAGAAGAACAGGAGAAGATGTTGTCGTTCGAGGCAGTGATGATGCCCCCCGAGGCACCCGAGGAGGGGATGAAGTCAAAGGATCGCGTCGTGGGAGGTAGAAAGGAGGAAGCTTTGAACCTGTCTATATTTTGCAGTTTGGATTCTTGTATACAGATAAGGTCACACGTGTCAATGCAAAGAGCCGATTTAACATCCACGCATTTAAGGGAATCCCCTAGGACCCAAACGTTCCAAGACAAAAACTCGAAAGTACGATTCATCTAATAACTGCAAGATCACCTAGGGATACAGACGAACGGTTACACAGCATACAAGTGAAAAAAGTAGCCGAGGTGAGGTGGCTATCACGAAGAACAGGCGAAGGAAGTAGTCTAACTTCGAGAGAAACATGGGTAACAGACACAAACGCACTAGAGCTAGACGAGAATAAAACGAAATACAGTAAAAGGGATACAAGAGACGTAGTCTCAGAGAGGTAAATCCGCGTCAACATCAAGCAGTAAAGGCCACCGAGTCTAACTGGGAGGCGGGGACACCGCACAGGGCGGCGAGCTGAATCACGTCCTCACGAGGGAGAGGATCAGCCTGTTGTTCGTCGAGCAGCAGCAGGTCCTTGGAGAGGGTACCCACATCTTTGGGGGTGGAGGGAAGACCCATAGCGTCGAGGCGAGTCTTCTTGCGTGCCATGGCCTTGTCAAGGATGGTGACATGGCGAGGGTCCTCGAGTTATCATAGTCGCGGACTCCGACGTGGAGAGGGATACCCAGGGGGACCTGAGAGGCCCGCGTCAAGAGAATAAGCTGGCGATCCGATGATGAGCTCGCGGAGCGGTCACCGTCGTGAAGGGAGCGGTCGACGACCGGGTCGCGGCACACCGTAGCAATGGTAAGGAGATGAACCTTTTGCGGGCCAACAGTGGCGACGTCCTTGAGGAAACCAATGGAGCATGTGATGAAATTAGCCACCAGCATCCCATGGGGGTTGGGGCGCAGCATGGGGATGCGGTAGAGGCCGTGCTCGCCATGTGAGCGGAGCACCGGGATTTCGAAGTAGCCAGGGAAGACCTGGACGTCCACGCTGACGGGGCGGTCGTGGATAGGGACGACATCGACGAATGGGCGGAAGGCTCCCCACATGATCGATCCATCGGGCATGTCCAAGACACGGCCCTGCGACGTGTCGTCCTGGCCCGTCCCAAAGGTAGCATAGCCATGGAATGGAGGCTGGGGGTAGTCTACAAGAATGTCGTCAGAGTGAGCAGAGCCCGTGTCGGAGGATGGAGGAGAAGGCCCCCCTCCTTTGAGGGCGCCGTCGGGTAGTGGGATGGCCTGAATGATTTTGACGGGGGAGATGGTGCCTAGGCCAGAGAAACCTAGGATGGATAGGTAATGTGGGATGTCGGTGGTACCACGGGTTTTGACAGTCAAGAGGACTGCCGAGTAGTCGAATCCCGCTAGGCAAACAGGGTCTATCTCGCATGGATTGGCATAGGGGATGGCGGAGTGAATCATGTGGGGGGGGCGAACCATTCTTCCATGGGGAAGTCGTCAATGGAAAGTGCTGCCATATCCGTGTGCGGGTAAAGGAAACGGTTGTCAGTGTCGTCGTGGGGACAGAAAGAAATAGTGTGGTATTGCCCCTCAATCACGCTGGCGTCCAGAGCGACCTGACGTTCCATAGGGGACGCGAACACGATGAGGCCAGCACCGTGGGAAGAGGAGATGATCGCAACGCTGGGGTTTTGAGCTTGCTGCTGGAGAACGCGGCGAACGAAACCGGCCGGGGACATGGAGGGGGGAGACGTAGGCGTATCTTAGGTTGTCAAAGTGGGGAAGAGGAACGTAGGGCATGGAGACGTTGACGCAAGTGTTGCGGAAAGGAGGGGGTTGTCTTGGAGCGGGATGCTGTCGGGGATGGATTCCTCGTCATCTTCCTCGTCAAAATCCATGTGATTAGAGGCGGTGGAGTTCGCAGAAGGCACCGAGTCGGAGTCCGAGTCAACGACGAGGACGGGTACCGTGGAGGGCGCAGCGGAAGAGTCACCGTCGTCGTTGATGCACCTAAAATGCATCTACTTTTCCAAGCACTTTGCATCGTATTTCTCTCCGGAGACCCCCCCCACAATTGAATAAATCTGCAGAATCTAACGCTGTTTTTAGCAAAAGTCTTCTTTCCGTCTATTTTCGCAGGACTTTTCACAGGGGACAAAAACCACGTAACTTTTTATGGAAAAGAAGGGGAATGAGCACCAGATGGGGCCGGGGGGCCACCCGAGGGCCAAAAGGGGGCCCCACACGCGACCAGATTCCTTGACCGCGTGGGGTCACCCCTTTTGGGCCCAGATGGCCCACTCCGGCTAGGTCTTCGACGTACCCCTCCATATATATGAGAAACTGATGGGTTTCGAAGGAGAGGGCTGTTCGCGAAACGGAGCGTCGCCGCCACCACGATCTTCGATTTCGGAGTCATATTGATCCGGGATTTCACCCCCGTAGGTGGAATTCGAGGGGCTTCGTCACCATCATCATCACCACCATCATCTCCATCAACCATGAGCTCCATCACCCCCTCCATGTGTGAGTAGTTGCTGTAGGCATGTGAGGTGTGAGGGGTTTTGGATGAGATTGATCATGTAATTGCTACCCGGTATGCGGGATCTAGGGGTTTGTCTTGAGAATTCTTATGTCTTATGTTGATGCACTATTGCTAGGCTTAATGCTTGTTACTAGGGCCCAAGTGGCATGATTTCAGTACTGAACTTACATTGCTACATCATATATTTGAGTTTGGTATCTATCTGCAATGTGTATTACCTGCTATTATGTTGAACATGCGAACCCTAAAGTGACAGTTAGGGAAAACAAGGGGGATATGTTCTAGTTTGAGGATTATGTGTGTTCATGGAGTGTTAATGCGTTGGTCCGGGCTATTCGAAAGGGTAGACCTTAATTACCTGTAGTTCCAAATTGGCCCCGGTGAAATGGGCAGGTAGGACAATGGGCTTTGTGCAAATTCTCTTGGTTAGTACGCACAATAATTTACGGAACACACACCTACATAAATCTGAGATAGAGAAAGGCCCCGCTGCTAGCAAAACATTATTACATGATCAATCTTATCCGTGCAACACCCCGCTGTCACCTCATGCCTGCGTTTTAGTCTCTGGTTTACTTTCACTCTTTTCCGGTGAAAACTGGGAAAACACTTGCTCTCCATTTACTTTCTGTTTGTTTACTTTCACTGCATTATTACACTCACCACTCTCGCTGCAAGTTTGTTGATACACAGGTGTGGTTGGGAGTGACGTCCCAATTGCTAAAGTCTCACCGGTATTCTTGTGTTCCCACTGAGTCGAACTCCAAATTTGGGTAATACTTCCCATCGAAGACTACGATTGATCTCCTGCACTTGGGAGCCATCAAGACTGTTTTCTGGCGCCGTTGCCGGGGAGCCTAGCTTTATTGGTAAGACCACTTGTTATTGTATACTTGCTGCACTTTCTTGTTCCCTACAATGGGAAAGGGAAAGGACACTTCGAAGGAGGTAATGCCTTCGACTACTCGTTCTGGTAATGATTTGCCCAGTAGACCAAATTTTTCACCTAATACTGCTTCTACTGTGGCTGCTAAGAAAAAGAAAGGAATAGATGGTAAATCACCATTTTCAAAAATGTCTACTAGTACATCTAATGATCAAACACTTGATAATGTATACAAAGAACTAGCTTATGAAATTCCTGAAACTATTGAAACACCTGAGGCAAATGAAACACCTGAAACAACTGAAATTCCTGAATCTTCTGTAGATGAAAATGTAGAACTTGAGCTAGAAAGAAATGAGACTCGTAGGGAGTATGAATATGGGGCCTCTTCTGAACAAGAAGAAGCATTTATTGAGGCCTTTATATCACCTGATTATACAAAACTTGATAAACTCTCTATTTATGATGATGCATCTCTTGGAAACTGTTTTGCTGCTACTAGGAATTTGTGTGGCCCAGATATTAGAATTAGAGATAAATATTATGAATTCAATGTTAATCCTGAGATAATTGAGATAGTTGAGAAGTCTAGATTCTGTGGAAAGGATGAGGAGTCTCCTCTTGATCATATTGCAGAATTGCATGCTTTATCTACTACATTTGGAAATAATGAAATCCGTCAACATTATTTATTCTTAAAATTGTTTCCTTTTTCTTTGGTTGAAGATGCTAGAGTTTGGTATAATCGTTTAGGACCTTCATGTATTACTAGTAAGGAAGAATGCTTGCAATTGTTTTTCAATAAATATTTTCCTGTTGAAAGGATACATGCATTAACTGTTCAAAATGGCAATTTTAAACAAGATAAGAAAGAGAGTCTACCCCAAGCTTGGGGGAGATTTGGTAAAATGTGTAAGAAATGTCCTGGTCATGGTTTTAAACCTCATGAATTGCTTGATATATTATATAATGGACTAATGGGGGAAACAAGAGACTACCTTGATAGTATTGCAGGGAATATCTTTAGGGACAGAAGTGTTGATGAAGCAATTGAATTACTGGAGTCTATTCTAGAGAATGAAGCTGATTGGAACATTGAGGAGATAGATAAAAATGAGACACTCCCAGAGAAGAAAGGAGGTATACTCGAATTGAACCAAGAAACAATGGCTGAAGCTTCCAAGGATATTAAAGAGAAGGGAATTAAAACCTCTCATCTCAAGGAATTATCTGAAATGGGTATTGAACTTCCTACCGATGAACCATGCTTTCCAATTCAAGTGAACTCTATACTCCCTATGGAAGGTAATGAGGAGGTAACACCTCCTGTTGATGTCTCTTATGTTAACAATTTTTCTTATCATGATAATCCTGAGGAGCGTAAAATTAGAATGACTATCCTGGAAAACCATCATAAAATTAATTTCCTCCGTGAAAATTTAAATGCTAGTGTAGGGGAAGTTAAAAGAATTGTTAAACATTGTGAAATGATGAACAATCAAGTTGAGAAAATGATTTCTTTACAAAATCAATTGTATAAAAATCTGAATAAACAAAAACAATTATGTGGAGTTAATACAAGGGGAGGTGCAAGCACCCAGGATCCTGGTTATCCTGATTATCATCCTAAAAGGAAAGAGCAAGTTGCTCTTAAAGATAAATCTTTTGCAGGAAAATCTCCCAATGAAAATGAGCATGATGATGACTCCAATGAGCAAGACAGGGATATTTCTATTTCTGATGCTGAAACTGAGGATGATAATAATGAAGAAGAAGAATCATCTCCACCTGATATTGAACATCATGATGATAATAATGAAGAAGCTGCTGGTAAGGAGGATCCTCAGCCTCCTATTGAGAAGACCAAGAAGAAGAAGAAACCAAATAAAGATAAAGATAAAGGTAAAGAAAGGGATCCATGGGTACAAAGACCTATTCCATATCCCCAAAAGGTATAAAAAAACAAAAGATGAAGAGAGGTATGGGCAATTTTATGATATGATTAAGAATATGAAATTAGAGATTCCACTTATTATTGCTATTAAGAATCCTCCATATTCAAAATACATGAAAGATATTGTCACTAATAAAAGAAAGATACCTACTGATGCTATTACTGCTATGCTTGCTGATTATTCATTTAAAGGAAAATTGCTTGAAAAACATGGAGATCCTGGTATTCCTACTATTCCTTGCAAAATTAAAGAAGCCTATGTGAAATATGCATTATGTGATTTAGGAGCTGGTGTTAGTGTTATGCCTTTCTCACTATATAAGAAGCTTAATTTGAACAAACTAGTTCCAACAGAAATATCTTTACAAATGGTTGATAAAACAACTGATGTACCTATAGGAATATGTGAGGATGTTCCCATCTCTATTGCTAATGAGTTGATACCTACTGATTTTGTTATATTAGAAATGCCTGAAGATGATAATCTATCTATTATTATTGGTAGACCTTTTTTGAATACTGCAGGAGCTGTGATAAATTGCACTGAGAGCAAAGTGACATTTAATGTTAAAGGCAAAGAGCACACTATTTATTTTCCCAAGAAGAAACATGTTACAAGTATGAGCACAAGTGTGAATGCTATACAAATAAATTCCATTAAGATTGGTAGCATTGAAATACCTATACCACCAAGGTATGAAATATTGATGATTGGGACCATTCCAATCAAATATGAGGTAACTTGATTTATTGTTTTATAATAAGTAATAATAAGAATCATGAGCTATATTCTTTACATGTTGCTAATGAGACCTGATCAACCTCATTACTAATGTGGAAATGATAAAGGCATGATTCACAAACATTTAAATTGCATTTTTTTATGTTATTTGATTTAAAATTGTGAGACATAGACATAGTATTAAAAAAAATTAGAATCAGAAATCACAGAATATGAAGTTTTAGAAATTCTCTACCAGCAGCCAGTGGGGGAGCACCAGCAGGCCACCAGGGGCCAAAATAGGTACCTCCACGCGGCCAGATTCCTTGGCCGCGTAGGATACCCCATTTTTTGCCACAAGTGGATGCTGGTGCCCATCCAATGCTCATCTGCTCCCTTTCGACCGAAAACCAACCCCAGTTCATCTCCTCCATTTTTCTTGTGCTCTGTTTCTCCGTCAATCCTCGATCTCAACATTTGAGGCAGATTTTTCAAATCTGTTTGATGGAATCACTCCTTGGTATGTAACTCCTTCACTCATCCAATTACTTTTTGCTCCCATGCTTTGTGTATGAAGTATTTTGCTGCACTAGGTGTCACCTATTATGTCTAAGAACTCCATGAATTTAAGTTTTCTAGTTGATATGGATGCATGATATTGATTATAGGACTAGTTATGGATGCCTTAGCAATGTTTTAGAGTGATACAATTTAATGTTGAATTTTATTTTGGTACAACAAGGTAACATGCTGAACAAGGGAAAGGCATTGCTTGGGATGTCCTCAAGGACAAGGAGAAGAGAATCAAGTGTGTCCAACAATCATGATGATAATCAGTTATGGGAGGATGAATTGGTTTTTGCAGGTGAAAATCTGCGTGTCCATACCACAAGATGGCAAGACCCCGAAGTTCTTGAACATTGGGGGATTGCTGAAGATTTCCAAGCCTTTGCTGCAACTACGGGGCTGCTTGAGTTCTCACGCCATCCACGCAACACATATGTGGAACTCTCGAGGGAATTCCTCTCTACATTCAGGTTTGAGGGACCGGTGGTCTAAGAACCCTCCTCCAGCTACTTTTTTTCAAAATTTAGGGGACAGCGTTTAGTCATGTCATTAGAGGAGTAAGCCTATACGTGTACCAACTACGGGGTTATGGGATGAAACATATGCTGATTCTAGAGAAGAACTTGTCACATTCTGGCGTAGCATTGCTAAAAATATTCCTGAAAGAATGAATAGAGGCAAGCTCACATGCATCAAACACCCGGGCCTTAGATATTTTGCATTGTTTCTTGCTATAGGATTCCTTAACACTTCTGCTTGCACTGGTCCTATGATCTATTTATTAAAATGTGCAATGGAAAATACAACACCTATATATAACCTGGGAACCATACTTTCTAGAACTTTGCATTTAGCTGTGAGTAGGAATGGCACGGATAAAACTCCTTTATATGTTGGTGTCATTGCCACTTTAATCCATGAATACATTATGGCAGAACGAGGTTTTAGTGATAACTTGGGTACCATGGTAAATGAGTCTCGACTGCTGGATTTTGGTTTACTTTTTTGCATGGATATGAGCAGGGCTGAGAAAGAATATTTTTCATATTGCTATAAGGATTCTAATGGGCACATTGTGTCTGTTAGGCTCCCTTGTGTTGACTTGTTTGACAGGGAGACAAAGTGGAATGTGCAAGAAGATCCACAACAAGAAGAGCAACAACGGGAGGAGCCCCAATACCAGGCGCCTATGGCATATCCCTGGGGCTTCCCTGAACCACACCTTGGAGCACAGGCATGGCAGGATCCATCCTTCTTCCAGGGAGGTTCGTCGAGTGGTGGACATGATTATCACCCAGGATACTAGCTTGATCACAAGCTTGGGGGAGTATTTCTCTCCCTCCTCATTCGTTGTGTTATATCACTTGCATGTTATTTGTTGTTTTATGTTCTTTAAATCTGAAAAACACAAAAATATTTTTGTTATTTGTTAGCTAGTTTACTTCTGGTTATTTACATTATGTTCCTAAAAATCAAAAACCACAAAACGATTTTTGTTTTCTTGAGTTTAGTATAAATACGGAGATGCAGGAATTGCTGAAATATGTTCACTGTTATATGCTTTAATCTTTACTTGTGACTCCGTTTGATCTGAAAATTTAATCACTACTGCAACTTTTTATGGCCTTCACCTCTGTAAAACATGAGAAACTTTTGAGGTGTTTAGGTAGGTAAACAAATTGCTGAATGCAGTAACTTTTTATAGCAAGATTTGAGTTTTTATTGAGCAGTTCAAGTGGGGAGAGGAGAACAACAATGATATGATAATGTGCTTGAAGGGATGAAAGGTATGGCACCTTTGCAGTGCTTATGTATGCTTTTTAATAACAGCAAGTGCACACCTTATGATTCCCTTAACACTTAGTGACATAATAGCCATTGTTTATCTTCTCCGTGGTTTAGTAGAATATATTCTGATGCAACTGAAATATTGTTTAGTGTCATTACTTGGCTGATGGATTGAATAATTGTAGCCTTAAGCAAAGGTTTACGCATCCCATTGTGCTTACTGAACTTGCCAACCAAGGAAAGAATTAAAAGAGAAAATTTCATGAATGATAAAAGTGGAGTCTTATGCTTGACGAACTTATGGTTGGGGGTTAGTCTAAATGTGTATCACATGGAAAACTTTCAATGCTGCACTAAGAATTCTATATTCAAGTTTATATCATGTTCTTTTAACTGTGGATGCATGTCATGCCGAAATGAGGTAGAGGAATAGTAAGTCTTGATGAGTAAGTATATATGATTAGAGAGACGCATTGGGCCGCTAACGCAAGCCATGCGATATCATGGTGGAAATTTACTTATAGCTAGAATGGAATCCACAACATATCCTATAATAAAATAAGAAGCTATGCATATAGTGAATGAAATAAAAAAGGATAATGAGTCAATTCCATTTGTTTGTCTTGACATTTTGACATGGGCTGGTTTCCATGTCATGGGGCAAAAGGTACCCCAATTGCTGCTCTCTATGATGTCATTAATACATACAATGATTGTACAAGGCTTATTAGGAATATAGAGTTGAGTAATCATGGTGCAGGACTTCGCTTTTATGGGGCATGAGGCTTTCAACTTGTAGTTTGTCAAGCATAAGAATCAAAATGAAAAATTAATGCTTTAGCAAAACTGAGAGCAAGGTAGTAAGCACAACGATTTTACTTGTCAACATATGAAAGAATCAGAGATCTCAAAAATCTTGGTATGATTCAATCATCAGCGATGCACAAGCCTTTGTTTATGTCTACAATTGAGCAAACTCATTCAAGTATTAACACTTCATGTTATTTCTATTGCAACAAGTATATATGCTTCAACACTGAGTAGATGCACACTTGCTAGTATTTTGCTACTTGTTACAGGAATCATGTCTTGAGTATTTGCTAGTATTAATTGATGATGCATATGCAATGCAAAGTTCTTGCCAAAGTTTTTATCGCTTCTGCACTGCGTTTGAGTTATTCGAGGACAAACAACGAGCTAAGCTTGGGGGGGTTGATGCACCCAAAATGCATCTACTTTTCCAAGCACTTTGCATCGTATTTCTCTCCGGAGTCCCCCCATAATTGAATAAATCTGCAGAATCTGACGCTGTTTTTAGCAAAAGTCTTCTTTCCGTCTATTTTCGCAGGACTTTTCACAGGGGACGAAAACCACGTAACTTTTTATGGAAAAGAAGGGGAATGAGCACCAGATGGGGCCGAGGGGGCACCCGAGGGCCAAAAGGGGGCACCACACGTGGACAGATTCCTTGGCTGCGTGGGGTCACCCCTTTTGGGCCCAGATGGCCCATTCCGGCTAGGTCTTCGACGTACCCCTCCATATATATGAGAAACTGATGGGTTTCGAAGGAGAGGGCTGTTCGCGAAAGGAGCGTCGCCGCCACCACGATCTTCGATTTCGGAGTCATATTGATCCGGGATTTCACCCCCGTAGGTGGAATTCGAGGGGCTTCGTCACCATCATCATCACCACCATCATCTCCATCAAGAGGTGTGAGGGTTTTTGGATGAGATTGATCATGTAATTGCTACCCGGTATGCGGGATCTAGGGGTTTTTCTTGAGAATTCTTATGTCTTATGTTGATGCACTATTGCTAGGCTTAATGCTTGTTACTAAGGCCCAAGTGGCATGATTTCAGTACTGAACTTACATTGCTACATCATATATTTGAGTTTGGCATCTATCTGCTATGTGTATTACCTGCTATTATGTTGAACCTGCGAACCCTAAAGTGACAGCTAGGGAAAACAAGGGGGATATATTCTAGTTTGAGGATTATGTGTGTTCATGGAGTGTTGATGCGTTGGTCCGGGCTATTCGAAAGGGTAGATCTTAATTACCTGTAGTTCCAAATTGGCCCCGGTGAAATGGGCAGGTAGGACAATGGGCTTTGTGCAAATTCTCTTGGTTAGTACGCACAATAATTTACGGAACACACACCTACATAAAACTGAGATAGAGAAAGGCCCCGCTGCTAGCAAAACATTATTACATGATCAATCTTATCCGTGCAACACCCCGCTGTCACCTCATGCCTGCGTTTTAGTCTCTGGTTTACTTTCACTCTTTTCCGGTGAAAACTGGGAAAACACTTGCTCTCCATTTACTTTCTGTTTGTTTACTTTCACTGCATTATTACACTCACCACTCTCGCTGCAAGTTTGTTGATACACAGGTGTGGTTGGGAGTGACGTCCCAATTGCTAAAGTCTCACTGGTATTCTTGTGTTCCCACTGAGTCGAACTACAAATTTGGGTAATACTTCCCATCGAAGACTACGATTGATCTCCTGCACTTGCGAGCCATCAGTCGTCGCTGAGGGTGACAACGGGAAGCGGCTCGGGAGCGTCGAGAAGGATGAAGTCCGCCATAGCTGCAAACGAATCCGATACGTGGGAGGGTGAATCAGGTGATGAGTTAACGGCAGCGAAGGAAAGGGCAGAGGATAGTTACGGGAGCTCGGGCAGATGGAAGCGCGGTGACCAGAGCGCAGGCAGAGCCGGCAGCGCACCGGGTCGCGGCAGAAGCGGACTTGGTGATCCAGCGCGAGGCAGCGGAAACACCGATTGGCGAGGTTCATAGGGGAGCGAAGGTGGAGATGGGGATTGGGGGCGGAGGAGGGGGCTCTATAAGGCGGAGGTGAGGCGAGGACGGAGGCGTAAGTGGTGGTGGCTGGGATAGGAGAAGAGGAGGCGTGCCTGTCGGGGCAGGAGGCGATCAGAGGGGCGGTGGTCGCGTCGATGCGCGGGCTGTCAAGATCCGGGACGAGGAAGCGGGCAGAAGGCACAGGAGTTTGGGGTCGCGACGCGATCCTATAGGAAGATGCCAATAGGCTGAGATGCGCGTGGGTCTTCCATGGGAGAGGACCGGGCGGTGAGGGGAGGATACCGACGGCGAGAAGATCGAGGATCCAGGATCCATGTCGTCGTTTAGTAGTTCTAGCAGCTGCGGGCCGTGGCGTGGTATGCGAGACAGAGGGGCTCTTAGAGGTTTGCAGCGAAGGCGCAGGTGGGATGCGATTGAGGGGGATCTCCGAGCAGAGCTCCTCCATGTCGGTAGCGAGAGGGATGGGGGAGAAGGATGGCGTTATGTGTGTGTCGTGGACTAGGTTTACAGGGGGCAAAGGAAGGTGAGACCGAAGTCAAATCTGACGAGCGCAGACCGCAGGCTGCCAGGCCCGTCGGTGGACCCGAGTGGAAAGTCAGCTCCAGGTTACCATCGCGTAGGCCGCTGAGCGATACGATGAACGCAGCGATGCTAGAGTTAACGACGGAGAGCGAGTAGAACTGCGGGCTAAACGTGCGAATAAGCGGAGATTCAACAGAAGCCACTAACCAAAAACGAATTAAGCGAATATAGTTGCAGCAAAGTGATCAAAGTAAGGTTCCATCACCTGAATCCAAACCGACGCCGGCGCGGCCAGCTTCGATGTGGAGGTGAGTGGGCAACATACCGTGGATGAAAACTGAGCAAGACAAAACTGCAGCAGCGCGTCGCCCGGCGTAGCAGCAATCTCGAGCGAAAATCCACCAGCGAGCACGGCCGGAGTGGTCGAAGCAATGAAGCCCAAAGACGAGCCCGAAACGCCGCCGCGAGACGGGCGAGAGCGCCGCGTAGGCCGACTCCGCCGCGCAAGAGGACGCGCAGCAAGCGGAGGAGAGGGACCTGCGGTGGTTGGAGGGGGGGTGCCGAGACGAGCGCAGAGGGCGAAGGGGTGTGGTCCTCGGACGGCGACGATGGTCGCCGAGCGAGGTCACCAGTGCGAACGGCGTCGCAGAAGGCGGATTCCAAGTTTCGCGTCGCGGACAGAGCGGCGATGTCCGGAGGGTGCAGCAGGGCTGAGGGGGACGACGCGGCGGCGAGCACTGAGAGACAGCGCTCGGCAGCGCCGGCGAGGGCAGATCCGGGCGAGATCGAATCGGAGGAGGAGCCGGAGGGGGACGGAACCTCCGAGAAGATAAGGGGCCGAGGGAGAGCAGACTGAGGGGTGGGGGAGCCATGGGGGCAGGGGGAAGTTGCGGGCGGAGAGGAGCGCGGTCGGAGGATGGGGAGGTGGGTGGCGTAGCCGGAGAGGGGGCCTAGGGGCGAGGCCGGAGGGGCGGCGCAGCGCCCGCCGCGAGCGGCGCCCGGGGGGGGGGAACGAGTCATCCTATCGTACGTATTTTATTTGGCCATAATAACTAGTGGTTAATATACTCTTACTCTCTTTTTTCGAGAAGGGGAGAAGCCCTCTGGCCATAATGAGATTTTTTCTATCTAGGTTTTTCTCATATGAGTTTTGAAGGAGACAATAATCATTATATGTTGTATCATTTTCTCCTTATTTTTTCCAAAGGGTTTGGAGGAGTTTAACAACATATCAAATACAAGTCTCCTCATACTACCTCCGTTCCGAAAAATAAGACGTCTTCTGTTTCGTTTGACCGACGCTTTGAACAAAGATTACGCATTTAATATGCGACATATGTTACAGAACTTATAATCATAGTGAAATACTTTTGAATAGGAACACAATCATATTAATTATATATCAAGAAAATTGTATATACATAAACTAACTATTGGTCAAAGCATTGGTCAAAGTAAACAAAATACGCGTTATTTTGCGAAACGGAGATAGTATTTTTTTCATAGGGTTTTTGGGGGAGAGATTATAAAGATTAAGAATTTCGAGATGATTGAATCTACAATGTACATGATTGCTTGCAAGTACATAATCCTGGATACAAAAGAACACACTCTTTTAAGATTATCCAAGAAGATTTCAAGACTATATAAGATATTTTCAAAAAAATAAAGGGCGAATTTGTCTAACCACCTTAAGCAAAGGGACGCCACAAGTCGTACATCATACATAACCTTGTAAAACCGCCTTTGACGGTGGGTATATAAGGCCCTCAATCATTAACGAAATCACTAGTTCATTTTCTCAAGCTTTCATTCTCAAACAGCTACCATGCGGGCCTGAGGGGCAAGAGGGCGGGTCTGACCCGACTCATTTCCATCACTTCTTTTTTTGCCAGAAATAGATACGCACAGACCAAATCAGCCACAAAACACGTCCATTTCATAAATATGAACATCAAACGTGGGAAAGCGCCCAAACAACCATTTCATAAATATAAACATTAAGCATGGGAAAGCGCCCAAGCAACAAAAAGAACCGGCAAACACATTGCAAGTTTGTTCCAAGATGCTGCTAACTATATCTACTATGAAGTTTCAAAAAAAAACTATATCTATTATGATGGGAATTGTTTACTGAAGAAATAGGCAAACTACTATACAGGTGCCAACAAATTGCTCACATAAATCACAACTGGGAGACAAGGACAAGCGATTGCTCAACCCAGGAATTATCAATAAAGAATCTGTATGAATTCATCTAGTGAACACCCAAGTCATAGAACAAAAATCAGTGATCTATGGATTCACCATGGGACAACCGGCCAAGTAAAACAACGTGCTCAGGTACAGTCCCAAATAATGTTGCACGGCTATGTACAACTAGCACCAAAATAATCTAAAGCTTTAAGTTTCAAAAAAAAAAAACAATCTAAAGCTTCTTCAATGCAGCTCATAACACGATAGAGAGGTTATGGACTCCACATAAAGAGGGTTCTACATCTACGAGTTCCGAGACGATCACATTAGGTCGAAGCCGGCTTTGGAAGATATCGCTTGGATCAACTTTTCATGCATCTGTTCCTCTCTGTAAAACAAGAAACAAACAATATTTAGATCATCTCAAAAATGAATAACGAAAATGACAGCATTTATATACGTGTTTACTAACGTTTGGTAAGGAGGGAGATGTAACTGATTCATGCATGTAGATGCTGAAGGCAATCGATCTGTATCACCACCGTAACTGCAACCAAGAAGAAAAGTAATTATTAGCAGCAGACAGCATTAGAAGGAACCATTACAAGGCAAGTATACCTTGTGATGCCAAACTTTGGATCCAAGGTTCTAAACCCACTGATCGGACCACGAGCACAGCCGGTTACAAATCTATTCATCCATGCATCAGCATCCAAATTAGAACAAGAAATGTTTATTTGATATGAATTATCATCATATTGTCACGCAAAGAAAAAGAAAAAACTAAAAAAAATTGGCTTGAAAAAGCAAGACATACATGAGAAGGCGCTCTTGATCAAGTTTCTCGAATCTCCTGATAACCTTCCAGAAATTAACAATGACCTCA
Organism: Alopecurus myosuroides; assembly: GCA_028641055.1. Lineage (NCBI taxonomy): Eukaryota > Viridiplantae > Streptophyta > Magnoliopsida > Poales > Poaceae > Alopecurus > Alopecurus myosuroides. Next base: position 634,293,841 of record CM054057.1, on the reverse strand, counting down.
TGATCCTGTAAGAAAAACCAACATCAAGATATAAGAAATGAAGAAACATGCGAGAAACCTGGTGCGATGTGTAATTTAATCAAAAATTGATTAGAGAAAGCTAAAAAAAAGCATTTTCTTCCTCTCTTCAGCGATTTCTACATCAAATTTTCACCTCAACATTGATCAAACATGTCAGACAAAGTTTCTAGTAGATGGATCTATCTGCATACGATGTAAGAATTAAAGTAGACCGATAAAATCAGTTCGAACGACTCAGTGCTTGGGGGTTAATAGGAAGCTTTGAACTAAGGAGGTTCCCATCAGTATACTGTTAAAGAATTCAAGTCGAGGCAGAAAAGTGGACCTTTGCCTTACTGCAACTCACTGACACTATCAAATATCAGCTCTGAACATACTCCCTCCGTTCCATATTAGATGACTCTCAAATAGATGTATCTAGTACTAAAACATGTCTAGATACATCTATATGGGAGTCATCTAATATGGAACGGAGGAAGTAGTTGTTTTGCATGCCAAATAACTAAATGAATTATTGATACTCTCGTTAAATTCCAAAATGACTGAGCTACTTTCTTGACAAAACAAAAGAAAGCAGCACGTACCAAACTATATTCTCCGCCATAATTCGTGTTCAATCGCAGGTCTTCTACATCCAAGCTCAGAGTGCCAGATATGAGGAGCTGCAGGGTGAAACAGGGCAAGAAACATCAAAAGGTAAAACAGCAATATGAGTCAGATTACATTAATTTAGCAGACTCATAGAAGTATCATGTAAAACAAATGGAGTAAAAGTATATTTCTCTATTCACAATGGTAGTGTACGCCAAAATACCTGGAATTCATGTTCATTGAACATATCAGTCCATTCTTTGGGAATAAGTTGTTGAAAACCTCTCAAAAATTGCGCCGTTTGCTCACGGCTCTATGACCATAAAAAGGCAAACTGTTTATCGCAGTTTTTCATATAAGCAACTGACAAATTACATTCTTAATTACCTCACAGTTTAACAGGTAGTTGGCAAGGAGATGTAAATACATGATAAAATTATGGGTAGTAACATGCATCCCTGCCCCACCAGGAAGCAGTTCTTTACCATCCGGCGCATTGAAGTAAAGGTTGGAGAGATTATCTGATTCCTAAGATTGGAAAGTCCGATCAGCTGACAAGAGACGTCATAAGGCTAAACTAGATCCCTATGATGGTATTTCAAGCTATGAAGAGACAATACCTTTAACTTCAGTAGAGAGCCATACAATTTTGGATCCAATGAAAACAAATCATTAAAAAACATCTCCCTGGTGCATTGTAAAATGCCAAACGTGAATATTAACCTCATCAAAAGTAAAACACAAATAGCACAATGGAAGAATGATATCATGTGAGGGACCAATTACACACAAAATGTCAATGATGAACACTAACACATTTATTCCATTTAGCATCAAGTCAAAACAACTTAATACAAGAACACGCTTTAAGTGAACATGAGCACCCAAAATCTACTGTTACTTTATTGAGAAAATCTACTGTTACTTTATTGAGCAACCTAAAACTTACCAAATACTACCTCCGTTCCAAAATGTAAGCCTTTCTAGCAAACTAAACTAGCTTGCTAGAAAGGCTTACATTTTGGAACGGAGAGAGAGAGAGAGAGAGAGAGAGAGAGAGAGAGAGAGAGAGAGAGAGAGAGAGAGAGAGAGAGAGAGAGGGTTACTTCTGTTTCAGCTTCCTTAAGAAGAATATTGCAAATGACAAGCCAACCGGTATCCTCTCATATATTGCCTGGGAGATAAGAACTAAGCAGTTAAGCACAACATGTCAGATCGCCCAACAATCACTATGGCAACTGGTTAAGAAAGAATGTGGCAGCTCTTATAGATAAATTTCGACCCAAAATGCATGCAGCACCTAATAAGACGAGCAGATTAAGTTGTGGAAGTTAGCATGCATCAAAAACTATCAACAGGTAGTGTCTGGATCATTTAGTCAGAAACAAACATGCAGAGCGATTATTCAGCATATACAAGCCAACGTATAGACAGATGTAATGAAGACGATGGGCCTCTAGATAAGTAACATAACACGCTATTGCATGTGAAGTATAATATCGCATGATTCCAACAGCCAGTACTCTTGATTTTTTTTTCCATCAATCAAGTATAATGCATATTGCAGCAAAAAAACATCCAATTTTGAACGCATTAGCAGTCAAATGATATCAATGTCAGATACGGCACCCATATTTACTACGCAGAAACAAAAAGATTTCAGCGCTAGATATACAAGCTTTGATAACTAGGTTAAAATATATGATCGAAGTACCTTTCCGAGTAGAACTCCAAGAAAATAAAAATATTGAAGATGATCTGCACCAGCCAACTGCAACTTTGATTGAGCTGATTCAGGGTTTGGGTACAATAAATTATCAGCTGTTTCCTATGAGTAGGAAAAGAAACTGTGAGGCACCGTATTGCAGCATCGCCGTTCTTCCTACCAGTTCTTTTACCTACTTGATCACCATAAACTAATAATACGCATGGCATCTAAGTACAGAATAGTACAAGAGTAACTGTTATGTCTATAATTTATGTCACTGAACTAAATCAACGAAATAGATTAAAAGAGCAGATACCTTGAATAAGCCAGATTTCGTATCAAAAGCTGACTTGGTGACACTATTCATGAAATCTCGAAAAATTCCACCACCATCAACTCCGGCTTCCTTAATGCCATCGTTATTCAAAAAAACTACTTGAATCTGCAAAAATGTACTCGAAAGATTAAAATACATGTGGTGATATAGTGCTACGAGAGGTAGTGCCACAAAGAGGTTACAGAGAATTTCAAAATTAAATTGATAACATATTTAAGCATTTTTCATGCCAGATTAGTTCAAGTCCAAATTTGATCCACATTGAGAAAAAAAAAAATCTCTGCAAACACAAATCAATGTTCTTTGTTTGGGTCGCATTTATATTTGATTTTTTTCATAATAGATGCATCTTGGGTTAATGTGCTGTCATAAAAAAAAACAGATCTCTAGTAACTTCTTCATGGTGCTACCATGCATTGGTACCACGATAGCACCATCCTACCATAGGAGGTGATAGCGGGAAGCCGGGAACAAAGATAAAAAAAAATGCCATCACCGTACCCTTCCTCTAAGATCTTCGGCAGAGAGAAATCTTAGCTTGTCAAAAGCATCTTGCAATAGATTAGTTCTGCTTATTTCCAGGGTACGAGACAAATCTTGTCTAGAGTTCGCCATGTGCAAATGGTCAGCTGCCAAATGTAACTGATCACAAACGACGGAACTTGTAAGATGATATCTTAAGAGATATACCGGTCTTTTACAACACTATCTTCACAACAAATTAGTAATAGCATACCTGAAATATCTCGAGTCTTCTCTTAAAAGGTACCAAAAAAGGAGCAAGCCTTATAATTTCTGCTTCTTGTGTTCCCAGAATAATTGCCTAAAAGAAAATAACATGATGAAGAAATATGTTCATCAACTATATTCAATTAATCAAACAGCAAAGAGGTATAGTACCTGAGAGGCAAACTCATCACTAAAATCCCTTTCAGAACAGAAATCAATGGGATCTAGAAACTGATCCACACTATTCCAATCCTGTAACTGCAATCAGATACGGACTTCAGATTCTACTTTATGTATGCGAGAAATAACACATATAACTGTTAGACAGATGCATTTGTATGCTATTCAGCCGAAGGGCCAAAATATACACAAGTGCCATGGATTACGACTAGTCCTGACTAATCTTGACTAGTCGCAACTCCTGTCATGTTTTTTTTTCCAATATTGCTTTGACCTGGCTGCAAACCTAGATAGAGCGCCCTTTTTTCCGTGAAACCCAAAATAGAGCACCCCTTTTTCCAGTGAAACCAAAAATTTCCCAAGTTAAATGTTCAGCTCAAGTTGCAGCTGAAGCTGATGAGCAATACGATCTATTCATGTCGATTAGTTTTCACCCACTGCCATGTCCCCGGTATTTTATGTGCACACCTGATTGCTTGTATTATACTACTAGTAGTTATATAATATGATATTTTATACTCCCTCCGTTCCTAAATATAAGATGTTCTAGCTATTGTTCATGTTGACTAGGTACACACTAATATGAGTGAACATATACACTAAAAGTTGTCTAGATACATATAGATATATGTGAATGTGGGAAAGGGCTTAAACATCTTATATTTAGGAACGGAGGGAGTAATACATACTACTGTATACTCATGTCGACTAGTCTACATGAGTCATGACTAGTCACGACTAGTCTACGAGTCGCTACTCCAGATCGACTCGTCAACTCATTGACTCTAATTGTTGATAGGTGCATATGCAAATAGAAACCTATCGAAATGGGGAACTACACAAGAACCATGGACTGGTGAGGGAAAAGACTGCAATGCGAAAATAAAAATTTCCTTCTTAGAAGATAAAATTATCCCAATCATTGGTACTGTGTGCAAAGCACTACCAAAAGATAGTGTTGCAGTGTCAGTTAATGCGTGAAATAAGAGTACCTTAGTGTCCTAATATCCCCATAGAGACCCATGTGTCAGTCAAGTTGTAAGCCTAGTTGAGAGTTATATACCCCCATAATACATGTGGTATGAAAGCTAGGCTCCTCCTAACCCTAACCCTAGCCACCACTGGGGGCATTGTAGTCACTCAGGATTCAGGAAGCAAGAGACCACACACCACGTCCCTCTGTGTGGGTGGCAGCCACCTCAAGTTAACGAGGTGTGTCACGTGAGCATTGGCTGCTGCTCCGCACTGGGTGACGCTAAGGAAGCTAGATTAGAAAGGTGCAGGTTGGGTGCTGACAGAAGAATTTCAGGAGGTTTCATTTGTGGGCAAAGAGAGTTTGGAGGTGGATGAGTACCTCTGATCTGGCTGGAGATGGCCAAACCTGGCTGGAGTGCCCCTGGGAAACGGCTGTCGTCTTGGTCTGTAGGAAGATGGAGGTGTGAATGTGCTTGGCATGCAGCTGGTGGCGGTGTGCTCGCGGCAGGCTGCTATATGTGGCTGCAGGAGGATGAAAAGGAAGAATGGTGGTTGTGGGTGTTGTAGAAGGATGAAAAAGAAGGATGGCAGATGTGCAGCTAGGTTGATGCAGCAGCGCCTCCTAGCCTGCTGCAAGGAGCAGAGGCTGGGAGAATGAGCTGAGATAGGGGATCTGAGAAGAAGAAATGTGGAGATGATGTGTATATGGCAGTGGTGTGGTGTCTATCAGTTTTGTGCCCCCCTACAGAGTTGTCTGAAGCTTGTGGAAGGGAGGAGTGCTGGGAGAAGGGAGTTTGGTGAGAGTAGCAAGAAGGAACTGCTCCTGATAAGGGTTTGAGAAGAGAATTGTGGTAGAAAAGTCTGATACTGCTGCTTTGGCATGGCTTATGTTATGCTATGCACTGCAGAGGCAGAGAGGAGTGTGGTTGCTTGTTGCTGATAAGAGGCAGAGATGTGTTGATTTTTGTTTGTTGCTGCCAAAGGCAGAAATGGGACAGGCCTGTAAGCTATGGACTGGTGCTTGCAGCAAGGGTAGTAAACAGGGACTGCAGGGTAAGGTGATCCATAAAACATGGGGAGAATGATGGCTTCTATGCTGCGGTGGTGAAACCTTAGTTCTAAGGAGGCTGATTGAGGCAGAGCTTGAAGAGGAGATGTCGTTAGAAGTGTGGTAATGGAGAGTGTAAGCAATAAGCTTGATGGTGATGGCTGAGTTTGTGCTGCTGGAGTAGTCCAATGGTTTGAGGAAAAAGGTGGTTGAGGCTGTGGTGACCAAGCGGCCTGTGGTGAAGATGGTTGTGGCAGGATGGCTGGGGGTTTGATGGAGAATGTAGAGGCTAGGGTCGGGATTGTATTGTAGAGGTGGAAGACATGTGATGGACAAGAGAGGGCTGAGAAATAAGAGGAGCATTGCAGGAGGAGAGCAATCAGTGAGGTGAGGCATTTTTGTCTCTGTAGGAGCTGGTGTTGAGGTCAGACAACCCTGCTTCTGCAGAAACTAGAGTTGGTGAAGAGACAACGAGAAGCTGGTTTGTGGAAGCCTGTGGCGCCAAAGTTGCAGGCGCCGGAGTGAGAAGGCGCAGCTTGGAGAGGCGATAGTCGCCAAACACAAGTGGTATTGGAGGTGGCTAAGTTGACGCAGAGTTGGGAGCGGTGCTGGTAATGCTCAGGCAGACATGAGTGGAGCTTGGATGTCAGAGTTGGGTCCTTGACAACTGTGGAGAAAGACCAAAGAAGAAAGAGCTGGAGGGAAAGTGCTCCCATGTATACTCTGTGTTTGCATTTTGGCATTATGGTCACTGAGATTTTGGCATGATGGTCAATGAAGAATGTGGTAACAAGCTAGATTTGTAGCAGTCGTAGTGTCATGTAGTTGCAACAAGATGGCCATGGTGGTTAACTCATGGCTATCTTGAGGGGAGGCATTGTAGTACTGAGTTAGTTTGTCAGATAAGAGTATCTTAATGTCAGAACAGGCCCATAAAATCTATGTGTGAGTCAAGTTGTAAGCCCAGGAGAAATTAGCATAAAACTACCACTTTTGAACTCAAATTTACCAAATGGTATCACTTTACCGATATAGCACAAAAATCTACCACATTTTGCTCTGATGTGGTAGGTTTTTGCTCTGATATAGCACAAAAAACTACCACATTTTGCTCTGATGTGGTAGATTTATGTGCTATATCAGTAAAGTGGTACCATTTGGTAAATTTGAATTCATAAGTGGTAGTTTATGCTAATTTCTCTAAGCCCAGTTAAGTACTGTACATATAAGATGAGGGTGTGGGGAGCCAAAGGACCAAGGCATTCAGAATTTCCCTAAAAATCGCAAATCGTGTGCAATAAGTGAATAGCAATACCTCAGCTTAGTTAGTTTAAAGTAATTACCTGTATAAGTAGTTCGCATAATCTAGTCCTAACACTGTCTAGAATAGGATTGTGTGAGGTTTGTACAGGAATAGTCGACAGAAGTTCCCATAATGCCTGCAGATTTAAATAGAAACCATGTTAACGTAACACCAAACAAACAGCCATCAGCATCGATTCTTTAGGCAGCTCTGATGGTATTGTGGTGTACATTACATACCTCCTTTAAAATGAAAACAAGAGACGGCAAATCTTTGAAAGAAACAGGTTTCCCACAATTTTCAAGATCCATAATATCCATAAACCGTAATGTATGGCTGTTACAAAGAGATAAGAAAGCATAAGGTATATCTTGACTCTTGAGAAAATATAATGGGTTTTTTCCATATTAACTGGTACTTCAAAAGAATAGCACAAAACCAGCAACAGTTTGCAACAATATGGAAGTGTTTCTTTACCTATACATTAGACAGAAACTGGAGAAAGTTAGTACCCAACCAGGAGTATCTAGCAGCAATGGAGAAGGATACTTGAAAAAAGACTTCAACTTATCATTTGTGTTGCAGCTCTTTATAAAATTCCATATTGCAGGAACTATTTCAGTACAGTACACCAGCTCAGTCATAATTCCATTCAGAATAGATGTATGTAATGTGCCATGAAGAAAGTAACTGATGGATCCTACAAGCTGTAGCTCAGTACTTGAAGGGCGTGCCAGATCTGAACAATCTATGCTCAATATACTGCTAACTGCAGCATTCACCTGTGCATGATACAGGCTAGTCAAAAATAGGACATGGAATATGAAAGGAACTACCATCTTGTTCAGAAATAAGCATTACCAAACGTTGAACAATTGTTGATAAGTGTTTCTGCAGATCAACATCAAGACAATTTTTAACATCAAGCTCAATGGATATGGTAACATCACCATATGTCCCTGTACATATTTAATAAGAATACAATTTGCATTAGACTCCCTTAAAAATGAACAGACGGCGGGAATAAATCTAGAGCATCACATAATACTTATTTATATCTACAATGGAGATTTGTGGTAGTCGTATAGTTCCCAAGAAGTCAGCTAAAGCTAGGGATGGCGACATGGCTATTTCCACAGGAGAGGTCCTCCCATGCCTCATTTAGCAATAGGCGGTAAGAATCATCCCAATAAGAGCTGAGCCTATTTTTTAATGACTGAGATTGTTCTGCAAGTATGTCATGTGATTACATCGAAACAAGGAAATGTATTAATGCATGAGATGACATAACAACACTAAATGAGTTAGACAGTACATGCGATCCTAAAACATACTACATTCGTTCCAAAATAGATGACGTCTTGATAGGCTATTTAATAGATGACATCTTGATAGGCTATTTTAGCCTACCAAAACGTCTTATTGTTGGAACAGAGATACAAAGCAAGAGACCATAACACCTAAGTTCTAGACGTGCAGGTGCACCAAACTATGCAAATGCTGGGATGAGAAAGGCAGCATCATGTCCACCTTCAATAAGATTGCAGGAATGGGTGGGGGCAATCCCTTTGCAAATAAGATTGCGAGAATGAGATCAGTTGATACGTTGTTATTATGTGTGCTATCATTGCCCTATTCAAAGAAAAATATAGGACAATACCACAGCTGCACACTTCTGTACTGCACACTGGATCAAATACATAATACGTTGGAAAGTATATCTATGTTTTAGAAATTTGCAACACCTTGCATACACTTTTACTATTTACAGTTTGGAATTACATACATCATTCATGTAACAAGTTAAGTTAAAACACATATCTGACACATAGGCATGTAGGTCATTCAGCTATGAGGGTGAAAATTAAGACGTCGTTTATCAAAGGCCACAAACGCAAAAGAAGGATTAACTGATAAAAGCCACAAACGCGAAAGAAGGATTAACTGATAAAAGCCACAAACGCGAAAGAAGAATTAACTGATAAACAGAGATCAAACCTAAAGAATTATACTTTATTTTTAATACCAATAGATCAAACAACGTCGATTATCTAAAGTCTAACCTAATGATTTGATCATTTTGCAACAGCTAGAACAGGTAGAGCACCTGGTCCCTGTATAAAGCCTAGTAGTTGACTTGGCCGGGGTTGTTTCAGAATGGTCATTTTGAAATTTAATCTTATATTGTGATTCTTACCTAATGGATAGAAATCATAAATCACAACGACAACCTGAGAACTTGACAACTAGAAGAAATGGCTTCTCAATAAGCTCAGATAGAGTGATGCATTTCTCACTAATCATTATAATTAAGACCTCGGATAGAAATGGAACAAACAATGCTACATAGATGCTAGCAAACTATAATGCCAAGAGATGGAATGCTGCTAAGATTTACTGGTAAGTTACTTACTTTCAACAGGTAATGCGAGTTTTGGGAATGCATCCAGCAATGATGTACAAACATCAATGATTTCAGCTCCCTGGTTTGGATAGAACATAAACATGAAATATTCAGACCCATGTAATAAAACTTATCTTCAGTATCTTCAATAAACCATAAATGAGCATCCCAAAAGGAAATGGGAAAAAGACAGCCATTACACAACCAAAGTAATTATATGTGGGAATGTAATAATACGACATGCATAGCATTACAAGCAGAAAACACATTTTTGGGGAACATTTGAAATGAATTGATGCTCTCTGTCTATCCACTATCCATTCAGATGAAATAATTGAAGAGAATACTCTCTATACAAAAATCACGAGAATGAATAGGACAAAAGAAAAAAAAAACTGATGAACAAGATATATAAGTAACGAAATATATCTTCCATGATTCTTCAAAAACAAATTGACCGAATTGTAACATGAAGAAGCAGTTACAACTTGCTACAATTTTTTACACAAATACAGAGGATATGGCTGTGGGAAAGTTTCAGAACTTCTCCCAGATAGTTTCACTCAACCACCCACTATCACTTGCAGAATGATAAGTAAATGTTGGAAAAGGTGTACGCAAAGTGCATACATTATTTACGACTATTTCCACTAGCAGAGTGTTTGTTATGTACAAGCTGCTAGTTTATTTAGTGACCAACTCACCCTTTCCACTACATTATTTAGATAAAAATGTACCATTTTACCAATATCATGGTTGATCACTAAAGAATGACAGATGACATTAAAAGCAGTTGGTATTAGATCAAATAGACTTTGCATCACAGCTCAAAATTTGGAAGGTAGATAAAATTGCTTAAGCAAACAAAGGAAAGGCAATTACAATATATAAGTTTTGAGAGTATGTGGACCTAGTTGTCTTTTCCAATCATAAAACATTTATGCCATTTCGCCTAACGGTTTACAATAATCCACTAAAATAACTGAAATGTTGTACTAATCTGTTTACAAAGCAAAGTAGAACACCTACCCTTTCAGAAGCGAAGTCTTCTTCAGACAAAATCCCTGTGGCAATTTCAAGTACATTTGCAAGTAGGCATGCTTGTCCGGGATGATTATCCAATATATCATTTGGAAGAACACCAGAACAAGATGGAACAAAGCAAGTTATCTGATGGATATAGCTTGAGCTGAATCCATTTGCAAAAAACTCCTGAAGTGATGAAAAATAAGAACAATCAATTGTAGACTCACTGCAAAAACTAGTACACAAGCATGCCACTCCTCAAATAAACTCCAACATGAAAGTTTCTAATGTGAAAATAATAACAGCTCACATTTAACACTTGAAATTTCAATGTCCACGGGCAAAATGTTCCAAGACATAAATTATCAAACAAGATATTAAGGAGACCACTGACCTGCTTAAAATCTGGTAAACATTGCCAGAGAGATGGAATGGACAGAATTTGTGAGCAAAAGCTCCATCTTGGATCCAGAGGCAGACAATTGCATGGATGTTTGCCAATATGTAAAGCAACAATTGCAAGGATCTTACTCAGTGCAGATAATCTATCAAGATGTTGTTCATTTTGCTGAAAAGGATAAGAGTCATCCAAAAATCATAAAACTGACCATCAAACAACTACTACAACTGTCATGATCAATTTCAAACAACTGAATGGTAGAAGCAAGCCAGCACAGTTTTGCTGCACTAGACAGTATATAAACTCCAACATTACCTACCAACAAATGCGCTAATCAAAACAAAGTCAATAGATGATATCATAAGTTTTTTAGAGAACATGCGATCAAGTGTCTGCACATCTTTTTATTAAAAGGAGAAGCAAATAGATAAGGAGTCGAGCAGCAAGTGCCAACATCAAAGATCAAACAACACTTAACTCCGACAATACATGCAAACAAAAAAGCTAATTCGCATGGCAGTTTGAAAGCCTGCCGCCATCACTCCGTCTCTGACTTAAGGTCATCTGCCATAGAAACGGCATTCAAGCCTACGCCCTACAACATCCTGCTGCTACGGTCCAGACAAATGAACCAGACATTGAGGGAGACCATGGAGTCAAAACGTACGGCGCACGGGAAAAGTAGTGTGTTCATTACATATTGCCATGCAATTCCCCAGGGGTATTCTACGCCTCCGGTCAGAATAGTGCAAGCCACATTTTGTTCTTTAATCATAAGAGCTTCTACCAGATCATAAATTCCGTTATATGTCCTTTGGTACACAGTTGGAGTTCTCTGCTCTATTGTAAATGCCTGGTATAAAATCATGAATGCTAATAGACATTAAAGTTCTCACCAAGGTCATAAATGTTGTTGTTTAAGATTGTAATTGTAGAAGCTTGTGTGCAGGATAATAAAAGCATGCAGATAGGATCCTAAAACATGCTACATGAAAGCTTGTGCATGAACATGATTGTAAAAGCTTCCGTCCAGATCATATATAGTATAGGCATGCATGATACTGCAGAATTTATTGAATCATAAAACCAGGCTGACATGATCATAGTGCATGAGAAATGCAGAAATTTTTACTGGTCTGTACCTATTTATGATGGTATATACTAGGGTTTGGCTACATTTACTACTCCCTCCGATCCTAAAAAAGTGTCGCCACAAATGAACTAATCATATACAACCTATATGCATAGCTGACGACACTTTTTTAGGATCGGGGGGAGTACTTACATGGTATTTATGATCAAGCTAAGTCCTGGAAACCACATCTCTACACTGGGGCAGGAAGGCACTGAGCCAAGAGGGGGGTTTCCCAAGGCTTACATGAACTGGATGCACCTTACAGAACGAAAAGAATGGTTCAGCTGTTTTTCTGAAAAAGAAGCTGCATAGCTCACCCACCTACGTTACGTCTGAGGCACCACCTACACACGCTTAATTGGCCCAGTGCTGGTCTGCCAACCGACCATGATCTAATTTGGTACCAGAAAGTGGACATTTTCTTAAGGGACAGGTCCATATTTTGGTAAATCTATCCTACCAATATGCTTTTGTCAGATAGTAACCTAAAAAGGTACAAACAACTCCACAACGGTAAAGAACAAATGCACAATCATGAGAAGGAAATAGGAACATACCAGGGCAGCACTAATAACCCCCCGAAATAAGCAATACACTTTTTTCTCCTGGAGATATCCAACGATTTGGCAGTTCCAAGGAAATTCTGGATTCAGTAAGCAGGTAGCAAATTCAAGTAATTGGCAAAATGGCGCCACAGGTTGGCTAACCCAAGCAAACCTATCAAAACATGATAAACAAGTCAAAGCAATGTTGTTCATTCACCATGAATGATAGAAAAAAAAATATTGCTGGAGCATGAGGTCAGCTACACAATAAGTATAAAAGTAGTAGCACGTCTACATATGGTCAGAGAGCATAATGGAAAATATAAAGAAAACATGTACACCAATCTAAGTCCCATGACACCACAAAATAGAGGTTTATATCAGATTAACATGCTGCAGGAATTTCTCAAGTGTTGACAACCGTATGTTTCAATGTAACAAATTCACTCAGCTCAAAACACGTCTTGGTCAGAAAAACCGTAAGACCACAGTCAAGTAAATGTTTCTTTAACGAAAATAGCTCGAACTTCATAATGCACATATACAATGAAGAATATTCAATATTTCTTTATACAGAGGTCAAATGGTCATAATCCACTATGACAATAAAATAAAGAAGACTATTCCAAACACCAGCTTTCAGACTCACCTATTCTCATAGAGAGCATGCAGACAGATGAGTGCCAGTTTCCTCACCCTGTAAACCATGACAGGTTCCAGTTCAGAACTGCCACCAGCAAAGAGACTCACCAGATCTCCTACAGAGAAAGAAAATAAAATAAAATAAAATAAAATATAGTTAATGACATACAAGTATACAAATCAGTATCGATTGTGATAGATATTAGACTATGCAGTACCCTAGAGACACTCAGAAACACCAACAATCATACAAACTAAAGTATATGTTAAACTGTTGCATGACACTTACCATCACATCTAACATAACGTAGAAGTGTGTCACATATTTGACAAAGTATATCAACATCTTCTACTTTCTTTGCATTGAAGAAGAACAGCAATTGAGGAATAAGGTCACAATTTGCTCCAAAACACTCCACATTCTTGACTAACGACAGGGTTTCACAAAATTTCTCTCGAACTTCCAAGCGTCTTGATCGCAAATCCCTCCTGTCCCTCCAGTATCTCTGCAGCTTACAGATGGTCAGATCCCATTTTGGGGAGAAAACCAGATTTAGTTAGCAGCTTTCGCTATACAAAAATGTGGGAAAACTTGCATTAAAATTTTCCCACCCACAATAACCAACCCAGGCTTGTACGGGCCACTCAAGTACACACCCGGATTTTATTTTATTTCAGATGAAACGCTCGACGAGCCTTCGCAGCCGGCAAAGAGTACAAAGTATTCAACCGAAGAACACTTACAATGCAAGCTCTGCTCATCAGAGAACAAAAACACCCAAACAGCTACAAAGAATAACCACCAAACAAAAACTAAAGAAAATGCTGTCCCAGCCTTGATGTCGACATCCTTCAATGATTGAAGAACATAGGGCATCACCGGATCAGGCCACAACCCTCACCGGAGTGCATACAGAATCGTCTTCAAAGGCAAACGTCCCCTAGGGTGAAGATCACAAGCAGCAGTCAATGAGGTCAAAGCCTCAAGAGCAACGCCTCAAGGGAAACCAAACTGGGGTTCAGCGGTTGCTATTGACGGAGGGGTATTTGGCCGGATCTGTATTGTTGAAGGGCGTGCACCACTAAACGGTCAGGGTGATGGGATTGGGGGTAGGCGCGAGCCCCTGCTCCGGTCCCAATGGCATGGCAAGTCACATTGTCTGCAATTGCACTTCCCCTACCAGCCTGAGGACTAAACGCAGAGCCGCCGGGTCCAGGCAGGAGCGCCTCCTGCGGGAGACCCAACTCGCCGCAGGGAGGATGCACTCCACGGATCTACGCGCAGAGACGCAGCGCTGCGAGGAGGCGGGTCGGAGTTCGCCGGACGGGGAGCCGGGAGGGGTAGCATCGTTGGAGTCGAGCGGAGGTGGGACAGAAGGCACCGGAAACGTAGGATAACGCGGGGGATCAGCCGCTCTCGCGAGGGAGAGGACGCGCCCCGCCGCCACCGGCGACGGCCCTGAGGCCGCTGCCGGCGACAGCGAGAAGGGTAGAGTGGGGGAGGGGGCTGGAGGCTAGGGTTTGGGCCCCCGGTGTCGGCCGAGAACGACACGGGAGGCGAGGGAAGAAGGACTAACTCAGTCTTCCTACCGGCTTATTCTCACCTGAATCTTCGCGGCGGAGCCGTTCTGCTTGTCCAGCTGCGTAGGGTAGCCGGAGGAGGGCATCGCCGCCTGCAGCGGCTGAGGGGAGAGAGGTGCGTGAGGCGGTTCGGCACCTCTTTGGTCTTTGCCCTTCACTTCACTTGGACGATTGCGAGTGCTCTCAGTCTCAGGTCCGCGTGATTCACTTCACTTGGAAGGCCCACTAAGGGAAGAAGCCCATTACCGCGTTCCCTTTTATTTGCATACACTGCGACCTCCTTTCGTGTATGATTGTCGTAGGATATTGCGTCCAGCTGATAGTTTGGACTACTGCTGTATGGTATTGCGTACAGCTAATTGTTTTATGATTCTTCTCTAAGATTTCATCTCAGGTACCAAAACAAAATCGGATGTTCTTTAAATCTGAATATTTTTCAAAATCTGAGCCATTTTCACGATGAATAGTTTTAAAATATGAATAATTTTCAAAATATGAACCGTATTATAATACACTACTATACTAAAGTTCGCGAGTTTCTCGCGCTCTCATTGATTTGCTTCCCGATAGCCTCTCGTTAGTTGACACGTCGGTACCTTGCCGTATTTGTTGACTACAAGTTATTTTCGAGTTAGTCACTCTCAAGTGGACCCCTTACCTGACCGATTCTGATTTTCCTATCGGTTTCCAACTCCCCGGTCACGCCTTGTAGCTCTCGTCCGATGGCATCCTTATTTTTTGGCTCATGCGCTAACGGATATTCAGCCACCGGCCGGTAGCCTCGTCCTCCCGTGTTCTCTAGCCGGTCTGACCGAGAAAAAACAAAAAAAACTAACATAGGTGACCTGATAAGGACGGGCAATGTGGAGGATATGTATTTGGGCAGGTTGTCTATTTGTGTTTTTATGGTTGGGTGCTTCTTATCCTTCCACGTCTCTCTTGTCTCCACAGTCCCTACGTCTCGAGGAAGGAGGAGTGGGATGGGGCTTGATTTTGTCGAGATAGAGGGATAACATCCGGCAGCTTGGCATCCCAGGCGTAAGAGATGGAGAGAGGAGGATGCGTCACCATCGGGTTGCCGGGTTGGGCAGCTCCGCCATTGGGCACATGGAGGATTTTGAGCTTGGACAGAGGGAGGACGAGCTTTGGTGCGTATAAAGCTCGACTGTCCATGCGCCGCTCCTGTCGATTAGTCATCTCAACAAGTCCCTCGGATGAACTGGTAGGGTTTTGATTAAGAGAATGTATGGACGCTGGTGACGATCGTCGGCTAACAGGGGCACGATTTACCTAGGTTCGGGGCCCACTCGTAGAAGTAAAACCCTTACTACTGCTCTTTCAATCTGTATTATCAGTAGATCGGTTACAATGGGGATGCTCAAGCCGAGAGTACGATCTCGAGCTCAAGGATTTTGTGGTGAGAAGTGGATTGGATCCCTCCCCCGGTGGTTCTCCTAGCCTTATATAGGTGGTCAGGTCTCAAACCGTACCCGGGGGATTACAAACCCTAGCTTTAGGTCGTTACAAGTTTCCTTCTTGATCCGCAAGGCTTTGCGAGTGGGCCTCGATTGGGCCTTCTAGAACTGTAGGTGGCACCTCTCCCTGGGCTTAGGTCTTGGGCCTTGGACCGGGTAGCTTCACCCGATAGGTCCAGGATTCATCCACACGTCAGTAGACCCTGAGTGTTTACTCGACTGAGAATCTGTCGGGTGGACACTCAAAGTTCGTTTTGATTTCCTTCGATTGATCGTTTCAATCGCTTGGTTTTGGAGGGTGCATACACTGTGCGCGATGCGCTTCTGTACTCGAGCATCGAGTGATAAATGTGCTTGTGTACTGCATAGCCTAATTATCCTGATCCACTACTCCTAGCAGGCATAGGTTTGATTGTGTTCATCGCCAAAGCCTTAAATATGTTGTGCTTAGTCATACATGCTTGTTATCTCTGCTCCATCCGGTTGATGAATCAGAGTTACGAAAGAATCTAGTATGATAGGATGTTGTGGAAAGTTAAGATAGCTTGTTTAAAATGGCTTAACGGTGTGGATGACGAGACCACAGAGGGTATGTGGTGGTTGTCTCATTCATGCCCCTAGGAGCGAGTTCTCGTCTTCGAGCCAAGACTGAGCGTGCATCCACACGGGGCTTGGATTCCCCTCGGTCTCAACTTGCCTAGTATGTTCCATGAGTCGACTAGTTCGGGATTTCCATTTGGATTTTCGGGGATATTAAAAACACTTTCAAAACTAGGATGTGGGGATGTATCGGCGCTTTACGGGTAGGTAACCGTCGAGTATTGCGCACAACGATAGAGACCCGGTAGGAGATGGCCACTCCCTATTGGCGGTCCATCTCTACTCGGAGCGACTCATGGAATAGGCGAAGCAAGGGAAAGGTCGTGGTCAACCTCCCTCTGGCGGCACTTCCCGGACTAGTGCTAATCATGTGGCATTAAGAGTTGGTTGGTACGTGTGGTTAAAGTTGTACACCCCTGCAGGGTTAAATCTTTTCGAAAAGTCGTGTCCGCGGTTAAGGACGACTTGGTGAATGTAAAGACCATAGATAACTTGAACGTGACGTAAAAGATGTTGACAAAGCATGGAGACAATGTTTGAAGGGTGTCTCCTCAGAGATGCCGAGAGGTGTGATCCTTGTAGCATGTGAGATGCTGGGAGATGATGTTGGTGGATTGAAAAGATGATGATTACAGTAGTGACTTTCTCATCTGTTTTGAAAACCTTCTATGAGACGTGCTATTCCTCCTCGATTTGGAAAATAAAGATTGTTTTACGCAAATCAACCTTCATAGAACCCTTT
Source organism: Alopecurus myosuroides (assembly GCA_028641055.1). NCBI lineage: Eukaryota > Viridiplantae > Streptophyta > Magnoliopsida > Poales > Poaceae > Alopecurus > Alopecurus myosuroides. The sequence continues at coordinate 634,276,399 of CM054057.1, read as the reverse complement.
ATGAAACCAGAAGATATATAATAGGTTAACTAAGCCTTGTTGAGTACCTCCCGTACTCAGGTTTGCTTAATTTTGGTCCAGGTGGAGTTACGCACTTCGGTGGTGAATCAACGTGGACATCGACAAGTAGTTTGGGGTTCCCAGGTAGCAGCCTGGAATCTATGGGCTAGGACGTCGTCTTATGTTGCGGCCTCTTAGGCCTTTTTGGTTCTCGTTGATTAGCAACATAATTTTCTTTCCGTTGTCTAATGTAATGTTGGGTCATCTGACCTCTGTTTCTAAAGCTACTCTAGTAACACATGTTTAATACAGCTTCCATGTCTAGAATGCTGCTTTGATCGGTTGTTGATTTTGAGCTTATTGTTATACAGTTTTGGCTATGCCTGCATAGTTGTCGCAGTCGAGGGGTTATGGAGCCGATGATCCATGTCTGAGCCCGCCCGCCGATGTGATTCGGCATGGGGCTTGGTAACCCTAGTAACCCTCGATTGTTGTTGCACTTTCTGAACACATAGCATCTCTGTATAGCTTTGGCCTCGTTCCTTCAGTTTCATACGATTCGTGAACGCTTTGATATGCATAGTTGGTAATGACTAGCATGGACACAAGGAGGAGTAGTACCGTGGTGATCCGGCCTACGTGCCGATGAATTCGGTCTGCCTGTCGTTGTTTGTTGTGGTCGGGGCTGCTAACTCTGAAGCCCTTGTGGTTCCATGACTAGGAGCGCTTAACAATACATATACCTTTGGGTCCGGGGTCGCGACATATATTTATCATATTTTGGTTGTAAACATTTTACACATGCTATGCATACCCGAACTTAAGAAAAAGATAATTCGGGTCACTACCCAAACCATAACTTATATGGTGTCAATTTCAACGGATCATGATGGCGCTCTTTTCAGTGTAAAAGCGGTGGTCTCTAATGTATAAACTACAAAATTATAATGGAAATTTTATTAATCTTACCATGTCCAGCAAGGTTTGATTTTGTCTCTTGAATACTCCAAACTAATGTGGGGTATTTGAGAAGTATAAGTTGTAGAACAAATTTGTAACTCCTCAGATGTTTTGCTGAACTTGTAACTCAAAATTTATCCTTTATGATCCAGTCATAAATATTTTATTATCTTGTTACAATGATTTTTACTTCATACTAACAATAATTTGAACCAATTCAAAATATCAAACTCCATTTCTTTTAAATAGATATACTCATATATCTACTAAAATCATCGACATAATTTTATGAAAGAAAAATTAATCCACCACACATGACTACACATAATGGACTATATACATCAATATGTATAATCTCCACTAAATTAGTCGTCCATTCTACTTTGTCCTATAAATGGAATTCTAGTCATCTTTTGGAAGAGGTCTGACAAGCGTCAATTTATTCAAAATAAAATAACTCCGGAAGTCCATTAACATGGAGTTCCTTCATGTTTTCCTTTATGATATGAACTAAAATGGTGGTGTCACAATTTAAGTGAAATTCTTTTACGTCTTGCAACGTTTAGAATTTAGTCTTATAGATGTTTACTTTACCAACCTGATTTATATTAACGCATCCATCAATTATGGAATATGGTCATATTTTAAAAGATATCATTTGTTCTCACAAAAGACCGGAACAAAATAACAACTTATTAAGTTCTTAAAATAAATCTTAAATTTTTGGTTCGATACGACGATGAACACAATAGCACTTTATTTCTGTTCTTTTCATGATCGATTTCACATCTACTACTAGTTCCTTTTAGGCCTTTGTATTTCTTGCATTGTGTTGCTTTGTATGACAACTCATACCAACCAATGGTATCAAGATACCCAAAAAATACTTTGTTAACTAGTAGTACATCTATAACTTGTATATCAAACATATACACCTGAGGTGGACTTTTCTAGTTATATTCTTTTGTGCTATACATCTTTTTGTAATTCTATTTTCAATATTCCCTTTCCTTTACAGAAGAATCATTCAACATCAAACAATGCTAGTCATACTAGCACATTTTTCTTGGCGTGTTAGTCATATACTATCACCCATTGAGTCATACTTTGAGTTTGATTGTTCTACTAATATCACCATATTAATAGCATTCTTCCGGATTCCACTCTTAGCTATCCTCAAGCAAGGTAAACGATTTTACCCATACTTTTAATCCATACCATCATAACTGTTTTGTGATTAAGCTACTATAGCTCGAAGGAAGGAATTTAGAGGATAATTTTTAGCGGCCAACTTTTGGGAAGATTCAAACTCCTAGCGTCTTCAATCATTGCATATATTCAAATAATATAAGCATACATTGTCATGCTAAATTATATTCGGTCATGTTGCCAAAAACAAGTTTCTAGATATCAATATATCTTTCACTTGATTGTTTCTGAAAACAATTATTTTCATTTCCTAAGTCACCTTGATCAACAAAACATTCTTTGAAGATAAAGTAATATGGAAGCAATCATGACTCTGGATTCTAAATAGTAATTATTTGCTCTCTAGATCAATCAATCATTAAGCATATGGAGCTAGGTAGGAAATACCGAAAAATCTACAAGAGGTCTCAATTTTAAATTTTACTAATACGGTACCAAACTTAAAAGGTTTTACCACATCATAACAGTTATATCTCAATTAACAATCCAAGTGTAAGGTAGTTTGTGGATGCCAATGAATAGTACAATTTGTGAAAAATCACTTTGATTGGTTGTTCATGATAAAATAAGTTCAAGTTAATTCAAAATTATTACGTGAACTCCCACTCAAAAACCAAATTCACTACACCAAAACCGACCATCAGGTGAGATGATGTAGCTGCAAAGGCGAACATAGACATGTTCATCATATCATCCATATGACTCATGCTTTACCTTTCGGTTACGTGTTCCGAGGCTATGTCTGTACATGCTAGGCTCGCCAAGTAGAACCGTAGTATTGCGTGTCTTCCGAGGCCATGTTTTTACATGCTGGCTTGTCAGCTCCCGTTGTATGCAAACGTTGAGTCCGTCACACCCGGTCATCACGTGGTGTCTCGAAATGGCGAACTTTATTAACGGTGCATACTAAGGAAGAACACATTATTATCTTGATATTAAGTGAGAGGGGTCATCTTATAATGCTACCGTCGCGATCCAAGCATTGGTTCTACGACCTAGTTTCTAGGGTTTCTGGCTCCTCTGGCGATTTTTTCGCCAGGGTGAGATCGATCGATTTCAATCCGTCTACGACTCTGGTTCTGACTCACCGATCGCAGGTGAGGGTTAAGGTGGCTCCTTCGCAGATCGGGAGGCTGGTTCTGTGTGTCTCCTTGAGTTTTCGCTAGGGTTTGGTCCTCGCCGAGCCCTGCGAGAGTCGTGTTGGGCGGTTTTTGTCGAAGATCCAAGACAACTGATCAACGCCATGTAGAAAGGAGTAGAGGAGGAAGCCCTTGAGGCGGCGATGAAGAATTTGGAATTGAGGGAAGGAGAACTAGATGATGTCTACATTGGCTCGGATGACCTTCGTGATCTGTAGAAACAAGCTAGGTGGCTTGCGGTGGCTAGGGTTCACACAAGTAAACCGATATCGGCACAGGCTTTGTTTGAAACCCTAAGAGGGGTATGGGGTCTCGCCCATGAACCTGAGCTCCGAGAGGTAGATGACAATCTCTTCACCTTTAAGTTCTTTTGCCTCGGAGACTGGAACAAGGTGATGCTACAAGGGTCGTGGTTGTATAAGAAGCTTGTTGTGGTGATTGCGGAATACGATGGCATGTGTAACCCTAAGGAAGTGAAGCTAGAGAGGACGAATGTCTGGGCTCAGATTCATGCAATCCCGGAGCTGTATAGGGTCCAAAGGTTTGTCGATGAGCTTGCAAGAAGAATTGGGAAGGTCCATAGCGTAGAGATGAAACTAACCAGATAATTTGAAGGCGACTATGTGAGAATTATAGCTAGCATCGCCGTGGGGTCACCGCTGATAAGATTTGTTCCCATCAATGTGGGGGGTAAAAGAGAGCTACTCCATGTTAAGTATGAGAAGATCGGGTTCTTCTACGATGTATGTGGTATAATGGGGCATGACCTCGAAGAGTGCGGCAATGGTGTTCATGACTCGTCTGTTATACAATACGGGAAGTGGCTAGTTGCTAAAAGAAGAGTACAAACTGGGCAATTTAATTTCAGAGGTGCGGCTATGGGTCGGATGGGAGGCAGAGGAAGAGGGAGGGAAAGGGATATGTTCGATCGGAAGCAGTCATCAGCTGATTTCGAGGATGAGGACAGTGATATTAGCGACACTGCCTCCAGCCCGCTCAAGAATGTTGGAGCTATAATATCTCAGATGGGTTCGGATGAACAAAATATTGGCCACCCTCCGATAGCCAAGAAACTGACATACGATCACATGGAGGTTGGTAATGAGAATCCAAGTGGCTCGGGAGTTGGGGCTGAGGGAGGTGGAGGTCTAGTTCCTCCTCCGCCACCGACTTACACACACCCGAGAGAGAAGAAGAGGTCCAAGAAAATCGGTGAGAATACTTCAAATTCAAACAGTAGTACATCGGCGGCTCCCCTGGAGGGAGACCGCCGGGAGCAATGAATCTCCTGAGCCTGAACTGTCGGGGCTGTGGCCGGCTCGAGACAGTTCATGAAATCAGCAGCTTGATCAAGCTGTATAGGCCCGCCTTGGTTTTTCTCTCGGAGACCAAGTTGACAGATACGAGAGCAGAAGAGCTGAGGTTGAGTTTTGGCTTTCAAAATGCGTTTGCGGTGAAAGCTGATGGTCGAGGGGGGGGTCTTGCGCTTTGCTGGAACAACGAGTCTATTGTGAGTCTGAAATCCTTCAGTTCGACACACATTGATGCCTTGATTCAGAATGAAAGCCCGGGACAAGTGGAATGGCAGTTTACCGGTTTCTACGGTAATCCGATCCGATCAAGAAGGAAGAAGAGCTGGGAATTGTTGGAATTCCTACGACGTGAGTATGATAATCCTTGGCTGTGTGCCGGGGACTTCAATGAGATTCTGTATGATTATGAGCAGTTTGGAGGTAATAAGAGGCAAGACTGGATGATGGAAGGGTTCAGAGATGTGGTAGGTTTCTGCCGTTTTTCAGATTTGGGGTATGCGGGACTGCTGTACACGTGGGACAACATGCAACATAAGAGTATAAATATTAAGGTGCGCCTGGATAGGGGGCTGGGTGATGAACGTTTTATGGAAGAGTTTGGCAATAAGGAAGTGGAACATGTACATACTGTTAACTCAGATGATTGCGCTTTATTGATCAAAGTGAGGGGCTCTGATTTGAACAATGCTTACGTGGGGCTCAAGACGTTCAGGTTCGAGAATGCATGGACGAGACATGAAAGATATACGGAAACTGTGGAGAATGCCTGGGTACCGTGTACTGGAGACTTGTCCTTGGTGGCCGGTTCGCTGGCAGGTGTACGGGATCGGCTACAGGGATGGAGTCGCGATGAATTTGGCAATGTGAAAAAACAATTGAAACACTTGAGAGCAAACCTGGAGAGAATACGGTCGCGATCAATCCGGTCGGGTCCGTCTAGAGCTGAGAATATAATTATGAGGAGGATCTCGGAGCTGCTATCACGGGAGGAAGTCATGGCCAAACAAAGATCTAGAGTTCAATGGCTACGAGAGGGGGATCGAAACACGTCGTTTTTCCATGCCTAAGCGAGAGAGAGGGGTAGACAAAATAAAATTAAAAATCTTGTGCTTGATGACGGTGTTACTGTTTCTTCTCAAACAGGTTTAAAGACAGCGACTATGGAATTCTATAAAAATCTTTTTACTTCGGAAGGCAACATTATTCCCGAAGTAGTTACTGAGCTAGTGGAGAAGAAGGTGGATGGTGATATGAATGATTCTCTGTGTAGGCCGGTTTCTGACATGGAGGTTGAGAAGGCCCTATTTATGATGCACCCGAACAAATCTCCGGGGCCTGACGGCTTCACCGCTGGATTTTATATCAAGCATTGGAACATATTAAAACAGCCGGTATGCAATGCTATTAAACTATTCTTTGATAATGGAATCATGCCTGAGGATGTCAATCAGACTATTATTGTTCTCATTCCAGAAATTAAGAATCCGATCAATTTGAAGCAATTTAGGACAATCTCTCTTTGCAATGTATTATATAAGATTGCATCGAAGGTTCTAGCTATGAGGTTGAGACCCATATTGGATTCTATTATTACGGACATTGTGATCACGGCCTATGAGTGTATCCACTATTTAAAGAGGAAGAAAGGTAAATCTGGGGCTTGCGCTATTAAGGTGGATATGGCCAAAGCATACGATCGGGTCGAGTGGTCTTATTTGCGGAAAATTATGGATAAACTTGGCTTTGCTTCTAAATGGATTGACAGGGTTATGGCATGTGTGGAGACAATATATTTGTCAGTTCGAGTTAATGGCAGTCTATCTGATGTCATTAGGCCTTCAAGAGGCATTAGGCAGGGGGATCCGATTAGCCCTTACCTCTTTCTTCTTTGTTCTGAAGATCTCACTTGTCTACTCAAATGTGTAGGTACTGCATATCTTGCCAAAGGAGTGAGAGTGGGGGTTCATGCACCCTGGATCTCACACTTGTTGTTTGAGGATGACTGCATTATATTTACTGAGGCCAGTTCGGCAGGGGCAAGGAGGATTGATGATATTCTTGACAGGTATCACAGGGGCTCGGGTCAGATGGTGAATAAAGATAAATCTGCGATTTTTTCAGCTCTAATTGCACATCCGACATGAAGAGCATATTGCACGCAGAATCGGAGATTTCGACCGAGGCTTTGGTGGAAAAGTATCTTGGGCTTCCCACGGCTATTGGGTGCTCAAGTGATTCGCACTTCGAAGGTATTGTGGAGAAAATTAAGAAATTGGTCAATGGATGGGTTCCTCAACATCTGAATAGCGCTGGAAGGGAAATTCTTATTAAGGCGATATGTCAAGCTATACCCACATATTCGATGAGCTGTTTCAGACTTTCTAAAAAGTTGTGTAAGAAGATTACTAGTATCATTGCTAGGTTTTGGTGGGGAGGCGATGAAAATAAGAGGAAGATGCACTGGAAAAAGTGGCAAGACTTGGCTATTCCCAAATGTGAAGGAGGCATGGGGTTCAGAGATATTGAATATTTTAATCAAGCTATGTTGGCTAAACAGGGTTGGCGTTTAATTACTAACCCGAATTCTCTGTGTGCTAGGGTCCTCAAAGGGAAGTATTACCACTCGGGTGATTTTATGTCGGCCTCTAGGAAGAAGGGGGCTTCTCATACTTGGCGTGCCATTCTTTTTGGAAGAGATGCTCTCAAATTGGGGCTAATCAAAAGAGTGGGTGATGGTAGTACTATTGGTGCATGGGATGATCCATAGATACCCGGCAACCCTTCTAGGAAGCCAATGTGGAAGGATCCAGAGAGTACTATTTCGGTGGTCCAGGAACTGTTGCATCCTATTACTCATGAGTGGATTGAAGAGAAAGTTCGTAAAAATTTCATACATACCGACGCGGAGGCTATATTAAGAATTCCTACAGGACATTTTATGGATGATACATGGGCTTGGCAACCAGAGAAACTGGGATTCTTTTCAGTGAGGTCTGCGTATAAAACTTTGGTTCGGTATTACTTCATTCCCCCTGCTAGTTCATCAGGTACAGTGGATAACTCGGTTTGGAAAAGGATCTGGAAGTTACCGATTCCTCCTAAGGTAAGGAATTTCTGGTGGCATGTGATTAAAGGTTTTGTTCCTACGAAGGAAAGATTAGTTAACAGGCATATGGAGCTTATTAGTGCTTGCGAGGACTGCGGTATACCCGAGACTATATTTCATGCTCTCTTCCAATATACATGGGCTAAACTTTTATGGGCTTCGGTTCGTGAGATGACTGGTATCAAAGTCCCCAATATTCACCCAAACTCATGGGCTATGGACTTGATTGATCCGAATGTTGTTGATTTGGAGGCCACCAGCACAATTCTTTGCGGAGCTTGGTCAGTGTGGTCTGAAAGGAATTCAAGGAGGCATGGCGAAGCGTCGAGGAACATATCACAATCAGTTACCTGGGTTGTTGACGTATCTCAAGATTTATTCTTATCAGGTAAAGCAAACCAACCAAGAAAGGTAATTGGTGTGACGGGTTGGAAACCACCTGAGCAGGGAACTCTAAAAATTAATGTTGATGCTTCCTATGGTGTTACTCATCATGGCGGTACGGGGGTATGCGTACGTGATCATACGGGGAAGCTTATAAGGGGTCAGTCATTATGGTATAATATGGCTAATGATGCTCTTACTATGGAGGCCATGGCGGTTCGTGATGGTGTCAAAGTTGCCATGGAGCTGGGGGTTGTCATCGAAACGGATGCCCAACAAGTTGTTACTATGTGGTCGGATTCTTCCTTTCACAGGTCTGAGGTGGCGCCATTTCTTCTTGAGGTGAATGACCTTATTGGCAACTTTGACGAGTTTAAGCTTTCTTATATTCCTCGGAAAGCAAATGAGCTGGCTCATCTTTGCGCTAAGTACTATAATATTGATAGGAGAGGATGCCTCTGGATTAATTATACCCCTGCCTTTCTCGATGCCTGTATCATAAATGAGTGTAAACCTAATTGAACTGTCCAGAAGCAAGTTTGTTGACGCACTCTTTTCCTTATCAGGGTACCTAAGGGGGCTGGAAGATTTTTAATGAGGCGGGCTGGCTTGCTTAATATATTTATTCTTTAATCTTCAAAAAAAAAGGATTAATATCACATGCATGGATAATGTGATATGATATGGTTCTTCTTGCACTTGATCTCCATCTTGTGCATAACGGTATGATCTCTTTTATTACACTGGTGTGGCACCAAGATCCATGGCACCTACATCTTGATTGTCCATCAAAATTACAACATGTCACATGGATATGATATACAACCCGCATGCCATAAATAATAAGACAACCATATGGCTCCGGGCGGTATATCAATACTTTACAAAAGAGATCATCTCATAATCAAATTTGTAACATTGACCATATCACGTCACATTCCCTGCAAAAACTAGTTAGACGTCTCTAAATTATTTTTGCATATTTTACGTGGCTTAGGGCTTTCGAGGATAGAACCGTTCATAACTACGAACATGAACCACAACGTTGATAAACATATTTTTAACAACCCTTCGTAGATTAGATCTTAACTATAGTAGAGGAACGGACACCCCCTAAGTCACAAGTGAGACAGGTCTCGCGTAAAAAGTACACGTAAAGTTTGTCTAGGGCAGCTTCGTCCTACTATGCCACTAAGATCAGAAAATACTCAAGGAGGAAATAACATGGTCATCAACGCCCACATACACATATGTGTTCTACCCGTACAAATCATCTACGCATAGATCCGTCTCTGATACCACTGAAGGGTTCGTTGCATAGAAAACAAATAATTTCCTACGCGAGAGATACTCGAAGGGCCAAGATCTAATCTAGGATATGAAAGCAACGGGGAGAAAGAGTGTCTTAAGGAGAACATACCCTTGAAGACACAAAGAGTTACGAGATTGAATCTAGTTGTTGGCGTAGTCATACTCACACCGATCTCAAGACCGAGAAGATGTGCACCGCAATACGACGGTGCCTTCGTGATCGGTCACACGTACGGCTTGATGACGACCTCCGTTCCCTCGATCCAGCGGGGCAGCGGAAGTAGAGGATCTCTCGGAAATCCAGCAACACGACGGCGTGGTGTGGTGGAGAAAACTTCTTTCACGGCTTCGCCAAGGGCATGAACATGAGGTGGATCAGCGGGAGGAGGGAGATGGAGATGACACCAAGTGTGTGAGGAGAGGGACGTCCGACCCCTCTTTATATAGGAGGGGGAGGAAGCCACGAAATTTTGGTGCCTCCACCTCTCCCCTCATCATGTGGGTGGAGTCTCCACTCAACCCACTCATTCTCTCATCAATTCCCACTCAAAATTTCAAGGGTTTTGTTTAATAAATAAATAAAACAATTTATTTCTTTATATTAATATTTGTTAACCATATTAACAAACATTAACACTTATCCCCTTGAACTATTTGTTAATTAAACATTAACATGTACCACCTTGAACTATTTCAATATTCGATGAAACAATTTCGATGACTATTTTAATATTCCCCGAAACAATTCCGGTGTTGTCCAAACTTTTCTCCGATATTCCGTATCCACTCAATTGCGTCATCAAACCTTAAGTGTATCAGCCTACGGTTCATGAATAATGTAGACATGATCGAGACACCTCTCCGATCAATAGTAAACAGCGGGACCTGGAGATCCGTAATGACTCCTACATATTCAACGATGAATCTAGTGATCGTGTGAACTATAAACGTCGTAACCAATTCCCTTTGTCTCGCGATATTTTACTTGTCGAAGATCCGATCATTGGTATCAACCATACCTAGTTCGATCTCGTTACTGACAAGTACTCTTTTACTCGTTCCATGATATGACATCCTTGTGACCTAGTCACATTCTTGCAAGCGGTGTCAATGTGATATCACCAAGAGGGGCCAGAGTATATCTCTCTGTCATTTGGATGGAAAAATCGCACTCTTGATCCATGAGCCTCAACTAATATTTCACACTGCATGATGGTGGGCGTGTGTGTATCTGCTATGCATGCCCACGTCTGAATTACCGCGAAGCCTCTGAATCATTGCTCACATCCGAGCCGAGCGTGCGAAATGAGTCAATGCGGTGCATGGCCACGTCGTTTGCCTCCCGTGCATGCATGCATGCCTTCACGTCCAGGCTACCACGTCCATGCAAGCATGCCTCCATGTCCATTCTACCACGTCGTCGCGCCCCCTGCATGCATGCCGACCTGAAAGGCTAAGACGGAGCATCGCAATACACAACGGATAGCACACCGGACCACGGAACGTCCCAACGGTCCACCTTGTGTGCCCACAACATGTGTCGAGAGAAAACAAAAGTTTAGCCAATCAGATCGCAGGAATTAGTTTCTCGAGGATTGCATAGCGCCTCCGAGCATATTCCTTCTAGAAGAGTTAGATCCACGGTCGTTGTTCAGCTCTAGGGTTAGATCTACGGTCACTGTTCGGCTAGGATTGGTCTCATTCAAAGATAAGTTTGACCAGAATTCAAACGAGCATAATAAAAAAGTAAAAAAAAACTACGCACATAGTCTTCCTATGTCAGATACTAACGATTTAATTTTATAAACAATGTATACATACATTCAAATGGAAAATCCATGAATCTCATGTGATATCTTGAACTAATTTGTACGAAGTGAAGAGAAGTGGTTTGGGGTTTCTACCATGAATTTTTCAAAAACCTCCCCAAAGCTCCATTTTGGAGTGACTAAGAAGGATCCAAACTTAGTTTTTCATTTTTCATGTTTTAAACTTGTTTAAATATTGGTCAGAATTCAAATAATCATAATAAATTTAAAAATAATAATAATAAAAACCGCCGGACATAGTCTTCTTATGTCAAATACTAACGACTGAAGTTGATAAAGAAGTTCTACATACAATCAAATGAAAATCCATGATTTCATGTATCTCAGGTGATATCTCAAACTAACGTGTATGAAGTAAAAAGAAGTGATTTGGGGTCTGGAACATGGTTTTTTCAAAAACCTCACTAAAGCTTCATTTTGGAGTGACGACGAAGGATCCAAGCGTAGTTTTCGTTTTCATGTTTTAAATTTGTTTAAATGTTGGTAAAAGTTAGGTCTGACCAGAATTCAAATAATCATAATAAATTAAACAATTATCAAAAAAATATAAAAAGAAGCCGCACATAGTCTTCTTATGTCACATACTAACAATCGAAGTAAAAAAACAAGGCCTACATACAATCAAATGAAAAATCCGTGATTTCATGTTTCTCATGTGATAATAAATGGGTACCCATAATAAATTCATAAAAACTAAAAAAATTAGAACATCCGCGCAAATAGTCTATATATATAGAATAGATGTGTAGGAAAGTTAGTTGGCTGATTTCGACAATGTCGAAATAAACCGTGCTTAGAAATGACGCCGTTTACCTTAGCTTTGGAGCTCTATTTTAGCATATTTTTCATAAATGTGAGTTCCCCATAGTTTTGAAATAATTGCAACATCCAAATAGCATGAAAATTTTGAAGTTTGGTTTAAATTTGATTTTTTTGGTTCAATTTGAACTATTTTTTACATGACTTGCAAACATAGTTCTACCACCATCATTATTCCAACATCATTCAAACATAGTTGTAACATAGGTCCAACATCATTCTACACAAGTACAACATCATAATGTTTCATAAATAGCGTCGGGGTTTCTTTTTCACCCTTAAGCTTCTTTTCAACACTTTTCCCCCTGTGATTCTTGTGATCATTTCTTCTTGTCTTCTCCTCTTGGTTGTCTATACCTTAAGCGTCTTATTCGAACCTACCACGGATTTGTACAAAACATAAAGGGTAAGAGCATGTCAAATGGCCTAAGCCCATGTACAATAGTAAGAATTGGCAAAATTTACATACCTAGCCTCACTTGGATCACCATTTGGAGCCTCACACGGATCATCACCATTTGGAGTCTCTATTGGGACATCATTTGGAGGATCATTTGGAGCCTCAGTTGGATCATCAGCATGCGGCTCTTGACCATTATCATGTGGAACCTCGTCAAAATCCTCATCTATTGCAACCGGCTGTTGACCATCATCATTTGGAACCTCATCAAAATCCTCATCTGTTGCAACGAGCTGCTGACCAACATTTTCATCAAAGCCTTCATCGAAACATTCTTCGAACATTGGATCTACTGCATTATCACAATATTTACCGAAATGACCAGACCCACCACACCTTGTACACTTACGCCTTCTCGCTCCAAGTCCAGCTCCTTCGCTGCGAGGTTTGAATCGACTCTTTCTTGGTCTACCTGCTGCTCTCTTCAGAACTAGAGTGCATAGCTTGAATCCAGGGTCCACTATGTCCCATTGTTGTTTTCCCTCCAAAGCAGGTAAGGCATATAATATGTGGTTTTGAACCTTGCAACAGAGTAGTAGTCATGCACATACTGTTATATGTTCCCTGCTGGACCTGTGATAGAAGTGATGAAAAACAAGACATGAATGCATAGCAACCCAGTTATCTGACATTGCCTACAACTGAAATGTATAGCTTCTAAATCCACTGGATATCTCCACTCCCTCTTGTCTTTGTCTAGAAATGACACCTCTACTGTGGTAGCCGAGCCAAGAGTCATGTTCATTTCCAAGTCTGTTGTTTTCTGCTTCATTTCATTCAGCATGGTAGGGATGATAATGTGGCCCATGAATTTTGCATCGGCTATCCCTGCACGAAAATAAAACTTCTGCATGTATGCTATCCTTATCTTGTCAAGAAAATCTACCAAATAAATACCCTTTAGTTTCTAAATGGTTGAGTTGAAAGAATCTGCAAATTATTGTGCATATAGTCAACTTTACTCAGTTCAGTGAATTGGCTTCTGGTCTATAACTTGAAGTGATGTGTTTCCAAGTAATCCTTCACTTCGGCATTTGTATATAACTGCCTCAAGTGGTAGCTGTGCTTTCTCACTGCAAGTCAAAGATGCTAGCCATAAATTGCCGATATGCACCTTTCCTCTTAATTTTTTCATAAATTTTGCAGCAAGGTGACGCATACATTCTCTATGATCTACTCTAGGGAACACATTGTCCACGACCACTTCTAAACCTTTGCAGACATGTGTATGAATTACCAAACCATTGTGATGTGCAATAGCCCGGCGTAAATTCTGCAAAAACCAAGTCCAGCTCTCCTCAGACTCGTTCTCCAGCACACCGTACACAACTAGAAACATGAAGATATGTGCATCAACTGCACAAGCGTCCACTAAATTTGCTTTAAACCTCCCTGTGAGAAAAGAAGAATCAATAGCCAAATAGGGCCTACAGGCTGCCAAAAAACCCGAGCGACAAGCTTGAAAGCAGACAAAAACCCTTCTAAAGCATTCCTTGGTCTTTGTCACTCCCTTGAATGTGTACTCCACGGTGTGGTGGTCAATACTACCTGGGATATTCTTCTCCACTTTAGCTTTGAATGAATACAACTAGAATCTTTCCTGCCAGTTACCACAAATAGAATCCATTGCATGTTGTTTACCATTGAACACTCTCGTGTATGGTAAGTCTATCTTGAACTTGTCTTTGATGTTCTTATGCAATTTCTTTGCACCCACTTGATGGTTTTCTGTCACCCATCTTTTACTTCTTGTGCCACCCATCTTGACTTGGCTCTACTGATTGTTTCCTTCCTAAGCGTTGATTTCTGGCATGTGTGACTAAAAGGGTTCACTTTGACCTAAAAATTCATGTTGCTTCGCATTTTAAATGCGAGCATCCTCCATGGAAAACCCTCAGTTGGACAGTGCACTCTGTAACATACTTTATCACTCTTGTCAACTACAACAGTACGTTCTGCCTTGATGCAGTACATCACAAGTGCATTTCTACACTCACTCATGGATGCAAAAATGGAACCTCCTTCCATATGAGGGCTCGCAGGGTCCCATTCCACAACTACATTGTCTTCCTTGTCAACCACCTCGTTATCCTTCACATGGAAGTCATTGTCAGCCTAATTTTGGTTTTCAGCCCGAGATGGCCCTTGCAAATTCTGAACAACATCAGAATATAGTATTTCCTCATCATCCCCAACATTGTACGAATCAGGCTCTACTTCAAGGGGGTCCCTTCTGCTTGTTGAGCCACCACGACGACGTGCACTAACTGAACTGCTCTGGCGAGAGTTGGCATTATGATGAGATGTTTCTGCCCGAGAAGTTGCCACATCCACCCTAGGATCAACTGTCGGCACAACCACATCATTTTGCAGCCTCACGTGAAAATTATCATTCTCCTTATGCCTAGCAAACATGGTAGCGAGCTCTGCATCATTACTAAATTTCCCCCATCTATTTCCCCCATCATAGTATTTGAACTCCACTTCATCATGCAAAGTCAAAGGATATGAGCCACAAATTGTCTCCCCAAATTGTCTGAAACTCCAATTGCAGTCAATTGGCGTTGGATAATTGAAACCTCCTTAGAATTTCTTTGTTTTGTTTGCATCTATGATGTAACAACCCCTTCTAATGTGCAACAAAAAAGCAAACCGAAATTCCATCCTAGCCCATGAAAAACAGAGGAATGCAATCAACACACCAATAGAAAAATCAACAGCAAACTAACTCGAATCAACTGTTGAAATGCACAAGCAAGCTCAATCGGAACAGGGCTTACCCCCGGGCGCCCATTTGTGGACGCGGCGTGTCTCCGGCCTGATGTCTGCCCCGCCAACTACTCCGGGGTTGTCGTCGCTCGCCATTTCGCCCAGGAGTTCACCTCCCTAGCCCCCACCTATCAGCGGCCCGGCCGGGTGCACGAAAAGAGCCGCCGCCGTGGCTCGAACAGGTGGCTGGCGAGTGTGATGGAGGGATAATAACCCGGTAGGCCAACTCCAAGGTGTAACCCGGCCCAAGGACGCTGCGCAGGATCCGGCTAAGGATAAAGAAACTTCTGGAAGGCCCAAATTTGTAGGCCTTGTAACCCGGATTGTGGGTTACGATAAGGGAAGTTAGGGTTTGTATGCGGTGTCCGGATAGGATTCAGGGTGCGCCTTGGAGGGCAAGCCAGGGGGTTCGGGTGCTTTATAAACCGACCCCTAGGTCTAATTGAAAGAGATCCAAGTCCTAGCAATATCGCCTGATATCGAATATCCAGTGTAATACGAGAGTTGAGTTATTATCTTAAGATCGGAGACTCGGCGACTTGATTGCCGGCTACCAGATCGAGTATCATCATGTTTTCCTCTGAGCTAAACCCTCTCCCAAACGCCTGTGTCGTCTTGCCCCAAGATAAGTTACCCCCGGTAACGTCTGCCGTGATTATCCCACGACAGTTGGCGCCCACCGTGGGGCATGCGTCCAAAGGTGTTTACATCACGGGAGAAGCTCGGAAGAACATGGAGAATCTTGTCGTCGGCGAGATCTACATCGACCACGAAGGAGAGAAGATGGTGGGCGATTCCGGCTGGGGGCCAGAGTCGGATCACCTCGAATCCGGATCCGTCGTGACAATCGGCCGGATCAGCGTCTTCATCGGTATGGTATGTACTTCCGGTTCGATCCCTGACAATTTTGGATCTGATTCTGTGTCAGGGGAGGCCACTTATATCCAATCGGATGGAGAAGAATCAGTTGGAACGACAGATCCGACAGAAGAACCCATCACGAAGTGGGAACAGCCGGAGGAGCCGGCATGGACCCCGCGTGACCGGGTCGAGAGAGAAGATGCTACCGAGTCTATCCTGGATCTGCTGGAGAACCGGTATGAGGAGAATAGCAGCGAAGAGGAACAGCATGAATTCGCGCCAAGCATCGTACGCCGAGTTGCGGTCTACACGGCTCCCGCAACCAACCTCAATCAGGAGAACGTGACCGCGGCCGCAGTCGGGGCAGCTCAAGCGTTGGCCCAACAACAGGGCGCGACTAACGGAAACCCGGTTCTGATCCGGGTTGATGGAGAATCGGCATCGGTTACCAGCCGCGCAACAGACGAGGAGTTGCAGGCAAATACGTTCGGATTCCTAGTAAACCGGACACCAGGGGCGGGTCCTTCAAATCCGCGTCACCCGGCCTTGTTCGATAACAATCTGATTCTAGATCCCACAGTCCTTGCTACGGTTATCACTCCAGAGAACGCGACAGAATGTGTCAGGGATCTAGATGTGGCTCGTCGTGCATTGGAACAGCAGAGAAGACAAGTAGAAGCAGAAAGACAAGGGATGGCTACACGCCAACGCGAGCTGGATGCACTGGAAATCCGGCTCCGAGAGGAAACGTCTAGAATACATCAAAGGCACCAAACCAGATTACCAGCAATGGGTGGGGTTATTAATCTGGCTGCTTTGGTTATTACACCTCAAGATCAGCCGATTCCAGCGGCGAACTGCACCTCAACCGGCAACCGCGGGAACACAGCCAGCAAACGAGCAGGCCGGGTTACCCCTACCACAGACTAGAGTTACGACCGGCAATGAATTACCACCACCACCACCGCCACGATTTCGCACACCGGCAGGTCACTACAACAATCCCATGGACAACGTGTATGCAGCAACACTCGCATTGAATCAAATCCCCGTGAGAGAGTCGCCCCATGCAGAGGAGACCCGGCGGGCGATCGATATGTTGCACACTGCGGTGGCACAGCAAGCCAATTATCCGGATCACAGAAGTGGAATGCATGGGACGCCATACGCCAGTCAGCAACGAGGCAACACCGGCAATATCCAAACAAGCCCAGCACGACGGAGGGAAGAGCAGCAGCAAATGCCGCCTCCTCCCCGTGTTCAGGCAGTACCAGCGGCATCAGCAGCGCAAGCTGTTGTGGATAGCTCCAGGGCCAGGAGGGCCGGGGCCGGGTCTGTAGTACATGGATTACCAGCGGCACCGCGTCCAGCTGTGCCCCCCGCAGGATCACATGTTTCCCGAGTAAGGCCAGTTTCGACCGTTCTTGCAGGACCTAAGTGTCTCTCGGACAACATCAGGGCTGAACCTTACCCGGAAAAGTTCAAAGAACCAGGAAAAGTAGTGAATTACGAACCGACTATGGATCCAGAAACGTGGTTGAGTAGTTATGAGATGGCAATGTCGATTCGCAACGCATCCGAGAATCTCCAAGCCAAGTTCATGTACTTGATGATGTGAGAAGGAGCAGCAAAGTTATGGTTCACCAATCTGCCGGAAGGATCTATCAAGTCCTGGGAGGAGTTGAAACCCGCGTTTGTCAAGCACTTTCATGGGACGTGCAGAAAGTTGTTCACTATTGATGACGTAGAACGATGCGTCTAGAAGAAGGGAGAGTCGGCGCGCAGTTGGGTGCGCCGGGTTATGGAGATACTTCATTCGTCCACAGATATTCAGCCCAAGGATGGATTACAAGCTATGGCAAAAACATGCAAGTATACGCCTCTAGTGCAAAAGTTAACTCGCATGAAATCCAGTCGGAATGCTTCAGAGGTTACGATGGGAGAATTCAAGGATGCGTGCAACAAACACGCTGCAACAGATACCACAGAAGAGGAAGTTGATGACAAAAAAGCGAAAGCAAACACAAGTAATAGTGGAAGAACCGGCAATGGATCAGCACCGGGTAACAACGGAAACAGCCAGAACAAGCGCCCGTTTGACGGAGGCTCCGAGTTTGTCGCCAACACGGAAGCCGGGTCTTCGAGACCCAGGGCAGAAGGAAAGTTTAACACCGGAAACCACAATGGAGGAAACTATCAAGGGCCACCAAGGCCGAGCAACAATTGGGACATCTTTAGAATGGCGTGCCCGAAGCACAGCAGGAACGGTAGGCCGGCTAACCACTCCTTGGAGCAATGCGCCGACCTACAGAGATGGAAGAATGAGGAAGTGAACAGAGCCATGCGAGGTGCGGGTCGGGGAGGAGGACCGGGTCCAGGTGGAAACCCGGGCAACGGCCCACCCCCAACCGGTAACCCGGCAGCAGGAAATCAAGGGAACAATCAAGGGGGAGCTGGAGGTTTCCATGCTAACCCCAAACAGTTGGGTCAATATCACGTGCATACTACAGGAGGCTCTAACAAAGACAAAAAGATACTGAAGCAAGCGGTAAACTCGGTTTCTTCGGCCATTCCGAGGTATCTGAGGTGGTCAGAACAGGATGTAACATGGAGCAGAAGAGACCACCCGGAAAGAATAGAACACCCGGGAGTCTTAGCATTGGTAGTTGCACCACAGGTCAATGGGTACGAGCTGAAAAAGGTCCTGATGGATGGAGGAAGCAGCATCAATATCCTGTACTGGGAAACCTTTCTACGCATGGGTCTCAAGGAATCTCAGCTACAAAAAAGTACGACAATTTTTCATGGCATAGTGCCGGGTCATTCAGCGTGTCCCGAGGGAAAAATCGCATTGGAGGTAGCTTTTGGGGAATCAAAGGACAATTATCGAGTTGAGTGGCTTACTTTCGAGGTGGTTAAGTTGCGCAGTCCTTATCACGCGCTATTCGGAAGGCCGGCTTATGCTAAATTCATGGCAAGGCCGTGTTATGTGTACCTACAGCTAAAAATCCCGGGTCCTAAGCAGACCATCACCATACATGGAAACCGGGATATAGCAGCTGAATGCGATGAAGGAGATGCAGCAATGGCCGAGCAAGCCTGTAGAAAAGAGGAACTCAAGCATTATCGGTCTCAAGCAGACCCGGATGACAGAGCAGCACCAAAAAGGCCGAGTACTAAAGACGAAAGAGCAAAGTCCAAGACAGCACAAGATACCAAAATGGTGGCTTTCATCAAGGGTGATTCCCCCAAACAATGTGGCATAGGAGAAGAAATTGCACGGCCGTCCACAGCCAGCCGCGTTATGGAAACACCTCACCCGGATTGGCTAGCAAACCCGATACTCATTATGAAAAAGTCTAACAAGTGGAGAATGTGTATCGGTCACGCCAGTTTCGGACCGATTCCCAAGAAGAACTAAACAATGTAACGGGCAGCAGGTTTCAGACGCACTCTTTTCCTATCCAGGGTACCTAAGGGGACTGGAAGGTTTTTAATGAGGCGGCCTGCTGACCCAAACTTTCTTGTATCAATAAAGAGATGGTTATCAAGTCCTATTTTGTTACGATCTTTACTTCGGTTACAGGTAAGTAGTATCCATTGCTATCAGTACATCAGTATCATCAAGTATGTTGCATATATATAGGTCTTGGGGGCTGATTGCTTGAATAGCACAGTCACAAACCCAAAGACCCGGCCTTGATGCCTATGAGTTATAAGGGCCGATTACTCGCAAACGAGTACGACTGCAATCTTATAACCGGACAAAGGAGCCAAATTTTCTTGACTTTTCTTACTTAAGCTCGATGTGACTCGCACTAAAGTGGCATGATTTGCTCGCTTACGATTACAATCAGCCATGAAGCCCAATGGGACTTGCCTGACCCTGTTTTCGTATAGATGTAACAACATGGTATCCACGCGAAAGCCGGCTTACAGTACAAGATAGTCAAAAGGGTCATCTAAACCACAAGTTATGCAGAGTACAAGGCTAATAGCCGGAAACTCAACGCTTATCAAGCATAACTTCAATACTTACGTGAAACGGCTCTAGGTTTTGGGCTTGGTAGAAAACAATTTGTTCTCTAAGAAAGACCACACGTCCCAGACTCGGATTTCGGGTCATGGGGACTGGGCACTTCGAAACAGAAACAAACTGCTTGGCTATCGAAGCTCGAAAGACCCTAGCATCCGAGTCGTGGGGACTTGGGGACTTGGGGACTTAAAGAAAAGTCCACTTATCAAAACCCACGATACTCGGAAACCGAGTCTCACAAAGGGAACCAAAAACAAAGTCGGGTATCAAGAATAAGTTCACAAATAGACAAGTATCAAATTCATCAAAAGGCCAGGAAAGGCACGAAGTATATCGTGGAATTAAAGTACGTTACAAATCACGATATCAGTATCAAGGGTGCACAGGTGCACCGTCAAAAGAATACTTGTTTTGAATAAGAGCATCAGAAGATCGAGGCATTTGTCTACTCGGCTTCCTGAGTAAGGTCCGCATCTTTGCCTTTGCCTTCCGAGTCTTGGTCCTGGGCCTGCTCCTTAGCTCTTCCGGCATCGTCACCCGGATTCTTCGTATCAGGACGGACAGGCGGGAGGACAGCCGGTGTAGAGGTGGATGGCTGTGATCCTAATTCGGCCTCCCTCTTCGCGGTTTCTTCCCTCTTCCTGGCCGAGCCAGCAGCCCATTTCTCCAAAATATCAAAGGGCGGGGGTGCGTCCTCCTTCACGATTTTGCCTTCAGCATCGTACGCACTCATAATTGCACTCAGATCCATACTATCGGCCAAAGTGGTTGTCGAGTGACGCACTGCGGATTGTATGGCCTTGAAGTCCTTGGGTACAAACGTGGAGCCATCAGCTTTGAATTCTGGAAACCCGGATATTACCTTTGCCGGCTCAAGCTTAGGAAAATATGCCTTAGCCAGTGTAAAGGCCCGGGTCATACCAATCCGGCATGCCGAGCGTTTCCAGATCGATCCATGCAGGCACGGTGGAGCAGGCTTGGATAAGATTTTCTTCACCCGGATATACCTCAGTAGGCCACTTCACGGCATCCAATATAAACTTGGTACCGGCAAAGAAAGTCCGGAGTACAGTCTTTAAAGTTTTAGCTTTGGCAACAGTATCTTCTTATGGGGGCAATTGCATTAAACATATCATAAGGACATATCAGTAATCCCGAGTATCATGTAATAAAGTGGAGGCATGAAGTTAGTCGGCAGCAAATACTTACTAAGCAAGATGCGATAGGTATCGGTAACCCGGTCCGATAATTTCTTCAGTGCGGTTTGAGCAGTGTTGCACTTCTTCTTATATTTGGAAACATCCTTCTTCAAGGTTTCCACGTCAGCCTCAAGGGCCTCTCTTCGCTTTACCTCGGCAAGCAGAAGTCGTTCGGTCTTGAGCAAAATTTCATCAGACCGAGTCATCTGCGCCTATAGGGAACAAAGAGCACAAGTATCAGTCGGGTATCATGGCAAGCCGAATATTGCATAAAGTACCAAGCACAACTCCAACAAGTTATGCTCGGAACTTGGGGACTAGGCGTATACTAAGAGATATCAAGTATTGTTACCTGGTGCTCTGCGGCCATGCGCTCTAGAATATTGCTCTCTGAGGTCTTCATAGTGAGGAGAGTGCGCATCAGCTGATCAAAAGTATCATTACCCGAGTTAGAGGGCCCGGGGTCTTGGAAACTCGGAGAAGGGGTTTTCTTCTTAGCGGGAGAAGGTATCCGGGTCATCCGAATGTCGGAATCTGGTGCTCCTCCTCCCGCACCCAAAGTTGCAGCTTCTTCCTTCTCGCTTGCGTGCGAGGCTATTGGGTACTCGGCTTCTTGTCCGGCCGGGTTTATTGGTGGCACTTGTTCTTCGCCGCCAGCTGCGGTTGTCATGTTATCAGTCGGGTTCCCCTTACCCAGGTCATCGGTCTCCATATCTTCTTGGTCGCTAATAATGACCGTGGCCCTATAGACAGTATGAGTAAGCAGTTAGTGTATAACCAGGAAAAGGTGATGAAAGTGTGATAGAACATCAGGAAAGGAACTTTACCCGGGATTCACCGCATAGTCCGCAGGGAATTCGCTGCTGGACCCGGACGAAACTGAAAAACATCAAACAAGACGCGGTATTACCCTGTAAGGGAATGGTTCGGAAAGACTTTTACATTTAAAGAAGGATAAGGTAAATACCAGCGCGCCGAGCCGGAGACGATGGGATACCCGGATTAAGAGCATCATCACCCGGGTAATTCCGAGTCGCTCTGCGCTTGGTCATAGGCGACTCCTTCAAATACGGTCAGAGGAATAACGCCAAGTTTAGCTCATGCATATTATCAGATGAATATGGATTAGAGGCAAGGAAACGATATGGAACCTTGAAGACGACCCCTCGGGGTTTTCTTAGATCCGACTTTGATCGTCGGCTCCACTTCTTCCTCATCGCTGGCGGATTCCACCTTGCCGTCAGTTTCTTCTTCTTCGTCTTTGTCCTCTTGTTCTGGAAGTTATCAAGGTTACAGTTGGAAAATGAAGAACGAGACACGACGAACTCAAAGGAACCAAGTGAAATTCGGAGCGCACCTTCATCCGAGTTAACGACGTCCTCTTTCTTCTCCGGATTTTCGGAGTTAGGAGGAGTTTCAATCTTCCAGAAATCGTCATCAGCCTGAGATGAAGACATAAGAACAAGGGTTATCAGCTGTACCAACTGGAAAGAGTGAAGGTGAAAACGTGAAAACCGGGTCTTTACCGCGGGGGCCGGGTTCTCGCGTGTGAAGGGCTCTAATCCAGCTATATTCCGGATTACCTCCAGCTTTTCTGTCAGAAAGCCCTTGATAGTTTTATTGGTGTCGCCGGGTGCAAAGCTGTTGGTGGAGTACCGGAGCGAGTCCGTGGTGTGCCCCGAATACTCGCACATTAATTTTGTGCGGATGGAGTTGGGCTGGATCCGGAAATCGACCCAAGTTTTCACCAAGTTAAGCCCGATGAGACCTTGGGCCGGAAGAATAGAGATTTTGGACAATAAAGGCAGGATTGCTTCCCTGTCCGAGTCAGGGGCAAAGGCGTTGAAGGTTTCAGAGATATCGAGTAGGCCTTCCGAGTAACCCGGCAGTTTCTTTTCGCCGGGTGGGGAAGTGTCCCGGCAGTAAAAGTATGAAAGCTGCCAATGTTTGACGTGGGAGTTGAGGGTAAGAGGTGGCATTAGAGAGTTCTTGCGGCGCTGGATAGAAACCCCGCCGCAAGCGAGAAGTGCCCCGTCACCGCTTTCGCGGCACGGTTTGCACTGGAAAAGTTCGACGAAAAGAGCCAAACTTGGCGGAGTGCACAAGTATGACTCGGAGAGAACAATGAAGTGGGAGATATTTAACACAGAGTTAGGCCCTATGTCAAATATACAAAGGCCATAGTGGCTCAGAATATCACGAAAGAAAGGGTGACCCGGAGGACGGAAGCCCCGGGTCACGTGCTCCACAAAGCATATTACCTCATCCTTTGCCGGTGTAGGCCGGGTCTCGTCACCCGGCACCCTCCAATGGATATCCTCTTGAGGAGGAAGAACCCCTAGCTCGACCAGTTCTTCTAACTTGGCCTTGGTAACCGTGGATCGCGCCCAGTTGGCGGATATGGAGTTGGTGGTCTTGGCCTTGGTCGGCTGCTTTCCTTATCTCTTGGGAGCCATGGGTTTAACCTGCAAAGCACAAGGTAGGAGGGCATGAGGAATAAGACTCAGAAACCGTGAGCTGGTCGAGTATCGGTGAGCGATATCGAGACAACATGGAAGTTACATACTATCCGGGTATCATTCTGCGGAGCAAGGTTCAAGCTATCCGGGTATCAAGCATCATTATAAAAATTATGGAGGCTTATGCATTGAAAGAGCGTTTGAGGGTGATGGATGGTTGCACAGGTACCTATTGCGAACAAAAAGAACCAGAAAAGGGAGGATTTTCCGAGTAACAGAGATAGGGGCGGAAAATTTGGGCGGCCCGAGCCCAGATTAGAGATTCCATTTCTAGATTTGTGGTAAAATTAGCGTTTATGGGCGGTAGGGAAGTGAAATAAAGTCTATATCCAATTCATTGGATGAGCTAGAATGAATACAAGCAACCTAATTCGGCGTGACCAGGAAAATGACCGGCGGATTGACTTAGATCTAATCTGAAGAAAATCAAGAAATTGCGGAGGCCAGTTAATGGATGTGAGAGCTTACTGGAGGAGATCGCAGTGAAGCTCGACGGAGGCAAATAGCACAAGCCTGGTGCCCCTTTGCGATTCCCGGCGGGCAGGTCGGGGTCTGGCGGCGGATCTGGGCGGCGGTGCAAAGCGCACCGTGGCGGAGCGTAGCCGCCGGCAGATAGGCTCCGGTGATGCGCGCGAGGTTTCCGTAATGGCGCTCTGTGGGCTTGAGCACGGAGGAAGAAAGGAAGAAGAATGGGGGGAAATGAGCCGTTGGGGTTAGGGTTACCCCTAAGAGCCTATTTATAATGGCGCGGGTGGATAAGCTCAGTTCAACGAGCGGGAGCCGGAAATTACGGAGTAACGGCTATCTGTTTGAGTTTTGCGAGATACGCTTTAAGTATTGGACGAGGTATCCGGACAGAAATAGGAAGGAGATATTCTCCGCAATATCAAGATCAATTATCGAGTAAAGTACAGGATCTTGGCATTTTTATCAGGGCTTAGACCCGGAAAGCTAAGCAAAGTATTTGGAGAAAAGCCGGGTTACCATATGGCCACCATGGAGTTAGGCCTAGCTATTTATCAAAGCGCCTTAACCCGGCCTCCATACACTTGTGCGTTTGATATTTTTGCAGGGAATAGCAAGCGCTTCAAGGAGGAATCCGTGAAACCCAAGCTATTCTGGGGACTACTGATGGAGGGATAATAACCCGGTAGGCCAACTCCAAGGTGTAACCCGTCCCAAGGACGCTGCGCAGGATCCGGCTAAGGATAAAGAAACTTCTGGAAGGCCCAAATTTGTAGGCCTTGTAACCCGGATTGTGGGTTACGATAAGGGAAGTTAGGGTTTGTATGCGGTGTCCGGATAGGATTCAGGGTGCGCCTTGGAGGGCAAGCCAGGGGGTTCGGGTGCTTTATAAACCGACCCCTAGGTCTAATTGAAAGAGATCCAAGTCCTAGCAATATCGCCTGATATCGAATATCCAGTGTAATACGAGAGTTGAGTTATTATCCTAAGATCGGAGACTCGGCGACTTGATTGTCGGCTACCAGATCGAGTATCATCATGTTTTCCTCTGAGCTAAACCCTCTCCCAAACGCCTGTGTCGTCTTGCCCCAAGATAAGTTACCCCCGGTAACGTCTGCCGTGATTATCCCACGATAGAGTGAGAGCGGGTGTCGGGCGCACAGAAGGAGCCACCCGCGGCGTTGCAGAACGGTGTCCGCGGAGCAGATAGAGGTGGAGCAGGTGGCGGTAGAGCAGGGCGGCCGCGATGGCGTAGGTGGTGGCATCGCAGTGGTTGCGGCGCTGTTCGGGAGCAGTGGCTGCGCACGCACGGCCAGATTCTCGACGTGCCACTCGGGGCATGGGTGGCGACCAGATGCACACGGACATAAACGTGTCGAGTGGGCCAGGTTCGGACAAAGTTTTTGTCTTCATTACACGGACACACATGTAAGATCTGTCGGGAGTAGACGGAACTAGCTCAAAAATGGCCATTTGGCCTCTGCGTAGTAGCTGCGCCGGTAGTAAGGGAAAAACCGAGGACGATTCGCACTAGGGGCAAAACTGAGTACATGGAGGCATATGAGGGCAATCCATTAATTAACCCTAATATTTAGTATTTTTATTTTATTTTCCTTGTCCCCTGTAAGCCAATTGGAGACATTTGTACCAGTTTCCGGTAGACAAATTTTTTATTCCATAATTGATGGGGGGTATAAATTTTTTTCTACTTGGGGATTATGGCTTTAGCCAATTTATATAAGCCTAAAATTTGTTGTGATATCTTACTTAGAGGTTTATCATGTTCCAAATAAGAAAATGTCCTTAGATTTTTTATTTTGTATTTTACGACTATAAGGAGTATATTGTCACATAAATACAACCACCGGTACATCACACCCAGACACCAACACAAGTCGCCACCCGGACACATATTTTGAACTAATGAAGAATGTGATATATTATCTGTTCTTGCGCGTCAGACATGATTTTGAACCGGAGACACGGTTATTGGAAAGGTTTCAACCATGCATTCTCCATGCAATGTGCCATCGACGACCTTGACAAGGATGAAATCGGTCACCAGCTGCATTACTCCTCGCTCGATAGAATGGGTATTTGCAACATGCCCCATTCCCCGCCCAGTTCCAATCACTAGTGGAAACAGGGCCAAATGATTTTACCTTTAGTACCTGTTCAATTACGAACGGTGTCGAGACATCGTAGTAGTTTTCATAGACTGGGGTGCCATGAGACTACGGTAGAGACGTGGGGTAACGGAACAGCGTAGTAACAGAGAACACGGGATTTTACCCAGGTTCGGTACGTCGCGACAGTACGGCGTACCTACTCCTGCACTTCTCACTAATTGGGACTAAAGCCCGTATAACAGGGTTACAATGTGAGGGAATAGATCTAGCTACTCGGCGAGGATAAGCTTCCCGGCGAGTTGCCCAGAGCTTGAACTTGTGTCTAACTTAACTTATGTAATCTATCTCCCGTCCGGCTTTATATAATAGCCGGATTAGGGCTTACAGAGTAGGAAACCTAGAAGACTACGTTTATCTTGCAACTTGGAAAGTAAGGAATCCGTCTTCTCCTCCAAGCCAGATCACGTGGGCCGTGATCCGGGTTCTTCTAGAATCCGGCTTCTGCGCGTCGGACTACTGGGCCGCCCAATGGACCTAAGCCCATTACCATGTAGGCCACCCTGGTAGTCCGGCTCTTTTGTCTACCATCTTCTATACCCCTATTCAGTATATATCCGACAGTAGCCCCCAGGAAGGATCAAAACTCTGAAACTCCGCCTTTCGTCAAATACATTTTGTCCGGGAAAACTTGATTCAGCAGTCTTGATTCTTTCTTCTTTCCTTTTGAAGGAGATGGTAACATAAAACTCGGAACTATGAAAATCCGGCTTTTCTTCTCGCGATCCTTCGCGGAAAAGGAACTTATGACATCAGCGCCTCAATCATGCTGACGCAAGCGCCGCTTGGTTTCACGCGGGAAACCCTGCAACGTATCTCTGACAGATTCTCACGAGAAACGAGGAGATAGCCATCATTCCTCTGTCGTTCCGTTTCCCGGATTTTCCGGCGAGCGACACGCGTCGACCATCCAACGGTCAAAAGAGCCGTTGGCGCGTATCTAGAGGTTTTCAGGCTATAAATAGCCGTCCTCGTCGTCATCGGAAATCTTTCCTCACTCCACACCGCCCACGCCATTGACGCAAACGCAAGCACGAGAGCAAGAACGAGACCTTGCCCCGACAAGCCCTTTGCACGCCGGAGCGCTCACTCGCCACCGAAAAAGATGGCCTCTCCGTCGTCCTCACCGGCTCGCGCCTCCATCGACGAGCTTTTGGGTGACCTAGATCCACAGCTGGGGTCGCCCAAGCATGCCGGCGGCGAGCCGGAAAAGGCCACTGCATCCGCGGCGGGCGGAGGAAACGCTTCCGCTGCCGCGGACATCGCGGGCCCAAGCGCCACGACAACCCCGCCGTTCGCACCTGAAACGACGGAGGAGAAAATCGAGCTCCTTGGCGAGAAACTTGCCGCCACCAAGGCCGCCGCCGCCGCCGCCGCCGGAGCAGACGAGGAAGAGGAAACTGCAGGCAACTGGAGTGCCTGCAGTATTCCCCCGGCTCTCCTTCCAAACCTGGAGAAGGAGGGCTTGGTTCTTAAAAAGAAGTGGCGGCTCCCGGAAGAGGAGACCGAACCCATGCCACAAGAGGGCGAAAGGGTGCTTCTGACCTCCCACCTTCTACGAGGTATGGGGCTGCCACCTTCCTCTTTCTTCCTCCAGGTTCTGTCACACTACAGCATCCAACCTCATAACCTTCCTCCTAATTCTATTCTGTACATGGCCGGCTTCCAGGCCTTGTTCGAAGGTTACCTAGGAATAGAGCCTAGGTTAGATTTTTGGCTGTATTGCTTTGGGGTGAAGCGTAACTCTTCGGAGGGCGCACTCCCAAATTGCGGGACCATTTCCTTTACTCTTCGGAGATTCCGAGAGGATTGGTTCCCCAAAATCAAAACCTCAGAATCCGTCAAATTTTGGACGGGTTCTTTTTTCTATCATCCCGACGTGCCTTTTCCTAAAAAGGCCGTCGGGGTTCCACCTTTTGTGAACTCCGCCGCCGTTCCCCAGGATAACTGGGTAACAGAGGCCGTCCAAGTTCTGCCTCCAGATCTGCTAAGGATCAAGAGGCGCATCGCCAAGCTCACCTCCTCCAAACCTCCTTTGACCGGTATGGATACGGTCTTTTGCTGGCTGAATAGGCGGATTCAGCCACTAGCAAACCACGGAGGCCGTCTCCTGTGCGAATACACAGGAGCCAAGGATCCAATGCGGACAACCGACAAGGATTGGCCCGCAAAGGAACTTAGGCGGCGCATCAATCAGTTGGTCGCATCGCGCGACCAATACACGGAGAGTCGGCCAATGTACACGGCCGACCACCCAGTTCCCAAGGTAAATTTTCCGTCATTTGGGTATAATCTCAATTCTTGGATAATCTACCTTTTGACTCTGATTGTTTTTCCGACAGCTTGTGGATCTTCCAGACTCGGAGTTAGCCTCCGAGGCCGAGCTGGATGCGCTGCGCCCCGCCGCTACAGGTGGGCGCAAGCGCAAGAAGATAATTTCTTCGGATGAGATTATCGACCTTGACGGAATCCCCGTCGCCACTTCCAGGTTATTTTCTTCTGGGTTTTTTCTTTTATGGGATCTTTTTCATCCATCTTCGGTGTTTTTAACCTTTTCCGGGTTTTTGGTTTTTAGCCTACCCCCCTCCAACCTGAAGCCGAGAAAGCTGAAGAAACTAAAGGTTCCTTCCAGCCGAGGCAGCCAACCATCTCCCGCCGTCGCCCCGGACACGCCGCAGACAATGGCGGAAGATCCTACTGCAGCCCCCACCACCAAGCCCCCAGAGCCCAGCCAGCCCGTTGTATCCGAGTCGGATACGAGGGAAAGGGCGGCTCCAGAGGTGGGGAAATCTTCTCGGACTTTCGACGAGGAAATCCCCACCTTTGACAAGGATTTTAAGGCTATCAATGACGGCTTGGACGCAGCCGGGAATCACTTCGCGGAATACGCGAAAGAATTCCAAGAAAACTTAGCAGGTTTGCAGCGCATGAGCCAGGTATGTAACTCTAGCCCCCAAGCATTAAACAAAATGCATGCTTTTTTTGCTTTGATGTTTTTTGTTAACCATACTTTTCCTTGCTGTGTTTCAGCAAACCTCCGAGGCCATAAACCTGGAAGTTTTCAGGAAGCTTACCATCAAGAATAAAGAAGTTCGAAGCCTTCTTTCTATTCTTGAGGAGAAGGAGGCGGAGCTGGAATCATCTCAGCTCGCATTGACGGAAACGAAAGGTAAGCTTTTTCGTTTTGAAATTTCCGATTTAAGACTTTGTCTAAGTTTTTTCCCGAGGAAATTGATTAACTCGGATTTTCCTTTACTTTTCAGCTGCCTTAGCTGAAGCTAAGCAAGCAGCGGAAGATTCTGGCAACGCCGAAATTCTCCGTAATGAGAACATTGAGCTTCACAAGAACCTTGTGAAAGCTCAACAAGACCTGGAAGCCAGCAACCTGGCTCTTGGAACGGCTAATTCCAAGGCTTCCGAACAGGCGGAGAAAGACAAATCCACCATTCAGGATTTGACTGAAGCTCTGAACCTTCGCCTGGAGGAAGTTTCCGAGATCGACAAGCTCATCGGTAAATTTCTTACCCTTTTCCTCATCTTTCCATGTTTTGCTTTCTCTGTTTGTCTGCTTAACCCTTTTGTATGTTTTATTGGATCAAACAGGAGACACCCCGGATGGCACTCGGGCTGCAGGCATCCGAGCTTTCGGGGAGACATGGAATTTGATGAAGGCTGCTGCAACGCAGCTAGTAGGCAAGTTTCTTCCCGATAAATCTGGGGAATGCTCGGAGGTTGAAAAACTTCCGGGTATCATCATGGAGGTGGCGGAGTCCAAGGAGTCTCTTCTCCGCTCCGCTGCACGGGGTGGTGCGCGCATGGCGTTAGGCCTTATGCGTATGCACTATCCTAGTGCCAAATCCTGGCGTGTGGCCACCGGTGTCCCTCAGGGATACACGGATGCGCAACGATCCACCATCTTTGGTGAAGTTAAGGGCCACGCCACCCAGATTGCCGCCATGGTAAATGTCGCCGTCAACTATCCAGAAGAAGAAGCTCCTCCAATTCCCGATGAAGAAAGCAGCGAGGAGGAGTCGGATTCTTGAAAGGTTACCTGGAACCTGGATAGAAAAAGTAGACAATAGGAGCATTACTGTTCTTTCATTTGTAATCCGAAATGTAATGCTTCTTATGTATTAATGAAAATTCCGCCTTTTGCAGTTTAAACTATGAAATTACTTTGCAAGTTGTTTGGATTTTACCATTCCTTTATCTTCTAAGTTCTCTGGTGTATATGCCTTAACTGTCCTTAGTGTTTGAAATGGCTCAAGTAGCACTATGAATCGTTATGTCGAGTAACTGGGGACGAACCAATCAGTTTTGAAACTCGAAAACATGAATCATGCTAAAGGCATTTTTTACTAACTAGTTCCAGTAACCCAGTATACGCACAATCAGATAAGACTTAGAGAAACAAGGAAAGTTTTAAGTGAAACTTGGGCACGCAGGCAATTCAAGTTTCCTTTAGCCGTTAAAAGGCTGAAAAATCATTCAGTTATGTAACGCCGAGTACGAAAGCACAATTCGGGTTAACGTTGAGAAATTTGTAAGATCATTGGGAAATAGATGAGGCGGAAACACTTTGCACTTATAAGAAATATGGATGACAGTATTCCGACAACTTTATTTCATGATCTCAAAAGATGTTTACATAGATTTGAACTAAGTACAGAAGGGGACATAACTTGCTAGGTGTTCCCAGGCTTCCGCAATCCACTTGACCTTGTTGAACTTCTCCAGCAGTTTGTGAAATGGTAAGGTTTTAGCCCCCCAGCCAACTAAGAAATCTTTTTATGGCTGTGGCGGAACCCGGCAATTCTGGGACATCTTTTTCACACGTAAGTTCTGAGATGTTCGAGATTGCCCTGATCTTTTCCGGGTTAACTTCTATTCCTCTGTGAGAAACGATGAAACCCAGAAGTTTTCCTGAGGGAACCCCGAATACGCACTTAGATGGATTCAACTTCATCTTGTAAGTGCGCAAGTTTTCGAAGGTTTCTCGCAAATCCTCAAGGAGTGTATCTTTTTCCTTGGTTACGACAGCAATATCGTCCACGTAAACATGGACATTTTTTCCAATCTGACTATGCAAACAACGTTGCATGCAACGCTGGTAGGTTGCACCTGCGTTCTTCAGGCCAAAAGGCATGGTTACGTAGTAATACGTCCCATACGGGGTTATAAAAGAAGTCTTGATTTGATCTTCCTTTTTCATGCGTATTTGGTGGTACCCGGAGTATGCATCCAAAAAGCATAAAAGCTCGGAGCCTGCAGTGGCATCTATTATTTGATCGATTCGCGGCAGTGCGAACCTATCTTTCGGACATAACTTGTTCAATCCTGTGTAATCTATACACATTCTGAGGGCAGTTGTGTCTTTCTTCGGTACTAATACCGGATTTGCGGACCAGTCAGTATGGATTACTTCCTTGATGAAATCCGCTGCTAAAAGCCGGATAATTTCCTTGCCAATAGCCTTCCGTCTTCTTCCGTCAAATCGACGGAGACCTTGTTTGACGGGTTTTGATCCGGGAATAACCTTGAGTTGGTGCTCAGCAAGTTCCCTGGGTACGCCTGGCATGTCAGCTGGACACCAGGCGAAAATATCCCAGTTCTCACGGAGGAACTTGATGAGCTCGCCTTCCTATTTGTCGGTCATCCCAGTCCCTACGACGACGAATTTTGTCGGATCTTTGGGATCTAGGATTACCTGTCTTGTATTCTCGGACGCCTTGACGCTATCTGTTGGCTTCCGAGTTTATTTTCCTGCCGGCATTTCTTTCGGCGATACCTCCTTGGCTAATTCCTTCAGTTCCTCCTTTGCTATAACTCTCTGCGCACAAAGGGCGTTTTCTTTCTCCAACTCGTTTGCCAGCTTGAAATCACCGGCAATGGTGATTACTCCTCCTTTGGGTCCTGGCATCTTCAGCTTGTTGTAGATATAGCAAGATCTTGCCATAAATTTGGCGAAAGCCGGACGTCCGAGTATTGCGTGATACACGCTTTCGAACGGCACTACTTCGAAGGATACTTTTTCCTGCCGGAAGTGATCTTTATCTCCGAAGGTGACATCTAGGGAAATTTCTCCTAGGGATCGTGCTTGCCTGCCAGGAACAATGCCGTGGAAGCGTATATTGCTGTAATTGAGCTGGGACTCGGAAATCTTCAAGTGCTTCAGTGTATCCAAGTACATTATATTAATGCTGGATCCTCCATCCATCAGCACTCTTCTTAGCCTAGTGTTTTGAACAATAGGGCTTACAACAAGAGCTTGTGTGCCGGGTTCAGGGATATTTCCGGGATGATCAGACTGATCCGAGATTATCGGTGTTGGAGTACTTCAAGAATTTCGGGGTTGCAGGAACAACCGCGTTTATTTCTCGAAGTGTCCTTTTGGCCACCTTTGCTGACGGTGTTGCTAGGAAAGTTAACATTGCTTCTCCGTCAACTCTCGGAAATTTGGGTTCGCCTTTTCGCTGTTGTTCCTGGATTTTGTCATCAGTGTCCGATTCACTGTCTTCTTTATCAGCTTCTGGCTTTTGTTTGGCGGGTTTCCTCTTGGAACCCTTCCCCTTATTTCCGGATCCTGCGTTGCCTTTCATATGCTTATTTAGCCGGTATTGCGCATTTGTATGGGTAGGTTTGCCAAATTGGGAGTGGTGGACGCAGGGTTCCGACTTAATTCTCTCCCATTCTTCGGGAGTGTAATTGATTGGATCTGGACCGCGGCCTTTCCACTTATTTCCCTTTTCTCCTCCAAAGGCTATGTTAACCTCCTTGGGCTTTGTTGTTGACTCTGGAGTTCCTTTTTTGTCAGAACGAGGGGTTTTCTTGGCGAGTATTAGTGACTCAATATTGCCTCCTCTTGCTCTGATATCATCTTCGGCTGCAGCGTGCTCATTGGCGGTTGTAAGCATAGATCCGAGATCTTTGTGCTGTTTGGAACCAACCATGAACGGTACGAGTCCGGGTTTCAGGCCATTGACGAAAGCATGCATTGCTTGTACGTCAGTTACTCCAGAACAACTATTCTTCATTGCAGTCCATCTGGAGATGAAATCCACGTATGGTTCGTCTTCAAATTGGGTGCAACGGTTCAGCTGGTTGATGCTATTTGGGCGTTTGTATGTTCCCCGAAAATGCTGAGTAAATACTCTCGCCATATCATCCCAACTGTCGACGGTTCTTGATGGTAAACCATTAATCCAATCTCTGGCTCCGTCTAGCAACATTAGGGGAAGAAACTTGACAGCTTCCAGGTCTGTCCCGTTGTTAATTTGGACGGCTGTGTAATAATCTGACAGCCAGGTATCCGGGTTTGTACTGCCGGTATATTTTTGGTAGGTTGGACCAACTTTGGCGAAGCCAGAATGCAGGGTTATCCTTCGGATCCTGTCAGTAAAACACTTAGGACCAAAGTATAGATCGTCCTTTTTTGCTCTATCAATGTGTGCAGAATATCTTCCGGCTGAATGGACAGAAGGGGATCTACTCCTTTCTTTTCCATTGTTGCGCGGATGCGCTTTTCCGGGGTTATTTCTATCTCTTCCATTGTCACGCCCCTTGGGATTAGGCGGAGTTCTGCTCCTGTATCTTTCCTTATCCTTAGGCGGTGTCCGAGATCTTTCACGTCTGTGAGGTATATCATATCTTCCAGCTTTTTCAGCTGGGTTTCTTGGAGGTGGCATTAGTTTGCCGTCATTCCGGTTTTTGTCTTCCCGATCATGTGGCTTATATCCATCTTTTGGGAGATGAGGTCCGGTTCTAGACGCTGCGTCCCGGTTGTCGGGGTTTTTCTTGTCCTTTCTCGATCCTCTTTTTATCTGAATCTCCGGGTCCTTCCGGTCCAGGTGCTCCAGCAGCACAAGTGGCTGTTTTGCAGAGGGCGGAATTATCATGCAGCCTCCCTGATCGCTCTTGGCCTCGCTGTTGCTGCTGTAATGCTTTTCCTAAGAAAGCATACACCCCTTGGAGTTTTTCCCCGTTGGAGTACAGATCGTTGTTTAAGATGGCGAACGCTGCTTCCGCGTTTTCTGCTGCGGTTTTGTATATTGGTTCGCCCTTGGCATCTTTGCCGTTTAACTGCTTTTGCCAAGATGGGTTATAAAACCTTTCTTTTGGCGGCAGTTCTTCCGGTTTTGCGATTCCGGGTAACCTAGTAGGTTTTAAGGCAGATCTATGCTTTCTCTCGTACTCCTCTATTTCTTCCTTCATGACTTTGATGTCATTATGGGTTTGTTCGAGATGTTGCCGAGATCTGAGCAGATGTTGCTGTTGCCGTTGGAAAGCTTGTCTCCTGGCTTCCAGCATCTCAGGGGGTTCATCTGGTCCCACTGGTGTTTGTAATAGTTCTTGCTCTTCCAGTTCTGTCATTGGCGGAGCGGTGATTTCCTTAGATTTCTTTTCCGCGGGCTTTGTGCCACTAATATCTCCAACTTCCAGGTTTTCGTCAGCGAGATCAGCTGACTTTTTCTTCCGGAGTTTGTACTGGAGTTTTTTAGAAGCACGGTGCTTTTTCTTGGAAGAAGGAGTTTTTTTGACAGGTTCATCTTCTGTCATCTCCTTGACACTAGGGAATATCGGAGAAGTTTCTCCGTCTTCTCTCTCTTCTACTGGCGGAGGGGTTTTAGGGCTTTCCTGGCTGCCGGCACCCGTTGTATCAGCTGGTTTTGCCATTAGCACTTCATGGAATCCCTCTTGAAAGGACTTAACTTTTCTTACGAAGGCATCGTCATCTTCGTCTTCGGAATCGAAATTGTCCGATCCGGTTTCCGACTCCAACCTCGCCTCAATGGCGGCAAGCACGGATTCAGCTTCCGAGTTCATCGTCTGGTTGACGGATGTCGGATCTTCCGTCTCAGTGACGGGTATTGGTTCTTCCGTCTCTGTGACGGGTGTATGGTTGTCTGCCTCTTGCACGGGATTACCATCATCCGTGTTTTCGGCGATCTCGGATTGCACCATGCCGATAAAGTGCGTATCACTGTTTTGTCGGCGATCTGAGCAAAATCCGGCATCATAGTCGTCTTCGACTGGGTATAGGGCGGGTGGGATAAATTTGCTTCCACCGCAAAACCCCATTGCCTCCGTGGTTAATCCGATAAAGATGTTAGCAGATCCAATCGGTAAAACGCAGGCACTTACCAGGTGGTTTTGCGCCGGTATGTAGGATCCGTTGTCGAGGAAGCGCCCGACGTCGTCGTCGAATTCCAAGCTTCCGACAGTGATCGATCTTCCAATTCCGCCGAGTATCCCAGATCGGAATTTCACGCCTGACGTCGTTTGCCCCACGGTGGGCGCCAACTGTCGAGACATCGTAGTAGTTTTCATAGACTGGGGTGCCATGAGACTACGGTAGAGACGTGGGGTAACGGAACAGCGTAGTAACACAGAACACGGGATTTTACCCAGGTTCGGTACGTCGCGACAGTACGGCGTACCTACTCCTGCACTTCTCACTAATTGGGACTAAAGCCCGTATAACAGGGTTACAATGTGAGGGAATAGATCTAGCTACTCGGCGAGGATAAGCTTCCCGGCGAGTTGCCCAGAGCTTGAACTTGTGTCTAACTTAACTTATGTAATCTATCTCCCGTCCGGCTTTATATAATAGCCGGATTAGGGCTTACAGAGTAGGAAACCTAGAAGACTACGTTTATCTTGCAACTTGGAAAGTAAGGAATCCGTCTTCTCCTCCAAGCCAGATCACGTGGGCCGTGATCCGGGTTCTTCTAGAATCCGGCTTCTGCGCGTCGGACTACTGGGCCGCCCAATGGACCTAAGCCCATTACCATGTAGGCCACCCTGGTAGTCCGGCTCTTTTATCTACCATCTTCTATACCCCTATTCAGTATATATCCGACAAACGGTACAAATGGGGGTCTGGTACCGGTTTGAAGCTTACCTTTGGCACCGGTTGGTGGCTAGAACCGGTACCAAAGGTGTGTGGTAACCGTTCGCCTGGTGCGCGCACCTTTGGTACCGGTTGGTGGCTAAAACCGGTACCGAAGGGGTATGACAAGGAGGTATGGCAACCCTTCGCCTGGTGCGAGCACCTTTGGTACCGGTTGGTGGCTAAAACCAGTACCAAAGGGTCGAACGGTTTGCCTCTCGCGCGTATGAAATCACGAACTGCTACAGTGCACGAACCATTCTTCTGTGTTTCGTCTCCCTATCCTCCTCTCTCTTCTCCCTCTCTTCTTCCCATAATCCACCATGGAACCAATCACTCGCATGGCGCATGTTCGCGTACATGGCACGAACGTTCTTACTGTCGTCTACACCGATGAGAGTGCCAACATGTCGGGTTATCTTGCCACATTCCAAGGATGGGTTGAAAGGGCGACGGAACAACATAGGTTCATAGGTCTTGATCTTGAGTATATGCGCAATCAAAAGGATATTGACGTTATCCAACTATGCTTCAAAAAGAATGTCTTGGTCTTCCAATGGGCGAGGTATGTTGGGGCTTGATCCATTCATAGGTTTATGATGTAAATTGCATAGGATAGCAACATGTCTGATCCCCATTTGAATCATATATGTGCGTGATATATAGAACTTATGACATAGTTCATGGTGGCTTGTTGCATATTGGCAAATCCATGATAGAACATATATAGAAAAATCCATAGGATAGCAAAATGACATAGTTAATTTATGAAATGCATATTAGCAAATTTCATAGGACAACACAATGTTCCCATTTGAATTCTATGTGAAAGATCAATTACTATTTAGTACTCACTTAATCATCCTTTGCTGCATATTGGCAAAATCCGTGATAGAAGACATAGTTAATTTATGACATATTGGCAAATTGCATAGGATAGCAAATTGTTCCCATTTGAATTCTATATGAAAGATCAATACTATTTGGTAGTGAATTAATTTTTCCTGTTTCAAATTGGCAAATCCATGATAGAACATATATAGAAAAATGCATATTGCCAAATTGCATAGGATAGAAAAATGACATATAGTTAATTTACGACATGCATATTGGCAAATTGCATAGGCTAGCAAAATGTTCCCATTTGAATTCTATGTGAAAGACCAATTACTATTTAGCAGTAAATTAATTTTCCTTGCTGCATATTGGCAAAATCAGTGATAGAACATATGACATAGTTAATTTATGACATATTAGCAAATTGCATAGGACAACAAATTGTTCTATGTGATACAAATTGCATAGGATCCCCACTTGAATTCTATGTGATAGACCAATTTGTATTTAGTAGTGAATTAATTTTCCTTGTTGCATATTGACATATATATTTAATTAATAGGTTATTGTTATGATTCTTAATTAACAATTTGTTCCATTCTAATTTGTTGTTGCAGTAGTGACAAGAAGTGTCCAGCTCTCATGAACTTCCTTTGCCGCAACGATATTCGTTTTGTTAGCGTTGATATAAACAATTACAAGATCAAGATGAAGAAAATGTTCAATATTGAGATACCGGCTGCCTGCCACATTGATATTTGGGACATATTCAGGCCTCGGCATGATAGGACTTCAATGGTTCATATGTGTCGAGACATCGTACTAGTTTTCATAGACTGGGGTGCCATGAGACTACGGTAGAGACGTGGGGTAACAGGATCGCGTGGTGAGCAGTGAACACAGGATTTACCTAGGTTCGGTACGTCGCGACAGTACGACGTGCCTACTCCTGCACTTCTCACTAATCAGGACTAAAGCCTGTAAAGCAGGGTTACAATGTGAGGGTGTAGATCTAGCTACTCGGCGAGGATGAGCTTCTCGGCGAGTTGCGTAGAGCTTCTCTGCTATGCGGTGAAAACTTATCTAGCTCCCGTCCGGCTTTATATAATAGCCGGACTAGGGCTTACAGAATAGGAAACCTAGAAGACTACGGTAACTTGTTACTTGGAAAGCAAGGAATCCGTCTTCTCCTCCAAGCCAGATCACGTGGGCCGTGATCCGGGTTCTTCTAGAATCCGGCTTCTGCGCGTCGGATTACTGGGCCGCCCAATGGACCTAAGCCCACTACTACTTAGGCCACCTTGGTAATCAGGCACTTTGTCTACCATCTTCTATACCCCTATTTGGTATATATCCGACAGTAGCCCCCAGGAAGGATTAAAACTCTGATTCTCCATCTTTCACCAAATACACTTTGTCCGGGAAATCTTGATTCAGCAGTCTTGATTCTTCATATTTTTCTTTTGAAAGAGATGGTAACATGAAACTCGGAACTCTGAAAATCCGGCTTTTCTCTCACGATCCTTCGCGGAAAAGGAACTTCTGACGTCAGTGCTTTAATCATGTTGACGCAGGCGACGCTTGGTTTCACGCGGGAAACCCTGCAACGTATCTCTGACAGATTCTCACGAGAAACGAGGAGATAGTCATAATTTCCCTGTCGTTTCATTTCCCGGATTTTCCGGCGAGTGAGACGCGTCGAACATCCAACGGTCAAAAGAGCCGTTGGCACGCATCTAAACGGTTTTTCGGCTATAAATAGCCGTCCTCGTCCTCCCCGAAAACTTTCCACACTTCCTCACTGTCCACGCCATTGACGCGAACGAGCTCGAGAGCAAAGCACATTCCCGAGCGCACTTAGCTTCTAAGCACGCCGGAACGCAACGCGCCACCACGAGATGGCTTCCTCGCCGTCCTCTCCCACCCGCGCCGCCATCGACGAACTCCTCGGCGACTTAGATCCGCAACTGGGATCGCCTAAGCACACCGGCGGCGAGCCGGAGAAGACCGCGGCTTCCGCGGCGGGCGGAGCGAATCCTTCCGCCGCCGCGGACGTTGCGGGATCGAGCTCTGCAGCCTCCCCGCCGTTTGCTCCAGAAACGGCGGAGGAAAAAATCCAACTCCTCGGCGACGAGCTCGCCGCCGCGGAGGCCGCCGCCGCCGCCGGAGCAGACGAGGAGGCGGAATCTGCAGGCAATTGGGTTGCCTGCAGCATTCCTCCGGCTCTCCTTCCAAACATGGAAAAGGAGGGCCTGATCCTTAGGGGGAAGTGGCGGCGTCCAGAAGACGAAACCGAACCAACGCCTAAAAATGGCGAAAGGGTTCTTCTTTCTTCCCACCTTCTTCGAGGTATGGGACTTCCACCTTCTTCCTTCTTCCTCCAAATCCTTTCTCACTACAACATCCAGCCTCACAACCTTCCACCCAACTCTATCCTCTACATGGCCGGCTTCCAGGCCTTGTTCGAGGGCTACTTAGGGCTAGAACCTAGGTTAGATTTCTGGACATATTGCTTCGGGGTTAAGCGGAACTCTTCGGAGGGCGCACTCCCGACTTGCGGGACCATATCTTTCACTCTTCGGAGATTCCGAGAAGATTGGTTCCCCAAGATCAAAACTTCAGAATCCGTCAAATTTTGGACGGGTTCTTTCTTTTATCACCCCGACGTGCCTTTTCCTAAGGAAGCCGTCGGGGTTCCACCTTTCGTGAACTCTGCCGCAGTTCCCCAAGACAACTGGGGAACGGAAGCCGTCCAGGTTCTGCCGCCAGATCTACTAAAGATCAAGCGGCGCATCGCCAAGCTCACCTCTTCCACCCCACCTTTGACCGGTATGGATACGGTCTTTTGCTGGCTGAATAGACGCATTCAGCCATTAGCAAACCACGGTGGTCGCCTTTTGTGCGAATACACGGGAGCCAAGGATCCTATGCGGACAACCAACAAGGATTGGCCCGCAAAGGAGCTTCGACGGCGCATCAACCAGTTGGTCGCATCACGCGACCAATACGAAGCGAGTCGGCCGATGTACACGGCCGACAACCCGGTTCCCAAGGTAATTTTTACGTCATTTGGGTATAGTTTCAGTATTTTTTCTCGGATAATCTAACTTCTAGTTCCGATTGGTTTTTCCGACAGTTCGCGGATCTTCCAGACTCGGAGTTGACCTCCGAGGCCGAGCTGGACGCGCTGCGCACCGCCGCTACAGGTGGACGCAAGCGCAAGAAGATAACTTCCTCTGAGGAAGTTATCGATCTTGACGGAATCCCCGTCGCCACTTCCAGGTTCTTTCTTCTGGATTTTTCTTTCATGGGAACTTTTTCATCCATGGTGTTTTAACCCTTTTCCGGGTTTTTTGTTTTTAGCCTGCCTCCCTCCAACCTAAAGCCGAAGAAGCTGAAGAGACACAAGGTCTTGTCCAGCCGAGGCAGCCAACCTTCTCCCGCTGTCGCCCCGGACACGCCGTGCACAATGGCGGAAGAGCCCGCTGCAGCCCCCACCACCAAGCCCTCAGAGCCCAGCCAGCCCGTTGTGTCAGACACGGACACGAGGGAAAGGGCGGCTCCAGGGTGGGAAAATTTCCTCGGACTTTCGACGAAGAAATCCCCACCTTTGACAAGGACTTCAAAGTTATCAATGACGGCTTGAGCGCAGCCGGGAATCTTTTTGCGGAATACGCAAGAGGGTTCAAAGAAAACTTGACAGGTTTGCAACGCATGAGCCAGGTATATAACTCTAGCCCCCAAGCATTAAACAGAATGCATGTTTTTTGCTTTGATGTTTTTTGTAATCATTCTTTTCCTTGCTATGTTTCAGCAAACCACCGAAGCCATTAACATGGAAGTTTTCAAGAAACTCACCATCAAGAATAAGGAAGTTAGAAGTCTTCTTTCTATTCTTGAAGAGAGAGAGGCGGAGCTGGAATCATCTCAGCTCGCGTTGTCGGAAACAAAAGGTAAGCATTTTCCTTCTGAATTTTCCGATTCTTGCATTTGTCTAAGGTTTTACAGAAAAGTTGATTAACTCGGATTATCCCTTGCTTTTCAGCTGCATTGGCTCAGGCTAAGCAAGCAGCTGAAGATTCTGGCAATGCCGAATATCTCCGCAAGGAGAATGTTGAGCTTCACAAGAACCTTGTGAAAGCACAACAAGACCTGGAAGCCAGTAATCTGGCCCTTGGAGTTGCTAATTCCAAGGCTTCCGAACAGGCGGAGAAGGATAAATCCACCATTCAGGATTTGTCAGACGCTCTGAATCTTCGCCTGGAGGAAGTTTCCGAGATCGACAAGCTTATCGGTAAATTTCTTATTCTTTTACCATCGTTCCATGTCTTGCTTTCTTTCTCTGTTTTTTCACCTAATCCCTTTTGGATGTTTTGTTGAAAAAACAGGAGACACCCCAGATGGCACTCGGATTGCGGGAATCCAGGCCTTTGGGAAAACATTGTCTTCGATCAAGGCTGCTGGAATGCAGCTAGTCGATAAGTTCCTTCCCGCAAGGTCTGGGGAGTTCTCGGAGGTTGAAAAACTTCTGGGTGCCATCATGGAGGTGGCGGAATCCAAGGAGTCTCTCCTTCGCTCCGCTGCACGGGGTGGTGCGCGCATGGCTCTCAGCCTCATGCGCATGCACTACCCTGCTGCTAAATCTTGGCGCGTGGCGTCCGGTGTCCCTCAAGGATACACGGATATTCAGCGAAATACAATCTTTGGTGAAGTCAAAGGCCACGCCACTCAGATTGCCTCCATGGTGAATATCTCCGTCCACTATCCAGAAGAAGAGATCCCTCCAATCCCCGAGGATGAAAGCAGCGAGGAGGAATCAGATGCTTGAAGGGTTACCTTGGACCTGGATAGCAAAAGTAGACAATAGGAGCATTACTGTTCTTTCAATGTAATCCAAAATGTAATGCTTCTTTTTGTATGAATGAAACTTCCGTCTTTTGCAGTTTAAACTATGAAATTCTTTGCAAGTTTTTTGGATTTTACCATTCCTTTATCTTCTAAGTTCTCTGGTGTATATGCTTTTAACTGTCCTTAGTGTTTGAAATGGCTCAAATAGCAATATGAATCGTCATGCCGAGTAACTGGGGACGAACCAAGCAGTTTTGAAACTCGGAAACATGGATCATGCTAAAGGCATTTTTTCTACTAGTTCCAGTAACCCAACACACACACAATCAGATAAGACTTAGAGAAAACAAGGAAAGTTTTAAGTGAAACTTGGGCACGCAGGCAATTCAAGTTTCCCTTAGCCGTTAGCAGGCTGAAAAATCATTCAGTTTTGTAACGCCGAGTACGCAAGCACAATTCGGGTTAACGTTGAGAAGTTTGTAAGATCATTGGGAAATAGATGAGGCGGAAACACTTTTGCATTTATAAAGAATATGGATGACAGCATTCCGACAACTTTATTTCATGATCTCAAAAGATGTTTACATAGAATTGAACTAAGTACGGAAAGGGACATAACTTGCTAGACGTTCCCAGGCTTCCGTAATCCACTTGACTTTGTCGAATTTCTTCAGCAGCTTGTAGAATGGTAAGGTTTTAGCCCCCAGCCGACTAATAAATCTGCTGACGGCTGCGGCGGAACCCGTCAATCTTTGGACATCTTTTACGCACGTAGGTTTTGAGATGTTCAAGATTGCCTTGATCTTTTCCGGGTTAACTTCTATTCCTCTATGAGAAACGATGAAACCCAGAAGTTTTCCTGAAGGAACCCCGAATACGCACTTAGATGGATTCAACTTCATCTTGTAAGTACGTAAGTTCTCGAAAGTTTCTCGCAAATCCTCAAGGAGTGTATCTTTTTCCTTGGTTACGACAGCGATATCGTCCACATACACATGGACGTTTTTGCCAATCTGACTATGCAAGCAGCGTTGCATGCAACGCTGGTAGGTTGCACCTGCGTTCTTCAGGCCAAAAGGCATGGTTATGTAATAATACGTCCCATAAGGGGTTATAAAAGAAGTCTTGATTTGATCTTCCTTTTTCATGCGTATTTGGTGGTACCCGGAGTATGCATCCAAAAAGCATAAAAGCTCGGAGCCTACAGTGGCATCTATTATTTGATCGATTCGCGGTAATGCGAACGTATCTTTCGGACACAATTTGTTCAGTCCTGTGTAATCTATACACATTCTAAGAGCGGTTGTGTCTTTCTTCGGTACTAATACCGGGTTTGCGGACCAATCAGTATGGATAACTTCCTTAATGAAGTCCGCTGCTAAAAGCCGGATAATTTCCTTGCCAATAGCCTTCCGTCTTCTTCCGTCAAATCGACGGAGACCTTGTTTGACGGGTTTTGGTCCAGGAATAACCTTGAGTTGGTGCTCAGCAAGTTCCCTGGGTACGCCTGGCATGTCAGCTGGACACCAAGCAAAAATATCCCAGTTCTCACGGAGGAACTTGATGAGCTCGCCTTCCTATTTGTCGGTCATCCCAGTCCCTACGATGACAAATTTTGTCGGATCTTTGGGATCTAGGATTACCTGTCTTGTATTCTCGGACGCCTTGAAGCTGTCTGTTGGTTTCCGAGTTTCTTTTCCTGCCGGCATTTCTTTCGGCGATACCTCTTTGGCTAATTCCTTCAGTTCTTCCTTTGCTATAACTCTCTGAGCGCAAAGGGCGTTTTCTTTCTCCAACTCGTTTGCCAGCTTGAAATCACCGGCTATGGTGATTACTCCTCCTTTGGGTCCCGGCATCTTCAGTTTGTTATAGATATAACAGGATCTTGCCATGAATTTGGCGAAAGCCGGACGTCCGAGTATTGCGTGATACACACTTTCGAACGGCACTACTTCGAAGAATACTTTTTCCTGCCGGAAGTGATCTTTATCTCCGAAGGTGACATTTAGGCAAATTTCTCCTAGGGACCGTGCTTGCCTGCCAGGAACAATGCCGTGGAAGCGTATACTGCTGTAGTTGAGCTGGGACTCGGAGATCTTCAAGTGCTTCAGTGTATCCAGGTACATTATATTAATG
This sequence comes from Alopecurus myosuroides, assembly GCA_028641055.1. NCBI lineage: Eukaryota > Viridiplantae > Streptophyta > Magnoliopsida > Poales > Poaceae > Alopecurus > Alopecurus myosuroides. The sequence goes on along the minus strand of CM054057.1, from coordinate 634,232,124 downwards.
CTGGATCCTCCGTCCATCAGCACTCTTCTTAGCCTAGTGTTTTGAACAATAGGGCTTACAACAAGAGCTTGCGTGCCGGGTTCAGGGATATTTCCGGGATGATCAGACTGATCCCAGATTATTGGTGTGTTGGAGTACTTCAGGAATTTCGGGGTCGCAGGGATAATCGCGTTTATTTCCCGAAGTGTTCTTTTGGCCACCTTTGCTGACGGAGTTGCTAAGAAAGTTAGCATTGCTTCTCCATCAACTCTTGGAAATTTGGGTTCGCCCTTGCGTTGTTGTTCCTGGATTTTGTCGTCAGTGTCCGATTCACTGTCTTCTTTGTCAGCTTCTGGCTTTTGTTTGGAAGGTTTCCTCTTGGAACCCTTCCCTTTATTTCCAGATCCTGCACTGCCTTTCATATGCTTATTTAGCCGGCATTGCACATTTGTGTGGGTGGGTTTCCCAAATTGTGAGTGGTGGACACAGGGTTCCGACTTAATTCTCTCCCATTCTTCGGGAGTGTAATTGATTGGATCTGGGCTGCGTCCTTTCCACTTGTTCCCCTTTTCTCCTCCAAAGGCTATGTTGACCTCTTTGGGTTTTGTCGTTGATTCCGGAGTTCCTTTTTTGTCAGAACGAGGGGTTTTGTTGGCGAGTATCAGTGTATCGATATTGCCTCCTCTTGCTCTGATGTCGTCTTCGGCTGCAGCATGCTCATTAGCGGTTGTAAGCATAGATCCGAGATCTTTGTGCTGTTTAGAGCCAACCATGAACGGTACAAGTCCGGGTTTTAGGCCATTGACGAAAGCATGCATTGCTTGTACGTCAGTTACTCCAGAACAACTATTCTTCATTGCCGTCCATCTGGAGATGAAATCCACGTATGGTTCATCCTCAAATTGGGTGCAACGGTTCAGCTGGTTGATGCTGTTCGGGCGTTTGTACGTTCTCCGGAAGTGCTGAGTGAATACTCTAGCCATATCATCCCAGCTGTCGACAGTTCTTGATGGTAATCCATTGATCCAATCTCTGGCTCCGTCTAGCAACATTAGGGGAAGAAACTTGACAGCTTCCAGGTCTGTCCCATTGTTGATCTGGACGACTGTATAGTAGTCTGAGAGCCAGGTATCCGGGTTTGTGCTGCCGATATATTTTTGGTAGGTTGGACCAACTTTGGCGAAGCCAGAATGCAGGGTTATCCTTCGGATCCTGTCAGTAAAACACTTAGGACCAAAGTATAGATCATCCTTTTCTGCTCTATCAATGTGTGCAGAATATCTTCCGGCTGAATGGACAGAGGGGGATCTACTCCTTTCTTTTCCATTGTTGCGCGGACGCGCTTTTCCGGGGTTATTTCTTCTGTGGTCACGCCCCTTTGGATTAGGCGGAGTTCTGCTCCTGTGCCTTTCTTTATCCTTAGGAGGTGTCCGGGATCTTTCACGTCTGTGAGGTATATCATATCTTCCGGCTTTCTCAGCTGGGTTTCTCGGAGGTGGCATTATTTTGCCGTCATTCCGGTGTTTGTCTTCCCGATCATGGGGTTTATATCCATCCTTCGGGAGATGAGGTCCGGTTCTAGACGCTGCGTCCCGATTGTCGGGGTTTTTCTTGTCTTTTCTCGGATCCTCTTTTTTATCTTTTGAATTGTCTGAATCTCCCGGTTCTTCCGGTCCAGGTGCTCCAGCAGCGCAAGTAGCTGTTTTGCATAGGGCGGAGTTATCGTGCAGCCTCCCTGATCGCTCTTGGCCTCGCTGTTGCTGTTGTAATGCTTTTCCTAAGAAAGCATACACCCCTTGGAGTTTTTCGCCGTTGGAGTACAGATCGTTGTTGAGGATGGCGAACGCTGCTTCCGCGTTTTCTGCTACGGTTTTGTATATTGGTTCACCCCTAGCATCTTTGCCGTTTACCTGCTTTTGCCAAGATGGGTTATGAAACCTTTCTTTTGGCGGCAGTTCTTCCGGTCTTACGATTCCGGGTAACCTAGTAGGTTTTAATGCAGATCTATTCTTTCTCTCGTACTCCTCTATTTCCTCCTTCATGATTTTGATATCTTGCTGGGTTTGTTGGAGATGTTGCCGAGATCGGAGTAGATATTGCTGTTGCCGTTGGAAAGCTTGTCTCCTGGCTTCCAGCATCTCATGGGGTTCATCTGGTCCCACTGGTGTTTGCAATAGTTCTTGCTCTTCCTGTTCCGTCATTGGCGGAGCAGTGATTTCCTTGGATTTCTTCTCCGCAGGCCTCGTTCTGCTACCATCTCCTACTTCCAGGTTCTCATCAGCGAGATCGGCTGATTTTTTCTTCCGGACTTTGTATTGGAGTTTCTTAGCAGCACGGTGCTTTTTCTTGGAAGAGGGGGGCTTTTTGACAGGTTCGTCTTCTGTCATCTCCTTGACATTGGGAAATACCGGAGAAGTTTCTCCTTCTTCTCTCTCTTCCTCTGGCGGAGGAGTTTTAGGGCTTTCCTGGCTGCCGGCATCCATGACTTCAGCCGGTTTTGCCATTAGCACTTCGTGGAATCCCTCTTGAAGAGATTTTACCTTTCTTTCGAAGGAATCCTCATCTTCATCTTCAGAATCGAATTTATCCGATCCGGTGTCCGACTCCAATCTGGCTTCAATGGCGGCTAGCACAGACTCGGCTTCCGAGTTTATCGTCATGTTGACGGATGTCGGATCTTCCGTCTGGATGACGGGTATCGGATCTTCCGTCTCTGTGACGGGTGTATTGTTGTCTGCCTCTTCCACGGGATTTCCGTCATCCGTGTTTTCGGCTACCTCAGATTGCACCATGCCGATAAAGTGTACGTCACTTTTTTGTCGGCGATCTGAACAAAATCCGGCATCATAGTCGTCGTCGACTGGGTATAGGGCGGGTGGGAAATACTTGCTTCCACCGTAAAACCCCATTGCTTCTGCGGTTAGTCCGATAAAGATGTTAGCAGATCCAATCGGTAACACACAGGCACTTACCAGGTGATTTTGCGCCGGTATATAGGATCCATTGTCAAGGAAGCGTCCGACGTCGTCGTCGAACTCCAGGCTTCCGACAGTAATTGATCTTCCAATTCCGCCGAGTATCCCAGATCGGAATCTCACGCGTGACGTCGTTTGCCCCACGGTGGGCGCCAACTGTCGAGACATCGTAGTAGTTTTCATAGACTGGGGTCCCACGAGACTACGGTAGAGACGTGGGGTAACGGGATCGCGTGGTGAGCAGTGAACACAGGATTTACCCAGGTTCGGTACGTCGCGACAGTACGACGTGCCTACTCCTGCACTTCTCACTAATCAGGACTAAAGCCTGTAAAGCAGGGTTACAATGTGAGGGTGTAGATCTAGCTACTCGGCGAGGATGAGCTTCTCGGCGAGTTGCGTAGAGCTTCTCTGCTATGCGGTGAAAACTTATCTAGCTCCCGTCCGACTTTATATAATAGCCGGACTAGGGCTTACAGAATAGGAAACCTAGAAGACTACGGTAACTTGTTACTTGGAAAGCAAGGAATCCGTCTTCTCCTCCAAGCCAGATCACGTGGGCCGTGATCCGGGTTCTTCTAGAATCCGGCTTCTGCGCGTCGGATTACTGGGCCGCCCAATGGACCTAATCCCACTACTACTTAGGCCACCTTGGTAATCCGGCACTTTGTCTACCATCTTCTATACCCCTATTTGGTATATATCCGACAATATGGCAATCGATTTGATCGACGATTACTACACTGATATGAAGACAAGGATCGAGAACCAAGATGAGTGGGAGACGACTCCACTTCACGGCAAGAACATTGAGTATGCTGTCATAGATGCTTACGTTGCATACGTGTTGTACCGCATTATTCGAGTCGTCAACCATGGGCAGTGTCACCTCGTACCGGAAGCACCAGCAGTTGATGATGATGATTATTCAGACGACTACTAGAGTACGTGGGCGAACACACTTTTTATATATCTCTATGATGTGTAGTGCTTGGGGGTCGATCCTATGATCTCCATTATGTATAGTACTTTATATATCTCTCTTTATGATGTAGTAGTGCGGGTCTCATTTGATCTGAATAGTACTTTTATATGTATCTCTATTTATGGTCATCTTTAGATATGATGTGATAAATATTTCATTGTGATCTATGTAATGGACGAGTACTTCTCTAGGTCCTATCCTAACACAAACAAGCAACTAGTTAGACTTTTCTACCCCATTTTGACGCCAGTACCTTCTTTATTCGTATCAGCCTAATTTTTGTCCAACGGGGTTAGGGTTTCATAGGAGAGGGACTCTGGCGTTGGGATCCCACCACAAGATTTGGGGTTCCATGGGTTTTGGATGATAGACAATGCACTTCGGGGTGTGACCTGCTTCAGCGACATCCACTTCTCTCTAGAGAGTTTCATGACTTATAGCCTGGAAGTCTTGGATCAAACTAACATGAGTGGAACTTGTCAAGATTTGGGTCATACCTTTGTCTTCTGACTTACTAGGGCCTAGCCTAACACAACCAAGCAACTAGTTAGACACTTTTTTTCCACATTTTGACGCCGGTACCGGCTTTATTCGTATAAGCCTGGTTTTTCTACAATAGGGCTAGGGTTTCATCGGAGAGGACTCCGGCGTTCGAATCCCACCACAAGATAGGAGGTGCCATAACATGTGTGTACAAGTGTGCTATGGATTTTGGATGACAGACAATGCACTTCGGGGTGTGACCTACTTCACATGTATAGCTGGCCAAACGGGCCGTGCTTTTTGGGCCGGCCCGAAGCACGGTCAGTTTGGCCCGGCACTAGCACGGCACGGCCCACCTGAAACGGGCCGCAGCCCGGCACGGGCCCGCCAGTGCCCGTGCCGCATTTCGTTTTGTGGCCCGCGGGCCAGCCCGGCACGGCACGGGCTAATCGTGCTGGCACGCGGCCCGGCACGAGCCCGCTTGGCACGGCGGCCCGTGAGAGGCACGTAACTTCGCGCGCGGCCCGCGAGCGGCACGCCGGCCCGCGAGCGGCACGGAACGCCAGCTCGAGCGAGCGATCGAGCGAGGGCACGCTGGGCACGCTCGAGGGAGCGTGCACGACAGCGGCACGCGGGCGGTAACAGTGCCGCAGTGCACTGTTTTTTCTGCAGATTGGCCCATTTGTGGCCCGCAAGCACTATTGTGGCACTAAAAAATTCGAAATTTGAATTTTGAGGCTCTAAAACTGCCACTTTCTGCTATAAATATGCCCCTTCACCCCCAGCATTTTGCACACTCATCCCACACATCTTCACCCACACTTCTCATCCGATGGATCCACCTCACCCTCCCCCCTTTAACCCATATCCCGACGGGTTTATCCCCGAACCGATGATCCACATTAACGTAGAAGAATGTGGACTTCGTCCCGAAGATCTCGCCTACTTAAATGAAGGCAATCACTACCAAATCCAAACTAGCCAAGAATTCCATTCATCTAACAGCGCTGGTGGCGCCGGTTCTAGTAGTGCCGGCGGTTCTAGTAGTGTCGGCCCCTCTAGCGATAGCGGTGGCGGTGGCGGTGGTGGCGCAAAGAGGCGGCGAACCTCGTGGGTGTGGGTCGATGGCCATTTCGAGTATCGCTTGGTGGTACTCGATGATGGCAAGAAGCAACATCAAGCGGTGTGCAAGTGGGCAGACTGCAACAAGATCCTGAGCGGCGCCTCGTCGTCGGGAACCGGGCACTTGGAGCGGCACGCAAAAGGGCACCTGCTGAAGAGAGAGCAAGCAAGGACAAGAGCACAGGGGCAACTTGGTTTTGCCCCCGACGGCCAGGTAAGTAATTTCAACTACGATCCTGAATTAGCTCGCAGAGGACTATGCCATATGATTGCTGCACATGACTTAGCGCTTGGTTTCGGGGAGTATCCCGCTGTGGTAGATTGGATTAAAAATGTCATAATCCACAGTATCAACCAGTTTCTAGGCAAACTACATCTAGGGATATGAAAAAACTAGCTAAAGAAATGTCTAAAGAACTAAAAGATGATTTTGCAAAATGCACATTTTCAGTTTCATTAACATCTGATATCTGGAGTGGTAGAGCTAAGCAAGATTATCTTAGTGTTGTAGCCCATTATGTCACTCATGATAACTGGGAACTAAAAAAAGCTGTCATTGGATTTGAATTAATTGACTCTAGACATACTGGTAGAGCCATTGCTGAAAAAATAATGAATGTTGTGAAAGAATATGGTCTTGAGAACAAGGTGTTCGCAATAACTCTAGATAATGCTTCAAATAATGCCGCAGCAATGAATGATCTCGGTCCCATACTTAACGGTTATGCATCTGGTCAGCTTTTCCATCAACGTTGTGCATGCCATATTATTAATCTTATTGCTAAAAGTGCTTTAAAACATCTGAAAGAACCCATTGATAAAATAAGAGATGGCATTCTGTTTTTAAATGCTTCTAATCCGAGGCTAGCTGACTATAAGAGATGGTGTGATGCGGCTACTGCGGCATCTCATACATATAATGTTGACATGCACATTAGATGGAACTCGACATACATAATGATTAGAGATTTGATCCGCGATAAAGAACAATTTACCACGTATGTTAATGCAAATTCTCAAGGAACTGTCTTTATTACACCTAATGACTGGGAAAAAGCAAACATGGTAATGGAATTTCTAGAGCTACTTTACGACGCAACAAACACTTTATCTGGGGTTTATTATCCCACGTCCCCTCTACTAGTGCATCAGATTGTTTTGATGGCTAATCACTTAAAAGATTATGAAGACCATGCTAGGTTAAAAGAAGCTGTTAAACAAATGAAAACCAAGTTAATAAAATATTGGCTGGAAATTCCTGATTTATGTGCATTTGCATTCATCTTGGACCCAAGGTGTAAAGTCGAAAAGTTCGGTATGGCTCTATCTTACTTAACGTCCTCATTAGAAGTAGATTATACTGCATATCAATTTGCTATTAAGACGAGACTCACTGCTCTGTACGCCAAGTATGAGGAAAAGTTTGCAGCTATAGTTCGTCCGCCATGTCCACCACCAGCCGCACGCCCCGTAAAGAAGAAAACCATCTTCAAACTCTTTGGTTCCTCCGGTTCTGGCTCTAGCTCCAGGGGTGGCTCAAGCTCCGGTGGTGGAGAGTTAGGCGCTTACCTCAATGACCAGCTGGTTGCAAGCGACGACGATGACAACTTCAGCATATTGCAGTGGTGGCATGATCATAAACGTACATATCCTGTGCTTTCCATACTGGCACGAGATCTGTTAACTGTCCCCGCATCAACAACATCATCAGAGGGAACATTTAGTCTAAGTGGAAGAGTACTCGATCCAAGAAGAGCAAGTCTCCATCCCACGATGGTGAAGAGTTTGATGATTGTAAAAGACCGCGATCGAGCAATGCGCAGAACACAACACGCGCCGGAAGACCCCGAGTTGTTGGCTGCCCTAGAATATCTTCATGTAAGCGATGGAGAATAATTTTCTTATCCTTTTGTAATTTTATTTTTTATTCTTGTACTGAACTCGGTTTGTAATATGAACAACTAAGTCGTAGAGCAGCAAGTTTCAGACGCACTCTTTCCTCGCCAGGGTACCTACGGGGACTGGAAGTTTTAATGAGGCGGCTTGCTATCTTAATAAAAATTATTTAGATCATATCTTATATTCTTGTCCGCGGAATACATTTCCTTATTTATTAGCATGAGACATAGGATACATCATAAATTTAAAAAAAGATACACGATACATTTAAAAAAAGATACACGATACATTTAAAAAAAGATACGTGATACAAAACTGCCTCATTAAAAAACCTTCTAATTCTATGAAGGAAAAAGAGTGCAGTTTTACTCTAAAATACTAATAACCGCGGGCTTCTATTTCGAGGTGCCTCCTGTGGTGGCGTTGGAGGTGGCCGTAGCCTGCTCCTGTAGAATACCCCAACTCTCTCCCGCATCCGGGCCATTTGCACCTAACCCGCCTTTGTTGTACACCATCCACTTCGATAGAGTATACATCGAAATACTCCCGCATCGGCCAACGTGGCCTCGTGCCCGGTGGCGGTGGGTTGGGGTTGGGAGGTGGCACATAGACATAGGGAGGTGGTGGTGGTGGTGCGAGGTGCTGGCGGTGCTGCTGGGCGGCGATTTCCTCGTGCCTCCTCCGGTGCCGTTGGAGGTGGCCGTAGCCTGCTCCTGTAGAATACCCCAACTCTCTCCCGCATTCGGGCCATTTGCATCTAACCCTCCTTTGTTGTACACCATCCACTTCGACAGAGTATACATCGAAATACTCCCGCATCGGCCATCATGGCATCCTTGGATTGCCAAGGTATTGTGGGTTGGGTGGTGGTTCAGCCATGTTGTGTTTGTGTGTGACAAATGAGAGGGGTGGGCAGCCCTTTTTATAGGGAAAAATGCTTTTTTTTGGGACTAAATTGGCCCTATAATGCTTAAATAAGGCTAAACAGCTCAAAAATGGTCTAAATTACACTTAAAATGGGCAAATCACCCCCTAATTAGCCCCTAATGCGAAAATCCTGTGCCCCCCGCTCCCCCCGCTCCACTGGGCCCACAAATTTCGAATTTTCCCTCCCTCCCGCTCCCCCCCGCTCCACCTGGGCCCACGATTTTCGAATTTCGAAAATTCCCGCGCGTGCCCCGCGTGCCGGGCCTCTTTCGGGCAGCCGTGCCGGATAACGGCCCGACGGGCCGTGCGCGTGCTTTAGTGCCGTGCCGCTCGCGCGGTTGCCGCCCGTGGGCCAGCCCGGCACGGCACGATTAGCCCGTGCCTTAAATGGGCCGTGCCATTTTAGGCACGGACCGGGCCGTGCCGGGCGGCCCGTTTGGCCAGCTATATTCACATGTATCAACTTCTCTCTAGGGAGTTTCATGACTTATAGCTTGAAATTACTAGATCAGACAAACATGAAGGAAATTTATCAAGAGTTAGGTTACAGATGTCTCATATTTGGATTTCTCTCATTTTTCTAATCGATTTAGACATATTATTTGTCAAGTTTCAAATTACGAATTTTCATATATGAATTATTCAATATTAAATGGAAAAAGGAAAATAAGTTAATTATTATTTGCATTTAAGAATATTTTAATTCAAAATCTTATTAATGATTCATTTCTTTTTATTTAAATAATTATTTCGATTCATAAAATAAATGTGTGTGACATCATAGTCCATGGGTTAATAGGATTGATAGGATACTTTTGTCAGGTAAGTATCCCCTGTTTGTAGGTAGCTCATAGGAGAGGAACTAAGAAGTTAAGCGTGCTAGTGCTGGAGTAGTCTAAGGATGGGTGACCTGTGCAGAAAGTGTTAGTAGAAGGAGTAATTTAGATTGAAATTAAGAATGCTTAGTGATAAATGTGAGTTTAAGTGGATAAACAATGGAAATAAATTTGATTTTTTTCTAAAAAAATCAAAAAGAGAAAAAAAGAGATTATCCATTAGTACCGGTTCTTGTTACGAACCGGTACCAAAGGTATCCGGCCCCGTGGGCTCCTCTTGGGCCATGTGAAGGCCCTTTTAATACCGGTCCATAAATGCTGGGGGACTTTAGTGTCGGTTAATTAGTACCGGTTGTCCAACCAGTACTAAAGGGCCTCTGGAGCCGGTACTGAAATCCCAGTTTCTATTAGTGAATCATATCTCCTCCATATAATAGCTGGTCTTGCTCACCAAGTGTTTGCGGGTAATATGTAATTTTTTTTAACCTATTTCATGAATATTTCCTTTCATTGGATAGTGGAGGTTCAATTGAAAAGTCTTGCCCCGTGCCATTGTGCTACTAGTGTTTAGATCTATATGGGTAGAGAGAAACAACTAGGTCTTTAGCTGGGAGGCTCGCACAGTATCCGTTTTGCTTGACGACATCATGGCTGAGCCTATTAGGTGGAAAAATGTTTTGTTGTGAGATTGTCTTGCTTTTTCCCTGAGGGCGTTGTCCCTTTTTTGTCTTGTTGTGGACTCTTATATTTGCGTTTTATCCCTCTATCTAAAAAAAAAGGCGTGCGCTCGCGCGTTCTTTAAAAAAAATGATTATCCAATATACAAACTATCACGATTTTCATTTAAAGCAACAAAGGTTTTCATTTAAAGCAACAGAAAAGGTTCAAAATACACCGCTTTGCATATAGTACTTACTAACACTTAGATGTTTTCTCTTGCATGGAACACTAGAGGTTGTTGTGTGGATCTGTATCCCTAGAGTCCCATCAAATTATTATCATTGCAATTGATTCTTATAAATTATGACATTGAAAGTGCCCTGATTTTTTTACCCACTCCTTCTATTACAGTTTGGTATGTAAGGTCAGTTTTTTCTTATGTGGAATATATGAATTGAAGGACGTCAATTCAAGGCCCGCATACTTCCTTCATTCGGTTCATAACAGCACTCACGACTAATCTTTTTTTTATTGTTGTAGTAATCAACTATATTTCCATTTTGCACAACAATAAAAATATCCTAACAACATCCATTCATAAGACTAAATACATTAAGATAATCCATATTCTAGAGAAATATAGATGGTTTTTTGATTGGTTCTATATTGTCCTTGGATTGTGTATTTAGATTGGAGATAAGCTAGAGAAATATTCTTGATAATTAACTTCATTTTTGTAGGTAACATAGTACTTCGTTTAGATTTCTTCTTACTGCTGAAATATCTTCTGTTCTAGAGTACATCCGTGGAAAACAATGATGTTCAAAAAGTCAGTTATTCTTGATTTCTCAACGATTTATATGGAAATTAATACCATGTACCATTGGATTCGGTGATTTTCTTCACCAGATCGTGCGAACGGGTGATAATAGGAAGAGTCGAGAGATGATGACAATGATCCATCTTAAGGTAGTGGAGATTTCTTACTCTGTAGCTCAAGTGTTGTTTGTATTTAAAAATAAATTAAAAAAAATCCTATTTTAAAGTTTTAGAAAAAATGTGCAAAAAAAAACCTAGATGTTCTCAATTATGTATTCTACGAACATGCAAAACTTCAATTTGAAATACTTCATATTTTCTGCTACACAAAAATGAAAAATGTACATATATCTAAGTAAAGTGTTTCAAATCTACAACTATTAAAAGATTTTCATTTTTGAGTAGCCTATAATAAAAATAATCGGGTTGTGATTTTGCACATTTGTAGGCTACATCATATATTACATCCAGAATTATTTTCAATTTTTTTGTTGAATCTTCTAAATATTTTTTGAAAATTTTAAGACAAAGAGAGTACTGGAAGCTCAGGAGCAAAACTTATTTCGCGATCTTAAAGGTTATGCAGTCCTTAAACATTAAGAAGGATTCAGTTTGCTACAACACATCAATATATCATGTGGCGTCCAATTTATGGTCTTAGGCCAACTCAAATCTCAAAACTTATATCGAACACAAGTTTGTCGATCCGGTGACGGGCGGACACAAACCGTATGTCCCATATTCGCTGGTCCGACGGTGAATGCGTAAATACATTTATAATTAGAACTACAAAACATATGTTAACAAAAAAACATATTTTATCTAGGGTTGCACTGTCGCTGGCCTACATGTCTCAGAGCGTCGACCCTATGGCGTCTGCCGGGTCCTTGAGCAGATTCGTAAGGAAAAAGCCACATGATGGAGAATCTCCCACACACGCACGGTCCTAGATTCATTTCTTAGTTCAAGTGCCACCCATGGAAAAGGTGAATGTCTGGTCATTAAGAAGTCAGGGGAGGGGGGAGGGGGAGGGAGGGGTGGGGGTGGGGGAGTGGAGTGGATGTGGCTAGTGGAGAGGAGTGTGCAAGGATGGATCTGAACGAGTCCCGTGGCCATTGGGTGATAGGTGTGAGGCTAATTAGCAGGCCAACGCGCAGACAGTACCTGCTGTCCGTGGATACACAAATAGCTCAAATTTAGGTTAAAAAGAAGATCTCCAGGGATAAAATGCCAATTGTGAGTTCCACACTGGGCTCCGTGCGGGACATGAGACATGCACGGGTGAACGAATCGGATCATCCCATTAGATCTGACCTTTGGTAACTAGAACATTAAGCATTAGTAGTATCTCCGTTCTTCGTTCCGTAAAATAAAACAACATTTAAACCATGTGAAGCTTGATCAAAACTTTTAGAAAAAAATCATCAACATCTACAATATCAAAGCAATATTAGACGGGTCAAAGTGGGAAGTATCATATAAATCATCGTGCATATGATAGGGAGTGATGTTTTGGCTCCAAATCTCATATGCTCGTGATATTTTTAAAAATTCGAAAAAATGGTAAAACATTTCAAAAATATGAAAAATAATTGGTGAAGATATACAAGTTTTATAGATACGTGTGAAATTTCGTGGTCAAATGACATCTCTTCTCTGTGCAAAAAAGATAAATTCAATGCTCTGAAAAATTAATTTTTGAATTTTATTTGGGCCACTGATTTGTCTTTTTTGCACAGAGCGGTACAAAATTTATTTCAGCATGAAATTTAGCACGTATGTAGAATACTTGTATATGTTCATCACAAAAAAACATAATTTCTTTGAAATGTTTTACTATTTTTTTAAAAAAAATATACGAGGAGCATATGAACTTGGGTTTCAAATTGAATTTCACCATATGACACTACCTCTATAACCATATGATACTTATATATGATACTACCTCTATAATGCATAGTATCATATATGAGTATCATAATCACACTCTATTTATTATTTCATAAAATCTCAATGCAAATATGTGTACATGATTTTTTTGTCATTGATTGTCTTATTTTTACGTGTCATGATATGGTGTCTACCTACTCACTCCGTTCTGGTGTATAGGGCATATATAGTAATTCTCTAGGTACTAGTTATTCATTCATTGGGGTTTAAACATTACATGCATCGGTTGAGAGGGACGGTCAACCACCCGTCGCAACGCACAGGCATGTTTTCAACTACAATTTATATTTTCTTATCCCGTCGCAACGCACAGGCATGTTTCCTAGTTAGGCACAATTCGTTTTGACTATTCCCGAATAATTAGTGGGCTCGGTGAGAAATCCGTCCCAATCAACAACTACCTTGGTCCCAGAGATAGCAAATTTTTCTCTATACAGCAGGACCGAGGGAGCACACTAATCTTCTCCTCTTTTTTAATTAGTTGTCACGTCAGTTTTTGTGTGAGACCAAGTTGCATGATACTAGGTAGATACTACCACTATGGTTAGTCTTATTAGATATACCATTCAAAATATTGTCATACTATATCTATAGAATATTACAATTGTTGATAGTTTTTTAGTCGAGATATACATAGTTTGATTTTTTGACAAAATGTATATACCTTCATTTAAGGAACGGACAGAGTATGTTCACATGGCCAGGTAGACTATGCAAGAGCATATACCCTCGCATACCAGCTGGACCAGCCACACCCAGAGCCGCAGCTCCCGAGACCACCCATGTCACGTCGGGCCCACGTGCCGATGGGCCGCCAGCGTGCAGAGGAGTGGGATCCCACTTTCTGCCACTTTGCATTCAAAACCTCAGCTGAAACTACTGAAACTGAAAGGGCGAGAAAGAGAGGTGGGAGGAAGATTTCCTGTTCGCACGAGCTTCTCGAGCCGCCCGCCGGCTGCCATTTTGGAATCCCCTACGCTGGAAGGGATCGATGGCGGTGTCGCGCTGCGGCGGCTTCTTGCTGCTCCTCTTTGCTGTGGTGCTCTTGCCTAGGAGTGCCACGGTTCTGCTCGCAGCTGGCACGAGGGTAGCGCTTACCGACGTGTCCTCGCCGCCCGCGCCGTCGCCGGAGGCGGACGCTCACATCCTTCTTGATGGGGTGGTATCTCCTCCGACAGGTGAGCACTCAATCTTTATCTGTCACTATTTCGTGGGAAGAAAAGAAAAGGAACAAAATTACCCCCCTGTAACCGTGCAACGCAAATTCGGGCGCTTTTCACGCATTTTTCTGCCTTGGTTTTGAGGCGCTTATGATGCTCTGTGGACTGCAGTGGACCTTCGAATTGCAGTGTCCTCTTTACTGCTGATGTGGTTAGCTATGTGGGTCTACGGAATGCAAACCTGCCATCTATTCTGCTTATGCTATTTGGCTTCATTTTGTGATGTATACATTGGTCTTATCACTGAATTTTTACGTGCCCAAAAATTGTGGTCTTGTTTCTCAATATAGGCATAACTGAGAATCTGCTGGTTTCCCATTGTATTGTCTCGTAAATGTCCAATTCTCCATTGTTACATAGCTGGAGTAGCTGCTGAACCATAGGTGCAGAAGTTGGCACTTCCAGTTTTTGCCTTTTCTTGCCTTTCAGTGTCTTACAATTGAATTGATCAACATTTGCGTGTATGCCTAGTTTGAAGCCTGAACAACTGTACTTTTATGAACTAAATGTCTGAATTTTATCTGTTATGGATGCCTCTTACTGCAGCAGTAAAGATCCCAACTGAAGGAGATAACCATAACCAAAAGCAGGTCCTAGTTGCAGTTATCTTGTCGCTTGTTGCGGTCATTGTGATGGCAGTATCAGCAACTTATGCATGTACCTTCTGGAGAAAATCTCGTGAAGCTCTGGAATCCAAGGACATGAAACTTCAAAGTGAGGTCCTTAAGTTACACATTCCAGAAAATATTATTTAGTTTCTTTAGCAGTACCACTTTTACTTACGTCCTGATTGGTCTGTTGTAGATCGTAGTAACGGGCACATGTTGCCCGTGCTGGGGAAACTTAATTAAAAAAAAAAAGTAATTACAATGATGGAGTTCTCAGTCTTAGAATCTTCTACTGACAAATTCAGCGAGAAGAATATCTTGGGAAAAGGAGGTTCTGGTTGTGTATATAGAGCTTGTCTCGATGGGGATGTAGTGGCAGCTGTGAAGAAACTGAATTGTTTTAGGAAGGAAGCTGAGAAAGATTTCGAGGTGAGCGGCTAACACATGTTAATCTAGTTTCCAACAAAATTATATTGACCGGAAATCTTTGTTAATTGTGTTTTCGCATGTGGTTGTCAGAATGAGCTGGATTTTCTTGGAAAAATTCGACATCCCAATGTGATCTCTGTGCTGGGATATTGCATTCATGAAGATACAAGGCTGGTTGTTTATGAGCTAATGCAAAATGGCTCTCTTGAAACACAATTGCATGGTACATTTCAGTTTATCCTTATGCAAACTTTTCATTTACATTATGCTTGATAACAATGACAGAAAAAATGATTGTTTTTTGTTTTTGCTTCTTTAGGATCTTCTCATGGATCAGCTTTAAGTTGGCACGCTCGCCTCAAAATTGCTCTTGATGCTGCAAGGTTCTACATCTAAAACACTTATATCTTCTGTGTTTATGTAAGTTGCAACGAGGATTATCAATACTAATTCAAATCAATTTTTTTTACCACAGAGGGTTGGAACACCTTCATGAGCACTGTAATCCATTTATCATTCACAGAAATATAAAATCATCGAATATACTTCTTGACTCAGGGTATAACGCAAAGGTTAGAATTTAAGTTTTTATCAACTTCCAATTCCATACACTGTTCAATGTCCAGAATTTCCTGTATGACTTATGACTGTTTTCGGTAATTCTACAGATATCAGATTTTTTCCTTGCAACGTATGGTGGGAACCACAGAAGAGATGACATAAACCCTTCAGGAATGGTTGGTTATGTTGCACCAGAATATCTTCTAGATGGTACATGCATTTTGCTAAGTGCATTAATATACTGCTCAGTAACATGGATAATTTTGAAGTTTTTAGTTTCATTCATGTTATTTGTGCATTTCTAGGTCAATTAACTGAGAAAAGTGACGTATATTCTTTTGGAGTGGTTCTTCTTGAACTGTTGCTTGGAAGGAAAGCAGTGGAAAGGGTTGGAGAATCTCACTGTCAGTCTATTGTGTCATGGGTATGTACTTGGTCTCCATGATTTATGCTATAGTACATTTCGTGAACTTATGATACCTAGGGATGTAGCACAATTACACTCATATCAATAAATAGACATATATTCTATTTCTTTGACCTAATAGTGAAATAGAAATTTATGCAGTCAAACCCTATTTCAGTAAATCATTTGCTCCAGATTTTA
This sequence comes from Alopecurus myosuroides, assembly GCA_028641055.1. Taxonomy (NCBI): domain Eukaryota; kingdom Viridiplantae; phylum Streptophyta; class Magnoliopsida; order Poales; family Poaceae; genus Alopecurus; species Alopecurus myosuroides. The sequence goes on along the minus strand of CM054057.1, from coordinate 634,216,064 downwards.
GACTAACATATTATGCTCTCCCACTTGTCATTTTCTTACTCTCTTTGTCAATAACCACAGAGTTTTCTTTTGCAGGCCATGCCTCAGATAACTGACAGAACAAAGCTGCCACAAATAATTGATCCAGTTATCCAAAACACCATGGACTTGAGACATCTATATCAAGTAATTAGCCAGCTTTATCCAAATGTGTTTTCCACTTCCGCAGCAGAATCACTTTTGTAATCACATTGTTGTTTGTCTACTAGGTTGCTGCTGTTGCGGTCCTTTGTGTTCAGCCAGAGCCAAGCTATAGACCACTAATTGCAGATGTTCTTCACTCGCTTGTTCCTCTTGTTCCTGTGGAGCTCGGGGGAACTCTTAGGTAATCGATCAAGCCCGACCACCTGCAGGCTCAAAAGGCGAAGTCATTCCTAAGAAAAGCAAGCCCTAATCTGCATGGATTGTGCCAGTTCTCACCCATTGCAATTGTTCAACACCAAAATACAGCATTGTAATACAGACCTGACATGGTACTGCCAACGTTTTCTGGGGCCTCGGCCTGCTATGAACTAGGGAAGTAGTCTAGCCCTTGCAATTGTTCTAAAAAGTTTCCCTGCTGGTTAGGCAAATTCTTGTAACTTCCACTGCTAGTTATGTCGTGTAAATACATGTTTTAAGTTACAAAATGAATACATTCATGATTAACTAGATTGCATTTGATATTTCTCCGTAGTAGAATATCATTTTTTTTTCTCAGAAAAATGGTATGTGCTAACCTAACATGCACCGATGAATCCATTTTGACTCCATTTAACAGGCTGCCTGATTTTATTCCATTATTGGCACATATTTCATTTGATCCCCTCTTTTCTCCCTCCTCTCCAGCTCCCCCGCATCCATTGTCCCACCCTTCAAACCTGCCGACCTAATGTTTCTGCCATCAACACCATGCCACCCTGCCTTGACCCAACCATGACCATCGCCGGTCCTGCTACAATCCCTAGCTTTTCTTTTGGTCTGGGGACCAAAAGAGTGAATGAACCTTCTTACAATTTACAACCCGCAAAACCATAGAAACAATCTGTACTGCTACTGCATAGACAAGTATCAAATTCAGCCTATATATTTTTTTTGTTTCGAAAATGAAGAGAGGCCCTCAACCTCTGCATCGGGTGATGTGCGCACCTTTTATATATTACAATGTATCAATCCATCCATCGGTACAAAGAGTTTTTAAAAAAAGGGAGAGGCTCATACAATTTCAGCTTTTCTGTGTAATTTACAAGGAGCCGTTTTTTTTTTTTGCAGTGGGCACTATATGTTGAATTCACCGTGTATAATCACAACCTGTGTTCTTAGGAGCTGATGAACTATGCACAAGTACACTAGCCTGACAATATGTGCTAGGCAGCACCTAAGGGAAGGCAGCAAAACAGAGCCAAACCCGGACTGAAAACCGTATCACCAAAACCAGCTACTTCGGCCATTGACAGCCTTGACTGTAGTTGCTACCAGGGGCATATGGCCATACATAGACGCAAATTCATTCAAACATCTTGATCTCCTCAAAACATGACCTTTTGAACTGCTGATGCCGGTCGATCCGATCTCAAAAATCTTTCCTGCAGTAATATACATAAATAATCATTGCCAGCATGGGTGTGACCTCCTGAAAATAATAATATCCAGGATAACATATTATATTTACGTGGCTATTCTAAGAGTATACGGGTTTGGCCTCTACCCGGCCATCTAGCAGACCCCGTAAATGGACCACCCCGGACGATTTTTTACAAGTTTGGGTAGGGGACGGCCCGTCGACCCCTACATGTGCGGGTCGGGAGGAGATGTAGAGGGCCAACCCCTCACCTTTTCCCCAACTGCGCGCGAACCTCCCAACCGCCGCCGCCGCCGCCGGAAATCCGCCTCCTCGCCCTCCCCGGCCACCGCGTGGCCAGATCTCGCCGCCATGGACTCCTCGCAAGCCCCTCCGACCGCCGACGGCGCGCCACCCATGTCCGAGGTGGTGAATACTGCCACCGTCGACGCCGCGGCCTCCGCCGATGTCGCGGCCATCATCTCCGCCACCATGCCGATGAAGAGGAAGAGGATCCCGAAGCTCTTCTTCGACACACCGCCAGGGCCTGCGGTAGCGACGGCGGCGGCGGCGGCCACTACTGCTACCGCCAAGAGGGTGAAGTCATTCGCGACGAGGGGGCGGCCGCCAAAGGTGAAGAAGGCCGCGACGCCTGCAGCGGACGATCCGCCCACGCAGGTGGTCGCCGAGGTTCCGTCACCGGCCGTTCCGCCTGCTCCCACGCCGCCCACGCCGCGGTTGCCCACGCCGCCGCCGGCTGGTGCCCGCCAGGTGCTCGACGAAGTGCCTGCGCCTGCCGCCGCGACATCCTACATGGATATGCTCAACGATTCTGCGGTGGACTTGGATTCGGGCATTGGTGGCTTCCACGACGAGTACGCTGACTATGGCGAGGATGAAGAGGCGGACGAAGAGGTGGACGACGACGTGGTTGAGGTGGACGAGGCTACTGCGCGGCGGAGCAAATCGAGGAAGCAGCCCAACTACACCGAGATTGAAGATGTCACATTGGTCCGAGCGTGGGGCAAAGTGTCCATGGATGCTGCCACCGGCACCGATCAAACCGGCAAGCGCTATTGGCAACGCATTGAGGATCTTTACCACAAGCTCAAGCCTCGCACGAAGACTTTGGCGGATCGATCCTACCGCTCCCTTGAAGGCCGGTGGAACACGATCAAGCCAGCTTGTTCTCGTTGGAGCGCTGCCATGGACCAAGTGGCGGATAATCCACCAAGTGGATGTGTGGCATCGGACTACGTAAGTTTTGTGACAGATTTCTTGTGCAAACTATGTGTTCTTGTGTAAACATCACACTACATTGTTGTTGTGCAGCCCAAGTATGCTCAATTGCGGTACAAAGATATGGCCGGCTCCAAGAACAAGGAATTTCAGTTTGAGCATTGCTTCAACTTGCTCCAACACCTTCCCAAGTGGAAGTTGAGGGACGAAGAGCCAAAGTGCAAGAAGGAGGCAATGCTCAACATGGATGATGAAGAGGAAGACATGGGTGGTCGCAACGTAGGCAAGCCCGAGGGCACCAAGAAGGCGAAGGAGAGGCAGAGGCTAGAAGCCGAGGCAGCTAGCTTCAAGGACAAGATGGATCAGCACATTAGGGCAAAGGAGGAAATAGCATTCAAGACATTGGAGACCAAGGTCCTCATCACCGAGAAGAAAAAGGAGGTGAAGCTTGCCAAGGTGGCTGCAAAAAGAGAGGAGGCTATGCGCAAGGCCGAGTTGGATGCCCAAATGTTGGCTCTCAAACAAACCAAAGCCATGAAGGAGCTCTTGGCCGAGGAGAAGGAGATCATGATGATGAACACTAAGGACATGGACGAGGATCAGCTGCTGTGGTGGAAGGAGAGCAAGGCCGAGATCATGGCGAGGAAGTTGCAGGCGCGTCAAGCTCGCGAGGCATCCAACCTTGGTGCTTCAACTTCGGTGAGTGGTGGTGCCGACGGTGGGCTCCAAGATTGATGTGGATCGCGTTGGTGGTGGCAGTACTTTTGGGAACCTCTATGCCTAGAACATGACCTATGAACTTGTTGATCTATTTGTGATGTAAAACTATGGATGATGCATCGCATATCTTGAATCTGCCATATTTGATATGCTTGTGTAGTTGTGCTAAACCCTGCAAAACCCTGTTTTGTGAGGGGCCAAAAGCTCGTGCGAGCTAGCAGACCCCCTATATTCTGTTTTACGGGGTGGGAGTAGGGGGTCTGCTAGCTCGCACGAGTTTTTGGCCGGCGAAATGCGTATACAGGGCCCTCTACACGCGTTTTAGGGGGCGAAAACATAAGGGGTCTGTTAGACATGCTCTAAATATGCACGTCTTATCCTGTTTACATTGCAAGTTCTGTTTGGTTTTCTGCACTGATGTCAAATTTTATTACTTTGTCAGAGTGAGTTTCTCATTGCTTCCACATGGTAGTTGCCAATTCAGTTAAGGCACTTCAAGTAATACTAAAATACTGACAAGCATACATAAACAGCAAACATTTTCAGACAAGCTACAGTGACTTGCTGCTGTCTTAATGGACACTAAAGTGATGGGTAGAGTTTAACCCAGAATTTCGAGGAAATTGAAAGTAACTTGAGTTATATGCATCGAAACCAAAGTTCCTATGCATACAACTAAGATTTAAGATATTTTAACTAATTTATTTAGTTCAAGTTCTGAATGCCTCACATGATTAGAACATTGTAAGCCATTTACTAGCAACCATAGGTCGTGCTCATGGCTGCACCGTGTGTTGGCCCAGGAATTACCCTCAGGAAATCGCTGGCACGGTGCATGATGGTTTAATTTTGGTATGATTTGATGAAACCTCCTTTCCCCACAAAAAGAAAAACTACTTGACTAGAGCCATCTGTAAAACTTAAATTAGAATTTTGGCTAAGATGCTGTTAACTAAGGCGCTCTAACTGAAGCCTTCTTGTGAACATAGTCATTTCTCAAGCTCCACCAAACTGTAGTCTGGCGAGAGCATATCAGGATATGGGCAATAGATCCCTGTTTCTGCTGATAACCCATTTGGATGATAAAACGTACAAGCAAAAAAAACCAAGATTGACAGTCTAAAAGACATTTTTGTTGCCATAAGTAAAACTGAGCATCACTACTAATACCCCCCAAAATGGAATTTATGAATACAGAGAGCAAATGTGAAGATCGTTACAGCACTTCAAGTGGGGTTTGGGCTGTCCCTATTTGGCTGGGGCCTTCCTCATTAAGTGTGAAAAAAAAAGGTGTGATCTAATTAAACTATAAAAAGGCATACAAGTTTTTGAGTAGATTGCATGGAAGAATTATACTTGTGCGCAAGTACAAACCTTGAACCCATACTGGTGGAGCTCCAGTTACATTTGCAACAAGAAAAGACATAGCGATATCCTCACAATTCCTGTCAAGCATTTGTAGAAATCTTAATACAAACTACATGGGGCATCATTTTCAGCATAACGAACATCAGTGAAGAGAACTTTCCAAAAATGGCGATGCAGTGGTATAGAGTTATACCTGTTCTCTGTCACATAATCGCGAATAGACGGTAGCATGTGGTTGGTATACAGATCCAAATACTTCCTATGGAGAAAGCTTGCTTTAGAAAGAACCATACTGTATGTCCCTGTCCTCCAGACCGACCACCAGCTTGCATATCGGTATTCCTTAGTATTGCTTGCCTGCAAGGAAAATTCACTCCAGTTGTTAACATAACTACTTCCTAGTAATACCCATGCCGAGTTCAAAATCCACCTAGAAGTAACTCCTTCCAGTTGATAGAAAATACAGTACGAATTTGTGTAATGACAGTATGACACGCTAGGATACAGAACAGAGATACTAGTAGTCGTTATGCAGTGTACACGTTCGTACCGGGTCAGCGAGCCAGTGGATCCGGGGTACGAAGCCGACCATGGCAGAGGGCGCGCTCCGCCAGGCGGCGAAGGCGAACCGCAGCGTGGAGCACGGCACGATGAGGTCGTCGTCAACGGAGAAGACGGCGTCCGTCGTGAGCTCCTCGATGGGTCTGAACCTGTTGTTGAGGCTGTCCCGCTTGTTGACCACGAACCGAACCTCCGCGGCGCCGCCGTCCCTGAGCAGGCGGCTGCAGTTGAGGACGCTCCGGCGCAGGGCCTCGGGCGGCTCCCGCGGCTCGCTCCACACGATGTGGACGGCGTCCACGCCGCCGCAGCCGGAGTAGTGCGCGACGGCCCTCTTGAGGAGGTCGTAGCGCTTCCACGTGTTGATCACCACGGAGTAGCCGGCGCCGGTGCCGCTGCGGAGGGCGAGGACAGAGGAACAGTGTTAGCTACCGCGGACGCGGGTAATTAGTCGAGCAGATGGCGTACGTCTGGTGTCTGGCCAATGGGCTATCGGTCGCTACTCACCGTGGCGAGGCCGGGGCGTCGGCGTCGGGGTCGAGGCGGTGGAGGGCGAGGCCGAGCGTGAGGATGGCGGCGGCGGCGAGGGCGAGGAGGCCCGCGACGAAGAAAAGTGTGCATCTGCCGGCTCCGGAGGCGGGCGTGTGGCGAGAGGGCAGCGGGGAGAGGGAGCGGCGGCGACGGGTGCCGTTCCTCCGGTACGCCGACAACGCGGCGGCCTGAAGCTGGAGCAGCATCTTGGCCATCCCCGGCAGCATAGCCAGGCAGGGCTCCTCAGGACGATGGCGCCGCGGGAGGAGGAGGAAGAGACTGAGCAGCCGAAACTGCGAGCTCTCCCGGCGAGCGAGCAAACCGTGGCGTGTGTCACCACCTGATTGGCATTGGCGACGCTGACACCGGACACCGGAGTAGTACTTGGTTTAATTAGCTCCGGAGCTGAGGGGAGGATGAGGGAGCCCGGCTGCTGACGAGCACCCTGAGCTGAGAAGTACCATTGGTTGGTACCGTACACACGGTGGTCGTCTACCTACGCTACAAAAACAAAATATTCACTTCTTCTGATTTTTTTTTTTAAGAATAATCCCCTAGAATCTCTCTCTTTTTTCGGGTTCCTGCTCTCGGTTGTGACAGGACTAGCTAGTACTACAAAAATCAGGTTCCGTGCTTGCCATCTAGGGTGCCATTTGGCGTTGTAAGGGCATCTCCGGCCGTTGCGCCCCCCAGGGCCCAAAACGCCGCCGTTTTGGGGCCGCCGCGGCGCTAAACGGCGCTATTCTGGAACCTGGGGGGCGCGTTTCCCAGTCGCGTCCCGAGCACAAGAATCGGCCCAAACAAACGCAGTTTGAAAAGAGGCGAAATTTTATTAAAATTTGGAAACTGCGTACATATTCGGCGCGAATTTAAGCTAGTACGAAAAATTTAAACTACAGCTAAACTAGTTAAGCCCGAGGCTGGCGGCGATCGCCTGGCTGTAGTCGCCGCCGCCGTCGTCGTCGTCGCTGGGGGCGTCGCCGGGGCGCTTGCTTCCCCCTGTCCCTCGTCGCCGCCGCCGCAGTCCCACCTGCTCACCTCGAGCGCCTGCTGGATCACGCCGTCGTCGTCAGAGTCCTCGTCGAGAACGATGTAGACGTTCTCCTTCTGCGGCGGTGGGGGAGGGACGCGGAGGCGGGCCGCGTTGGCGGCGGCCTCACGCTCGCGCGCCGCCTTGCGCTGCTCGGCTTCAGCCAGCAGGCGGCGCTGAAGGGCGAGCTCAGCCTCGGTGGTGTCGCGCAGGCTCCACTGAGTGACGGCGTCGACGTCGAGCGGCTGCAGCGTGTCCAGAGACAGCTGCTCCGCGATCTTTTGGTCCGGCCACTCGGCCTCGTCTTCGTCGCCGCTGTTCTCCGTCTTCGGGCGAACCACGCGTTCGAAGCTTGCTTCGCCGATGCGGAGCGCGCCGCCGCTGCGCCTGCGGGCGGGCGTTCCGGCGTTTAGAAGGGGGGGGAGGTGGAGACGGAGTGCCCGGCGGAGGAGCTCGACGTCGCAGACGAGGAGGACGCGCCGGCCCGCCGCGCCACCCACGGCTGGGTGGCCTCCGGCGGTGGCATCTCGAGACGCGGCTGGTTGCCGCGGTGGATGTGCTGAGGACCTCGTCGAGGGTCCTGCCAGGGGCGCTCCACCAGCGGCGCCGCCCGTGCGAGTTGAAACGGCCCTCGACAGGGCCGTTGTCGTTCAGGGACTCCAGCTCCCGGGTGCGGCGCGCCGTCAGCCGCTCCCACCAGAACTGGTCCACGCCGGTGAGCGGGAAGTTCTGGGGGTTTTGCATTCCGGCGCGCATCTCGTGGATGGCGCGGCGGAACTCTGGGTCGGAGGCGGGAAGGGGAGGGACGGGGACCCCGCCGGCGCTGAGTGCCCAGCGGCTCGCCCCCGCGGCGGAGCTAGGGAGGCGCATGTCCGGCGGGCAAGGATAGCCCGCGCGGTACAGCGCCATCGCCTGGCCCCGGCGCAGGTTGTGGCGTGGGAACCCGTTCGCCGCCGCTCCGTCAGACATTGTCGTGGAGAGAAGGGAGGAGGAGAGCGTCGAGGGGGAAGAAGGGGAGAGGAGAGCTCGCCGGTGTGAAGAATGGCGGGGCGAGGCAGCGGCGGCGGGGGGGGGGGGGGGGGGGGGGGGGGGGGGGGGGGGGGGGGGGGGGGGGGGGGGGTTATAGCGTGGCGAGCGGCCGAGCATTTACTGCGCGCGCGCGTCCCCTCGCTGCCGCCCGCCACGCCATTACGCCGGCAGCCTTTGGGCGGGGCGCATGCACTGGGCGGCCGCCACGCCATAAACGCCGGCAGCCTTTGACCGCGCGGAAGCCGAGAAGACGATCACGGGCGGTTTCTGTTCCCGCGCTTTCTCGTCGCGTCGCTGACCGAGCTGGCCCACGCGCGCAGCCGCGCAGTTTCGCCCCCCCAGGCCGAATCCAGCGGGCTGGGTTTGGCCTGGGTGCCGCGGCGCTATTTAGCGCCGAAACAGCGCTATTTGGGCCGCTGGGGGGGCCGAGTGGTGAAAAAGCGGCGCTATTCGCCGCTTCCGCCGCGAAAAAAGCCCCCTGGGGGGCTCTGGGGGGACGGCTGGAGATGCCCTAATAACCATTGATCTTGCCGCGACTATGTCTCAGTCGACAGATTTTTGCTTAAGTCTCAGTCAATTTTAAAAAGTGCAACTATAGTTTAAAGAAAAGTGCAATCAGAAAAGTGCAATTGCACTTTTCTGAGCAGAAAAGTGCAACCGAACCCGTTGCACTTTTCTGTTCAGAAAAGTGCAATTGCACTTTTTTTTGAACTACGGTTGCACTTTTCTCAAAATCGACTGAGACTTAAGAAAATCTCAGTCGACTGAGATTTAGCAAAACCGTAAAAGGTTTCTAAAATCCTGAATGTTGACTTACTCCCTCCATGTTTCGATTTTCCAAATTCATGGTTTGAACAATATGTAATTTAATAATATATGAACTCTATACGAACGAAGTTGATATTCTTTGTATTCATGTTTGAAATTACTTTCTTACATCATCATTTTGTACGTATAAAAAAACATTGTATACGAAATTCACGATCCGATATTAAATCTATGCATTCAAAATACTCCCTCATTTTAGGGCTCCTTTGATTTATAGCATAGTAAGTATATGTATAGGAAACTTGTAGGATTGGTATAACATGACTAAATGAATCCCATGAGAAAAACAATTTTCTTTAATTGTGTGAAGGAATGTTTCCATGAGGTTGGACCTCATGTTCTTTTCCTATAAGATTTGTATTAGAAGATTCTTATGAGAATATTTCCTATAGCATATGATCCTATGAATCAAACAAGCAATTTTGGAAAATTTTCTATAGAATCCAATTCTATAAAATATTATGTCATTCCGATGAATCAAAGATGCCCTTAGCTGGTACGGGTGTGGGGCATGGCTGTCTCTACCGGTACTAGGTTTCGTATCGTGGTGCACATTTAGACACACATTGATGCGCTTAGTAGGGACCTAGTGAGATTCTTGGTTCTAATTAGTCTCTATCATTCCGGTATATGATTAAGAGATGTACTTGTGTGACGGTGTGGGTGTACACAAGTAATGCCCCACTCGTTTCTTCTTACTTTGATTGTTTGTGCATTGTAGTATTACTTTAATTTTTTTATATAGAGTTAAAGGCTTCGGTGGTCTATGAAGTTGCCAAGCATGAGCGTATTTGTCACCAACTTGAGAAATGCCAACTGCTGGTCACGAACTTGCGCAACCGTGGCACGTTAGTCTTTCCGTCGCTTCCGCCGTGAGAAAGTTGACGTGTCATCCTTAGTCGTCACGTGAGATGCACGTGAGTACGGTAGCGACCAAAAATTTCGCAGAAAACCCCCTTGGAGTCTACTCTTTCTCATTCACTCGTCCTGAATCCCTCCCCGTAAGAAGGAAAAGACCTAGGTCATGGAGATTCGTCGCCGGCGTTGAGGTAGCCGGGAAAGCGCTTGTCTGTGGAGTTTGATGACGAGGGATATGGACGGGCCCGAGAGCTTCAAGGGAATCGTCCGATTCGAAGATAGGAAGGCGCCCCTACTGCGCCCACCTCACGATGAGATCGATTACTCCTCTAACTGAAGTTAGAAATTGAACATATGATTCTCATATTGGTCCTATAGCATAGTATGTTAGGTCAATTAGAGTAATTTAGTTCAAAAAAAATTGTTTTCCTGTAGGTGACGGGATGAACTAGGGTTGCATCTAATTTTCTTTCCTTTTGTTGCAATGTAGCACTCGTCCAACCAATTTCAGTGTGTATATTCATCATGGTGGATTTTTCTGTGGAGTAGGCATGAACAAAACCTATATTGATGGAAAATTAGATTTTTTTCAATTATTGCGATAAGGATACTTGGTGAGTGACAGGATGTTCTGGACTACATTTTGAAGGAATTGGGTTACACAGCTTCCTGGTTAGAGCATGTTTACTTGCTTGAGTGTGGCTATGGCATGTCAAATGGGTTGAGAAACATGGATCATGAGAAAGGATGCCAAGAAAATGGTTGCTGCAGTAGTTTATTGCAAGTCAGTGCGTCTGTTTGTCGATCATGTAGATTTTCTTAGGTCACAGCAAGATGATGTGTGTGGAACAACAATTCTTGAGCTTACTGAGGTGATTCTGTCTCGAATGAAAAATAATCTGAGGAGGATAGGTATAGAGGGCAAGAGGAGGCAGAATCTGTAGCTGATGTTGAAGCCAAAAATGCAGATTCAGAAATAAATGATAGTGATTATGATTTTTCTGAAGGAGAGTAACAATATGATACTAAGGAAGATGATAGTGACTATGATAAACATGTAGATGATGAAGTGGAAGATGCAAAGGGCCAAATGTCTGGTCTGATGATGTAGTGCCAACAGATGATTATCTGCAACCTATATGTATAGAAGATGACTTGCTCACTTTTTTCAAGCCAAGGGTCTTCAACCCTAAATAAGACATGGAAAATCCCATCTTTAAGCTTGCAATGGCCTTCTCTATTATGTCAGAGTTCAGAAAATCATTTTCGCGGTATTCAGTAGAAATAGGGTCTAGGTGCAGAAGAACAGAAATAGCAAGAGGCTAGAAGCACATTGTGCAGATGACAGCCCATGGAAGCTAGTGGCATCTTATGACAATAGGACATACATGATCTTGGTGAAAGAATATGTGCCAGACCACTTCTTTGAGAAGGTTCATGATGTGAAGGAGATGGCATAGAAATATTTGTGTGAGAAGTATATTGAATATTTCGGAGACAATGAGAGCGTTACAGTGAAATCTTTCGAGAAGATGGTCCAAAGGGAGTTTAACATGGAGCCAAGTAGATTAAAGCTTGCAAAATCCAAGTATGCTGCTCTGAAGGTGATTCATGGTGATGAGAAGAAACAGTACAATCAACTATGGGACTATGGAGAGAAATTAAGACTACAAAATTATGGTACATCTTTTTATGTGAGGATAGTAGGCAACCCTAGAGTTTTTAGCACTTTTTACTTCTCTCTTTATGCTTGTAAGAGATGATTTTTTAAGGGATATAGACCTGTAATTTTCCTAGATGGTACTCACATAAAAAACAAGTATGGTGGTCAAGTTCTCATAGGAGTATCAATTGATGGAAATGATGGAATATTTCCTATAGCAATGGAAGTTGTGGAGGTGGAGTGTTACTCTAATTGGAAGTGGTTTCTAACCACTTTGAAAAATGGTCTAAATGTGATCAATACAACACCTTTCACAGTTATGAGCGACAAGCAGAAGGTGTGTGATCTACATTTTCTGTGTTTTCTTCTATTTCACTAACTATTTCCCAACTTGTATGTTCATTTGTACTAACTATTTGTTTTTCATTTTGTAGGGCCTAATAAAAGTTGTGATTGAAGTGTGGGCAGACTCTGAGCATAGATTTTGTGTCACACATATGTGGAGCAATTTCAACCAACACGGTTGGAAAGGTGAAACCTTTAAAATCATGCGTGGAGATGTGCAAGGTCTACAACTGTTCCTCAATGGGAGAGCAACATGGAGAAGCTTGATATGTCATAAACGTATCTATAATTTCTGATGTTCCATGTTGTTTTCATGCTATTTTCTACATATTTTCTATACATTTTATGTCATTTTTATCAATTTTCTGGGACTAACCTATTGACTAGATGCCACAGAGTCAGTTCCCTGTTTTATGTTATTTTTAGTTTCAGAAAAGTTGTTTTGGAAATATTCTCGGAATTGGAAGATTCAAAACCCGGAAGTCTTAGAATTCCCAAGGTTCCACGAAGTCCCGAAGAGGCCTGGAGAGGGGCCATAGAGGGGCCACACCATAGGACGGCACGCCCCCTGGCCGTGCCTGGGGTGGTGTGGGACCCTCGGGCGTCCACCGCCATCGCCCGTTCGCCTATTTATTCCCACCGATGTGTTAACCCTAAAAATATCCCACTTTACCAAGAAAAATACCCGAGGCCTCCATCATCGTCAACCCAAGATTGGGAGGGTTCTGGAGTTCTCCCCGGCACCCTGCCTGGAGGGGAAATCGTCACCGGAGGGTTCTACACCACCATGCCCGCCTCCTGAGTGATGCATGAGTATTTCATCCCTGGACTACGGGTCCATCGCGGTAGCTAGATGGTTGTTCTCTCCACTTTATGCGTCATGTTTAGATCTCGTGAGCTGCCTCACATGATCGAGATCATCTTATTGTAATGATACATGTTGTGTTTGCTGGGATCTGATGAATATTGAATGTTATGTCTCTTGATTATAAATCTATCATGTTACCTTCGTGTGTATGTTATTTATGATCTTGCATGCTCTTCGTTGCTAGTAGATACTCTGGCCAAGTATATGCTAGTGACTCCAAGAGGGAGTATTTATGCTTGATGGTGGGTTCATGTCTCCTTTGCATCTATGCTCGAGTGACAGAAACGTGACGGATGGAGGATGTGTTGTTGCCATTAGGGAGAAAACAACGATATTTACATTGTTTACATTACACACTTTGCTTAATGTGATTATCCGTTGCTTGCAACTTAATGCCCAATGTTTGTTCGGATGATATTCGAAGAGTGGATTACTAGTCGTAGATGTAGTTGGATGACGGTCTATGAGTCTTGTTGTAATGCCCGCATGAATCACATAGTAATCATCACGTCATGCATGTTTTAAATCTATCAATTGCCCAACTGTAATTTGTTTACCACACATGTTATCAATCTTTTATGGAGAGACATCACTAGTGAACTGTGGACCCCGGTCCATTTTCTTATACTGATAATACAACCACTGCAATTACTAGTTTCACACTGTTTTATTTTCACATTGTGTTGTTTTTATATTGTTTTCCATACGATGCATTTAACCTCTTTGTTATCAGTAAAACCGGTGAGATTGACAACCTCGCTGCTTTGTTGGGACAAAGTGAATTGATTGTGTTGTGTAGGTTCCACGTTGCTGCTGAACCGGTAGTGCTCCCTACCACATCAATTATATCAACCTTCAGAGATTTCTTGTCCTCCTACTGGTCTATTCAACCTTGATTTCTTTTCTCAAGGAAAACTTGCCACTGCATAATTCACAACCTTTCTCTTAGGGTTTACCAACGTCAGCCATTAAAGCAAAAGACTGACTGCCCTGCTGCACATGATTTTTTGGAGCAAATTCCACCAAACACTTGGGATTTAATTATTTGTATCCTTGGTTCTCTGTGTCTGATCTCATGTATTTAGTTATTTGTGTACATTATGTATTTAATTATTTGTGTATTAAATTATTTTTGTCTTTAATTATTTGTGTCTTTTATTATTTTTGTAGGATGATTCTTGGTACTGGATAGCTTTATGTTCTGTCCATGTCGAAAGAGATCAGATGCATTATAATGAACTGAGTATATGAGAAGTTAAGATGAGCCATGGAAGATTGGGTTGGCACTTTATGTCTTAAGGTTAGAAAAAAAGTAAGGAAAAATAATGACTATGTTGTCAATTGTTTCGTCATTCCTGCACCTATACGAGGCATGGGTGTATTTGAAGTGATTAGTGGTCAGAATAGTTACATTGTTGAGATCGACATGAGAGGATGCACTTGCAGAAGGTGGCAGCTGGCTGGACTCCCTTGTTCCCATGTCCTAGCTTGTTTGATGCATGAGATGATAAAACCTGACATAATGGCTGCTAGTTGTTATAAACTAGAGACTTATGTTGAGGCATACACGCGTAGCATCTATCCTATGAGAGACATGACTGAATGGACAAGGACTAATGGATCAGACATTTTTTTCCCATATTATGAGAAGAAAATTGGAAGGCCAAAGAGGAGTAAAAGAAAAAAATCCTGACGAATTGGCCGATGGCACAAAACTAAGCAAACATGGGGTGAAAATGCATTGTGGTTATTGCAGATCCCCAAACCACACAAGAAGATACTGTGCAAAGTATAAAGTTGAGTTTTAAGTGAACAAGGAGTTGAGCAGCCAGATTTAGATGAGGAGCAGCATGAGCAAGAGCATGTGCAACAACAGCATGAGAAGCATGTGCAGCAACAACATGAGAAGGAGCATGTGCAGCAGCCAGAAAAGCCAAAAAAGAAAAGAAACTAAGTCTAAAAGTTAGAGAGCAATAAGAAGTTAAAGAACTATATGCCCATGTTAGGAAAAGAGCTAAAACAATTGATGAGAATGGGGGTATTGATGATCTCACTATCTTAGAAGTAAGTAAATGATGTCACATGAATTTATACATTTTTCTCTAGATTTACATGATTTAATATGAATTTTCTTCATTTTCTATGGATTTACATGATTTTCAGCAAATTGCCCCAAAACATGTAGTTTATGCTCATGATCCCTCTCAGATGAAGAACACTCTTGTGTACCAGTTGGCACATGATGTAAGTTAATTTCATGAGTTGTACATTTTGTTCACTGCCATTTAATTGGTACTATCTATTTATTGACTACATTTTTTGTTTCAATAAGGGCACCAACTCATCTACAGAAAGAACTACCAGAGTCTTCATTTGCAGCGCGATACAGAGAGCAAATCCCGCTACCTGGCAGAACAACAACAGCGATGCAAATCTGGAGAGACACTGCAACAGGACAAGCAGCAGCTGCTGCAGCCAGAGGAAGAGCAAGGAGAGGAAGAGGGAGAAATGCCGGCATGGGGAGAGGGATAGGGCGAGGCCTGGGAAAACAAGTGAGGAGCTAGATGGTTGTTATTTGGCGACGAAGGAACATCTCTGCATCCTCTTGCTCAAGTACCTGCAGAACCTGAAGAATACTAGTCTGCCAACATGAACTGTTCGCATACTGCACCTGATGATCTACCCGATTAGAACTGATGTAATTTAGTTACCTGACAATATGTGCTAATCCTTTTGTGCTAGCACTGAGATGCGAGTAAACTGACAATAACTATTGCTATCAAGTATTTCTATCGTTATAAAACATGTGCATTGCCTGTGAAATTGTGCTATGAAGTTTGTGTGCTATTC
Source organism: Alopecurus myosuroides (assembly GCA_028641055.1). Lineage (NCBI taxonomy): Eukaryota > Viridiplantae > Streptophyta > Magnoliopsida > Poales > Poaceae > Alopecurus > Alopecurus myosuroides. The sequence goes on along the minus strand of CM054057.1, from coordinate 634,200,598 downwards.
TTGTCAAATTGTGTGCATTTCAGCCAGTACCAATTGGTCTAAGACGCCGCTACCAAATGGTCGCCGTAGCAACTCGTTTTCTCAAGGTTTCAGAGACAGATAACAAAGTTCATACATTGCCAAACAGAGTTCATACATTGCCAAATAAGTTCCAATTTCATAGCATACAAACCTAGACACTTAACAAAACAACAAACAAGTTCTCGACACAAACCACAAGCCAACCATTCAATCTAACCCATTCATTCAAGAACACATTCAGGCAAACCCATTGTCACTGGTCCTGTTCCATCGATCTTGACGCGCCAGGTCTTGAAGGTGTGGATACGGGACAACTGAGATTTTTTTTCAGTTGCACGTGAGTTGCAACCGAGATTTTCGCAGATATATATGGGGTGCACGCAAGTTACAACTAAAATTAGGGGGCAATCATTTGATTGAGAATTCGATTCATTCAGTGGCGAAGCTAGAAGGTACCAACTGAACAGTAACTGTAATATAGTAGTAGCAGGAGTATTCAAAATAAGCAGTCTATTGAAAACCAGCCCCCTACAATAAGGCGATTCGGTTGGGTGTGGGGGGCACGACTCGACCACTAGGCTTCAGATCCCGATGCTCACATTTGGACAAACACACACACACGTTGAAGCATTTAGTTAGCGCTATTCTATTCCTGGGTCAAATCAGTCTCCATCGTTCCGGCCGGTGTTCGATCAAGAGAGACGTGTGAGCGTGAGCGTCCAGTTCGTTCTTTTCATTCGTTGAAGTCGTCGCAGTTTTTTCTTTTTCTTTCTTATTACATATATATATGGCCTGCAGAGTAGTGGATGCAAAACACTGGCCGGAGAAACTAAGAGAAAATCCTCCCGGCCGATCCTCAAACTAAACAAAGGCTGGCTCAGGGGGGAGCTCATGTGCGGTTCATGCTGGAACGGAACGTGCATTCCGCACGATGCCACGTGAAATAACGCATGCCATGGCGCGGCTTCGGATCACGGAAGCTACTAGAGGACTTTGGTCGATCGAGGTTAGCACGAAGCACCCGTATGCTGCAACAGCGACGTACGTTCTTGACAGCGGAGGAGGCTCCTACTCCCTCCGTTCACAAATACTAGATGACTTCTATTTGTCAAGATATGAATGTATATAGACACGACTACCTGACGTCGACATAAAGCGAGAGTAGGGCACAGAGTCTCCAGAGGATGCGGGATGGTAAAACCCAAGAGCTCTGTAGCAGCAGAGTAAGGTTGGAAACACGACGGAAGGAGTAGAGACGTACATGCCGTTCCTCCGGTACGACGTCGCCGCTTGTGAAGCTCAGCAGCCTGGGCCATTACCTGATTGGCGATGCTGACAACGGAGTACTTATATTTAGTTAGCTCCGGAGACGAGAGGAGCACGAGAGAGCCCCAGCTGACGAGCACACCGAGCTGGGATGCTGACACCGGAGTAATACCTGGTTAATTAGCTATCAGTCGTTGTACCGTCGCCTCCAGCAGCTAGCAACCACCGCGACAGAAGAAAATAAATATCCTAGGATATGTTTTCTTTTCTCGGGGGAGATCTGGAATCTCGGCTATGCGATGGCCACGATTACAAGAATAAATTTTATGTTAGCGTTGAAATTTAAATCCCACCCATTGTTATTTCTAGAGTACCCCGTTTGGTATTTTTCTTATAAAGTGAATTTGTACTACATAAAAAATATGGATCAAGGTGATAGGAGAAAAGTTAGCTTACGCCCCCATCTACACAACAAAGATGCATAGAGCTATTAACGAGTAGTGTTTTTTTTTCAAAAATAAATAAATACAACTTTTTTCATTGCAAAGTTATGAAAGATTACAAAATAAATAATCTCGAGGCGTATGCCTAGCGACAGCCACTCATCCCGACTATCACTACCCCTACGGTAAAACAAAGGAAAAAAAACACAATTTCTAAGTAAAGCCTTCAGGAAGGAAATGTCACACGTGCACCGCTGATAACGAGTCCAACCTAACGCCAACCTAGGATTTTCATCCCAAAGACGAGCTTTGAGCCACCACCTTCAGCAAGGGCACGACACAAGCGCGCGTTAACATTGTAAAAAATGTTTCCAAAAGTTCAATCATACCATCATCACCTGTCCGCCCAACGGCACATCGCTGACTCGATGCCGCTGGAGAAGAAACTGAAAGCCGATGACGTCTCATACCGCCATGCCTCCAGCCACTGTCCTACCACCTTTGAACGAGCGGCGTAGGCATGACTTGACACCATGAAGAAGACGTCGTGTGTATCACCTGCCAGGATCAGCCATAACATATCGTCTCCGTATGAGACGCCACATCTCCACCGCCGGTCAGGCATGACTTGACAGCTCCACTGAACCGGTCGTGCGTAGCACCTGCTACGTCGATCTTGAAGTGGAGGGGGCGTCCCATACCGCCGTCGGCCTCGAAACTCCACGGCCACATACGAGGATGTCTCATACCGCCATCAACTAAGTGTACGATATTTACTGTGGATTATGACAATCTTGTTTTGTTTTGCTCGTTTACCTTTTAGCTAGTAGTTTAGTTATTTATTTGATGGCTATTTTTTCCTACAGAAATTTATGAAATAAATTCAGCACAACATGGTCCATCAGCTACATAATGAGCCTAAATCGACTGAAAACGTCGACAATATTTTTGTTGAATCAATTTCACAATCAAATGTTGGATTTATTATGCAGCCAAAACACTTTTCCATTGCGAACCACCTCCCTAGGCGATGAGTCATTGTGTGAGCATGACTCTTCCACCAGGGTTCGCATCCTTATGCTAAGATCTTGACAAGATGCGTTTATTATAGGTTTAGTGAGATTCGTGGATCTGATCAGCCTCTGTCATTCATTGGTGTATGATTCAGAGACGTGCTGGTGCGGATGTATGCTACTCCGGTAGTGATGTATGTGCGTGCGTCCGTGATAGCAAAACAAATTAGAGTAAAACCATACGGCCCTGCAGGAGTTCCGTGGAGAAACTAATAAAAAACAGGAGCTCTGAGCCGTCCTACTAGTGCTGGCATATATAAGTACACGATCACCTAAACTAGTAGTGCCACAATATACAAGTACACGATCTGATTCTGATTGATGGAGCCATGGAGAGGGAAGGCTGAAGCCTTCGTATGCTGCAACAGCGACTGTACGGGGCTACGTGACACCAACTAGGGGGGTAATAGGTGATACAATCAAAATAGTTTATACCTCCATCTACGAAGCAAAGATGCATGGAGCTCTTAACATGTACAGATTTTGTTTTATTTTCAAAAAAAAAGAGGATAACAAGTAGTGTTTGGTATTGCCGTGGATTATGATGATATAAATGCGAAGTTAATTGGGACTATGGTAGTTATTTTACCTTTTAGCTAAATAATTTAGTTATTTATTTGATGGCTATTTTCCACAAAAAATTATGAAATATAAATGCAGCACAACATAGTCCATCAACTACACAATGAGCCTAAATCGACTGAAAATGTCTATAATATATTATGTTGTATCGAATTCACAATTGAATATTAAATTTATGGTCATATACTTCATCATCGATCTTGAGCTCCTTGCGGGTATCCTAAAGAAAATTGATGACATCCATAGAGTTTTCCTTTGGACGCCTAGCGACAAGGTGACGGGAGGAAAATGCGAAGTTAATTGGGACTTGATGTGTAAGCCAAAAAGGGAAAGGAGGGAAGGTATCCTCAACATCAACATGTTCGTGACAGACCTACGCTTAAGATGGTTTTGGCTCCAATGGGTGGATGACTCAAAACCTTGGGCTGGCTTGGGAACTCTATGTAATGATGAGGATCGGACATTCATTCCAGGGGCTACCAAGGTGAACATTCGCAACGGCAAGAAGGCGCTTTTTTAGGACTCTCTTTGGATGGATGGGAGCTTCCCCCAAAGATTTGGCCCCTCTTATCTACAAAATCTCGGCTAACAAGAAGGCTACCATGGCCAAACCTTTTGAAAAAAAAACCTTTGGGTTTCCAAAATCAACATGGAAAACGGCTTTACCACCAAGCACATCTTGCAATTCACTACTCTTTGGGACAAACTGGCGCATATACACCTGAACCACAATGAGGCGGACTCTACCATTTGGAAAAAAAAAATCCAATGATGGGTGTTACTCACCAAGACGGCCTACAAAGTGCAATTTGAGATGCTCATCACCTCGGTCATGCCTAAGGTTGTTTGGAGGCAATGGGCACCGCCACAAGGCAAGCTCTTCACTTGGTTGGTCATACAATATCAGATTTGGACGACAGATTGGTTGGAACGGCGTCGTTGGGACAATTGTGGGTAGGTGCATGTTTTGCAACCAAGTGTAAGAATCGGCGGCTCATCTCCTTTTCAAGTGTCGTTTTACTACTAGAATTCTGACCAACGTCAATGTGTGGTTGGGTAGTTATGACATTCATGCCGAGGTTTGGCACCTTGTCCCGTCCGTTAAGGATTGGTGGACGGAGGTGATCAATGGAAGAAGCCACAACTCCAAAGCCCTTGTGGCCATTGCAATGCTTATCTCGTAGGAGATTTGGAAGAAAAAATGGTCGGGTCTTTCACACTCTTTATGACGCTGTTGGCTAAGATTAAAGAGGGCAAAGGCATTGAGTAATTTCATACGGTTTTACTAAATCTCAGTCGACCGAGATTTGAGAAAAGTGTAACGCCAGTTCAAAAAAAAGTGCAATTGCACTTTTCTAAACAGAAAAGTGCAACAGATTCAGTTGCACTTTTCTTTAAACTATAGTTGCACTTTTCTGATTTGGCTGAGTCGACTGAGACATAGGCCATCCTATTTTGATATGGCGAGTGACGGTTTGTAGTTTAGGAACAGAGAACTCCATAGGCGATGGTAGGGGCCGGTATCCGTGCGTGAGCGTGACTCTTCCACCTCCGTGCTAAGATTTTGACACGCGCTGATGCGTTTATTTTGGATTTAGTGAGATTCGTTGATCTAATCAGTCTCCATCCAGCTGTGTGCATCAATTTGATGCAGAGACTAGGGCAGGTTCCCGTTTCAAAAGAAAAAAATCAGTGTCCATCATTCCTCCGTATGATTCAGAGACGTGCCCCTGCGGATATCGGTAGTGATGTATGTGCGTGCGTCTGTAATAGCAAAACAAATTACAGTAGATCTTATATGACTCGAGACGTAAACGCTGCCTGGAGAAACTAAAAAAATTGGTGCTCTAGCCGTCCATGTGAGGAGGATGGCTGGGCGCAACGTGCATTCCGCGGGACGCCACGTGAAATAACGTGCGCGGTGACGAAATTGCGGATCACCGAAACTATACTAATACAGTACGATACATATAACTACGCGATCTGATCCTGATTGATGGAGCCATGGAGGGGTTAGGACGAAGACTTCGTATGCTGCAACAGCGACTGGACAGGTTATAAAAACAGGACGACGGAGACACTCTTCGTAGTACAGCCAAACAGCTCTAGCTGCATTCAGTTTACATGAGACACAGACATCATATGTGTTTTACATGACATGTTGATGTTGCACCGGATGATACAGTTGTTTCCAGATAGGACAAATGATGTATTCGATCTGCACATGTCCATGTGGTGGCCAGTTTACATGCGCACAAACAGAGCATGTTGTAGGCTTAGGAGTCAAGGGACAATTTGCTGGAATCTGACCATGGCTGGACGCCTTCTTCTTCTCCGGCGCCGTCTTGTACGGCGGGGCGATCGGGGGCTGGTAGGAGCCACCGCCTTCTGTGCTTGGAAGCGGGTACGAACGGTCTGAGTCGTAGCCGGTCAGGTCGCCGCAGGCCAGAAACGGGATGTAGACCTTGTTTGGTCCCTCCAACCACACGACAAGCAAACACAGAGAAGAAGTTGGTACCTGAATCATGTTGACCATGTTGCAGGACTTGGGGTGTAGAAGTCTTGTGTACCTGAATCATCGGCCCCGGAAGGAGTTCCCACTTTCTCTAGAAGGTGATACAGATCTTTCTCTTTGAACCCTTCTGGGGGTGCATGGTTTTCGCAAACTGCCCAAGCCTCTGTTTGAAAAGACCATAAACTGCAAAACAGTTCCAACCAGCCAGAAAATATAAACGAGAAAAAGACGAAAAAACTTATCAACATATAGTAATGCGACTAAAATGATTAAACTTATCAACATATAGTAATGCGACTAAAACTTATCAACAATCTAGATGGCAATATAGACTACACACTACAGTAATCAACTACAGGTGAATTTCAATTCCAATTCATCAAAATGCTTTGGAGATGCTAGTCGTGGAAGAACGTAGTAACAATACAGTTATATACAGAAAAGACGCAGGGAAGCTGATAATTTCACCTGGATCAATCAAAATATTTCTAAAGGTGCATATCTAACCATACACGTACTGCAAAAAAACTTGGCAACAAATTTTCCACCATCTTTGAGTACATGAGTCACAATTGTTAGTGCCGAAAGCAATGCATATGAACACAAATTAGCAAAGGAAACAAACTAACTTGCAAAATCAACTAAAAATAAGCCAAAAAAAATGCAACTAATGGAAAATATAACAAGTTATCGGAACCAGGGTGCTGCATCATGTTGTTCTGTAACATAAAACATCGATGAGTTACCCTTGCGTCGAGTAAAATGACCAAATGTTGAATATTAAAATATAAAGAAGATATTATAACTAAGTAAGCATTTTAAATTAGAATGTCCAATATAAAATGCACAGTTAAGGTAACCAATTGATACCGTATCTTATGGAGACTGCAAATTGCTTGGAAAAAGTATCTGTGACCTAATTTGATACACATAGATAGAGAAAATGTACCAACCGCCAATATAAGCTGGGACTTAACAAGCTCATCCATATCATGAAGGCCAGTAACGCAACCAACCTGCATGTTATAAAAACAGGATGGGGACACTCTCCAGAAGATGCGGAATAGTAGTACAACCCAAGAGCTGTAGCAGCGGAGCTATGAGGACAACAAGCTGGGAAGACGATCCAGAAGACGGAGAATAGTGAAACCGAACAGCTGTGGCAGAACAGAGAATATTGGCATGCACGTTCAGTTCATATGAGACAGAGACATCATATTTGTCTTTACATGATAAGTTGATGTAGCAGATGGTACATTTGTTTTTCAGATAGGACAAATAACCAAAATTCAGTATATTCTAGTCTTAGGAGTCGAGGGGCAATTTGCTGGTATCAGCGCCCACACCATGACTAGATGCCTTCTTCATCTCCAGCGCGGTCTTGTAAGGTGGGGCAATCGGTGGCTGGACCGGATCCAGGCTCTGGTAGGAGCCACCACCTTCTGAGCTTGGGAGCGGGTACGAACGGTCCGAGTCGTAGCCGCTCAGGTCGCCGCAGGCCAGAAACGGGATGTATACCTTGTTTGGTCCCTCCAACCATCCGCTTCTGCAGTCTGTGCATGACAAGTCAGCACAGAGAAGAAGTTATCATCATGTATCAAATGCTTGACCATGTTGCAGGACTTAGGGTGTAGAAGTCTTGTGTACCTGAATCATCGGCCCCAGAAGGAGTTCCCACTTTCTCTAGAAGGTGATACAGATCTTTCTCTTTGAAACCCTCAGGAGGTGCATAGTTTTCACAGACTGCAAACGCCTCTGTTTGACAAGCATGACAAAGATGGCTATAAGAATAGTTCCCGTTAACCAGAAGATATAGACGAGAAAAGGACAGGAAGTCTTGTCAGAAATTAGTAACGAGACTAAAATGACGTGTGCCACTGGGGAAGATAGGCAAAAGTACAAAAGCTACTCGTCAATTTATTCTCCTTTGAAGAGATAAAGGCTTACCAATACTTGAGTTGCGGCTGCTTTTTGGCTTCGCAAATGTAACTTGTGAGAAGAACAACTTTAACTGCATAAAGCATTGATAGTAATGAGCAGTATACTTTTTTTCACAGAAGCACCTCATGCAGAAACATCTAAATGGAATCCATAAGTCAAATGCCACTTCCACTCAACAGCGTGTAACCATACTATAATAACTGTACCAAATATAGATGACGAAAACGTTGAAGGGAACAAACTGGAAAGCAACATAGACAAAGTAATCAACTCAGATGGATTTCATGCCTAATCGCCAAAATGTTCCTTGTGGAAAAAACATAATAACAATGCAATTACATATAGAAAAGACACATGGACGCTGATGATTCAAATACCTCGGTCAATCAAAAGGTTCCTAAAGTAAATATGGGAATTTTCCTAGCCGTACAGAAATGCAAGCCAGCACCAACAAATACCTGGCAATATAGGAGACTTGTATCTTTACCCCGAAAGATCTTGGCAACAAATTTTCCACCAACTTTGAGTACATGGGTCACAATTGTCAGTGCCTAAAAGCAACAAATATGTACACAAATTAGCAAGAGAAACAAAGTAACTTGCAAAATCATATACTCCCTCTGTTTGGGTTTATAAGTCCTCGAATTTTGAATCAGACTTTGACCACAATTTTTACTAGTAACAAATACAAGTTATATGCCACAAACATTATACCGTTGGATTTGTATTTGATAGAATTTTTCAATGGTACAATGTTTGTGGAATATAACTCGGATTTTGTTAGACAGAATCATGGTTGTACAATATAACACGTATTTTGTTAGTCAAAATCATGGTCGTACAATGTTTCTGGAATATAAATCGTATTTGTTAGTCAAAATCATGGTCAAATTTTGAGGACTTATAAACACAAACAGAGGTAGTAGTTGGATTAATGGTCAAAGACGAATCTTGGAAAACAAGTGGCCTCATTCATGGGAACGGAGGTAGTAAAACAGTAATGAATCATCAAAAGGTTGACTAAAAATGGTCAAATGTTGAGTCTAAAAATACAAAGAAAAAAGGTACTCCACCTGAAGAAAGCATTTTAAGGTAAAATGTCGAACATACTCTGCATGGTTAAGGTAGTATATTGACAAGTTGCGGGCGTCAACGATCTGCAGTACTGAGCTACGGAAAGTCTATCGAAATGACCTAATCAAAGGCTACAACAGCTATAACTGACACGCCTATGGAATCTATTGGCTCAGCTGAACCGACATGAAATTAAAGAGAGGAAGGCTGAAGCTATTGGCAAATAGAGGAGGGAGGGGGGGATGTTCTCCGTGTCTTTTAGCCCTCACTAGATGACAACTTGCTTATCTTACGGTCATGGACGCTCAAATTTCTTCGAAAAAAGTATTATCTGACCCAAATTGATACAGAAAGACAGATAAAATGTACTAACCGCCAATATAAGCTGGGACTGAACAAACTCGTCCATATCATGAAGGCCAGTAACTGCAAACCATCCGAAGCAACATAAGAAACATAAATTGCAATCAGCACATGAAACAGAGTTAAGGACCACTTGTCTAGAAATCCAATCTTACCATCAGGGGCACCATCACAGACAACCAAGTCCGCTTTGCATCCATCAAAATGTCTAATAACCTGACAGTATAATTACATCTGTTACAGCGAGTACAAAAATTCATTACAGAGGATTCATCTGTGCGTCTATCCATCTCACCACTTCCGCTGTTCGAGCATTAGTGATGTCACCCTGCACTTGTAGAACACCTTCTATCGGAGCCATTGGCTGCAAATCGATTGCAACGATGAGAGGAAGCTCACCATCTCTAGTACATTATGAAAAAAAAAGAACAATCAGATATGAAGAATGAAATTATGTTGGAACAGAAGGTGACCCACTAACACATGTACTTACTTGGCGTCAGACGATAGCTTTGCTGGGACATACAGATTCCGGCTCAAAACCTGCAAATGCAATCACCATATGTAGCGAAACTAGCAGATGCAAGTATGGATGGGCAACTAGGCATACGAATACCTGGCTCCAGCTCCCAGGAGCAGCGCAGAGATCAACGACACGCTTCACCCCTGCACAGACGAACACCAAACGGAAACACCCACTAGTCAATTCGATGCTGTTTATCGGTGCAAGTCAGTGGCAGGAAAGCAGCAAGCTTGATTGGGTTGAGACGAGACCGTGGAAGATGTTGAACTCCTGATCGATTTGTAGGAGCTTGAAGGCGCTGCGAGCTCTCCACCCCTCCTCCTTAGCCTTCCGGTAGTAGATGTCCTGGGAAACCGACGGCCAACCCACCCAATCGCACACACGGTAAGAAGCGGTGAAGCGTAACGGAGGACGGGGAGGGGAGAAGCTGGCTGGGGAGAGGGACGGAAGTCGAGTACCCTCTTGTCTTTGGAGGCCTTTCCCATGGCGAAGGCGAAGAGGAGCGACCGCAGCGCAGGATAAGAGCGGCGGGGCAGAGGCCGACGGTAGTGGTGTGAGCGCCGCCCTGATTGGAGATGACGGCGAGGAAGGAGGAACGACCGGCGAGGCGGAGCGGGTAGTGTTCTGCTAGGTGTCTGACTGATGCTGGGCTGGGCTGTTAGGCCTATCTCTCCTTACAGCTGTATGTACCAATGGAATTGAGCCCAATTATTTGAGGTGGACAGACGAAAAAAACGAAACCAAGCGAGGATTGTCGAAAAAAAAAACGAAACCAAGGGACGAGCCCTTTCGACAATCCGATTTATGACCCTTACCCTAGCCTTGTGATGCAAAAAACTGGTCTAAACGAATAGTTTTGGTTGCGATTCTGTAAAAAAAAAAAATGCAAGAGGTTTTTGTATGAACATACAAGAGAACATTTGAACATTTTGGATGTTTTACACCAAAATACATTTTGTAAAAACATAAGAAATGACACCATACTTTTTTTATTTTATTTTTACATCTAGGATATAGAAAGCTTAGTGTGAAAAGATTATTCTCTGATTTGTTATGTAAGGAATTCAGTGTGACCGAAATATATTTATGCAACAGGAATGAATCTTCTTAAAAGCTAGGATCACACTGTCCACTTGAAGTATTTTCATATTTTTGTGCCCATTATGCAGACTTCACATACAAACTGGCGTTATCTCTCCAAACAGGGAAGACGTTTCATTTAGTCAGTGACTACACTATTGTGAAGGATACACCAATATGAGGTCACCACTTTGTAAATCGATCATGTAACTGAAATGGTAAGAGCACAAGGGGAAGCGCCAACAAGTTGGGCAAGGACCCAGATGACTGGAGGTACCAAGCAAATGTGCAGTTTCAATCTCAGATGAGGTTATGGCTTTGCCAAGAGAGCTAGAACCATCATACTTGCTACTTACATCTCCCAAGTCACCTCGATGAACATCAGCGCATCCATAGTTCAAAAGATAGAAATTAACTGGAACAGCGTACATGCATTACTGAATGAAAAATGGTACAAGCTGAAATACCGAAAAGAACATCCATGTGATGTCAGTGAAATGCAGATGTTTCAAGTTCCAACAAAAGCAAACTTCAAATATTACAGACATCATCTAAGGTTTTGCCAAACCATGGAATAACAAGGCGGGGTATCTCAAAGGATATCGACACTATGGCATCGACTGTTAGAATTGGGCCGATCTTCACGTCGCGGTCGTCGTGTGCTTTCCGAGGATACGCGGACGTCGCACAGCTCCTCGGTATAACTCCGGCAATACGCGCGTACAAGAATCAGCTAAGCACACAGGTAGCCACCTCAATGGATACAACTAGCTAGCTTCTCACGTACTTGCACGTACTGATCGCAAAACACAACACGCACGTAGCAGCAGTCTGGACTAGATTACTTTCCTAGTCTAGCTGTCACGTAGGTATCGCTGAGACTACAAATTGCTGGGATGTTGGCCAGCTTTCTGAATTTTATTTCTTCTCTGGTATCGATTACAGGGGGTCATACACACATATATAAAGCAACATGCTAAGCAAACCTAGTAGGATTAGGAGTCCGGTCCCTATACTACTTGGAGCCTTGCACTGCACGTATACAACTCCTATACGTACCAGCATACGTACGTGTTTATTTCCAACATTCACCCCCTAAACACGACGTGCCCTTTCACTTCGACCTGGGTCCCAAATACGCCAATTACTTTGAGTAGGTGTTACCCTCGGTATTGCTTTCACCACTTCAGCCTTCGTCATCAATATTGCTTTCGTCGTTTCTCGAGGCACTCTTACCGTCTTTTCTACCGCCGGCTTGTTCATAGCTTCACACCAACAATCCTTTTTGTTGATGTCTCCAAACGTCACATTTTCTTCGGTGCTTTGGAAGAAATCTTCTGTGTACTTTATCGGCACCGCATCTGAAATTATTACCTTGTACAAATGCAGCCGTGTAAAATACGTCTCATCCTCTTCTTGTCGCTCTTCTGCCCACGACGCTGGCATTGCTTGACGCCAACACTCCTCCGTGTCTACGTCTTCGAATTTCGCCGGTTCCTCGGCAAGCAAACATTACTTTTCTTGCTTCATCTTTACCGGATTGTCAATCGTTGGAAGTTGTACCTTCTTCGGATAGTAGTCCAACATGCTTCGCTCGCGTGTTGGCGCCGGTCCTAGTCGTCTCGGCTCCAGTGCGGTCGGAGGCGGTTCGACGTAGTCTTCCTTTTCGTCCGTTGAAACCTTGTTGTTGCTTTCCACTTCAGTTCTCCTACCGGCGTCTAATCATAGTTTCCCCGTTCATCTGCTAAACTCTATTCCAACTAAAGTGTTGTCTGATACCGGAGCATCACATTCTTTTGTGTTAAAGATCTTTGCCACAACATACAACCTAATTGTGGTTCCACTAAGCAATCAAATCACTATTCACTCCCCGGGATCTCAAATGTTGACTTACAAGATAAGTAAGGACAACCAAATCCTAATTGGAGGTTGCATATTCCTTGCTTCTCTCATACTGCTTGGCAATTCTGACATTGATGTCATTCTTGGCATGGATTGGTTGAAGGCCAATAAAGCAAAAATTGACTGTGCTCAAAAGTCAATAACTCTCTCCCATCCTTCTGGCCAGATAATCTATTCTCCACATGAATCAAGTTCCATTCAGCTATACACACTCGATGCAAAACCTCTACCTCTACTTGAAAATGTTCCGGTGGTTTGCGAATTCCCTGACGTCTTTCCAGAAGAGTTGCCAGGAATGCCTATCGTCTTGAACTTCCAGAAAAACTATCCAAGGTGCACGATGTGTTTCACGTGTCACAGCTCAAGAGGATCTTCGCAAGAAGTATCCGGACCTTTTCTCTTCTCAGTAGGAATCTCGGGGCGCGATTCCTTCAAGGGGGGGGGGGCGTTTTGTAACATCCCAAGTATGAAAAATAGCCATTAGAATGTTTGCTCTCTGTTATTTTATGTTTTGCATCATGACATCATGTTCATTGCATTTGTTTTGCTTTGTTTCCATTTGTTTTTCTCTGTTTTCCTTTGTTTTCCTTTGTTTCCTATTTGAATTTCAAACCAAATTTTAAATATTTGTTTTCATACTTGTGCTGTTACAATTTTCAAATAAAATTAGCCAAATCAAAACATCAAGTTGTTTCCATTGAACTATAAAGTTCAAGCCATCAAATTGTTTAAGTTTCAATAATTCATTTAATAGCAAATTCCCTTAATTCAAATTCCTTTCAAATTCCATTAATTCATCAAACAGCAACCATTTGAAAATTATGAAAATTACAAAACACCTCCAATCAATTTGTTTCAAACAAACATGAAGTTCAAAACTAGTTAAGCTAATACTTACAATATTTCATTTAATATCACATTTTCATTCAAATTCAAATGAACTACCAACAGCAACCAATTTGAATTATCTGGAAAACTAAATGTTGCAAATTGGTGCTGTTACAAAAAAACCATCCTATACAAATTTTTGCTAATTTTCTAACCTAAAACTATCCTCTTTTCTTCCTATTTCCTTTTCAGCAAAAAAAAAGAAACAGCAGGAAAAAATAAAACAAAACGATAAGAGAGGGGGCAGGCCAGCCCAATTGGGCCAGCCCACCTAGCCCCCTGGCCTGCTACCCCTCCCCGTTATCTTCTTCCTCGTACGGCCGAGCATCGCACCTGTCCACGTCGGCTACGCAGAGGAGGAACGGCCACAGCAGCTCGACCCTCCCCCTTAAAACCCTACCTTCGAGCCCTCCCCTCGAACCCTAGTTCTTTCTCCCTCCTATATTCCTCTCGCCGCCGCAGCTCCTTTCTCTTTTCTCTCCCTGCACCACCTTCTCTGTAACTGAACCAAACGCCACCGAGCCTCAATCCTTTCCCCCTCCGGTGATCGCCGCCGATAGGAACCCCCTCCACGCAGGTTAGCGGCGGGAATGGGTTCGCCGTAGCGCCGTCATCCTCCTCGACCACCCAGCGCGGACAGGGAAGGCCCGGAGCGCCGCCGCCGTCCTCATCCCGTCGCCGGCCACCTCCCTGCACCGAGCGTCTGCTCCTTCTTCGGGCCCGAGGTGATTCCTCCCCTCTCTACTGCCTCTCCCCTTCGCACACGCACGCCACCTGCACCCACAGCGCACACACCACGCCGCAGCACGGCAACGGCCACCGGAGCCACAGCTGCCGCCGGCGGCCTTCATCCCTGTCGAGTTTCAGCTGACTGAATTTCGGTTCAGTTAAAAACGTCCACTATCTGAAGGTTAACCCCCCCCCCCCCCCGCACCTCTCCTGTCAACGAACACAGAGCATACCGCATTGGCAGCAGTCCGTGCGCACGAGCAGGGGGTCTGGGGTTCGAGTCCTCCTCCCGCAAATTAACCCACACTTTTGTTTCTTTTTTTTGTTGATACAGAAACTTGACAGAATCACACACAAGCCCCTACCAGTATTTATCTTAGCCCCTGAAAATATTTTTCAAGTCCTTGGATGTGATTTAAATGGCAGATTAATACCCACACTTTAAAAATGCATAAATAATTCATTTTAACTCCAATTTCAACATTTTAAATATGTTTTCAATACCAAATTAAATGCTCTATCCAAATATAAATTTTGTTTACTGTTTTGAATATTTCAAATCGGTGAAATATTTGAACCCTTGTTTAATTCACTTAATTTTGCAAAATTCATAACTTGGGCATAAAAATTCCAAATTCAACAAACTAAATATGTTTTCCATTCCATTTTTCATGAACTTTGCAAATATCAACTTTGTGTACTGTTTTAAATAAATTAAATTGCTGAAAACAACTATTTCTTAATTAATGCATTTAAAATTGTCAAATTAATAATTAATTCATTTTAATTCCTTTTTCAATAATTGAAACATGTAATCCACCTAAAATTTTGTTCTCTTTTCAAATATGAACTTTGTTATCTATTTTGAACAATTAAAATTGGTGAAAACAACAAATGCTTGTGTAACTCATTAAGAAGCCAAAATTCTTAACTTGTTAAATAAAATTCCAAACTTGGTAAACAACATATCAAATTGAAGCTATTGTTGTTTCCTTTTTGTTACCTTCATCCATGCATCATGCTAATCCACTTTCACCTGTTGTTTAGTGGTAGATCATTTAATCCAACCTTAACTCATGGGCTTTCCATATGCAATATAAATTGCATATGGGTCCATTTAAACATGTTATCTTGTCAACTAGTTTATTTTGATGCATCAATTAATTTGCCATGCATCATCCCATGTTTGTGCACTATGCCATGTTATTGATTGTCCGTCTTCCTTCGTTGTTTGTTTTGCTTCTTCTCGATTAGACGACGACGTTGAGACAGACGAGGTTTACGACACCACTTCTGAGGAGTTAGCTCAGTACCAGGCTACTAAGTTGGCAGGCAAGTATTCACTCACATGAACCATTGTGTTCCTTTCCACACTGGTTACCGATACTATCCATTGTCTATTTCTGCTAGCCCTATGAATCGTTGCTTGTGTCCCGATCCTATCACATGTTATCCTATAACCCTGATATTGCCTCACCTCCACACCTATAACCCCTTGTTTGTTGCCTTAGTCTTACCTAGCATGCTTAGGGTTGCTTGTGCTCGAGTCTGTTGTCCGTTACTTCTTTTACGTTACTTATTTTATTATGTTCTGGGGCTCGATGTTAAACAATCAACCTGTTAATGTTTGGGTAATAATAATTTGATGATAAGGCACCGGCAGGAGGCCCGGCGTGGTTTTGAGGCCTGCTAGTGTCGACCCTAATTAGGAAAAGGGTCTTGTCTACTGATCCATGATGAGCGCACTAACCGCATGTGGGAAGCGTGTATGGGCGCCCCCTCAATTTGACTCGATTCGCATCTCGTCCAAATCGCCTCATTTAGTTCGGGTTTTCCATTTGCCGCATGCATATGCAGGTGCGAACCCTTGGCGTCAGGGTGGAATTTTTGTAGTCGGCATATAGGGAGACACGTTCTTAGAGTGCTATGAGGGTCCCCTTTTCTTCGTGGGGCTCGATTAGCCGTGCGCTCAAGGTGCTTTGGGCTTGATGCGAAGAAGAGTTGAGTTGTGTTGAGTGCCTCGCTTGGTGGGAGGCATTCCATCTGGCGGGTTATTCTTACATGTACGGCTACATTGGTGCATCCCTGCAGGGTTAAATCTTCTCGAGAAGCCGTGTTGTCCGCGGTTATGGATGACTTGGTGAAAGTACTGGCTAACAAGTACTCAGAACAACTTACACCTAACTAATGCTAATTTTGACTAGTAATAGGATTATTGACACAACAACTTGAACATCACTAATCCAACTGTGTGAGTTATCCTTGTGTTGCTTCCTTAGTAGGGGGTAACATTGGATGGGTTTGTTTGAAGTTACTTTCAGTTGGTTACGATACGCGATCTTATCTTCTTTCTGTTAGCCGGAAGTTGTAGTATGTCTCTGTAGTTGGTTAGTGCAGCCCGCTGCAGCATCTTTTATATCACCTATTCTTCCGTTGAACCTAAAGCATTTGTACCTGGTGTTGCCGGGTACACTTTGGTGAAGTGTGAGTCTTGCTTGCCAGTACTTGTATGTACTGACCCCTTTGGGGCTGTGGTTTACGCAGACTACGATTCCGAGGATCCCCATGGTGGCTACTACGTGGAGTACGACGAGACTGCTGACGAGTAGATAGCGGATCCGGGCAGGATTCGAGACTACGTGGATGGGCTCCGTCTTCTTTTCATTCCCGGCCTCTTAGGCCTATTTGGTTTTGTCTGTACTCAGACACTTTGAGTGCTTCCGCTGTGATGTAATGATGATATGTTGGGACAAGTGTCCTCTGGATGATTGTATTTGCTATTCTCTGCTCTAGTGAGAGCCATTTGCAACTTATTTCCATCTTTTGTGTCTTAGAGATCTGTTGTGGTATCATTTCGTTTAACGCCGTTGACGTACCATGTGTGAATGGTATGAAGTACGTCAATGGTAGTATCTTGATCTCTATGGGATAGTTTACATCGACGATGGATAGTAGAGTTTGGTTGTCGCACATAAGTGCTGGCCTACTCGTAAGAGGATGCGGGTGCAGGTAGGCCCCGTAATCCAAACATCTACTATTAAGTTCGGCCCGGTGAGTATCCTATAGAAGTCAGGGTGCGACACGGACGCTGCGCCGGGTAGCCAGCCCTCTGCGCCGCCTACCCAACAGGCTGCTCCACCTACTGCGCCAAGCTCCCCGCCCGTGAAGAAGACCAAGACCACAGCCAGCCCTCCAGCCAAGCAGACTACAAAGAAAGCTGCTTCCGATGCTACTCGCAAGAAGGATGCAGCCCAGAAGAAGGCTGCCGAGAAGAAAACTATCGAGAAGAAAGCTGCCGAGAAGCAAGCTGCCCGGCTTGATGCCGCCGTCCGCAGGAATCCCTCGCGCGGTGCTGCACAAGATTCTGCCGTGATGCCGCCACCTAAACCAACTGCAAAACCTGCCGCGAAGAGTGGGCAGCTCACCATCGGCGCTTCTGGCAGCTCTGCAGGCGCAGCCGCGGGATCAAGCGCTCAAGACCCGCCTGTCTACCCGCCCTACATGGTGCAGATGAGCAAACAATATGGCATCGGTCTGAACAAGACCGAGAAGCAGCTCGCTCTCACGAAAGGAAAACAGGCCCAGGCTGTGGATTCCAAGCTGCCGGCGAAGGACAAGGCCCATTCGATCTTCTCGCGCGAGATCCAGGAGACAGAGGTGGTGTCCCAGGGGCTCGAGCAAATGATTGACCGGGTCGGCTTTATTGACGCTGAGTGGAACAGTGACGTCCTTGGCAACACGACCTGGCATGGCCTGGCCTTGGGCCCGCTGAACCATTGGCGTACCGACTGGAACAAAGCGAACATGGGCTACAATCCTATGACCATCTCGTCCGCCACCAGCACGCTGGCCGCGAAGGTGTTCGTCCACCGCAAGGCTGCAGAGGACCTCGAGCGAACCTATGCGGTAAGTTTTGCTTTGCCTGTTCCGAGTTGAGCTTTTCTTCTCCTCTATCCTTCTTCTTCTCCTTATCCATTACCCAGTCCCCGAGATTCGGGCTGAGTAGACGGGTACTCAGTCGAGTTGCCGTCTTCTCGGGTTGAATCTTCAAAATTTTGTCTGACTCCTTTTCTTTTTTCTTCTCAGAATAGCCTCTTGAAGAGAACGATCCTTTACCGGCATCTGCTCTGGAATCATAACATCGCGAAAAGACGCCTTGAGGCCTACGAAGCGGAACGCAAGAGCGATGCTGTGATGGAGAAGGGGGCCCTGGCTCGCACTCTTCGACTTTCCGAGCTCGAGAGTAAGGTTCTAGCTATTCGGTTCATGCGTTTTGTGTTTACGCCCGCTTTTGCTTTCTGCTCTAACCTCTTCTACTCCGTAGGTAAGTTTGAGGCGATGGCAGAGGAGCACAAGCACTGCCATGTTTTTGTTGCCAACGCTGAGTCCACAATCAAGAAGTTGGAAGGTGAGTTGCCGTTTACTTTATTGGTTTTCTTCCTTCCCCTTTGCTATTGGGCTGACCGTGCTCTTCTCTCCGTAGAAGATCACAAGCAGTTCCGTGAAGAGCACCTCGACTGCTTGAAACCTGCGGAGGTGAAGCAGCAACTAGATAGCCAAGAAGTCGAGCTCAAGAGCAAGCATGCCACCGAGCTAGAGCCGCTGCAGGTCCAATTGAGGGCTGCCCTTCAGGACGCCATATATATAGCTGTTGCAGCCAAAGCCAAGGAAAAGGCCCTAGAGATGGAGAACGATGTGCTGAAGAAGAGCAACTCGGATCTCATGCTCCAACTGGCCCAATTCCCGAAGGTGGAAGAAAGGCATGTTGCTGACGAGGAGTCTTGGAGGCGCAAACTGGAATCGCTACTCTGCGAGCTGAACAGTAAGTTCTCGCTTCTCCGTACTTGTTTATTTCCCACTTCTTCTGGTTTACTCGGTTTGCTCCTCTCCTCTGCCCCTGTTTCTAATCTTCTCTGATAGCATTTGCAGAAATCTTCCCCGACCTCTGCTCGACTTGCAAGCCAGGCCTCACTAAGGCAGAAGAGCTCCGAATTGAGAAGGGTTTGCCCACAGACACCAAATCTTCGATTGAAGACAACCTCTCGAGCATGCAGACCCAACTCAAGCATCTTAGGGGCTTGGGCACCGACTTGGTGTCCACTGCCTTCAAGCTTCACGCGCTATTCTGGCCCCAAGGCCCTGCGCCAGCAACCATCCGCGCGCTCGCCGAGAAGCTGAATGGTGTTAAAGCCAAGCTGAAGAAGTGGCGAGCATCCGGAGCTCGGGCAGGCGCTGACATGATGCTCCTCTTCATCTGCAGCTGGTACGAAAATTTTAACCTCAACACCATTCTCGAGATGAGGGAGGATTCGAAGTGGGAGAAGGATCCCGACTGCGTGGCTCGCCGCCAGGCAGTCGCGTACGAGGTCGCCTCCTACGCGGATACTGCTCGCTTCATCGACGGCCTCACCGAGCCCGACACCGAGACGGAAAGCGAAGGTGAAGATGAGGAGGAAGATGACGAGGAGGGCACTGAGTCAGACGGGCTGAGCTTCTTCGATGGCCCTGGCGCTGATGATAAGTCTGAGAAGGGGAAGGGCGCGGTCGTCGCGGATAGCGACGAGGAGACCGAAAGCTAGAAGATGACTATCGACACTGCGGCCCTCGAATTTGGCTCTTCATCTAGCGCGGCCCTCGACGATGCGGCGCTACCCCGCACCCATTCTACCGCCTCCACTTCGGCTACGGACCCCATCTCGGTGGCCAGTGCTACCTCTGATCAAGCTGCCACCAACACAGAAGCGGATGCTGCCAACATCGAAACCGATGCTGCCAAGGCCAACACAGAAGATGCTGCTACCTCCACTTGATTATCTCCTGCAACACTTACGCTTGAAAACTCTTATCAGATCCCCGGGATGCCGGGTGCAAATGTATCGAAACAATTATCCTTTCCGTTGCTACTCAATTTTTATTCTCATTTGATGTTTTCAACGTAGTAATTTGAGCAGCCTTGGCTCGATGCCGGGTTGCGTTATTATGCAAGTCCCCGCGTTGCATTTTTCATCCACTCTTCCTTTTTATCTCAGCTCTTACCTGGAACTTGTTGCTTTTTTGGTATTCGAGTCACAAGAGTTCAAAGTTGGAGTTTCAAATACTTAGCCACTTAGAAACAGTCATAGTAACGCTACCCACCACTTAGCCGAAAAAAGTTAACAAAAAAACAGTATTACAAGACGCTCTACTCGGTTCCTGCACTCTTCTTTTCCTTAGTAATTTTTCTTGTGCTTATTGACCTTTAGCTTGTTCTCTTGCTTGCCATGAAGCCGGGTTTTGGACAGCAGCAGAGTCGAAGAGTTGGCACGTAGGTTTAAACACAATACTAAATGTACCCATGAAATCTTAAGCAGAGCAACAGGGTAGACAAAAGTAAAGCCGAGTAGAACCACATAGAGTAATTTTGGACGAGGGCAGTCCCCGAGTTCAATTTCATATTGCAGAGTAGAAGTTTAACTCGGATAAGAGAATACATACACACTTTTCTCATGAATGAAAGCGAAGAAGTAGAGCTACATTCCAGGGGCGCTTAGATTCCTCTCCAGCTTTATCTGCCCTGTTCTTCTGTGATGGCTGTACGTCTACCAGGTAATAGGCATCATTGTGCAGAGCCTTGCTCACAATGAAAGGCCCTTCCCACGGAGGGGATAGCTTGTGCATCCCGGCTGTGCGTTGCACCAGCCTGAGGACCATGTCCCCTTCTCGGAAAACCCTTGGGCTCACTTTTCGGCTGCGATAACGCCTCAAGTTTTGCTGGTAAACAGCTGAACGTGACAGAGTAAGCTCTCTTGCTTCTTCTAGCAGGTCAACGTCATCTTCTCGAGCTTCTCTCGTCTCCGCCTTAGTGTAGAGGGTTACTCGGGGGGGAGTCATGCTCTAGGTCTATTGGCAACACGGCCTCAGCCCCGTATACCAAGAAGAATGGTGTGTAGCCGGTTGACCGGTTAGGTGTAGTCCTTAGACTCCACAACACCGCTGGCAACTCGTCTAACCAACACCCAGGTGTTTTCAGTAGTGGCTCAATCAGCCTTGGCTTTATGCCTGCCAGCACCATGCCATTTGCTCTTTCAACTTGCCCATTGGAGGCGGGATGCGCAACAGATGCGACATCTAGCCGAATATGCTTGTCTCTGCAGAACCGCACCATGGCACCCTCAGCAAAATTTGTGCCGTTATCCGTGATGATGCTGTGCGGGTAGCCGTATCTCAGGATCACATCCTTCAGGAAGCTCACAGCTGTGGCTCCGTCGCACTTCCGAATAGGCTTCACTTCTATCCACTTGGTGAACTTATCAACCATGACCAAGATGTGAGTCATGTTGCCTCTAGCCGATTTGAAGGGACCAACCATATCCAAGCACCAAACAGCAAATGACCAAGTAATGGGAATGGTTTTCAACTCAGAAGCAGGCATGTGGATCTTACTTGCGAATCTCTGGCAGCCATTGCACTTCCTCACAATATCTTCGGCTTGCTTCAATGCAGTGAGCCAGAAGAACCCATGCCGAAAAGCCTTCTTGACTAACGCCCGAGAAGAGGCGTAATGCCCGCATTCTCCTTGATGTATCTCTACCAGAATTTCTTCTCCTTCCTGCGGTTCCACACAGCGTTGCAGTACGCCAGTGGCACTTCTCTTGTGCAGCACATCTCTGAATATTGTGTAGCCCTTGGATCTTCTTTTAATCTGCCTTGCGGTCACCTCATCCTCTGGCAGGGTACCGTCCTTTAGAAAGAATAATATGGGCATAGCCCAACTCGGTGTCTCCCGGGTGGGAAACACTGGTTCGTCCACTTCCATTGGAACAGCCACCTCTGTTTGCTCTTTAGAGTTGGGAGCTCTTCTCTGAAGCCCTGAGCGATTGGCAAGAACTTCCTCAATGAATGCAACAGTCCCCGGGTTGAGAGGGGAAGTCCCCAAGTAGGGAAGGACAGTCCTCGAGTAGGGAGGGGCAGTCCCCGGGTTGCAGGCGCCAGTCCCCGGGATGGAGACCGCAGTCCCCGGGTTTTCGGTTGCATTCTCCCAGTCAATCTCCATTGGAGCAGCTTCTTCATTTGGAAGAGAAGGAACAAATATAGACTCCGAGTTGGGGGACGGCTTCATGGATGGCTTTCTCAAATGCTCCAAGGCAATCCCAGCCGGGATGTATTGCCGAGAAGACCCCAACTTGGACAGCTCATCAGCTGCTTCATTCTCTGCTCGGTGGATGTGTTGGAACTCGCAGCCTTCAAAGAATGCAGTCACAGTTTGCACCAGGAAACGGTATGATGCCATGTTGGCATCTAGGGCATCCCAAGTGCCAGAAACTTGTTGCACCACCAAATCCGAGTCGCCATAGCATATGATGCGCTGCACACCAACCTCCTTCGCTACCTTTAGGCCATGTACCACGGCCTCGTACTCTACAACATTGTTGGATGCCTTGAAATGAATCTGCAGTACATACTTGAGCTGATCCCGCTTAGGTGACGTAAGCACTACGCCAGCCCCAAGACCTTCCTTCACCTTGGAGCCATCAAAGTGCATCTTCCAGTAATTGGAAACTGGAGCACGAGGCTCGTACTGCACCTCAGCCCAATCCACGAGAAAACTCTGCCAGAATTTAGGACTTGATGGCTTCCCTTCTTGCATACGCAGGAGCGTGCGCGGCCAGTTCTATTGCCCACTTGGCTACTCTGCCACTCGCTTCCTTGTTTCCCATGATATCCGAGATGGGAGCAGAGCTCACCACAGTGATAGGATGCTCTTGGAAGTAGTGCTTCAGCTTCTTGGCGCCCAGGTACACGCCGTAAGTCATCTTTTGGTAGTGCGGGTAGTTCTGCTTGGAGCTGGATAGCACCTCACTGAGGTAATTTACTGGCCGCTGCACGCTTTTGCCTTCCTCTTCTCGTTCCACCACAATCACCATGCTGACTACCCGGTTGGTAGCAGCGATGTACATCAGCATTGGCTCTTTGGGTAGCGGACTAGCCAAGATGGGAGCGCTACCCAGCATTGCCTTCAGCTTATTGAACGCCACATCCGCTTGCGGTGTCCAGACGAACTTGTCACTTTTCTTCATCAATTGATACAAAGGCAAGGCCTTCTCGCCCATTCTGCCCAAGAAGCGACTCAGAGATGCCAAGCAACCGGTGAATTTTTGCACATCCTTCAGGGATCTCGGCAAAGACATGCTCTCAATAGCTTTTATCTTTGAAGGATTGGCTTCAATGCCCCGACTGGATACCAAGAAGCCGAGTAGCTTGCCAGCCGGGACGCCAAAGGTGCATTTACTCGGATTCAGCTTCATCTTGTACTTGCGCAAATTGGCAAAGGTTTCCTCAAGATCGGCAAGCAGAGTATGTGTTTTATTCGTTTTGATGAAAATGTCTACGTACACCTACACATTTTTTCCGAGTTGATCGTGCAAGCATTTCTGCATGCATCTCTGATAAGTAGCACCCGCATTCCGCAACCCGAAACAC
This sequence comes from Alopecurus myosuroides, assembly GCA_028641055.1. Classification (NCBI taxonomy): domain Eukaryota; kingdom Viridiplantae; phylum Streptophyta; class Magnoliopsida; order Poales; family Poaceae; genus Alopecurus; species Alopecurus myosuroides. Next base: position 634,176,739 of record CM054057.1, on the reverse strand, counting down.
ATGACGCGGTAGCAATAAGCCCCGTACGGGGTAATGAAAGCAGTCTTTATTTGATCAACAGGATTAAGAGCTATCTGATGAAAACCAGAATAGGCATCTATGAAAGACAAAAGCTCACAACCAGCAGTGGAATCGATCACCTGATCGATGCGAGGTAGCGGAAAAGGATCCTTGGGGCAGGCCTTGTTCAGGTCGGTGTAGTCGACGCACATGCGCCACGCGGTCGCCGCCTTGGGATCCTCCTTCTTCTTCTCGACCATGACCGGGTTGGCTAGCCAATCCGGATGCAGCACCTCTATGATGAAATTGCTTATCAGCAGCTTGGTGATCTGATCACCAATGGCCTTCGTTCTCTCATCTCCAAAGCGGCGCATAGCCTGCTTCACTGGTTTGGCGTCAAGACGCACGTGTAGCGAGTGCTCAACCAACTCCCTCGGGACACCTGGCAGATCTTCATTGGACCAGGCGAACACGTCCCGATTCTCACGGAGGAAGTGGATGAGCTCGCTTTCCTATTTCTCCGCCAACCCGGAGCCAATGATGGCAACACGGTCAGGGAACTCAGGGTCAACCTGGACCTTCTTTGTTTCCTGGGATGCCTGGAACGCCGTTCCGTGCTGAGAACTCGGCATCCTGGGCGCACCACCTTGTGCTGCTTGCGCCATAGCCACCACCTCGTACATCTTCTCCTTCTCGGCTGCAATCACCATCGACTCCGCCAACTGAGAACCAGCAGAGGCACACTCCATAGACTTCTTGTAATCACCAGAAATGGTAATCACGCCATTGGGACCAGGGATCTTCATCTTCAAGTATGCAGTGTGAGTAGAGGCCATGAACTTGCTCAGAGCCGGCCTGCCGAGCAGGGCGTGATAGGGGCTCTGGTGATCAACCACCTCGAACTGCAGCCTCTCTGTGCGGCAGTTCTCCCTGGTGCCGAATAGAACGTCTATCCACACTCGGCCCATTGGAGAACAAGAGATCCCCGGCACGATGCCGTGGAATGTGCTATTGCTGGGTAGCAGCATGTTCTCGGCAATACCGAGTTTCTCAAGCGTGTCCTTGTACACGATGTTGATGCTGCTGCCGTTGTCAATCTGCACCTTGCTGAACTTCACGTTCTTCTCGGGACCCAAGAAAGTGGGATCCAGCACCAAGGCGTAGCTACCCGGGTTGGGCATCACCTTGGGATGATCTGCTCTGGACCATGTGATCTCTTGGTTGCACCAGTGCAAGTAGTGAGGGACAACCGGGATCACAACATTGACCTCCATGGCGCGCCTGTGCTGAGACTGCTTGTCGACGGGCTCAGAAGTGAAGATCATATAGCTCTCATGGTGTTCCTGGTACTGGTTGCGGCCTCCATCATCATTGTTACCATTGTTGTTGCCCTGGTAGTTGTTGTTGCCTCTGTTGTTGTTGCGGTTGCGGTTGTTGTTGTTGTTGTTGCGGTAGCCCTCATTGTTGAAGTAGCGGTTGGCTCCTAAAGCCACTTTGTTCACATTTTCTCTTCTCGGGAATGCTGGAGGCCGAGCTGCGGGTGCGCGAGCAGGCTGCACGTTGGCATTCGCAGCTGGCAGAGGAGGAGCGGGAGGCAAGCCTTCATTCCTGATCAAATCCCACCAATCGCATTGCCGAGTAGTGTGGTTGGCAGGCCTCGTAGGATGCTGAGTATGGAAACTGCATCGGCCATCCCTCATGTCGTCGAAGACAAACTTCTTAGCCGGATCCGGGTTGCCGCTACCTTGCTGAGGAGCACGATATGGCTTCTTGTTGCCTTGGCCCTAATTCTGGTTCTGCCCGTACTGGGCTCCAGCAGGTTTCTGCCTTTGGCTACTCCCAGCTCCGACAACCACTGCATTCACCTCCTCAGAATCGTACCGAGTATCAATTCGGTCACCTCTGCGCTTGTTGCGGAACTCGTTGCGCTTGTTGCTGTTGAAGTTTCTTCTCGGCTCTGCGGAGTCCATCAAGGGCTGTGTTGGGTCCACGAGTGCGTACTGATCCGCAATCTTGATGGTCTCTGCGAGAGTGTTTGGCATCTCCCTCTGCAATCTCTGCCAGAGCATGCTGCCATGTCTGCAACCCTGCGCAAACCAAGTAATGGATTGGGCTTCGTTCACACCCTCACAGGTGTTCCTCAATGTGCTCCACCGAGTAAGGTACTCGCGGTCCGTCTCGTCTTCACGCTGCTTGCAAGCGGACAACTGCTGCGGCCTATTCGGCCTCTTGTAAGTGCTGGTGAAGTTACTGATGAAGGCCTCCGAGAAGTCCAGCCAGCAATTGATGCTGTTCTTGGGCAGGTTGGTGAGCCAAGTGCGAGCAGGACCCTCAAGCATCTGCGGAACATACCGCACAGCCCACCTCCGGTTGTCGTTTGCGATATGAACCGCGGTGACATAGTCATTGAGCCAATCTTCCGGCTTGGTGCTGCTGTTGTAGCATTTGATACCTCTGGCAAGCTAGAAGTTCTTCACAGATGGCTCATTCATGATGCGAGGGCGAAAGCATGCTGGTCCAGGCGGCCCCGTGTTCTCGAGTCTTGCAGACAAATTGATCATGTCCAGCTTGTACCTGGCATCCGTGGGTTCCAGCACACGCTCACCCACGCGATCCAAGATGTCATAACCGGCCAGCCCCATGGCCGAGTAGCCATCATCATATCTGTCCACCTCCAAAGCTTTAGGCCGCTCCACCGGGTTGGCTACCCGCGCAGCCGCACGCGGCTGAGCAGCAACTGCCTGCTGCGCCCTCTGCCGAGTAGGCTGAGCAACCTATTGCCGAGAAGGGCCGGGGAGTCCTCCATCTCGCGTCTGGCTATGAGCTTTATGGGCTTGATAGCCTGCTCCTACAGCGTTGTGTTTCTGACCGGACTGTCGCGGCACAGAGAGCTGTTTTGCGGCGGCAGTCGGGTCGTACACCTGCATTTGCCTGACTCTGCCAGAGTACCCACTCCGGTTCTTCTCGCGGCTGGGATGCGGTGATGAAGCCTGATCAGTAGATCTGACCGCATGCGAATGCACCACCTGAGAAGCTCCAGCACCCGGATTGGCTTTCCGGAACTCCTCGTTCTGCCTAGCACACTAACTCATTGAGCCTCTCCTGCTGCCTAGCGCGCGCGTCGCCATCGAGATGCGGCAACTCAGCAGCTACAGCCTCAGCGGCTCTAAGTGTTTTGGCGGGGGTACTGTATCTGGGCCTGGTGGAGGTGTTTGCGGTGGCAGACTAACTAGGAGCCTCTACAACTGTCGCCATCTCGGCGCCTAAGTTGCGACGCGTAGCACCTACTTTGCTAGCCCTCCTAGCAACTGGCGTAAAACCATGAGACTTGTTGTACTCGTTCTGATCTAGACTAAGCTCAAGCCTAATTTTCTCCAACTCCGCCTGCTTAGCGAGCAACTCCTGGCGCTGCCGGTCGAGTTGCGCCTTCAGGGTCAAGAGCTCAAGATCAATGGGAGGCGGCATACCCTTCCGCGCAGCAGATGCAGGTATTGTCGGAGTAGTGGAGAGGGGGAGGTTGCAGTCCTTCTCGTAGGGCTTGTGTGTCTTCCCGCCAGCACTCGAGCCTGCGAGATCCTCGACGACGACCGCAGCGGCAGCCGCGCCCTTTCCAGCGTCTGCAGGCAGGCCAGCCACCATCACCTCCACGCTGTCCGCAGAACGACCAACCGGACTTCCGCGGGCATCGTTCACAGCGGGAGGATCCTCAGCGATCAGCACCTCCTCCGGGCACTCGCGGACGACGACGGTGGCGACGTAGACAAGGTGCGAGCCGAAGGAGAGCACCGTGCCGCCTCCCGGCATGGCCTTGCCGCCGAAATCCCTGGCGTTGTCGACGACGAAATCGAAGGAGCCGAATCTGTGGACAAGGCCACAGACCACGCGCTCCCCGGAAGCAGAAGTAGATCCCGTCCGAATGGAAACTCCAGCCAGTGCCGCTGGTTTCCCCACGGTGGGCGCCAACTGTCGTGGTGGTGTCACGGCGGATGCCATGGGATGGTTAAAGTTGTGGGGACGATGGACGCTGGAGGCGCTCGGGGAGGGATCACGCAGCGAGTAGCCGCGTGAGGTAAGAAACTAGCACTGCAAACAACAAGATCTACCCAGGTTCAGGGCCCTCGTGTGGAGGTAACGCCCCTACTCCTGCCTTTCTCTATGTGTATTGGTATCTCACCGAGTAGCCACCGTACAAGTTTTGCCTACTACCGAGTAGCCACTCTCCTCTCTCTATGACGAACTAGGTCAAGAATGTGAACCAGTCTCTCGATCGTCCTCTCGTGTGCGTCCCTCGCGCAGGAGGGGGCAGGGCACCTTATATACTGGTGCCCAGCCGGATACAGCCAATAGGGAAAAGTACAAACAAATGTCGACATAGTGTGCACACTGCGTACTTCCGGCTTCCCGCTGACAGCTTTGGCTTCCTAGTTTGTCTTGTGTGGAAAGTCGTTGTGCAAAACCAAGAAGCTGATCTGTTATCACTGCTGTGAACACAGAGTAGGCCCCCCTTATCCTACAACGGTCTACTGACACCCTGACGAGGACAGGCACGCGCTCTGCAGATGAACAGTGCCTCAGTACGGACCCAGGATACGCGGGATCCTGTGTCAGAACGGCTCCTTTGACTTATGGCCCGAGTAGGAAACCGCCATTTCTACTCGGACCACCTCCTCTACTCGGAGGTCGATAACTTCCTTGATTCTTTCTTCTGACCATCAATATGTACGACCGAGTAACAGTCGACCGGGTAGCAAGTACCGGGTAGCCAGTTACTCTGCCGAACATCTCTTCTGACCTTGCCCCTTAGCACTTTCCTTTACCCTACTCGGGGGTAACCCCCCGACAGGTAGGAAGAAGGGCAGGTTCCAAATGCGAAATTATTATAAAGGAAAAGAATGACAATGGATTTTTCTTCCTCAGACCCTGCTAACTTTCCCAATCCTTCCAGATTCTAAAGGAAACTTCAATTTGGCTGCCCAATGACGATAGGTCGAAGGAAAGACAAGAGAGGGAAAGGAAACTGATTCTGCACACTATATCAGCAACAGCCAAGAGGGAGAAACAGTCATGTGCCACCGCCACCGGAAAGAAAGGGAACCGCCACCGGAAAGAAAGGGAAGAGAAGAAGACGCACCTGTTGCGCCATTAATTAATCGCACTAATAAACGGCGCTGGCCGCCGCCACTATGGCCTTTCCCCTGTCCCCGCTCTGCCTTCCCCGATGGACAAGGCTCACACCCCACCTGCACGAACAAAGCTAAAGAGGAGGTATTGGGTCGTATGTCGGTGAGCGGCTCATAGCTGACCATAGAGTTCTGGTCATCAGGAAGTGGCCGCGGATTCCGATCGGGTTGGAATCAGCCTGGTTAACGACAGAACGCGTTAGTTTGTTTCTAGAGTAGCAGCCCATTAAAAAACAGTCAGGGTGTCACACGGGAGACAACGATGAAAATGGTGCATCGGCAATTGATGGAACGGCAAATAAATCCAGATCGTTCAACGATCAAATCCTACGGCTGAGAGAGTCAAGTCGCCGTGGAAGAGCCTAGGTGGTTGAGTTTTACTGTTTCTTAATATATTGCTTTTGATAGATGTGTACAATAAAGAATAAAAAGAACGGGAAATGAGAAGATTGTGCAGTAAAGTTAGATATGCATAAAGTGTATGATTGGATGGAAAGGATTTTCTTGAGCAGATGTTATCATGGCTTGGTTTTCACAGGGAGGTGATTGATCTTCTAATGGCTTGTCTTTGCTCATTACAAAATACAGTCTCTACCCCCCCAAACCCCTCCATACACACAGAAACAATCTTTTTTATCTCCATCAGACAGAACTTTTTAACTTCCAATAGATATTTTCAAACCGGAGAATCATTTTGCTTTAATTTAACATTCCAGACACATCTAGTAATATCATATGGACCTAACAAGATTTGTCCACATACCATCTTCTTTTTCCAGCCTCCATCATCATTTGTACGTAAGGAAAATATTGAGTAGTTTCAAGTTATTGATACCCAAGTTACCTTTATCCTTAGGTTTGCAAACTAACTGCCATTTCACCATGTGTATTTTTCTTAGCACCAGTCCCTTGTCAAAAGAATTTCCTCATGATTTTGTTCACGTCTTCTAGTTTGTACCAGGTGGCAAGAGATACATGGACTTGAGGAAGATGAGGATGCCACTCAGAAATGATTGGATGAGTGTTACTCTCCTACTTTATCGAAGAGGATTCACCCCCTCCTCCATCAAATTTATTTATAAGTTTATCACTGATTGGAGCCAGGTCAGCAACATACAGTCTGGACCTGGCACTACAAGATACTTAACTAGCCAGTTTCCAAGTTTACACCTAAACATACCCGCATACCACTAGTGGAGGGCAGCTCTTTTGCCCCGGTTGGGGGGGGGGGGCTTACGCACCGGCTGTCCAACCGGGTTTCGCAAACCCGGGCTAAGGCCGCCCCTAATGACCCGGTGCTTGATACCAACTGTCGAATCTATGACTCAACAAATCCCTCGGGTGAACCCATAGGGTTTCGAATAGGAGAACCCATGAGCGCTGGTGATGATCGTCGGCTAGACAGGGGCACGATTTACCCAGGTTCGGGGCCCTCGTATAGGTAAAACCCTTACTCCTTCCTCTGTCGATCTTTATTATCGAATAGATCGGTTACAATGGTGGTTGCTCAAGTTGAGATTACGGTCTCAAGCTCAAGGCTTTGGTGGTGCAGTATTGCATGGTCCTCTTCCGGTGGTTCTCCTGGCCTTATATAGGTGACCAGGTCTCAAACCCTACCCGGAGAGGACTCGAACTCTAACCCTATGTCGGTTACAGGTTTCCTAACTTAGCCCGCAAGGCATTGCGGGTGGTGTCGTGGGATAATCACGGCAGATGTTACCTGGGGTAACTGATCTTGGGGCAAGTCGACACAGGTATTTGGGAGAGGGTTTAGCTCGAAGGAAGACATGGCGAAAAGCGATCTAAGAACCGGAAAGCAACTCGCCGGATCTCGAATATGAACTATACTGGATACTCGATAATTGGTGATACAACTATGACTTGAATCTCTCTCAAGCCAAGCCCAGGGGCCGGTTTATAAAGCACCCGAACTCCCATTGACTTAGCCTCCAAGGTACATCTCGAGTCCTACTCGAACTCTACTCACAAACCCTAACTTTCCTTATCGCGACCCACAATCCGGGTTACAAAGCCCACACCCTTTGGGCCTTCCGGAAGTTTCTTTATCCTTAGCCGGATCCTGTGCAGCACACCTTGGGCCGGGTTACACCTTGAGGTTGGCCTACCGGGATACTATCCCCCCATCAGTAGTCCCCAGAATAGCGTGGGTTTCACGGATTCCTCCTTGAAGCGCTTGCTATTCCCTGAAAAAGTATAAAACACACGAGTTCATGGAGGCTGGGTCAGATTGCCTTAATAAACAGCTAGGCATAGCTCCATGGCGGCCATATGGTAACCCGGCCTTTCTCCGGGTATCTAACTTGTTTTTCCAAATCTGAATCCCGAAACGTTAAGATTCTACACTCGATACTGGTCCTTGATACCTCGGGGTAAACTGTATTTCCTCTATCAACAGAATACTTTACTCCGCATTTGGCGCATACGTCGCGAAATTTACGTGGATAATTGCTACTCCACAATCTCCGGTTTCCGGCCGTTAAGATAGGCTCACCCCCTTCTTATAAATAGCGGCCGGTGGGTAACCCTAGGCCCTTCACTTTGCCTCAGCATTCCCTTTCTCCCCTTGCTTCTTACTTCCTTACAGCACCGCCGCCAGAGACCCGCGCACATCATCAAAAGCGAGATCGTTGCCGGCCGTGCTCGACCTCGAGCCATCCTGCGCCGCCATCAAGCGTCACCGTCGCATCTTCATTTCTTTCGTCAAGAATCGTGAAGGGGCATTCAAGCCACCCCGCACGACACCTTCGTTCCAGACTTCAATCCCTTCAGTAAGCCTCTCACAGTTGTTCAATTTAGCCTCGCAATTTCTTCAATTTAACCAGGATCGGATCTGAGTCAACCCGTAAGCTATTTTTCCGATATCATCAAATTGGATCGATTCGACACTCCCCAACTCTTTTAAGCACCTGATATACAATCACAACTCATCCCCTTAGCATTATTAACCATCAAATCTTCTGTAGGATCACTCGCAAGTTTTCCCATCTAGATCCGTTCCTCCTCGATTTTCCGCTTATCACATTAACACCCGGAAAATCCTCTTTTTCCAGCTATTTAACTTGCAATAGAAGCATGGGCAACCATCCGTGCTCACCCAACTCGCCTCAATACGTAAGTAACTAGTGATTTCCTCAACCACATTTAACACCCGGATAATTCACAACCTTTTGCTCCGTAAGGCGTTACCCGGATATTTTTCAGTCTTCGTACCGCCTTAATGCTCCAAACTCGGATAATTCGATATTCCGAGTCTTACTCCTTATACCTCTTGTACTCTGCAGGTCAACCCTATGGCTCCAAAAAGACAAGGGAAACAGCCGGCCCCGACAAAGGCTACCCAAGCTATATCCGCAAATTGGGGTCGGTCCACAGCAACAAAGGCCAAGTTGGATGGGATGACCGAGCTAGGAATCCTTCCTTCTCAAAAGGATATTCACTGGAGGGCACCAGGCGATGAGACCCGGCCCACCCCTGCCGGAAATGAGGTAATCTGCTTCACCGAGCACGTGACCCGGGGATTTCGTCCTCCGGGTCACCCTTTCTTCCGGGAAATCTTGAGCCACTACGGCCTCCGGGTGTTCGACATTGGGCCTAACTCTATGTTGAACATTACCCACTTCATAGTTTTATCGGAGTCTTACTTGTGTACCTCGCCAAGTCTGGCTCTTTTTACCGAATTATTCCAGTGCAAACCATGCCGCGAGAGCGGTGATGGAGCGCTTCTTACTTGCGGCGGGGTATCTATCCAGCGCCGCAAGCATTCACCGATGCCAACCCTCAACCTAAACTCCCACGTCAAAAACTGGCAACTTTCTTTCTTTTATTGCCTTGACACTTCCCCGGATGGTGAGAGAAAATTGCCGGGTTATTCGGAGAGTCCCCTTGAGCCATCCGATTCTTTCAGCGCCTTTGCCCCTGACTCGGACAGGGAGGCGATTCAACCTTTGCTAGCTAAATTAGCTGCTCTCTCGGCTCAAGGCCTTCTTGGGCTTAACCTAGTGAAAACCTGGGTAGATTTCCGGGTGCAGCCCAACTCCATCCGCTCCAAATTGCTACATGAATACTCGGGGCACATCACGGACTCTCTCCGATACTCCACCAAGAGCTTCGCCGCCGGTGACACCAACAAGACCATCAAAGGTTTCCTGACGGAGAAGCTAGAGGTGATAAGGAACATTGCCGGGTTACCTCCATTTACTCGGGAGAACCCTGCTCCAGCGGTGAGACCTGATTCTTTTTGCTTGTTTCAGCACTTTTACCTGTTATAGTTTCTAATGCTTGCTTTCATCTCTTTGTTCACAGGCTGACGATCCCTTCTGGAGGATTGAAACCTCTCCTCCTTCCCAAGACCCCGAAGAGGAAGACGAGCCGGTTGATAACGATGAAGGTATTTTTCCTTGACCTTATATCCACCTGTTACCTGCACTATCTTTCTTAGCACCCATCTTTCCTTGTCTGATGCATACTTAACTTTCAGGTTTAGAAGACGAGGAGGAAAAAGAAGAAGATGACCCGGAAGCCACTGAATCCGACCAAGAACCCACAGTCGGGGCCAAGAGGATGGCTAGAGGGGTAGTCGCAAAGGTTCCCTTCTCCTCCATGTCTTCTGCGCCTTACTCCTTTGACACTATGCATAAACTTAATGAACGATTATCACATTCACCATTCTTGAAGGATCCCCTCCCAGCTAAGCGCAGGGTGACCCGGAGTTCTCCGGGGGATGATCCCCTTAACCCGGGTATTTCCACTTCGCCTGCTCGCCGAGTTAGCACTCCTCCACCTCAGCCTCCCCAATCTCCTCAACGTCATCCATCTCCTAGTCATCCACTTGCCGGGCAATTCCGGGTACCGCAGCCGGTACCTTTGCCAACATCGTCCGCCTCCAGCTGCGAGCTCCCCCCGGACTATGCCGTGAATACCGGGTAAGCGACCTTTACTCGATATTCTTTCGCACTTACTAACCCTCTTTTCTTTTATATATCCGCAGTGCTAACCATTATCTCCTTCTTTCTCTTCAGGGTCCAAGTCACCACTAGCGACCCGGATATTCCTGAAGCGGAGAAGAAAGGAGAGGAGGAGCCGAATAATAATATGGATGTTACTGCTGATGACGAGGCTGAGGATGAAAAGGAACAAGACCCCTTTAAGGACCCAACTCCACCGGAAACCGCATCACCCAAATCTTCTGAAGAGGTGGACGAAGATATCATCTTGGAGACCAAACCGGGCTCCCCTAACCCGGACACTCAAACGGTCCGGGTTTCGACCCCAAAATCCGGAAAAGTCCTTCAACAGGAAGGCCAATCTTCCGGCCCTTCAAAACTTCGCCCTGAAGACATGACGTTTGCTTAGATGCTAGATGCCCTCTACACTTTGAGGGCCGATGAAGAAAACATACTAGACGCCTTGATAACCAAACACAAGGTAAACCCGAGTAATATCAACTATTTCCACACATAGTCCCCAAGTTCCAAGTGAATTACTAAGTAACTTGCTTGGAACTTTGCACAATGTTTCCGACTGATCCTTCTTCATACTTCCTTATAGGACTACGTTGCGCAATCCGAGAAGAAGCTAGCCAAAGCCACCAAACGTATCGAAAAAGAGACAGCCCTTCGCGAAGCAGCTGAAACTGAAACTCGTAGGAGCCAAAAAATCATGAGGAAGTGGAAAAGGGCTCACGCGGCTGAAGATAGGCTGACGACTCTCTCAGTGCAAATTGCTGATATCCATCGTGTTGCAACTGGTATGATCTTTGAATTTTAGCACTTATGACCCTGATTCTCTCTAGACGGACAACCGTATCCCTATACTTATTACTTTTTCTTTGTCTTTTTAACAGGCCCGTGTGACGTAAACCCTGAAGAAGATGACACTATCAAGTTGAAACTTATCAAAGACACTATCTGGCAGCTTAGTGCCGGAATTGGTTGGATTCTTGACGAGTTGCGACTGCCGGGTATCAGGCCAAGCAACATGAAGAAATTGCTAGAATTCTGCTCCACTATCCCTGAGTGGATTTGGCACTGGAAGCGCTCATCTTGCCGATTTGGTGTGACCCGAGGACTCGCGCTGGCTAAAGCTTATTTCCCTAAGCTAGAGCCGGCCAAGCTGATGGGCGGGTTTCCGGAGTTCAACCCGGATGGATCCAAGTTCTCGCCTAAGGACTTCAAGTCTATTCAAAAAGAAATCCGTCACCCGGCTAGCGTTATTGCCGATGGTTTGGAGATTGATACCATTCTTCCTGCATATGATGTTAACGACAAAATCATCAAGGCGAACCGCCCCAAGCCATACGACATGCTTGCCCGGTGGAAGGAGGAAGCGACCAAGATAAGGGAAGAAGCCGCCAAGAAGAAGGCCGAAGCCGACTCTGTGCCTGCTACTTCTACTCCTGTCGTCCCTCCACCTGCGCGAGTCGGCATTGCCACTGACCCGAGTGGTGCTGCTACCACAAGCGACAGCAAGGGCAAAGCCAAGATGGACCCTGCGGCTTAGAGTATTGAGTGTCGCCTATTACTTCATATGCATCGGTCGGCGAAGCGTCGTTGAAACAACTTATTTTCTGAATGGAGCGCCTGTGCTCCTTTGATACTTTAGTGAGGCTTTGTAATACATTCTGAACTCCCGATGCACTTTGCGCTTCTTTGGGCTTTTGATTTATATGCTTTTGCACCCACTTGTTCTTGATATCCTACTTGCCTTATTCCTGATACCTGCAGTTCTTTATTCTTCCTTTTGTGAGACCGGGCTTCCGGGTTTCATGGGTGTTTGGCGAACGAACTTATTACAAAGTCCCCAAGCCCCCAAGACCCGGATGATATTTGGTTCCTTGGAATTTTAACGGCTAGACAACATTTTTTCTCTTTCAAAACTCATAAGTCCCCCAGGTCCGGATTTCCGTGCCCAGAACACATGATTTTTAAAAGAGAATGAATTGCCTGCCGCTGGATTCTCAAGTATCCCAGGACACTTATGGGTTTGAAGTTATGCTTAATAATCGTTGAGTTTCCGGCTGTCAGCCTTATACTCTGCATAACTTGTGGTTTAGATGACCCTTTCGACTATCTTGTACTGTAAGCCGGCTTTCGCGTGGATATCATGTTGTTACATCAATACGAAAACGAGGCCAGGCAAGTCCCATTGGGCTTCATGTCTGACAGTAATCGTAAGCGAACAAATCATGCCACTTTGTTGCGAGTCACATCGAGCTTAAGTAAGAATAGTCGAGAAATTTGGACTTCTTTGTCCGGTTATAAGATTGTAGCCGTACTCGTTTTCGAGTAACCAGCCCCTATAACTCATTGGCATCGAGGCCGGGTCTTTTTGAGTTTGCAGCCGTGCTTATATGAGCGACCAGCCCTCAAGACCTAGAGATACACACTGTACGAATGATAATTGCCTATTTTCTTGATAATCACCTCTTTATTTGATATGAGAAAATTAGGTCAGCAGGCCGCCTCATTAAAAACCCGTCCAGTCCCCAAGGGTACCCTGGATAGGAAAAGAGTACGTCTGAAACCTGCTGCCTGTTACATCGTTTAATTCCCCGTGCCAACATAGTTTTTGCTAAGTATAATACGGGCGTAGCTGAGCCACGTTCCATGGTCTGTCTCTTTCTTGCATAGGTGCAGTGGTACGAGCAGTGTCGTTAACTGTGGCCGATTCTTCCCTTGCGTCTATCAAGTAATATGACCCATTATGCAGATTCCGGCTCACGATGAAAGGTCCTTCCCATGGTGGTGATAGCTTGTGTTTTCCCTCGTTTGTTTGAACCAAACGCAGGACTAGGTCTCCTTCCTGGAAGACCCGGGTTTTCACACGCCGGCTATGGTACCTCCGTAAATCTTGCTGATATATGGCGGATCTTTCCAAGGCTTGTTCTCTTTGTTCTTCTAACATATCCACGGCATCTTGCCGGGTCTTCTCGTTCTCTACTTCAACATAAGCTGCCACTCTTGGCGAATCATGAATAATATCGCTTGGTAATACCGCTTCTGCCCCATAAACCATGAAGAAGGGTGTCATCTGAGTGGATCTGTTGGGTGTAGTGTTGATACCCCAGACCACTGAAGGAAGTTCTTCGACCCAAGCTCCAGCGGCCCTGACACAAGGGACTCGCAGTCGCGGCTTTAATCCCCGGAGCAACTCTTGGTTTGCTCTCTCCACCTGCCCATTGGCTTGTGGATGAGCCACTGACGCTACATCGAGCCGGATTCCGTTGTTGCCACATAATTTTTCCATCTCTCCAAGGGACATGTTGGTTCCATTATCGGTAATTATGCTGTGAGGGTACCCAAACCGGTAGATAATTCTCTTCAGGAACTTGACTGCTGTAGCTGCTTCGCAATTAGTAACTGGCATAACCTCGACCCACTTGGTAAACTTATCAATAGCCACTAAAAGATGTGTCTTCTTGCAAGGTGACATATGGAAGGGGCCAACCATGTCCATACCCCATACAGCAAATGGCCAAGTTAATGGGATGGTTTGTAATTCCATAGCCGGCACATGGGTTTGGCGAGCGTACCTTTGACATCCGTCGCACATTGCTACTAATCGTTCCGCATCTGCTAGAGCCGTGAGCCAGAAGAATCCATGTCGATAGGCTTTGGCCACCAGGGATCTTGTGGATGCGTGATGCCCGCAATCACCTTCATGGATTTCCTTAAGAATCTGTCGGCCTTCCTCTGGTGCTACGCAGCGCAAAAAGACTCCTGCTGCACTTCTCTTGTATAACTCCCCATTGATAATAGAGTATCCTTTTGCTCGCCTCAGAATTTGTCTTGCTAATACCTCCTGTTCTGGTAACTCGCCCCGTGATAGGTAGGCCAGGTATGGCTCTGTCCACTCGGGAACGGCACGTACTGTGGCCACGAGTTCCAAATCCGGGTCTTGTTTTGCCAGTTCTTCCTCAGACTCCGTTTTAACTGATGGTCGCCATAACTCGTCCAGGAAAACATTAGGTGGGACCGGCTCTCTGCGCGAGCCGAGTCTGGCGAGTGCGTCTGCTGCCTCGTTTTTTCTTCTATCTATGTGCTCCACCTCATACCCGGAAAAACACCCGGCAACCCTATCAACCTCCCTGCGGTATGCTGCCATAGTTGCGTCCTTTCTATCCCAAGTTCCTGATACCTGTTGTACCACCAGATCCGAATCTCCAAAGCATCGTATCCTTCTAATGTTCATCTCTTTGGCTACCTTCAAGCCATCCAATAGGGCCTCATACTCGGCCACATTATTTGAACAGTCAAAGGAATCTGCAGTACGTAACTCAATTGTCTCCCTTGGGCGATGTCAGTACCACTCCAGCTCCTGATCCCTCGTATTGCTTTGATCCATCGAAGTGCATGGTCCATGATTCGGAATTTGGAATTATGGTAGCCATTCCAGTGTGCGTCCAATCGTTAACGAAATCGACCAAAGCCTGGGACTTGATTGCTGATCTGGGCTCGTAGCTGATATGATAATCCCCCATCTCTATTGCCCACTTGGCTATTCTTCCCGTCGCATCCGAGTTCCTGATAATATCCGACATCGGTATTGAACTGACCACTGTTATGGGATGTTCTTGGAAATATGGCTTCAACTTCCGACTGGCCATAAAGACCCCGAATACCAACTTTTGCCAATGTGGATAGCGCTGCTTTGCTTCTGATAATACCTCGCTGACGTAATAAACCGGCCTCTGAACCGGGTAACCTTTCCCATCCTCTTTGCGTTCCACGACAACTACTGCGCTAACGGCTCGGGGGCCAGCTGCCACGTATAGTAACATAGGCTCTTTAGGACCCGGCGCCGCTAGTACTGGTGCTTCAGATAACTGTTTCTTTAGTGCTTCAAACGCCTCATCTGCCTCTTGATCCCACACGAATTTATCTGATTTCCGCAAGAGTCGGTACAAAGGTATCGCCTTTTCTCCAAGTCTGGATATGAATCGGCTCAAGGCTGCTACGCAGCCCGTGAGCTTTTGAACATGCTTCAAATTTTCCGGTTTTTTCAGATTCTGGATGGCCTTGATTTTATCCGGGTTTGCCTCGATTCCTCTCTCGGAGACTATAAAGCCGAGTAATTTCCCAGCCGGAACTCCGAACACGCACTTGGTTGGGTTAAGCTTCATCTGGTATCTCCTCAAGTTTTTGAACGTCTCCTTTAGATCATCGATAAACGTCTCTGCCTTCCGGGTCTTAATAACCACATCATCCACATAAGCATGCACATTGCGCCCAATTTGATCTTCGAAGCACTTCTGAATACACCGCTGGTAAGTCGCACCCGCGTTCTTCAACCCAAATGTCATGGTTTTGTAGCAGAAGGCCCCAAAAGGGGTTATAAACCTTCTCCCAATCCTTTTATAATCTGGTGATATCCGATAGCGTCCAGGAAACACAGCAAGTCACTCCCGGCTACGGCGTCTATGATTTGGTCTATCCTTGGTAGCGCGAACGGATCCTTTGGACAATGCTTATTGAGACTTGTGAAATCGATGCACATCCTCCACTCGTTTGTCTTTTTCATCACAAGAACCGGATTTGCTAGCCAGTCCGGGTGAAATACTTCCATGATAAAACCTGCAGTTAATAGCCGCGCGATTTCCTCGCCTATGGCTCTTCTTCTTTCCTCATTCATTTTTCTCAAACCCTGCTTCACAGGCCTAGCCTTGGGATCCACATGCAAACTGTGCTCTGCTAACTCAGTGGGGATACCCGGCATGTCGCTGGGTGTCCAAGCAAATACGTCCGCATTTGAACGAATGAACTCCACCAGAGCCTTTTCTTGCTCGCTTTTCAAGTTAGACCCTATAGTGAACTGCTTGGTGGGATCTCCTTCCACGAAATCTACTTTCTTGGTGTCCTGTGCTGCTTTAAACTTCACTCTTTCGTCTTCGGAGTCCGGTCTTCTCAATGCTGTGCCATCATCCGGATCTACCTGAGACCGGTAATATTTGAGTTCTTCCTTTCTGCAAGCTTGCTCAGCCATCACTGAATCCCCTTCATCGCACCCAGCTGCTATGTCCCGGCTCCCATGGATGGTGATGGTCCGTTTGGGGCCCGGAATCTTTAGCTGCAAATACACATAGCACGGCCTGGCCATGAACTTGGCGTAAGCCGGCCTTCCGAACAACGCATGATAAGGACTATGCAACTTGACCACTTCAAACGTGAGCCACTCCACGCGATAATTATCCACCGACTCTCCGAAAGCGACCTCCAATGTGATTTTTCCTTCGGGGCGCGCCGAATGACCCGGCACGATTCCATGAAAAACTGTCGAAGTTTTCTGTAGCTGTGATTCTTTGAGGTTCATGCGCAAGAAGGTCTCCCAATACAGGATGTTGATGCTGCTCCCTCCATCCATCAAGACTTTTTTCAATTCATAATCATTGACCTGCGGAGCGACCACCAATGCTAAGATTCTGGGGCGCTCTATCCCTTCCGGGTGATCCCTTCTGCTCCATGTTACTTCTTGCTCCGCCCATCTTAGGTATCCCGGAACGGCCGCGGAAACGGAATTCACCGTTTGCTTTAATGCTTTTTTGTCCCTGCTGGAAGTCCCTGTAACATGCACATGATATTGTCCTCTTAAATCAAGCGTACGTACCATACCGATGAAGATGTTGATTTGGCCGATCGCCACGACAGATCCGGATTCGAGATGATCCAACTCTAGTTCCCAGCCGGAACCGTCCACTATCTTCTCCCCTTCGTCGTCGGTGTAGATTTCGCCAACGACGAAGTTCTTCATGCTCTTCCGAGCTTCTCCCGTGATGTAAACACCTTTGGACGCAGGCCCCACGGTGGGCGCCAACTGTCGTGGGATAATCACGGCAGATGTTACCTGGGGTAACTGATCTTGGGGCAAGTCGACACAGGTATTTGGGAGAGGGTTTAGCTCGAAGGAAGACATGGCGAAAAGCGATCTAAGAACCGGAAAGCAACTCGCCGGATCTCGAATATGAACTATACTGGATACTCGATAATTGGTGATACAACTATGACTTGAATCTCTCTCAAGCCAATCCCAGGGGCCGGTTTATAAAGCACCCGAACTCCCATTGACTTAGCCTCCAAGGTACATCTCGAGTCCTACTCGAACTCTACTCACAAACCCTAACTTTCCTTATCGCGACCCACAATCCGGGTTACAACCCACACCCTTTGGGCCTTCCGGAAGTTTCTTTATCCTTAGCCGGATCCTGTGCAGCACACCTTGGGCCGGGTTACACCTTGAGGTTGGCCTACCGGGATACTATCCCCCCATCAGGTGGGCTTCAGATGGGCCTTCCAGAATACTCCAAGGGCTTATCTTATTGGGCATTAACTTTGGGCCTAAGACAGGGTGTCCTTACCCGCAGTGTCTAAGATCCATCCCTTCGTTAGTAGCCCCCGAGCGTTTGCTCGATTGGGATTTTTCCAGTCGAGTAGACGGTCAGATTTTTTATCCTGCATTCTTTCGGATAACCATTATGGTCGTTTCCTGTTTGGAGGGTGTGTACCCTGTGTGATGAGCTTTTTACACCCGAGTATAGAGTAATGAAAGTGCCTATTTTTATGGCTGTTTATCGCAGAAGGATGTGGCGCAGCAGCTTGGCTCTCTCGAAAGATCAGGGCCAGTTAATTGCAACTAGGGCAAAAACAGTTCTGGCCTACACAGATTCGAACCTCCGACTCGAATCCGATGAGGTGATCATTGCGACTGGTCCGTAGCGGTCTTACCGAGTCGAACTTAACCTATGCGGGTACCCGGCGCGTCCGCTAGGATTTTTCTTCGTGTTGTTGACACGGAATTATACCGGAGGACGCAGCTTGAGTGCGATTCCAGGCCCTCAAGAGATCTTTTGGGTCTTACCTTCATATTCGAAAGAATATGGCATCCGGATGTACCTAGTCGGCTGGACAATCCAGGTTGATGATGTGTAGACATCGTGTGAATGAGTGGCAGAATCTGCCTACTCGCGTAGTTCTGAGTTTGTGTTTTCTTGTCCATACGAAAGAGTTTTCGTATTCGGAGTTTTATGCCCATACGAAAGAGTTCTCGTGTTTGGGGTCTTTTTTCCTGTGAAAGAGATTTCACGTCATAATTTGTCCATACGAAGTTATTTGGGTTAATTGGATAAATGCCACTACAATTTTCGGCTATTTGAGAAACGCCACTGCAAATTTCATCTTTTGAAAAACGCCACTACAATTCTTTGTACATTCGACAGATGCCATTATGTTGAATTTTACGCATATACTGGCCAATATACTAACGTATTCTTGAAGTATGTACGTATAAATGGTGGGTCCCACCCGAATCAGGCTTGAAAAACATGCATTAAATTGTCACGAAATATAATTGAAGTGCTGCTGCAATTAAATTGTGAAATGGAAAATAATAATTGGCATGTAATAAACATTGGCTCAAAAAAATGCATACAGGAACACAAATAAATTAAGGATTGAAGGCTTAGGCAAATATGCGTGCATACCCTAGGTTCAAAGAACATCAGGTTCATTATCACGTTCAAAGCACTCATATGCATACACAAATTGTTGCGCTCGGCGCTAAGTTGTTTTATGGCCCGTGGAGAGAAAATCGGAGGAGTCGACGCTGCCAACCACCTGCATGCAACGACCACTTGTGTGGCTGGGCACGGAACTTTGCTAGTATGGTTTGTGGGTCTAGAGGAGGTGCTAGTTTGTATGGTGTTGTACATTCAAGCGCTTAATCATTTTGTTTAGCGACTGTATAAGTGTCGAGCGTTGCAAGGTACAACGCTTAGCTGTGATTTTTTTTTTTTTGAAGCGAGGCAAAAGCTTTGTGTCGGGGGGTTACCCCCGAGTAGGGTAGGGCAAGTGCTAAAGGCAAGGTCAAAAGAATGTTTGGTCGAGTAGCCGCCTACCCGGTAATTGCTACCCGGTCGACTGCTACTCGGTCTTACAAAAAGATGACCAGAAGGTTATATCAAGCAAGTTATATTTGTTCGAGTAGAAGAGTTGGTCCGAGTAAGATTGGCGGGAATCTACTCGGGCCAGAAGTCAAAGGAGCCGTTCTGACACAAGATCCCGCGTATCCGGGGTCCGTACTTGGCACTATTCACAACACTGTTCATCTGAGGACGGCGTGCCTGACAGCGACAGTGTGTCAGCAGGCCGTCGCAGGATAGGGGGGACCTACTCTGTGTTTGGCGCAGTGATACCAGACTGATCACTTGGTTTTGCCCAACGACTTTCCGGACAGGACAAGATTAGAAGCCAAAGCTGTCAGCGGCAACCCGGAAGAAGCACGATGTGCACACAATGTCGACATCTGTTCGTATTTGGACGCATCCGGCTGGGCACCGTGTATATAAGGTGCCCTGCCCCCTCCTGCGTGAGGGATCGCACAAGGCGGACCTAGATTCTTGACCTAGCTCATCTCGTAGAGAAAAGAGTGGCTACTCGGTAGCAAGAACACTTGTACTGTGGCTACTCGGAGAGACCTCAATACATAAAAAGAAAGGCAGGAGTAGGGGTTTTACCTTCTCACGAGGGCCCTGAACCTGGATAGATCGTGTTGTTTGCAGTGTTTAGTTCTTACTTCACGCGGCTACTCGTCGCGTGATCCCTCCCCGAGCACCTCCAGCGTCTATCGTCCCCACATCTTTAGCCATCCTATGGCATATGTCTTGACACCACCACGACACTTTGTCTTTTATATGAAAAAAAAAGCTTTGCCTAAAAATAATTTCTTGAGATTATTATTTACTACTTAAGCGCCCATATAAGCGTCATGCGTTGTGGATGCTCTTAGACGCCACGATCTACGTTTATGCCAGGTTAGGGAACGATACGGGGATGAGGAGTAAGGAACGATACATGGAAGGAACCCTAGGATCTAGTTCTTTTTAGTAAACACGTTTGTTATTCGGTTGTGTGTAAAAAAAGATTCGGGTAGGTCCCACTATTTGTACGTACATACTTGAATACGTTAGTGTTTGGCCAGCATATGTGCAAAATTGGACATAATGGCATCTGTCGAATGTACGCAGAATTGTAGTGGCGTTTTTCGAAAGATGAATTTTCTAGTGGCGTTTCTCAAATAGCCTAAAATTGTAGTGGCATCTATCCAATTAACCCAAGTTATTTCCGTGGTTGGACTTTCCATTCGAAAGATTTTTCAGCTTGATGATGCACGCTATGACGTCATGGCGCACTTTTATCCTCCCGATGGGACGTGACGGAGCGAGAGCAGAAGTGTTGGCCTACCTTGTCAGCTTTTTGACCGGAAACGAGACGTCGTTCCCGGTTTTTACGCGAACTGAGCGCAGTAAATGCGCATGATCCACTGTTAGGATCGTGGCACGAAACAGCATCCACCGCCCTTTCGTTTCGCCTTCGCACGCGGCGGCCGCGATGGATGCCACGTGGCTCAGTGAGCGGTCAGGATCGACTGGCTCTGTGTATAAATGCAGGCCTTGAGTGAAACGGTGAAATTTTCCGTAGCCTTCGCCTTCTTCGCTCATCGTCTTCCTCGCGCTCCACTTCCTCTCTCTTCGAGCTCGCACTAGTAGCAATGGCGGGAGGCAAGAAACGCGGCGCCGTCCTCTCGTCGTCGAGGGCGTCAGGAGAGGTCCCTGCGCCACCCGCACCGCGCTCGGGCGATTGGCGCTCGCCCAACACCACCATCAAGAGCATCAAGGAGATGCAGAGGGAGGGATTGCTGCCTCCCGAAGCTGAAAGACGGGTGCGCCTCGGCAAGAAGGAGGAGGTACCCAATCCCCGTGCGAACGAACGCGTGGTTTTCGCGGACCACGTGTCGCGCGGGCTCTTCTTTCCTCTTCACCCCTTCCTCGTGGCATTGTTGTATGTCTATGGCATACAGCTCCACGATCTGCCTCCGAATGCAGTGCAGCACATCTCGTGCTTCATTGTATTTTGCGAGTGCTTCTTGGGCATTCGCCCGCATTGGGGCCTCTGGAAGGCCCTCTTCAAGATCCGCGTCTTCCGCGAGAAGTCGCGAGTAGAGAACGAGCCTGGCGAGCCGCTGCGCACCGGCGGTTTCGGATCCAGGTTAAATCGGACTCTAGCTACTTCGGGATGCACTTCATCGACTCCGCTCAAGGGTGGAGAAAGAAGAGGTTCTACGTCACCGACAGCAGCTCGGATGGGATTCACGACTTCCACCCATTCGCCGTTCTGAAGAGGCGGAAGTCCTGGGCGCATAAGCTGTCGGCTGAAGAAAGCCAGGAAGTCACTCCGCTACTCGCCAAGGTGGCTGCCCTACAGGACCAAGCCGCCGGAGTCGTGCTGAACGGGCTGCACCTGGCGAGTGTCTTCCTCAAGCGCAGGATTCAGCCCCTACAGGACAGGCCTTCCACGATGTGGGAGTACCAGGGCACTGAAGACCCCAGTCGCGTGAGCTGCGAAGAGCTCTCAAACGTCGAGTTCGCGAAGAATATCGCGGCCATCACCAGCTTGAAGGTGGGCGAAACGTTCCCCGACTGCATGGTTGCAGCTTTCGAGGCGTCAAGGCCTACGCCACCCGAAGTAAGTTTTGTCTTTCTCTGTCTTTATTTCTTTCCCTGTTCTGAAATTTGGTCGACTGAATTTTTCTCTCGCTTTTCTTCTGTCTTCTTTTGTAGAGCCTATCCGTGGCCACCTGCTACCACCAATGTCTAGGGAGGAGGCCTCGGATTTGTTGGCGAGTAACTTGGACGGCCCAACCGATACCAGTGTTGCTAATGCCTCCTCGAGCTCCGAGCGTGACTCCTCGGATGGCGCGGAGGATTCGGATGGCGGTCTCCTCCACCGTAACCGCCGTCGAGTGGAGGACGACGAGGCCACCTCCAAAGACAACTCTTTGGACAAGGAATCACCCGGGAAGGGGCCCCTCAACATGACCCCGCTACGACGCACGCTCCTTCTCCTTCGCTTTCAAATATCCAAACCGCTTGGAATGCGGATATGTTGGACGAAGAAGATGACGACGAGTAAGTTTTTCTTCTTGTTCTTAGTCGAACATTTCCCTTTCGCATCTTTTGACGTATTGTCTTCATTGTAGCCTGCAAGTAACCAGCCCTCGTAGATTCGTCTCTTCCCTTGCTCTCGAAAAGAGGAAGAAAGTTGGAGCTGCGGGTGGGACCCCTACCGCCGATACTGTCCAGAATTCACCGAGTGTAGCCCCCACTGCGGCGACTACGGAATATAGAATTCCTTGTTTCGTCGCTTTGTCAGCTTTGGATTTTTTATCGGGTGCACGACAGTGCTCCCGATGGGAGTAGCCCCCGAGGCTGTAGTCGATCGCATCCGATTGGCTACAGGCTCAAAGATATAGTCTTTTATTCCTTCTCTTTGTTTTATCGGGTGCACGACAGTGCTCCCGATGGGAGTAGCCCCCGAGGCTATACTCGAATGTTTGCAATCGTGTATAGGCTCAAATTTCTCTTTTCTGATTCTTCTATCTTCATGTTCCTTGGAGTCACTCATCGACTCCCTCGCGGCCGTTGGTCGCCGTGTTCTTCTTGCTGAGGCGGAATGCGGGACCCTTCGATCGGATCGTGATCGACTCGCCGCGGAGAATGAGCTCCTTCGAAGTAAGTTTATCATCTTCTTCCATCTTTATCTCTTTATTTCCACCAATTTTTTCGTCTTGACAACCATTGTTACACAACTCAAGTTGAGTTTACGAAGGCCGAGAAGGCAGATGCCTCCACTCGGGCAATTGCTCAACAGGCTGAGTTGACAGCTACACGACGGGAACTTGAGTCCTCCCGCATGCTGTCGGCAGACCTCGAAGGAAAGCTTGCGGCCGCCAAGGATGCTATGAAGAATCTGGAAGAGGCTGGCACCAAGGCGGACGCCGACCTTGTCGACTTCCTTCGTCCTCTGCCCGAACGCTTTGCGGGTAAGTTGCTTTTGGTCTATTGTTGTCTTCTGGCTGTCTGATGGGTCCTTGGATTTTAACATTTTTCTTTGCAGGTCTTTTGGGCGTCCCACTGGAGCTTCCTGGGGTCCAATGGGTGGATGCGCTGACCGATTCCCTCGCCCAGCTCAGGAAGGACGCCAAAGGGATTTGCACTCTGATTGGCTATGCCACTCGAGTGCTGGCACAGCTTCACGGTCGCCTTCTAGTCGACGCTGTGTCTCCGCCTGCGCTGGGTGAACTTCTCAAGATTTTCTCGGAGAGTAATCTCCTTGACGCCTACGCAGTTGCTCAATCGGAGTCTGGGGCGAAGACCGCCATCCAGTTCGCGCTGGCGCATGGAGTCAGCGGTCTGGAAGAGGCGTACTCGGACCTCCCCGTCGATCCTTCTACGGGTAAAAAGGTAGGGCTTCATCGTTTTGGTGAGCCGGACGGAGTCCTTGCCCGGAAGTTATCCGAGTTGTTTGCCCGTGCTAGGGGAGGCACCGCCGCGAGTGGCAGCACAACTGCAGCTCCTTAGTATATTTTCTTTATATTTCGCTCTTTCGATTGTAACGAACCTTGGGATGTGCTCCCGTATTTTCATCGTTTAATTGAGATGTCATTCTGAGATGCTTCATGTGATTGATTTGTTGTGTGTTTCCTCCCGATGGGAATAGCCCCCGAGCACCTATCGAATAGGTGGTTGTTATATCTCGAATGGGGCATCTTATTCCTTCAATTTCCTTGTATTCTTCCAGGTAGCCGGGGTTTCCGCGGAGTCTTTGTCGAGACATCGTAGTAGTTTTCATAGACGGGGGTGCCATGAGACTACGGTAGAGACGTGGGGTAACGGGATCGCGTGGTGAACAGTGAACACAGGATTTACCCAGGTTCGGTACGTCGCGACAGTACGACGTTCCTACTCCTGCACTTCTCACTAATCAGGACTAAAGCCTGTAAAACAGGGTTACAATGTGAGGATGTAGATCTAGCTACTCGGCGAGGATGAGCTTCTCGGCGAGTTGCGTAGAGCTTCTCTGTTATGCGGTAAAACTTATCTTAATCTATCTCCCGTCCGGCTTTATATAATAGCCGGATTAGGGCTTACAGAATAGGAAACCTAGAAGACTACGGTAACTTGTAACTTAGAAAGCAAGGAATCCGTCTTCTCCTCCAAGCCAGATCACGTGGGCCGTGATCCGGGTTCTTCTAGAATCCGGCTTCTGCGCGTCGGATTACTGGGCCGCCCAATGGACCTAAGCCCACTACCATTTAGGCCACCCTGGTAATCCGGCACTTTGTCTACCATCTTCTATACCCCTAGTTGGTATATATCCGACAGTAGCCCCCAAGAAGGATTAAAACTCTGATTCTCCGTCTTTCACCAAATACACTTTGTCCGGGAGATATTGATTCAGCAGTCTTGATTCTTCTTATTCTCCTTTTGAAAGAGATGGTAACATGAAACTCGGAATCCTGAAAATCCGGCTTTTCTCCTGCGATCCTTCGCGGAAAAGGAACTTCTGACGTCAGCGCTTTAATCATGCTGACGCAGGCGACGCTTGGTTTCACGCGGGAAACCCTGCAACGTATCTCTGACAGATTCTCACGGGAAACGAGGTGATAGCCATAATTCCCCTGTCGTTTCATTTCCCGGATTTTCCGGCGAGTGACACGCGTCGAACATCCAACGGTCAAAAGAGCCGTTGGCACGCATCTAAACGGTTTTCCGGCTATAAATAGCCGTCCTCGTCCTCATCGAAACCTTTCCTCACTTCCTCACTGTCCACTCCATTGACGCGAACGAGCTCGAGAGCAAAGCCCTGTCCCAAGCGCGCTCATCCTCCAAGCACACCGGAACGCTACGCACCACCACGAGATGGCCTCCTCGCCGTCCTCGCCCACCCGCGCCGCCATCGACGAGCTCCTCGGCGACCTGGATCCACAATTAGGATCGCCCAAGCACACCGGCGGCGAGCCGGAGAAGACCACGGCCTCCGCGGCGGGCGGAGAGAACACTTCCGCCGCCGCGGACGTTGCGGGATCGAGCTCCGCAGCCTTCCCGCCGTTTGCTCCAGAAACGGCGAGGGTCAAGATCCATTCCCGCGGCGATGAGCGCTTTGCTACCGGAGCCAACGAAGAAACAGAATTTGTCGGCAACTGGAGTCCGAGTAATACTTCTCTCGTCCTTCTTCGTCGGATGTCAAGGGAAGGATCAATAGTTAAGGGCAAATGGCGGATCTCGAAAGATGAACCCGAGCCCAAGCCAAAAGTCGGAGAACGCGTCCTCCTTACCTCTCATATCGCGAGAGGTATGGGTTTTCCCCCTTCCGCCTTTTTTCTAGACGTCCTTAACTTTTATGGCGTTCAACCACACAATATTTCTCCAAATTCCATCCTCTACTTAGCTAGTTTCCAAGCTCTTTTCGAAGGATATCTCGGGATAACTCCTGACTTAGACTTCTGGCACTATTGCTTTGAGGTAAAGCATAACATCACAAATGGTATTTCGCCTATCTGTGGGACCGTATCTTTTATCCTCAGAAAATTTAGGGAGGAATGGTATCCAAAAATAAAAATGCAGAAACCTGACCAATCTTGGCTAGGTTCTTTCTTTTATCACCAAGACATTCCATTCCCAGGCAAGGAAACCGGGGTTCCTCCCTTTGTTAATTCTGCCGCTACTCCTTGCGAGAGTTGGACAGCTGCAGTAGCAGAAAATTTGCCAGAAAACCTAATGAAGATAAAGCGGCGCATTGCCAAACTTTCTTCCTCTCAACCCTCTTTGATTGGGAAGGATACCGTTTTATGCTGGTTCGGTCGTCGTGTCCAACCTCTCTCTTTTCGTTCCCGACTTCTTTGTGAATACCAAGGGCCAGAAGATAGCATGAGGGGAACAGATAAGGCCTATACCAAAAAGGATTTTATAGAACGACTTCACCAACTGGTCGCCGCCAGTAGTCAGATTGAGGAAAATCTGGCAATTTATCACGTGGAAAATCTGGTTCCCAAGGTATTTATCTTCCCTTGTTTCCGAGTTTTCCTCAGATTATCTTCTCTCTCCGTTTTTTAACATATTGTTAACTCTTTCCTAGTTTGACGAACTTGGAGAAAATGATCTTGCTTCTGATGCTGAACTCAACAAATTATATGCCGAGTTTTACAACAATCGGAAGCGCAAAAGGCAATCTGCTATCAAAGAAGAATCTCCTTCTGCAACTATGGGCATGAGGGGGAGAACGAAAACACAGATGGGCGGAAATTCTCGATCACCTGTTGGAAACGAATCTATTCCCAACCTGGACGATATCCGGATAAAAGAAGAACCGTTCGACGACCTCGGATATATTCGTCCGGAGGCTAAGAAATTGTTTGCTCCTGCGCCTCTGATTCGCCCTTGGCCACAGAACGGATTAGTTGTTCGCAATGATATCGCATTTTCACCTCGTCAGGTCATACACGATGGCCTTCACCACGTTGGAATTCTTTTCGCGGAGTATGCCAGAGAATTCAACGAGACCTTGGCCGACTTGCGAGAGATGAGCCAGGTAATACTTCTAGCCCCCAAGCATTAAGTTGAAAATCTGAATTCTTCTTAATGTTTCTTCGTATGCTTGTTCAAACTTAAGCATCTGGCTTTCATTTCCATGTTTTAGCATTCCGCAGACGCCATAAACTTGGAAGTTTTTAAGAAACTTAGTCTCAAGAGCAGAGAAGTAAAAACCCTTCAATCTGTTATTGAGTCAAAAAGCAACGAACTGGCGTCATCTCAGCGACAATTATCAAAAGCCACCGGTATTTTACTTTGTGCAATTTGTTTTCTCTGGGAAATGATTGCTAAACCTTGTTGTAAATTTGGAATATTTCCTTGCCCTCCAGTTACTTTAACCAAAGCCAAGAAATTAGCGGAAAACGCTGTATATTTCTCTCGACTTCGTGAGGAAAACTCAAACCTTCGAAAGGAACTTTTGAAAGTTCAAGAAGACCTGGAAGCCAGTAATCTGGCCCTTGGGATTGCTCAATCCAAGGCTTCTTTACAGGCAGCGGAAGATAAATCTGTTATCAATGATTTGGAAAGTATGCTATTCCCACGTATGAAAGAAGGCGACGAAATTGACACGGTTCTTGGTAAGTTAACTTCTTTCACCAATGTCTTCATGTCATGTTTCTTGTATCTTTTCATCTAATCTTTGCTTTTGTCAAAAAAGCAGGAAATTTTCCAGGAATTTCTCGGACTGAAAAGATCCGGGCCTTTGGGGAAGTGTGGAACTCAATCAGGAATGCAGGAATGCATCTGATTAATAAATTCCTTCCCACAAGTACTATACAATCTTCGGAAGTTTACAGACTTCCAGGTGCCATCATGGAGGTTGCAGAGTCAAAAGAGTCAATCCTTCGCTCTGCCGCACGAGGTGGTGCGCGCATGGCACTTGGCCTCATGCGTCTACACTACCCTAATGCTAAATCTTGGCGCGTAGCATCCGGTATTCCTCAAGAATATACAGAAGCACAAAGAAATGCGATTTTTGATGAAGTTAAAGGCCACGCCACCCAGATTGCCTCCATGGTGAATATCTCCATTACTTATCCGGAAGAAGAAGTGCCCATAGCCCCCGAGAATGATAGCAGTGATGAAGACTCGGAAGTTTGAGGGAGTGCACTTGACCTGGATGATGGATGTGTACAAAGAGCATTTTATTTTTACAATGTAATTCATATTGTAATGCTTCTGTACCGTTTGCCGAAACAAGAACTCCGCCTTTTGCAGCTTTGAATTATTAAATTCCTTGCAAAGTTTTTCGGGTTTGACTATTCCTTTTGTCTTCTAAGTAATCCGGCAAATGTGTTTTAACTGCCCTTAGTGCTTGAAATGGCTCTACTAGCAATAAGAATCGTCATGCCGAGTAACTGGGGACGAACCAAGCAGTTTTGAAACTCGGATACATGGATCGTGCTAAAAGGTACTTTTACTAACTAGTTCCAGTAACCCAACACATCCATAATCAGATAATACTTAGAGAATGGTAAGGAACTGTTTTGAAACTTGGGCACGCAGGCACAATCCGAGTTTCCTTTAACCTTTAACAGGCTGAATCGTTCAGCTTTTAAACACCGAGCACGCAGGCACAATTCGGGTTAACATTGAGTGTTTTGTAAGATCATTGGGAAATAGATAAAGATGGAATCATGCTTTGTACTGTAATGAATTTGTAAAAACATGGATATCAAAATTCCGACTTCTTTATTTCATGATCTCAAAAGATGTTTACATAGATATTGAACTAAGTATAGAAGGGACGTAACTGCTGGATGCTCCAAGGTCTTTTTGTCTCTCCTAGCTTATCATCTATTTTTCTCTTTCTTTTGCGATTCGGCTTTTCTGGATCATCTTCCGTATCTCGAATATCGACAAGATAATATGATCCATTCTTCATGGCTTTACTTATGACGAATGGTCCTTCCCAAACTGGGGCTAATTTGTGTTTCCTTTGCTGCACCAGCCTCAGCACTAGGTCACCTTCTTTAAAAGAACGATGCCTGATTGTCCGACTATGGTAACGTCGCAAACCTTGCTGGTAAATGGCGGATCTTTGAAGCACAAGCTCTCGCTCTTCTTCTAAGAGATCAACGGCATCCTGTCGTGCTTCTTCGGCATCTGAATCATCGAAATCCTGCACTCTTGGGCTGTCATGTATCATGTCCGTTGGGAGAATAGCTTCCGCCCCATAGACTAAGAAAAACGGGGTTTGCCCAGTTGACCTATTTGGCGTTGTTCGAATACTCCAGAGTACAGAAGGTAATTCCTCTACCCATGCTCCAGCTGCTCTATGGAGAGGAGATTCGAGCCTTGGGCGTATTCCCTGCAGGATTGAACTGTTCATTCTTTCAACCTGCCCATTAGATTGCGGGTGCGCCACAGATGCGAGATCTAAGCGGATTCCCGTTTGTTGGCAATATTTTGCCAACTCTCACCAATGGAGAAATTTGTCCCGTTGTCAGTTATTATGCTGTGTGGGACGCCATATCTCATTACTAAATCAATGATGAAATTCCTGGCGGTTGCACCGTCCAGTTTTTTGATGGGTTTAGCCTCCACCCATTTGGTATACTTATCTACCACTACGAGTAGATGTGTAAGTCCACCTCTTGCAGTTTTGAACGGTCCCATCATATCTAGCCCCCAGACCGCAAACGGCCATGTGATGGGGATAGTTTTTAGTGCTTGGGCCGGCAAATTGGTCTGCTTGGCGTAATATTGACATCCTTCACACGTATTAACTATGCGCTCGGCATCTGTCTTGGCTGTTAGCCAGAAAAACCCAGCACGGAATGCTTTTTTGACTATGCTTTTTGACTGAGCATGATGTCCGCAATCGCCGGCATGGATTTCTTCCAGTATTTCTCTTCCTTCTTCTGGTGAAATACACCGTTGAAAAATTCCGGAAGTACTGCGTTTGTATAAGCAGTCGTCAATTACAACATATCCTTTGCATCGACGCTGTATTTGCCTTTGCAAGACTTCGTCTGCTCCTTCCGGGTACTTCTGATTGACTAAGAAGTTTAAGTATGGAATTGTCCAATCCGGTTTAACGAGCATGACTTCGATTTTTTCAGACGCCAGAGGGTAATCAACGTCTCCACCTTTTATGGATGGCTCATGCAAATGCTGGACGAATACCCCTGGTGGTAAAGTTTTTACTCTCTCTGATCCCATGCGGGCTAACGCATCCGCGTTCCAATTTTCCTCCCTTTTTATGTGAAGGACCTCGAACCCGAAGAAACAGATGGCGAACTCGTCCACCGTCCTCCGATATTCGGCCATTATAGGGCTTTTCGCGTCCCAGGTTTGGTTGAGCTGATGCTGTACCAAATCCGAGTCTCCATAGCACAAGATGCGTTTTACCCCTATTTCTTTTGCAATATGCAAGCCATGAAGCAGAGCTTCGTATTCTGCCACGTTATTACTGGCGTTAAAGTGTATTTGCAATACGTATTCCATTGTGTCTCCCTTAGGAGATTTTAGGACTACGCCAGCTCCAGCTCCTTCCTTCATCTTGGATCCGTCAAAGTGCATGATCCAGTACTCGGACTCTGGCATCGGTGTTTTTTCCATTGCTTCTGTCCAGTCGGCGACAAAATCTGCCAAAACTTGGGATTTTATTGCCGTCCTTGGCTGGTACTTAATGTCGAAAGCTGCCAGCTCGATGCCCCATTTGGCTACTCGGCCGGTTGCCTCCGCATTGTTTATAATATCCCCTAGTGGTGCTTTACATACCACTGTTATGGAATGCCCTTGGAAGTAATGACGCAATTATCTAGATGCAAAAAATACGCCATATGCCAGTTTCTGATAGTGCGGGTACCTTTGTTTGGATTCGGAAAAAAATTCGGTTATGTAATATACCGGATGTTGGTCTGGTATGGTTTGCTCTTCCTTTGTCCGTTCCACAACGATTACCGCACTAATAACCCGATTTGTAGCCGTAAGGTATAATAACATGGGTTCTTCGTCTTTTGGAGATGCCAAAATGGGAGCTTTCATCAACGTTTCCTTCAACTGGGCCAACGCTGCATCGGCCTCTTCTGTCCATTCGAACTTGTCGTATTTTTTCAGCAGTTTGTAGAGTGGTAAGGCTTTATCCCCCAGCCGACTAATAAATCTGCTGACGGCTGCGGCGGAACCCGTCAATCTTTGTACATCTTTTACGCACGTAGGTTTTGAGATGTTCAAGATTTCCTTGATCTTTTCCGGGTTAACTTCTATTCCTCTATGAGAAACGATGAAACCCAGAAGTTTTCCTGAGGGAACCCCGAATACGCACTTAGATGGATTCAACTTCATCTTGTAAGTGCGTAAGTTTTCGAAAGTTTCTCGCAAATCCTCGAGTAGTGTATCTTTTTCCTTGGTTACGACGGCGATATCGTCCATATAAACATGGACGTTTTTGCCAATCTGACTATGCAAACCGCGTTGCATGCAACGCTGGTAGGTTGCACCTGCGTTCTTCAGGCCAAAAGGCATGGTTATGTAGTAATACGTCCCATACGGGGTTATAAAAGAAGTCTTGATTTGATCTTCCTTTTTCATGCGTATTTGGTGGTACCCGGAGTATGCATCCAAAAAGCATAAAAGCTCGGAGCCTGCAGTGGCATCTATTATTTGATCGATTCGCGGTAATGCGAACCTATCTTTCGGACACAACTTGTTCAATCATGTGTAATCTATACACATTCTAAGAGCAGTGGTGTCTTTCTTCGGCACTAATACCGGATTTGCGGACCAATCAGTATGGATTACTTCCTTGATGAAATCCGCTGCTAAAAGCCGGATAATTTCCTTGCCAATAGCCTTCCGTCTTCTTTCGTCAAATCGACGGAGACCTTGTTTGACGGGTTTTGATCCCGGAATAACCTTGAGTTGGTGCTCAGCAAGTTCCCTGGGTACGCCTGGCATGTCAGCTGGACACCAGGCAAAAATATCCCAGTTCTCACGGAGGAACTTGATGAGCTCGCCTTCCTATTTGTCGGTCATCCCAGTCCCTACGACGACAAATTTTGTCGGATCTTTGGGATCTAGGATTACCTGTCTTGTGTTCTCGGACGCCTTGAAGCTATCTGTTGGCTTCCGAGTTTCTTTTCCTGCCGGCATTTCTTTCGGCGATACCTCCTTGGCTAATTCCTTCAGTTCTTCCTTTGCTATAACTCTCTGAGCGCAAAGGGCGTTTTCTTTCTCCAACTTGTTTGCCAGCTTGAAGTCACCGGCTATGGTGATTACTCCTCCTTTGGGTCCTGGCATCTTCAGCTTGTTGTAGATATAACATGATCTTGCCATGAATTTGGCGAAAGCCGGACGTCCGAGTATTGCGTGATACACGCTTTCGAACGGCACTACTTCGAAGGATACTTTTTCCTGCCGGAAGTGATCTTTATCTCCGAAGGTGACATCTAGGGAAATTTCTCCTAGGGACCGTGCTTGCCTGCCAGGAACAATGCCATGGAAGCGTATATTGCTGTAGTTGAGCTGGGACTCGGAGATCTTCAAGTGCTTCAGTGTATCCAGGTACATTATATTAATGCTGGATCCTCCGTCCATCAGCACTCTTCTTAGCCTAGTGTTTTGAACAATAGGGCTTACAACAAGAGCTTGTGTGCCGGGTTCAGGGATATTTCCGGGATGATCAGACTGATCCCAGATTATTGGCGTGTTGGAGTACTTCAAGAATTTCGGGGTCGCAGGGATAACCGCGTTTATTTCCCGAAGTGTTCTTTTGGCCACCTTTGCTGACGGAGTTGCTAAGAAAGTTAGCATTGCTTCTCCATCAACTCTCGGAAATTTGGGTTCGCCCTTTCGCTGTTGTTCCTGGATTTTGTCATCAGTGTCCGATTCACTGTCTTCTTTGTCAGCTTCTGGCTTTTGTTTAGCAGGTTTCCTCTTGGAACCCTTCCCCTTATTTCCGGATCCTGCATTGCCTTTCATATGCTTATTTAGCCGGCATTGCGCATTTGTGTGGGTGGGTTTCCCAAATTGCGAGTGGTGGACACAGGGTTCCGACTTAATTCTCTCCCATTCTTCAGGAGTGTAATTGATTGGATCTGGGCTGCGTCCTTTCCACTTATTCCCCTTTTCTCCTCCAAAGGCTATGTTGACCTCTTTGGGTTTTGTCGTTGATTCCGGAGTTCCTTTTTTGTCAGAACGAGGGGTTTTCTTGGCGAGTATCAGTGTATCGATATTGCCTCCTCTTGCTCTGATGTCGTCTTCGGCTGCAGCGTGCTCATTAGCGGTTGTAAGCATAGATCCGAGATCTTTGTGCTGTTTAGAACCGACCATGAACGGTACAAGTCCGGGTTTTAGGACATTGACGAAAGCATGCATTGCTTGTACGTCAGTTACTCCGAAACAACTATTCTTCATTGCCGTCCATCTGGAGATGAAATCCACGTAAGGTTCATCCTCAAATTGGGTGCAACAGTTCAGCTGGTTGATGCTGTTCGGGCGTTTGTACGTTCCCCGGAAGTGCTGAGTGAATACTCTAGCCATATCATCCCAGCTGTCGACAGTTCTTGATGGTAATCCATTGATCCAATCTCTGGCTCCGTCTAGCAACATTAGGGGAAGAAACTTGACAGCTTCCAGGTCTGTCCCATTGTTGA
This sequence comes from Alopecurus myosuroides, assembly GCA_028641055.1. Taxonomy (NCBI): domain Eukaryota; kingdom Viridiplantae; phylum Streptophyta; class Magnoliopsida; order Poales; family Poaceae; genus Alopecurus; species Alopecurus myosuroides. The sequence continues at coordinate 634,143,518 of CM054057.1, read as the reverse complement.
TCTGGACGGCTGTATAGTAGTCTAAGAGCCACGTATCCGGGTTTGTGCTGCCGGTGTATTTTTGGTAGGTTGGACCAACTTTGGCGAAGCCAGAATGCAGGGTTATCCTTCGAATCCTGTCAGTAAAACACTTAGGACCAAAGTATAGATCATCCTTTTCTGCTCTATCAATGTGTGCAGAATATCTTCCGGCTGAATGGACAGAAGGGGATCTGCTCCTTTCTTTTCCATTGTTGCGCGGACGCGCTTTTCCGGGGTTATTTCTATCTCTTCCGTTGTCACGCCCTTTTGGATTAGGCGGAGTTCTGCTCCTGTGCCTTTCCTTATCCTTAGGCGGTGTCCGAGATCTTTCACGTCTGTGAGGTATATCATATCTTCCAGCTTTCTCGGCTGGGTTTCTCGGAGGTGGCATTATTTTGCCGTCGTTCCGGTGTTTGTCTTCCCGATCATGTGGTTTATATCCATCTTTCGGGAGATGAGGTCCGGTTCTAGACGCTGCATCCCGGTTGTCGGGGTTTTTCTTGTCTTTTCTCGGATCCTCTTTTTTATCCTTTGAATTATCCGAATCTCCGGGTTCTTCCGGTCCAGGTGCTCCAGCAGCGCAAGTAGCTGTTTTGCATAGGACGGAATTATCATGCAGCCTCCCTGATCGCTCTTGGCCTCGCTGTTGCTGTTGTAATGCTTTTCCTAAGAAAGCATACACCCCTTGGAGTTTTTCCCCGTTGGAGTACAGATCGTTGTTGAGGATGGCGAATGCTGCTTCCGCGTTTTCTGCTGCGGTTTTGTATATTGGTTCGCCCCTGGCATCTTTGCCGTTTACCTGCTTTTGCCAAGATGGGTTATGAAACCTTTCTTTTGGCGGCAGTTCTTCCGGTCTTACGATTCCGGGTAACCTAGTAGGTTTTAATGCAGATCTATTCTTTCTTTCGTACTCCTCTATTTCCTCCTTCATGATTTTGATATCATGCTGGGTTTGTTGGAGATGTTGCCGAGATCGGAGTAGATGTTGCTGTTGCCGTTGGAAAGCTTGTCTCCGGGCTTCCAGCATCTCAGGGGGTTCATCTGGTCCCACTGGTGTTTGCAATAGTTCTTGCTCTTCCTGTTCCGTCATTGGCGGGGCAGGGATTTCTTTGGACTTTTTCTCCGCAGGCTTCGATCTGCTGGCATCTCCTACTTCCAGGTTTTCATCAGCGAGATCAGCTGATTTTTTCTTCCGGATTTTGTATTGGAGTTTCTTAGCAGCACGGTGCTTTTTCTTGGAAGAGGGAGGTTTTTTGAAAGGTTCGTCTTCTGTCATCTCCTTGACATTGGGGAACACCGGAGAAGTTTCTCCTTCTTCTCTCTCTTCCTCTGGCGGAGGCGTTTTAGGGCTTTCCTGGCTGCCGGCATCCGTGACTTCAGCTGGTTTTGCCATTAGCACTTCATGGAACCCTTCTTGAAGAGATTTTACCTTTCTTTCGAAGGCATCCTCATCTTCATCTTTGGAATCGAATTTATCTGATCCGATGTCCGACTCCAATCTCGCCTCAATGGCGGCTAGCACGGACTCGGCTTCCGAGTTTATCGTCGTGCTGATGGATGTCGGATCTTCCGTCTGGATGACGGGTTGTGGTTCTTCCGTTTCTGTGACGGGTGTATTGTTGTCTGCCTCTTGCACGGGATTTCCATCATCCGTGTTTTCGGCGACTTCAGATTGCACCATGCCGATAAAGTGTGTGTCACTTTTTTGTCGGCGATCTGAGCAAAATCCGACATCATAGTCGTCTTCGACTGGGTATAGGGCGGGTGGGAAATACTTGCTTCCACCGCAAAACCCCATCGCCTCTGCGGTTAGTCCGATAAAGATGTTAGCAGATCCAATCGGTAATACGCAGGCACTTACCAGGTGGTTTTGCGCCGGTATATAGGATCCGTTGTCGAGGAAGCGTCCGACGTCGTCGTCGAATTCCAAGCTTCCGACAGTAATCGATCTTCCAATTCCGCCGAGTATCCCAGATCGGAATTTCACGCCTGACGTCGTTTGCCCCACGGTGGGCGCCAACTGTCGAGACATCGTAGTAGTTTTCATAGACGGGGGTGCCATGAGACTACGGTAGAGACGTGGGGTAACGGGATCGCGTGGTGAACAGTGAACACAGGATTTACCCAGGTTCGGTACGTCGCGACAGTACGACGTGCCTACTCCTGCACTTCTCACTAATCAGGACTAAAGCCTGTAAAACAGGGTTACAATGTGAGGATGTATGTAACATCCCAGTGTTTGGGAAGTTATAAGGATCTAAATTTAATATGTGCATTTGCAAAGCATGCATCTAAAAGTACGGGAAATTTTGGCGCGAAAGTTTAAACAAAGCAAAGTGACCAAAGTTTCACTTGACATGATGAAATAGGTATAGTTCATCTAGTCAGGAGTTCATTTGGAGTGATCTTTATAACATTGTATATCTACAAACTAAATCATCTGGTTACACCAACCATGATTGGTGGTGACCAACACAAACTCTCAACAACTTTAACCACAAGTCTATAAGTGACTTGGGATAATTCACTAGGTATCTAGAGCTCAAACAGGGGTGAGAACCAAACCACACAATTGATCATCATACTTCCTCCAATGACTAATACACAATTGAACCACCCCAGCAACAGAGGTGTTATGTCCTCTCAAACAATAAATCTTTAAGTGATCAACCATTCACCTCACATCTTTCCAAATGATTTAGTAACTACTAAGTTAACCTTCACAAGTAGATAACAAAGTTTCAATAGAACATTAGTGATACAAACAAGTGTTAACTCAAAAACCACAAGGGAAAATGACATAATAATTGTATTAACATATTTATCGAATATGTACATATCTCATCAATTATAAAAGAAGTATATTAAAGAAGAAAAAAATCTTCCTAAACTGCTGATAAACCTTGATCATCACACATGATATTTCCAAACCTCTATATCTGCATTAAGGATGACAAAGGTCATTAAGAGAAGAATATAAAGTGACAACATGAAACCTGAGAAACAACTATCAATTATGATATAAGTCATTAAACCCCAATAACCTTTATATGCTCATTGTCTCATTCATTATACAAGTGAGCATATGAAATCTCAACACATCAATGAACTATTAGATACTTTTACTATCAAGTCATCATTCTACAAACACTCCACAATTCTATCCAAATCATCATTCAACAACTCAAGTATCTCTGGATACAATTAAGGAGTAACAACAAATTATAACCTCTAGTAGAGGAAGTAAATTGAAAACTAAGTAAACCAATCTTGTATGATATAAGAACATATCCTATGGGAAATAAAATAAGAAGCTTATGGAAGGATAATGAAAGCATGAAGTAATTCTTAATCTAGATCTTGTTATGTTGTCTGGACCATTCTATCTTGTTTCCCAATCTTCTCTAAGTCATTCTACAAGTGAAGCAACCACAAGAAGAGAGGAACTACCACCAGAATATCTTCAAGAAGATTAATTAGAGTGTGCTTGAAGTGCTACTCTAATCTTCTATAAGAGTACTTGGAAACTCTTATATATTGATCTGATCTTATTAACCTCTTGAAATAGTATGATATTCCTATGTTAGTGTTATATAGAAGTAGTTTGATAACAAGCCTTGCAACCTTGTGAACAGATCACTTTTGTATACCCAAACAATTGAGTGTCATACACAAACAAACAGAATATTGAATCACCTAGTACATCTCAACCTATTGTATATGATTAGTAATTTGGAGGCAAGTCTGATCCACTTGTTAACAAATTCTACTTATATGCATATGGTAACTTGATGTTACAAGATACACCTACATTATGTTATATACAAAACCATGATCCATAAAAGGAATGGAATAACAAGGAGAAAATAATAAACCACATTATAACTTGAACCACTTATGAGTAAGGAAGAAACCAAGATAAGGAAAAAACAAGTAACATGTTGAAATCCAAGTGTTTGATGTTATATAAGAATAATTTGATTACAAGGTCAGTCAACCCTGTGAACAGAATATTCATGTAAGCATTAAAACAACTGAGTTTCAATTAGCTACTCTTCATCATAATTGAATACACCACAAGAATGAAATGGTTATGGATTCAAATGAACTCATCTCATCAGGAACTATAATTTACTACTGAAATTAGTATTTGGAATCACTCAATATATCCTATCGGCTCTAGTGGTGAATTTCTTAAGTCAAGAGACCATCAAGGGGTGATATTACTTGCAAAGGACCAAGGAAATGTCTGAAGACAAGTGACAACTAGAGAGAAGAACATCAAGCAACAGAAGACCACAAGAAGCAACACTGCCTCAGAAAAAGGATCATAAGAAATTATCCAGTAAATCATTAGGATAGTGTAGAGAACCAATAACCTCTGCCAAGCTCATCTGAGAGGAGGAACATATAATAATCTCTTCAATGGAAACCATTATCAAGTATGAAATAATAACCATCCATTCCATCTCCATGCCTTGATATGTTGAGGTCAATGGTAACATGTTTAATACCTTGTTTTCCAAATCCTTTTCACATGTAAGACTTACAGATGATAACAAAAACTCATACATCTATAACCATGTAAATAATTACCTGTTTTAAAACAACATTAGATATTATCCACCATTGAAACCTGTGTGGAAAACAAGTAAATCAGATTCCAAAACCACACATGTTTTCCATTTGATCAAGTGCTGAGAACAGTAAACATAGAATATACATACCTAAGTATAATGTCTACCAAAAATGGCTAAGAGTTACAACTATGAAAATAACAAAAGCCTCATAAAAATAAAACAAGTCCTTTCACCAATTAAAAATTATCTGGTGTGAGTTGGAGTGATATTTCATAATTGGTGAATTTTCCATAATAGATAAAAACACTACTCAGTAGTGTTACCAAAATACTTTCTATAAGTAATTGTATCTAAAATTGTCCAACCATGATATACCAACTTTTATCCACATGATTGGAGTGTGTACTTTCATTAAATATGCTTTAGCATAATTTTAAAGCTATTAAATAAATTGAAAGAGGAGAAAACCACAAAATCACTTAATCTAGCACCCTAAATAAAAAAAAAAAATATTCTTCAAATCCACCAAAACAAAATATGGTGAGTTGGAGAATTTGAAGGATTCCAAAACTTATTTTTAATAATTTTTCTGTTCACAAAAAGGCTCTAAAAACATTAATTTATTCACAGTTTTAAGTAACAGAAGGACCAAAATGTAATTATTAGAAATTGTAGGGGGTTATCGAAATGTGGCTTTTGTTTTTCTTTCTTCAACCTCTGGCCAGAAGGCCAGAGGCGTGCGACCTCCTCCGATGTCGATGCCACCTCCTCCTTGCCGCCTTCTCGTCGCAGATAAGAAGCAGGAGGGCTCCTCCAACTTCCTCTCTACCTCCCTCACTCGCTCTCTCTGTATCTCTCTGTAAGGCACCGAGGAAAAAACCCTAACCCTAGCCTACCGGCCGCCGCACGCCGTCGTCGACTCCGGCCACCTCGCGAGGAACCGAGGCCACTGTTGGATGCGCCTGGATCCCCTCTATCTCCACGCTGAGTCTCGCAAGCCGGGAAGATCGGAGTACGGAGAATTTCTCCGTTCCTTTTGCTTACTGTTCCGGCCGCCGTGGAAGCTCGCCGTCGCTTCGAAGCTTTCCATGTCCAATCATCTTCACCAACAGCTTCCTGGTGAGCTCGTGCACGTCTGGGTACCTTTCGTTACGCGATTCGTCAAATAAATCGTCGGGTCGTCGATAGCCGTGCAGCGCCGCCGCGCCACCGCTCGTCGCCGGTATTCCGGTGACCAATTGGTCATGCCACCACCACCGTTGAGTTTGCCCTGCGCTCCTCTAGCTTCCTATGCCAATTAATCACACCAATTCGTAGCCTAACTCGAGTTGAAACGTACAGTGAGGAATCGAGCTCGGGTGACATCACCAGCGACGTCATCATGTATGGGCTCTTTTCCTTTTATTTTCGAATTAAAAACGAAAACTGACAGGTGGACCCCACCTGTCAATTCAAAGAAAACAGAAATTCTAATAAACTTAATAATTCAATAACTACTAAAATAATTATCAGAAAAATAAAAAAAAATATGAAAGTGTTTAGAAAAATACAATCTATTTATTTATCAACTTTTAAAAAATATTTGATAAAGTTTAAACTTAAATATTTTCTTTAATTAAATTAAATCATTTAAAATTAAGAAAAATAATAAATAATTCATAAAATACGAAAAATACAAGTTATATACCAAAATGCTTAAAATGACAAATGCAACTCATCTATGATGTTTGCAAAACCATTTGACCAAGATTTCATGAGTGCAATATTTGCCTAGTCATTTAATTCATTTAAAATTAATAAATTAATCATTTATTCAAATATTTTCAAAGGGCATTGAATGATATATCAAATCAAAGAGAAAAGCATTACCAATTCAAATATGTCAGTTGTAAAACATTTTACTTAACTTCTAAACTTGCTTTTATAAGTATATTGAAAGTCTATTAATGTCTATTAAAAAAAAACCAGAGATGAATATCACATCACTATTTTCCTTAGTAATAAAACCCACACATTTTCACACCTATAAAACCTATCATCACAAGTCATTAGCAAGTATTGTGATGATAGAGTTAGCTGTACTAGTTCATCATTTTCAACTAAACTCATTGTCATTAGATCTACACTTTTGGAATATAAAATCAAATATGTTTGTTACCTTTTCAATAATTGTTTACCATGTGCTATTGTTTTGTTTCCTAACCATGTTACAACACTTCTACTTAAACATGATAACAAGTGTTTGTTCAGTAAAAGTGAAACACATTTAAGCCTAAAAGAAATGACAACATCACCATAAGTAATAAACAACTCTAAGTCACCTAACAATTGTGTGAATGCGTTATCGTTTCAAACGTGGCTTACACTTGTAAGCTGGGGTGTTTTCCAGGGTATTTCACGATGCATCTCATTACTATGCATGTGTCATCTTGCCAGTGTTTTCTGTAGTCCTTACCGGGACTACTTTGCTATCTTTCAGATGACGGGATTTCTTACGAGACCTTGAACCCCGAAGACCTGGATTATTATTGTCATTATTTCAATCACAAGGCAAGTTCATCACTTGCTCATATCCTTTGCAGTACTTCATAACAAACTATTTGAAAAACCCTATCGTACTACCACCTATTCCAAAAAGAATGCATGATCCTATTTTTATAATAATATGACTAATTGAATGACTACCCGAGTGGTAGTGTTCTGTTGGTGGGCGGATGGAACCATGGTAAGATGAATAGGTCAAAGGAAGGTTCCATCTGCACGGGAACGTATTACCTAGGAACTAATCACAAATGCCGTCAGAACTCGGTGCGCCGTAAATTCGCGTTGACCATGGATCTTCTATGGGGGGAGTAAGTCAACCGTGATACTTTTCTCGTTCGCATGTCAACGGACGCGCCAGAGACGTACGCTGTAGGTCTTGCGAGACTACATGCACATGGGTGGGAGCCCTTACGTCCCACGGACTCTGGGGTCTATGAGTGTCTGCCGGGGGCGCGTAGATCTCCATCGTGAGGGGTGGAATCAGGCGTTCAACCTACTGGCAGAAATGGGTGGGCATGCGTTGTGCGGAGAAGAACGGTTTGGCTTGGACCAACAACCGGGCCAACACCTGAGTGGGAGTGGACAGGAATGTACACTGGTTGTGAACATGGTCTTGGTCGTCCATGGGTAATGTAACGCACCTCTGCAGAGTGTAAAAGGATGTGGCATGTTACCCCCTGTTCCGGGAAGGAGCTGCGAACGCTACAGGAAAGGCAACTCCATGAAGTTCTAGTCCTGTGATGGTCTGGCGGGCATAGTTTTCAGAATTAAAAGCAACCTCTTGAAGAAAGTCTTACAAAACCTTGCATTAGCTTTTGACTCTTTCGAGTCTAAAGTTGTAGTTAGTGCATCAACCACCCACTGTATATCATGAACTTGCTGAGTAACGCTCGTTACTCATTCCATCCCGTTTGACCCCTTGCTTAGAGTTGAAGCCGGTGGAAGTCGTCATCGTGAAGCCATCTTTACCTCATGAAGCTAGGTGGAGTGATCTACTACTTAGTCGGTAAAGCATCGTCATCAACAACGCTGGTGGAGGAAAAACTATCTAGTTGTAGGTAGAGACCATTCTTGGTCTTAGCATTTACAAGCCATAGTTTAGGGCTGACATCAGCCGTAGTGGATTAGTTCTGAGCTAGAGTTCTTCTCCGGCTTGGAGCTTCGAATTGCTTCTTCTGATGTTTCATTTGCAGGAGTTCTTCTTGATTCATCAAGGAGACTCTCAAGATTTTGTAATGAAGTTTGTATCCTATAGTTTTGCTTGGACCCGCTGTGTTTCTGTTGTACCACTCTGAGAGATGTAATATTCACGGATAAGTCCTTCTGTGCGTATTATGTCACCGACTTGCGCACTACACATGCAGTGGTGTGCTGGGTCACCACAGGTGGTATCAGAGCGAAGCAACCTTAGGTTTAAAACCTTTTAGGAGATCTGTAGGTTGGTAAAGACTATAGGAAGCCACCTTATCTAAACCATATTTCCTACAACTATGATGATCATTCACTTGAGAATGATATAATCATACTTGTATAGAATTATTCTTACTCCACCTGAGTAAATCTACTTATCTATTATCTTTATACCTAGGTATGAACAATTAGGAGTCTAGCATGTATTAGTGCTATTGTGAAAAGGAGAGTTCTGACATGGTCAGAGATGCTTAAGTCAAAGTGATGATTACCCCATTCTATGAATGAATAGGATGGAGTAGAATATGGTATTGAGTTAGAAGAGGAGTCATCAAGAATGGATGTTGAGAATCCTCAAGAGTTATTATAAATCATGGTAACTACAGGGTATATACCATACCCTTAGTTATCAAGTCAAGACGTGAATCATTATAGTATAGTATAGAATTAGGAGAAGGCTTAAGCAGTAATGGAAGCTACATTACTACTACTACGATGTGATCAACACCATGAAGGATCAACAGATACCATGAGAAGCTTATCATAATCAAGATGAAGTAATTCAAATACATAATACTTAGTTCTATATGGAACCAAGTTAGATAACAACTACTATCGGATTATTTTGTCTTGGTTTATTCCATTGCAGTAAGGCATGCAATTGGAATAATTACCTGGGCAAAGAGTGGTTGTGTAGAATAGGATTACAAGGTAATATATACCTACTTATAGTGTATAGCATTTCAGAGCCTTGGTACTAGAGATGTTTTACTCTAAGTATTTCTATTTCACAGGCTTTTGATGCATGAGTGATAACTGCAGTTGGGATTTATTGCTTCTTATTTGGATCTTTGATTGACTAGATCTGTACATGAAGATTGAACTTGATGTGCATATGCATGTGCAAACATTGAGTTCTATTTTGATGTTACTGGTCTAGAGGGTTTAGGATTAGTATGAGAGCGGTCTGAAATCTCAGCTGATCGAAGCAACCACCAAAGATCTAGAAGACCAGAAAGTTAAGAAGGAAGATGACAATCAAGACACTGATGGGAATGGACCACATTCCACATCCTGTCTGGAGTTGGTGAGCTACTACATCAACACATGGTGAGCTACCACAATTGATGCTAAGAAAATAACATGAGTAGTTATATCTTAAAAGGAAACATGTAGAAGTTGATAAATAAACTTATAGAATTGTCCCATAGAAGTCAAAACCCAAAGATATAGAAGGACCATAGGAAGTAACCAATGGAATAGGTTATAGTCACCTGTAGGAAAAAGTTAAACTCGAGGAAGCTCGAAGATTTTTACATTAATAACTGAGTCTAAGTCAATGTACACTACCTTGTACAAGATTCTTTGAAAAATCTTTATCTTCAGACCATTAGACTGAATCAAATGGAGACCAAACCTTAGACAATATCCAGGGTGTCGGAAGAATCTTATTGGTTATTCATCACCTGGTGGATGTACCAACTGTTCTTCAGAAAGTTGTGAGAGTCAGGAAACCATACCTATTCATCGGAGAATGAAACCTGGTATCCACTATATGGTGGAAATACCACGTGGTTCTTCGTGAGACCATTAGGAAGGCCTAACAACAAGACAGAGTTGTCCTAACAACTGTCATACTATCAGAATGTCATACAAGACCGTGGAAGGTGAACAATGAAGACAAGAGGATACACATGCCAAGGACAACACAAGAAAACAGATGTGAAGATTCAACGCTCTACAGAACTTCTCTCTATCTATCATTACGTGAGAGAGGTTGAACTTCGGGACGAAGTTCTTGTTAAGGGGGAGATACTGTAACATCCCAGTGTTTGGGAAGTTATAAGGATCTAAATTTAATATGTGCATTTGCAAAGCATGCATCTAAAAGTACGGGAAATTTTGGCGCGAAAGTTTAAACAAAGCAAAGTGACCAAAGTTTCACTTGACATGATGAAATAGGTATAGTTCATCTAGTCAGGAGTTCATTTGGAGTGATCTTTATAACATTGTATATCTACAAACTAAATCATCTGGTTACACCAACCATGATTGGTGGTGACCAACACAAACTCTCAACAACTTTAACCACAAGTCTATAAGTGACTTGGGATAATTCACTAGGTATCTAGAGCTCAAACAGGGGTGAGAACCAAACCACACAATTGATCATCATACTTCCTCCAATGACTAATACACAATTGAACCACCCCAGCAACAGAGGTGTTATGTCCTCTCAAACAATAAATCTTTAAGTGATCAACCATTCACCTCACATCTTTCCAAATGATTTAGTAACTACTAAGTTAACCTTCACAAGTAGATAACAAAGTTTCAATAGAACATTAGTGATACAAACAAGTGTTAACTCAAAAACCACAAGGGGAAAATGACATAATAATTGTATTAACATATTTATCGAATATGTACATATCTCATCAATTATAAAAGAAGTATATTAAAGAAGAAATAAATCTTCCTAAACTGCTGATAAACCTTGATCATCACACATGATATTTCCAAACCTCTATAACTGCATTAAGGATGACAAAGGTCATTAAGAGAAGAATATAAAGTGACAACATGAAACCTGAGAAAAACAACTATCAATTATGGTATAAGTCATTAAACCCCAATAACCTTTATATGCTCATTGTCTCATTCATCTTATACAAGTGAGCATATGAAATCTCAACACATCAATGAACTATTAGATACTTTTACTATCAAGTCATCATTCTACAAACACTCCACAATTCTATCCAAATCATCATTCAACAACTTAAGTATCTCTGGATACAATTAAGGAGTAACAACAAATTATAACCTCTAGTAGAGGAAGTAAATTGAAAACTAAGTAAACCAATCTTGTATGATATAAGAACATATCCTATGGGAAATAAAATAAGAAGCTTATGGAAGGATAATGAAAGCATGAAGTAATTCTTAATCTAGATCTTGTTATGTTGTCTGGACCATTCTATCTTGTTTCCCAATCTTCTCTAAGTCATTCTACAAGTGAAGCAACCACAAGAAGAGAGGAACTACCACCAGAATATCTTCAAGAAGATTAATTAGAGTGTGCTTGAAGTGCTACTCTAATCTTCTATAAGAGTACTTGGAAACTCTTGTATATTGATCTGATCTTATTAACCTCTTGAAATAGTATGATATTCCTATGTTAGTGTTATATAGAAGTAGTTTGATAACAAGCCTTGCAACCTTGTGAACAGATCACTTTTGTATACCCAAACAATTGAGTGTTATACACAAACAAACAGAATATTGAATCACCTAGTACATCTCAACCTATTGTATATGATTAGTAATTTGGAGGCAAGTCTGATCCACTTGTTAACAAATTCTACTTATATGCATATGGTAACTTGATGTTACAAGATACACCTACATTATGTTATATACAAAACCATGATCCATAAAAGGAATGGAATAACAAGGAGAAAATAATAAACCACATTATAACTTGAACCACTTATGAGTAAGGAAGAAACCAAGATAAGGAAAAAACAAGTAACATGTTGAAATCCAAGTGTTTGATGTTATATAAGAATAATTTGATTACAAGGTCAGTCAACCTTGTGAACAGAATATTCATGTAAGCATTAAAACAACTGAGTTTCAATTAGCTACTCTTCATCATAATTGAATACACCACAAGAATGAAATGGTTATGGATTCAAATGAACTCATCTCATCAGGAACTATAATTTACTACTGAAATTAGTATTTGGAATCACTCAATATATCCTATCGGCTCTAGTGGTGAATTTCTTAAGTCAAGAGACCATCAAGGGGTGATATTACTTGCAAAGGACCAAGGAAATGTCTGAAGACAAGTGACAACTAGAGAGAAGAACATCAAGCAACAGAAGACCACAAGAAGCAACACTGCCTCAGAAAAAGGATCATAAGAAATTATCCAGTAAATCATTAGGATAGTGTAGAGAACCAATAACCTCTGCCAAGCTCATCTGAGAGGAGGAACATATAATAATCTCTTCAATGGAAACCATTATCAAGTATGAAATAATAACCATCCATTCCATCTCCATGCCTTGATATGTTGAGGTCAATGGTAACATGTTTAATACCTTGTTTTCCAAATCCTTTTCACATGTAAGACTTACAGATGATAACAAAAAATCATACATCTATAACCATGTAAATAATTACCTGTTTTAAAACAACATTAGATATTATCCACCATTGAAACCTGTGTGGAAAACAAGTAAATCAGATTCCAAAACCACACATGTTTTCCATTTGATCAAGTGCTGAGAACAATAAACATAGAATATACATACCTAAGTATAATGTCTACCAAAAATGGCTAAGAGTTACAACTATGAAAATAACAAAAGCCTCATAAAAATAAAACAAGTCCTTTCACCAATTAAAAATTATCTGGTGTGAGTTGGAGTGATATTTCATAATTGGTGAATTTTCCATAATAGATAAAAACACTACTCAGTAGTGTTACCAAAATACTTTCTATAAGTAATTGTATCTAAAATTGTCCAACCATGATATACCAACTTTTATCCACATGATTGGAGTGTGTACTTTCATTAAATATGCTTTAGCATAATTTTAAAGCTATTAAATAAATTGAAAGAGGAGAAAACCACAAAATCACTTAATCTAGCACCCTAAATAAAAAATAAAAATATTCTTCAAATCCACCAAAACAAAATATGGTGAGTTGGAGAATTTGATAAGGATTCCAAAACTTATTTTTAATAATTTTTCTGTTCACAAAAAGGCTCTGAAAACATTAATTTATTCACAGTTTTAAGTAACAGAAGGACCAAAATGTAATTATTAGAAATTGTAGGGGGTTATCGAAATGTGGCTTTTGTTTTTCTTTCTTCAACCTCTGGCCAGAAGGCCAGAGGCGTGCGACCTCCTCCGATGTCGATGCCACCTCCTCCTTGCCGCCTTCTCGTCGCAGATAAGAAGCAGGAGGGCTCCTCCAACTTCCTCTCTACCTCCCTCACTCGCTCATTCTCTCTGTATCTCTCTGTAAGGAACCGAGGAAAAAACCCTAACCCTAGCCTACCGGCCGCCGCACGCCGTCGTCGACTCCGGCCACCTCGCGAGGAACCGAGGCCACCGTTGGATGCGCCTGGATCCCCTCTATCTCCACGCTGAGTCTCGCAAGCCGGGAAGATCGGAGTACGGAGAATTTCTCCGTTCCTTTTGCTTACTGTTCCGGCCGCCGTGGAAGCTCGCCGTCGCTTCGAAGCTTTCCATGTCCAATCATCTTCACCAACAGCTTCCTGGTGAGCTCGTGCACGTCTGGGTACCTTTCGTTACGCGATTCGTCAAATAAATCGTCGGGTCGTCGATAGCCGTGCAGCGCCGCCGCGCCACCGCTCGTCGCCGGTATTCCGGTGACCAATTGGTCATGCCACCACCACCGTTGAGTTTGCCCTGCGCTCCTCTAGCTTCCTATGCCAATTAATCACACCAATTCGTAGCCTAACTCGAGATTGAAACGTACAGTGAGGAATCGAGCTCGGGTGACATCACCAGCGACGTCATCATGACGTATGGGCTCTTTTCCTTTTATTTTCGAATTAAAAACGAAAACTGACACGTGGACCCCACCTGTCAATTCAAAGAAAACAGAAATTCTAATAAACTTAATAATTCAATAACTACTAAAATAATTATCAGAAAAAAAAAAAAATATGAAAGTGTTTAGAAAAATACAATCTATTTATTTATCAACTTTTAAAAAATATTTGATAAAGTTTAAACTTAAATATTTTCTTTAATTAAATTAAATCATTTAAAATTAAGAAAAATAATAAATAATTCATAAAATACGAAAAATACAAGTTATATACCAAAATGCTTAAAATGACAAATGCAACTCATCTATGATGTTTGCAAAACCATTTGACCAAGATTTCATGAGTGCAATATTTGCCTAGTCATTTAATTCATTTAAAATTAATAAATTAATCATTTATTCAAATATTTTCAAAGGGCATTGAATGATATATCAAATCAAAGAGAAAAGCATTACCAATTCAAATATGTCAGTTGTAAAACATTTTACTTAACTTCTAAACTTGCTTTTATAAGTATATTGAAAGTCTATTAATGTCTATTAAAAAAAAACCAGAGATGAATATCATCATTATTTTCCTTAGTAATAAAACCCACACATTTTCACACCTATAAACCTATCATCACAAGTCATTAGCAAGTATTGTGATGATAGAGTTAGCTGTACTAGTTCATCATTTTCAACTAAACTCATTGTCATTAGATCTACACTTTTGGAATATAAAATCAAATATGTTTGTTACCTTTTCAATAATTGTTTACCATGTGCTATTGTTTTGTTTCCTAACCATGTTACAACACTTCTACTTAAACATGATAACAAGTGTTTGTTCAATAAAAGTGAAACACATTTAAGCCTAAACGAAATGACAACATCACCATAAGTAATAAACAACTCTAAGTCACCTAACAATTGTGTGAATGCGTTATCGTTTCAAACGTGGCTTACACTTGTAAGCTGGGGTGTTTTCCAGGGTATTTCACGATGCATCTCATTACTATGCATGTGTCATCTTGCCAGTGTTTTCTGTAGTCCTTACCGGGACTACTTTGCTATCTTTCAGATGACGGGATTTCTTACGAGACCTTGAACCCCGAAGACCTGGATTATTATTGTCATTATTTCAATCACAAGGCAAGTTCATCACTTGCTCATATCCTTTGCAGTACTTCATAACAAACTATTTGAAAAACCCTATCGTACTACCACCTATTCCAAAAAGAATGCATGATCCTATTTTTATAATAATATGACTAATTGAATGACTACCCGAGTGGTAGTGTTCTGTTTGGTGGGCGGATGGAACCATGGTAAGATGAATAGGTCAAAGGAAGGTTCCATCTGCACGGGAACGTATTACCTAGGAACTAATCACAAATGCCGTCAGAACTCGGTGCGCCGTAAATTCGCGTTGACCATGGATCTTCTATGGGGGGAGTAAGTCAACCGTGATACTTTTCTCGTTCGCATGTCAACGGACGCGCCAGAGACGTACGCTGTAGGTCTTGCGAGACTACATGCACATGGGTGGGAGCCCTTACGTCCCACGGACTCTGGGGTCTATGAGTGTCTGCCGGGGGCGCATAGATCTCCATCGTGAGGGGTGGAATCAGGCGTTCAACCTACTGGCAGAAATGGGTGGGCATGCGTTGTGCGGAGAAGCACGGTTTGGCTTGGACCAACAACCAGGCCCCACACCTGAGTGGGAGTGGACAGGAATGTACACCTGGTTGTGCAACATGGTCTTGGTCGTCCATGGGTAAAGTAACGCACCTCTGCAGAGTGTAAAAGGATGTGGCATGTTACCCCCTGTTCCGGGAAGGAGCTGCGAACGCTACAGGAAAGGCAACTCCATGAAGTTCTAGTCCTGTGATGGTCTGGCGGGCATAGTTTTCAGAATTAAAAGCAACCTCTTGAAGAAAGTCTTACAAAACCTTGCATTAGCTTTTGACTCTTTCGAGTCTAAAGTTGTAGTTAGTGCATCAACCACCCACTGTATATCATGAACTTGCTGAGTAACGCTCGTTACTCATTCCATCCCGTTTGACCCCTTGCTTAGAGTTGAAGCCGGTGGAAGTCGTCATCGTGAAGCCATCTTTACCTCATGAAGCTAGGTGGAGTGATCTACTACTTAGTCGGTAAAGCATCGTCATCAACAACGCTGGTGGAGGAAAAACTATCTAGTTGTAGGTAGAGACCATTCTTGGTCTTAGCATTTACAAGCCATAGTTTAGGGCTGACATCAGCCGTAGTGGATTAGTTCTGAGCTAGAGTTCTTCTCCGGCTTGGAGCTTCGAATTGCTTCTTCTGATGTTTCATTTGCAGGAGTTCTTCTTGATTCATCAAGGAGACTCTCAAGATTTTGTAATGAAGTTTGTATCCTATAGTTTTGCTTGGACCCGCTGTGTTTCTGTTGTACCACTCTGAGAGATGTAATATTCACGGATAAGTCCTTCTGTGCGTATTATGTCACCGACTTGCGCACTACACATGCAGTGGTGTGCTGGGTCACCACAATGTAGATCTAGCTACTCGGCGAGGATGAGCTTCTCGGCGAGTTGCGTAGAGCTTCTCTGTTATGCGGTAAAACTTATCTTAATCTATCTCCCGTCCGACTTTATATAATAGCCGGATTAGGGCTTACAGAATAGGAAACCTAGAAGACTATGGTAACTTGTAACTTAGAAAGCAAGGAATCCGTCTTCTCCTCCAAGCCAGATCACGTGGGCCGTGATCCGGGTTCTTCTAGAATCCGGCTTCTGCGCGTCGGATTACTGGGCCGCCCAATGGACCTAAGCCCACTACCATTTAGGCCACCCTCGTAATCCGACACTTTGTCTACCATCTTCTATACCCCTAGTTGGTATATATCCGACAGTCTTGATGCATGTAAAATGCATACATGAACTTTGCATGTTATTACTTGTTTTTCCTACATATTAGAAACTTATATTCATGTTTTATAATGATTTGAGGGATTTTCTAAACAATCCCCCTTCTTTTGGTTCTAACCCTGTTTTTCCAGAAAATGTACTTTTTAGTGTTTCAGACTTTCCGGGAGCTTCGGGACTCCAAAAAGGGCAAGACCAAAGAGCACGGTTCAGAATTTTCGAGACGAAGACCATAAGACAAAGTAGAGGACAAAAGGCCAACCAGGTGGCAAAGAGGACCCTCCACGCGGCCAGATTCCTTGGCCGCGTGAGAGGCCCCCTTTTTGCCCCCGTGGCTCTGATGTCGTCGATCTTTCTTCTCCCGAGTGTCTCGTGACCTAAAAAAACGACTATATAAAGGGTTCCCTGGCCTTTTCTAGGAGGGGGCGGCGCCGAGAGGCGAAACCACAAAACAGAGAGACAGAAGGCTGCCGCCGGAGAAGACCGGAGGGGGGAAACGCCGCCGGGATCACCCCCGGAGGGCTCCACCCCCCTCCGGCGTGTTCATCATCAACATATACAGCAAGATCAGCTCCATCTATCCACTGTAATCTCTTGGCAAACACGATGTATGATGCAATACTATATTCCCTTGATGTATTGTGTCTCCCCGTCTATGTTTGAGTAGTGAATTGTTCTTGGCAATGGTGAAATAGTTCATTGATTGGTTGCATACAAGTTTGTTATCTTCTATGATTGTCTTTGTGTAAAATATATGAGTGCACGCATATGTTGGGGAATGCATGTAAGGTGATCACCGGTAGCATAATGGAGTGGTGGTGACTTGGGAGTGACAGTAACCTGAGACCGAGCCACAATTTTAAGTTATTGGGGGATATATATAGGGGACCTTAGAACGTAAGGCTATGGTGGGACTTTATGTCTTAATCAATCTTGTGCAGTCATTTACTTGGCCACATGATCCATCATAAGGGGTTGTAGATCATTTACTTGACAATACCTATTCATGGCTCCTTCCTAGAAGTAACAACTAAGACTAAAACATGTGCCTCACTAATTGTGACAACCACACGAACGAAACACCTATTGCTAGAACACTTGCTCCCTTGAGATACTTGAGATATTTGCTGCTTGCGACTTGTGAAAATTACTTATAAACTTGCTTTAGGATTACTTGCATTTTAAACTTGCTTCACTAGTTACTAGACAAACCACACTCCACGTCACTTGCTTTTAATTAGTTAGTTCCTTCTAGTCAAACTTATTGCTTTGCATAAACAGCCATATAAGAGGGTTATAGGGCTTTAGAGAATAGATAGCTTACCTTCAGCTCCTCGTGGGTTCGACACTCAAATACTTATCGAAAGGTACTACAATTGATCTACTGCACTTGGGAGTCATCAAGCACTTTTCTGGCGCCGTTGTCGGGGAGCGTTGTGCTAAGCTTTTATTCTTGTTTGCATTGCATACTAACATATAAACCTAAAACACAAAAAAAATATAAAATGGAAAACAACCAAACAATTTTAGAACTGTATAATATCTACCTTGAATTAGGACATGAAGTGTTTGAGGAGAAATTGAAAAATTATTTGCACAACAATCATATTTGTTGTAGTACTAATTCTTTGAACACCTTTATTGCTAAGGAAAACCTTGAGCTTGGGGAAGTTTGTCTTGATGAATATGATAGTTTTAGTCCCCCTACTATTGAGGATAAAAATGATATACTTGCTGATTCTATGGAAAGTTTTAAGCTTGGGGAAGTTGGTTTTGATGAGCATGATATTTCTAGTTCCCCAAGATTGGAGGAGAAAATTCACTTTGATGATACTATGCCTCCTATATATGATGATTGTAATGAAAATTATGAATGTTTAACTCCCACTATCACTAATGAGGATTTTACTTATGTGGAGAGTAGTGATTGTTTTATGCATGTGGCTTATGATAAGAATGTTTTATGTGATATTCATATTGTTGAATCTATTCATGATGCCACTGAAAATTATTATGAGATAGGGAAACATGGTTACATATCTTTCAACAATATTAAGTTTCCCCTCTTTATGCTGAAAGTATTGAAGTTGCACTTGATCTACCTTTCTATGCTTGCTATTATGTCCTTCTTTTATTTGTTTCATTACAAAATGCCAATGCATAGGAAAGGGGTTAGACTTAAAAATAAATTGTTTAATATTTTTTGGTGTGTTCCTTATGCTTTAATTTCCTATTAGGTTTGAGCACACATTTATGTCTTTTCAACACGTAAAATACCTTTACCTACTGTTATCTATCATTTAGTTTAAGATTTTCATTTTATAAATTTTTTGGGAAAGTAAATGAGAAGGATGAGTAATGGAGAAGTTGGGGTCGACCTTGAACATGTGTTGTTCATGCCAATGAAACCATTGCAAAATCTCTATCATTAAAACTTTTTCCAAAGAAAAAAACAATAAAAATATTAGTTCACTACTGTAACATCACATTTCTGTCTTATTTCTCATCATAAATGGCAAGAATAATCTTATATGATAGATAGGATTAAACAATAGTAATTAGCTGTCGAGAAAACAGATTCCTGAACTTCACTGCGAAAAATGTTTAAAATCACATAAGTGGAATTTTGACCTGGTAATTTACGACAGCAATATTGAGTTATCACTACATATTTCATTAGTTTTAAGTTTTCTTATTTGAGAAACTTAAGTGCCTCTAAAAATTCACTCTTTACGGGCTGTTCATTTTTTGGCAGATTATGTCTTTATTTTGCATTGCTCTCATTACTTGTGTTTTGTATGGTTCTTTTGATCAAGGAGGAATGCACAACTGTAGTAACAGTAGTTAATATTTAGAATCAACTCATGATGTGTCTTTTCTGTACCTATGTGGATTTTATTTATGGAGGCACTAACCCCTCTAATCAAGTTTTATGTTGAGATTTTGTGTAAGAATTTTTCAGGAGGAAGAGTTGAGTGAGATGAACAAAGATCAAGAGGGACAACCAATCAAGCTTGGGGATTTACCCCTGGGCTCACCCTACATGTATCAAATAAGTACAAGAATCCAAGCTTGGGGATGCCGAGCCACCTCACTCCAACCATCATGATGTTAAGTAAGAAAAACCTAGCTATACGGCTATCAATAAAATGCTTTACGGGAGGCAACCCGGTTGTTCTTAGTTGGTTTTTGTGACGCCCCGAAA
This sequence comes from Alopecurus myosuroides, assembly GCA_028641055.1. Taxonomy (NCBI): domain Eukaryota; kingdom Viridiplantae; phylum Streptophyta; class Magnoliopsida; order Poales; family Poaceae; genus Alopecurus; species Alopecurus myosuroides. Next base: position 634,123,268 of record CM054057.1, on the reverse strand, counting down.
TCGGGCACTATGCAGATTTCAGCATTCCCGCCAAATCCGCATAATAACCGATTCCAGGTTGCCATTTATGATAACATTACAATAGTTCACGAATAATCCACAATTACAACAGCAACAGATAGATACAAGATGACTCGAACGAGCCAGGGTTACAACTGATACAATACAAAGATCCAAATAACAGCGGAAGAAACAAACGTCCGTCTACGGACAAGATCCTAATTGGACTAAGAGTCCTGAAGATAACCGAAGGCGTCCAATCCCTGCCCAGGCCAAGCCGGAGGGATTCCCAAGCTAACGTCGTCAGACTTCAAACCTGTTGACTGCAAGTTGGAATTTGCAGCCACGAAAGAGATTCGTGGGTCAGTACGGTTAAGTACTGGCAAGGGGGATAAAACCCATACTCACAAGTTACCGGCGTAGCCAGTCATCACAAGATACAAATACTTTAGGATCAACGGAAAAGAAGGGGGGGGTATTGCAAATAAGCAACAGCAGGCTGCACTAACCAACTACAGAGATTCTAGTACTTCCAACTATCAGAAAGGGGATAAGATCGAGTGATAGTAACCAACTGAAAGATAACTTCAAACAAACCCATCCTGGATCTCGCCCCTTATCCGAAGAAGCAATCCGAGGATAACTCACACTGTTTGATTAAAGGTGAAACAAGTTATTGTGTGAATAAACCTATTACTAGTCAAGTTATTAATCATTGGGTGAAACATGATTGATCATTATGTTGAAGTTGTCCTGAGTACTTGTAAGCCAGTACTTTCACCAAGTAATCCATAACCGCGGAAAACACGGCTTCTCGAGAAGATTTACCCTGCAGGGATGCACCAAAGTAACCACACTCATGAATATCCCGCCAGATGGAATGCCTCCCACCAAGCGGGGCACTCAACACAATCCAACCCTTCTTCGCATCAAGCCCAAAGCACCTTGGGCGCACGGCTACTCGGGCCCAGAAGAAAATGGACCCTCATAGCACTCTAAGACCGTGTCCCCCTATATGCCGACTACGAAAGTTCCACCCGGGATCCAAGGGCTCGCAAAATCATGCATGCAGCAAATGGAAAACCCGAACTAAATGAGGCGATTTGGACGAGATGCGAATCAGGTCAAACTGAGGGGGAGCCCATACTCCCCAAATGCGGGTAGTGCGCTCATCATGGATCAGTAGACAAGACCCTTTTCCTATTAGGGTCGACACTAGCAGGCCTCAAAACCACAACGGGCCTCCTGCCGGTGCCTTATCATCAAATTATTATTATTACCATTAGCAATTAACAGGTTTAATTGATTAACATCGAGCCCCCAGAACATAATTAAGTAATAACAGAAAGTAGTGGGTAACAGACTCGAGCAAAACAACCTAAGCAAGATAGTAAGACACAGGCTCAAGCAAAGGTTATAGGAGTGGAGGTGAGGCAATATCAGGGTTAAAGGATTCATGTGATAGGTTCGTAACAGAAACAACTACTACTAAGGCTAGCAGAAAAGAATCAACGGAAAGAATCGGTAACAAGTGATGAAAGGCAGCCATATGGCATGCAAGTGAGTATACTTGCCTGAGATCCCGCAAGGTAGCAGAACTTGTCGTTGCTCACATCATCTCAACGTCCTATCCGGGAAGAAGCAACGAACCTCGAACAAACACCGGATGCAACAATTACTACTACGGCAAAAGATCCAGCATGAACAAGGTATGGATGCATGACAAGTTTAATAGATGCACCAAAGTAAACTAGTGGATATGATACACAAGTTTAAAGGGATTCCATATGCAAAGATTGCATATGGCAAACCCATGCATTATAGTTGAATTAATTATTCTAACACTAAGCATCATGTGTAAGTGAGTTAGAATGATGCATGCATGATGAAAACAAGAATGTAACAATTTAGATGCAATTAGAATGATAGTTAACCAATTAAGAAAGCATTTATTAAGTTTGGAAAATTGGTTACTTAATGGTGTTGAGCAAGTAGTGGTTGTTTTCAGCAAGTTAAGGTGTGCAAAACAAATATCAAGGTTGATATTTGAAAAGGTTAGCAAATTTTAGTTGGATTACATGTTTCACAATTTGAAATTGGACTTTGGATTATTTAATTATGATTTAAACAATATTAAACAATTTTTAATTGAATTAAACAAGATTTAAATTGTTTAAGCAATTTTAATTATTCAAAACAGAAAACAAAAATTATATTTGATTAGCTTATTAAAATGGTATTGAAAACATATTTTATTTGCAGGATTTGGACTTAGGAATAATTAATTATTGAATTTAGCAAATACAAATGAAAAGATTTGAATTTGAATTTGAAAAGCAATTTGAAAGTTTCAAAACAGAACACAAGTTGCATATTTGGATAGATTAGGAAATTTGGATCAAGTTTCATATAAAGTTTGTATTCATTGGATTTGTAAATTAAAAGATATGGAATTTAGAAGTTATTATTCAAATCTGTTATTAAAAAAAAGAATTGGAATTTTGATTCTGTGCTGAAAACATTTGTTACGCAGCAGCAGCCTACACGCTGCCACTGCGCAGCGGGCCAGGGGCCAGCGTGGGCCTGCGCGGGCACACGTGGCCACAGCAGTCGCTGACAGTGGGCCTCCTTGCGCTGCAGAGGAACAAAAGGGAGCAAAAACTTGGGGCGCTCAGGCCTCGAACCTGTGCCCTGCGCGAAGTTCAGAACGGAACACAACCAGTGCGCTGCGCTGCGGTGTGTTGACAGGTTACGCGACAGAGTGAGGCTAAGTTTCAGATTTGGATCTCTGAACTTGCTGACGAAACATGACGATCGAGCGTTGCTCAACTGACGGAGAAGGTGGCGATGCTCGCCGGCGACGTGCTCGCGCGGTGTGCTGCGGATGGAGGCGTGCGTGTGCAGACTTGGATGCACAACAGAAAGGAGAGGGAGGGAGGAGAGAGCGGCTGCTCACCAGGGGAAAGTAGTCGAGCAGAGGCTCGACGGAGTGCGTGGTCGACGCCGGCGACAGAAGTGGAGATGGCGGCGCGGCTGTAGAAGATCTCCGGGCACGCGGTGACTTCCAGGAGGTCGAGGATGACGTGGCGCGTCGATCCCCGCGCTCGGCGTGGTCGACGGTGACCTCCCGCGACGGAGGCGAGCTCGGCTTCAGATGAGACGGTCACGGTGGCCGGCGACAGAGGATGGCTCGGCGGCGTGGAATTCGTGGGGCTCCGGGGGACCTAGTGTGTCCGAAAGAGAGAGGGAACAGCGGCGGTCTGGTTCCCGTAGATAGATAGGTAGGTGGCGCGGTGGCTTAACGGCGGCGGACGGAGTTTCAGGTGGTGCTTTCGGTGGGTTCTCCGGCGAGGGTTTCAGAGAGGTGGGAGGATGGCGGAGATCGAGAAATCCGGCGGCGCTGGCGATGGGACAGGTTACTAGGGATTAGGGCTGGCACCCTAGGTTTCCGTGGGGCTCTTATAGGGGGCTAGCAGCGATGGTGGCCGTCGACACGCGACAGCGGTCGCCGTGGCACCCCTGGATGCTGTGCCGTACACGAGCACGAAGAAGATCAGGCGATCGCACGGATCTTAGCGCAACCGCGAAGCGGTAAGTGAGGAGAGCGGGCTGGGCTGCTGCGCGGGGTAGGCTAGTTGGGCTGGGCTTAGGTTATCTGCTGCGCGCGCTAGCTGCTGCCCACTTTTATTCTTTTTCTGCTTTATAGTTTTTTTTGTAGTTTGGTTTTTAGAGAAAACTGTTAAGGTTTTGGTCAACAAAAATCACAGAAAAATTTGGTTAAGCCTTTTAGATAATTAGGAACCACATTCCAACTTTAGTTTTCAAAAATTAAATTTTAAAATAGTGGTTTGTGTTTGAATTCAACATAGAAGGGTTTTTGAGGTTAATAAAAAATCTTTAATAAAAACATGCTTGGATAGGGTTACCCCCTAGGGTTTTGGGATGAATTAGAGAGGAAGAAAGTTTGATGAGTTGTTATTGTTTACAAAGGTATTGATTTGAAACTTGGAAAAGATTTGAATTTAATTGGTTGAATTAATGGTTTGAAGTTGGAAATTTTGAGCAAGGGTGAAAGTTTAAATTGCTCTGAAATTTTCAGTTGATGCAAACATGGTGCAATGCAATGTGATGCATATGATGCAAGCAAACAAACAGGTAACACCCCAGGTGTTACAGACGACACCACTAACAAGGGATTGCGCCCTCGCAATCCACATGCTAACCCGGGAGGGGAAAGAAGTTCGACTATCGATTCTTCGTGCTCCCAGTTGATCTCCTCGACACCACTAACAAGGGATTCTTGCTCGGAGTGACGACGATGTTCTTCCACCAGGAATCTTCCGATGATCGAGCCTATTTAGGTTAAGGGCTCAGAAAACGTCCACCCACGTAGGATCCTAACACTTTGAAAGATAGACCAGAGGGGAGACTCCAAAACAAATAAGATTGGGAGGGGAAATAGAATAGGGATAAGGAGAAAAACAAGAATCCTATTGAGATGTTTTTCCAAAATAGTTTAGCAGAAATAGTTTTTGACACTCTAGAAACAACGACCGTTAGCGAGGTTAACCTACAGGCTTTGCGGACCCGTTGCTTCGATAACCATTCGTATCGAAACAATATCGGGAATCGGAACCAAGGCTCTGATACCATTTGTGACGCCCCGAAATCGGGCACTATGCAGATTTCAGCATTCCCGCCAAATCCGCATAATAACCGATTCCAGGTTGCCATTTATGATAACATTACAATAGTTCACGAATAATCCACAATTACAACAGCAACAGATAGATACAAGATGACTCGAACGAGCCAGGGTTACAACTGATACAATACAAAGATCCAAATAACAGCGGAAGAAACAAACGTCCGTCTACGGACAAGATCCTAATTGGACTAAGAGTCCTGAAGATAACCGAAGGCGTCCAATCCCTGCCCAGGCCAAGCCGGAGGGATTCCCAAGCTAACGTCGTCAGACTTCAAACCTGTTGACTGCAAGTTGGAATTTGCAGCCACGAAAGAGATTCGTGGGTCAGTACGGTTAAGTACTGGCAAGGGGGATAAAACCCATACTCACAAGTTACCGGCGTAGCCAGTCATCACAAGACAAATACTTTAGGATCAACGGAAAAGAAGGGGGGGTATTGCAAATAAGCAACAGCAGGCTGCACTAACCAACTACAGAGATTCTAGTACTTCCAACTATCAGAAAGGGGATAAGATCGAGTGATAGTAACCAACTGAAAGATAACTTCAAACAAACCCATCCTGGATCTCGCCCCTTATCCGAAGAAGCAATCCGAGGATAACTCACACTGTTTGATTAAAGGTGAAACAAGTTATTGTGTGAATAAACCTATTACTAGTCAAGTTATTAATCATTGGGTGAAACATGATTGATCATTATGTTGAAGTTGTCCTGAGTACTTGTAAGCCAGTACTTTCACCAAGTAATCCATAACCGCGGAAAACACGGCTTCTCGAGAAGATTTACCCTGCAGGGATGCACCAAAGTAACCACACTCATGAATATCCCGCCAGATGGAATGCCTCCCACCAAGCGGGGCACTCAACACAATCCAACCCTTCTTCGCATCAAGCCCAAAGCACCTTGGGCGCACGGCTACTCGGGCCCAGAAGAAAATGGACCCTCATAGCACTCTAAGACCGTGTCCCCCTATATGCCGACTACGAAAGTTCCACCCGGGATCCAAGGGCTCGCAAAATCATGCATGCAGCAAATGGAAAACCCGAACTAAATGAGGCGATTTGGACGAGATGCGAATCGGGTCAAACTGAGGGGGAGCCCATACTCCCCAAATGCGGGTAGTGCGCTCATCATGGATCAGTAGACAAGACCCTTTTCCTATTAGGGTCGACACTAGCAGGCCTCAAAACCACAACGGGCCTCCTGCCGGTGCCTTATCATCAAATTATTATTATTACCATTAGCAATTAACAGGTTTAATTGATTAACATCGAGCCCCCAGAACATAATTAAGTAATAACAGAAAGTAGTGGGTAACAGACTCGAGCAAAACAACCTAAGCAAGATAGTAAGACACAGGCTCAAGCAAAGGTTATAGGAGTGGAGGTGAGGCAATATCAGGGTTAAAGGATTCATGTGATAGGTTCGTAACAGAAACAACTACTACTAAGGCTAGCAGAAAAGAATCAACGGAAAGAATCGGTAACAAGTGATGAAAGGCAGCCATATGGCATGCAAGTGAGTATACTTGCCTGAGATCCCGCAAGGTAGCAGAACTTGTCGTTGCTCACATCATCTCAACGTCCTATCCGGGAAGAAGCAACGAACCTCGAACAAACACCGGATGCAACAATTACTACTACGGCAAAAGATCCAGCATGAACAAGGTATGGATGCATGACAAGTTTAATAGATGCACCAAAGTAAACTAGTGGATATGATACACAAGTTTAAAGGGATTCCATATGCAAAGATTGCATATGGCAAACCCATGCATTATAGTTGAATTAATTATTCTAACACTAAGCATCATGTGTAAGTGAGTTAGAATGATGCATGCATGATGAAAACAAGAATGTAACAATTTAGATGCAATTAGAATGATAGTTAACCAATTAAGAAAGCATTTATTAAGTTTGGAAAATTGGTTACTTAATGGTGTTGAGCAAGTAGTGGTTGTTTTCAGCAAGTTAAGGTGTGCAAAACAAATATCAAGGTTGATATTTGAAAAGGTTAGCAAATTTTAGTTGGATTACATGTTTCACAATTTGAAATTGGACTTTGGATTATTTAATTATGATTTAAACAATATTAAACAATTTTTAATTGAATTAAACAAGATTTAAATTGTTTAAGCAATTTTAATTATTCAAAACAGAAAACAAAAATTATATTTGATTAGCTTATTAAAAATGGTATTGAAAACATATTTTATTTGCAGGATTTGGACTTAGGAATAATTAATTATTGAATTTAGCAAATACAAATGAAAAGATTTGAATTTGAATTTGAAAAGCAATTTGAAAGTTTCAAAACAGAACACAAGTTGCATATTTGGATAGATTAGGAAATTTGGATCAAGTTTCATATAAAGTTTGTATTCATTGGATTTGTAAATTAAAAGATATGGAATTTAGAAGTTATTATTCAAATCTGTTATTAAAAAAAGAATTGGAATTTTGATTCTGTGCTGAAAACATTTGTTACGCAGCAGCAGCCTACACGCTGCCACTGCGCAGCGGGCCAGGGGCCAGCGTGGGCCTGCGCGGGCACACGTGGCCACAGCAGTCGCTGACAGTGGGCCTCCTTGCGCTGCAGAGGAACAAAAGGGAGCAAAAACTTGGGGCGCTCAGGCCTCGAACCTGTGCCCTGCGCGAAGTTCAGAACGGAACACAACCAGTGCGCTGCGCTGCGGTGTGTTGACAGGTTACGCGACAGAGTGAGGCTAAGTTTCAGATTTGGATCTCTGAACTTGCTGACGAAACATGACGATCGAGCGTTGCTCAACTGACGGAGAAGGTGGCGATGCTCGCCGGCGACGTGCTCGCGCGGTGTGCTGCGGATGGAGGCGTGCGTGTGCAGACTTGGATGCACAACAGAAAGGAGAGGGAGGGAGGAGAGAGCGGCTGCTCACCAGGGGAAAGTAGTCGAGCAGAGGCTCGACGGAGTGCGTGGTCGACGCCGGCGACAGAAGTGGAGATGGCGGCGCGGCTGTAGAAGATCTCCGGGCACGCGGTGACTTCCAGGAGGTCGAGGATGACGTGGCGCGTCGATCCCCGCGCTCGGCGTGGTCGACGGTGACCTCCCGCGACGGAGGCGAGCTCGGCTTCAGATGAGACGGTCACGGTGGCCGGCGACAGAGGATGGCTCGGCGGCGTGGAATTCGTGGGGCTCCGGGGGACCTAGTGTGTCCGAAAGAGAGAGGGAACAGCGGCGGTCTGGTTCCCGTAGATAGATAGGTAGGTGGCGCGGTGGCTTAACGGCGGCGGACGGAGTTTCAGGTGGTGCTTTCGGTGGGTTCTCCGGCGAGGGTTTCAGAGAGGTGGGAGGATGGCGGAGATCGAGAAATCCGGCGGCGCTGGCGATGGGACAGGTTACTAGGGATTAGGGCTGGCACCCTAGGTTTCCGTGGGGCTCTTATAGGGGGCTAGCAGCGATGGTGGCCGTCGACACGCGACAGCGGTCGCCGTGGCACCCCTGGATGCTGTGCCGTACACGAGCACGAAGAAGATCAGGCGATCGCACGGATCTTAGCGCAACCGCGAAGCGGTAAGTGAGGAGAGCGGGCTGGGCTGCTGCGCGGGGTAGGCTAGTTGGGCTGGGCTTAGGTTATCTGCTGCGCGCGCTAGCTGCTGCCCACTTTTATTCTTTTTCTGCTTTATAGTTTTTTTTGTAGTTTGGTTTTTAGAGAAAACTGTTAAGGTTTTGGTCAACAAAAATCACAGAAAAATTTGGTTAAGCCTTTTAGATAATTAGGAACCACATTCCAACTTTAGTTTTCAAAAATTAAATTTTAAAATAGTGGTTTGTGTTTGAATTCAACATAGAAGGGTTTTTGAGGTTAATAAAAAATCTTTAATAAAAACATGCTTGGATAGGGTTACCCCCTAGGGTTTTGGGATGAATTAGAGAGGAAGAAAGTTTGATGAGTTGTTATTGTTTACAAAGGTATTGATTTGAAACTTGGAAAAGATTTGAATTTAATTGGTTGAATTAATGGTTTGAAGTTGGAAATTTTGAGCAAGGGTGAAAGTTTAAATTGCTCTGAAATTTTCAGTTGATGCAAACATGGTGCAATGCAATGTGATGCATATGATGCAAGCAAACAAACAGGTAACACCCCAGGTGTTACAGTTTTTCCTAGTGTCCTCTTGCTGTAAAAAGAGACTTAGTCTTTAGTTTAGTTTCTGGAGTTTTCAATAAAGTGTCAAGTTTCACCCATTTGGATTTAAAAGTTGCTATCCTAGTGCTTGGAATTTCTATTTCAGCACGATTCTGCTCACCGTACGATTTGTCATTTTTTATCTGTAAGTCGGATTGAGCTAATTTTTTAGTATGTTCTGCAACTTTTCGTACTATGTAATCATAAAAATTTGATTAATTGTTTGATGAGGCTAGCTTAGGGAAAACGTTCGCTTTGCTGCTATTGCTTTTCTGGACAGATTTTGCCTTCTTTGGTTGGATGCACTCTTTGGGTTTGGGACTTGAATTTCCTTGATCTTTTCGAGCTAGAGAGTGAACATACAACATTATGAACCTTATTGTCTATCTTCTGGAGCATTTGTTTTGGAATTGTGCGCAGCATGCATACGTTTTGTTTGTCCTTGCTAATCTCACTCCATAGAAAAAGAATGGGAGAAACATGTTTTGTAAAATTTTTTCACAGGGAATAGAGGAGCTGCGCCAAGAGAGATCCAAGAGTGGTGAAAACCACAAGCTTGGGGATGTGGTGAACACCCCCCCTGGACCAACACTCTTTTGGTTAGCACGCGTCTACTTCTGTTTTTCTAAGCAAAGCATTTATCGCAGAAACTTGAAGCGTCTAGTTTTGTTTTTTAAGTTTATTTGTGAGACCACCACCACAATTATCTTTATGAGAATCAGCTACTAGATTAATGGGTTGAATTAAGTTTGATGCTGTTATATTTATTGGGAAAGGGATGCTTTAGTTGATTATAAAAGCTACTTATAGTTGCATGATTTATATGCGGTTTTAGGTGTAGAAATTTGCAATAGTGTTGTCATGAGCTATCTCTTATTCATGTTTTTGATGTTAATTGTTAGTTTACTTAGTTTTTCATGAAATGAGTAGTTCTATGGACACTAATGCATGCATAGTAGCTTGTCAACTATCTCCCTCTTGCTGGCCAAAAAAGTAAAAATTCCAACAAGTATAAACTTGTTGCCAACACCCTTTAGCCAAGTATTTCCAGTGAGTCCACCATATCTACCTATTAGCTTCAGAGCTATTCTGAGTATGTTCACCATTTTATAGTGTTATTTATGTTCTCAATTAAGATATTCAGTTTATTAATTGTCATGAGCTGAATTTGGGATAGGACACTCACGAACTTTTGAATGCACACCTTTACTTTTCATTGCACTTAATAAACATGACCCAATAATGGGAGCTAAAAGTTTTGTGTTTGGAAAGTGTTTGGTTGGGAGCTAGCTATAAACGTGTAACCTGGAAAGCTTTCAACATTGCACAGAAATTTACATTTGGTTGATATCATGTACTTTTGTTTTTGGACTCCTGCCATGCCGAAATGAAATAGAGGAATAGTATGTTTTGATGAGTAAGTATATTTATGACTAGAGAAACGCATTGGGCCGCTAACCCAATCCATGCTTGATCATGGTGGAAATTTACTTACAGCTAGAGTGGACTCTACAAACACATCCTAAAATAAAATAAGAAGCTATGCATATAGTGAATGAAATAAAAAAGGATGATGAGTCTACTCCGTTTGTTCATCTTGTCATTGTGACATGGGCTGGTTTCTATGTCATGGGGCAAGAGGTACCTCTTTGCGGTTCTCTATGATGTCATTAGTACTTATTATGATTGTACAAAGCTTATTAGGAATCTTAAGTTGAGTAATCATGGAGTAGGTTTTCACACACACGGGGCATGAGGCATTCAACCAACACCTTGTCAATCACATTACTTCAACATTCACAATTTAAGATGCTAGTGATAAAAGGGTAATGAGAGTCTTAGACCAATGGATGTCACATTTCAATTAGTAATTTTAGTTGAATGATTTAGAGGCTAAATAAGACTTGATCATGTTTTACCTCTACTCAATTTTCTCCAAAGTGTCCACCATATTTTCTATTTTCCATTATGCTATTATTTGACAAATATAGGATTTTACTTTTCATTTTGTGTATGCATTTGGTCCATAGTGCTTTTATTTCATTATACACTTTGTGAACTTTCATGAAGCATCTTTGCTTGCATATTTGATATTTCTTATAACATGAATTGTATGTTGCTACTCATCTACATTATGAATCATTTGATTATATGTAGCATGAATAATCTTCTTTGATATTCCATGATTGTTTTAAAATGCGAAGTCCATGTTAGTTTTATTACCTTCATACTCGAGGACGAGTATGGGTTAAGCTTGGGGATGTTGATGCATGTAAAATGCATACATGAACTTTAAATGTTATTACTTGTTTTTCCTACATATTAGCAACTTATATTCATGTTTTATAATGATTTGGGGTTTTTCTAAACAATCCCCCTTATTTTTGTTCTAACCCTGTTTTTCCATAAAACGTACTTTTTAGTGTTTCAGACTTTCCGGGAGCTTCGGGACTCCAAAAAGGGCAAGGCCAAAGATCACGGTTCAGCATTTTCGAGACGAAGACCATTGGACAAAGTAGAGGGCCAAAAGGCCAACCAGGTGGCAAAGGTGACCCTCCACGCGGCCAGATTCCTTGGCCGCGTGAGAGGCCCAGTTTTTGCCCCCGTGGTTTCGATGTCGTTGATCTTTCTTCTCCCGAGTGTCTCGTGACCTAAAAACGACTATATAAAGGGTCCCCTGGCCTTTTCAAGGAGGGGGCGGCGCCGAGAGACGAAACCACGAAACAGAGAGACAGAAGGCTGCCGCCGGAGAAGATCGGAGGGGGGAAACACCGCCGGGATCACCCCCGGAGGGCTCCACCCCCCTCCGGCGTGTTCATCATCAACATCTACAGCAAGATCAGCTCCATATCTCCACTGTAATCTCTCGGCAAACACGATGTATGATGCAATACTATATTCCCTTGATGTATTGTGTCTCCCCGTCTATGTTTGAGTAGTGAATTGTTCTTGGCAATGGTGAAATAGTTTGTTGGTTGGTTGCATACAAGTTTGTTAACTTCTATGATTGTCTTTATGTACAATATATGAGTGCACGCATATGTTGGGGAATGCATGTAAGGTGATCACCGTAGCATAATGGAGTGGTGGTGAGTTGGGAGTGACAGTAACCTAAGACTGAGCCACAAAGTTAAGTTATTGGGGGATATATATAGGGGACCTTAGAACGTAAGGCTATGGTGGGACTTTATGTCTTAATCAATCTTGTGCAGTCATTTACTTGGCCACATGATCCATCATAAGGGGTTGTAGATCATTTACTTGACTATACCTATTCATGGCTCCTTCCTAGAAGAAACAACTAAGACTAAAACATGTGCCTCACTAATTGTGACAACCACACGAACGAAACACCTATTGCTAGAACACTTGCTCCCTTGAGATACTTGAGATATTTGCTGCTTGCTACTTGTAAAACTTGCTTAGAAACTTGCTTTAGGATTACTTGCATTTTAAACTTGCTTCACTAGTTACTAGACAAACCACACTCCACGTCACTTGCTTTTAATTAGTTAGTTCCTTCTAGTCAAACTTATTGCTTTGCATAAACAGCCATATAAGAGGGTTATAGGGCTTTAGAGAATAGATAGCTTACCTTCAGATCCTCGTGGGTTCGACACTCAAATACTTATCGAAAGGTACTACAATTGATCTCCTGCACTTGGGAGTCATCAAGTCTTCAGGTGGACTTGCTGCCCTAGCAAATCCTCTTGTTGCCGCTGTTGGGTCCTTTGCAGGCCTCCGTGATCGCGTTGCGGATGGTGCACGCAAGCTAAAAGCAATGCGTGGGGTAGCGGATGTAGCCAAGTCCAAACAAAAGCTGGCGATTGAACGCGAGCAGTTTGTGATGGATGAATTGGCGTCTGTTGCCAGGGATTTTCTCTATAAGTAGTTCAGCCCCTAGTCTTCTTTGTCCTGTATCCTTCTTTGACCATATACCTTCATTTTTCAGTTGTTCAGCCGGATGATAGGAGTGAGAAACAATGGGTGGAGAACCATATTCTTCAGGAAGCTGGTAGCTCAAAGCCCCATGCGAGTAATTTTTGGTCCGATCGTAGTCGAGGCTTTGTGCTTGCTACCTTGAAGTTCCGAGTCATCCAGGCGAAGATACTCGTGAGTTCCTTTCACGAGGTTTTGATTGCAATGAATGCTGCTTCCTATCCATTGGAGAGGGGTCCTGAAGATTGGAGCCATCTTCTCAGGGTGTTCGGGCGAGAAGGAGAAATTCGCGAGTGCGTTCGCAATAAGATGATTTGCGGCTCGGTAGTAGCTCTCTCTTTCGTCCGATTGTGGAATCCTGAGGTGAATTTCAACTCTGTAGCTAGACTTCCTGATGGTCCAATCGACGACATTTCTCCTCATTATAGGGTTGTTCGACCTGTGGCGGAGGAAATCATTCGATTGACCTCGGCTGAGGTAGATCGGGTTTTGGCGGCTGAGAATGCTCATCGCCATGTTTGATTGTAGGATGTATGTATCCTGTCACGCTGTGTATTTGTAAAAACTGTTGTAAGGTGTTCACCTTGTATATAAAATTCTTCCTGCGATGCTGAGTTAGGTGTAGCCCCGTGTGTTTGTGGGGTGTATACCTGTTACGTTTAGCATGTAAGGATGAGGAACTTCGAGTATCTATGGTTGAGAAACCATGTATTTTATTGCAATGACTGAAAATTCATGTGTTTTTCTGTCGAGCTACAAGATGGCTAGTATATCCTTATTACTGTGAGTAAAATAAATCTAGGGATAAAATTTGCGGAGTTGTGCAACATTCCAAGGGTTGGAATAGATGCCTCCAGTCGTCGGATTCTTCAGTCGATAGACGCCACCTGGGATAACTTCGTGTATTATGAAGGGTCCTTCCCATGGTGGCTCTAGCTTGTGTCCTTCCTTCTGCTTGAGCCGTAGCACCAGATCTCCTACTGCGAAGGCTCTGTGGCATATGCGGCGACTGTGATAGTTTCGCAGCGACTGCTGATATACTGCGGATCTTGCGACTGCAATATCGCGCATTTCGTCGAGTGTGTCCATATCATCCGCGAGTGCCCTGTTGGAGGTTTCTTTGCTGTAAGCAACAACTCGTGGCGCGCTGAACCTGGCGTCCTCGGGAAGGACTTCTTCGGCCCCGTATACCATGAAGAATGGTGTGTGGTTTGTGGATCGATTTGGAGTTGTGCGTAGGCTCCATAGCACGGAGGGTAGCTCTTCTGCCCAATGTCCCGCTGCCAGGTGTAGACGATCGAGTAGACGTTTCTTGATGCCAGCCAAAACTAATCCGTTGGACCGCTCGACTTGGCCGTTGGTTTGCGGATGGGCAACTGAAGCAAATTTGAAGATGATGCCCTTTTCTTCGCAGAACTGCTGTGTTTCCTTTGCCGTGAAGTTGCTACCATTTTCAGTAATGATGTCGTGTGGTATTCCAAACCTGCATACGATGAAGTTGAGGAATTTGACGGTGCATTGGGCGCTAGCTGAGGTTACTGGCATGGCTTCGATCCACTTGGTAAATTTGTCGACTGCGACCAGCAAGTGTGTGTATCCACCTGGCGTGGACTTGCGTAGTGGTCCTACCATGTCCAGCCCCCATTGTGCAAAGGGCCAGGCGATGGGTATCATATGTAATTCTGTAGCGGGTGCGTGTGGTTTTGGTGCGAATCGCTGGCAAGCGTTGCACCTGTCGACCAGTTCCTTTGCGTCTCTGTCTGCTGTAAGCCAGTAGAATCCTGCTCGGAAGGCTTTTCCCATGATTGCTTTCCAGCTAGCATGATGTCCATAATCTCCTTGGTGGATGTCTTGCTGTAATTCCTTGCCATCCTCGGGTGCTATGCATCGTTGCAGTATGCCCGAGATGCTCTATTTGTATAATTCTCCGTTGATCACTCGGAAGGATTTGATGCGTTGATTATCTGCCGAGCCTCGCGAGGGTCTGCTGGGAGCTGTTTGGCGGACAAGTAGTCGAGGTATTTCTGTGTCCAGACTGGCTCGACCAGAAAAACTTGTCGCGAAATATTATGAATGAGCTCGATAATAGCAATTTGCGGGCTGACCTCTGTTTCCAGTGCTGCGGGTGCTCCTGCAGTTTTCTTGACTTTGACTGATCGTTTAGTCATCCGTTCAAAATATATCCCTGGCGGTATGGGTATGTTTGTGGAACCCATGTTTGCCAGCCTGTATGCTTATTCGTTGCTGGATCTTGCAATGTGCTTCAGCTCGCATCCTTTGAAACTTCCTTCGAGTAGGTTGTACATGTCACGATAGGCGACCATGTTCTCAGCGATAGCGTCGCACTCCTTCATTGTTTGTTGCAAGATGAGATTCGAATCGCCGTAGATCATCAGTCGGGTGGCTCCTAACGCGACTGCCATCTTCATCCCATGCAACAGGGACTCGTATTCTGCGTCGTTATTTGACGCTGGATCATCGGGGAAAATCCAGTCGTAGGACGTACTGCAGCTTGTCTCCTCTGGGTGATATTAGGACGATCCCAGCTCCTGCTCCTTCATTTCTCTTGGATCCGTCGAAGTATATGATCCAGTTACTCGTGTATTTCGGTGGCATGGGCGTTTGTAGTTCTGTCCACTCGGTCAGGAATTCCACGAGTACCTGTGATTTTACTGAATTGCGCCCTGCGTAGATGATGTCCCAAGCGCCCAGCTCGATGCTCCATTTTGCTATTCTTCCGGATGCCATTGGGTTGTTCATGATTGTACCGAGTGATGCATCATTAACCAGTGTTATGGTGTGCTCCAGGAAGTAGTGCTTGAGCTTTCGAGCCGTGAGGACAACTCCATATGCGAGCTTCTGGTAGTGAGGGTATCGTTGCTTGCACGGCGAAAGCACTTCACTGATGTAGTAGATCGGTCGTTGGACTCCGTATGCCTTGCCCTCCTCAGGTCGTTCGACTACGATGGCCATGCTGATGACCTGGTTTGTTGCGGCTAGGTATAGATATAGTGGCTCCCTCTCTTGCGGTGTTGCAAGGATGCGCCTGCTTTGCGAGGATCGGTTCAGGTCTGTGAATGCCTGCTTAGCTTCTGGTGTCCATTCGAACTTGTCCGTCTTCTTCAACAGCTTGTAGAAGGGTAACTCCTGCTCACCCAATCGTGCGATAAATTTGCTCAAGGCGGCTAGTCGCCCTGCGAGCTGTTGGACTCCGCGTAGATCGGTTGGCTCCTTCATTGTCAAGATTGCTTGTATCTTCTCTGGGTTGGCTTCGATGCCTCTGGCGGATACTAGGTACCCGAGAAGTTGTCCTGCTGGGACGCCAAAGACGCATTTTGTCGGGTTGAGCTTAATCCTCTATGCATTTAGAGCGTCAAATGTTTCTCTAATGTCCTCGAGGAGTGTATCCTCTACTCGAGTCTTGATGACGATGTCGTCAACGTACACTTCTACGTTCTTGCCAATGAGCTTGGCGAGGCATTTTTGCATGCAGCGCTGATATGTTGCGCCTGCGTTTTTGAGCCCGAAGGGCATTGTCGTGTAGCAGTACACACCGTGGGGTGTGATGAATGCTGTCTTTTCCTCGTCTTCCTGCTTCATCCGGATCTAATTATATCTCGAGTAGGCGTCCAGGAAGGAGAGGCGTTGATAGCCCGCGGTGGAGTCCACGATCTCATCGATTCGTGGGAGGGGAAAGTTATCCTTGGGGCAGTGCTTATTTAATGACGTGTAGTCAATGCATACTCGAAGGATGTCAGTGTTATTATTTAATGGCGTCTTCTCCATTAGGCCATTTGTCGGCTATGATCATCAGCTCCCCAATAGTTTTGGGTGCGGCTCGGCCCAGTTCTTCTCTGAAAGCAGTTCGTCGGGCGCCTTTCGCGAAGGCCTCAACCGCTACGTCCTCCGAGATGTTCCCTGCGGTGTTCCTGAGTGTGGTCCATCGCTAGATATACTCGCGAGTGGACTCTCCGCTCTTTTGTTTACAGGCCCGCAGTTCCTCAATGGTTGCTGGTCTCTTGTAGGTGGCCTGGAAGTTCTTGCAGAAGTCGAAGTGCAGGTTGTCCCACGATGCATAGCAGGATCTCGGTCTTGCTTCCAGCCAGCTACGTGCCGCTCAACCAAGTGCAGGTTGAGGTACTGCATGGCTGTGTTCTTGTTCCCACGTTGGCATTTTACCGCCGTGAGGTAGTCGTTTAGCCACGATGAAGGTTCGAGTGAACCATCGTATTTTGTCACTTCTGTGCTGAGCTTGAATCTCCTGGGTAGAGGTGCTTCGCGGATGCTGCGGGGGAAGCACAACGCGTCGCACGTCTCGTCATCCGAAGAACCGGATGAGGAGCGCCCTTGGTTCCTCGCCGCCCTTGCCTTGTCCACCCTGTTTTGCGCGATGTCCGACCGCGCGTTGTATCCCGGCTGGTCGCGATCAGTTTCCTTCCTTGGGTCCTTGCTGCGTTTTCGCGAGCGGCTGCTGTGATGTCGCGAGCTTTTATCTCTTGGGCTGCCTTCACTGCTGCTTCGACTGTCATCGCGGCGCCGAGCTTCTTTTTCTCGACCGCGGCGGGGTGATTTGTCTCTTCTGGGCAAAGCGCTCCTATGCTTACAGGATGCCTCCTTTTCTTTTTCTTTCTTCTTCTCCTGTTGTTCGGCGGCCTTCCTGCGGTCATAGGAGGCAAGCCTTGCGGCTTCCATACCTAGTCCCTTGCGCACTTGCTTGTACTGCTCCGCTCGAGGATCGTTTTCCGCTGGCTGGTTCATCTGCATGTAAGTTGCTGCGGCCAGGACCGCGGCAGCAGGAGTTTGCGGGTAGACGTTTCCATCTTCGTCAACCCGCATAAGGGAAGGTGCAATTGATCTGCTGACTCCGCCGAGGGACTCAACGTCCATGGATGTCGTTTTTGATGCGTATCCCCTCCTTGCTGGTCGAGTTCCGACCGAGGGTGTTAGGGACAGCTCTGCCCTCCGTTGACTCGATTCATCCGCCAATATTTTTCGACGGGCTAGGTCTATCCGAGCTTCTTTGATAGTTTTGGCCGCTCTCACTAGATGATAGTGGTAGGCGACCATATCTTCGTGTGGGGCTCCAGCCGCAGGTGGCTTGCTTGTTCGCATAGCCTCCTTGGCTCGGTCCCAAGCGTCCCACGAGACGCCGATCTCAGCGCGTTCTGTTGTGCTGTGTTCTATTTCTGGGGTTGGTTGTTCCAATCCTGCCATGCAGACTTGAGCCAGTTGATGGAGGGATGATAACCCGGTAGGCCAACGCCAAGGAGTAACTCGGCCCAAAGGACGCTGCGCAAGACCCGACTAAGGATAAAGGAGTTTCTAGAAGTCCCAAGACCGTAGGCCTGGTAACCCGGATTGTGGGTTCTGGTAAGGAAGTTTAGGGTTTTGTAGGCAATGTCCGGGTAGGATTCAGAGTACGCCTTGGAGAGCAGGCCAGGGGGTCCGGGTGCTTTATAAGCCGGCCCCTAGGTTTAGTTTAGGGAGATCCAAGAGTTCGAGCAATATCGCTAGGTATCGAGTATCCAGTGTAATACAAGAGTTGAGATTAATATATCGAGATCGGACACTCGGCGACTTGCTTGCCGGCTACCAGATCGCATATCATCATGTTTTCCTATGAGCTAAACCCTCTCCCAAACACCAGAGTCGATTTGCCCCAAGATAAGTTACCCCCGGTAACGTCTGCCGTGATTATCCCACGTGGGCCCACCGTGGGGCCTACGTCCAAGGGTGTTTACATCACGGGAGAAGCTCGGAAGAACATGGAGAACCTTGTCATCGGCGAGATCTACACCGACCCCGAAGGAGAGAAGATGGTGGACGATTCCGGCTGGGGGCCAGAGTCGGATCACCTCGAATCTGTATCTATCGTGACAATCGGCCAGATCAACGTCTTCATCGGCATGGTACGTACGTCCGGTTCAATTCCTGACGAGTTTGGATTTGATTATGTGTCAGGGGAGGCCACCTACGTTCAGTCAGATGGGGAAGAGTCGGTCGGGACGATCGATCCGACAGAAGAGCCCACCACGAAGAGGGAACAGCCGGAGGAGCCGGCATGGACCCCGCGTGGCCGGGTCGTGAGAGAAGATGATACCGAGTCTATCTTGCATCTGCTGGAGGACCGGTACGAGGAAAATAGCAGCGAAGAGGAGCAGTACGAATCTGCGCCAAGCATTGTGCGCCAGGTTGCGGTTTACACGGCTCCTGCGACCAATCTTAATCAAGGGAACGTGACCGCAGCCGCAGTCGGAGCAGCACAAGCATTGGCCCAGCAG
Source organism: Alopecurus myosuroides (assembly GCA_028641055.1). Lineage (NCBI taxonomy): Eukaryota > Viridiplantae > Streptophyta > Magnoliopsida > Poales > Poaceae > Alopecurus > Alopecurus myosuroides. The sequence goes on along the minus strand of CM054057.1, from coordinate 634,104,178 downwards.
CAAGGTCCGGTTGACGGAAACCCGGTTTTGGTCCGGGTTGACAGAGAATCGGCATCGGTTACCAGTCAAGCGGCAGACAATGAGTTGCATGCGAACACGTTCAGATTTCTAGCAAACCGGACACCAGGGGCGGGTCCTTCCAATCCGCAACACCCGGCCCTGTTCAACAACAATATGATTCTAGATCCCACCGTTCTGGCCATGGTTATCACTCCAGAAAACGCGGCGGAACGTGTTAGGGATCTGGATGTAGCCCGTCGCGCATTGGAGCAACAGAGAAGGCAAGTAGAACCAGAAAGGCAAGGGATGGACACACGCCAACGCGAGCTGGATGCACTAGAAACCCGGCTCCGGGAAGAAACAACCAGAATACATCAGAGGCACCAAACAATAATACCGGCAATGGGTGGAGTTATAAACCCGGCCGCACTGTTTATCACACCTCAGGATCAGCCGATTCCAGCGGTGAACCAAGGAACTGCACCTCAACCAGCGACTGTGGGAACACAGCCGGCAAACGTGCAAGCCGGGTTACCCTTACCACAGACTGGAGTTACAACCGGCAATGCATTACCACCACCACCACCATCACGATTTCGCACACCAGCAGGTCATTACAACAACCCCATGGATAACGTGTACGCAGCAACACTCGCATTGAATCAAATCCCTGTGAGAGAGTCGCCCCACGCAGAGGAGACCCAGCGGGCGATAGATCTATTGCGCACAGCGGTGGCGCAACAAGTTAATTACCCGGATCACAGAAGTGGAATGCACGGGACACCATATATCAGCCAGCAGCGAGGCAATACCGGCAATATCCAGACAAGTTCAGCGCGGCGGAGGGAAGAGAAGCAGCAAATGCCGCCTCCTCCTCGCGTTCAGGCAGTACCAGCAGCATCAGCAGCGCAAGCTATCGTGGATAGTTCCAGAGCCAGGAGAGCCGCGGCCGGGTCTGCTGTGCACGGACCACCCGCAGCACCGCGTCCAGCCGCACCCCCCGCAGGATCTCACGTTTCCCGAGTAAGGCCAGTTCCGACTAATCTCGCCGGGCCTAAATGTCTGTCGGATAACATCAGGGCTGAGCCTTACCCTGATAAATTCAAGGAACCGGGTAAAGTAGTGAATTACGAGCCAACTATGGATCCAGAGACATGGTTGAGCAGCTATGAGATGGCCATGTCAATTCGCAATGCATCCGAGAATCTTAAAGCCAAATTCATGTACTTGATGATGTCCGAGGGAGCAGCAAAATTATGGTTCACTAATCTACCGGAAGGATCTATCAAGTCATGGGAGGAGTTGAAAACCGCGTTTATCAAGCACTTTCATGGGACGTGCAGAAAGTTATTCACTATTGATGACCTGGAACGATGTGTTCAGAAGAAGGGAGAATCGGCGCGCAGCTGGGTGCGCCGAGTTATGGAGATACTTCATTCATCTACAGATATTCAGCCCAAGGATGCGCTGCAAGCTATGGCAAAGACCTGCAAGTACACACCATTAGTGCAAAAGTTAACTCGCATGAAATCTAGTCGGAACGCTTCGGAAGTTACGATGGGAGAGCTAATGGACGCATGCAACAAACACGCCACAACGGATACTACAGAAGAGGACGTCGATGACAAGAAAGCAAAGGCAAATACGAACAATAACAATGGAAGAGCCGGCAACGGATCAACGCCGGGTAACAATGGAGGTAACAATGGGAATAACCAGAACAAGCGCCTGTTTGAGGGAAGCTCCGAGTTTGTCGCTAGCACAGAAGCCGGGTCTTCGAGACCTAGAGCAGAAGGAAATTTCAATGGAGGAAACAAAAAAATGGAGGAAATTATCAAGGGCCGCCAAGGCCGAGTAACAACTGGGATATCTTCAGAATGGCATGCCCAAAGCACAACAGGAACGGTAGGACGGCTAACCACTCACTGGAGTAGTGCACGGACCTACAGAGATGGAAGAACGAGGAAGTGAACAGAGCCATGCGAGGTGCAGGTCAGGGAGGAGGACCGGGTCCGGGTGGAAACCCGGGCAACGGCCCACCCCCAGCTGGTAACCCGGCAGGCGGAAATCCGGGTAACAACCAAGGGGGAGCTGGAGGTTTCCAAGCTAACCCCAAGCAGGTGGGACAATATCATGTGCATACTACAGGAACTTCTAACAAGGAAAAAAAGATACTGAAGCAAGCGGTAAACTCGGTTTCCTCGGCTGTTCCGAGATACCTGAGATGGTCAGAGCAAGACGTAACATGGAGCAGAAGATATCACCCGGAAAGGATAGAACACCCGGGAGTCTTAGCACTGGTGGTTGCACCACAAGTCAATGGTTATGAGTTGAAAAAGGTCCTGATGGACGGTGGAAGCAGCATCAATATCTTGTATTGGGAAACCTTTCTACGCATGGGCCTTAAGGAGTCTCAGCTACAGAAAAGTTCAACAGTTTTTCATGGGATTGTGCCGGGTCACTCAGCATGCCCCGAAGGAAAAATCACATTGGAGGTAGCTTTTGGAGAATCAAAGGATAATTATCGAGTCGAGTGGCTCACTTTCGAGGTGGTTAAGTTGCGCAGTCCTTATCACACGCTATTTGGAAGGCCGGCTTATGCTAAGTTCATGGCCAGGCCGTGTTATGTGTATCTACAGCTAAAAATGCCGGGTCCCAAGCAGACCATCACCATACATGGGAACCGGGACATAGCAGCCGAGTGTGACGAAGGAGACGCAGCCATGGCAGAGCAAGCTTGCAGAAAAGAGGAACTCAAGTATTACCGGTCTCAAGTAGACCCGGATGACAGAACAACGTTGAAAAGACCAAATACTGAAGACGAAAGAGCAAAGTTCAAGGCAGCATAGGATACCAAGATGGTGGCTTTTGTTGAGGGTGATCCCTCTAAGCAATTTGCTATAGGATCTAACTTGGACATCGAGCAGGAGAAAGCACTTGTGGAGTTCATTTGTTCGAATCAGGACGTGTTCGCCTAGACGCCTAGCGACATGCCGGGTATCCCTACGGAGTTGGCGGAACACAGTTTGCACGTCGATCCCAAGTCCAGGCCTGTGAAGCAGGGCTTGAGTAAGATGAATGAGGAAAGAAGGAAAGCTATAGGGGAAGAAATTGCTCGGCTACTGACAGCCGGCTTTATCATGGAAGTATTTCACCCGGATTGGTTAGCAAATCCGGTTCTCGTGATGAAAAAGACTAACGAGTGGAGGATGTGCATTGATTACACGAGTCTCAACAAGCATTGCCCAAAGGATCCGTTTGCATTACCAAGGATAGACCAGATCATAGATGCAGTAGCTGGAAGTGACTTATTATGTTTCCTGGATGCATATTCCGGGTATCATCAGATCAAGCTCAAGAAAGAGGATTGGGAGAAAACATCATTCATAACCCCTTTTGGGGCCTTTTGTTACAAGACCATGACATTTGGATTGAAGAACGCTGGCGCAACCTATCAACGGTGTATTCAGAAGTGCTTCGAGGATCAAATTGGACGCAATGTCCATGCTTATGTAGATGATGTGGTGATCAAGACCAGAAAGGCGGAGACATTTATCGATGATCCAAAGGAAACATTCAAGAACCTGAGGAGGTATCAGATGAAACTTGACCCGACAAAGTGCGTATTTGGAGTTCCAGCTGGGAAGTTACTCGGCTTTATCGTTTCCGAGAGAGGAATTGAGGCAAACCCGGATAAAATCAAAGTTATCCAGAGTCTGAAAAAGCCGGAAAATTTGAAGCATGTTCAGAAGCTCACAGGGTGCGTAGCAGCCTTGAGCCGATTTATATCCAGACTCGGAGAAAAGGCAATACCCTTGTACCGGCTCTTGAAGAAATCCGATAAATTCGTTTGGGATCAAGAGGCGGATGAGGCGTTCGAGGCACTAAAGAAGCAGTTATCTGAGGCACCAGTTCTAGCGGCCCCGGGTCCTAAAGATCCTATGTTGCTATACGTAGCAGCTGGCCCCCGAGCCGTTAGTGCAGTAGTTGTTGTGGAGCGTAAAGAGGATGGGAAAGATCACCCGGTCCAGAGACCGGTTTATTACGTCAGTGAGGTATTATCAGAAGCAAAGCAGCGCTATCCACATTGGCAAAAGCTAGTTTTTGGGGTCTTCATGGCCAGCCAGAAACTGAAGCCATATTTCCAGGAACACCCCATAACAGTGGTTAGTTCGATACCAATGTCGGATATCATCAGAAACTCGGATGCAACAGGAAGAATAGCCAAGTGGGCGATAGAGATGGGGATTATCATATCTACGAGCCAAGGTCAGCAATCAAATCCCAGGCTCTAGTCGATTTCATTAACGATTGGACGCATACAGGCATGCCCACCATGGCTCCAAACTCCGAGTCTTGGATCATGCACTTTGATGGTTCCAAGCAATACGAGGGGTCAGGAGCTGGAGTGGTGCTAACTTCACCCAAAGGAGACAAGTTGAGTTACGTGCTACAGATTCACTTTGTTTGTTCCAACAACGTGGCCGAGTATGAGGCCTTATTGCATGGCTTAAAGGTAGCCAAGGAGATGAATATTAAGAGGATACGATGCTTTGGAGATTCGGACCTTGTGGTACAGCAGGTCTCAGAAACTTGGGATAGAAAAGATGCAACTATGGCAGCATACCGTAGAGAGGTTGATAGGGTTGCCGGATGTTTTTCCCGGTATGAGGTGGAGCACATAGACAGAAGAAAAAACGAGGCAGCAGATGCACTCGCCAGACTCGGCTCGCGTAGAGAGCCGGTTCCACCCAATGTTTTCCTGGATGAACTATGGCGACCATCAGTTAAAACCGAGTCTGAGGAAGAACTGGCAAATCAAGACCCGGATTAGGAGCTCGTGGCCACAGTGCGTGCTGTTCCCGAGTGGACAGAACCGTTCTTGGACTACCTATCACGGGGCGAGTTACCACAGCAGGAGGTATTAGCAAGACAAATTTCGAGGCGAGCAAAGGGATATTCTATCATCAATGGGGAGTTATACAAGAGAAGTGCAGCAGGAGTCTTTTTGCGCTGTGTAGCACCAGAAGAAAGCCGACAGATTCTCAAGGAAATCCATGAAGGTGATTGTGGGCATCATGCCTCCACAAGATCCCTTGTGGCCAAAGCTTATCGACATGGTTTCTTCTGGCTCACGGCCCTAGCAGATGCAGAACGCTTGGTGGCAAGGTGTGACGGGTATCAAAGGTACGCTCGCCAAACTCATGTGCCGGCTATGGCATTACGGACTATTCCGTTAACTTGGCCGTTCGCTGTTTGTGGTATGGACATGGTTGGCCCCTTCCACATGTCACCTTGCAAAAAGACACATCTCTTGGTGGCTATTGATAAGTTTACCAAGTGGGTTGAGGTTATGCCAGTTACCAATTGTGAAGCAGTTACAACAGTCAAGTTCCTGAAAAGAATTATCTATCGGTTCGGGTACCCCCACAGCATAATTACCGACAATGGAACCAACATGTCCCTTGGTGAGATGGAGAAGTTTTGTGGTAACAATGGAATCCGGCTTGACATAGCATCAGTGGCCCATCCACAGGCCAATGGACAAGTGGAGAGGGCAAATCAAGAGTTGCTTCGTGGATTAAAGCCACGATTGCGAGTTCCGTGTATCAGAGCTGCTGGTGCATGGGTGGAAGAATTACCTTCAGTGGTTTGGGGTATCAACACTACACCTAACAGATCTACTCAGATGACACCGTTCTTCATGGTTTATGGTGCGGAAGCGGTGTTGCCGAGTGATATTATTCATGATTCACCTCGAGTATCAGCTTACGTCGAGGTGGAGAACGAAAAGACCCGGCAGGATGCCGTGGATATGTTAGAAGAACACAGGGAACAAGCTTTAGAAAGATCTGCCATATATCAGCAGGATTTGCGGAGATATCATAGCCGGCGCGTGAAAGCCCGGGTCTTCCAGGAAGGAGACCTGGTTTTGCGCTTGGTACAGTCAAACGAAGGAAAACACAAGTTATCACCGCCATGGGAAGGACCGTTTATCATAAGCCGGAATCTGCACAATGGATCATATTACTTGATAGATGCAAGGGAAGAGTCGGCCACGGTTAACGACACCGCTCATACCACTTCATCTATGCAAGAGAGAGACAGACCATGGAACGTGGCTCAGCTGCGTCCCTACTATACCTAGTATAGACTGCATTCGCAAGTGGAATTGCACGATGTAACAGGCAGCAGGTTTCAGACGCACTCTTTTCCTAACCAGGGTACCTAAGGGGACTGGAGGGTTTTTAATGAGGCGGCTTGCTGACCTAACTTTCTCATATCAATAAAGAGATGGTTAAGCAATATATCTTCTTCACATGTTTTATCAAGTTAATCCTTATGTTTTTTACTTTTCTTCCAGGTAAGTATAATTTATTGTTCTTAGTACATTAGTTTCCTTAGTATGTTGCATATATCTAGGTCTTGGGGGTTGATTGCTTGAATAGCACAGTTGCAAACTCAAAGACTCGGTCTTGATGCCTATGAGTTATAAGGGCCGATTACTCGCAAACGAGTATGGCTACAATCTTATAACCGGACAAAGGAGCCAAATTTTCTTGACTTTTCTTACTTAAGCTCGATGTGACTCGCACTAAAGTGGCATGATTTGCTCGCTTACGATTACAATCAGCCATGAAGCCCAATGGGACTTGCCTGACCCTTTTTTCGTATAGATGTAACAACATGATATCCACGCGAAAGCCGGCTTACAGTACAAGATAGTCAAAAGGGTCATCTAAACCACAAATTATGCAGAGTACAGGGCTAATAGCCGGAAACTCAACGTTTATTAAGCATAACTTCAATACCTATGTGAAACGGCTCTAGGTTTTGGGCTTAGCAGAAAACAACTTGTTCTCTTTAAAAAGACCACACATCCCAGACTCGGAATTTCGGGTCTTGGGGACTGGGGATTTTGAAAAAGAAACAAGTTTCTTAGTTACTAAGCTCAAAAAAACCCAAACATCCGAGTCTTGGGGACTTGGGGACTTAGAGAAAAGTCCACTTGTCAAAACCCACGATACTCGGAAACCGAGTCTCACAAAAGGAACCATAAAGAAAGTCGGATATCAAGAACAAATGGGCTCATAAGTAGATAAATATTAAAAAGGCCAGAAGAGGCACGAGGTATATCAAGGAATTAAAGTGCAATACAAATCTCGATACTAGTATCAAAGGTGCACAGGCGCACCGTCAAAAAATAATTGTTCAAAGGGCCCGTCGGCCGACTAACGCATACGAAACGGCATCGGATAACAGATATCACTCGGCATCCTGGGCTGAGGCATCCATCTTCTCCTTGCCCTTGCCAGCACTCTTGGTAGCAGCATCATCCGGATCAACAGTAGTGCCGGCCCGTGCAGGAGGAGGGACGATTGGGGTGGAAGTAGCAGGCGCAGAATCGGCCTCAGCTTTCTTCTTCGCGACCTCTTCCCTCATCTGGGCAGCCTCCTCCTTCCATCGGGCCAGCATATCGTACGGCTTGGGACGATCCGACTTAATCACCTTGTCATCAGCATCATATGCAGGGATAATAGAGTTGATATCCAAACCATCAGCAATCACACTGGCCGGGTGGCGAACTTCCTTCTGGATGGCCTTGAAATTCTTTGCTGAGAACTTGGACCCGTCGTGGTTGAATTCTAGAAACCCGCCCATAAGCTTGGCTGGCTCGAGCTTAGGAAAATAAGCTTTGGCCAGCGCAAGCCCCCGGGTTACTCCAACCCGGCAGCACGAGCGTTTCCAATGCCAAATCCACTCGGGAATAGTGGAGCAGGCATCCAGCAGCTTCTTCAGGTTACCTGGCCCAACACCCGGCAATCGCAGTTCGTCAAGGATCCATTTGGTTCCGGCACAGAGCTGCCGGATAGTATTCTTGATGGTTTTCAACTTGGCAATATCATCTTCATCTGGGATCACCTCATCCGGACCTGCAGAAAGCAAGAAAAGCAACGAGTAAGGAAATCCGACTATGTATCAAAATGAGAATCCAGGTCTCAGTTATCAAAGTTAGGAATCGTACCAGTCAATGCACGATATGTATCGGCAATCTGAACAGACACCTTTGTCAGCTCATCTTCTGCTGCATGAGCCCTCCTCCTATACTTCCTTGTGATCTTCCCGCTCCTCCTAGCTTCAGCTTCAGCTGCCTCACGCAGAGTCGTCTCCTTCTCAATGAGCTTGGTGGCCTTCGCTAATTTCTTCTCGGATTGGGTCACGAAGGACTGAGTGGAGACACAAGGAAAGATTAGTGGGATGCACTACGAAGTTCCAAGCAAATTGTCAAGAAATTCACTCAGAACTTGGGGACTAGATAAGGATACAGGCAATATTATTCGGATTTACCTCATGTTTAGCTATCAAAGCTTCTAGGATATTTTCTTCATCGGCCCTCAAGGTGTGAAGGGCACTAAGCATCTGGGAGAACGTCATGTCTTCGGGCCGGACACCAGAAGAGCCGGCGGCTTGATCGCTTGCCGGGTGAACTTTCCCTGACTTGGGAGTCGAGACCCGGACTGTCTGGGTGTCCGGGTTTGGAGAACCCGCCTTCGTGTCCAGGATCTCAACCTCCTCATCCTCAGCTTCTTCAGATGGCTTCGGAGACCCGGCTTCTTGGTGAGCCGGGTCAACAAAAGGGCCTTGCTCTTGATTGCCTTCAACATCGCCACCAGTCGCGGCGTCCATATCATCAGTCGGCTCATCCGTCTCCCGGTTGTCGGTTCCCATGTTTTCCAGGACACTAAGTGTGGCTTGGGCGCTAAGGAGAAAAGAGAGAAATAGTTAGCAACAGGGATGAAAATTATCAAGTATATAAGGATATCGTATAGCAAAGACTTACCCGGCGTTTACAGCGAAATCTGGTGGGAGCTCGCTGCTGGAAGCGGATGAAGCCGTCAAAGGAACCGATAGCGGAACCCGGAACTGCCCGGCCCGTGGGTGGTTGTGGGAGGGGTGACGTTGAGGGGAGTTGGAAGGATGAGGCGGAGGAGTACCGGCACGGTGGACTGGTGAGGTGGAGATGCCCGGGTTGAGGGGATCATCATCCGGAGAACTCCGGGTCACCCTACGCTTGGCCGGAACAGGATCCTTCAAGTGTGATGAGTGTGATAATTGTTGGTTAAGTTTACGCATGCTATCAAAGGAGTAAGGTTCGGAGGACATAGAGGAGAAGGGAACCTTGGATACTACCGCTCTGGCCTTCCTCTTGGCCCCGACTGTTATTTCTTGATCGGACTCGATGGCCTCCGGGTCCTCCTCGTCCTTGTCATCTTCGTCCTCCAACCCTTTGAGCCGAGTATGTATCGAGGGAAAAAGTTAGACGTGTGGAGAAAATGATGCAAGTAAGGACTGATACATGACCCGGATAAATACCTTCGTCATCGTCAGCCGGCTCTTCGTCTTCTTCCGGGTCTCCAGAAGAAGGGGAGGTCTCTACGCTCCAGAAAGCGTCATCAGCCTGAGGTAAAAACATGAAAGTGAGAACCAGTAACTGTGTCAAGTCAAAGAGTGGGAATAAGTTTACAAGTGGCGGATCTTACCGCTGGAGCGGGATTTTCCCGGGTGAACGGCGGTAACCCGACGATGTTATTGATCACCTCCAACTTTTCCGTCAAGAAGCTCGTGATGGTTTTGTTGGTATCGCCGGCTGCATAGTTCTTGGTGGAGTATCGGAGCGCGTCCGTGGTATGCCCCGAGTAATCGCACATCAGCTTAGTGCGGATAGAGTTGGGCTGGATCCTGAAATCCACCCATGTCTTAACCAAGTTGATCCCAAGGAGACCTTGGGCGGAAAGGACGGATATTTTTGAGAGGAGGGGCTGGATTGCCTCCCTGTCCGAGTCAGGGGCGAAAGCATTGAAGTTCTCGGAGATATCAAGGAGACCCTCCGAGTAACCCGACAGTTTCTTCTCGCCGGGTGGGGAGGTGTCTCGGCAGTAGAAGTAAGAAAGTTGCCAATGTTTTACGTGGGAATTGAGAGTGAGGGTTGGCATGGGAGAGTTCTTGCGGCGCTGGATAGAGACCCCGCCGCAAGCAAGAAGTGCGCCGTCACCGCTTTCGCGGCACGGTTTGCACTGAAAAAGTTCGATAAAAAGAGCCAAACTTGGCGGAGTGCACAAGTATGACTCGGAAAGAACAATAAAATGGGTTATATTCAACATAGAGTTAGGCCCTATGTCGAATACCCGGAGGCCATAGTGGCTCAGAACCTCGCGGAAGAAAGGGTGACCCGGAGGACGGAACCCCCGGGTCACATGTTCGACGAAGCAGATTACCTCGTCGTCAGCAGGCGTGGGCCGGGTCTCGTCACCCGGCACCCTCCAGTGGATGTCCTTCTGAGAGGGGAGGACCCCCAACTCGGCCAGCTCTTCTAGCTTGGCCTTTGTGACCGTGGATCGCGCCCAGTTGGCGGATATTGATTGGGTGGTCCTTGCCTTGGCCGGCTGCTTCCCTTGCTTCTTGGGAGCCATGGGATCAACCTGAAAGCACAAGAAAAGAAAGGTACAAGAAGTAAGACTCGGAAATCATGAGCCATCCGAGTATATGCAAGCATTATTGATAAGACATAGAAACTAAGAATTATCCGGGTATCACTGGACGGAGCGAAAAAGTACAAGTTATAGAGTATCCGAGTATCAAGTATCAGTATAAAAACTATGGGGTACTTACGTATTACAAAGTGTTTGAGGAAGAAGGATGATTCCCATGTATCTACTGCAAGCAAAAGAACCGGAAGAAGTGGATTTTCCGGGTGTCAATGACAGGCGCGGAAAATTTGGGCGAAATGGATCTAGATTGAAAAGTTTGCGGACGATTCTGCGGAGAAATTGATGATTAATGATGGTAGGGGAGTGGTGTGTGATCATCTATCAAGCTATTGGAGGAGCTAGCAAGTATCCAAGCGGCTTAATCCGGCGCGGGGCAAGAAATGGCCCGTGGGTGACCTAGATCCAATCTAGAACAAATCGAGAAATTGCAAAGCTAGATCAATGGGAGTGAGAGGCTTACTGGAGCAGATTGAAGCGAAGCACGACGACGACAAATGGCACAGTCTTGGTGCCCCTTTGCGATTCCCGGCGGGCAGGTCGGGGGCGCGGTGTCGGAGCTTCGCGTCGGCGCGGGACGATCTGCGGCGGAGTGTAGCCGGCGGCGGAATGGTTCCGGTGATGTGCGCGTGGTCTCCATGGCGGTGCTCTGTAAGCTCGCGCGCGGAAGTGAAGGAAAGGAAGAGGAAGGAGAAGTGGACCGTTGGAATTAGGTTATCCCCTAAGCGCCTATTTATAGGGTGCGGGTGGATAAACCTAGGCCAACGGGTGAGAGCCGGAAATTTCGGATAAGTGATATCTGTCCGGATTTTCCGGGATATGCGTTAAGTGCTAGACGGGATATCTGGAACCAATATGAGGCAAATCTTTTCCGCGATTATTGGATCGGTTAAGCAAGTGAAGTGAACCGGGTCTTTGGCATCGTTATCAGGGTGCTGACCCGGAGAGATAAGCTATGGACTTGGAGAAAGCCGGGTTACTATATGGCCACCATGGAGTTAGGCCTAGCTGTTTATCAAAGCAATCTAACCCGGCCTCTATGAACCTGTAAGTTTGATATTTTTGCAGGGAATAGCGTGCGCTTCAAAGAGAATCTCGTGAAGCCCAAGATATTCTGGGGACTACTGATGGAGGGATGATAACCTGGTAGGCCAACGCCAAGGAGTAACTCGACCCAAAGGACGCTGCGCAAGACCCGGCTAAGGATAAAGGAGTTTCTAGAAGGCCCAAGACCGTAGGCCTGGTAACCCGGATTGTGGGTTCCGGTAAGGAAGTTTAGGGTTTTGTAGGCAGTGTCCGGGTAGGATTCAGAGTACGCCTTGGAGAGCAGGCCAGGGGTTCGGGTGCTTTATAAGCCGGCCCCTAGGTTTAGTTTAGGGAGATCCAAGAGTTCGAGCAATATCGCTAGGTATCGAGTATCCAGTGTAATACAAGAGTTGAGATTAATATATCGATATCGGAGACTCGGCGACTTGCTTGCCGGCTACCAGATCGCATATCATCATGTTTTCCTCTGAGCTAAACCCTCTCCCAAACACCAGAGTCGATTTGCCCCAAGATAAGTTACCCCCGGTAACGTGTGCCGTGATTATCCCACGACACCAGTCGTGGCCCGTGAGTCCTAGGCGTCCTTTGAAAAGTTTTCTTGACCCGAGAGGGTTCCTCTGTCGAGTGGGTATGGAAATTGCTGGAGTTGAAGCGGATGGACTCGCTGCTTTTCTCCAGGTAGGGTCGCGAGTCGACGGCTTCTGACTCCGACCCCGATTCTTCAGGGAAGTGGAGGATCCCGTCTCTGTTGGTGTAGAACTTCAAGCTTCCGAACGTCAAGGTGACGCTCCTTTCCAGCTCGCTGAATACCGGGCGTGATTCCGGCGAGTGAGGGGTGACCACGACAGATCCGATCCGGATAGGATTGGTCGGAGCCGTAGCCGAAGGTTTCCAACGTGAGTTGGATGATGAAGCCGAAGATGTCGGAGATCCAGCGCCCGCCGTTCCCACAGACGGCGCCAATTGTCGAATCCGTGACTCAACAAATCCCTCGGGTGAACCCATAGGGTTTCGAATAGGAGAACCCATGAGCGCTGGTGACGATCGTCGGCTAGACAGGAGGCACGATTTACCCAGGTTCGGGGCCCTCGTAGAGGTAAAACCCTTACTAATGCCTCTGTCGATCTGTATTATCGAGATAGATCGGTTACAATGGTGGTTGCTCAAGTCGAGAGTACGATCTCGAGCTCAAGGCTTTGGTGGTGCGGTATTGCTTGGTCCTCTTCCGGTGGTTCTCCTGGCCTTATATAGGTGACCAGGTCTCAAACCCTACCCGGAGAGGACTCGAACTCTAACCCTATGTTGGTTACAGGTTTCCTAACTTAGCCCGCAAGGCATTACGGGTGGGCTTCAGATGGGCCTTCCAGAATACTCCAAGGGCTTCTCTTCTTGGGCCTTAACTTTGGTCCTAAGACGGGGTGTCCTTACCCGCAGGGTGTAAGATCCATCCCTTCGTCACCAACCGGGGTAAAAGGAGCGCCAACGTGTGCTCTGCGTAGCGTTTAGGCACCCCCCCCCTTTTACCCCGGTTGGTGCAAAAGGTTCCCTGCCGTGGCAGAGCTTTGGCATTTTTCTTTTGGGGCTGTTTTTATGTGCTGTTTTTTTTTTTGGTGAGGCTGTAAATAACATATTTTTTGCACATCGATAGTAATCATCATAAAAATCATTGCATGCATTGATATCATCAAAATATAATTACACTGATCTCAATTAGATTATTACATTCGAATAGAGTTTTACACATTGAGATCACTACATGCAGATCATTGTTTATACTTAACAATGCAATTTTCCATTTTCAGATATGACTCTCCACGCGCGCACTCCTCTCCACGCACCGTCGCGCCGCCTCCATGCCTCCGAGGAGGAACAACACCACCGGCTTCCGCGGCGTCCGAGCACGGCAGAACGGAATGTTCACCGTGCCTATCCGCTGCGGGGACGACCGCATCCCCCTCGGCTCCTTTGCGACGGCAGCGGAGGCCGCCCGCGCCTGGTACGCGGCGGCCTGGCGCCTCAATTGCCCGCGGTAGCTTATGAACTTCAACGACTGCCACACCCTCTAGGAAGCGGAGGCTAGGGCGCTGACGCCGCATATCGTCACTGCCGCCGACCACCGCCACCTCAGGCACCGCGCGTTTCAGGGCCTAGTCGACGCCAGGGACGACCGCATGGTCCGCAAGTATTACCGGAACAATCCGGGGAGGAGAGCGCTGACGAGGAGCTCTGGCAGACCTGCACGGCTGAGCGGACGGAGCGGTGCCTGGAACGCCACCTCGCGTTAGATGTCGCTCGGGAGTCGAGGACGAAGGAGCTGCAAGAGCTCCGCCGGGCCGACCACGCCGGCAAAGTCTGGGCCTCCGACGATCCAAGGTGGGGGCCTATCTCGGACATACCATCATGCACCTCCTCCTCCGACGACCAGGAGGAGGTCACCGAAGAGTTCCCCAACGACGACGAGGAGTAGTGTTCGTCTGTTTTCTGCTTTTAGTAAAATAATTTGTATTTTGGGAAACTGCGGCGCGCTAGCACGTCTGTTTTCTATTTTCCGTGTGATTCTTCCTGATTGGTGAGATTCAGACGCCAGAAAGAAACACACCCCTCATCCAACGACTCACATTAAGGAGGAGGGTACATTTCGATAGATAAACAAGGCACGGTACATAATGGCAATAGTGGATCTAAACCTAAATGGAGAGCATAGATCTAGATAAACAAGGCAGTACATAATGACAAGAATGCATCTGATCTACTAGTCATACTCCTGCCTAGGCCTATAGTACTCCGACTCATAGTCCTTGTAGTCGCCGCCGTCGTCGTCACTATCGTCGGACAGTGCTCTGGACTACCTTGGAGGATCACGACCCTAGGACTGGGCGTGAGGGTAGCGCAGGCGGGGGTTAAGGCCGGCCCTGATGTAGTTCATGACGCTCTGAAGAGTCCGTCCGCCACCCCACCGCAGCTGACGACCGGCCTCGTTGAAGTTTGAAGGAGGTGGGGCGTTCTCCTCGTACCTAGGGGTGGATATCGAGCCAGCTCGACTCGACTCGACTCAACTCACAAATACTCGTTAGTTAACGAGCTTGCTCGACTCGACTCGTTAACTTAACGAGCGAAAATCTCTAGCTTGGCTCGACTCGATAAATACTCGAGTTGGCTCGATAAGCTTGATAAGCTCACTAAGAAACTGAAAAACATAATAAGTTAGTTATGGAGCCAGATTACAAGAAGGTGGATTCATCGTTGATGTCTCTCCAAGTAGATATTGGAGACTTTGATATGAATGCTCCCACATTTTTGTCCTTAAGGTATTGGATTTTGTTTAGTGTCAACTAATCTAGGGTTTAGAATATCAATGTAAGTACATTAACGAGCTTATCGAGTACTCGTAACTTGACTCGTTAAACTCATTTGCTTAACGAGCTGAAAAATACAACTCGGCTTGGCTCATTAGTGTCCGAGTTCGAGCCGACCCGAGCCGAGTTTTCGAGTACTCATTAAGCTCACGAGTTTCGAGTTTTATTTCCACCCCTACTCGTACCTGGCGAGCGCACTCTCGCGCCGATTAATGAAGAAGGCGTCCCAAGTAGGGCGGTAGTATGGATTCCAACTGGGATTCCTCCGCTGCTCCGGCGTGAGCTCGTGGTAGTAGTGGTTCGTGATGGCCTTCCAACGCGCCACACTTTGAGGAACAGGAGGGACCGGCACTCTTCCGGCGCGGAGCATCCAGCCGGCGGGGCCGCTGTAGCCGGGCGCGCAGGGGTAGTTCGAGGAGGAAAGTTCCTCCACCTGCAAGAAGGTTAGAGTGGGTACGGTAGAAGCCATGTGAGAGTGGCGAGTTTATATGTGTTTATGCCAATGGTGGAAATGCATGCATACATATATATAGTGAGAAGAAACAGACCCCTTTAGTCCCGGCCCGTTTTACCAACCGGGACTAAAGGGTTACTGTTTCGTTGGGACCAATCACAAAGAATCACACGGACCGTGTGCTTCTTTCAAGCGCTTGTGAGTCGTTGGATCAGAGGTGTGTTTCTTTCAAACTCTTGTCAGCCGTTCGATCAGGGGTATGGTGTGTTTGTTTCGAGCGCTTGTTAGCCGTTGGATCAGGGGTGTTTCTTTCGAGCGCTTCTTAACCGTTGGATCGAAACCCTAGCACAACATTTTATGATCCAGAGGACCCTATATATAGCCCACCTCTCGGAGTCCCTTCATACATCATTCAGTTCATCCACTGAATACAAATCATTCGGATTCGCCAGCATACGTCCTACGGTGCATTTGATATGCATATATGCACTCCAGGAGCCACGGTGGGGCTGTATGTTGGCGATACCGATTGTTTTGTTCTACATCCCCCATTCAAGGTTTGACAAAAGGTTTGATACATCATTCAGTTCATCGACCGACTACAAATCATCCGGATCCACCATCATACGTCTGACCGTGCTTTCGATATGCATATATGCACTCATGAGCCACGGTCGGGATGTATGATGGAGACACCATTTGTTTTGTTCTATATATCTACAAATCCTCCAGTTCACACGCATGACATGTGGAAAACAGAGGTGGACTAATCCAACTACATGAACCATGCATGTTTGATACATTATTACACAATAGTCTAGCAATATTACATGTTTGTTTTTCTGCGAGCTCAGATGGCATTATGCTCTCGGTCATTTCATCGAACATCTCTTATGCATATGAGGGAAAAACAAGTGAGCACACCACACCAAAAAGTGAGTGGCATGAGGAGTGAAGAACGCTGGCATGTAGTGTTTATAAAAAAAGAGAATTTTTTTGGATTTGAAGAAATAAAGAATTCTATTAATTTTCATTTTCCATCTATTTGGAAATTTCTTCTTAGTGAAAGTGAAATTATTAACTAAACGGCAATGTATAGAAATAAAGAAACAATTTTTCATCTAGGTGGGACTCATTTTCCCCGGTTGGAGCCACCAACCGGGGCAAAAGACCCCCCCCCCCCACGCGCCTGCTCGTTGAGGGCCTTTAGCCCCGGTTTGTGGCTCAAACCGGGGCAAATGACCCCACACCACGCGCCCTGCTTGCCCCGGCCCCGCCTCTGCAGTTATTTTGCACCGGGTGGTGGCCGAGCCGGGGCGAAAGGGGTGCTCGCCAGTGAGCAAAAGCCCCGTTTTCCACTAGTGTACATTAGTCCCTTAGCATCATCCTCCAGCACCAGCATGACTTCCTTTTTTGTAAATTAATTTTAAACCTAACATGGCCACAAACATTTATATGATCAACTTCAAATGTGCCAGATTCACATAATCTTGAAAGAGCAACATGGTGTCGTCAGCATACCGAAGATTGATACTCCTTCGTCCATCAGGTGAGAAACCAAATCAACCGCTAGCCCAACCTCTTGATCTTGCATTATCATCTTAGCTAAGTTTCCAACAGCCACATATTAAAGAGGCAGGGTGAGAAGGGATCGCCTTGTCTCAACCCTCTATGATTGGAAAAATCTTTCCCTCAGGCCTCGTTTGGCGCTGGTGCTTGCAGGAGTGTAATCGTGTAATTTCCCGGCCCATCTGGTTACTCACAAAACCACTAGTGCATGCTTTGGCAGGCCGGTCTTAGGTGGGCTGACACCGGAAAACTCGAGTATCCACGTCAGGCCGGAGTGGTTTAGAAACGCTCGTCCTACCTCGCGTTTGAGCGCTCGCAACGATACCACGCTACAGACCCCTCATCCACGTACACGATGCCAAACAAGGTGAATCTTGGAAAGGGAGGGATTAGAAAGGGGATTGGGATTAGCAAGGGGATCGGGTGATTGGAGTGTTTCCACCCAAGACACGGTGGATAATACTCAGAAAAACACACTAAACCATGCATGCCAAACAAGGCCTCATGTGTTTTTAATTTTCACACACAGGGTTCCGTTCCAGAGTTCTGCCATCCACCCATATACACCATTTTTCGCTAAAAACTTTCGTGATGTAGGCCTTTCCAAAATCAAGTTTCAACACCCGACCCTGATGTTTTTTTTCTTACGAGTTTCATGGAGGATTTCATGCAAAGGAAAAAAACTCCATCCATAATATTTTCCCCTTAATGAAGGCGTTTTGATAGTTAGAGATTAACTTGGCACTAAACGATTTTTTATCTAGTCCTGTTGTGATTGTAATCACTTTAGCGAGCATTTTGTATAAGACTTGCAAGAGACAAATGGGTCTACACTTTTAGATAGTATCAACATCTTGAGTTTTTTAAGTAGAATAATCATGCCAACATTGATCATGTACGGGTTTAACTTTGCAATATACCAATCATCAAAAATGGAAATCACTTAATGCTTAATCATAGGCCAACATGCCGGATAGAATTCAACAGAATACCTCAGACATGGTGCCTTTTTCTTCACCATCTTATCCAACACATTTTTTGCTTCTTGTTCACTATAAGGCCTATCCAACAACCATATTATCCCCGGCCGGGTGACATCCTCTCAGCCTCACTCCAGATGTTGCAATCAAGATGGTGATTTGTGTATATGTTTTTGTTTTAACAATGAACATAGATTGTTTGATCTTCTGTTCCGACATACTCTGAGTAACTATTCAGACATCACACACTCTATTGATATGTAATTGATTGGTACTAGTATTTGAACATTGGTAGCACTTAGAAAATGTAATCAAATGGGGACATAGTAAGTCGTGTTGTACGGAAGTCCTTGCTATCAATCATGGCGCGCCAACTTCGAGAAACACATCTAAGCCTTGCAAGAGTCATACTCGACAAATTACGTAGAACCAGCGACACGGCAAAGACGATGTCCACCTGCGGCTGCCCAAGGTAGGAGAGGCTTTGCTCGTATGAGACGGCATGCTTTAAGATCATTTGTTTGTTAGAGACCAAGCGGCTTCGGTGTAGAAGGCTCTCCAAATCTCCCGTGGCAGGGGCGTATGCATACAGCCTGAAGCTGGGTGCACGCCTCAAAAGGTCGCGTGCTTGTACGAAGACTATGCGTCGACCGTTGTCTATGAAGGAGAGTGGCCTGATCAATGCCCCGATGCGCAAGGGATGAGCAATCTCGCACGGCAGCCTGTCCACGTCGATTCGACAGTGCATATCCCACGTGCTAGTTCCATGCTCGCACAGTAGCCATACACTGTATCGATGCGGTAGCGCGTTGTGAACTTTCTCCAATTCGGTGCTGAAGAGGCATAGACGTCCGGCTAGCTCCGTCAGAGCTAGCGTATTTCTGTCCATGTCGAACGGCGGCAACTGCACGGTCCCAAACGTCTCGTCGCCAAGAGAGAAGGAGGCAATGAACGTATCTTCAGGCGGGGAGTCAAGCTTGCTCTTTGCCAGCCAATGCACGTGCCCTTGCGAAAATACGCTCGTCTCGTTTTGGTTTACCCAGCCCGTCGGTCTCTCCCGGGCACCGCCCTTCGCCGGCCTCCAGAGCCCCGTGGAGTTGACCACGTACACCTCGCATCCGGAGCCCCATGAAAGACTGTCAGAATTTGATCCACGATAGTAGACGCGTATAACTTTGTGTCTGCTCATGGACTTGTCGTAGCCGATCCCAAAGCTCGCGTATCGACGGCAAGCATCGGCGACACGGCGGCAACCCGTGTCTCGGCCCTCCGGGAGCGCCGCCGTTTGGCGTGTGGATGGGTTGAAAAGGAAGTGTACCCCTGCACCGGTCGCTTCGAGGATGACCAGGCCACGGCACTGCTGGGTGACGAGGCGCGGGAGAATGTCGTCCCGGTCCCTGCGGGGCCATTTGAGACCGGACGATGGAAGAGACGGCGGACAGCGGTCACGGCGTCTGAGAGCGCGCGGGACCTCCATGAGCGTGGTGCCGCCAGGGTGGTCCGGTGACCAGGCGTGTACCTTGGGAATTGTCTCGTGTGAGGGGAAAGAGTCCTGCAGAAACATAAACATGGGGCCGCCATGACGGTTGGCGAGACGGTGGTGGCGGTCGGCGAAGTCTTGTGCCGAAAGCGTGGCCGCCCATGCGTGAGAGAGCCGGCGGCACCTGAGCACTGACCTGGCCGGTAACCGCGCCAAGATATCCTCTATGACATCGTCGGGGAGCACCGCTGCCATGGCGATACCGGAACGCACGCAGCTACTACCTACGTTGGAACAACACCCGAGCGACCGTGTAGGATAGCTACAACAAGTAGGCACAGATCGATGCGCTATTAGTAGTTAGGTTTCTTTTAAGTACGGGCCGGCTTTGATCCGGTGACCGACTCTGGCACGCAATCATGCATGTTCTTTTAACGACCAGATCTCGGATACCGTCCGAAACCTTAATAACGAGTTTCAATGCTAACCAAAACTTGCACACAAAGCATGCCATGGCAAAGCGATTAGAGATTTAGAGGGATCCGTTAATCACAGTATTTTTTTTTTCCTCTATCGAATTCGGATTTGAGTTTTGTTATATGACCGTCCATAGTAACAATCTAGCCTTAGCTTATGAGTCGTTGGATCAGAGGTGTGTTTCTTTCAAACTCTTGTCAGCCGTTCGATCAGATGTATGGTGTGTTTGTTTCGAGCACTTGTTAGCCGTTGGATCAGGGGTGTTTCTTTCGAGCGCTTGTTAACCGTTGGATCGAAACCCTAGCACAACATTTTATGAGCCAGAGGACTCTATATATAGCCCACCTCTCGGAGTCCCTTCATACATCATTCAGTTCATCCACCGAATACAAATCATTCAGATTCGCCAGCATACGTTCTACGGTGCATTTGATATGCATATATGCACTCCAGGAGCCACGGTGGGGCTGTATGTTGGCGATACCGATTGTTTTGTTCTACATCCCCCATTCAAGGTTTGACAAAAGGTTTGATACATCATTCAGTTCATCGACCGACTACAAATCATCCGGATTCACCATCATACGTCTGACCGTGTTTTCGATATGCATATATGCACTCATGAGCCACGGTCGGGATGTATGATGGAGACACCATTTGTTTTGTTCTATATATCTACAAATCCTCCAGTTCACACGCCTGGCATGTGGAAAATAGAGGTGGACTAATCCAACTACATGAACCATGCATGTTTGATACATTATTACACAATAGTCTAGCAATATTACATGTTTGTTTTTCTGCGAGCTCAGATGGCATTATGCTCTCGGTCATTTCATCGAACATCTCTTATGCATATGAGGGAAAAACAAGTGAGCACACCACACCAAAAAGTGAGTGGCATGAGGAGTGAAGAACGCTGGCATGTAGTGTTTATAAAAAAAAAAGAATTTTTTGGGATTTGAAGAAATAAAGAATTCTATTAATTTTCATTTTCCATCTATTTGGAAAGTTGTTCTTAATGAAAGTGAAATTATTAACTAAACGGCAATATATAGAAATAAATAAAAAACTTTTCATCTAGGTGGGGCTCATTTTCCCCGGTTGGAGCCACCAACCGGGGCAAAAGACCCCCCCCCCCACGCGCCTGCTCGTTGAGGGACTTTAGCCCTGGTTTGTGGCTCAAACCGGGGCAAATGACCCCCACACCACGCGCACTGCTTGCCCCGGCCCCGCCTCTGCAGTTATTTTGCACCGGGTGGTGGCCGAGTCGGGGCGAAAGGGGTGCTCGCCAGTGAGCAAAAGCCCCGTTTTCCACTAGTGTACATTAGTCCCTTAGCATCATCCTCCAGCACCAGCATGACTTCCTTTTTTGTAAATTAATTTTAAACCTAACATGGCCACAAACATTTATAAGATCAACTTCAAATGTGCCAGATTCACATAATCTTGAAAGAGCAGCATGGTGTCGTCAACATATCGAAGATTGATACTCCTTTGTCCATCAGGTGAGAAACCAAATACACCACTAGCCCAACCTCTTGATCTTGCATTATCATCTTAGCTAAGTTTCCAACAGCCACATATTAAAGACGTAGGGTGAGAAGGGATCGCCTTGTCTCAACCCTCTATGATTGGAAAAATCTTTCCCTCATGTGTTTTCAATTTTCGCACACAGGGTTCCGTTCCGGAGTTCTGTTCATGGCAAAGCCATCCACCCATATACACCATTTTTCGCTATAAACTTTTGTGATGTAGGCCTTCCCAAAATCAAGTTTCAACACCCGACCCTGATGTTTTTTTTCTTACGAGTTTCATGGAGGATTGCATGCAAAGGAAAAAAAAAATCCATCCATAATATTTTCCCTTAATGAAGGCATTTTGATAGTTAGAGATTAACTTGGCACTAAACGATTTTTTATCTAGTCCTGTTGTGATTGTAATCACTTTAGCCAACATTTTGTATAAGACTTGCAAGAGACAAATGAGTCTATACTTTTAGATAGTATCAATATCTTGAGTTTTTTAAGTAGAATAATCATGCCAACATTGATCATGTACGGGTCTAACTTGGCAATATACCAATCATCAAAAATGGCAATCACATAATGCTTAATCATAGGCCAACATGCCGGATAGAATTCAACAGAATACCTCAGACATGGTGCCTTTTTCTTCACCATCTTATCCAACACATTTTTCGCTTCTTGTTCACTATAAGGCCTATCCGACAACCATATTATCCCCGGCTGGGTGAGATCCTCTCAGCCTCACTCCAGATGTTGCAATCAAGATGGTGATTTGTGTATATGTTTTTTTTTAACAATGAACATAGATTGTTTGATCTTCTGTTCCGACATACTCTGAGTAACTATTCAGACATCACACACTCTATTGATATGTAATTGATTGGTACTAGTATTTGAACATCGGTAGCACTTAGAAGATGTAATCAAATGGGGACATAGTAAGTCGTGTTCTACGGAAGTCCTCGCTATCAATCATGGCGCGCCAACTTCGACAAACACATCTAAGCCTTGCAAGAGTCATACTCGACAGATTACGTAGAACCAGCGACATGGCAAAGACGATGTCCACCTGCGGCTGCCCAAGGTAGGAGAGGCTTTGCTCGTATGACACGGCATGCTTTAAGATCATTTGTTTGTTAGAGACCAAGCGGCTTCGGTCTAGAAGGCTCTCCAAATCTCCCGTGGCAGGGGCGTATGCATACAGCCTGAAGCTCGGTGCACGCCTCAAAAGGTCGCGTGCTTGTACGAAGACTATGCGTCGACCGTTGTCTATGAAGGAGAGTGGCCTGATCAATGCCCCGATGCGCAAGGGATCAGCAATCTTGCACGGCAGCCTGTCCACGTCGATTCGACAGTGCATATCCCACGTGCTAGTTCCATGCTCGCACAGTAGCCATACACTGTATCGATGCGGTAGCGCGTTGTGAACTTTCTCCAATTCGGTGCTCAAGAGGCATAGACGTCCGCCTAGCTCCGTCAGAACTAGCCTATTTCTGTCCATGTCGAACGGCGGCAACTGCACGGTCCCAAACGTCTCGTCGCCAAGAGAGAAGGAGGCAATGAACGTATCTTCAAGCGGGGAGTCAAGCTTGCTCTTTGCCAGCCAATGCACGTGCCCTTGCGAAAATACGCTCGTCTCGTTTTGGTTTACCCAGCCCGTCGGTCTCTCCCGGGCACCGCCCTTCGCCGGCCTCCAGAGCCCCGTGGAGTTGACACTAGTAGAGAAGTGCCTTTCTATGGATCAGATTCTGTGACGCATGGCTTTTTTGGTGCGCCACAGAATTATATTTTTGTGGCGCACGAGTGGGCATACGCCACAGAAAAGATGCATTCTGTGGCGCACGGGACCGTGGTGCGCCACAGAAAATAGGATGCGCCACAGAATTCCCATCCGAAAAAATTCTGTCCACACGCACCAACTCCACCCACCCACCCCCCCCCCCCCGGAACGCCTTTTCTAGTTTTTGACGGAAGAGTTGGCGGTCTAAAAAGCATCAAAAAATAAATCACTTATAGATGCACGGAGAGTTTAAGGTCTACTTTTTTATCAAATTTTGAAATATAAATTTCGACTTTGTGAGCAAAAGTTTTATAAAAAAAGTAAAATGGGCATAACTTTTGCATACGATGTCGAAAAAAAATGATCAAGATATTAAAAAAAACTAGAGAGAAAAAGGAACCCAACCTCACTGGGCTTCGGCCTGTGAGGTTTTTTTAGAATCGCCAAATTCCGAAAGAAACAAAAGTTATGGCCATTTTAAGATTTTGACTAGAAAATAAAAAAAAAAATCTGTGGCGCACCAAGGGGGGTGCGCCACAGAATTGGGAGGCAGGATTCGAAATTCCCCTTCTTTTCTTCCTCTTCTTCCCTTCTCCCCTCCACTTTTTCCCTTCTCCCCTCTACTTCTCCTCCACTTCTCATCTTCTACCTCTCCTCTCCTCCACCTCTCCTCCTCCATCACCACCACCACCACCACCACCACCTCTCCTCCTCCTCCACCACCACCACCCCTCCTCCTCCACCACCACCACCACCCTCCTCCTCCTCCTCCTTCTCCTCCTCCACCACCACCACCACCACCTCCGGCAAGCTCCTCCTCCTCCTCCACCACCACCACCTCCGGCGAGCTCCTCCTCCACCACCACCTCTCCTCCTCCTCTTTCTCCTCCTCCTCCTCCACCACCACCTCTCCTCCTCCTCCTCCTCCTCCTCCTCCACCACCACCACCTCCGGCGAGCTTCTCCTTCTCCTCCCCACCAACTCCGGTGACCCCCATCCTCCACCAACCAACTCCGGCGAGCATCCGACGAAATCCGGCGAAATTTCAAAATTTCGAAAATTTCCCGCGGCCAGATCTGGCCGCCTTTTTTTTGAAATTCAAAAAAAAAATCTGTGGCGCACCCCTCCTTGGTGCGCCACAGAATTGCAAATTTCTGTGGCGCACGGCTGAGGCGCACGGCCTCGGTGCGCCACAGAAAAAAAATTCTGCGGCGTGAATTCTGTGGCGCACCCCTCTGGCCCCTAGGTGCGCCACAGAATCCCATTTTGGTGCGCCACAGAAAGGCCTTTTTCTACTAGTGGTGACCACGTACACCTCGCATCCGGAGCCCCATGAAAGACTGTCAGAATTTGATCCACGATAGTAGACGCGTATAACTTTGTGTCTGCTGATGGACTTGTCGTAGCCGATCCCAAAGCTCGCGTATCGACGGCAAGCATCGGCGACACGGCGGCAACCCGTGTCTCGGCCCTCCGGGAGCGCCGCCGTTTGGCGTGTGGATGGGTTGAAAAGGAAGTGTACCCCTGCGCCGGTCGCTTCGAGGATGACCAGGCCACGGCACTGCTGGGTGACGAGGCGCGGGAGAATGTCGTCCCGGTCCCTGCGGGGCCATTTGAGACCGGACGATGGAAGAGACGGCGGACAGCGGCCACGGCGTCTGAGAGCGCGCGGGACCTCCATGAGCGTGGTGCCGCCAGGGTGGTCCGGCGACCAGGCGTGTACCTTGGGAATTGTCTCGTGTGAGGGGAAAGAGTCCTGCAGAAACATAGCCATGGGGCCGCCATGACGGTTGGCGAGACGGTGGTGGCGGTCGGCGAAGTCTTGTGCCGAAAGCGTGGCCGCCCATGCGTGAGAGAGCCGGCGGCACCTGAGCACTGACCTGGCCGGTAACCGCGCCAAGATATCCTCTATGACATCGTCGGGAAGCACCGCTGCCATGGCGATACCGGAACGCACGCAGCTACTACCTACGTTGGAACAACACGCGAGCGACCGTGTAGGATAGCTAGAACAAGTAGGCACAGATCGATGCGCTATTAGTAGGGGCGATTTGTTAAGTTTCCTAAGTGACCGACTCTCGTACGTTAACGACCAGATCTCGGATGCCATCCGAAACCTTAATAACGAGTTTTAATGCTAGCCAAAACTTGCACACAAAGCATGCTATGGTAAAGCGATTAGAGATTTAGAGGGATCCGTTAATCACAGTATTTTTTTGTTCCTTTATCGAATTCGGATTTGAGTTTTGTTATGACCGTCCATAGTAACAATGTAAGAATTGTTGCCTACTGGAGTTCTCTTAAACATTGAAATTAAATTGATCTGAATTTCCAATTTCTTTTGTCCGGAGAAGCTGTAGCTGTGGCACCCAAAGAAGAATCCCGACCGCGGGAAAAAATTACTTTCTCCATACCACAATGTAAAAACGTTTCCACAAGGTGTAACAGCTTGCCAAAACGGTTATATATATATTTTTTTCTCTGTGGGATCATCCGGGGGACATCGTCCGGGTCGGGGTAGCAACCTGACGTGGCCCCCACCCCACGTTGGCACACGGTTCCTCCTACTCCACCTTATCTTCACAAGTCAACTGCACCTGCGATCTGAGATAACGCCCCGCCGCCCACAACGTTCCAAACCAACGCGCCTCGCCGGAAACACGATGCCGCCGTTCCTCTCATGCGCACCTCGTCGGAGATGGGGTCGCGCAAGCTGTGGCCATACGACTAGGTCCCCGGAGCCGGCGGCGCGTCCAGAGGAGTAGGAGCTGCCTGTCGCGGTGCCGGAGGAGCTGGAGGGGGCGACAAGGCAGAACACGGCGGCGGCGAGAGATGAGGGCGAAGAGCGGGCTCGCCGGCGGCATACCGGAGTGCGCGGGGGAGCCACGCGAGCGGCTTGGAGTTGGAGGGCTTCTGGGTGGGGTACCCGCCGGCATCGGCGCCGGCGGACGGGGACGCCCCGCCGCGGTAGGTCAGCTCCGACGCCATCTCCGGGGACCTAGTCGTATGGCCGAATAACTCTAGTGCTCCTCTGCTCGAGTTCGACATCCCCACCTCCATCCTCTACCACCGCTACTGACCGATGTTCCAGGCGCAGGCGGAGATGACTCCGTTCCAGGCGCAGGTGGAGGCGGACCAGCCGGCGAGCGCGCCGAGCGGGTCGGCGGTGACGGCGCGCTTGAAGAGCATGAGCAGCTCGCCTTAGCCTTATCTCTTTCTCGAGGCCGTGCGCGGAGAAGAGGTGGGTGGCGGACAGCGCGCGGGGATGCTCCCGATGAGATGGGATGGAGCACAGCGGCGGGGTGGTGGTGCTGCTCCCTGCTTCTTTCCCTGCGCCGTTCTCTCTTGTCCCCGGAGCTCGGCGATGCTTCCGAAGGTCGGCAATGGTGCTCCCCCGAAGACGGAATTTTTTTTTGCTACATTTGTGTAATTCTTTTGCTTTTTTTGTGTAAACTTTTTGCTACGATAACTCCAGCAACATCTCCGGCGAGGTCAATGTTTGCTACTTTACGGATTTTTTTTTGCTTTTTTTGTACAAATTTTTTGCTACTGTAACTCCGGCGAGGTCCGATTTTTTGCTCCAATAGAATAATTCTTTTGCTACAATAAGGTTATTCTTTTGCTTTTTTAGTATAAATTTTTTGCTCTCCGGCGAGCAAAAGTCTCCGGCGACGGCTCCGGCAAAATCGACTTTTTGCTTCTGTAGCAAATTTTTTTGCTACAGTAACTCCGGCGAGGTCTCCGGCGAGTCTCCGGCGAGGTCTGACATTTTCCTGTTCTTTTTGGGGTGAAACGTTTTTTTGCTATGGGAGCAAAAGCGGGACATTTTTTTGCTACGGGGAGCAAAAGCGGGACTTTTTTTGCTACGGAGAGCAAAAGCAGGATTTGGCCAAAAAAAAGGGGACAGGTGTCAGCAGGGGGAGGCGGGGGATGGAAATTTTCCATCCCCCGGAGGACGCTCAGCAGTTCCCCGCTTTAATTGTGATTGTGAAACGGAGGAAGAAACAGTGCCACAACGAATATTTTGCTCTGAATCGGTCTGGTGATCGATGGCTATGTACACTCCAAAAGATCCGGCCATTGACGCAGGGCAATCACATACATCCACTGATATTGGCTACTAGAAGTAAATGGCGCACTTTGCCCCGCCTGTTTTTCATCTTTGAACAACTTTTTTTATAAATCAGTTGTTTTACTTGATTACATATAGATCCATTATTCTATTTCTACATGTACCTTATTTTCTAGCATGGAAAAAAAATATCCATGTTGTCATTACGCCCAGGAAGGAATCTGAGAGCAATCAGAGTATTGTACATCTACTTTAAACCCTGCTTGGTAGCAAACTTTCTCTCACAACAGATGTATACCACACCTATATTGCTCAGTTTGTTTCATATATATACATACATAGGAACTAAGTAAAATGCGAGATAGCCAAGTATAGGAATACCGGACAAAAAATCAAACAAATAAAACACAACCTAGATAAGTGCATGTAGATCCTCATCATTTGTCACCTGAAACCTAATTGCTCAAGATTATCAATAGGAAAAGTAATACGTAACTAAAACAACACATGTCTACAACAACAACATTCAGCCACTGAGTAAGTTCTGGTGGTCCTATGCTGAAGATGAGTAAGAGCTTGTCTCGGAAAAATCCTATGGAAGCACATCCTTGCCCTTGATTTCTATGCACTCCTGCAACCCCGTGACAAAAAACAATAAAGTACTTGAGAAAACTCAGCGCAAGGTATTTAAGCGGAAAACAAATGCTCATTTAAAGAAAAACTTGTGGAATATGGACCTCGATCGGTACAAGCTTGCAGTATCTCCACATCCTTACCCTTCTCATTGTTTTCCTATAAACAAATCTTTAGCATTCCTATGTCAGTTCAAGATTAAGTAAAATCGTCAAGACAATAGGTAGTTAATCGAGGATTTGCAGAGTGGTGATGCTTTGGTCCTGTACTTCCCAGCATCAGTTAGCACACCAAATTAAGGAGGCCCAATCTACAGAACCATTACGGACTAGTGGGCGATTGAGAATTTCCTTGACCACAATTTCTGAAAGAAAACCTCATCTAGACCAAAGAATCAATTGATTCCCGAAATACAAAAAATATAAGATGCACAAGGATTGCAAATGGGAATCTCACTATCCCAGTAAGACATCCCTACCTCTCCATAACACATGTGGTTTCATGGCAAATTTCAGTTGCTAGTTGTTTGAGAAAGACTCAACTCAATTGATGTCCCATAACTCAATTGTCATGGATACAAAACATGGGCTGCTCTAGCATGCATACGGCTGCTAGAAAAGGGAATACATGCAGGTGTGTGGGCGTTGTTTGAATTCAGTAACTGACCCAACGAAGTGAATACACCATAAGAAAATGGAAGCTTTAGTGTGATTACTATGAATTAAATCGTTAAAAAAATATGTAACTGATGTAGCATGCCAAATTAAATAATGTGAAGACTCTTAATCAGAACATGAAAGGAGAAGTAATAACAAAACTGAATATCTACTCTTAGAGCAGTGCCAAATTCCAAGAGACGAAAACAAAGGTTGCCAGCACGGTCAGAGAAATAATAGCGTGATGTTACCTGAAGGTATGGTCCAATAGGTAGAGGAATATGGGGAAACATAGATGCAGAGTTTTATGCGAGGTTGGAAATAATTCCGAGGAAATTAGCCCTCCAATGTTAGTTATTGGGGCACGGTTGCAGCATATTCGACCATTTAATTATACCAATCCCACTCTTTCTATTTAGGAAGAAATGAGAAATTAAATGACATGCTTCCGAAAAGCCATCATGGTTGCATCAAGGGATTTCTGGGTGTGATTTATTTGTGCCGTAGACATTAAGATCTTTGTGTAGAAAAGATCAACTCAATCCGAAAAACACAAACAAAATGATGTACTTATGGCGCAAATATGTTTGCAAACTTCAATAAGAGAACTCCAAATACAAATTTTATCATCCAAATTAATTAAGCATCTAGAATGTTTTCAGTTAACACAGCCACCTATCGATCTAACTTATAACTGACGGCAGAATTGTCAGGCACCTCAACATTTATTTGACAAGAAAAACATCATATTTTAGAGCGAGACAATCAATGATAGATAATTTTTCCTGCACATATTATATTCTTGCAATCGACCTAGATTATACAAAGTAAAATGGGAAAGCATACGACTTGGTAAAGACACGAGATTCTTAGGGGCAATAGCCTTCAACACTTTGTCCTGCTAGAGTCAACATCCTACATAATTCAGTAAGTCTTTTAGATGTGGCGCAGTATTTTAGATTTGATCTACGGAGTAATATTAGGACTTGGTTCCATCAAACCAATGGTTAGGTTAACCTAAGCTGAAAAGGAGGGCAATGGGCCTAATGGTTCACCCCAAAACCTAGCGCATCCCTAACCCAGTGCCTTGACAATCAGCGCCTCCTGAAGCCGAGCGCCTGCCTCCTGCTTCCCGAGGGTCCTTCCCCAGTGATCACTACAAAAGGAGTATAATGCACACACTACGTCCCCGGACTCTGTCATGAATGCACACACGATGCTATGGGAGATGAGGCTGTGTGCATGTATACCAATGATCACATTATCCAACAAATTGTGATACGTAGTTCACATGTGTACACACCATGCACACAGAATCTTCTTAATTAGCTTGAACGGGACAAAAGATGGTTTCTTGCTTTTCTTGAATGGCTCTATCCAAGGATCAAAGGAAGAAGGAATTATTTTCTTGCAGATCGGCAACACTTCAGTTCAACCTGAAACCCGACTTCTTCCCTTCCTCTAACAATTAAGTTAATCTAATTGACTGGAGAAACAAGAAAGAACAAGAGGTAGAATATATGGTTAGGTTATCGACCACTTCTTCATCGACCAGTGCACTGGCTCCAATTTTTAATGTCTTAAATAGTTAAATTAAACCTCACCATCATCTGATAATCGATGTATCTCTATCTGAATTTCATTGTCAAAAAATCTCTATCTGAATTTATTTCTATGATACAAATTTACCAAATAGCCCAAGACTGGGTTTGTTTCTATATATAGTATCTGTACATTGTTTTGTCACAACTTAAGCTTCAATTAATTCTCCCATCCATGTTGATGAACTTATATCATCAAACCCAGCCGCAGTTATCTTTACACAGTAGTATTAAACAAAATTATACAGTTTCAGAACTTTGCACTGTACAGTAGCGATAGTTCTTAATTGACAGTCACGTAGTAGTTCTTAAAAGTGGTTTAACCCTTAAGAAAGTACGGAGTAATATACCCATCTCCTTCATTAAATCAAAACTTTACCAATCACATACATATGTGGTACTGGGACTGCACATGACCCCAAGAACACTCTCTCGGACAGAGATCTAGCTGTGGAAGAAAATATAAAGAACATGAATAGACTGTTGTTGAAGCACGCATACTCCCTTTATCTGAGAGCTAGAATAAAAAGGCATATATCTGAATATAAAACAATAAGTGAAGAAATTCATGTCAGATGAACTGAACCTGGGAACACATAAGTCTAAGAATAATTGCAGGCACATTGTAGTGGCTATGAGAAGACGGGACAGCTGATCTCCACAGAACGAAACTGTCCCGCCTATCTGCCACCGCCGCTGGTTTAATCGTCCTCTCGTTCTTGGCCACCGCATTCTTCTTCGAATCCTCCATGTTTCTCTTCACAAACCACTCTCCTCGTCTCCGACTAAACCTTGCTCACCAGTGAGATCAAAGCGCTACTGCACCAAGTAGATGGTCGCATGGAGTAACGCGAGCACACGGCCCTTTTGCCCAAGCATCGCCTCTAGGACCTCTAGATCTACGTAGATCTCCACTGAGAACTGCGGCAATGATGGCCTATGATTATGGATACAAGAAATGCCGGCCACGGTCGCCTCTCCTGCCCGTCTTAGCGTTTTGACTGGGGGAAGTGCTCGCAACGGCGGCGGCGAAAGCTAGGAGCCTAGGAGAGAAGACAGAGGATGAGAGGAGCGACCAAAAGACGGAGGAGAAAGAACAAGGCCGCACAGGCAAGTGGCCCAACACCAGGCAGCGAAAACGAGTACGCACTCACGCAGGTGGCCAAACGGGCGGCACGGCACGGCCGGCTTAGGGCACGGCGTCAATCGTGCCGTGCCGTGCTAGCCCACGGGCTGCCATTTTATTTTGGGTACGGCCCGGCGGCACGAATAGGGCCCCTCGGACCAGTTTCAGGCACGGTAGCCCGTCAGGGCATGGCCCGTTAGGCACGCGAGGGAGGCGGAAATTCGAATTTCGAAATTTTGTGGGGCCCAAGAGAAGCGAGAAAGCTGTTTTTTCACCGTTACGGAGTAATTAGGAGTCAATTAGCCCATTTAATGTGTGATTTGTGTCAGTTTTGATCTGTTTAGCCATATTTAGTCATTAGAAGGCTAATTTAGTCTAAAAATTGCATTTTTTCCTATAAAAAGGGATGTACACTGCTATAATTTAATCGTGCCATGTCGTGCCCGTGCCGTGCCGCGTGCCGGTCCGTTTAAGCCGTGCCGGGCCAGCCCACGTGCCCCGAACTGAAGTTCGGCACGGGCACTAGCGTGCCCGTGCCGTGCCTAGGCCCGTTTGCCATGGGCCGGGCTTTTAAAGCGTGCCTCGGGCCGGCTAAAAAAGCACGGCCCAGTTGGCCACCTATACACGCAGGCGGGCAGGCGAGGCAGACGTTTGACTGGATCTAAACACAAACGAAAAAACAGATGCAAGCAAGAGAAGCATTCTCCTCCGAAGAAGAGCCGGCGACGTGGCATGTGGGGCGCGTCTGATGAGGAAGCAGGGAGCGCGGATCCATCGTACCTTAGGGCATCTCCAGTCGCCCCCCGAGCACCCCCAGGCGGCCTTTTTAGCGCCGGACGGCGAATAGCGTCGTTTCCGCACAAGTCGGCCTCCCCAGAAGCCCAAATAGCGCCGTTTTGGCGCTATTTCGCGCCGCGGCACCCAGACCAAACCCAGCCCGCTGGGTTCGGCTTGGGGGGGCGAAACTGCGCTGCAGCCCGCGTGGGCGAGCTCTGTTAGTGACGCGCCAAAAAAAAAGCGGGAACAGAAACCCCCGCCCGTGACCTTCTTCTCGGCGCCCGCGCCGTCAAAGGGTGCCGGAGTAATGGCGTGGCGGCCGGCCAGTGCATGCGCCCCAGTCAAAGGCTGCCGGATTAATGGCGGGCGGCAGCGGTGACACGCGCGGCGCAGCGACTGGCCCGCCAGGCTATAAAATAGGTGCTCGCCTCTCGCCGTTCTCCCATTCTCGCCTCCTCCTCCTCGCCACTCTCGTTGCGCCTAGCAACGATGCCTCGCCTCTGGGATGCGTGGCCCGACAGCGACGAAGAGGAACAGCAGCCGGCGCAGGAAGTGGCGCCGGAGCAGCAGCCGGCGCAGGGAGCGGCGGCGCCCGAGCAGCAGCCTGCCCAGGAAGAGCTGGCGCCCGATCAGCAGCCGGCGCAGGCTGCCCAGCGCTGGAGGAGTTAACGGAGGAGGCAGCCGGTGTGGCCGGAGCAGCACGCGGCCATCCACTCCTTCGAGACCGCGCGGAACGAGGAAGTGTTCCACCAGGTCCTCGGCGGCCTCGAGCAGGCGGCGGCGGCGGCCGAGGCTGCCGCCGTTCGGGCATCTCTGGGGACCCACCGGAGGGAAGAGGCTGAGCGCGAGGCGTACCGGCAGCTGGTCGAAAACGCGGCGTCGGCCGAGCAACAAGCGCTCATCGCGCAGTACGAGGCCGACCGGCGGCAGGTGGTGCTGCAGAACGAGCGGCGCAACCGCGAGCCCTCCGAGCAGGCGCAGCTGCACCGGCTGCGGGTGCAAGGCCGGGCAGAGCGGCGCTGGCTCGCCATGGCGGCGAAGGATGACAGCGAAGCTAGCCCCTCCAACCGGCTCACCATGGTGGCGAAGGGTGACCGCGAGGAGGACGACGATGAAGACGACGACGCCTAGAATAGTCGCCGACGTAGATTTATTTTTGCACTGTTTAGTTTATTTCTCGATGTTTTAGTTCAAATTTGCGTCGAATCAAATAAAATGTGTCGAATTTTCATTCCTCTGTTTTTTGGGCCGAAACTTGGGCTCGAGGGAAGACTGGGAAGCCTGCCCCCCAGGTTCCAGATTAGCGCCGTTTGGCGCCGCGGCGGCCCCAAAACGGCGGCGTTTTGGGCCCTGTGGGGCGCAACGGCTAGAGATGCCCTTAGATTTTGGAGGGACTAGTTAAATGCCGAACCAAGACATAGTTGATTTTATTCTGTTGGATGCCACAGGCACAATGATTTTTCAAATACACCACATATTTTGGTATTTACCCTTTCACTCCATCTGGTGTCACCTTCTGTGCTTCCCACCATTTCAACCTTTAACTCAATCATGTGTCCCCTTTTCTAGGTACTTCCCACCATTTTAACCATTTTAAGATAAGACAAGGATAGTAACCCTTTTGGTTATCGAAGAAAGCATCTTGAAAAAGAAAACAGTAAGAAAATACGGGGACAACAATTTTTAATAAAAAGTTACAATAATTTGTTAAGAAAAGTCTAGCATTATTCATCATTTCATTCCTCCTGTAACTGACCATTCAAATGTCCATTCATTTTCACCAAATAATAAAAAATGATGAAATAACCAAAGAAAGTCATTCAATCATACATGTGTGCTAATGAGTTTATAATATCATGCCCTAAGACATATATCTTCCTCTTTATAACATCTCATCTTGTGAGTTGTTATCATCCTGTGCCATGCAGTGTTCCTCCTCCACTTCAACGTTGATCTGTTCCATATTCATTATGCTAGAGATGTAGAGTTGTTTTCACCCAAACTAAATGGAAAATACAAGATCAAAACTACCAGGCTTGTTGAACCGAGCAACCAGGTGTTTCTCTGCAAGTGCCAATCCGACTGCATTTGCGTTATCCTGGCCAAGAGGACATGCATAAGCCAAGAAGAAGTCCAAACATTTAATCTCATGCTCCGACATGAAAGAAAAAACATATGCGGCTACAACGAAGCATAGAACTGTAAGCGACTTTACCTTGACAGAGCAGGGCGTCCTGGAGCATGCATCCGTGTCCGGCGGAGAGGACGAAACGGTCGCCGTTGAACCAGTAGGGGTCTTGGGTTGTACCGCATGACCTTGTCGTAGAGGATGTGGCCCGAGGTTGCCGAAGTTGGCACTTGTCGATTGCGAGGAAACAAGATATCATTTGCATATATAAAAGGACACCACCATGAACCATCAAGGCTCTACGAAACTACAAGAACACATGGGTATATATTTTGAATAGAAAACGGAAGAGCACAAAAAGAAATGTAGACAAAAAATTATGAACAATGTTTTTCAAACAGAATAGACAGCAAACTACATGTATATTGTTAAATCAACAAAAAGTGAATTGCACATACATAGAAGCTAAATGTGGTTTCAGAATCAAATTTTCCTGTATATATATATAGGTACTTCTATTTGGGATCTTTTTCAAACATATTTGTGAATTTGCAGCTTCAAGCATGAAATCAGTTCAAAAGTGAATATAATACTCGAGAACATGTCATCAATTTGGCATCGACCAACGACCAGCAAAATAGAAGTGCCGTTTTTTTTTTGTTTCTATCAGTGAGCAGTAATGTAAGAGGGTTAATGTATTGTGAGCATCATCACAGTCATAAAGTGCAGCATTAGTCTCCAGGCTGAGAAGAGAATCAATTGCCTGCCTTTATATAGGTAAGGTTTCAAGGTAGGTTGATTCTGTCTGCTGGAGAAGGATCAGCTATCCAGTTGTTCTAACTGAAGTAACATTTTTATAATTACGATCCTGTGGTGTGCATGCATATATATTATTAGCTCAGTATGCTAACCAGTAAGCATATCAAAGAACCTAGATGATAGAAGAAAACAATATGTTGTATTTCATAATAGGAGGCTCTATTAATATTCAGTTTCTCACCAAAAGGAATAGCACCAATGATGAAGTAACATAGTAAATCCTTGTCAAAAGGTCGTATACCACCTTTGAAAGGGTCCGATTGAGCAGCACCAACAGGCGAGAAAACTGAATCACCCACGTCAAAGTCTATGTATACGCCTACAGGCTTTCCTGGCTCGATCACCCACGTCAAGGTCTCTGTATACGCCGTAAACCACACATGCAGCCATTATTATAACTTCAAAGGATCAGCGCTGAAATATCATAGGCTAACTACTTTAATAGAGACGGAAGTGCACATGTTTAGGGAGCTGCCAAAAGTTACTCTTGTTGTTCTTTGACAGTGCACCTCCAAAGTGTTTTCTTTTCAGCTACAAATCACCTGCTAATTGCACGTCAATTATACTTTTAGTAGTGGGAGAAATTGACATTTTTTTATATTGTGTCGTGAAAGTTATCCTGCCTGAGATCTCTTGCTGATGCAGATAGATAGTTGTCCCGTGTAAATGTTTCTCCGCCTTAAATTACCCTAATCAGGCTTAATTTTACATACTCCTGGATCAAGGGCATGATTCAAACCCTTCCAAATTAAAGGAAAGAAAAACATTACTGGATATTCTAAATATTGCACAACAGTGAAGTTTGTACCTTTGCTTGTTCATTTGAGTAGCTCCCGATCCTTGCACCAGACATCAGAGAAGGATCAACCAATGGTCCTTCTCGTTAGGAAGAACCCTCGCGTTCCTTCTCACCCCCTCCCCGCCTTGCGGTGCACTGCCAGATTTATTGTCGCTGCTCCAAGAGCTGATCAGACACCGATGAGGATCTCGGGTTACTAATTCCTGCATAATGTTTACTTACGATATAGGCCTTAAAAAATGGCAAATGCACCTTTTGTTTTTACATGTAGACATCAATAGGGCAATAAGATAAGATGTTACCAGGTCATGCTTCGGATAGTTAAATCGTCCATGGTGGTTGAGTCAACGTTGTGATCCATTTTCTGCAACAACAGCAAAAATATAAGTTAAACATAGAGTACTAAGATTGTTTGAACAATAATTAAAAATTGGCACATCCCCGTGGACGCCATCGATTTGAAGTTTGATGAACATATGTGCACGACGGCTGGGTTTACAAGCCTGGGGCTAGAAAGAGTCACTTTCACAGCCATCGACATCGACTGTTTAATCATCTACACATGCTTAATTAAACATAAGATTGAGAGTCCCGCTACTCCTACAAAGCAAGATAGTACCAGCTGGATTACTACAACAAGAATACAACAAGTGCCAGTATTAGCTGCTAAGTTACCAATTTACTTGATCCACGTGGCAAGAAACTCCTTTTTCTTTTCTAGATGGCATCACAACTCTGAACGGGGAACTCTGCCCCAACTCACACACACAGGGACTCAACCCCTTAATGAACCCTTAATCAACCTCTAAGGAACTGAGCTCAAGCCCCTCACGCGGCTCCTTTCCAAACGCATACTGCCCCACACCAAAACAATTTGTGGGAAGGAACATCAAATCGAATTATCATCTTTTACTCAGATTAAACAGCTGGAGGAACCAGAGCACTAATAACACCAACAAGACCGGCGAAATAGATCAAACAAAGAAGCATCGCAAGTTTAACAGGACGCCTGCCTTCTAAAATAAGTAGCATCCGTAAGCGACAAATCCAACAATATAACAACAGTAAGCATCACTAAGAATACATGTTACATAACAAGTTAAGGACCCTATGCCTATATCGACTATGTACTTTCTTTTATAGCAGTAGTTCCTGATTACATCCCTTAGAGGATAAGTAATCCTGAAAATATTATAGTAAGAACAGACAATTTTAGCGAGTTCTGCAATTAGCGCTCAAGTAATTGATCCAGCATAGCAGTTTAATGTAATCAGGTGTAACATCCCAAGTATGAAATCTACCCCGTAGAATGTTTTGTTTCTTGTTTTTTTTTTATTGCTTTGCATCATGTCATCATAACTGCCTTTTGTTGCATTTGAATTGAATTGTTTCCATCTGATTTCTATTTGAATTCCAAAACAAATTCAATTGTTGTCATACTTGTTATGTTACAATGTGTCAAATAAAAACTACCAAACAAACAATAATTTGTTCCACCAAAAATTGGAATCAAAACTTAATTTTGGTTAAGTGGCATTTATTCTTTTTATACCAACATTGCTCAAGTTATTTTAATCTCCAAAACAATAACATCCGTTAAATTTATTTTTGGAAAACAATGTTTGTTTTAAGGTGTTGTTACAAAACAGAGCAATATAAAATTTATTCCAAAATTTTGCTAACCCTAGAACCATTTTGTTTCTCTCTTTTCCCAAATCTGAAAAAAAAAAAATAATAAACAGAAAAAATAAAAGAAAAGAGAGGGGGGAAGAGAGCAGACAGCCCAATTGGGCTAGCCCAACTCTCGCTGGCCCATACCCCCCCACGTCTTTCTCCTACCTCTGTACGGAGCTCATCTCCAACGACCACGTCGACATACAGGGAGCAGACGGTGATCGAGCTCCCCTACCCATCGATATAAGTTGCTCGAGCTCCTCCCCCTCGTTGCCCTAACTTTTTTTTCTCTCCACCCTTCTTCCCCTCGCGCCGCCTCTCCTCCTTTCTCCTTCCTCTTTTTCTCTGTCGGAACCCACCACCGAAGCTCCTCCCCCGCCGCCTCCTCTCCGGCGAGACGCCGCGCCACCGGAGCCCTAGCGCCCAAGCTAGGGCCGGGAACGGAAAGGGGCCGGCGCCCTCTTCCTCCCCGTGCCCTCGGCCTTCCCCGAGGTGCACCAGAGCTCCGCCGCCATCAAGGTTTCCGCCACCGGCCGCAGCCCTCCACCGCACCACCGACGCCTCGCTGTAAGCCCCGCCTCCGCTCCCTTTCCCTCTCTCACGCACGGGCCCACGGCCCCGCGGCCGCACCGGCCACCCGCCGGCAGCCGCCTCTCCGGCCACCCGCGGCAGCCCACCGCGGGCAGCGCGAGCAGCGCCATCGCCGGTCGCCCTGCTCCCTGTCGCTCGCCCCTGCACCTGTTCCTGCACGCATAGTTTCAGTTAGATTCAGATAGCTACGCGAATTTACACCTTATACTAAAACCTGCTCCTGTGTCTAACACAAAACCGAACCAGCCCAAGTGGCTAGCCACCCGTGCGCCCAAGCGAAAGATCTCGGGATCGAATCCCAGGGGAGGCATTTGCCTCCCCCTTTTTTCCTTCTGCGCGCCCGCGTGGGCCCCGCCCGTCAGTGGCTCTGCAAGCCACATCATCTTCTAACCGCCACGCTGGCCACGGCCCCGCGGGTCAGTGGCTGGGGTTAGCCCCCGTGGCTGTACCAAAAGGATAACAAAACATTTTCTGTTTGTTTTCTTTTTTCTGTAAAATGGCAGAATAAACACCACATTTTAAAAATCAATAACTTTTGATATATAAGTCTAATAAATAAAACCTGTATATGTTTTCTGCCCCAAATTTCATAATCTTTCCAAATAACTTATTTGTGTGCTGTTTTGAGTTTTCAAAATACATTTAAAATTCAAATTGGAATAATTCAAATGCTAGTTTATAAAATCAATAACTAATTATTTATTAATCCAATAAATGCAAATAAAATATGTTTTCCATGCCATTTTAAATAACCTATTCAAATATAATTTTTGTTTTCTGTTTTGAATAATTACAATTGCCTAAACAATTTAAATCTTGTTTAATTCAATTAAAAATTGTTTAATATTGTTTAATTCATAATTAAATAATCCAAAGTCCAATTTCAATATGTGAAACATGTAATCCACCTAAAATTTGATGTTCTTGTCAAATATAAACTTTGTTATTTGTGTTGCACACTTTAACTTGGTGAAAACAGCAATTACTTGTGTGACATCAATAAGGAACCAAAAATTCTTAACATGACAAATAAAATCCCAC
Organism: Alopecurus myosuroides; assembly: GCA_028641055.1. Taxonomy (NCBI): domain Eukaryota; kingdom Viridiplantae; phylum Streptophyta; class Magnoliopsida; order Poales; family Poaceae; genus Alopecurus; species Alopecurus myosuroides. The sequence goes on along the minus strand of CM054057.1, from coordinate 634,065,042 downwards.
ACTTGTTTTCTTCCTTTTCCATTTGCATCTAATATTGTTTACTTCTTGTTTTCATCATGCATGCATCATGTTTAACTACTTACACTTGTTAATCAAATGTAGATCATTGCTTCAACCTAAACCATTTGCATCCATATGCAATTCACATTGCATATGGGTCCAATTAAATTGTGTAACCTTGTCAAGTAGTTTACTTTGATGCATCTATTAACATGACATGCATCATCCCATGGTTGTGCATCCTATGCCATGTATTGATTGTTCGTCTCTTTCGATTGTGTGTTTGCTTCTTCTCGCTTTAGACGACGACGTTGAGACCGAAGAGACGTACGGTACCCCTTCTAAGGATTTTTGCTCAGTACCAGGCTACTGGGTTTGCAGGAAAGTTATCACTCACATGAATCATCGAGTTCCCTTCCACACTTGTTGTCGATACTATCCTTTTGTCTATTATTGCTAGCCCTATGTATCGTTGCTTGTTCTCCGAACCTATCACATGATACCCTGAACCAATGATTTTGCCTCACCTCCATACCTACAGCCATTGCTTGTGCCTGTTCTCATCTAGCATGCTTAGGGTTGCTTTTGCTCGAGTCTGTTGTCGGTTACTCTTTTACTATTATTATTGTACCGGGGGCTCGAATTTAATCAATCAATCCTGTTAATTGCTAATGGTAATAATAATTTGATGATAAGGCACCGGCAGGAGGCCCTAAGTGGTTTTGAGGCCTGCTAGTGTCGACCCTAATAGGAAAAGGGTCTTGTCTACTGATCCATGATGAGCGTGCTCACCGCATCCGGGTGGTAGTATGGGACCCCCCTCGACTTAGACTTGATCTGCAGTTTGTCCGAAGAGCCACACTTAGTTCGGGTGTTCCATTTGCTCCTTGCATAATGGGAGGTACCCCCATTGGTTACTGGTGATGATGATGATGCATATAGGGCGAGGCCTGTGGTGCCGGGGGGTGTGGTTTTCACCCTTGCGCTTAGGTTAGGCGGACTGGCCGGAACCTTATAGCTCCGTGGCTCCTAGGATGGATTGTAGAGATGGTTTGGGTCGTGTCAAGTCCACCTAAGTTTTAGTTGGTGGCTTGAGTGTGTACGGGTACTAGCACACCCTGCAGGGATAAATCTTCTCGAGAAGCCGTGTTTTCCGCGGTTATGGATTACTTGGTGAAAGTACTGGCTAACAAGTACTCAGGACAACTTAAACATAATGATCAACCATGTATCACCCAATGCTAAATAACTTGACTAGTAATAGGTTATTCACACAATAACTTGACTCATCTTTAGTACAACGGTGTGAGTTATCCTCGGATTGCTTCTTCGGATAAGGGGCGAGATCCAGGATGGGTTTGTTTGAAGTTATCTTTCAGTTGGTTACAATTCCTCGATCTTATCTTTTCTGTTAGCCGGAACTAGTAGTATTTTCTGTAGTTGGTTAGAGCAGCCCGCTGCAGCTTTTATAATACCTATCTTCTTCCGTTGAACCCAAGCATCCCGGCTTGTGTTGACGAGTAACTCCTTGATGAAATGTGAGTCTTGCTTGCCAGTACTTGGATGTACTGACCCCGTTGGGGCTGTGGTTTACGCAGACGACGATTCCGAGGATCCCCATGGAGGCTACTACGTGGAGTACGACGACGCTGTTGACGAGTAGATAGCGGACCCGGGCAGGATCCGAGACTTCGTGGATGGGCTCCGTTTTCCTTTCATCGCCGGCCTCTTAGGCCTATTTGGATTTGTCTGTACCCAGACCTGTTGAATGCTTCCGCTGCTATGTAATGAATGTCATGTTGGGACATGTGTCCTCTGGATGATTGTATTTGCTATCTCTGCCTTAGTGAAGGCTATTTGCAACCTTATTTCAATCTTTTGTGTCTTAGAGATATGTTGTGGTATCATTCCGTTTAACGCTGTTGACGTACCATGTGTGATTGGTATGAAGTACGTCGACAGTAGTGCCTATGGTCTCTAGTGGATAGTTTACATCGACGGTGGAATAGCAGAGCTTGTGTTGTCGCGCATAAGCGCAGGCCTACCAGGAAGCTGGGACGTGGGAGAAGTTATGCCCCATAATCCAAGCATCTGCTATCCAGTTCGGCCCGATGAGTATCCCCTAGAAACCAGGGTGCGACAAATGGTATCAGAGCATGTCTGCCTGTAGGATCCCTTTTACTGGTCGCAATTTGAGTCTAGAAACTATTTTGTAGCTATATAGGAAAAATGAAACGTGAGAGTAGGAATTCTGCCATTTTATTTCTTTCCCCACCCACCCTCCCTTTTCTGCTAAGGAAGTGCAACGTTGATTTTCCCTTCTCATCTAAACTTTCAAGTTAGGATTTCACGTGTTCTGGGTTCTTCCGTAGTACCTTAGGAGTTTTGGTCGCGAGTTTCCCGATGTTGCTTCAATATCATGTTTCTCTCAAGAACCTTTCGTCCATTGATGTATCCATTCCTAGCTATGTTTAGTTATCCTTTCGTACTCAAACCATTTATGGTGAACATTGAGGGTAGTATATGTTTGATCCATGCTACCTTCTTACCGACTGAAGTATTCCTTTTAAGCACTTATATTGGATTTTGTTATCCGGTTAGTGTGTTAACCTTGGTATCCTCTTCAGGATGGAAAGTGGTGACGAAGAACCCACACTGCCACCTGAGATGGGGAAAGTGCTGTCTCAGATGACACAAGTTATAAAGCAGATGCAGCAGAGCCAAGACCTTGGGAGTAATGGCAACGCCCGCGTGTCTATTCGGGAGTTCCTTGAGCTCAACCCGCGCACGTTTGATAACTCCTCCGAGCCATTGGATGCTGATGACTGGCTCCGTGAAATGAACCGTACTCTTGTGGTAGCTCATGTGGCTGATGAGGACCGTGTTCCTTACGTGACCTACCTTCTCCGTGGCCAATCCATGTCTTGGTGGGAGAATTTCCAAGAAATGAGAGGTTCTAGTGTGGCAATCACATGGGAGGATTTCAAGCAAGCCTTCGTGCGCCATCACATTCCCGATGGGCTCATGGAGAAAATGCGTGAGGAATTCTATTCTTTCACACAAGGCAATCTGGACGTTCTCGAATACCAAAGAGAGTTCAATCGTCTGGCTCGCTACGCCGGAGATGAAATCCACGGAAGCGAGAAAGATGGCAAAGTTCCGCAGGGGTCTCAACCCGGAACTCAAGTATGCTCTCACCAACGTCAAGGCCAAGAATTTTGAGGACCTCGTCAACATCGCTCTAAATGAAGAGCATGGGCGCAAATTGGTGGAGGAATCTCGTAAGCACTCTCGTGAACAGGCTAATCTCTCGAAAGCTATCATGCCTCCACAAAAACGGAGAGTTTGGGTTCCATATACCACTCCAACACCGCCCATCTGCTTGCCAAGCCCGGCAGAAATTCTTCCCCGCCCTCCCACCCCAGTGGTATCTTCAGGAGGTGCTCCATCTCAGCCAGGTCCAACAACTCCTCGTTCTGTTGTTACATGCTACAAGTGTGGACAGTCGGGCCACTATTCCGATAAGTGTCCGCAAAGGCACCTCTTTCCACCTCCACCTCGCCACAGGTCGACCCCGACAAGAATACGTGGTCCTCCGTTGGGTTGCTACAACAGCAACGACTTTGCGTGAGAACCGTTAAGGTGAACCATGTCAAGGCCCGGGGAGCAGAAGAATCTCCAGAGGTTGTAATGGGCACACTTCTTGTGAACTCGTTTCGTGCTAAAGTCTTGTTCGATTCTGGTGCTTCACACTCTTTCATCTCTCAATGCTTTGCAAACACCAGTGGAATCAACTTCGAACAGTTGTCTATCCCTCTCCTAGTGAAATCACCGGGATCTAGCTGGCAAAGCAATAAAGTTAGCCAGAACATCGAGATCACAATTGGAAACCTTCCATTCCAGGCATCTCTGATAGCTCTCCACTCTTCAGATATTGATGTCATCCTTGGGATGGATTGGCTGGTAGCCAACAAAGCAGTCATTGATTGTCCTGCTAAGTCTGTCAAAATCACACACCCTTTTGGCCAGATAGTCTACTTCCATGCTGAAAATCCAGTTGCCCAACTCTACACTCTCAATGCAAATCCTCTACCATCTATTGAAACTATTCCGGTGGTTTGTGAATTCCCTGATGTCTTTCCAGAAGAATTGCCAGGAATGCCTCCTGACAGAGCTGTTGAGTTCGTCATCGAACTTGAACCAGGCACTGCTCCAATCTCCAAACATCCATACAAGATAGCTCCTCCTGAACTGAAGTTGTTGAAGGAGCAAATCGATATGTACATGGAGAAAGGTTACATTCAACCTAGTTCCTCGGCTTGGGGTTGCCCAACTCTGTTCGTTGCCAAGAAGGACCAAACGAAGAGACTCGTGGTTGACTATCGTCCTCTCAACGAGAAAACCATCAAAAACAAGTATCCAATTCCTCGTATCGATGATCTGTTTGATCAACTTGCTGGAGCCTCAATATTCTCCAAGCTGGACTTGAGAATGGGTTACCATCAAATAAAGATCAGAAAGGAAGATATTCCAAAGACAGCTTTCACCACTCGGTACGGTCTATATGAATACACCGTCATGTCCTTTGGTCTCACCAATGCACCGGCGACATTCTCTAGACTCATGAATTCTGTCTTCCATGAATACCTCGACAAGTTCGTTGTGGTATATCTTGATGATATTCTGGTCTACTCAAAATCCGAGGAAGAGCATGGAGAACATCTTCGTCTCACTCTCATGAAACTTCGCGAGCATCGTCTGTATGCCAAGTTCTCCAAGTGTGAGTTCTGGATTCCAGAAGTTGCTTACCTTGGTCATGTCATCTCTGCCAAGGGCATAGCCATTGATCCTGAAAAGGTTAAGGCAATTGTTGATTGGAAACATCCTAAGACGGTGAAGCAAGTCAGAAGTTTTCTTGGCTTGGCTAGCTATTGTCGTCGCTTCGTCCAAAACTTCTCCAAGATTGCCAAACCTCTCACTGATCTCACAAAGAAGGACAAGAAGTTCGTTTGGTCTCCACAATGTGATGAAAGTTTCAATCTCCTGAAGACTAAACTCACTTCTACACCAGTTCTGGTTGGCCCAGATACTACCAAACCTTTCCAGATTTTCTGTGATGCTTCTCTCCAAGGTCTAGGAGCAGTTCTTATGCAAGAACGTCAAGTTGTGGCTTATGCTTCACGTCAGTTGAACGCACATGAGCTCAACTATCCCACTCATGATCTAGAACTTGCAGCAGTTGTGTTTGCCCTCAAGAAATGGAGGCAATACTTGTTGGGTAATCGCACTGAAATCTTTTCCGATCATAAGAGTCTGAAATACATCTTCACTCAACCAGATCTAAACCTCAGGCAAAGGAGATGGATTGAGAAGATTAAAGACTTCGATCTTACCATTTCTTACACTCCAGGCAAGGCTAATGTTATGGCCGATGCTCTCAGTCGTAAGTCGTATTGCAATAATCTCATGATCATGGAAAGCCAACCTCCACTTCATGAAGAATTCCAGAAGCTGAACCTTGGTCTTGTTCCTCAAGGTTATCTTGCAAACTTGACAGCTACTCCAACTCTCGAGGACAAGATTCGTTCTGAACAACTTCGTGATGCTGAGATCAAGAAGATTGCAAATAACATCAAAGCAGGCAATGTGAAGTATGAGTGCTTCTCAATTGATGACAAGGGAACGGTGTTCTTCGAAGGACGCATTGCGGTTCCTCAAGTTCAAAGTCTCAAAGACGTTATTCTCAAGGAGGCTCATGAAACTCCTCTCTCCATACACCCTGGAAGTACAAAGATGTACCAGGATCTTAAGACACTGTATTGGTGGTCTGGCATGAAACGTGAAATTGCTAAATACGTTTCTGAATGCGACGTTTGTCAACGTGTTAAGGCAGTTCATCAGAAAACAGCCGGTCTCCTCCAACCTCTGAAAATTCCTGAGTGGAAGTGGGACATGATTGAAATGGACTTCGTCACTGGGTTTCCAAAGTCCAAGAAGGGCAACGATGCAATCTTCGTTGTTATTGATCGTCTCACTAAGGTAGCTCACTTCTTTGCTGTCAAAGAAACAATATCAGCTAGCCAGTTAGCAGAACTCTACACAACAAAGATTGTTCCTCTTCATGGTGTTCCATTGGAAATAAGCTCAGACCGTGGAAGTATATTCACTTCTCATTTCTGGAAGAGTTTTCAAGAAGCATTGGGCACCAAACTTCTGTTCAGCACGGCTTATCATCCTCAGTCTCAAGGGCAAGTCGAAAGAGTCAATCAGATTCTCGAGGATATGCTCAGAGCATGTGGTCTCTCCTTTGGCATGAAATGGGAGGAATGCCTTCCATATGCTGAATTCTCCTACAACAACAGCTTCCAGGCAAGTCTAGGAATGGCACCGTTTGAAGCACTCTATGGCCGCAGATGCAGGAGTCCAATCAATTGGTCTGGAGCTGGTGAACGTTCACTCTTAGGCCCTGACATTGTTAAGGAAGCCGAAGAGAAAGTTCGAATCATTCGTGACAATCTCAAGATTGCTCAGTCTCGTCAGAAAAGCTACTATGACAGCAAGCACAGGGATATGATCTATGCACCTGGTGACAAAGCATATCTCCGTGTAACTCCCCTCAGAGGCACTCATCGTTTTGGTGTCAAAGGAAAACTAGCACCGAGATACATTGGTCCGTTCAACATTCTATCAAGGCGTGCGGAAAATGCCTATCGTCTTGAACTTCCAGAAAAACTATCCAAGGTGCACGATGTGTTTCACGTGTCACAGCTCAAGAAGTGTTTCAAAGATCCAGATCGTGCAGTTGATCATGATTCCATTGAACTGCAAGATGATCTTTCTTATGAGGAGCACCCTGTTCGTATTCTCGATGAGACCGAGCGTAAGACTCGCAACAAGAGCACCAAGTTCTTGAAAGTGCAATGGTCGCATCATTCCGATAAAGAGGCAACGTGGGAGACCGAAGAGGATCTTCGCAAGAAGTATCCGGACCTTTTCTCTTCTCAGTAGGAATCTCGGGGCGCGATTCCTTCAAGGGGGGGCGTTTTGTAACATCCCAAGTATGAAATCTACCCCGTAGAATGTTTTGTTTCTTGTTTTTTTTTATTGCTTTGCATCATGTCATCATAACTGCCTTTTGTTGCATTTGAATTGAATTGTTTCCATCTGATTTCTATTTGAATTCCAAAACAAATTCAATTGTTGTCATACTTGTTATGTTACAATGTGTCAAATAAAAACTACCAAACAAACAATCATTTGTTCCACCAAAAATTGGAATCAAAACTTAATTTTGGTTAAGTGGCATTTATTCTTTTTATACCAACATTGCTCAAGTTATTTTAATCTCCAAAACAATAACATCCGTTAAATTTATTTTTGGAAAACAATGTTTGTTTTAAGGTGTTGTTACAAAACAGAGCAATATAAAATTTATTCCAAAATTTTGCTAACCCTAGAACCATTTTGTTTCTCTCTTTTCCAAAAAAAAAAAAAAAAAAAATAAACAGAAAAAAAAAAAAAAGAGAGGGGGGAAGAGAGCAGACAGCCCAATTGGGCTAGCCCAACTCTCGCTGGCCCATACCCCCCCACGTCTTTCTCCTACCTCTGTACGGAGCTCATCTCCAACGACCACGTTGACATACAGGGAGCAGACGGTGATCGAGCTCCCTACCCATCGATATAAGCTGCTCGAGCTCCTCCCTCGTTGCCCTAACTTTTTTTTCTCTCCACCCTTCTTCCCCTCGCGCCGCCTCTCCTCCTTTCTCCTTCCTCTTTTTCTCTGTCGGAACCCACCACCGAAGCTCCTCCCCCGCCGCCTCCTCTCCGGCGAGACGCCGCGCCACCGGAGCCCTAGCGCCCAAGCTAGGGCCGGGAACGGAAAGGGGCCGGCGCCCTCTTCCTCCCCGTGCCCTCGGCCTTCCCCGAGGTGCACCAGAGCTCCGCCGCCATCAAGGTTTCCGCCACCGGCCGCAGCCCTCCACCGCACCACCGACGCCTCGCTGTAAGCCCCGCCTCCGCTCCCTTTCCCTCTCTCACGCACGGGCCCACGGCCCCGCGGCCGCACCGGCCACCCGCCGGCAGCCGCCTCTCCGGCCACCCGCGGCAGCCCACCGCGGGCAGCGCGAGCAGCGCCATCGCCGGTCGCCCTGCTCCCTGTCGCTCGCCCCTGCACCTGTTCCTGCACGCATAGTTTCAGTTAGATTCAGATAGCTACGCGAATTTACACCTTATACTAAAACCTGCTCCTGTGTCTAACACAAAACCGAACCAGCCCAAGTGGCTAGCCACCCGTGCGCCCAAGCGAAAGATCTCGGGATCGAATCCCAGGGGAGGCATTTGCCTCCCCTTTTTTCCTTCTGCGCGCGCCCCGCGTGGGCCCCGCCCGTCAGTGGCTCTGCAAGCCACATCATCTTCTAACCGCCACGCTGGCCACGGCCCCGCGGGTCAGTGGCTGGGGTTAGCCCCCGTGGCTGTACCAAAAGGATAACAAAACATTTTCTGTTTGTTTCTATTTTCTGTAAAATGGCAGAATAAACACCACATTTTAAAAATCAATAACTTTTGATATATAAGTCTAATAAATAAAACCTGTATATGTTTTCTGCCCCAAATTTCATAATCTTTCCAAATAACTTATTTGTGTGCTGTTTTGAGTTTTCAAAATACATTTAAAATTCAAATTGGAATAATTCAAATGCTAGTTTATAAAATCAATAACTAATTATTTATTAATCCAATAAATGCAAATAAAATATGTTTTCCATACCATTTTAAATAACCTATTCAAATATAATTTTTGTTTTCTGTTTTGAATAATTAAAATTGCCTAAACAATTTAAATCTTGTTTAATTCAATTAAAAATTGTTTAATATTGTTTAATTCATAATTAAATAATCCAAAGTCCAATTTCAATATGTGAAACATGTAATCCACCTAAAATTTGATGTTCTTGTCAAATATAAACTTTGTTATTTGTGTTGCACACTTTAACTTGGTGAAAACAACAATTACTTGTGTGACATCAATAAGGAACCAAAAATTCTTAACATGACAAATAAAATCCCACACTTGTTTTCTTCCTTTTCCATTTGCATCTAATATTGTTTACTTCTTGTTTTCATCATGCATGCATCATGTTTAACTACTTACACTTGTTAATCAAATGTAGATCATTGCTTCAACCTAAACCATTTGCATCCATATGCAATTCACATTGCATATGGGTCCAATTAAATTGTGTAACCTTGTCAAGTAGTTTACTTTGATGCATCTATTAACATGACATGCATCATCCCATGGTTGTGCATCCTATGCCATGTATTGATTGTTCGTCTCTTTCGATTGTGTGTTTGCTTCTTCTCGCTTTAGACGACGACGTTGAGACCGAAGAGACGTACGGTACCCCTTCTAAGGATTTTTGCAGTACCAGGCTACTGGGTTTGCAGGCAAGTTATCACTCACATGAATCATCGAGTTCCCTTCCACACTTGTTGTCGATACTATCCTTTTGTCTATTATTGCTAGCCCTATGTATCGTTGCTTGTTCTCCGAACCTATCACATGATACCCTGAACCAATGATTTTGCCTCACCTCCATACCTACAGCCATTGCTTGTGCCTGTTCTCATCTAGCATGCTTAGGGTTGCTTTTGCTCGAGTCTGTTGTCGGTTACTCTTTTACTATTATTATTGTACCCGGGGCTCGAATTTAATCAATCAATCCTGTTAATTGCTAATGGTAATAATAATTTGATGATAAGGCACCGGCAGGAGGCCCTAAGTGGTTTTGAGGCCTGCTAGTGTCGACCCTAATAGGAAAAGGGTCTTGTCTACTGATCCATGATGAGCGTGCTCACCGCATCCGGGTGGTAGTATGGGACCCCCCTCGACTTAGACTTGATCTGCAGTTTGTCCGAAGAGCCACACTTAGTTCGGGTGTTCCATTTGCTCCTTGCATAATGGGAGGTACCCCCATTGGTTACTGGTGATGATGATGATGCATATAGGGCGAGGCCTGTGGTGCCGGGGGGTGTGGTTTTCACCCTTGCGCTTAGGTTAGGCGGACTGGCCGGGACCTTATAGCTCCGTGGCTCCTAGGATGGATTGTAGAGATGGTTTGGGTCGTGTCAAGTCCACCTAAGTTTTAGTTGGTGGCTTGAGTGTGTACGGGTACTGGAGCACACCCTGCAGGGATAAATCTTCTCGAGAAGCCGTGTTTTCCGCGGTTATGGATTACTTGGTGAAAGTACTGGCTAACAAGTACTCAGGACAACTTAAACATAATGATCAACCATGTATCACCCAATGCTAAATAACTTGACTAGTAATAGGTTATTCACACAATAACTTGACTCATCTTTAGTACAACGGTGTGAGTTATCCTCGGATTGCTTCTTCGGATAAGGGGCGAGATCCAGGATGGGTTTGTTTGAAGTTATCTTTCAGTTGGTTACAATTCCTCGATCTTATCTTTTCTGTTAGCCGGAACTAGTAGTATTTTCTGTAGTTGGTTAGAGCAGCCCGCTGCAGCTTTTATAATACCTATCTTCTTCCGTTGAACCCAAGCATCCCGGCTTGTGTTGACGAGTAACTCCTTGATGAAATGTGAGTCTTGCTTGCCAGTACTTGGATGTACTGACCCCGTTGGGGCTGTGGTTTACGCAGACGACGATTCCGAGGATCCCCATGGAGGCTACTACGTGGAGTACGACGACGCTGTTGACGAGTAGATAGCGGACCCGGGCAGGATCCGAGACTTCGTGGATGGGCTCCGTTTTCCTTTCATCGCCGGCCTCTTAGGCCTATTTGGATTTGTCTGTACCCAGACCTGTTGAATGCTTCCGCTGCTATGTAATGAATGTCATGTTGGGACATGTGTCCTCTGGATGATTGTATTTGCTATCTCTGCCTTAGTGAAGGCTATTTGCAACCTTATTTCAATCTTTTGTGTCTTAGAGATATGTTGTGGTATCATTCCGTTTAACGCTGTTGGCGTACCATGTGTGATTGGTATGAAGTACGTCGACAGTAGTGCCTATGGTCTCTAGTGGATAGTTTACATCGACGGTGGAATAGCAGAGCGTGTGTTGTCGCGCATAAGCGCAGGCCTACCAGGAAGCTGGGACGTGGGAGCAGTTATGCCCCATAATCCAAGCATCTGCTATCCAGTTCGGCCCGATGAGTATCCCCTAGAAACCAGGGTGCGACATCAGGGCCACCAATTGGTATCTTTACATTAATAGAGATATACTAACAATATGTGTTAACTCATTGGAACTACACCATAACTGTCAGACTCATTGCCATCGTGTTTGTATCAATTGACTCTGTGAAGGTGTTTAGATTATCAATTAATCTAACGCTACAGTATACTGAACGGTATGGAGGTGGAGTTGCCATAGAAGAAGTTGACGTACCGTTGCCTCCTGTTGTCATACATCACCAGGTTGCTCTGAACCATGAAACCTGCACCATACAAACAAAAATTAAGAGAGGGATGGAGATAGGAGGGCCCAGAGCGGAGTGCAGATGGAAGAGAAGAGGGGGAGATGCGCCGCCGTTTATCCACCCCAGCCGACGACCTCAAGCAAAGGCCGCCGCACGCATTCAGGTCCTTTCGTCCCTAGTCCGCCCCTCCCTGCGCCTGCAGCCTCGGACCTCCCGCGTGCCCTCACCTTCTTCTACCAGGAGAGAACAAACGTGTGAGAGACAATAGTCAGCGTCTGTTCCCTTTCAGCCAAAGTCGTGTTCGTGCTACGTCCTTCCACTGGTGGACACCGATGTAGCTTCGCCGCCATGGTCAGAGGGAGAGAGCGGGATAGGGTTTCGAGGAAAGGTAAGCTAGCGTAGTCACGACCAAACCTGGCCAACGGGTCGGCCCAGCACGGAACGGGCACGCAAAGCCTTAGACGGGCCGGCGCGGGCACGGCACCGGGCGGCACGTAAGGGAAGCGTGCCGGGCCGTGCCGGCACCCGGGCCTCACCTCAAGGCCCCAGCATGGCACCGGAGGTTAACGGGCCGGCACGGGCCCGCGAGGCCCGCGTGCTTTCCCATCTTCTCCGGTGGTCAGGTACACCGTACGCAGGAGAGTTGCGCCGGGCGCCGTCGTTTTTGCCGTCGAAGAGGAGTTGTGGTGGCGCGACCGCGCGAGGGATGGAGAGAGGCGGCGGCGGGATGGAGAGAGGTGGCGGCGGCGTCGGGATGGAGAGAAGCGGCGGCGGGTGGAGCAAGACGGAAGGAGGTTCGGTATGGGAGGGCGGCGGCGGCGTCGAGCTCTGTGCGGCCGTGCTGTCTGTCACGAGAGGCGAGCGAGACCTGGCGATGCTCCATGGTGCCTCCTGCTGTGCGATCCCTACGGGGAGAGGACGAGGACGGGGTTCGCTTCGCTTCGCATCGCACGACTCACCTCGCGTCGTTGACTGTAAACGTGCCTAAACGGGCCGTGCCCTTCCGGCACGCGTGCTTGGCCTTGAGGCCCCACCACGGCACCTGCACTACACGGGCCACGCACGGCCCGTTTACAGTGTGTCGGGCCAAGCCTCTCACGTGATGTGCCGGCGGGCCTTGAGCTGGCACGCGAAGCACAACCCTTTTGGCCAGGTTTGGTCACGACTCACGAGCTGGGTTTTGTTGGGCTTGGCCCATTCGGCCGCATGGGGGACAGTGTACACAAGCGCGTAACGCATAGTGGTGCTGGACGAAGGACGACGGGACGCACCGGTCGGCAGACTACGGAACGAATGGTACATTTTAAGTAGTAGAGATAGATATATATATATCCTTTAAAAAAGAGTTAGGTCCCATTCGGAACAAAGGAACGGAAACCATATGTTTGGAGCAAAACAAAGGAAATAGAAAGGAAGAGATGTACAAAACATAGGAACCAAAAAACACGGTATAATGGCCCCTTTTATTCAAAGGAATCGCATAAGATTTTTGTACGATACAATCCTATAGGAAATTTTCATTTAGACCTTGTTTGACCCTGTTTGATTCATAGGATTGCATCCTATAGGAGTATTCCTATAGGAATCTTATAGTGAAAATCCTATAGAAAACTAATATGATGTCCAACCTCATGAAAAAATTTCTTTACACAATCAAAGAGAATCACTCTTCCCATAAGATTCAAGTTGACATGTCATCACAATCTTATAGGATTTCCATTCCTATGTTTTTTCCTATACTATGAATCAAATGAGCCTTAAAACTACACAACTGTTGTTCGGGACGCATGAAGAAGAACCCAGGAAATCGACCGTATGTGGGCCCTACTAGTAATTTAAAAATGTTAACAACTTAATGGTTTGTTTGAATTCTTGTGTATCTTGACCCTCGCATGCATAAATCATCTATTCTGTGCTCACATGGGCCCTAATTTGCATGTTGCGGCAGCCTTTTCTCGTCCTTCGCCTTGCGCCCGTGCTAAAACAAAGGAAACGAGTGGATGTTTGTTTTTCTCGTGAAATCGTAGGTCTGTGAAACTTTCCACCGGATTGGTAAGCGGTGATTCCTTCGTTGGGAACGGACGGAAAGGCAACAATTCCTACGGAAAAGCTTTCCTATGGTTTTCCTGCGATTTTCCTCCGTCCCGAACAGGGCCTTAATTAATAAGAAACACTAGTTTCACTTGGCGGAAGGACTCCCGGGTTGCTCGAGGGAGCTACTCCGGAGGAAAAACCCTAGAAAAGATTTTAAAAAGCCAATCGAGATCTCCGGGCCGCCGCCGTCACTGGCGTCGGTGGCGGTGGCCTGCCCATCTAAGAGGAGGGCATGGTGGAAGCACCGGTTGGAGTCAGTGTGAGTGGGGCAGTGGCACTGGACCGGGGGCGCGGGGTAGGAAGGCGGTTGGAGGCCGTGCCGGTCTCCGGGATTGGCACGACCTGCAGCGGCAGGCTGCATCAGCGCTTGGGGAGGGTTGCGTAGGGGCTCCCTACAGTGTGGCGATGCGGGGGTGGTGAGGCGCATGTAGGTGTGGCCGCCCGCTGATGCATGGCCTCCAGGAGAGAAAGCGCGGGGGCGATCTGGGCCTCGGTTCCTTGATCTGGCCCTTTGGGCTTTACTTTGGGTCAGTGGGGTCCAGCCAGGGCCAGTGATACAATGGTCTTGATGTGGCCTTTTCCACGCCAGTGGCCTAAAGTTGTGTACTAGTTTACCCCCTCCCATTTTGTCGTTCCTACAGAGAGTGGTCTCACGGCGTCGGGGCCTGCGAGGATTTATAATAATGGCGATGGTCCAAGGGTTCTTCTTGTGCCAAGGCAAAGATCTGCATGGCGTTTTTCTTTCTTGATCAGGACAGAGTGTCGGGTTACGAAACACTCCAACGATGAACTCCCATGGGAGCGTTATGCCTGGAGATTGCTGGTTCGGGTCGGGTGGGATTCGGTCATGCACATTGGATTCTCTGTTAAGGAGGGAGCGGCGCGAAGCTCTGCTGTCTGTTGCCATCATGAGAATTTAGCTTGATGGTGAAATAGGAAGCAGAGAATATCATGGAAGCCGAGATCGGAGGATTAGCAATGGTGATTTGGGGTCTGCGGTGATGAAGAACTTTCTTGGAGTTTTGGATTTGTAGCAGTGGTATGCAAGTGGGGGCGACAGCACAGGTGAAATTCAAAATCGTACCTTTCAGGGTGAAAATCCAATGTCTAGACTTAATGGTTGTGCATAGGCATTGTTCTGAGAGCGAGAACTATTTTCAGGGTGAAAACCCAAGATCTACGATCTGACGGCGAAGACGCTGGTGCATTGTTTCCTTCTTTGATACGTCGTTTTTGAAGAATTTAGACATCAGGTGTTATATTGGTGGTGGTTGTGTTGCTGCTGCAAGGGCCAACACTCTTTAGCGGGACTGTTAATTTTTTTATCTTTTTTTGGCTATGTGTATCCGTCATTCCATTTTGGTATTACGTTGTTCCAGATGCTATGTGTAGCTGGTATCTTCGCGCTATTAATATATTTTCCTTATAAAAGAAATATGTTTAAAAAAAATGAGTGAATTTCACTTTTAACCATATACGTGTATGTTCGTGACACCAATTACCCTACCTAGTGAACATTTGTCTAGACTACCCAATTTAAAGCTTTAGAACCTCTTTCTCAAAAAATTCAAGCCCGTTCACTCGTCGTCCTCCTCTTCCCCTGCTACAGTAAATTTTGAGAATCCACCGCCGCTCCTGCTTAGATCCGGCCATCCCCGCCTCTAGCACTCATGCTGGCTGGTGTGGGGATGCTATAGGGTGTCGGCCCTCTATGTATAGGAGTAGATTAGGGAGTGGTGGTAGTTTCTACTTTTCTTTGTTGTTTACCCAGGTGCATAGTGGCGTGATGCCGTCGAGGACTCGCCTGAAGGTGCGCCCGGGCCGCATCTGCGTGGTGGGGCTACTTTTGCTCTCTTCCTGCTGCTGCTCTGGTGGCTGGGGTAGAGTATGGAGGATGAGGTTGTTGAAAGTGCACTATGGTCAACTAGAGGGGGGTGAATAGCTTGACTACCAATTTTTCTTTTCTTTTCCTTTTAGTGGGGCTAAGCAAGATAAGATAAGGTTCTCTAGATGTGCATCTAGGTGAGCAACTGATGGCTAGGTTGAGACTCCAAGTGCAGAGTGTGTAGCTAGTGGCAAGCCTTCTTCCCCACGAGGGTGACTCGAGGGTTTATATCGAACTCTTGGGGAGCCAGTATTTCAGCAGTTGTCTTCCAAGCTTCCTCCAGGATCCTGCAAACAAATAGAGAGTTTTGTACCCTCAACCTCACCAAGTGGTTGTCAAGCACAAGGTGTGAGACTTCTAAATTGCAATGCAAAACTGAAAGTAAATGTGTAATAATTAAATCTACTACTAAATGCAAATGAGAAAATAAATATGCAATGGATTGTTTTGGTATTTTTGTGATGCAAGTGGTGATGGAGATAATGTAAATTCGAATTGGAGATGCAAGTAAAGTAAAGTGCAAGTAAAGTAAATTGCAGCAAAGTAACTAGAGTGTTTTCTTATATTTAAAATAGGACCGGGGTTCATGGTTTCACACTTGCATTCTCTCAAATAAAGTGGTAGACGGTTGACATAAAGAATTACATGTGAGATTACAATAACATGTTTAACATTGAGTACTTTCATATGGGCATCACGTCCTAGCATAGAGATCTCTACGGTCATATTGATCCCTCTTATACTCCACCAAGATGCGAAATAAATCATAACACCTCGATAATTAAGGAAAAACCAAATTATAGCTTTAAGCAATGTGACATGAAGTTGAAGTAAGAACTTGCTAGATCTAGTCATGGAGATTGATTAGTGTCACTTCAAATCCCCGGTAACAAGGTACTCCTTTTTTATCCCTAGTGAGGTAACTAAGAAAGAATTAACAAAACCTAAGTGGATCGCTGAACTTCTATCACTTTCACAGCACTAGCCACCCCCCGTTACTCCAACTAATGCACCCATCACCCCACACACGCTCTCAAGAACTAGATTGATCCAAGCTAGAAAATAAGAACGGGGTACATAAGATACATCTACACAAATAACTCAAGAGAAACAATTGCAATCTCAGATTCAATAACTCATAGAAAAGATCCACCACATAGGAATTACAACGGTGCCCGTAATCATGTGAGGCAGCTCATACGGATCTAATTAGTGAAGCACATAGAGAGAGATAAAAGTGCTACTTCCACAAACCCATAGCCCTGGGGTGGACTACTCTCTCTTCATGGAGATGTCGATGGAGATGACGTTGGAGGGGTAGGAGATCACACTGGCGGCGCCCCGCCGGAGTTTTCCCCCTCCAATCTGGAACTCCAGGTCTCTGTTTTGGTGTTTCGGCGGCGCTCCTCTCCGTAAGGGTACGGGGGACCCTTTTTATAGTCGGTTTTAGGTCAAGACGGAGTCGGTAATTCGAAGATGGAAGGAATTGGGGCCACAGGAGCCAAAAGGGGGGCTCTCACGCGGCCAAGGAATCTGGCCGCTTGGAGGGTCCTCTTTTGGGCCTCCTTGCCCAATTCTCGTGGATCCTTCGCCCGCAAGTCTTCTCCTTCCAAGAAAATGACCCCCGCAGATATTCAGGTGATTTCGCGGAAATTTGCCCCCTGAAACGTCAAAAATATAGAAAATGGGGTTTCTGACAGGCAGGGTTAATTCCATAAAAGTTGGGGGACTTTGTAATTTAACCCCAAAATACTATAAAACATTGAATTATACCCTTATATGATGCAATATGTAATAGAAAACCATGTGAAAATATGCAAAATTCATCTATGCATTTTACATGCATCAACATCCCCAAGCTTAACCCATGCTCGTCCTCGAGTATGAAGGTGATAAAACTAAGATGGGTTTTGCATATTGAAACAATCATGGGATATCAAGGAGGACTATTCATGCTACATATAATCAAATGATTAATACTAGAAATGAGTAGCAATATACAATTCATGTTGTAAGAAATATCAAATATGCAAGCAAAGATGCTTCATGAAAGTTCACAAAGTGTATAATGAAATAAAAGCACTATGGACCAAATGCATACACAAAATTAAAAATAAAATCCTATATTGGTCAAAGAATAGCATAATGGAGAATAGAAAATATGGTGGACACTTTGGAGAAAATTGAGTAGAGGTAAAACATGATCAAGTCTTATTTAGCCTCTAAATTATTCAACTAAAATTACTAATTTAAATGTGGTATCCATTGATCTAGGACTCTCATTGCCCCTTTATCACTAGCATCTTAAAATTGTTAGTATTGAAGTAATGAGAATGACAAGGTGGTTGAAAGCCTCATGCCCCGTGAGTGTGAAAACCTACTCCATGATTACTCAACTTAAGATTCTTAATAAGATTTGTACAATCATAATAAGTATTAATGACATCATAGAGAACCGCAAATAGGTACCTATTGCCCCATGACATGGAAACAAGCCCATGTTACAATAACAAGATGAACAAACGGAGTAGACTCATCATCCTTTTTATTTTCATTCACAATTATGCATAGCTTCTTATTTTATTATAGGATGTGTTGTAGAGTCACTCAAGCTGTAAGTAAATTTCCACCATGATAAAGCATGGCTTGGGTTAGAGGCCCAATGCGTTTCTCTAGTCATATAGATACTTACTCATCAAAACTTACTATTCCTCTATTTCATTTCGGCATGGCAGGAGTCTAGAAACAAAAGTACATGATATCAACCAAATGTAAATTTTTTTGTGCAATGTTGAAAGCTTTCCGGTGATACACGTTTATAGCTAGCTCCCAACCACACACTTATCAAACGCAAAACTTGTGGCTCCCATTATTGGGTCATGTTTATTAGATGCATAAAAAGTAAAGTGTGCCTTCAAAAGTTGGCGAGAGTCCTATCCCAAGTTCAACCCATGACAATTAATAAAGTGAATATCTTAATTTAGAACATAAATAACACAATAACATGGTGAACATACTCGGAATAGCAATGAAGCTAATGGGAAGATATGGTGGACTCACTGGAAATACTTGGCTAAGGAGTGTTGGAAACAAGTTTTTACTTGTTGGAATTTTTAAATTTTTGGGCTAGCAAGAGGGAGATAGTTGACCAGCTACTATGCATGCATATGTACATAGAACTACTCATTTCATGACAAACTAAATAAACCAGAAATTAACATGAAGGACATGAATAAGAGATAGCTCAAGACAACATTATTGCAAATTTGTACACATAAAAAGCCTATAAATCATGAAAACATATGTAGCTCTTCAAATCAACCATGGCATCCCTATTCCAAGTCATAATACTAGCATCCAATACATTCCAACCCCAAACTACAGTATCTCAATCTCATATAAAATGATGGTGGTGGTCTTATCAAAACAAAAACAAAAATAAAAACTAGACGCTTCAAGTCTCTACGATAAATGCGTTGCTTAGAAAAACAGAAAGTAGACGTGTGCTAACCAAAATAGTGTAGCTCCAGTGGGGTGCTCATCACATCCCCAATCTTATGGTTTCCACCATTCTTGGATGTCTTGAGGCGCAGCTCCTCTATTCCCTGTGAAAAAAACTTCACAAAACATGTTTCTCCCATTCTTTTTCTGTGGGGTGAGATTAGCAAGGACAAACAAATCACATGCTTGCTGTGAAAAATTCCAAATCAAATGCTCCAGTAGATAGACAATAAGTTTCATTATGTTGTATGTTCACTCTATTGCTTGAAAGAATCATGGAAATTCGATCCCCAAGCCCAAAGAGTGCATAAAACAAAAGAAGGCAGAATCTGTCCAGAAAAGAAACAGCAGAAAAACGAACGTTTTTCCCTAAGCTAGACTCGTCAAACAATTAAGCCAATTTTTTTGCTTACAGAGTACAAAAAGTTGCAGAATATACTAAAAATTAGCTCAATCCGACAAACCAATAAAAAACGTAAAATCATACGGTTAGCAGACTCGTGCTGAAACAGAAATTTCATGCACTAGGATAGCAACTTATAAGTCCAAATGGGTTTGACTTAACTCTTTATTGAAAACTCCAGAACTAAAACAAAAAAACTAATCTCTTGAGACAGCAAGAGGACACTAGGAAAATCCAAACAAAAACAACCGGGTTGCCTCCCGTAAAGCACTTTCTTTATAGCCATATAGCTAGGCTTTACTTACTTGATAATCAAGAGGGATAAAGCTCATGAGGGAGCTTGTTCTTCAGCGTGCCCCTCTTCCTTGGGAAGTGCTCCATGCTTTTATTGTGAGGGAACTGAAACTTGACATTCCCTTCCTTGGAGTCTATGATTGCACCTGTAGTACGAAGAAAAGGCCTACCCAAAATAATAGGACTAGGGGATTTATCCCCCATATCCATAATAATGAAATCAACGGGTACGAAAGTCATGTGAAATTCAATCATAACATCTTTTACTTGTCCTACAGCATGTTTAGTAGAGTTATCAGCAAGGACAAATTCACTTGAACACTTTTCTAAATTTTCTAGTTCTAGCAATTCATATAATTATTTAGAGAGTACCAATACACTAGAACCTAGATCTAACATAGCATGGTGAATTTCTTTTCCAATTGAAACTAGCACCTTGGGGATCCATGCATCCCCAAGCTTAGGAGGTATCATGGCCTCATTCTTGTACCTAGCAATTTTTCTTGCAAGACATGATTAGAAATATAAGATCCAAAGCCAGGTTGCTTAACATTTATAGTGGGATCACTAGCAAATTTTTGTAGAGTAGCAATAAGTTCTTGCAAGCTACTTTTATCTAAATCAATCAATGGATCCTTAATTTCAGTAAGCATCATAATTTCCTGTACTTTTCCTTTTCTATTATGCATATTAAAAATATCATAGCGATCAACAAAAATATCCTCGGGTACTTCAGCCTTTTTTAAGCTCTCTTTAATTTTAACCTCTAAGAGCAAAATTTCAAGCAAAACATGGGTATTTGCAGCATTAGTACTAGTAAAAGATCCCCCACATTCATTATCTAAAAAGGCTCTAGAAGTTTCAGAAAGTCCCTTATAAAACATATGCATAAGTATCCAATCACTAAAGCCATGCCCTATTCCATATGCTCTACTTCTAAATCTCTCCCATGCTAGTATCATTGATTCATCTTTTTCTTGTTTAAAGGTAATGAGAAATTGTTTAACATTGTAATTCTTTTCAGCATGACAAAACCTTTCAATAAATGCAGCCCTTAAGTTGAACCAAGTAGTAAAATTGCTAGGAGGCCATCTTAATATCCAATCTAATGCTTTGCCTCCTAGTGAGTAGGGAAAGAGTTTAACTTTAGTAGTGTTGATGTTTGCATGACTCAAGTTCAAAGTTTTACATCTTTCATCAAATTTCTTAAGATGGAACAAAGGGTCTTCTTTAGGCTTTCCATAGAAACTAGGTTCATAAATCATTTTAATAACACTAGGATCTACCTCTAATTTTTCAACGGGAATATTTAGCTCTTGAGGGAAATTCCTAAACTAAATGGCCAATAAGTTCTCTGCTCCATTTTCCAAGTTTTTATTAGTTTTTAATTTTTTATGCAAAACTGAAAATTAAAGTAACTAGGCAAATTCGAAATACTAAAATAAACTAGATAACTAAATGCAAAACTAAAATGCAAACTAAAATAAAATATGCAAGAGAAAACAAAAACAAGAACAAAAACAAAACAAAAACAAAAACAAGACAAGAAACAAAACAATCTACTTGAAAGAAGGTGGAGATAGAAAGGACGATACTCATGTAGGTGCAACCTCCCCAAGCTTAGGTGTTTGCACACCTTGTTGGTGATGAAGACTTCTTGTGAGCTCCCTTGGACAACTCCTTCACCTATGGCTCCACGGCAACGGCGCCAGAAAAACGCTTGATGGCTAGGTTGAGACTCCAAGTGCAGAGTGTGTAGCTAGTGGCAAGCCTTCTTCCCCACGAGGGTGACTCGAGGGTTTATATCAAACTCTTGGGGAGCCAGTATTTGAGCAGTTGTCTTCCAAGCTTCCTCCAGGATCCTGCAAACATATAGAGAGTTTTGTGCCCTCAACCTCACCAAGTGGTTGTCAAGCACAAGGTGTGAGACTTCTAAATTGCAATGCAAAACTGAAAGTAAATGTGCAATAATTAAATGTACTACTTAATGCAAATGATAAAATAAATATGCAATGGATTGTTTTTGTATTTTTGTGATGCAAGTGGTGATGGAGATAATGTAAATTCGAATTGGAGATGCAAGTAAAGTAAAGTGCAAGTAAAGTAAATTGCAGCAAAGTAACTAGAGTGTTTTCTTATATTTAAAATAGGACCGGGGTTCATGGTTTCACACTTGCATTCTCTCAAATAAAGTGGTAGACGGTGGACATAAATAATTACATGTGAGATTACAATAAGATGTTTAACATTGAGTACTTTCATATGGTCATCTCGTCCTAGCATAGAGATCTCTACGGTCATATTGATCCCTCTTATACTCCACCAAGATGCGAAATAAATCATAACACCTCGATAATTAAGGAAAAACCAGAGTATAGCTTTAACCAATGTGACATGAAGTTGAAGTAAGAACTTGCTAGATCTATTCATGGAGATTGCTTAGTGTCACTTCAAATCCCTGGTAACAAGGTACTCCTTTTTATCCCTAGTG
Source organism: Alopecurus myosuroides (assembly GCA_028641055.1). Lineage (NCBI taxonomy): Eukaryota > Viridiplantae > Streptophyta > Magnoliopsida > Poales > Poaceae > Alopecurus > Alopecurus myosuroides. Next base: position 634,042,925 of record CM054057.1, on the reverse strand, counting down.
ACGTAACTATGAAAGGTTTAACAAAACCTAAGTGGATCGCTCAACTTCTGTCACTTTCACAGCACTAGCCACCCCCCGTTACTCCAACTAATGCACCCATCACCCCACACACGCTCTCAAGAACTAGATTGATCAAAGCTAGCAAATAAGAACGGGGTACATAAGATACATCTACTCAAATAACTCAAGAGAAACAATTGCAATCTCAGATTCAATAACTCATAGAAAAGATCCACCACATAGGAATTACAACGGTGCCCGTAATCATGTGAGGCAGCTTATACGGATCTAATTAGTGAAGCACATAGAGAGAGAGATACAAGTGCTACTTCCACAAACCCATAGCCCTGGGGTGGACTACTCCCACTTCATGGAGATGTCGATGGAGATGACGTTGGAGGGGTAGGAGCTCACACCGGCCCGGCCCCGCCGGAGTTTTCCCCCTCCAATCTGGAACTCCGGGTCTCTATTTCGGTGTTTCGGCGGCGCTCCTCTCCGTAAGGGTATAAGGGACACTTTTTATAGTCGGTTTTAGGTCAAGACGGAGTCGGTAAGTCGAAGATGGAAGGAATTGGGGCCACAGGGGCCAAAAGGGTGCCTCTCACGCGACCAAGGAATCTGGCCGCGTGGAGGGTCCTCTTTTGGGCCTACTTTCCCAATTCTCGTGGATCCTTCGCCCGCAAGTCTTCTCCTTCCAAGAAAATGACCCCCGCAGATTTTCAGGTGATTTCGCGGAAGTTTGCCCCCTGAAACGTCAAAAATATAGAAAACGGGGTTTCTGACAGGCAGGGTTAATTCCATAAAATTTGGGGGACTTTGTAATTTAACCCCAAAATACTATAAAACATTGAATTATACCCTTATATGATGCAATATGTAATAGAAAACCATGTGAAAATATGCAAAATTCATCTATGCATTTTACATGCATCAGCAACCTATGTGGACAAGATAATATGTGCAACGAAAGTAAAGCGAAAGGAAATAAGGTAAACCACAAGTGTAAACAAGGAGACAAGGATATGATTCCCGTAGTTCCTTCTCTAAGAGAAGTACGTCTACATTGGAGAGGTGGGGAGCCACCTAGGAACTCCTCAATAGCACGGTTGTGCACACCTTGTTCTCCTTGAGCTTCTCCGGTGAGGGAGATTCTCGTTTCCACTATGAGGTCGACTTGAAGGCGTTGACCAAACCTTTACAAGAGCTCGAGGTCACTCCACAAGATGGATGGAGGCTCTCAAGCAATCCGTAGCTTCTTGCAACAAGGTGGAAGCTACAAGCACAAGATCTACTAAGGTTTCTAGGCCTCAAGTAGGATTCCAGATCTACTAGGTTGTGGTGGATGGATTTGAAATTCCTTTGGTGGAAGTGTGGATCTAGGCCTCCTCTAGCTCTCCACCAAGTATGGGAGTGATTGGGTGGACGGAGTGGGAGATCTAGGTGGGTGAAGCTTTCATTAATGGCTAGGAGAGAGAGTGGAAAAGGCTTAGCACAAAGTGGAAAAAGCTTTCATTAAGGGGTATTTATACCCCTTCCCACAAAGTGGCAATTGCAGTCCAGGAGCACCGGAGGCTCCTGTGGGCTTCTAGCAGTTGCCCAGCAGCGCAGCGCACCAGTTATCCTTTGAAGGGCCAAGGGGCAGAGGCTCCGCCCACCGGAGCTGCACCGGAGGCTCCAGTGGAGCCTCCGCTCTTATGCAACAGAGCAAGCTTTTGGCGGAGCCCCCACCGGATGCCACTTGTTCACAGGGCCAGGTTGGGGGCCACCGGAGCTCCACGGGAGGCTCCGGTGGAGCCTCCGCTCTTATCCAACAGAGCAAGGTTTTGGCGGAGCCTCCACCGGAGGCGCACCGGATGCCCAGCATGCAAGGGCCCTGGTTGGAGGCAGCGGAGGCTCCGGTGGAAAGGGCAGAGGCTCCGCCCATCGGAGCTCCACCGGAGGTTCCGCCCTGGCCTTCGCTCATATGCAACAGAGGGAGGTTTGGGCGGACCCTGCACCGGACCCGCACCGGAGCCTGGGGCGGATCCTCCAGTGGTTTCACCGGAGCCTCTGCTCCATGCAGAAACTGCTTCACAGATTTCTTTCTCCTAGCTCTTTTCATTTTAACCAAACACGCGGCCCATAGAATTAGTGAACTTGATTAACATGGGCATTTTCATACATCAAACAAACATTAGATCAAATAGGTATGTTGTCATATAATTATCAAAACGGACGATGATCTTTCATTCTCCCCCTTTTTGGTAATTGATGACAACATCCCTATTTGCATAATAGAAAACACAACATGAACGGAGCTCCCCCTAAAGGTATGCTCCCTCCATGTTGAGAGAATTTAGGCATGATATATATATGAGCAATATGAATAATATAGAGCACACAACACATAATATAATATGATACGACGTTCACAAACGCATAATAATACGAGGTTCACGACACATACGAATAATGTAAACAAACCGAAGTTCCAAATGACCAAATGAAAAGCCAAACTCCCTCAAGCAAAGGAAAGATGCAAATCAAAGTTGCTTGAGGGAGAAACCATGCAAATACCCGCTCCTAATATATATCTCTCCCCCTTTGGCATCAAGATACCAAAAGAGGGAGAAAATGATGCTAACGCCCCGAAGATCACTTGAAGGAAATGTCCATGTTCGGAGAGGGGGAACGGCGATGAGAGCTAGTAGCTTCTTCTCCTTCTTCCTCGGAACACTCAATCAACTTGCCCTTGGAGTCTTTTGCTTGCCACTTGTCCCAGTCGGTGATGCTACTTGCCCTTGGAGTCTTTTGCTTGCCACTTGTCCCAGTCGGTGATGCTAGGAAGAACCGGGGAGTCCATGGATTCACCACTATCATGAAGAAGCTGACGAGCGGCATGTGCTTTGTTGCGGTTCTTGAGTTCCTTATCATAATGGGCTTCCCATTGACGTTGCTCGATCTTCTTGTTCAACTGGAACACCTTCTTGAGGGCCCTCGCCATCCATTTTAAAGCATTGTTAGAAGGAGGAGGGCGAGATGGACCGGATTCTTCTTCTTCCTCCTCATCAACAATGATACGAGGCTTGGCCTTGTGCTTACGAGGAGCAGGAGTGGAATGCTCAGGGGGCTCGGTGTGGTCCTTGATGAGGAGTTTCCTCTCCATGTGAGGGATCCAATTATCATCCTCAAACGGTTCATCCGGAAACTTGTCACACCACACATGTAAGATGATCTTCATGATGAAGGGCCCAAAACAAGCATTCTTGCGGTTGATCACGGCGTGCCATAGATCATTCCAAATGTAATCAAGAACATCGAGCTTGCGAAGGGTGTCGTCCATCCGCTGTTGATGAGTGAGAAGCATAAGGTTCTTCAAGAAGCCCTGGATTTCATCCACATTCCCCGCCTTTGGGTTGATAGTCTGTCTATAGATGCGCATCATGATATCATAGTGTCGGACCCCGGACCCAGAGATATACAAACTGTTATGCGCTCCTAGCAGTGGACTCACAAGGGCTTCAGGGTTACCAGCCCCGGCCGCAACAAACAACGACAGGCAGACCGGATTCATCGGCACGCAGTCCGGATCCCCGGTCTACTACTCCTTGTGTCCATGCTAGTCATAACCAGAATATACCCAAGCGTCCACGAGTCGGATGAAACTGAAGGAACGGGACCAAAGTTATACAGAGCTGCTATGTGTCCAGAAAGTGCAACAACAATCGAGGGTTACTGGGGTTACCTCGCCCCAGGCCGAATATCTTCGGCAGGCGGGCTCGGACATGGATCATCGGCTCCACAACCCCTCGACTGCGACAACTATGCAGGCATAGCCAAAACTGTATAACAACGGGCTCGAGACCAACAATCGATCAAAGCAACACTCTAGACCTTGAAGTTGTATTAAACAGGTGTTACTAGAGTATAGCTTTACAAGCAGAGGTCACACGACCCAACATTACATCAGACAACGAAAGGCAAATTATGTTGCTAATCAACAAGAACCAAAAAGGCCTAAGAGGCCGCAACATAAGGCGACGTCCCAGCCCATAGATTCCAGGCTGCTACCTGGGAACCCCAAACTACTCGTCGATGTCCACGTTGAAAACCACCGGAGTGGCGAACTCCACCTGAACCAAAATTAAGCAAACTTGAGTACGGGAGGTACTCAACAAGACTTAGTTAACCTATTATATATCTGCTATCTTCAGAAAGGGTTTTATGATGGCTATTTTGCGTAAAGCAATCTTTGTTTTCCAAATCGAGGAGGAATAACACGTCTAAAGGAGTGTTTTCAAAACAGATGAGGAAACTACTCAACTACTAAATCATCATCTTTTCATCCACCAACATCATTTTCCAGCACCTCACATGCTACAAGGATCACCCCTCCCGGCATCTCCGGGGAGGCACCCTTCATTCATTGCCAACATCTTTTACGCCACTTTCAAGTTATCTATGACCTCGTGACTTTCACCAAGTTGTCCTTAACCGTGGACACGGCTTTCCGAAAGATTTATCCCTGCAGGGTGGTACACTTTACCCACACGTACCCTCCGACTCTTAGCGCCACATGTACGCTCTTCCATGGAGCGTGGCAGAGGGTGGTTGGCTCCGACCTTTACCTTATCGAGCCCTATCCATGAGTCAACCCAAACAGGGCCATCCCGTCAACAGGGAGGTGGCCACCTCCTGACGGCACCTGTTCTGTGAGTCGGGATCAAGATCCGTGTACGTCCATCACTTGTCCCGGTCACGCCCTAAACACCTCCAAAAGGTTTTTGACTCACACGCAGATGGAACTCCCAAACTACGTGACTCACGGATAGAACCAAACAAGTTAGTTAGTCAGGCGAGGTTCATTGGCTCGCTCGTGTGGTTGCACGCTCAGTCTTGGTTTCCGCGGCGAGACCTTAATCCTAGGGTTGGCAAGTAAGGAACAAAGAACCACTTCCCAAGTGGCCTCCCGTCCAAGCCTTAGTCAAGTTAACCACACAATGCTCATCTCACCACGTCATCATATCATACTAGGTTATCGCAGCTCTGATTCATCAACCAGATGGAGCAGAGGTAAACAAACATGTATGACTAAGCGAAGCAGATATGAGGCTCTGGCGATGCGCACAAGCAAATCTATGGCGGCTAGGAGCAGTGGATCAGGATATTGGGGCAATGCAGTATATAGGTGAACTATATCTACTAGCAGCAAATACTTTGGAATCGAATGCAAAGTACGAGAAACAAATGTACTTGGAAAACATATATGAGAAGATAAGAGGTTATGCTTGCCTTGGTTATAAGAAAACCAATTTAAATGTCTTCTGGAATAAGTGCTTGACTTGTCGGTTAGGATCAAGTATTCGCCATTGGATTGCTGGCCTTCTCTTCGGAGCCACGTTCTACCGAGGGGGAACAAACACCGAAAAGAAGAACAACAATCAACACATGGCATCGATGCAATGCACAACATGTATGCATGAGCAAGTTAATGCACTGAAACAAAGCCCTAAACATGTTCAATGGGTTGCTAGGGTTCGTATGTCAGCTATGCAATTTTATTGAAATTATCCCGAAATAGACCCCGGAGGGGGTTTCGGACGGTTATGGAAGTGAGTACAAGTTTTAAATCTCATATGGGTTTGAAAACACCATAACTAGATTGCATTTGTCATTTTGAGCAAAATGGTATATAACTTTTAATTTTCTAATTTTATTGAATAAAAACTTATTTTCCATTTTAAAATGATTAAACAACATTAAATAAATGATCATAAATGAAGTGTGTCAAACATTTATGAAAGTGAAATTTTTGGAAAGAGTACATTTTTCTGAACAAAACCATACTTTTCTTTTATTTTTCTGAATAACATTTTGGAAGATATTAATTATCCAATTTTATTCCTTTTTCTGGAATTTCTTGAAATATCTAAAAAAAAGGAAATGACATCATCATGACGCAGGCATGACGTCATCTGGCTCTGTTCTTCACAGAAGCCTTCAAATTCGACGAAAACCGCGCGGGATTTCAAAATCAAACCCCACCACGGGGTGGAGGGGTGCGTTGGGATGCTAGGGGTGGCCGCGGCTGACCAAATGGTCGCCGGAGCTCACGCCGGCGAGCTGGGCGCGGCGGCGGACAGGGGATGACGGCGGCGGCGAGGTTTACAGGGGGAGGGAGGAAAAGGAGTGGTCCGGGAGGCTCACCACGATGTCCTGAAGCTCGTGGAAGGGTCGGAGGAGGCCGGAGCGGCCGGACGGCGACGAATCGACGGCGGAACTCCCGCCGGCAGTGGAGAAGAAAGAGGTGCCGGCGTCGATTTCCCGGCCCTCCCGCCTTGCCTGAGTTCTTGAGGGAGTTGAGGGCGACGAGGAGAAGGTGGGTATGGCACCGGTTGCTCGGGGGACGGACGGAGATGGCGGCAAATGGCGGCGGCCGAAGTTGAGCTAGGGTTTGCTCCCGGGCAAACCAGAGAGCGAGAGAGAGAGGCAGTGCAGCGAGCAGGGGGAGGGAAAGGAGGGCACGGCTTCTGGGTGGTCATCCGCGCGATGGGGCGGTAGCAGCTGCGTGGCAGCAGCTCTCCGGCGAGCTGTCTGCTTCACTCAGGGAGGAAGAAGACAAAATACATTTTGCGAAAACCCCCAGAAATTGCTGAATTTTACAAAGAAGTCCTTTTCTCTTTAAAAACAGAATAGAAATCATTGTTTTGAGGCCCTTTTTGCAAACAGAGAAATTGGCAAAAATAGTTTTTGGAAAGCTTATAAAATTTCCAATCTTGCCATATTTTTGTTTTGTGAAATTGAATTACTTTTCAATACAAAATTTTGAAACCCACTTTAAGTACTTTTTGTGGGGTTTTCTCAAACCATTTAAATTCACAATTTAAATTGTTTCAACATGGTTTAAATTTCTGTTTTCATGCATGTATGAGATGAACACAACACCATACACTTTTGTTAGCAAAATTGGGATGTTACAAATCTACCCCCCTTACAAGAATCTCGTCCCGAGATTCCCGAAGGAGAAGAAAGAAGGAACACCGGTTTTGAACGATCTTCTCGAACCTTAGGGTTCTCTTCTTGAATATGTTGATCTGTAGCGTCTTGAAGTGTTGAACGGATACACCTTAGGTAAGAGGGAAACTCTTGGGGTTTGATCTTCACGAAGATCGAGTGTCTCATGGGTAACTCATGACAGGATGTTCGTAAAGAACTTTTGAGTTAACAAGCATGAAACACATCAAGATAACGGAGTGAACAGAAGATGGTTTCAAGTTTGCGGACGATTGGTATTGAAAGGATTTAGAATATGAGCTTTGCACAAGACTTTAAATCCTTTTTGAAAAGAAAGTTTGGAAAACTTATGACATCGAGGTTTCTTCAAACAGAAAACCAAGATGGAAAGGATGGTCTTGAATATCACAATGTAATATCCGTAGACGAGGGAGAACACGAGAAAACACTGTAATCGTGCGTCCGAGAAGTTTGATACGGGATCATGTTCACTCTTCGGAATTGACACAAAAGATGAAGGAACTTTCAACCATTTCCATAACAACTTTCTTGAGATCCTTGTCAAGGATCGGGATGTTACTTCATGACAGAAGATGAGTAACCAAAGGATATTGGAACACCATAACAAAGAAAGAATCCTTGGTCACACCATAAAGATGAGTAACCAACGAGTATTGAAACACCAGACGGAATAGGGAATCTCTTTCCTATGGTAGATTTGACGTAGCAATACGTTTACCACATGGTTAAGATCCCATGGCTGAAGTAACTGACAAATTCGCACAATGTGTGAGATGAACAGAACTTCAGGTATAAACCACTTGAAAAGGGGAGCTGATCAACGGCGGTTACGAAACACCAAGAGATGTTCTTCTGATGAACTTGTTTCCACTGAAAGAATGGTTTTGGAGGATTGATAGAGATACATTGAACAAACCAACTTCCAGGTTATCCTGGATGTTCTAGATACCAATATCAGGCTTACGCAAGCCTTCTATAGGTTAGCAAGTGAATGTAGAACTCCGGTTTGGAAGAACGGGGAGGGAAAACTTGTTAGAATGAGTCACACAAGAATTCTCACGGGAGTGGTTGTTCTTACGGATTCAAAGAGATATAGATTTAGGCCTTCCGGCTAATTGTGTCAACCACAACATCAACCATGCCGGATTTTCAAATGGGCCTAGCTCAATACCCTTGAGGGAACACACACCATCGTTGCTGCTTGAGATTCAGCTCTGATTAGTGGAAGGATAACTCATACTCGGTATGTTTGATCAGCAGAATTGCACCGGTTACAATTGAGATACATTTACTGGATTCTCAAGACATGGACTACGATGCCACACTCGAGAAGATGAGTGAGATCGCAGAACTCATGTATTAGCAACTTGTGGAAGACGGTTGCACTTACATGGACTACTTGCGATGAAACACATCAGAGTCCTTATTGGGAAGACGGTTACGAAGATAACGAAGTTCAAAGACTTCTCTCTTTCACGAACGATTAGTCAGTGGTTCGGTGTGGATAAAAACTCGTTCAAGAAATGGAGGTATCAATCCACCATATCAAGAATAGTCCACACATGCATGACCGACTTGGGATTATTCCCGAGGAAACAAGAAAACTCTTCTCAGATCCATGGCGACAACTTTCACCATAAGCACATGGACCGGAGTAAGTTGCTTCGAACATTCAGAACACAACTTCGTGATGACACAAAGATGGTTCTCGAAAGTCTACCACGTTGATGCCAATTGTTCAACATGAACCTCTCGCAACTTGGGGAAAATAGGAATGTAATCGATGGGCTCGACAACACTCTTATCAAGTTACTCCAAGAAGAGGGATTCATATGTTACATGAACAGGGCAAAATATTGGTCAGACCAAAGGACATGAAGGTGTACTCGAGCAAAATACCATGAGTGAGAACACCATCAAAATGAGCCTTGAATCTAGACTTGATCTGACGATAGCCCAAAACAAATCAAGGGTGGAAAGATAGCATGTCCATTAAGGAGTTACTATCATGCTTCAACGCAAAGGAGAATGGACATCCCATAACGAAGGATCAAGTTAGGCGGAGCTTTTGTCTTTCAACTCTCCAAGTTAGTGATTAAGCTCAACCAACTAGTCTAGGATATCCAACAGGGTTCCTTGGAGAAAGGAGTGGTTCAAACTACCCCTTACTGAGACATTACGGTCAGGTAAAACCTGGTGATACTTCTAGAAAGACAACCAGAATATCACAACCCACCGGTATGTCTTAGAAATCGAAAGGAGGCATGCTTTTCAAAGGAACCGATATGGTCTGGAGAGCTTTGGCATGAACCTAACTCTCTGACCAAGAATTGTTCACCAGAATGAACGGATTTGGTAACACAGTCAACTTCAATTAGAGACTGGGTGACCAGTAGTGCTAAGAAGGATACAAATGTTTTTCTTAGATTTTCAAAGCAATAAGAATTGCTAGGAATACATGATACACACCTCAAAGCACAGACCCATCATTCTCAAGCATTCAAGCTTGGATGAAAGGTGGGTAAAGATGTGTAAGAGCATCACTTCATCAATAAGGCCATGAAACTCAACACGACCTCTCGATATACAAGAGTGTGATACTCGAAGGTAGAACAGATCGGAGGCTAATGAAACTTCTTTAATCTGTGGATTACAAAACTTTGACATGGTTCTAGAGATGGACGAGGTGCTGGAGTTTGTTTCTCCTGACATTCCAAGGTAGAATGTTCTCACGGAACACAAGAGCAACTGCATTGGAAAATCCAACACACATGTGCAACTTGGTGTCCAAAACGACCGATGGAGATTTGGGAGCAACTGGAAGGTGGAAACATGCTCAGGATAAATTCCTAAGATCACGTTGATTGCATAGGGTAATACTCATTTGTAGAACCCATGCTAAAAGAGAGGTATAGCTGAATCAAGATCAAAGATGTGGAACTCATAATGACCACTCTTTGTTGTGATCCCTTTTTATTCCAAAAGAAAGCCTATGACTAGGAGAGTTGGAATTGCCTAGCCATCCTGAGATAGAACAGATTCTTCGGGATTCAACAGAACAGAACTTGGTTTAAAGGTCAGCATCCTGTACTGGTAGCGTGAGCATTACATGGTTAAGAAACCATATGTGATGACCCAGCACACCACTGCATGTGTAGTGCGCAAGTCAGTGACATAATACTCACAGAAGGACTTATCCGTGAATATTACATCTCTCAGAGTGGTACAACAGAAACACAGCGGGTCCAAGCAAAGCTAAAGGATACAAACCTCATTACAAAATCTTGAGATTCTCCTTAATGAATCAACAAGATCTCCTGCAAAAGAAACATCCGAAGAAGCAATTCGAAGCTCCGAGCCGGAGAAGAACTCTAGCTCAGAACTAATCCACTACGGCTGATGTCAGCCCTAATCTATGGCTTGCAAATGCTAAAACCAAGAATGGTTTCTACCTACACCTTGATAGCTTCTCCTCCACCAGCGTGGTTGATGATGATGCTTTACTGGCTAAGAAGTATAAGACCCCAGCTAGCTTCCTTAGACAGCGATGGCTTCTCGATGACGACTTCAACAGGCTTCAACTCTAAGCAAGGGTCAAACGGGATAGAATGAGTAACGAGCGTTACTCAGCAAGTTCATGATATATAGTGGGTGGTTGATGCACTAACTACAGCTTTAGACTCAAAAGAGTCATAAATTAATGCAAGGTTTTGTAAAACTTTCTTCAAGAGGTTGCTTTTACTTCTGAAAACTATGCCCGCCAGACCTTCACAGGATTAGAACTTTCATGGAGTTGCCTTTCCTGCGGCGTTCGCAGCTCCTTCCCGGAACAAGGGGTAACATGCCACATCCTTTTACACTCTGCAGAGGTGCGTTACTTTACCCATGGACGACCAAGACCATGTTGCACAACCAGGCGATCTTTCCTGTCCACGCCCACTTAGGTGTGGGGCCCGGTTGTTGGTCCAAGCCAAACCGTGCTTCTCCGCACAACGCATGCCCACCCATTTCCGCCAGCAGGTTGAACGCCTGATTCCACCCCTCACGATGGATATCTACGCGCCCCTGGCAGACCATCATAGACCCGCAGAGTCCGTGGGAATTAAGGGATCCCACCCATGTGCATGTAGTCCCGCACTACCTACGCGAGAGTACAGCGTACGTCTCTGGCAGCCCGTTGACATGCGAACGAGAAAAGTATCACGGCTGACTTACTCCCCCCATAGAAGATCCATGGTCAACGCGAATTTACGGCGCAAGAATCCTGACGGCAGTTGTTGTTAATTCCTAGGTAATACGTTCCCGTGCAGATGGAACCTTCCTTTGACCTATTCATCTTACCATGGTTCCATCCGCCCACCAAACAGAACACTACCACTCGGGTAGTCATTCAATTAGTCATATTATTATAAAAATAGGATCATGCATTCTTTTGAGAGTAGGTGATAATTCTGTAGGGTTTTTGCAACTAGTTTGTTATGAAGTACTGCAAAGGATATGAGCAAGTGATGAACTTGCCTGATGTTGAAATAACAATAATAATCCTGGTCTTCGGGGTTCGAGGGTCGCGTAGAGAAATCCAAACATCTGAAAGATTACAAAGTAGTCCCGGTAAGGACTACGGAAAACACTGGCAAGATGATATATGCATAGTAATGAGATGCATCGTGAAATACCCTGGAAAACACCCCAGCTTACAAGTGTAAGCCACGTTTGATACGGTATCGTAATCACACAGGTTTTAGGTGAATGGTTTCCTTATTTGTGGTGATGTGGTTATTAGACTTACATGTGTTTCACTTTTACTTAGCAAACCATTGTTATCATGTTGAGGTAGAAGTGTTTATTACTTGATTAGATAACAAAACAATAACACATAGAAAGCAATTATTAAAAAGATAACAGACATATTTTATTTCATATTTTTAGAGTGTAGAGCTTATGTCAAAGGTTGAATGAAAAATGAGTAACTAATACAACCAATTCTATCATCACATAACTTGCTATTGCCATGTGATGATAGGTTTAGTAGATATGAAAACATGAGGGTTTTATAATTAGAAAGATAATATTTATGGTAATTGTTTATGGTTATAATGGTATATTATAGAATTTCCATTATGCCCCTTTAAAACAATTTTATAAGTTGAACAAATGTTTTATGTTTAACATATTTGAATTGGAAATGCTTCTCTCTTTAATTTGATATCTCATTTGAATTATTCTGAAAATATTTGAATAAGATTTTAATTTATTGATTTTAAATGAATTAAATGATTATGCAAAACATTGCACACATAAAAACTTTATCAAATGACTTTAAAAACATCATAGGTGGATTGCATATTTCATTTGGAGCATTTTGGTATATAACTTGTATTTTTTTGATTTTATGAATTATTTATTATTTTTCTTAATTTTAAATGATTTAATTTAATTAAAGAAATATTTAATTTTAAACTTTTTCAAACATGTTTAAAAAGTTTATAAACATATAGAATTTATTTTTCTAAACATTTTGATATATTTTTCATATTTTTCTGATTTATAGAATTAAAGTTGTTGATTAATAGGATTGAATCATTTTCTGTCATTTTTAAATTGACAGGTGGGTCCCACCTGTCATATTCATCTTTTAAATGAAAATTAAAAAGGAAAATGGATAATGACATCATGATGGCGTCACAACCACATCATCCAGAGGAAATTTGCTACTGTTGCCCTGCAATCGGCAACTAAGCCCGAATTGGAGAGATTGACTCCTACGAGGGGACAAGGGCGACGAGTAGAAGATGATGGCGGCGCTTCGACCATATGGTCGCCGGAGACTCGCCGGCGTCCGATTGCGCGGCGGACGGCGGCGGTGCACGGTGACAACCCACTTTCGAGCGCCAAAAATCACACGAAAAATACCCAGAGGTTCCAGCGCTCACCGTCATGCTCGTGGTCGAGATGGGGAAGCAAGGCGAGGTCGGAAACGGTGACGGCAACGAAGATTGGCCGGCGGCCGGAGTTTGGAACGACGACCAAATTCGTCGGCTACAGGGCATACCGGCAAGCGAGGCTCATCTAGGAGGGAGAGTAGAGGATGGCGATTCTAGGGCTGGTCTCCGTTCTTCCCGGGATGGCCGGAAACGACGGCGACGAGCGGCGGCTGTCCGCGGTTAGGGTTAGGGTTCCTGGTTCGGGTACAGAGAGGAACTGAGAGGGAGAGGGAAGATTGTGAGGGAGAGGAAGATGCAGACGGCACCTTGGGGTTCTTATCCCCTCGAATTAGCGGCAGCAGGAGGTGGCAATCGGGAATGGTGGCGGCGGCACACCTCTGGCCTTCTGGCCAGAGGTTGAAGAAAGAAAAGAAAAATGAAATTTTATGGAAAACCCCCTGGAAGTGTTTTACAAATTACTAACCAGTCCTTCTGTCTTATAACTTGAACTAAAAACATTTGTTTTCAGGGCCTTTCTGTGAACAGAAAAATTAATAAAAAATATATTTGAATTCCTTATCAAATTCTACAACTCACCATACTTTGTTTTGGTGAATTAGAAGAATATTTATATTTTTTATTTAAGGTGCTAGATTAAGTGATTTTGTGGTTTTCTATTCTTTTAATTTATTTAATAGTCTTAAAATTATGCCAAAGCATATTTAATAAAAGTACACACTCCCATCTTGTGGATACCAAGGTGGGGTATCATAATTGACAATTTTAGGCATAATCCCTTATAGAAGGTATTTTAGTAAAATTACTTGGTACTGGTTCTATGCACTGTTATGATAACAATTAATATGGAATTCTATTCCATGTCACACCACATGATTTCAATGAGTGAAATAACTTGTTTTCCTTTTATAATACTATGTTATTTTCATAGCAATTTTGGTTGACATTTTTCTTATGTGAGTGCAAGTCATGTTGATTGTTTTTAGTACTTGACCAGGTGGAAAACATATGTGGTTTTGAGATCTCATTTTCTTGTTTTCCACATAGGTTCCAATATGGATGTTATCCCATGTTGGTTTAGGAACATGTAATCATTTATATGGTTATTTACAGATGAATCTATGTTGTTATCTATTAGTCTTGTGTAGGAAAAGGATCTGAAAAACAAGGTACTTAAGATTGTTTTCATCTACCTCCACATATCAACACATGTGGATGCAATTGCTTGTTATTAATTCATTCTTGATATTTATTTCCATTTAAGATGTTACTATGAGTTCCTTATCTCTGATGAGCTTGATAGAGGTTAATGATTCTCTATTATAACCTAATGACTCACTGGATAAATTCTTATGCTCCCTTACGGATGCAGTGTTGCTTCATGTGGTCTTCTGTTGCTTCATGTTCTTCTCTCTAGTTTCCACTAGCCTTCTGTTCTCACCTTGTGTCAATTTGCAAATGATATCATCTCTTGGATTCAATCTTCAACTATCTCACCCTTGTGGTGAGAACAAACAGTTATTCCAAACAAAGATTTTACTTAGATGATTAAATTGTGGTTTCTTGTTTCCTTAGTGTTGTTCTTTCTATTGGATGATGATACAAGGAGTGTAGGTGTAGTTTATTACATCAGATAGCCTTAAGCATATAAGAAGAATCTGTTGACAAGTTTGCAAGGCTTGTCCCCAAATTACTTTTCATATCCAAGAGACTAAGATGTACTAGGTGATTCTACCTTCTATTTGTTTGCGTATGACACTCAATTGTTTGAGTAAACAAAAGTGATCTGTTAACAAGGTAGCTAGTCTTGTTATCAAACTGCTTCTATATAACTCTAACATTGAGGTATCACACTCTTTCAAGAGAGTTAATAAGATCATATCAAGGTATAAGAGTTTCCAAGTACTCTTATAGGAGATTAGAGTAGCACTTCTAGAACACTCTAAATAATCTTCTTGGATATCTTCCTGTGGTAGTTCCTCTTCTCTTGTGGGTTGCTTCTCTTGCAGAATGATTTAGAGAAGATTGGGAACAAGATAGAATGGTCTAGACCACATAACAAGATCTAGATTAAGATATAGTTCATGCTTTTATTATCCTTCTATAAACTTCTTATTTTATTTCCCAGAAGATGTTCTTATATCATACATGATTGGTTTACTTACTTATCATTTCAATTCCTCTAATAGAGGTTATAACTTGTTGTCATTCATTACTCACATCCAGAGATACTTTAGTTGTTGAATATTGATATGGATAGAAATGTGGAGTGTTTGTGAAATGGAAACTTAAGATTATAAGTTAATCAAATGATTCATTAATATGTTGAGCTTTCATATGCTCACTTGTATGAGATGAATGAGACAATGATAATGAGAAAGTTATGAGGTTGAATGACTTATGTCATAGTTGTAATTTGTTCTCCCAGGTGTCAAGATCTACTTTAAATTCATCACTTTATTAACTTTGTTATTCTTAATGCAGATATAGAGATTTGGGAGTATCATATGTAATGATCAAGGTTTGTTATTAGTTGAAGAAGATTTATTTCTTCTTGTTGATACTTCTTTTAGGATTGAGGAGATATGTACATATTCGATAATATGTTAATACAATTATTATATGTCATTTTCCCCTTGTGGTTTTTGAGTTAACACTTGTTTGTATCTCTGATGTTCTATTGAAACTTTGTTATCTACTTGTGAAGATTAACTTAGTAGTTACTAAATAATTTGGAAAGATGTGAGGTGAATGGTTGATCACTTAAAGATTTATTGTTTAAGAGGACATAACACCTCTGTTGATGAGATGGTTCAGTTAGGCATTACTCATTAGTGAAAGGGTGATCATCATTTATGAGATTTGGATTCTCACCCCTCTTTGAGTTCTAGATACCTAGTGAATTATCCCAAGTCACTTATAGACTTGAGGTTTAGGTGGTTGAGAATTTGTGTTGGTCACAACCAACTATGGTTTGTGTAACCAGATGATTTGGGTTTTGTAAAGATGCTATGTTATAAAGATCACTCCAAAAGTACTCCTGACTAGATGAACTAGACCTATTTCATCATGTCAAGTGAAACTTTGGTCACTTTGATTCGTTTAAACTTTCGCGCCAAAATTTCCCGTACTTTTAGATGCATGCTCTGCAAATGCACATATTAAATTTAGATCCTTATGACTTCCCAAACACTGGGATGTTACAGTATCTCCCCCTTAACAAGAACTTCGTCCCGAAGTTCAACCTCTCTCACGTAAAGATAGGTAGAGAGAACTTCTGTAGACTGTTGATTCTTCACATTTGTTTCTTGTGTTGACTTTGTCATGTGTATCCCCTTGTCTTGATTGTTCACTTTCCACTATCTTGCACTATGATCTAATAGTATGCTAGTTGTTCGGACAACTTTGTCTTGTTACTAGACTTTCTTAATAGTCTCACGAAGAACACGTGATATTTCCACCACATAGTGGATACCAAGTTTCGTTCTCCGATGAATAGGTATGGTTTCCTATCCCTCACAACTTTCTGAAGAACAATTGGTACATCCACCAGGTGATGAATAACCAATAATATTCTTCCGATACCCTGGATAGTATCTATGGTTTAGACTCCATTTGGTTCAGTCTAATTGCCTCAAGATAAAGATTTTTCATAGAAAATTGTACAAAGTAGTGTACACTAACTTAAACTCTTCTAATCAGTAAAAAAAAATACCTTCGAGTTTCCTCGAGTTTAAACTTTTTTCCTACAAGTGACTATAACCTATTCTACTGGTGACTTCATATGGTCCTTCTATATCCTTGGGTTTTGACTTCTACAAGGTGACTCTATAAGTTAACTTATCGACATTCTATGTAATTCTTTCTAGGATATACTAATCATGTTATCATCTTGGCATCACTTGTGGTATATCTCCATGTGTTGATGAAGTATGTCACCAACTCCAAACAAGATGTGGAATGTGGTCCATTCCCATCAGTGGCTTCACTGTCTTCTGCCTTCTTGACTTCCTGATCTTCCAGAGCTTTTGTGGTTGTATCAGTCCGCTGATAACTCAGACCGCTCTCATACTAATCCTATACCCTCTAGACCAGCAACATCAAGATAGAAATCAATGTTTGCACATGCATTTGCACATCAAGTTCAATCTTCATGTACAGATCTAGTCAATCAAAGATCCAGATAAGAAGCAATAAATCCCAAATGCAGTTATCACACATGCATCAAAAGCCTGTGAAATAATTGTACTTTGAGTAGAACATCTCAAGTACCAAGGCTCTTAAATGCTATACACTACAATTAGGTATATAGTACCTTATAATCCTATTCTACACAACCACTCTTTGCCTAGGTAATTACTCCAATTGCACGCCTTACTACAATGGAATAAACCAGGACAAAATGAACCTATAGTGGTTGTTGACCAACTTAGGTCCATATAGGACTAAGTACCATGTCAATTAAAGTACTTCATCTTGATTAGGATAAGATTCTCATGGCATCTGTTGATCCTTCATGTTGTTGATCACATCATAGAAGTAGTAATGTAGCTTACGTCAATGCTTATGCCTTCTCCTAACTCTATACTATACTATAACGATTCACCTCTAGACTTGATAACTAAGGATATAGTATATGCCCCATAATTACCAAAACTAAATGTCTCTTAATGATTTTCATACATCCCTTATGGATGCCTACTACACTCACTCTAGACCAGGGTTTACTCCATCCTAATCACTCATAGAATGGGGTAATCATATATTTGACTTAACCATCTCTGACTATGTCAGAACACTCTTTTTCCCTATAACACTGATACACACTAGACTTCTAACTATTCATACCTAGGTATAAAGATAATAGATAAGTAGATTTACTCAGGTTGAGTAAGAATAATTCTATACAAGTATGATTTTATCATTCTCAAGTGAATGATCATCATAGTTGTAGGGAATGTGGTTTAGATAAGGTGGCTTCCTATAGTCTTTACCAACCTACAGATCTCCTAAAAGGTTTTAATCCTAAGGTCGCTTCGCTCTGATACCACCTGTGATGACCCAGCACACCACTGCATGTGTAGTGCGCAAGTCAGTGACATAATACTCACAGAAGGACTTATCCGTGAATATTACATCTCTCAGAGTGGTACAACAGAAACACAGCGGGTCCAAGCAAAGCTAAAGGATACAAACCTCATTACAAAATCTTGAGATTCTCCTTAATGAATCAACAAGATCTCCTGCAAAAGAAACATCCGAAGAAGCAATTCGAAGCTCCGAGCCGGAGAAGAACTCTAGCTCAGAACTAATCCACTACGGCTGATGTCAGCCCTAATCTATGGCTTGCAAATGCTAAAACCAAGAATGGTTTCTACCTACACCTTGATAGCTTCTCCTCCACCAGCGTGGTTGATGATGATGCTTTACTGGCTAAAAGTATAAAGACCCCAGCTAGCTTCCTTAGACAGCGATGGCTTCTCGATGACGACTTCAACAGGCTTCAACTCTAAGCAAGGTCAAACGGGATAGAATGAGTAACGAGCGTTACTCAGCAAGTTCATGATATAGTGGGTGGGTTGATGCACTAACTACAGCTTTAGACTCAAAAGAGTCATAAAGTAATGCAAGGTTTTGTAAAACTTTCTTCAAGAGGTTGCTTTTACTTCTGAAAACTATGCCCGCCAGACCTTCACAGGATTAGAACTTTCATGGAGTTGCCTTTCCTGCGGCGTTCGCAGCTCCTTCCCGGAACAAGGGGTAACATGCCACATCCTTTTACACTCTGCAGAGGTGCGTTACTTTACCCATGGGACGACCAAGACCATGTTGCACAACCAGGCGATCTTTCCTGTCCACGCCCACTTAGGTGTGGGCCCGGTTGTTGGTCCAAGCCAAACCGTGCTTCTCCGCACAACGCATGCCCACCCATTTCTGCCAGCAGGTTGAACGCCTGATTCCACCCCTCACGATGGATATCTACGCGCCCCTGGCAGACCATCATAGACCCGCAGAGTCCGTGGGAATTAAGGGATCCCACCCATGTGCATGTAGTCCCGCACTACCTACGCGAGAGTACAGCGTACGTCTCTGGCAGCCCGTTGACATGCGAACGAGAAAAGTATCACGGCTGACTTACTCCCCCCATAGAAGATCCATGGTCAACGCGAATTTACGGCGCAAGAATCCTGACGGCAGTTGTTGTTAATTCCTAGGTAATACGTTCACGTGCAGATGGAACCTTCCTTTGACCTATTCATCTTACCATGGTTCCATCCGCCCACCAAACAGAACACTACCACTCGGGTAGTCATTCAATTAGTCATATTATTATAAAAATAGGATCATGCATTCTTTTGAGAGTAGGTGATAATTCTGTAGGGTTTTTGCAACTAGTTTGTTATGAAGTACTGCAAAGGATATGAGCAAGTGATGAACTTGCCTGGTGTTGAAATAACAATAATAATCCTGGTCTTCGGGGTTCGAGGGTCGCGTAGAGAAATCCAAACATCTGAAAGATTACAAAGTAGTCCCGGTAAGGACTACGGAAAACACTGGCAAGATGATATGCATAGTAATGAGATGCATCGTGAAATACCCTGGAAAACACCCCAGCTTACAAGTGTAAGCCACGTTTGATACGGTATCGTAATCACACAGGTTTTAGGTGAATGGTTTCCTTATTTGTGGTGATGTGGTTATTAGTTCTTTTAGACTTACATGTGTTTCACTTTTACTTAGCAAACCATTGTTATCATGTTGAGGTAGAAGTGTTTATTACTTGATTAGATAACAAAACAATAACACATAGAAAGCAATTATTAAAAAGATAACAGACATATTTTATTTCATATTTTTAGAGTGTAGAGCTTATGTCAAAGGTTGAATGAAAAATGAGTAACTAATACAACCAATTCTATCATCACATAACTTGCTATTGCCATGTGATGATAGGTTTAGTAGATATGAAAACATGAGGGTTTTATAATTAGAAAGATAATATTTATGGTAATTGTTTATGGTTATAATGGTATATTATAGAATTTCCATTATGCCCCTTTAAAACAATTTTATAAGTTGAACAAATGTTTTATGTTTAACATATTTGAATTGGAAATGCTTCTCTCTTTAATTTGATATCTCATTTGAATTATTCTGAAAATATTTGAATAAGATTTTAATTTATTGATTTTAAATGAATTAAATGATTATGCAAAACATTGCACACATAAAAACTTTATCAAATGACTTTAAAAACATCATAGGTGGATTGCATATTTCATTTGGAGCATTTTGGTATAAACTATTTTTTTGATTTTATGAATTATTTATTATTTTTCTTAATTTTAAATGATTTAATTTAATTAAAGAAATATTTAATTTTAAACTTTTTCAAACATGTTTAAAAAGTTTATAAACATATAGAATTTATTTTTCTAAACATTTTGATATATTTTACATATTTTTCTGATTTATAGAATTAAAGTTGTTGAATTAATAGGATTGAATCATTTTCTGTCATTTTTAAATTGACAGGTGGGTCCCACCTGTCATATTCATCTTTTAAATGAAAATTAAAAGGAAAATGGATAATGACATCATGATGGCGTCACAACCACATCATCCAGAGAGGAATTTGCTACTGTTGCCCTGCAATTCGGCAACTAAGCCCGAATTGGAGAGATTGACTCCTACGAGGGGACAGAGGGCGACGAGTAGAAGCTGATGATGGCGGCGCTTCGACCATATGGTCGCCGGAGACTCGCCGGCGTCCGATTGCGCGGCGGACGGCGGCGGTGCACGGTGACAACCCACTTTCGAGCGCCAAAAATCACACGAAAAATACCCAGAGGTTCCAGCGCTCACCGTCATGCTCGTGGTCGAGATGGGGAAGCAAGGCGAGGTCGGAAACGGTGACGGCAACGAAGATTGGCCGGCGGCCGGAGTTTGGAACGACGACCAAATTCGTCGGCTACAGGGTATACCGGCAAGCGAGGCTCATCTAGGAGGGAGAGTAGAGGATGGCGATTCTAGGGCTGGTCTCCGTTCTTCCCGGGATGGCCGGAAACGACGGCGACGAGCGGCGGCTGTCCGCGGTTAGGGTTAGGGTTCCTGGTTCGGGTACAGAGAGGAACTGAGAGGGAGAGGGAAGATTGTGAGGGAGAGGAAGATGCAGACGGCACCTTGGGGTTCTTATCCCCTCGAATTAGCGGCAGCAGGAGGTGGCAATCGGGAATGGTGGCGGCGGCACGCCTCTGGCCTTCTGGCCAGAGGTTGAAGAAAGAAAAGAAAAATGAAATTTTATGGAAAACCCCCTGGAAGTGTTTTACAAATTACTAACCAGTCCTGTCTTATAACTTGAACTAAAAACATTTGTTTTCAGGGCCTTTCTGTGAACAGAAAAATTAATAAAAAATATATTTGAATTCCTTATCAAATTCTACAACTCACCATACTTTGTTTTGGTGAATTAGAAGAATATTTATATTTTTTATTTAAGGTGCTAGATTAAGTGATTTTGTGGTTTTCTATTCTTTTAATTTATTTAATAGTCTTAAAATTATGCCAAAGCATATTTAATAAAAGTACACACTCCCATCTTGTGGATACCAAGGTGGGGTATCATAATTGACAATTTTAGGCATAATCCCTTATAGAAGGTATTTTAGTAAAATTACTTGGTACTGGTTCTATGCACTGTTATGATAACAATTAATATGGAATTCTATTCCATGTCACACCACATGATTCAATGAGTGAAATAACTTGTTTTCCTTTTATAATACTATGTTATTTTCATAGCAATTTTGGTTGACATTTTTCTTATGTGAGTGCAAGTCATGTTGATTGTTTTTAGTGACCAGGTGGAAAACATATGTGGTTTTGAGATCTCATTTTCTTGTTTTCCACATAGGTTCCAATATGGATGTTATCCATGTTGGTTTAGGAACATGTAATCATTTATATGGTTATACAGATGAATCTATGTTGTTATCTATTAGTCTTGTGTAGGAAAAGGATCTGAAAAACAAGGTACTTAAGATTGTTTTCATCTACCTCCACATATCAACACATGTGATGCAATTGCTTGTTATTAATTCATTCTATATTTATTTCCATTTAAGATGTTACTATGAGTTCCTTATCTCTGATGAGCTTGATAGAGGTTAATGATTCTCTATTATAACCTAATGACTCACTGGATAAATTCTTATGCTCCCTTACGGATGCAGTGTTGCTTCATGTGTCTTCTGTTGCTTCATGTTCTTCTCTCTAGTTTCCACTAGCCTTCTGTTCTCACCTTGTGTCAATTTGCAAATGATATCATCTCTTGGATTCAATCTTCAACTATCTCACCCTTGTGGTGAGAACAAACAGTTATTCCAAACAAAGATTTTACTTAGATGAATTAAATTGTGGTTTCTTGTTTCCTTAGTGTTGTTCTTTCTATTGGATATGATACAAGGAGTGTAGGTGTAGTTTATTACATCAGATAGCCTTAAGCATATAAGAAGAATCTGTTGACAAGTTTGCAAGGCTTGTCCCCAAATTACTTTTCATATCCAAGAACTAAGATGTACTAGGTGATTCTACCTTCTATTTGTTTGCGTATGACACTCAATTGTTTGAGTAAACAAAAGTGATCTGTTAACAAGGTAGCTAGTCTTGTTATCAAACTGCTTCTATATAACTCTAACATTGAGGTATCACACTCTTTCAAGAGAGTTAATAAGATCATATCAAGGTATAAGAGTTTCCAAGTACTCTTATAGGAGATTAGAGTAGCACTTCTAGAACACTCTAAATAATCTTCTTGGATATCTTCCTGTGGTAGTTCCTCTTCTCTTGTGGGTTGCTTCTCTTGCAGAATGATTTAGAGAAGATTGGGAACAAGATAGAATGGTCTAGACCACATAACAAGATCTAGATTAAGATATAGTTCATGCTATTATCCTTTTATATCCTTCTAAAACTCTTATTTTATTTCCCAGAAGATGTTCTATATCATACATGATTGGTTTACTTACTTATAATTTCAATTCCTCTAATAGAGGTTATAACTTGTTGTCATTCATTACTCACATCCAGAGATACTTTAGTTTGTTGAATATTGATATGGATAGAAATGTGGAGTGTTTGTGAAATGGAAACTTAAGATTATAAGTTAATCAAATGATTCATTAATATGTTGAGCTTTCATATGCTCACTTGTATGAATGAATGAGACAATGATAATGAGAAAGTTATGAGGTTGAATGACTTATGTCATAGTTGTAATTTGTTCTCCAGTGTCAAGATCTACTTTAAATTCATCACTTTATTAACTTTGTTATTCTTAATGCAGATATAGAGATTTGGGAGTATCATATGTAATGATCAAGGTTTGTTATTAGTTGAAGAAGATTTATTTCTTCTTGTTGATACTTCTTTTAGGATTGAGGAGATATGTACATATTCGATAAATATGTTAATACAATTATTATGTCATTTTCCCCTTGGTTTTTGAGTTAACACTTGTTTGTATCTCTGATGTTCTATTGAAACTTTGTTATCTACTTGTGAAGATTAACTTAGTAGTTACTAAATAATTTGGAAAGATGTGAGGTGAATGGTTGATCACTTAAAGATTTATTGTTTAAGAGGACATAACACCTCTGTTGATGAGATGGTTCAGGCATTACTCATTAGTGAAAGGGTGATCATCATTTATGAGATTTGGATTCTCACCCCTCTTTGAGTTCTAGATACCTAGTGAATTATCCCAAGTCACTTATAGACTTGAGGTTTAGGTGGTTGAGAATTTGTGTTGGTCACAACCAACTATGGTTTGTGTAACCAGATGATTTGGGTTTTGTAAAGATGCTTTTATAAAGATCACTCAAAGTACTCCTGACTAGATGAACTAGACCTATTTCATCATGTCAAGTGAACTTGGTCACTTTGATTCGTTTAAACTTTCGCGCCAAAATTTCCCGTACTTTTAGATGCATGCTCTGCAAATGCACATATTAAATTTAGATCCTTATGACTTCCCAAACACTGGGATGTTACACCATATGACTCAACTCACCACAATTCAACACATTCCGGGACCTTTGGTTCAAGTCTTAGGGTTAGAAACCTACAGAAAGGAGTAACTACTACCTTAGTGACTTGAAGGACACTACAATGTAGTAATCACGAGGTATCTTTCAAAAGACAAACATAGCTCCGGAAGAATCTGATCAAAAGACAAGGAATACATTCGAGATGAGAAGGAAATCTCGAGGTTCAGGATTTTGAGACTTAAGAACATAGGAGTGTGGAGTTCAAACAACTCTGAGAGACTAGGATGCAAAGGATATCTCCCAGTTTAAGAAATAACAGAATAGGGAACACACACGACTCTAGAAACTTTAACACTAGGTCAACTTGGGTAAAAGACGTCCTTGCCAAAGAAGGCACCTAAGTTTTGAATGACTAGAAGAGATAGCAAAACCTTTTCAAATCAAAACAGGTAAGGTGACCCAGAGTTAGAGCGATACCAGATAAGGAGTAAAAAGAATCCTAAGAAGGGTTTTCACAATCCATTTGAGTTTCAAAATAGTTTTCACAAACTCTAGACTCGACATCGACCAAGCAATAAGGTTTTCCTACAGGCAGTCCTGCTCTGATACCAACACTTGTCGGACCCCGGACCCAGAGATATACAAACTGTTATGCGCTCCTAGCAGTGGACTCACAAGGGCTTCAGGGTTACCAGCCCCGGCCGCAACAAACAACGGCAGGCAGACCGGATTCATCGGCACGCAGTCCGGATCCCCGGTCTACTACTCCTTGTGTCCATGCTAGTCATAACCAGATATGCATACCCAAGCGTCCACGAGTCGGATGAAACTGAAGGAACGGGACCAAAGTTATACAGAGCTGCTATGTGTCCAGAAAGTGCAACAACAATCGAGGGTTACTGGGGTTACCTCGCCCCAGGCCGAATATCTTCGGCAGGCGGGCTCGGACATGGATCATCGGCTCCACAACCCCTCGACTGCAACAACTATGCAGGCATAGCCAAAACTGTATAACAACGGGCTCGAGACCAACAATCGATCAAAGCAACACTCTAGACCTTGAAGTTGTATTAAACATGTGTTACTAGAGTATAGCTTTACAAGCAGAGGTCACACGACCCAACATTACATCAGACAACGAAAGGCAAATTATGTTGCTAATCAACAAGAACCAAAAAGGCCTAAGAGGCCGCAACATAAGGCGACGTCCCAGCCCATAGATTCCAGGCTGCTACCTGGGAACCCCAAACTACTCGTCGATGTCCATGTTGAAAACCACCTTAGTGGCGAACTCCACCTGAACCAAAATTAAGCAAACTTGAGTGCGGGAGGTACTCAACAAGACTTAGTTAACCTATTATATATCTGCTATCTTCAGAAAGGGTTTTATGATGGCTATTTTGCGTAAAGCAATCTTTGTTTTCCAAATCGAGGAGGAATAGCACGTCTAAAGGAGTGTTTTCAAAACAGATGAGGAAACTACTCAACTACTAAATCATCATCTTTTCATCCACCAACATCATTTTCTAGCACCTCACATGCTACAAGGATCACCCCTCCTGGCATCTCCGGGGAGGCACCCTTCATTCATTGCCAACATCTTTACGCCACTTTCAAGTTATCTATGACCTCGTGACTTTCACCAAGTTGTCCTTAACCGTGGACACGGCTTTCCGAAAGATTTATCCCTGCAGGGTGGTACACTTTACCCACACGTACCCTCCGACTCTTAGCGCCACATGTACGCTCTTCCATGGAGCGCGGCAGAGGGTGGTTGGCTCCGACCTTTACCTTATCGAGCCCTATCCATGAGTCAACCCAAACAGGGCCACCCCGTCAACAGGGAGGTGGCCACCTCCTGACGGCACCTGTTCTGTGAGTCGGGATCAAGATCCGTGTACGTCCATCACTTGTCCCGGTCACGCCCTAAACACCTCCAAAAGGTTTTTGACTCACACGCAGATGGAACTCCCAAACTACATGACTCACGGATAGAACCAAACAAGTTAGTTAGTCAGGCGAGGTTCATTGGCTCGCTCGTGTGGTTGCACGTTCAGTCTTGGTTTCCGCGGCGAGACCTTAATCCTAGGGTTGGTAAGTACGGAACAAAGAACCACTTCCCAAGTGGCCTCCCGTCCAAGCCTTAGTCAAGTTAACCACACAATGCTCATCTCACCACGTCATCATATCATACTAGGTTATCGCAGCTCTGATTCATCAACCAGATGGAGCAGAGGTAAACAAACATGTATGACTAAGCGAAGCAGATATGAGGCTCTAGCGATGCGCACAAGCAAATCTATGGCGGCTAGGAGCAGTGGATCAGGATATTGGGGCAATGCAGTATATAGGTGAACTATATCTACTAGCAGCAAATACTTTGTAATCGAATGCAAAGTACGAGAAACAAATGTAGTTGGAAAACATATATGAGCAGATAAGAGGTTATGCTTGCCTTGGTTGTAAGAAAACCAATTTAAATGTCTTCTGGAATAAGTGCTTGACTTGTCGGTTAGGATCAAGTATTCGCCATTGGATTGCTGGCCTTCTCTTCGGAGCCACGTTCTACCGAGGGGGAACAAACACCGAAAAGAAGAACAACAATCAACACATGGCATCGATGCAATGCACAACATGTATGCATGAGCAAGTTAATGCACTGAAACAAAGCCCTAAACATGTTCAATGGGTTGCTAGGGTTTGTATGTCAGCTATGCAATTTTATTGAAATTATCCCGAAATAGACCCCGGAGGGGGTTTCGGACGGTTATGGAAGTGAGTACAAGTTTTAAATCTCAAATGGGTTTGAAAACACCATAACTAGATTGCATTTGTCATTTTGAGCAAAATGGTATATAACTTTTAATTTTCTAATTTTATTGAATAAAAACTTATTTTCCATTTTAAAATGATTAAACAACATTAAATAAATGCTCATAAATGAAGTGTGTCAAACATTTATGAAAGTGACATTTTTGGAAAGAGTACATTTTTCTGAACAAAACCATACTTTTCTTTTATTTTTCTGAATAACGTTTTGGAAGATATTAATTATCCAATTTTATTCCTTTTTCTGGAATTTCTTGAAATATCTAAAAAAAAGGAAATGACATCATCATGACGCAGGCATGACGTCATCTGGCTCTGTTCTTCACAGAAGCCTTCAAATTCGACGAAAACCGCGCGGGATTTCAAAATCAAACCCGACCACGGGGTGGAGGGGTGCGTTGGGATGCTAGGGGTGGCCGCGGCTGACCAAATGGTCGCCGGAGCTCACGCCGGCGAGCTGGGCGCGGCGGCGGACAGGGGATGACGGCGGCGGCGAGGTTTACAGGGGGAGGGAGGAAAAGGAGTGGTCTGGGAGGCTCACCACGATGTCCTGAAGCTCGTGGAAGGGTCGGAGGAGGCCGGAGCGGCCGGACGGCGACGAATCGACGGCGGAACTCCCGCCGGCAGTGGAGAAGAAAGAGGTGCCGGCGTCGATTTCCTGGCCCTCCCGCCTTGCGTGAGTTCTTGAGGGAGTTGAGGGCGACGAGGAGAAGGTGGGTATGTCACCGGTTGCTCGGGGGATGGCCGGAGATGGCGGCAAATGGCGGCGGCCGAAGTTGAGCTAGGGTTTGCTCCCGGGCAAACCAGAGAGCAAGAGAGAGAGGCAGTGCATCGAGCAGGGGGAGGGAAAGGAGGGCACGGCTTCTGGGTGGTCATCCGCGCGATGGGGCGGTAGCAGCTGCGTGGCAGCAGCTCTCCGGCGAGCTGTCTGCTTCACTCGGGGAGGAAGAAGACAAAATACATTTTGCGAAAACCCCCAGAAATTGCTGAATTTTACAAAGAAGTCCTTTTCTCTTTAAAAACAGAATAGAAAACATTGTTTTGAGGCCCTTTTTGCAAACAGAGAAATTGGCAAAAATAGTTTTTGGAAAGCTTATAAAATTTCCAATCTTGCCATATTTTTGTTTTGTGAAATTGAATTACTTTTCAATACAAAATTTTGAAACCCACTTTAAGTACTTTTTGTGGGGTTTTCTCAAACCATTTAAATTCAAAATTTAAATTGTTTCAACATGGTTTAAATTTTTGTTTTCATGCATGTATGAGATGAACACAACACCACACACTTTTGTTAGCAAAATTGGGATGTTACACATAGGTGGAGTAGAGACCCTTGACAAACCCAACGGCGAACTTGTTCCAGTGATAGAGTGGGGTGAGTTGATCCTTGGGAAGGGATTGAGTGTTGATGATGTGAACCCGGAACCATCCATTGGCAAACTCCTCACTATCGGCAAAAGGTCCAAAGTCCGGGTATCCTCCAAGAAGAATGCCAACGTCAGACCACTTGATGTCAAGCTGTCTCCCCTGTGTCATCCAAGTAAGATGGCGCTCGGTCTCATTGGAGAGATGAAACGTGGCCAAGAACTTACAGACAAGGTCTTCCTCGTAGTCTTGTTGGAGACTAATAATGGGACCAATTCCAAACCTCTCAATGAGCTCAAGAGCCTCCCCAAAGTAATGATGGTTCCTTTCCAGATGCCCAAAGTTGATGGCATGTTGAGGGGCAACATTGTCCTTTGGCTTCCTCATCAAGATCTCATGATATATTTCCCCTTGGAAAACAGTGTGGAAGCGGGCATCCTTACCCCGGAATTGTGGCATCAAACGCTCATGTGCAATCACATAGGGGTTTTCGCGGAGTTCCTTCATAAAAGCCGCCTCGGACATCTTGGAAGCGGTCTTTGTTGTGTTCTTGCGAGGCAATTTCTTCTCGGTAGCTGGGAACCTCTTGCGCTTGGGTTGAGCATGGTCAAGTTCTTCTTCGATCTCATCAACTTGAGGAGTCTTGCGACGACCCGTACTCTTGTAACGAACCCCCTTTCCTTTGGAACCGGAAGCATATAAGAAAGAAATAGCTAGGAAAGAATGAAGAAAAGTTAATGCTCAAGTTGATAAAATACGCACAAATCCAAGAAACAAAGATACGCATGGTGTTAGGGTTGAATAACTAGGGTTAGGGCATATGAATATTACCTACAACCGTAACGATTCAAGCCTAACATGCATTATCTAGGTTTCTAGGGTTTGTAATCAAGAACTTCTACTCCTAAAACTCCAAATCCACACATCTAGAGAACAAGAACATGAACTCATATGCATCCCATCCATCAACTAGATGAGAGAGAGAGATCACATACCCGCATCATCCATGGTGAAAAGGAAGTAGAAGGAAGAGCCCGGGGTGGTCCAAGGCAAGGAGGAGTGTGGTGACCCAGCACACCACTGCATGTGTAGTGCGCAAGTCAGTGACATAATACTCACAGAAGGACTTATCTGTGAATATTACATCTCTCGGAGTGGTACAACATAAACACAGCGGGACCAGGCAAAACTATAGGATACAAACCTTAATACAAAATCTTGAGAATCTCCTTAATGAATCAAGAAGATCTCCTGCAAAAGAAACATCAGAAGAAGCAATTCGAAGCTCCGAGCCGGAGAAGAACTCTAGCTCAGAACTAATCCACTACGGCTGATGTCAGCCCTAAAATATGGCTTGTAAATGCTAAGTCCAAGAATGGACTCTACCTACACCTTGATAGTTCTCCTCCACCAGCGTTGTTGATGACGATGCTTTACTTACTAAGTACTAGATCCCTCCACCTAGCTTCATGATGTAGTGATGGCTTCACGATGACGACTTCCAAAGGCTTCAATTCTAAGCAGGGGGTCAAACGGGATAGAATGAGTAACGAGCGTTACTCAGCAAGTTCATGATATATAGTGGGTGGTTGATGCACTAACTACAGCCTTAGACTCGAAAGAGTCATAAGCTAATGCAAGGTTTTGTAAAACTTTCTTCAAGAGGTTGCTTTTAATTCTGAAAACTATGCCCGCCATTCTTCACAGGATTAGAACTTTCATGGAGTTGCCTTTCCTGCGGCGTTCGCAGCTCCTTCCCGGAACAAGGGGTAACATGTCACATCCTTTTACACTCTGCAGAGGTGCGTTACTTTACCCATGGACGACCAAGACCATGTTGCACAACCAGGCTTGAGATCCTGTCCACTCCCACTCAGGTGTGGGGCCCGGTAGTTGGTCCAAGCCAAACTGTGCTTCCCCGCACAACGCATGCCCACCCATTTTTGCCAGAAGGTTGAACGCCTGATTCCACCCCTCACGATGGAGATCTACGCGCCCCTGGCAGACACTCATAGACTCCAGATTCCGTGGGACGTAAGGGCTCCCACCCATGGGCATGTAGTCCCCGCGGAACTTACAGCGTACGGTCTCTGGCAGTCCGTTGACATGCGAACGAGAGAAGTATCACAGCTGACTTACTCCCCCCACAAAAGATCCATGGTCAACGCGAATTTACGGCGCAAGAATCCTGACGGCAGTTGTTGTTAATTCCTAGGTAATACGTTCCCATGCAGATGGAACCTTCCTTTGACCTATTCATCTTACCATGGTTCCATCCGCCCACCACATAGAACACTACCACTCGGGTAGTCATTCAGGTAGTCATATTATTATAAAAATAGGATCATGCATTCTTTTGAGAGTAGGTGATAATACGATAGGGTTTTTGCAAATAGTTTGTTATGAAGTACTGCAAAGGATATGAGCAAGTGATGAACTTGCCTGAGATTGAAATAACAATAATGATCCAGGTCTTCGGGGTTCAAGGGTCGCGTAGAGAAATCCAAACATCTGAAAGATAGCAAAGTAGTCCCGGCAAGGACTACAGAAAACACTGGCAAGATGATACATGCATAGTAATGAGATGCATCGCGAAATCCCCTGGAAATTACCCCAGCTTACAAGTGTAAGCCACGTTTGATACGATATCTTAATCACACATGTTTTAGGTGAATGGTTTCATTACTTGTGGTGATGTGGTTATTGGTTCTTTTAGACTTACATGTGTTTCACTTTTACTTAGAAAACAATTGTTATCATGTTTAGGTAGAAGTGTTTATTACTTGATTGGATAACAAAACAACAACACATGGAAAACAATTATTAAAAAGATAACAGTCACGTTTTGTTTTATATTCAAAAAGAGTAGAGCATATTACAAAGAGTTTAATTGAAAATGAGGATCCGATACCTCTAGCTATATCATCACAATACTTTCTAATTACAAGTGATGATAGGTTTTAATAGGTGTGAAAACATGAGTTTTATTAATAAATAAAATAATGTTTGTGATAGTTGTTTATGGTTATAGTAGACGATTATAAAATTATATTATACCTTGAATAACAAGTTTATGAGTTCAACAAAATGTTTTAGGTTTGACATATTTGAATTGGAAATGTTTTTCTCTTTAATTTGGTATATCATTCAATGCTTTCTGGAAATATTTGAATAAATTATTAATTTATTGATTTTAAATTAATTAAATGATTAGACAAATATTGCACACATAAAAACTTGGTCAAATGACCTTCTAAACATCATAGATGATTTGTATTAATCATTTGGAGCATTTTGGTATATAACTTGTATTTTTCTGATTTTAGGAATTATTTATTATTTTTCTTTATTTTAAATGGTTTAATCTAATTAAAGAAAATATTAATTTTTTAAACTTTATCAAATATTTTTTTTAAAGTTGATAATCATTTGGATTATATTTTTCTAATCAATTTGGTATATTATTTATATTTTTCTGATTAATAAAATTAAAGTTATTGAATTATGAAGTTTTATTTATTTTCTGCCCTATTTAAATTGACAAGTGGGTCCTACCTGTCATAATGATTTTTAAATTAAAAATAAATAAAAAGGAAAAGAATATTCATCTTGACGTCATGGTGATGTCACAATGACATCACCCGAGCTGGATCTTCACAGATGGATTCTAATCCATCAAACCACGGCAAATTGGTGCAACCAAGTGGTTCCACTATGTAGAGGAGCCCACGGCGAGTGCAGTGGTGGTGGCGGCATGACCATATGGTCAAGGAGTCGCCGACGGCGAGCTCCAGTGCGGCGGACGGCGGCGGTTGACGGCACTTCGGCGAATTTGGAAACGATTGCGAAAACGGGAGGCACCGTGGTGCTCTGAAGCTCACCAGGAGTACGGTGGTGATGACGGTTGAGGACGGAGAGCTTCCAATCACCGGCGGCGTGCGGTTTTCGGCGGCGGCCGTGGTGAGGAAGACGGCCACGATTCGACCATCTCAATCCCTCCCTGCTTGCGTGACTCCTAGAGGAGGGAGAGGAGGTCCAGGTGCACCAGAGGGTGGTCTCAATTCATCCAGAGGTCGCCGGAATCGACGGCGGCGAGTGGCGGTTGTCCACGGTTAGGGTTAGGGTTTGAGTTCAATTCGGTACAGAGAGAAGGATAGTGAGAGAGAGCGAGTGAGGGAGGGAGAGACCAAGTGAGGCACGGCCTCACTCCTTCTTATCCGCGAGAGGAGGCGGCAGCAGGTCGTGGCAACGACATGGCCACGGTGTCGATCTCCTCTGCCTTCTGGCAGAGGAAGAAGAAAGGGAAAAAGAAAAGGCGATTTTCAGTAACCCCCTAAATTTTCCAGATTTTACAACTTAGTCCTTTTGTCTTATAACTGAACTAAAAACACTTGTTTTCAGGGCCTTTCTGTGAACAGAAAAAATATTAAAAAATATATTTGGATAGCTCATCAAATTTGCAACCTCACCATGTTTTGTTTTGGTGAAATTGAATAATATTTGTATTTTTTATTTAAGGTGCGGGATTAAGTGATTTTGTGGTTTTCTCCTCTTTTAATTTATTTAATGGCTTTTAAAATTATGGTAAAGCATGTTTAATAAAGGTACACACTCCATCTTGTGGATACCAAGGTGGTGTATCATAGTTGGACACTTTTAATAATAATCCCTTATGGAAAATGATTTGATAACACTAGTGAGTAGTGTTTTTATATATAGTGATGAAATGCACCCAATGAGGGAATTTTATTCCATGACATGCCCAATGCTTTGGGGTAAGAAATAGTTTTGTTTTGTTTTATGGACTTTGTTATTTTCCTAATTGAAACTCTTAGCAAGTTTGGTTGGCATTTTACTGAGGTATGTGTATTCTATGTTTGCTGTTTTCAATATTTGATCAAGTGGAAAACATGTGTGGTTTTGGAACCTTATTTGTTTGTTTTCCATAGGTTCCACTATGGATGTTATCTCATGTTGTTATAGATCATGTAATAAATTTACATGGTTATAAGTAGATGGATTTTTATCATCTATTAGTCTTACATATGGAAAGGATTTGGAAAACAAGGTATTAATCTTGTTTTCATCTACCTCCACATATCAAGACATGTGGTTGTAATGATTTAGTTATTATTTCATACTTGGGAATTGTTTTCATCTAAGACATTATTGATCTCTCCATCTCTGATGGGTTTGACAAAGGTTAATGGTTCCCTAATGAATCCTAAGGATTCACTAGATAATTTCTTATACTCCTTTACTGAGGCAGTGTTGCTATTTTCTCTCTTGCCAATTGTTTCCATTAAAGTGATTGTTATTTGTTTCTCATCTATGATGAGTCTTAACAAGGCATTGGGTTATAGTTTCTCTAATACCACTGAACATTTCACTTGAGAATTTCTTATGCTAGGCTTCCTTGCTAAACTAGTGTTCCTCCTTGTTGACTCCTGTTGCTTGATGTTCTTGTCACTGGTTGTCACTAATCTTCTGTTATCAGCTTTGTCCATTGCAGGTAGGTTCCTTCCATGGTTTCAAACCTCAACTGTTTCACCATTGTGGTGAAAACATCCAATTACTCCAAGCAAGGATTTACTTAGAGGATTATAAAAGAATGTGAGTTTATTTTATGACATCCAGTTGCCATATGCATACAAGAATAACTTGTTAACAAGTGGGCCAGACTTGCCTCCAAATTACTGCTCATACACAATAGGTTGAGATGTACTAGGTTTATATGATCTTATGTTTGTTTGTGTATGACACTCAATTGTTTGAGTATACAAAAGTGATCTGTTAACAAGGTTGCAAGGCTTGTTATCAAACTACTTCTATATAGCACTAACATTGGAGTATCACCCTATTTCAAGAGAGTTAATAAGATCAGATCAATATATAAGAGTTTTCCAAGTACTCTTATAATATCTTGGAGTAACACTTCTAGAACACTCTAAATAATCTTCTTGAAGATCTTCCTGTGGTAGTTCCTCTTCTCTTGTGGGTTGCTTCTCTTGCAGAATGATTTAGAGAAGATTGGGAACAAGATAGAATGGTCTAGACAACATAACAAGATCTAGATTAAGAGTTACTCCATGATTTTATTATCCTTCCATAAGTTTCTTATTTTATTTCCCATAAGATATGTTCTTATATCATACAAGATTGGTTTACTTAGTTTTCAATTTACTTCCTCTAATAAAGGTTATAACTTGTTGTTATTCCTTAGTTGTATCCAGAGATACTTTGGTTGTTGATTATTGATGTGGATAGAAATATAGAGTGTTTGTGGGATGATGACTTAAGATAGTAAGTTGATCAAGTAGTTACTTGATGTGTTGAGATTTCATATGTTCACTTGTATAAAATGAATGAGGCAATGAGCATGTAAAGCTTATTGGGTTTTAATGACTTATGTCATAGTTGTCATTTGTTTTCTCTAGTGTCATGACATTACTTTATATTCTTCTCTTTATTACCTTTGTCATTCATAATGCAGATATAAATATTTGGAAAGATCATATGTAATGATCAAGGTTTAACAGTTGGTTAAGAAGATTTACTTCTTCTTTAAGGTACTTCTTTTATGATTGAGGAGATATGTACATATTCGATCAATGTGTTAATACAATTATTATATCACTTCCCATTTGTGGGGTTTAAGTTAATACTTATTTGTATCACTTGTGTTCTGTTGAACCTTTATTATTTACTTGTGAAGGTTCACTTAGTGGTTATGAAATAGTTTTTAGAGATGTTGTGTGGATGGTTTATAACTTAAGAGTTATTGTTTCAGAGGACATAACACCTCTGTTGATGAGATGGTTCAGTTATGCATTACTCATTAGTGAAAGTGTGATCATCATTTATGAGATCTGGATTCTCACCCCTCTTTGAGTTCTAGATACCTAGTGAATTATCCCAAGTCACTTATAGACTTGAGGTTTAAGTGGTTGAGAATTTGTGTTGGTTACATCCAATTATGGTTTGTGTAACCAGATGATTTAGTTTGTAGAGATACAATGTTATAAAGATCACTCCAAATGAACTCCTGACTAGATGAACTAAACCTATTTCATCATGTCAAGTGAAACTTTGGTCACTTTGCTTTGTTTAAACTTTCGCGCCAAAATTTCCCGTACTTTTAGATGCATGCTTTGCAAATGCACATATTAAATTTAGACCCTTATAACTTCCCAAACACTGGGATGTTACAAGGAGGTCCCCCGGCGGTGGAGCACCCGAATCCGGCGGCGGTTGGCTTGGGGGCGGTGGCGGTTGAGAGGAGGAAGAAGGAGGGCGAGTGGGGGGGAATGATATTGGATCTCATTGACCCCTGCTCGCCCTAGATCTTATCCCGAAAAACTGCCACGAGCGGAGCCTCCGGTGGTTTCATCGGAGCCTCCGCTCCCCGCCCAGCGGAGCCTCCGGTGGATTCACCGGAGCCTCCGCCCCTTGTCCACAAAAACAGACCAAATTTTGACCCGCTGAGCAATTGTGTGCTAGCGAAGCCTCCGGTGGCGTTCCGGTGGACAGGGGCAGCGGAGCCTCCGGTGGTTTCACCGGAGCCTTCGCTCAGCCAAGTATTTGCACACCAAGATTGTAAAAACAAGAGCATTACGATAGAAATATTGTTTTGGGCAAAGGGGGCTTGGGTTGGAAAATAGTCACTGATATACGAGAGACATTACTCGGAGGGGTTCGCAAGAAGCACAAAGAGGTGGAAAACCAAACCCGTACGAGTTGTCAAGGAATAAATATGATACGCGAGAAATATCCGAAACATACCAAAGGTCGGTGGCCGAAGCCACCATGTTTGAGTGTGCACTTTGGCACCGTGAAGATATATCTTGGGTCCAAAATACTACTCACAATTAAGCACAATAAGTCACAAATTGACTAGATATGCAATGATTAATTGATTTTCGCATGATAAGAGGAGTGCATACTCATGAGTTGAGTAGCGCTCCCACTATTTCCATGCCTACATCTAAAACCTAATAGCATGCACAATGAAGGTACATATGCAAGGTTTCAAGTGAAGTTGGAAGAATCGATGACATTTAGTTCATTCCTCAAAGCTCGAAATCTTGGTTCATCAAGGGCCTTCGTGAAGATATCGGCAAGTTGATCCTTAGTGGGGACATATGAGAGATCAATATCACCTTTCTCAACATGATCCCGAATGAAATGATGACGGATCTCAATGTGCTTCGTCTTGGAGTGAAGAACCGGGTTGTAGGCGATCTTGATAGCACTCTCATTATCACAAAGAAGAGGCACCTTGTCAAAATAAATACCATAATCCTTCAAGGTTTGCCTCATCCATAGCAATTGGGCACAACAACTTGCCGCAGAGATATACTCGGCCTCGGTGGTGGAGAGAGCAATGCAATTTTGCTTCTTTGAAGACCAACATACCAAGGAGAGGCCAAGGAATTGACAACCCCCGGACGTGGACTTCCTATCCATCTTCTCTCCCTCATAATCCGCATCCGAATATCCAATGAGTTGAAAGCTTGAACCCTTGCGGTACCAAATACCGAAGTTTGGGGTATGAACTAAATATCGAAAGATTCGTTTCACAGTTTCCAAATGGCTTTGCCTAGGAGAGGCTTGAAACCTTGCATATTTACCTACGGTATACATGATATCGGGTCGAGATGCACAAAGGTAGAGCAAAGAGCCAATCATGGAGCGGTATACCTTTTGATCTACCTCTTTACCGTTGGGGTCGGGTTTCAAGTCGGTGGACGTGGACATAGGAGTCTTCATAGGTGTGGCATCATTCATATTAAATATCTTGAGCATGTTTTGAGTGTATTTGGCTTGTTTGATGAAGGTTCCTTCATGATATTGATTCACTTCAAAGCCAAGAAAGAATTCCAACTCTCCCATCATAGACATTTCAAACCTATCGGTCATAAGCTTGCAAAAAATCCTCATTGAACAAAGTGTTAGTAGACCCAAAAATGATGTCATCCACATAGAGTTGGCATATGAACAAGTCACCTCCAACCGTCTTGGTAAAGAGGGTGGGATCGATTAAACCAACATTAAACCCACGATCTACTAGAAACTCTTTAAGGTGCTCGTACCACGCACGTGGAACTTGTTTAAGTCCATAGAGCGCCTTATCGAGTTTATAGACATGATCGGGGTGGTTGGGATCCTCAAACCCCCTAGGTTGCTTGACATATACTAACTCATTAATGGGACCATTAAGGAAAGCACTCTTAACATCCATTTGTTGTAACTTGAAATTATGATGAGATGCATAAGCAAGTAAGATGCGAATGGATTCAAGGCGAGCTACAGGGGCAAAGGTTTTACCAAAATTGATACCTTTGACTTGAGAAAAATCTTGGGCCACCAATCTTGCCTTGTTGCGAATGACAATGCCATCTTTGTCTTGTTTGTTCTTGAACACCCATTTGGTGCCAATGACATTTTTGCAATCCTTGGGTCTTGGCACTAATTTCCACACTTTGTTGCGCTCGAAGTTATTGAGTTCATCATGCATGGCTTCAAGCCAATCTTGATCTTCGAGTGCTCCATAGACCTTCTTGGGTTCAATGAAAGAGACAAAAGCATGAGCCTTGCTAAAATCCGCCAATTGCCTTCTAGTGACCACTCTTCCACGAACTTGCCCAAGAATCTTGTCCTCCGTATGACCCGCTCGTTCAATATTCTCTAGCCTTCTCTTTTCTCTTCGTGCTAGTATCTCCTCCAAAGATTCTTTGGATATAGATTGAGAATCACCTTCTTCATCGGAGACATGTCCATCTTCATTTCTTCCTTGATCAATAATGGGTGATGAATCACGACTAGGTTGAGCACTCTCAACAATGATGGAATCTTGACATGATTAAGATGAGTTGCTTGGCCTTGGTCATTAGCTTGGCCTTGATTGTTAGCTTGAGGGCTTGGTGCATCTTGTTGAGTAGCTTGATTATCAATGGGTGTAGTCAATGGCTCCACTTGAGTGGGGCATAGTCCTTCTCCCTCCGTCATCCGGTAACCCTCAATGGGGATATTTCACCAATCCCCATTCTTCTTATGACGATGGGAGGAATTGCATCTCCTACAACACCATGATCTATACGCCCCCCTTGGGAGCCGTTATCCTCATCAAACACCACGTCTATAGCTTCTTCAACTTGTCCAGTGGACTTGTTGTAGACTCTATAGGCGTGAGCGTTTGTGGCATAGCCAACAAAGATACCCTCATAAGATTTGGTCTCAAATTTTGACAACCGTTTACCTTTCTTGCGAATGAAGCACTTGCAACCGAAGACCTTGAAATAAGATACATCCGGTTTCTTGCCCGTGAGAATCTCATAGGGAGTCTTGTTCAAAATCTTGCGAATATATAACCGGTTGGTAGCATGACATGCGGTGGAGACGGCTTCGTCCCAAAAGTTATAGGGAGAAGAGAACTCCGCAATCATAATTCTAGCCGCATCCATCAAAGTCCGGTTCTTTCTCTCCGCAACACCATTTTTTTGAGGGGTATAAGGAGTGGAATATTGATGGGCAATGCCTTCTTCACTAATAAAACCCTCACCGGTATAGTTCTTGAACTCCGAGCCATTATCACTCCGAATGGCCAATATGGTAGCATTGTGTTGGTGCTCCACTAGAGTGATGAACTCGATGACTCTCTTTTGAGTTTCACTTTTCCTCTTAAAGAAATACACCCAACAATATCTCGAATAATCATCCACAATCACCAAGCAATACTTATTTCCTCCGAGGCTATCATAGGATAGTGGACCAAAGAGATCTAAGTGAATGAGTTCGAGAATTCCTGTGGTGGAGATAGTTGTCTTCGTTGGGTGTTATTCTCCATGTGGCTTCCCAAAGGTACAAGAGCTACACACACGATCTTTAGCAAACTTAGCTTTGGTTAGTCCTAGAACATAGTTCCCACTTTGGAGGTCATGTAACATTCTCATATTGGTGTGGGTTAGCCGGCGATGCCAAAGCCACCCCACATCAACTTTAGCCATTAGGCATGTCGTGGCACACATGTCTTCTTTAGAGAAGTACACTACATACATGTCGTTCTCGACAAACCCAACAAAGGCTACTTTAAGAGATGTCTCCCAAGTGACAATCACACTCTATTTATTAAAGAACGAGGTAAAGCCACAATTCGCAAGTTGAAGAATGGACATAAAATTATAGCCAAGGGACTCAACAAGGAGAACATTCTCAATTGATAAATCATTTGAGATAGCCACCTTGCCTCGTCCCAATACCTTAAGCTCGGACTTGTCACCAATAGTAACGCAATTGAGATGAGGTGAAGGAGGTTCAATATTACTTATTGCGTCATGGCTTCCGGTCATATGTTGGGATGCACCACTATCCACTGTCCATCTATTTGACCCGGAATCATTTCCCTACAAGAGATCAATTTCTTGATTTAGGTACCCATCCTTCAATGGGTCCTCTTTTGTTAGTCACAAGGGTCTTAGGAACCCAAATATTCCAATGATAATCATAACCATAAGAAGTACCAGCGTATTTAGCATAAACATGTCCATCTCTAGATTCATAAGAACATAAGATGGGTTATATTTTCCGGCGAAATCATTGTGAGTGATGCTCCCCCTAGAGGTATCACCACCCACAATGGCGTTGGTCTCCTTCTCTTTGGTCACCTCTCCCTCTTTCACAAAGACAACATTTTGAGAGGGAGAAGTGACATTCTTGGATATCTTCTTTGACTTGGAAACAAATCCAAGTCCCCCTTTCCCTTCTTGGCTCCTTGAGAGCTTATTGCATCATTGAGAATTCTTTCTTTCCCTACAATGTTAGTTGTAGTAGAAGAGGTAGGCACAATAACAATGCTATTTTATGAAGATGCAACATGCTTATTAAATTGTTGAGCTATAAGCTTATTACGAGACTTGGCAAGTTTGTCATGAATTTCTTTAAGAGACGTAAACTCCTTTTATAGTTTCTCATGCTCCTCGTCAAATTTTTGATGAGCTATTCCTAGCTTCAAATCTTCCTCTTCAGATTCTTTAAGTAAAACAAGAGATTTGGCATGTTCTTTCTTAAGCTTGGCAAGAGATTTTTCGTTATCTTTCCTAATCTTTGAAACACTAATAGCATATCTCTCTTGTAGACTAGATAGTCTCTCTTCGAG
Organism: Alopecurus myosuroides; assembly: GCA_028641055.1. Lineage (NCBI taxonomy): Eukaryota > Viridiplantae > Streptophyta > Magnoliopsida > Poales > Poaceae > Alopecurus > Alopecurus myosuroides. Next base: position 634,002,573 of record CM054057.1, on the reverse strand, counting down.
AGAGGCTCTCATGGATCTCTCTTTTTCAAGAGCATTGACGAGTTCGTCATCATGATTCTCATGGCTACCGCCATGGTTCTCCAAGGTCATGATGATCTCCTCCTTCTCATCTATGAAGGAGTTAGCATCATCAAGTTGCCTTAAGAGCGCCTTTACCTTTTTTTTAGTTTCACCTTCAAGACTACACAACAAAGATCCTAGATTCTTGGCCTCCTCATCATCAACAATGTATTCAACACAATCCAATAATGAGGGAGAGCTAGTGACAATACACTTGGAGGTGGAATATATTACCGCGGTGACTTTTGCCATGAGACATGTAGGTCAGATCGATGCCTTCTCATTGGGGGTTCAAATAGAGAGACCGATGAATAGGAAGTTGTAGTTATGGCGACGCGGGCAACACCTACGACTTCACCTTCTCCTTCATCTCCGGAGTAGTATGTTTCCAATGTGGGGCCTTCTTGAACATATAGAGCCCTTGGGACTCTTCTAGCGAGGTTCTTGTTTTGTGGAGCTTTGTTCTTGTCCTTGCGAACAAGCTTCCCTTCATTCTCTTCTCTTGGCTCAAAGGGACACTCTTTGACGAAGTGGTTTGCACTTCCACAATTGTAGCATGTCCTTGGCCGCTCCCCTTTCTTTCTAAAGATCTTATTCCTTGAAGGTCTTGGAGCACCGTTCTTGTGAGCCTCCCATCTCTTCCAATACCCTTGCATGTCAAGAGCGATACACTTATGGGCACCCTTGTATGTATCTTCATAGTCCTCATCATCATCATCATCATCATCATCATCCACTTCTTCTATCTTGGCCATTGCCTTAGACTTCAAGGCGAGGTTAGGAGACTTTCCAAGTCCTCTTGAGCGAGCAAGAGCATCATCCGCGCTCTTGTGAGATAAGGATATGGATATTAACTCACTAAGGACACCAATGGAGTTGAGGGAGTTGTAGTCGGATCTTGTTAGAATGCTAGTGGAGAGGTTCTTCTCGGATGGAGTTATGTCCTTGACAAACTTCCTCTTGATCCACTCATCGGATATTTCCTCTTTTCCAAAGTCCCTTAATTGATTGCCAAGGGTGACCACTCTTCTATATAGCTCCTCGGGACTTTCGTCTTCAAGCATAACAAAGTTCTCGGACTTGTCAAGAGCAACATCATATTTGGATGATTGAATGCTTGCATTGCCTTGGAACAAAGAGTCAAGTTTATCTCAAGCTTCCTTGGCGGTCTTGATACCGCGGATGTGTTCAAGATGTTGTCTTGGGAGAGCCTTTTGGATAGTCACAAGAGCGGCCTTGTTGAGTTGAAATTCCACATCCTATCTTGGAGTCAAGTTGCTCGGATCATGAGGGTGGAATCCATGGAGAATGCTTCTCCACAAAGCGGTGCAAGATCCTGAAATGTGAGACTCCATATCGAACTTCCAAGAAGAGAATTCGTTAGTGTTAAGCCTGGGAGGAACTTCAACATTAACCATGTGTGGCATTGTGGCAATAGGGTGGATAGAATCATAATTGGGAGGTGGTGGAAATTTAGAGTTAGACCCCGAACCGTTAGCCGATTGAGACTTGGAGCCCTCGGAGCTCCCACCGCTCTTAGCCTTTTTATCGGCTTTTGCTTTGGCTTTCGCCTTAGCTAAAGCGATGTTAGCTTCCATTTCGTCGATGTCCGGAATGGACTCTTCGTCCGAGCTAACATCGTTGGTGATGAGAGGTGGTTCCGCGGACTCCTTGGTTTTCCCCATCAATGCCTCCATCATTTTCTTTATGCTAGAAACCTCCGAACTAACACTAGAGCTAACCTTAGATAATTCGGTTTGGAGAATTCCAACCGTATCTTGTAGGTTAGATATATTGTCGGCCATTTTGGAGATTTCCGCACTAGAACTACCGAGGGCATTTTCATCGACCATTGTACTCTTAGGCGGTTAAGCCCTTAGTAAGAGCCGAGGCTCTGATACCAATTTAAAGTGCACTATGGTCAACTAGAGGGGGGGTGAATAGGTTGACTACCAATTTTTCTTCTTTTCCTTTTAGTGGGGCTAAGTAAGATAAGATAATGTTCTCTAGATGTGCATCTATGTGAGCAACCTATGTGAGTAAGATAATATGCGCAACGGAAGTAAAGCGTAAGGTAGTAAGACAAACAACAAGTGTAAACAAGGAGACACGGATATGATTCCCGTAGTTACTTCTCAAAGAGAAGTACGTCTACGCTGGAGAGGTGGGGAGCCACCTAGGCGCTCCTCAATAGCACGGTTGTGCACACCTTGTTCTCCTTGAGCTTCTCCGGTGAGGGAGATTCTCGTTTCCACTATGAGGTCGACTTGAAGGCGTTGACCAAACCTTTACAAGAGCTCGAGGTCACTCCACAAGATGGATTGAGGATCTCAAGCAATCCGTAGCTTCTTGCAACAAGGTGGAAGCTACAAGCACAATATCTACTAAGGTTTCTAGGCCTCGAGTAGGATTCTAGATCTACTAGGTTGTGGTGGATGGATTTGAAATTCCTTTGGTGGAAGTGTGGATCTAGGCCTCCTCTAGCTCTCCACCAAGTATGGGAGTGATTGGGTGGACAGAGTGGGAGATTTAGGTGGGTGAAGCTTTCATTAATGGCTAAGAGAGAGAGTGGAAAAAGCTTAGCATTTACGAGAAAGGTTTATACCCCTTCGCACAAAGTGGTAGTTGTAGTCCAGGAGCATCGGAGGCTCCGGTGGGCTTCTATCAGTTGCGCAGCAGCACAGTGCACCAGTTATCCTTTGGAGGGCCAAGGGGCGGATGCTCCGGTGGAAAGGGCGGAGGCTCCGCCCACCGGAGCTGCACCAGAGGCTCTGGTGGAGCCTCCGCTCTTATGCAACAGAGCAAGCTTTTGGCGGATCCCCCACCGGAGGCGCAGCGGATGCCACTTGTTCACAGGGCCAGGTTGGGGGCCACCGGAGGCTCCGGTGGAGCCTCCGCTCTTATCCAATAGAGCAAGGTTTTGGCGGAGCCTCCACCGGAGGCGCACCAGATGCCCAGCGTGCAAGGGCCCTGGTTGGAGGCAGCGGAGGCTCCGGTGGAAAGGGCGAAGGCTCCGCCCACCGGAGCTCCACCGGAGGTTCCGCTCTGTCCTCCGCTTATATGAACCAGAGGGAGGTTTGGGCGGACCCTGCACCGAACCCACACCGGAGCCTGGGGCAGAGCCTCCGGTGGTTTCACCGGAGCCTCCGCTCCATGCAGAAACTGATTTCCAGATTTCTTTCTCCTAGCTCTTTTCATTTTAACCAAACACGCGGCCCATAGAATTAGTGAACTTGATTAACCTGGGCATTTTCATACATCAAACAAACATTAGATCAAATAGGTATGTTGTCATATAATTATCAAAACGGACGATGATCTTTCAGTTGTCGCGTCCCCTCTCTCTCATAAGTCCGAAGGATGGGCTCTGGTTCTGGAGCTTGATGCGTTCTTCTCCGTGAAGATTGGAGGGTGGGGTGTTCTTCTTCCGCTGGAAGGCCGTGTGGCGAGGGGCGGAGGAGGTGTGACTGCGTTTCCCCAAGATTTGTGGAGTGGTGGTTCGATTTCTCGCTGCATCTATGAGCAACACACGAGGTGGCCTTCACGGCCACTGCAATCCATGGCCAAGATGGTGGCCTTTTCTCAACCTCCTCGACGGAGGCATGTTTGATCCGGTGCCGGAGCTTGGCTTCGAGATGTGTTCAAGTGGTTTGTCCGGATGCATCAAGACTGCCGGCGTCAGTGGTCTTTCGCCGGAAGGGAGAGTCTGAGTGCCTCACTGTGCTCTATTCTAGGTGCCTTGTGCGCCCAGAGGACGCCGACGATAAGTGGAGTAGGACCCCTTGGATCTGACTGCCTTTTCACTTTTTACTCCAGAGTGTTCTTTGTAAAAGCACATGCCCTTTCTTCGAATTTTAGGTCTATAGGGCAATAGACGAAAAGGACTTTGTGAAAAATGTTCCTGCCATGTGGTATGGATTATAGCAGCTCCGTTGTCTTTGACCCCATCATTTGTTAAAAAAAAACCTTTTTCTCTCTACGAGGGGGTAATTGAGATTAGAAGACACGATGAGGACAACAATGAGTGTGATGTATGGAGAACATGAGGTGGGATCTGATCATGGTTAACGCCCTCTAAGCTCTCTAGTGTGTAGATTTTTAGCACCACATTTGAGCTAACATGCTGATCTTATCTAATAGAACAAGAAGAATACTAAACACAAAATGATACAAATGGTTTCAAGCTTTTCAGAAGGGACATTCCGGTAGGAATTCAACTAAATTGGGTAATTGACGCGGGGATGACTCACGGACCTATCGGGTGAGCCTACCTGGTCCAAGGCCCAAGACCTAGGCCCAAAGAGAGGTGCTACCCCGCGGTTCTAGAAGGCCCAGCAGAAGCCCACCCGCAAAGACTTGCGGGTCAACAAGGAAAGCTTCTACTGACCTAGAGCTAGGGTTTGTAACCCCCCCGGACACGGTTTGGTACCTAAGCCATCTATAAAAGGCTAGGAGAACCACCGCGGAGGGGAACCAATCTACTTTTCACCACCATAGCCATAAGATCGAGATCAATCTCTCGGGTTGTGCAGCCACCTTGTAATCGATCTACTGCTAATACAGATCTCAAGAGCAGGAGTAAGGGTTTTACCTCTACGAGGGCCCCAAACCTGGGTAAAACTATGCCCCTGCTAGCCGATGATTGTCGCCAGCGTCTAGTCGTTCTCTTAATCGAAACCCTACCGGATCACTCGAGGGACTTGTTGACATGAGTGATCGACAATTGGCGTCGTCTGTGGGAATGGCGGGTGCTGGATCCACGGCGTCTTCGGCCTCATCTTCGCCCAACTTCAGCTGGAGCCCTGGATCATCGACTCCATCGGAGCCGATCCACTTCGGGTCGCTCATCTACGCGCCCCACTCGCCGGAATCACGCCCGATATTCAGCAAACTCGAGAAGAGCGTCAGCCTGACGTTCGGCAGCTTCCACTTCCGCGCCAGCAAGGCGGGAATCCTGCACTTCCCCGACCAGATCGGGATCGGCGAGTCGGACTCTGAATCTGTCTCCAGCCCGGCGAACTTTGAGTCGCCAGCTGTTAACGCTGGTCGCGACCTAGCGCCCAGCAGCGGCTCCATCCGCCGCAACACACGCGATTTCCACACAATCGCAGCTGAGGAGCCTTCTAGATTCGATGAAAGTTGTTGACCCACGCCTAGGACTCACGAGCCATATCTGCATGGCAGGATCGACTGAACAACCCGAAGAAACGGAGACAAGCCAAAAGGAGCGAGAGCGCAACAAAGTCTCGCAAGCCGCTTGGCTCAAATCAAAGGCGGTGGTACGATCTGGCCAGCCGATAGAAGACGAAGCTTCTCGAGATGATCTGACCGCATACCACTACCACTTGCTGCCAACAGGTCGACTGATCGCAGAAGCCCGCAGAGATCTGGACACAAAGAAGGAAGCGGCGGATGCTTCGAGTGCGCATCGTGCAGCGCTCTCAAGGACCCTATCGACGGGTAGCCAACCCCCAAAGAAGAAGTACGTCTCGAAGACTGCTCGCATGGACCACGAGTCTCTCAGCGGGATCAGTAAATCACTCGACACATCCCTCATGCATGTCAACGAGGAGGGAAACATGCACCCGACGACCCCCGCCGCAGCTCTCCTGGCAGCCGCCACGTACTTAAAGGCGAACAAGCTTCCCGAAAACGACCCCCGCGTGGAACAACATCAGTAGGTTCATAAAGTTTTAGGCATGGCAGCCGCAAGACTCGCCGCCCAGAACCGCGGGAACGCGACTACTCTAGAAGCCGACAAAAACCCTCGGGCAGACAAAACACCTCACAGACGCGGGAGCACGTCGCCTAGAAGGGGAGACAGAGAATCACCTCGCCGTCCCCGGGAAAAGGAAGCTCGTCGCCGCGGCGACAGCCCGTGTAGCAACGATGATAGCCCGCGAAATCGCGACCGCAGCCCACGGCACCACGGAAGCCGATCGCGACATCGCAGCAGGGAACCGCGGCAGGAGGACAACCGCGTCCAGCACGAATACGACGCGCGTGGAGATATCACGCAAAGCAAGGTCTCCCACTCTGTCCACCCTCTCTCCTAGCCATTAATGAAAGCTTCACCCACCTAGATCTCCCATGTTTTACTGCGGGCTTGCAAGCAGAAAAGCGGCGAGTCTACCCGCGAGTATATCCAGAGGTGGACCACACTCAAGAACACAGCGGGAAATATGTCACGAGAGGTCGCATTCGAAGCTTTCACCAAAGGCGCACGACGCACCACCTTCCGAGAAGAACTAGGACGAGCTGCGCCCAAAACTATTGAAGAGCTAATGGCGATAGCCGGCAGATGGGCTAATGGCGAAGAATCCCTACGCAATGAAAAAGCATCTTCACCCGCGCCTGAGGAGGATCTCCATGGCGACAGCCGAAAGAAGAAGAGGAAATACTACGATCACGATGATCGAGATGAACTAGTAGCAGCGGAGTTCACAAGAATCCGCGACGGCGGGTCACGCGGAAATCACGACTGGAAACCAAAACCAGACGATAAAACTCCACAGGAAGATCTTGACGGATACTGCTCGCTGCATCTATTCAGAAATAAGCGCACGGGCAAAACCAAGGCAACACATCTCCTGAAAGACTGCCGAAAATACCACGACATCCACGCGGCTTACACGAAGAAGCACAGGGCCGCCGGTAACCAGGGATACTCGCAACTCCCAGATGGAGCCGCCGGATACCAGCCGTCACCCCTGCCTCCACCAGGACACCAGAACGTGGCGCTAGCCGCGCTACCGGCGCAACCCGCTACAAACCAGGGAGCCAACGGATACCCAAACCCAGCGGGGCTCAGAGGCATGATACAAAATGTCTGCCCGTCCCGAAGAGTCTAGAAGACAAACACACGCTAAGATAATATGGCAGTACAAGCTCCACCGTCCGCAACCGAATAGCTGAAGATGCCAGAGCGGCCGATAACTTTCTCCCGAGAGGACCACCCCCCCACGAGTATATCGACCAGGGCATGCCACGCTCGTTATTCAGGCGCAAATAGGCAACTACGACCTTGCTCGGGTGTTCATGGACGGCGGCAGAGAAATCAACATCATATACGCGGACACACTCCGCAAGATGAACAAGAACCTGGACGGACTCGCAGAATCAGAAACATCCTTCCACGGGATAGTACCAGGGAAAGCCGTTCGTCCACTCGGAACAATCAACCTGGAAGTAATACTAGGAGACCCGAGGAATTACAGGAGAAAATTTCTCGACTTCGAGGTAGTCGAATGGCCATCACAGTACCATGCCATTCTCGGCCGAACAACGTTCGCGAGATTCATGGCAGTACCCCACTACGCCTACATGAAGCTCAAACTTCCTGGAAAATACGGCACGATCACCATAAGCAGGGACTTCCAGAAGTCAGACAAATGCGATAGTGAATTCAACGAAATCGTGAAATCTTTCGGGATGCAGGAGGAGCTGGAAGAGCTGGCAAAAACCACGGACCACTCCGTGATGCCACTCACCAAAAAGAATGCCCCGGAACTCGAGTTCAGCCCAAACAGCGACACTCGAAAACATCAAGTGAACGTGACTCAATCCGCGAAGATTGCGATGGTGTCCACCACCTTATCACCCGCATAGAAAAGCGCGCTCGTCGAACTCCTCTGTGAGTACTGGGAGATTTTTCTCCCGACAGCCCTCAGATATGCCAGGAATACCCAGGGAGTTCACCGAGCACTCACTTGAAGTGTTTAAAGACGCCAAGCCAGTCAAGCAAACCACCCGACATTTTTCCGAGCCAAAACAAAGAGCACTCGGAGAAGAGGGGAACAGATTGTTAGCCGCCAAGTTCATAAGAGAAATCAAGATTTCCACCTCGTTAGCAAACCCGGTGTTAGTACCAAAGAAAAATACTGACATCCTTCACGTGTGCATCGACTGCACATCGTTGAACAAACACTGTCCCAAGCATAACTTCACATTACCACGAATCAACCAGATCGTGCTATCTACAGCAGGTTGTGAGCGCCTCTCCTTCCTGGACGCCTACTCGGGCTATAATCAAATCAGGATGAAGCAAGAGGACGAGGAGAATACAAAACTCATCACGCCACACGGCGTATACTGCTACACGACAATGCCCTTCGGGCTAAAAAAAAACGCAGGTGCAACATATTAGCGCTGCATGCAAAAATGCCTCGCCAAGCTCATTGGCAAGAACGTACAAATTTATGTTGACGACATTGTCATCAAGACTCGAGTGGAGGACACACTCCTCAAGGATATCAGGGAGACATTCGACGCCCTCAACGCGTACATAATCAAACTCAACCCGACAAAATGCGTCTTTGAAGTCCCTGTGGGACAACTCCTCTGCTATCTAGTGTGCGGCTCCCGCAACTCTACCTCACGATGTACTTACACATCCTTATCCTGGATCGTTCGGCCGACTAGGCACATCTGGATGCCGTATTCTTTCGAGTACGAAGGTAAGACCCAAGGATCTCTCCCGTGGGCGTGGAATCGCACTCAAGCTGCATCCTCCGGTAAATTTCCGTGTCAACAACACGAAGAAAAATCCTAGCGGACACGCCGGGTGCCCCTTTTAAAGGTTAAGTTTGACTCGATAAGACCTCCACGGCTCAGTTGCGACGATCACCTCGCCTAATATGAGTCGGAGGTCTTGAATTCGTGTAGGCCAGAACTGTTTTTGCCCTAGATGCAATTAATTGGCCCTGGTCTTTCGGGAGAGCCAAGCGACTGAGCCATACCCTTCTGCGAAAACAGCCAACACAAAGCACATTTAGCACTCGATGCTCGAGTACGTGAGCGCGTCACGCACATGGTATACACCTTTGAAATCAAGCGATTGAATGACTAGTCGAAGAATCCAAGAACTCACTTTGAGTGCTTACCCGACTGATTATCAGTCGAATAAACACTCGGGGGCTACTGATGTGGGGATGACTCTCGGACCTATCGGGTGAGCCCACCTGGTCCAAGGCCCAATACCTAGGCCCAAAGATAGGTGCTACCCCGCGGTTCTAGAAGGCTCAACAGAAGCCCACCGCAAAGACTTGCGGGTCAAGAAGGAAAGCTTCTACCGACCTAGAGGTAGGATTTGTAAACCCCCCGGACACGGTTTAGGGCCTAAACCATCTATAAAAGGCTAGGAGAACCACCGGGGAGGGCATCCAATCTACTTTTCACCACCATAGCCATAAGCTTGAGATCAATCTCTCGGCTTGTGCACCCACCTTGTAATCGATCTACTGGTAATACATATCTCAAGAGCAGGAGTAAGGGTTTTACCTCTACGAGGGCCCCGAACGTGGGTAAAACTGTGCCCCTACTAGCCGACGATTGTCGCTAGCACATACTCGTTCTCCTAATTGAAACCCTATAGGATCACCATACGGACTTGTTGACATGAGTGATCGACAATAATATTTGTCACAAATACATAGCTCAATGGTAAAAAAGTGGAATTCACTAGAAAGAATTACTTTAGCATATAAAACAAACATATAGTTTTAATTTATTTCACACGACCTTGGGAGGTTTGTTCATGTTTAATAAAAAAATTAAGCTAATATTGGAAAAAAAATCGTAGAATTCATCAAAAAATATTTCATATGCAAGAAATCTTCATGTATTTCAAAATATATTACTAACTATCAGAAAAATGTTTGAGTATATTCATAACAATTTTTTATACATTTTTTTAAAAAAATCAAATAGAATCAATATCCATGTACCTAAAAAAATATTGATGTATTCACAGTAGAATAAATAACAAATTCCAAAAAATAAGGTAATAAATTAAAAAATAAACTAAAATAAGAATACATAAAATATCCATATATACGTAAAGTCTCGAAATAAGATTTTGCCCCGCTTTAAAAGAAACGACCACCGTACAACTCTCGCATACAAACCGAACACCTCGCATGCTGGGGAAACATAAAACACACACCCAAAGAAAAGAAAATAAGAAGAAAACGGTGACATAAGCGGATCGACTAAACTAGAGTGACCTTGAAGTAGGAATGATGCTGCCCGGACCAGCGCACTGGCCCTAGGGTTTCCCCCCGTACACACAAAAGCAGATGAACGGTAGCCAGATGCCCTTTATGAAGGGATGATGCCACCCAGAGGTGGCACCATATCGGTATTGGCCGACCTGACAAGGATCTCTCCTAGAAAAACCATGTCCGTAATACCGAACGAACCGTAGAGCATTAGCCCGGGGACGAGGCCTCTCTGCCACTAGCATCCCCACCCACAAACATGTGCCACCACGGACACGAAGACACCATTGTCGTTCTCCCGAGGAAAATGTGACAAGGACAACAAGATGGAGGGAAGAGTTGATAAGGTGCCCAAAATTTGATTTCAAGCAACTATATAAGGTGGAAACTACCATAGAGACTTATAGGAGAGATAAACATGCATAAAAACTATATTATTTCTACTCAAATCAAGAATGCAAACTCACATCAGCTGTCACCTACAGTACCAAAATACTTAAGAAATACGTAAGAACACAAAATTCTACTTGGATAATCGGAGAAGTCACATATCGGAGAGCAAATGTACCAAATTTCAGCACAAATGATGGGCTGAGCAAAGAGATCGATAAATCTCGAGGAGGAACAGCAAGAACTTGGGTTCCAGGAAATGTGTTGAGTCTGGAAGGTGAGAGAAGGAACTTTGGCAGAGGAGAGTTAGTGGGGGCCAGGGGGGCCCACACCATGTATTGGCGCCACCAGGGGTAGGTCGCGCCATCCCATGGTGTGCCTGACTGGTGGGTCCCCCTGGGGTCTCCCAGGTCGATCTCCGCTTCATTTTTGACGTAAAATTTATTATAATTTTTCTGAATTTTTTCGAGAAACTTTATTTTTGAGGCATTTCTAGAAAAGCAAAAGTGAAAAGGTGGAAAACAAAACCAAAACCAGAACTACATAGGTTCTATGACACTCCAATGGAAAAATAACCAAGGAAAACAAAGGTGGAGGTGGTGAAAACAAAATTATGGGTGGTGAAAACATGCATAACCATAGTAATCAAGGTGAAAACATGATACAAACATGAATATGGATGATGGAAACAGTCTTCGAGGGAAGTAAAACCCAAATTTATTGATTCGACACTAGGGGAGCCAAAGAATATTTATATGCCATAACAACTGAGTTGTCAATTCAGCTGCACCTGAAAGTAGACTTTCTCGTAACTATTTATCAGTGGTAACCGTTTTATAACAGCAGTAGAAATAAAAGTAAAATAGTAACAGCAGTAGTCGTGAAAACAACAGTAGCAATCACGGAAAACAGCAGGATGGGAGTACCGTAGGCATAGAGGGAATGGATGAATGAGCGTTGCATGAATAACAAGGGTCATGTAATAATAATAACGTGGGCATTGCAGATAATAATAATAAACCATCAAACATTTAGGCAAACCACAGGCATGTGTTCCAATATAGTCATACGTGCTCGCCATGAGAAACTTGCACAACATCTTTTGTCCTACCAGCCCGAGGCAGCAGGGCCTCAAGGGAAACTACTGGTAATTAAGGTGCTCCTTTTAATAAAGCTCCGGAGCAAAGCATTAACACTCCGTGAACACACGTGATCCTCACATCACAACCATCCCCTACGGTTGTCCCAATTTCTGTAACTTTGGGGCCTCGGGTTCCGGACAATGACATGTGTAAACAACTTGCAGATATGATCAAGAAACATAATTATACTCATGAAACAATAACATGTTCAAATCTGAAATCATGGCACTCGGGACCTAGTGACAATCATTAAGCATAACAAGTTATAACAATGGTAGAAAACACTAACAATGGATACTAGGCACTATGCCTTAACAATCTGGCATTATTACATGATCAATCTCATCCAATAACTTCCATCCCTCTCAACCTACAGAGGGGTTTACTCACACATGGACGTGGGAATCATGGATGGTTGATGGAGAAGGATTCGCGGTATAGATGGCAGGGTGCCAGAAAAGGAACTTCTGATCCCCAAATTGAGTTTCAGGGTGGCGGCGGTGCTCTGTTGTGTTTATGTGGAATATGACGAACCCCCCTCGGCTTTTAGGTTACGGGTCATGTGTAGTCGAAAGGGGAGTCCGATGGGGTGAGGGAGTGGCCCACACCACCTGGCGGCGCGGCCAAGGGGGGCGTCAGGGGGTGGTGTGGCCCCCTCCTGGCCCCTCTCCTGGCCTCCTTCTAGCTTCCGGGGTCTTCTGGTGTTTGAGGACCAATGGTATCTTTTCTGGGCAATTTCCCGAAAGTTGGTTTTTCTGCACGAAAACGAGACACCAAGGTAATTGTGCTAAAAACATCGTTAGTCCGTGTTAGTGGTATCGAAAACTCACAGGTTTACAAGAAAACAATAAGAAAAGTGTTCGGAAAAGGAGATACGTTTTGGACGTATCGGTTCTATCCCTAAGTATCCCTCAAAAGGGGCCTGGAACCCGTCTATGTATAGAATCGAGTTGGGAGGCAGGTTGTGGGGTTGGAAACCGTAGTGGTTTAGGACTTGGACGAAAAAGGCAGAAGGAGGGAAACCATACCTTGATTGATATGGGAAGCTAAAAAAAACCGTTCTTCGGCTTTTGGTGAAGGCTCGGAGTCATCCTCGTCCATCCGCAATTTATCTTTGGCGATGAACCCATCCTTTTCCATGGCGTTGAGAAGAGTCGCTGCCACATTGCAGTGGCTCCAGTTTCCGGCATCACCCTCCTCTTCTTCCTCGCCTCTTGCGGTGATGGCGGCCACCGTGTTGTCATCGTCGCGGGTGGGAGGTCCCCCCTCCTCAGTTTCGGAGAAGGGAGGAGGAGGAGGAGTAGCCGATGGCAGCGGCATGGTTCCGACGGCGGGATCAAGATCCCCGCCCACCGGTGCGCTCAACTTCCGGCGCGGTCGCAGAAGAACGTGGAGGACTTCTGACGGCAGGGTCGAGGTCTTGGATGAGATCCTCGATGGCAGCGTCCCATTTTCGGGCAGCGCAACCATGAGAAAACACCACCGATGGTAGTTTCCGGCCAGGTTCTAGGTTCGGGCTCGTTCTCTCTGTACTCCTTTCGCTCGAGGAAGAGAGTGGTTGTGCTCTAGGGGCTCAAGGAGGAAGATGAAGGGGAAGAGAAAACCGGAGGCCCCGAGGTGGATATTTATAGCCAAGTTTACATTGAGATTAGTTCCAACGGCTCTTTTAGTTGTTGGATGATCGACGCGTGTATCGCCTGAAAATCCGGGAAACGAGGGGGCGGGGTAATTATTGCTATTACGCGGGAATCTTTCAGAAATATTGTTTTAGAATTTTGACTGAACCCAAACGTCCGTGACGTAAGCAAGATTTCCGCTTGTGTCACAGGTTCCTTCTCCGCGAAGACTCACGGAAGAAATGTTGAAGATTTTTGTTAAAAGAAGAATCAAGACAAAATGCTGACATCTGTGAAGACAATACAAATCCACGAGGAATGGCAAGATGAAATATCAATCTTTCTTGGGGGATACCGTCGGATATATGCCAAATAGGGGTATATCTGGCATTGTCCGAAGGCCGGATTACCAGGGTGGCCCATAGGAAATGAAACAGAGTCCATCGGGCGGCCCACTAAGCTCACGCACATGAAGCTGGATTCTAGAAGAATCCGAACGACGACCCAATCATGGTCCGACTTGGAGAAGAAGTCGGATGCCTTACTTTCCAAGATAGATACTTATCATAGTCTTCTAGGTCTCTTTTCTGTAAGCCCTAGTCTGGCTATCTATAAAAATCCAGACGGGAGTGACAAACAAACAAGACACAACTTAGCTAGAAGCCAACTCGCCGGGAAGTTCATCATCGCCGAGTTAGCGAAACCATACTCACAACTGTACTATGTATACTTCAGGCTTCAACCCTGATTTAGTGACATTGCAGGAGTAGGAACGCCGCCTAGTTGCGACATACCAAACCTGGGTAAACCTGGTGTTCTCGTTTACAGTTCTTCCACGCCCCCCTCCCCCCGTGGTTATACCAGTAGGCTTATGGCACCCCTGTCCATGATCCTTACTACAAAGTCTCGACAATGAAAATACCGTTAGACATCCTATGATACCATCACATGACATATATGTTACAACAATGGGTGTCAGAGGGAGGAAAAGAGGTGTAGGCATAGTAGCTTTATGAAATAAAAAACCATCCTCACATAATATAGTATTAGCATATCTGCTTTGTTTAATGGTTTCGGCCTTTTGAACTGTGTCATCATTCCTTCTAAGATACGTTTTCCAACTTTTTAATATGGTCATACATTTTGTAAAGGTAAAGCAATGCAACCGACAATAAAAATTTGTTACAGCAACTCTGGTAAATTTAGAGCATTTTAGCCTTTATGTTCTGAACCTTTCATTCACTTTTATCAATTACTAGATGCTGGTTTACTACTACTCATCATTGTGCATGAAACATGCACCCTGTGTTAACTTGGATACCAGGTACCATGTGTTCTTATAACTTGATGAGAATGGTGGCAACTGTTTCGTTGTGATGCAGAGATGCCAAACAATTTCGATAGGCGCTGGTGCTTTGTGGAGGTACGCTCGCTGCGATCCCATTGCTTGCATGGATGAATATTTTTGTAGTTTTGTTGGTTCGGAAAAATGAATTGAATGTCATTGAGCTATGCAAATAACCCAATCAAGGAATGAGGTGCAGGGAATATATGTACAATTAATTAGTGGCTCCTTCACTTGATAACCTCGCGAAAGACAAAGTGACGGGTAGTGCTGGATGGCTCGTTCGTGGGTGGGTAGCGCAGTGTGAATGGGCTTTCCATACCAGGACTTTAATGAAGGTTTAGTTCAAACATGGGGTATTTGTACAGTGAGATTTTCCAGGCAAGGACGCGGGCTCTGAAGGCATTTTCTTTGTTGCCAGCATTGTTGGTTCCAGGTTGGATTAAATGGACCCAACATTACTGCTACTAGCCATCATGTGCTCTGATATGATACATGGCATGATCATCAAGGAAGCAAATAAGGTCCGTCATTTGACAATTAACTTAAAGATTTATGGATTTCCTATGGTACCTTTTACTACTCACACGTGCACACTAGTATGAATTCATATCTACGGCTGAGATGAAGAGGCGGAGATTTGGCCCAGCATCCCAGTAAGTTGGAAATACAATGGAAAAAAAAGGGAGTTCCGATGAAAATTCTGATAGATCGATTGTATGCTCGCCGCTGGCCGGATACACCGCATCCACCCCTCGCGCGGCCTCCACACACTGCGCACGCGACGCCGCCGCCTACAACTCCAGCCCGCACGCCTCCTCCGCCGAATCGACTCTGCATGCCGCCTCCGACGCCAACGGCCGTCTAAGAACAAGAACAGGTGGCCGCACGCGTCCGTCGCCGAATGCGCCGCCCCCTCCACGCCGCGAGATCAGACGCTCGCCGCCGCGCCGCATCTACCTTGGACGTGGAAACCGCCTTGGTCGCCACACCTCACGTTCTCCTTCTCGAACAGGACCTAGACTCCGCCGCCACTTCCACGCCGCGCCGCATCTGCTCCGTCCTGCCCTTAGGCTCTTCTCCCGCGAGGTACATGTTTCGTCTGTCATTTCTCTAGTCCCAAGGTATCAGCTAAAGTTCTTAGAAGAATATTCAAAAATTGTTCAGTAAGGTGCAAGTTAAAGGTTAACCTGCCACCTACATGTTGCCGTACCAAACAAAGTAGAGGAGATATCCAAGATCATGCATCCCATTGTTGGGTTTAAGTGCCCTGAGCTGGTAAGAAACAAGGGTAGCAAATATATAACAGAATGGTCACCTCTAGCGTTTTCAATTGAGATTTGAGAAGATTTAGGAATCCATCGTGGTTCTCTATCAAATCGACTGTGTTTGCGTGCTCGGCCTATTGGATTTTGTAATGCCCAATGAATTTCATCAGTTGTGCAGCTGGCATGTAGATTTCATCGATTCAGATAATTTAGTTGATGCAGCTGTTAATATTCAGCATAAGACCTACATGTTGCACACACAGTTCTTATATTCAGAGAACTGTAGCTGAAGAATCATATATATTTTATATGCAGCCTGAAGTTCCTTGTTTGCTTTGCCGTACATTGCTTTTTCTGTCAAATTTTCCGTCATATCAGTTTGCAAATATTTAACGTCTCTTTTCTCTTCAAACCAGGTTGCGGCTCACCTGAGAACGCCTTTGCATCATTTGGAGGGTTTTAGAAGTGGCTGGGAGCCCTTGAGGAAGAGATAGCCAAGGATGTTGTAGCAAACGAGATGAAAAATCTTACCATCAGCCAATCCTGATTGCTGAAGAAGGAGAAGGCTCTTGAATTGCAGAGTTATGATATGTCTTGTAGCTCGTAGCAATGTTGGAATGTATCTTCTAGTTCGAGTTATGAATCTTTTGTTGGTCAACCGAATGACCGAGTGCGTAGTTCTGTTCATTGGGAAAAAAAAGGGAATGCTTAGTGCTTAGTTTGGTCTTGCAGTTTCTGGTGTGTTAAGGCAGTATAGTAACTTGTTGTAATATAAAAGATTGATGCAAAGATAAATCTGAGTGCTCTAATATGTGTAAGATTAATGCTAGATGAAGTTGGTCAGTTACCTCATGATCCTGTATCGTGCTTTTCTGAAACAGAATGCTCAAATCTCTTTTTTTTTTCTAAAAGAAATGGTTTGTGCTTATTCTTGGTTTGTTGAAGCAGCATCATTGGTAGTTGTAAATGTGTACAAAGATTGGTGCCAGATGCATATGGGTTCTGCACCTTGGTGATCTGACATTCTTCATGGAAATGTCAAATAAGAACTCTTTTGATTCAAAGAAAAACTACTTTTTTTTTTTACATTGAAGTACATGGATACCGCTCTTACAGAGAGATAGTCGTACATAGGTGTTCGTCAGAGGGTACAAAAAAGAGAAAAAAGGCCAATATATTACATTGTGCTTTAGATGATATGTGGGGACAACGTTTTGTTTTGCATCATTAACTGCACAAAAGAGAGTTGATCAAGCTACTACTATTTGTTCATTGTACATTAATTTCATTGTAATGTATGCTTGTGAGCTTCCTCTCTTCTTGCCATCATTTCCTGAGCTTGTTGGGCTTTCTTCTCCCTATCCCATTAGCCATCTGTATCTGCAGTATACCAAAGCTCATATCAGCCTACCTCACTAATAATCAAGCTCTCGGGTAAACATTTTGTGTGAACAACAATTATGCATAAATGAGCATGAATGCAAAGTCAAAGTAATAGTTGCAATCATAAATTCAGACACTGCCAAATAACATATCCAAGGTAGTAGCATCATAAGTTTGACAGATATGCCATGAATTATGAAAATGCAGTACTTTAGAACTGAGATTAATGGCACACTCATACACCCTCATACACATACCAGAGCTAAAGCGCACTGAATGAGGTAGTTCCAGAAGCTGCTCCTTCAGGTCGCAAGAGAAAAATTCAGACATGAGATTTTGCAGAAAATTGTACAGTGTGCAAACAACAACACATCCTTAATTCTGCCAGCATGAATTCTACATGGCAGCCGACGAACTGGAAGAGCAGCTTCTGCACGCCCTTGCCCAGATTCCTCGTCCTGCTCTGTCCCTGAACAAACAAAATCAGCACGGCAAAGTGTCATAAGCAACGCCAAGATTTACAAGAAGCTGGGAGTCAGCGAGCGAGCGCAACAGAAACTTTGGGAGGCGTCCTCTCCGATACCGCCGGCGCGGAAGGCCTGAGCTGCTCCGCGTCGACGTCGCACCGCAAGAATGTCTTGCGAGGAACTCGAGCCGCTCCTCTGGCTCTGCCTGCGCGACAAGCTCCTACACAGACGGATCCCCTTCCCCGCGCCGTGCTTCTCCTTCTCCGGAATGCCGTCACGCCGCCGTCCCCGACTGGAACATGGAGCGCACGTCCGGCGAGTCCGCAACCTGTGTCGCGAACGCCTTGTAACCTCCCATTCGCCAACACCCCCGGGATTTTCGGCGGGTCTAGCGGCGCAGCGAGCGCCTTCGCTCCTCCTTGACACAGGCGCTGCAGACGGCGAAGGGGAGGAAGGTGACAACCAACGGCGGCGAGTTTGCGCGCCTGGGAGTGGGACTCAGCCCGCGGTGCGGGTATTCGAGTTAGGCCTTTATTTACGCGAACCGCTTATTTGCACTTCAGCTGGGGCCATATACGATCTTGGGCCGGGGCCCGTCTGCCGTGGGGTGTTTGATTCTTTTTTTGAGACTTGGGGTGTTTGATTCTAGGACTAGTATGAATTGGACTAGTTAAGTTTTTAACACTAGTATGAAATCTTGTGAACCTTTAGATGGACGAAAATAAAGGGCTATTATTCATTTGAGGGCGAGCTCTCTCAGTGCATCTGCCGCTCCCGTTACTCTGCCATGCGGGCCCATTTTTTTGGTCGCCACCGCTGCATCGTTGAACTGCCTCGTGGCCCCTGGAGTAAAAAAAAACATCCTCACAGTCAAAAGAAAAAAAATGAACCTCTTCCTCCTCCGATCCAGGGTTTCCGGCCGCTGGACGCCGGCCAGCCAGGCACCGGCCAATGTCGCCACCGATGCTGCAGTTGCCGCTCGCTGAGATCGCGTAGATGACTCTCCGCTCGTTGCAGCCCCGACATCATCTCAGGTACCACGGGGCCAACCAGGGGCAGTGAGGTCGGGAAAGTGCGGCTCCAAGAGAGCGTTGGGGGCCATGAAGAGCCACACAAGAGGACTGCGGGAGGATTTGAGGCGCCGCTCGCCTCGGTCGGGGGTCGTGGAGTGTGGAAAGGAGACGTAGGGGCAGACAGGAGCAGCGGAGGCACCCACCCGGATCATGGATGCCCTGATGGGATCTTGCCAGTTCCGTCCCCCTGACTCTCTTCATCGTGAGTGGAGGTGGAAAGAGACGCCGCCTAGGACAAGGCAGCAATGCTTGACGCCGAAGCGGTGGAAGCCATTGCCAGGTGTGCCTCTCTGTCTTCACACACACACTCAGACACAAACGTGCAGTTTTTCAATATCCTCTTCTCCTCTAATCGCTTGCTCTGCTTCAAACTCAGATCTCCCCACCACTTCCCGAAGCATCGCTTTATCCCTCTCAGAACCTTACCCATCTGTGAGTATAGTGGTTCAGACCGGCGTGACGCCGATGGTTCCGACGGGGAGGCGTAGTGAAGGTGGTAACGGTGGATGGGTGCTTGGGGTAACTTAGATCTGGAGCCTTCCAATTCGGCCACAAGATTGTCAACCTTGAGGGATGAGCCAAGGATTGTTGCAGCAGCTCTTCCGACACGGTTGGTAGAACAGGATGACATGACCGCCTGAACATGGATGCACGGGTACATACACTTATGTTAAATTGCTATGATCTTGCAATGATACCTACAGAAAAGTCCATACTTTGTTATCTCTCTTCTTCAATTCGTTTACCCGGTTCTAGCATGTGCTTGGAGATTTATGAACCATAACTTAGTACACTAGATTAGTGAACCTATATATTTACCGGCCCTCGATTCGATTAATAGAGTAGATTAACTTCTGCAGTTATTTGTACGGATTCGGACCAGGAGCTCACGAGGTTCAGTAAAGCTTGCAATATCATGAGGTGCATGTGATTTGGAGTCCTCCTGCTACTACCCCCAGCCCATCTGAATTTAGTATTTTCAGACTTACTTTTGCTATGGACTTATAATTGTTTGATTGAATTTTTTTAACGAAAAGAAGATTGTCAAGTTATGATTAGACCAGCTTGGTTCTTTTAAGGAGCATCATCTGGGTCGGCAGTTCTTAAGTTTCAAATAGTTCCACTTTACATCAAGATCCTGAATAATATACTTTTCTATGACGTGGAGATCTGAAATAACACATGTGATCTAAATTATCTTCTTTACTAGTACTTTCTTGGATTTTGATAATAGAGCTATGTAGTATAATTAAGTTAATTTCAGTTGTGTTATTTTAATCAACTACAGCTGCAAACTATGTTCTAGATGGTGTCCTTCTATTACTTGTCATTTTACTTACGTCGTCACTTGTGATAAGCTAGCATGTCATGCCGCTTCTTCCAAATTTACAAAATAGTTGGTATTGTGTGATTGTGAACTACTGCTTTAGTTATGCATCTACGGTTAACATGTCAAAAGGCATCTTAGAACTATTTTGTGGGAGCTATATCAACCTACATAATCCATCATGATTTTGGTCCTAAGATATTACAAGGTAGTAGTTATGGTAGTGCCAGCATAGACACTAACGGCGTATATATTTGTAAGGTGGAATAGATATGTGAGCTTATATGAATTGTTATTGCACAAAGAAAATTCAGTATATATATATACCATGCGTCTAAGTGATTCGGGTTTAAGTATTTTGAAATTGCTTTTCTTTCTAGACAGTTTAAGCACAACGAAAATTCAAGGTATATACCTTTCTGAATACACGTCGATTTTATGTATATGTGTTAGGATCTGTTAAAATGGGAATACACATGGTCTCATCCGTGAATAGCCTATATATATGAATCATGTACTCTTTGATCAAAAGCAGTTTATGAAGTCTGCCGTTTTTATTTTGCTAGATATGTCTGACCAAAGCAATTACTCCTGTTTTGTATTGCCAGTAACCCTTTGCACCTCTGTTTCTTCCTGTGTTGAATAGATCCGGTGTCCGAGTGGTCGACTTGGCCATCCGCCGCCGGCATCCCCTTTTTTCCTTCCTCTGGTTGGTTTTTCTTTGTGGTCGCTGCACATCTCAGCTGCTCAGAGCATCATTCATTCCCACATTGTATGGTGGGCGACCAGGTTCACCTGCTGCTGTGCCCATGGAGAGACATGCCACTGCGTCAGACCGTCTCCTACCACAGTCCGCGAGCCACCGCTACTATGCTATTGTGGATGGTGTTGTAAAAAATATCCAAGAACTCAAGAGTCTGAAGGGTTGACATTTGAGTTCAATCTATGCAAAGTTGTGGCCTCATGGGAGCAGGTGAACATTCTTTCTACTCTACTGACTTATCTTTCTGATTCATTTAATACAATGGAAATTTGCAAATCTGATGGTACAAGAGTTCTAGCCTAATCCTACCTCTCCGCATGTTGTTAGCAAGGATAAAATTCACATGGAGAAGAGTTAGGACCAGCTGATAAAGAGAACCGTGAAGATGGATTATGCGACTGAATTCAGGATCAACTAGGTGCACCTACCAAACTTCTTATTAAAAATTTCACCACGGGTTGCATCCATTGCTCCGATGGACATTCCCAGACATTCTAATGTGTTTTTGACATGTGCGTCCTAACTGATTTCATTTTGGGGCTTGATTTATATTCTAGGATGGTACACATTCGATCAAAGCGAGAGGGTGGATTTGATGTGGTCTTGTTTATGGTACTAGAGCATAGAAGACAAAAACATGTACATGGAGTTTCTTTTCTTGGTGAGTTTGACACATATAAATGAATCTGTTACAATGGGCTTTGCACCGCAAAATGGATCACTTGACTACTCATGCTCTTTTCAGATTTATTTATGTGCTCGAGAGAGTGGCTGAATTCAGCATGTAGGCAACAATGGAGTGGTGCTTCAGTACTTTTGATTGATTTTTTGACTGGCGGTTATTTTGTGTGACTAAGTAGCTTGTCCCAGGATGGTTACCGGAAAACATCTTTTGATGGAGGGATAATAACCCGGTAGGCCAACCCTAAGGTATAACCCGGCCGAAAGGACGCTGCGCAAGATCCGGCTAAAGATAAAGAAACTTCTCGAAGGCCCAAGATTGTAGGCCTCGTAACCCGGATTGTGGGTTGTGATAAGGAAAGCTAGGGTTTGTATGCAGTGTCCGGGTAGGATTCAGGGTGTGCCTTGGAGGGCAAGCCAGGGGGGTACGGGTGCTTTATAAACCGACCCCTGGGTTTAGTTTACAGAGATCCAAGTCCTAGCAATATAGTCTAATATCGAGTATCCAGTGTAATACGAGAGTTGAGTTATTATACTCAGATCGGAGACTCGGCGACTTGATCGCCGGCTACCAGATCGATTATCATCATGTTTTCCTCTGAGCTAAACCCTCTCCCAAACATCTGTGTCGTCTTGCCCCAAGATAAGTTACCCCCGGTAACGTCTGCCGTGATTATCCCACGACAGTTGGCGCCCACCGTGGGGCCTGCGTCCAAAGGTGTTTACATCACGGGAGAAGCTCGGAAGGACATGGAGAATCTCGTCGTCGGCGAGATCTACGTCGACCATGAAGGAGAGAAGATGGTGGACGATTCCGGCTGGGGTCCAGAGTCGGATCACCTCGAATCCGGATCCGTCGTGACAATCGGCCGGATCAGTGTCTTCATCGGTATGGTATGTACTTCCGGTTCGATCCCTGACGATTTTGGATCTGATTCTGTGTCAGGGGAGGCTACCTATATCCAATCAGATAGAGAAGAATCAGTTGGAACAACAGATCAGATAGAAGAACCCATCACGAAGTGGGAACAACCGGAGGAGCCGGCATGGACCCCGCGTGACCGGGTCGAGAGAGAGGATGATACCGAGTCTATCCGGGATCTACTGGAGAACCGGTATGAGGAGAATAACAGCGAAGAAGAACAGCATGAATTCACGCCAAGCATCATACGCCGAGTTGCGGTCTACACGGCTCCCGCGGCCAACCTCAATCAAGAGAACGTGACCGCGGCCGCAGTCGGGGCGGCTCAGGCATTGGCCCAGCAGCAGGGCGCGGCTAACGGAAACCCGGTTCTGGTCCGGGTTGATGGGGAATCGGCATCGGTGACCAGCCGCGCAGCAGACGAGGAGTTGCAGGCAAATACGTTCGGATTCCTAGGAAACCGGACACCAGGGGCGGGTCCTTCGAATCCGCGTCACCCGGCCCTATTCGATAACAATCTGATCCTAGATCTCACGGTGCTTGCTGCGGTTATCACTCCAGAAAACGCGGCAGAACGTGTCAGGGATCTGGATGTGGCTCGTCGTGCATTGGAACAGCAAAGAAGGCAAGTGGAAGCAGAAAGACAAGGGATGGCTACACGTCAACGCGAGCTGGATGCACTGGAAACCCGTCTCCGAGAGGAAACATCTAGAATACATCAAAGGCACCAAACCAGATTACCAGCAATGGGTGGGGTTATTAATCCGGCTGCTTTATTCATTACACCTCAGGATTAGCCGATCCAAGCGGCGAACCAGGGAACTGCACCTCAACCGGCAACAGCGAGAACACAGCCGGCCAACGAGCAGGCCGGGTTACCCCTACCACAAACTAGAGTCACAACCGGCAATGAGTTACCACCACCGCCACCGTCGCGATTTCGCACACCAGCAGGTCACTACAACAATCCCATGGACAACGTGTATGCAGCAACACTCGCATTAAATCAAATCCCCGTAAGAGAATCGCCCCATGCAGAGGAAACCCGGCGAGCGATCGATCTGCTGCACACCACGGTGGCGCAGCAAGCCAATTATCCGGATCATAGAAGTGGAATGCATGGGACGCCATACGCCAGTCAGCAACAAGGCAATATCCAAACGAGTTCGGCGCGGCGGAGGGAAGAGCAGCAGCAAATGCCGCCTCCTCCCCGTGCTCAGGCGGTACCAGCAGCATCAGCAGCGCATGCTGTTGTGGATAGCTCCAGGGCCAGGAGGGCAGGGGCCGGGTCTGCAGCGCATGGATTACAAGCAGCACCGCGCCCTGCTGCGCCCCCCGCTGGATCACACGTCTCCCGAGTAAGGCCAGCCTCGACCATTCTTGCAGGACCCAAGTGTCTCTCAGACAACATCAGGGCTGAACCTTACCCGGAAAAATTCAAAGAGCCAGGAAAGGTAGTGAATTACGAACCGACTATGGATCCAGAAACATGGCTGAGCAGTTACGAGATGGCAATGTCGATTCACAATGCATCCGAGAATCTTCAAGCCAAGTTCATGTACTTGATGATGTCAGAAGGAGCAGCAAAGTTATGGTTCACCAATCTGCCGGAAAGATCGATCAAGTCCTGGGAGGAGTTGAAGACCGCGTTTGTCAAGCACTTTCATGGGACGTGCAGGAAATTGTTCACTATTGATGATCTGGAGCGATGCGTCCAGAAGAAGGGAGAGTCGGCGCGCAGTTGGGTGCGCTGGGTTATGGAGATACTTCATTCGTCCACAGATATTCAGCCTAAGGATGCATTGCAAGCTATGGCAAAAACGTGCAAGTATACACCTTTAGTGCAAAAGTTAACTCGCATGAAATCCAGTCGGAACGCGTCAGAGGTTACGATGGGAGAATTGATGGATGCGTGCAATAGACACACCGCAACAGATACCACAGAGGAGGAAGTTGATGACAAAAAGGCAAAAGCAAACACAAGTAATAGTGGAAGAACCGGCAATGGATCAGCACCGGGTAACAACGGGAATAGCCAGAACAAGCGCTCGTTTGAAGGAGGCTCCGAGTTTGTCGCTAACACAGAAGCCGGGTCTTCGAGACCCAGATCAGAAGGGAATTTTAACACTGGAAATCACAATGGAGGACACTATCAAGGGCCTCCAAGGACAAGCAACAGTTGGGACATCTTTAGAATGGCATGCCCGAAGCATAGCAGGAACGGCAAGCCGGCTAACCACTCCTTGGAGCAATGCGCTGACTTGCAGAGATGGAAGAACGAGGAAGTGAACAGAGCTATGAGAGGTGCGGGTCGGGGAGGAGGACCGGGTCCAGGTGGAAGCCTGGGCAACGGCCCACCCCCAGCCGGTAACCCGGCCGCCGGAAATCAGGGCAGCCATCAGGGGGGAGCTGGAGGTTTCCAGGCTAACCCCAAACAGTTGGGTCAATATCACGTGCATACTACAGGAGGCTCTAACAAGGACAAAAAGATACTGAAGCAAGCGGTCAACTCAATCTCTTCGGCTGTCCCAAGGTATTTGAGGTGGTCAGAACAGGAGGTAACATGGAGCAGGAGAGATCACCCGGAAAGAATAGAACACCCGGGAGTCTTAGCATTGGTGGTTGCACCACAGGTCAATGGGTATGAGCTGAAGAAGGTCCTGATGGATGGAGGAAGCAGCATCAATATCCTGTACTGGGAAACCTTTCTACGCATGGGTCTCAAGGAATCTCAGCTACAAAAAAGTACAACAGTTTTTCATGGGATAGTGCCGGGTCATTCAGCGTGCCCCGAGGGGAAAATAGCATTGGAGGTAGCATTTGGGGAATCAAAGGACAATTATCGAGTTGAGTGGCTTACTTTCGAGGTGGTTAAGTTGCGCAGTCCTTACCACGAGTTATTCGGAAGGCCGGCTTATGCTAAATTCATGGCAAGGCCGTGTTATGTGTATCTACAGCTGAAAATCCCGGGTCCTAAGCAGACCATTACCATACATGGAAATCGAGATATAGCGGCTGAATGCGATGAAGGAGACGCAGCGATGGCCGAGCAAGCCTGTAGAAAAGAGGAACTCAAGCATTACCGGTCTCAAGCAGACCCGGAGGACAGAACCACATCAAAAAGGCCGAACACTAAAGGAGAAAGAGCAAAGCCCAAGGCGACACAAGATGCTAAGATGGTAGCTTTCATCAAGAATGATTCCTCCAAACAATCTGGCATAGGAGAAGAAATCACACAGCCGTTCACAGCCAGCCGCGTTATGGGAACACCTCACCCGGACTGGCTAGCAAACCCGGTACTCATCATGAAAAAGTCTAACAAATGGAGAATGTGCATCGGTCGTGTCAGCCAGGGACCGATTCTCAAGAAGAACTAGAACAGTGTAACGGGCAGCAGGTTTCAGACGCGCTCTTTTCCTACCCAGGGTACCTAAGGGGACTGGAAGGTTTTTAATGAGGCCGCCTGTTGACCCAAACTTTTTTGTATCAGTAAAGAGATGGTTATCAAGTCTTATTATGATCTTTGCTTCAATTACATGTAAACAGTATTCATTGTTAGTAATACATCAGTATCATCAAGTATGTTGCACATATATAGGTCTTGGGGGCTGATTGCTTGAATAGCACAGCCACAAACCCGAAGACCCGGCCTTGATGCCTATGAGTTATAAGGACCGATTCCTCGCAAATGAGTACGGCTGCAATCTTATAACCGGACGAAGGAGCCAAATTTTCTTGGCTATTCTTACTTAAGCTCGATGTGACTCGCACTAAAGTGGCATGATCTGTTCGCTTACGATTACAATCAGCCGTGCAGCCCAATGGGACTTGCCTGACCCTGTTTTCGTATAGATGTAACAACATGGTATCCACGCGAAAGCCGGCTTACAGTACAAGAAAGTCAAAAGGGTCATCTAAACCACAAGTTATGCAGAGTACAAGGCTAATAGCCGGAAACTCAACGATTATCAAGCATAACTTCAGTACAGCTCTACTGTTGCTGCAAGTCTGGAAATTTGATGTGCATAAGGACTTCAGAATAGGAGGCAACATGAACATAACACCATGGATGGCTTAGGATGTCTCTTTCACAATGCTTCTTTAACTTGACGATATTTACTGGGTATCAATTAGTAATCCCGCAAGACCTTCCGTTGCCATTGTTAGGCAATACTTCTTATAGTGCTGGTACAGTTCCTAGCATATGTCCAGTAGCTGCGATGTTGAGACCATACACAATGGTTCTTGGTGAATGATCGAATTTGGAAACAAAATTACATACGTCGCAGCGAGAATGTAAAGTGCATAAAGGTCATGCATGTAAGAAGCAAAAAAACAGAGGATTAAGCAACATTTTCATCATGCATATAATGTATTTAAATTCAATCAGATGTGTTGAACATTGAAAGATATTAAGATAATGTTACTTAAATCTGCATTTTTTCAGTAGGCACCGTAGCACTTAAAAAAACCAAAGTTATAAATTATCATAAATCTAACTATAGCATATACTATAATCAATTGGTAAGTAGAGTCATAACATACAAACCTAAATATATTGTTGGATAAATTATTAGCTATAGACTGAAGCTTTAAATAAAATTATTAGCACATCCATGTATGTTATAGTTATCACATACAAAACAAAACATCAATTGTATCCAAACTCGAGTTAGTCTCATAGTGGTCTTGAAATCTTGAAATTTCAAGGTGCAGCTCATTTGACGACATTCTTGACGATATTTACTGGGTATCAATTAGTAATCCCGCAAGACCTTCCGTTGCCATTGTTAGGCAATACTTCTTATAGTGCTGGTACAGTTCCTAGCATATGTCCAGTAGCTGCGATGTTGAGACCATACACAATGGTTCTTGGTGAATGATCGAATTTGGAAACAAAATTACATACGTCGCAGCGAGAATGTAAAGTGCATAAAGGTCATGCATGTAAGAAGCAAAAAAACAGAGGATTAAGCAACATTTTCATCATGCATATAATGTATTTAAATTCAATCAGATGTGTTGAACATTGCAAGATATTAAGATAATGTTACTTAAATCTGCATTTTTTCAGTAGGCACCGTAGCACTTAAAAAAACCAAAGTTATAAATTATCATAAATCTAACTATAGCATATACTATAATCAATTGGTAAGTAGAGTCATAACATACAAACCTAAATATATTGTTGGATAAATTATTAGCTATAGAAGCTTTAAATAAAATTATTAGCACATCCATGTATGTTATAGTTATCACATACAAAACA
Source organism: Alopecurus myosuroides (assembly GCA_028641055.1). Classification (NCBI taxonomy): domain Eukaryota; kingdom Viridiplantae; phylum Streptophyta; class Magnoliopsida; order Poales; family Poaceae; genus Alopecurus; species Alopecurus myosuroides. The sequence goes on along the minus strand of CM054057.1, from coordinate 633,974,869 downwards.
AAACATCAATTGTATCCAAACTCGAGTTAGTCTCATAGTGGTCTTGAAATCTTGAAATTTCAAGGTGCAGCTCATTTGACGACATTCTTTATGGTTATAAGCCAAGTAGCATACGAACAGTGAAATAACATATGTTCTATTTTCCTAAACCCAATTAGCAAGTATATTCTGAAAGAGTATATGCTCTTCGAACAGCTATTAATCCCCTTGAACAACTCCAATTAGCAATCAATAGTTCCTTTACAATGTTGAATTGTAGATACAACAAATACCTAGGAGACTGCTGGATGATAAATCTCTTGGCTTCTATTTCTACAATCCCTCTTAACTAATACTGTATTAAACTATGATAGAAAAAAGGCAATGGTACCTTCAGACAAGCCGATTTTCTTTCAACACCTTAGTATTCCTGCATATTTTACATTACAATCACAATTTTTTTTCATGAATTCTAGTGCCAAAAATAATAACTTAAAACCCTCTGAAAGTTGTAGTAGAGTGAGTATATGATTAACTATACAAACAGAATGTGATCAACTGAAATAATCACCGATGTTTTAGATTAAAAGAAAATTACAATGAAATAGAGCAATACATGGCAAAACTCCAGTTTCCTAAATAATGGCAGAACAGGAAATAATAGTGTTTGTAAGAAACCCAATGAAATTTTCAATTTCATATAGGATCGGAATGGCCGGCCTTAAAATACAGCTTCATGTTGTACACAGACTCCCATTCAACTATCATCAAGGAAATAATGGAAAGCATAGAACTTACCAAACCAAATGGCAACATTTGCTATGCTTTGAAGATCACCATCCTCCAAAAGAAATCTAACGTTGTCAAAGGGCTACAGGTATGGGGACCGGATTAGTTATGTATCAAGCATGCAACTTACTTCAACATATTGTCAGCAACTCTGTGCACATAGAAAAACATATAACTGAGTACTACTTTAGATTTATAACAAATATTAGCTCCATCAGAAGATAAAAAAATTTCCATACAGACTGAATTGGAGAAGCACTAAAATAAAAAAATCATGTCTAGTGTCCAACTTCTCAATCTACATGAAGAAAGATGTCGTGGGATAATCACGGCAGACGTTACCGGAGGTAACTTATCTTGGGGCAAGACGACACAGATGTTTGGGAGAGGGTTTAGCTCAGAGGAAAACATGATGATAATCGATCTGGTAGTTGGCGATCAAGTCGCCGAGTCTCCGATCTGAGGATAATAATTCAACTCTCGTATTACACTGGATACTCGATATTAGGCGATATTGCTAGGACTTGGATCTCTGTAAACTAAACCCAGGGGTCGGTTTATAAAGCACCCGTACCCCCTGGCTTGCCCTCCAAGGCACACCATGAATCCTACCCGGACACTGCATACAAACCCTAGCTTTCCTTATCACAACCCACAATCCGGGTTACGAGGCCTACAATCTTGGGCCTTCCAGAAGTTTGTTTATCTTTAGCCGGATCTTGCGCAGCGTCCTTTCGGCCGGGTTATACCTTAGGGTTGGCCTACCGGGTTATTATCCCTCCATCAGTAGTCCCCAGAATAGCTTGGGCTTCATGGATTCCTCCTTGAAGCGCTGGCTATTCTCTGCAAAAATATCAAATGCACAAGTGTATGGAGGCCGGGTTGAAATGCTTTGATAAATAGCTAGGCCTAACTCCTTGGTGGCCATACAGTAACCCGGCCTTTCTCCAGATGCTTTGCTTAATCTTCTGGGTCTAAGCCCTGATAAAAATGCCAAAACCTTATACTTTTCTCGATAATTGATCCTGATACCACTGAGAGGATCTCCTTCTCTTTTTCGTCCGGATCTCTTGCTCAGTATTTGAAGCATATCTCGCAAACTTCGAACAGGTAGCTGCTACCCCGTAATTTCCGGGTCCCGCCCGTTGGACTGAGCTTTTCCACCCGCGCCATTATAAATAGGCCCTTAGGGGTAATCCTAACCCCAACGGCTCACTTTCCCCCATTCCTCTTCCTTCCTCCGTGCTCAAGCCCACAGAGCGCCATCACGGAAATCTGGCGCGCATCACCGGAGCCCATCTGCCGCCGGCTGCGCTCCGCCACGGTGCGTTCTGCCCCGCCGCCAAGATCCGCCGCCGGACCCCCGACCTGCCCGCCAGGAATCGCGAAGGGACACCACGCTTGTGCCATTTGCATCCGCAGGGCTTCACTTCGATCTCCTCCAGTAAGTCTCTCGCATCCACTAATTTTGCCCTTGCAATTTCTCGATTTTACCTTAGATTAGATCTAAATCGACCCGCCAGTCATTTCTCGGGTCACGCCGAATTAGGCTGCTTGTATTCGTTCTAGCTCATCCAATGGATAGGATATAGACTTCAGTTTACTCTCCTTTTACCTGTAATCATTAATTTCGCCACAAATCTAGAAATGGAAATTCCAATCTGGGCTCGGGCCGCCCAAATTTTCCGCCCTTGTTCCTGTCACCCGGAAAATCCTCCTTTTTCCGGTTCTTTTGCTTGCGATAGATACACGGGCAACCATTCATCATTCCCGAACACTTACCAATACATAAGCCTCCATAATTTTTATAGCAATGCATGATACCCGGATAATTTGAACCCTGCTCCGCAAAATGATACCCGGATAGTATTTAGCTTCCATGTTTGTCTCGATACTGCTCGTCAATACTCGGCCAGCTGACAGCTTCCGAGTCTTATTCCTCATGTCCTTCTACCTGGTGCTCTGCAGGTTAACCCCATGGCGCCCAAGAAGCAGGGGAAGCAGCCGACCAAGGCCAAGACCACCAACTCCATATCCGCCAACTGGGCGCGATCTTCGGTCACCAAGACCAAGTTAGAAGAATTGGTCGAGTTAGGGGTTCTTCCCCCTCAAGAAGATATTCACTGGAGGGTGCCGGGTAACGAGACCCGGCCTACACCTGCAAAGGATGATGTAATATGCTTTGTAGAGCACGTGACCCGGGGCTTCCGTCCTCCGGGTCACCCTTTCTTCCGTGATATTCTGAGCCACTATGGCCTTCGTATATTTGACATAGGGCCTAAATCTATGTTAAATATCTCCCACTTCATCGTTCTCTCCGAGTCATACTTGTGCACTCCGCCATGTTTGGCTCTTTTCATCGAACTTTTCCAGTGCAAACCGTGCCGCGAAAGCGGTGACGGTGCACTTCTTGCTTGCGGCGGGGTTTCTATCCAGCGCCGCAAGAATTCTCTAATGCCACCTCTCACCCTCAACTCCAACGTCAAGCACTGGCAACTTTCATATTTCTACTGCCGGGACACCTCCCCACCCGGCGAGAAGAGGTTGCCGGGTTATTCCGAGGGCCTCCTCGATATCTCTGAAACTTTTAATGCCTTCGCCCCTGAGTCGGACAGGGAGGCTATCCAACCCCTACTGGCCAAAATTTCTATTCTTTCGGCCCAAGGTCTCATCGGGCTTAACCTGGTGAAAACTTGGGTCAATTTCCGGATCCAGCCCAACTCCATCCGCACAAAATAAATGTGCGAATACTCGGGGCAAATCACAGACTCGATCCGGTACTCCACCAACAGTTTCGCACCTGGTGATACCAATAAAACTATCAAAGGCTTTTTGATAGAAAAGCTAGAGGTAATCCGGAATATAGCCGGATTAGAGCCCTTCACCCACGAGAACCCGGCCCCCGCGGTAAAGACCTGGTTTTCACGCTGTCAACTTCATCCTTTCTACTTGATACAACTAATGACCCTTGTTCTTATGCCTTCACTTCAGGCCGATGATGATTTCTGGAAGATTGACACTCCTCCTAGCTCCGAAAACCCGGAGGAGAAAGAGGATGCCGTTAACTCGGACGAAGGTACGTTCTAAATTTCACTTAGTTCCTTTGAGTTCGTCGTATCCTGCTCTTCATTTTCCAATTGTAACCTTGATAACTTCCAGAACAAGAAGATAAAGACGAGGAAGAAGAAGTTGACGGCAAGGTGGAATCCGCCAGTGATGAGGATGAAGCCGAGCCGACAATCAAAGTCGAATCTAAGAGAAAACCCCGAGGGGTCATCTTCAAGGTTCGATGTCATTCCCTTGCGTTCGATTCGTACTCCTTTGATGATATGCATGAGCTAACCCTGGCGTTATTCCTTTGGCCATATCTGAAGGAGTCGCCTGTGACCAAGCGCAGAGCGACTCGGAATTACCCGGGTGATGATGCTCCTAACCCGGGTATTCCATCATCTCCAGCTCGGCGCGCTGGTAATTACCATATCCCACTTTAAACATAAAAATCTTTCCGAACCATTCCCTCACAGGGTAATTTCATGTCTTGTTTGGTGTTTTTCAGTTTCATCCGGGTCCAGCAGCGAATTCCCTGCGGACTTTGCGGTGAACCCCGGGTAAAGTTCCTTTCCTGATGTTATATCACACTTTCATCGCCTTTTCCTGATTATACGCTAACTTCTCACTCATACTTTCTATAGAGCCACGGTCATTCTTAGCGAGCAGGAAGATATGGAGACCGATGACCCGGGTAAGGAGAAGCCGACTGATGATGTGTTCGCCGCAGCTGGCGACGAAGAACAATTGTCACCAACAGACCCGGCTAGGCAAGAAGCCGAGTATCCGACAGCCTCGCACACAAGCGAGAGGGAAAAAGCTGCGACTTTGGGCGCGGGAGGAGGAGCACCAGACTCCGACATTCGGATGACCCGGGTGCCGTCTCCCTCTAAGAAGAAAACATCTTCTCCGAGTTTCCACGACCCCGGGTCTTCTAACTCGGGTAATGATAATTTTGATCAGCTGATGAGCGCTCTCCTCACCATGAAGACCTCAGAGAGCAATATCCTAGAGCGCATGGCCGCAGCGCATCAGGTAACAATACTTAATATCTCTTAGTATACGCCTAGTCCCCAAGTTCCGAGCATAACTTGCTGAAGTTGTGCTCGGTACTTTATGCAATATTCGGCTTGTCGTGATACCCGACTGATATTTGTGCTCTTTGTTCCTTACAGGCACAGATGACCCAGTCGGATGAAATTTTATTCAAGACTGAACAACTCTTGCTTGCCGAAGTAAAACGGAGAGCTGCCCTTGAGGCTGACGTGGAAACCCTGAAGAAGGATGTTTCCAAATACAAAAAGAAGTGCAATACTCCTCAAACCGCGCTGAAGAAATTATCGGACCAGATTGCCGATACTTATCGCATCTTGCTTAGTAAGTTTTTGCTGCCGACTGACTTCATGCCTTTACTTTATCATATGATACTCGGGATTACTGATATGTCCTTTCTTTGTTTCAACTGCAGGTGCCAACCTTGCGGCCCCAGAAGAAGATGTTGTTGCCAAAGCTAAAACATTGAAGACTGTGCTCTGGACCTTTTTTGCCGGTACAAAGTTTATATTGGATGCCGTGAAGTGGCCTACCGAGGTATACCCGGGTGAGGAAAACCTTATTCAAGCCTGCTCCACAGTGCCTGCATGGATCGAGATATGGAAACGCTCGGCCTGCCGGATTGGTATGACCCGGGCCTTTACACTGGCTAAGGCTTATTTTCCTAAGCTGGACCCGGCAAAGGTAATATCCGGGTTTCCCGAATTTAAAGCTGATGGCTCCAGGTTTGTACCCAAGGACTTCAAGGCCATACAATCCTCAGTGCGCCACTCGGCGACCGCTTTGGCCGATAAGATGGATCTGGGCATGATTATGAGTTCATACGATGCTGAAGGCAAGATCATAACGGAGGACGCACCCCCTCCCTTTGATATTTTGGAGAAATGGGCGGCTGACTCAGCCAGGAAGAAGGAAGAAACCGCGAAGAGAGAGGCCGAGTTAGGATCAGGGCCAACCACCTCTACACCAGCTGTCCTTCTGCCTGTCCGTCCTGACGCGGGGAGTCCGGGTGACGCCGCCGGGAAAGCTAAGGAGCAAGCCCAGGACCAAGACCCGGAGGACCCTACCCAGGAGGCCGAATAGGGCAATGCCATCATAATACCTCGATCACCTGATACTTTGTATTCAAAACTAGCATACTTTTGATGGTGCGCCTGTGCACCCTTGATATTGGTATCGTAATTTGTAACGTACTTTTATTCCGTGATATACTTGTGTCTTTCCTGGCCTTGTGATATTCTTGATACTTGTCTATTCTTGAACTTATTCTCGATACCCGACTCTCTTTTTGGTTCCCTTTGTGAGACTCGGTTTTCCGAGTATCACGGGTTTTGATAAGCGGACTTTTCTTTAAGTCCCCAAGACTCGGATGCTAGGGTCTTTCGAGCTTTGATAGCCAAGCAGTTTGTTTCTGTTTCGAAGTCCCCAGTCCCCATGACCCAAAGTCCGAGTCAGGGGGGGTGTGGCCTTTCTCAGAGAACAAATTGTTTTCTACCGAGCCAAAAACCTATAGCCGTTCCGTGTAGGTACTGGTCTCCCTTTTCCTCAACTTTGAGCTTGGTGTGATCAGTCTCCTTCCCACTGCTTTCTGAAATGGGGTGCAACGACCACCGGTACCCAATAACAATTTTTGCAAGTGAGCTTAGGTTAATTGTTCATAATTACATGTGCAACATGTGGTGCAGGCAAACATAATAGGTTGTAATACATGTGCTCTACCACATTTTGCATGATAGCATATTAATTGGCCTGGCAAGTTTTTATCAACGTTTGCATCTTTTGGCTACTTCAATGTAAGCCAATATACTGTGTTTCATGTAATGCAAGCCTGAATACAGTGTGTTTGTACCGCTCAATATTTGATTTCGTTCTTTGTGCTAAGTATGAAGCAGCCACCTAATTATTGTGGTCGCAACTATGGTTGGTTCTATGATACCTTCTCTTAATTCTCAGTGGTCAGATGTTTTCATGTTTTTATTTTCTACACTAATCATAGCTTTGCCAAAGATTCAGAACCTTATTCAACGTGTTTGTTTAATGTAATCAAAGACGATCACCTTACTGATTTGCAAGCCAAAATCCATGTTCCCATAGAGGAAAAAGTGAAACACTATGTATCATTGAGTCGCTGCAGAGGCACCAAACTAGGCCAGGAAATGAAGACGCAGAGAACGGTCCAGGATCACATCCTCTCTAGGCAACAAGGCTATAAATGACATGCGCCTAAGATTCACTAGGAGGGAGCGAGTCGATCATTCGAAGTCGCATTCGCCTTTAATCCTTTACACGATGTACCTGAATTCGCTGGCAAAACAACAAGCACAAATCACTGATCAAAACCAGCCTCGGGTCTTCACTGCAATGTAACACATGTGGAAGATACGCCCACACAAATCACACATCCTCCATCGGGCATGTGAATTAGTTCAGTTGTCAGTTGTCTATAGCGCTTCTCCACGTTATATATAGACACCAGAGACCTTCCACAATTACGAGCACCGAAGTGGTTAGCGTTTATAACCGTGATTTGTGGAATCAGGAGCACGGGATTTTTCAGTCCATCGACGTCGGTAAACCGACACCTTTGTTCTCTCTCCACCATCTCTCCTTTTTCACCTCGAAAAAAATCGGACGTGAAACCTGTTATACACAACAGACTGGACTTTATTATACATACTCTTGCACATAACCACACAGTCAAAACAAACCGGTGACAACACGTTCTAACCAGACGAAAACGCCAGTTATGCTTTGCATCGGCCACGCCATTCAAGGACGATAGACAGACGGCGCGGCAAAGCGCGCTAATCCGTCTAGTTTCATGAGTCCTCTTTGCAAACAAATGTGATAATGTAACCCGTAATATTTGCCTATGTTCATCGTTTATACCGGGAGGAATGCCACCGCCTCATCCTTTATATCTTCATACTTCCTGAGTTAATCAAGGCCAGCCACTGTTGCATCAAGCATCATTAGGGCATGGAATGTGCAAGTGCCGATCTGGGCAGAGTTAAAAGGAAAAAGTCCATAATCAACCTTGAACTCGTGGACCGTAGCGAAATCGAACCCCAAAGTCCAAATCCCTGAAATCAGCACTCTCAACTATCAAATCCCGGTCTAAATTAAACCCTGACAGTGTTCCCAAACAGGGTTTGTCGACGTGGCTACGGGTAAGCTAGGATTCCTGTTTTCTTTTTCTTTTTCCGTGGGGGTGGGGAGAGGTACGCTGGTTGCTCGTGGGTTTGTCGTGAGCTAGCTGGGCTGGGCCGGCCCAGTTAGAGGCCATCGGGCGCTTATTATGTACGGGTCACCGAGCGAAGGAGCCCATCCACCGTAGAAGGCGAGGAGGCGCCTCCCCTGTTTCTTCTCTGCTCCCTCGACAACAATGGTGACAGGCGGATGACCGACCTCACCGGCGACGATCGGAACGGCGAACTGCGAGCAGCAACCAGCACAGGTTTGTCCACGGCATCCTCCTCTTCTGAGAAGCGTTTTAAGGCTTGTCTCTGTAGCATTAGGGTTAGGGTTTATTTGGGTAAAAGATAGAACTTTCGGTGACAGAAAAGTAGGTTTTTTTTTGTTGGATTCGAGTCGATTTTTTGTGCTTTTATGGCTTTACTAGCGTTGAATAGTGATATGGTTCTGTTAATTTGCAGTTAGAGCATGGATCCGACAGAGATTTTGACTGTTAGATTTCATGTTGGAGGCGACTTTGTCCGAATTGGTCCGACATTAGATTATGTTGGGGGTGATGAGGAGTACTCTGAAATAGAGAGGGACAAGCTTTCATTGCAGGAAGTGAAAGGATATTTGAAGGATCATGTGCAGCTGAAAGAAGCAATGAAGATTTATTTTCTTATTCCTGGGAAAGATTTGTCAAGTGGATTGGTATTTCTGAATGATGACATGAAATGTGTGCAAATGGCTGAGTATGTTTGTGTTGGAGGAGTGGCTGATGTGTATGTTGAGTACCATGGGGAGCAGGACAGTGAGGACAATAGCAGCTGCAGTGATTTTGAGGATGAAATTATGCATTTAAGTGATGATCAACCTGCTGTCATGACTGCTGAAGCTGAGCACATTGATGTTGACTCCGAAGATGTTCTAGTTGTTGATGATAGAGGCATTATTGCAGAGGTAATTTCCAGTCCAGTGAAGCAAAGAAGAGCTAGGAGATGCAGCAGTGCAAATGATGAAGCTATAGTTTCCCAGGTTTGCAATCCAAGCCAAGCCCCTGTTTCTGCAGCAATGTCAGAAGATCCAGCAGTGCAAGATGCAGTAATGACAGAAAATGCAGCAGTGCAATATGCAGGTACTGACAGTGCAGATGCATCTACTGACAGTGACCCTGAATACATGCCTCATAGTGAGGACAGTGGTGAAGGTTCAGAGGTGGTAGAGATAAGAAGGCATGCCAAGAAATTTAAAAAGAAAATGAGAGATACTAAAAGCTGGATTGGAAGAGACCTTACTGAAGCAGTTCCCACTAATTTGGTTGCAAACATAGAGGAACAGCTAGAGGGAGATGAGAAGGACTGGAACTATGATTCATCAGATGAGGACTATTCTTATAGTGAAGATTCAGATGGAAAGGTAGTGAAGAGGAAGAGCAGGTTTCCAAGGTACAATAATGACACAGAAATTCCAAAGTTTGAGTTGTCAATGGTCTTTAGAAGCAAGAACCAACTTGTGAAATCACTAAAGAGATATGGGCTTGTGACAAAAAGAAGCATTGTGTTCAAGAAATCAGAGTCAGACAGAGTAAGGGCCAAGTGTGGCTGGGATGGATGTCCTTGGTTGATCTATGCAGCAAAGACATCAAGGACAAGTAGGTTCCAAGTCATTACATTCAATGATGAACATCATTGTGCCCAAAACAGAGAGAATAGACTTGTGACCTCCAAGGTTATTGCACAGAGGTATGAACATTTTATACTTGCTAATCCAATGTGGAAGATTGAGAGCATGAAAGCCACTGTGTTGCAAGATATGTTTGCTGATGTGTCCACCTCAAAGTGCAAGCATGCTAAGAAAATAGTTATGGACAGACTGATGTGTGGCATGAAGAATGAATACACAAGGGTTTTTTGATTATCAGTTGGATATTCTTAGGAGTAATCCAGGTAGCACTGTGGCTGTTTGCTTGGATCCAAAAATAATGGATCAATTTTTTTTCAGAGCTTCTATGTATGCTTTAAGGCATTGAAAGATGGATTTAAATCTGGTTGTAGGAAGGTGATTGGTTTAGATGGTTGTTTTTTCAAAGGAGCTGTGAAGGGTGAACTGCTTTGTGCTATAGCCAGGGATGCTAATAATCAAATGTATCCATTGGCTTGGGCTGTAGTTGAGCAAGAAACAAATGAGACATGGAAATGGCTCATTGGACTACTTATTAAGGATCTGGATATTAATAACATTGGAGCTGGTTGGGTATTCATCCCAGATCAGCAAAAGGGGCTGATAAATGCAATGACTGATTATCTGCCAAATGCAGAGCACAAAATGTGTGCTAGGCATATCTATGCCAACTGGAGGAAGAAGCACAGGGCACATGAGTGGCAGAAAAAATTCTGGGCAGTGGCTAAAGCAGCTAACATCCAAGATTTTAACTATTACAGAGCCAAACTTGCACAAGAAACACCAGATGGTGTCAAGGATATGATGAAAAATGATCCAACACATTGGGCCAGGGCATATTTTCCTGTTGGTTCTAAGTGTGAATCAGTGGACAACAATTTATGTGAGTCCTTCAATCATGCTATTGTGGATGCAAGGTTTTATCCAATAATCTCAATGCAAGAGAAAATTAGAAAGAAAATATTCACTAGGATTCAGGAGCAGAGGGCTAAAGGTGAGAAATTTCAAGGAAAATTATGCCCTAACATATTTAAAAAATTGCAAGCAAGCATAGCAAGAACCCAGTTCATGGAGGTGCTGTGGAATGGAAAAGATGGGTATGAAGTGAAGTTGCTCACTCGGAGAAGAAGGCAGTACACAGTAAGTTTGCTCAAAAGAACTTGTTCATGTGGTTACTTCCAGCTCTCTGGCCTACCATGCTCTCATGCCATAGCATCAATATATAAGTGCAAGAAACAGGTGGATGACTACATAGATCCTTGCTACAGCATTGAAACATTCAACAAAATTTATGATCACTGCTTGGAGCCTGTGGAGGGTGAGGAGATGTGGCCTATTTCTCCTAATCCTAGGCCACAAGCACCTGGTTATGTTAGGATGCCAGGGAGGCCTAAGAAAAATGCAAGGAAGAGAGAAGAGCATGAAAAACCAGTGGGCAAGTAAATGAGAAAACATGGCACAATTATAGTTTGTGGAATGTGTGGCACAGCAGGGCACAACAGGTCTGGTTGCAGCAAGAATCCTGAGAAAGGAAAAAAGAAAAATGTCCATCTAGTCAAAACTGCCAAGAAAAAATCCAAGGGAGAGGTAATTTACATGAATTTTCATGACTTTGCATGCTCCACAGTAATTTAGATGAATTATCATGATTTTCTATGACTTCCAATGCTTGCCATTAATTCCAAATGAACTTTATATCATTTAGGACACTGCTGGCAATGTTGCTGCTCCATCTAGCTCTCAACCTGCATCAGGTGCTTCTCAACCTGCTCCAGCAACAACAGGTACTGCAACAAGGAAGTTCAAACCTCCAAGAACTAAAGCTACAGCTCCACAGCCTGCAGCAGGTGCTTCTTCTCAAGCTGCTCCAGGACCAAGAACTGCATCAGGTCCTTCTCAACCTGCTTCAGCAACAGGAAATCCAACAACTGCTAGTTCCTGAGGAAGAGGAGCCAAGAGGGGCAGGCCTGCTTCTTCAATTCCATCCTACGCATACTTCAATTGCAGTGGCAACAACTGATGGATGTAACATGTGTGTTATTTTGTCATTTTGATGATCATGTGCTTGAAAGCACCTTCTAGACAATGTGTGATCTTGTCCACTATGTTCTGTTGCAAACATTCACAAATGTTGCCAGCTATTTAGTTCTTAAATGGTGCAAACATGTAAGCTATGGTCCATATGCTATAATTATGGATTTCCTAGTATTTCTGTTGTTCTAGATGGTAACTATTTCATGTGATCATAATTTAGTTCAAATTTTCCATTATTATTGCTATTTCTATCCATATATTCCAAATACCAGGAAAATAACAGAAAGATATAGCATATAACATACCAAATTGCATTCCATTCATAGATAACCAGTGCACTTCCATTACAAACCATTCCACTGCAACATACATATCCAGTCTACATCCCAGCATACATTTTGATTTCACTCCATAACACTACAGACCTCACATCAATACATTATCATCTTCCCAACAACAACACCTAAAACAAACACACAGAAAACCATCACAACATTCATGTATTTCCCCTTCATTGATTCCAATTCTGCATTTTCTCCTTTATTTGAGCCTGCAGAGACATGACTGCATTGGATGGTTCTTGTTCATGTCCTTCCATAGCCACCATTGCACTTTCTTCTTCAGCCCTAGCAGCAGCTCCTAATCCCCTCAGCCTCCACACCTCATCCCTCAAATCTCCAATCAATTCACTAAAAAAATTTGGCAGCTCACCATCGTACCATTCAACAAAGCCACATCCACCGTGCTGAGTTCAATCAGAGAAAGGAAATTTCACAAGAATCAAAGCATCAGATAAGAGCAAAGAGAAGGAGGCATACACACAGAGAATTTTCGAAAAATATCGAACTCACCATCGCATCCACGCACGCATAATACCTCCTCCCTGGATTATGACGGCTCCACGAGATCCATCTCGGGGCCTTGCGAGGAGGATTGCAGCGGCACTTCTTCTCCGGCGGATCGTACCCCATCGGACTCTCCCTGTACGGCACCGGTGACCTGGACTCCACGCCCCTCCTTCCACTGGCCCTCCGGAATCCAGGAGCGGAAGAGGCCCCCGAAGTCCACGACATCGCGCCGCCCTGCTCTGTGCTCGCCGTGCTCGCCGCCGTGCTCGCTGTGCTCGCCGCCGTGCTCGCTCTCTAGCCCTAAATCGAAACAGAACACAAATTCCCCAATCCTATCTAAAAGACAACCGCACCGGTCAACACTAGCCCCACATGTCAGGTCAATCCCAGTTGACTACTGCCACATCACCGTTTTTCCCACTAAGACGCTGTCAGGGTTTAATTTAGACCGGGATTTGACAGTTGAGAGTGCTGATTTCAGGGATTTGGACTTTGGGGTTCGATTTCGCTACGGTCTACGAGTTCAGGGTTGATTTTGGACTTTTTCCGAGTTAAAAACACATTATTACCCACAAATGATTTCAAACCCGGTTCTTTTTTACATTGACTCTATGTAATGTTCCCAGCATCAATCTAGAGCATTTCTTTAGATGATGGTGTGAACAATAGAGGGCTTGAAGAGGTGCATCTGATGGTCACCGGGTAGGTGAATGTAAGAGAAAGATGTGGGTATTACGTTACGTTATGTGTGCACGCATTCAAAATTTACTGAACAATAGAAACTACACTACCCTTTCCATACCTCCATTGATGCTGCTTTTGAAATCTTACAACATTTATGTGTGGTGAAAGAAACTTGAGGGCCCGTGGCAACATTCAACTAGTATTTTACAATAAGACACATATTACCGTGAAAAAAAAAATGGGAAAAGGAAAACAAGCTAGCAGACTGGGCTGCTCAACCGTCAATGATAAATTGGGCCTATCTGCTAGCCCAAAAAAATCCCCCACAAGTCTTCCTCCTTCGCACTAGAGCTCTCTTCCATGGCGTCGGATGGGACACTGCAATTTCATCCTATTACAGATTGTCGCAATACTCATCGGCCGCGCTTCAACCGTTCATCTCCAGTACCTCCCGAATCTTCCACCGCAAGTCACATGAGTTGTGTGCACCAACATCGATCCTCTCCTGCGCTCCTTCCCCATTGCACCGGCCTCGCAGGTGGACGGACCCGTTGGTCTATTTATACCCCCCAGTACTCCCCTCGCCGGCTTGCACATCAAGTCAGTAACAAATTCCGAGAAGAAGGAGAAGGAGAGGCCGAGAGGGAGAGCGGGAGAGGAGCGATGGAAGGGGACGGTGGGGGAGCGCAGGAGATGGAGCGGGTACTTTCCGAGAGTAGAGCCGCCATTGCTCGCATACTTCAGGACCTAGAGGTGGGGTGCGCCGACCTACAGGAGGCGTCGTCCCTCCTCGCCGAGCTGAAGGCCGCGTCCGACTTGCTTTTCGCGCACGTCGAGCACCTTATCGGAGCAGGGGTCATGTACGATGACCCTGTGACCATGCTTGCCATCGGGCTCGTCGCCGACACGCCTCTCTCTGGCACCTTGCCCACGATCCACGCCACGATCGGAGAGGCCCGAGTTCGCCTGAGCACCGCCGGTGAACTTCTGGCTGCCCTCCGTCGACAGTTGGGCCACCGTGTGCGCGAGGTCCCCGTGGAGGCCGCTTTTGACTCTCTGAGGAGCCTGCCCGCGACCGGGTGGTGGAGGCATCCCCTCGCCCTCGCATGGGGCATCCATCTGGGGCAGTGCCTCGCCGAGCTCGCCAGCGCTGGCGAATCGCTCGCCCTGTCGATCGAGACCTCGGCGCGTACAGACCCGAGAGCCCGGGTCAATGTCGATACCGGAGACCTGGCAGTGGCCGTATCGGCCTCCTCTCAGTGCGCGGCGGCGCTCCGCACAAGCATGGGCGAGTTCCGGGTTTTGTCCAGCATCCTGGCGCACGGCGTCGCGTGCATGGGTGCAGCGCGCTTCGAGTCCGCTCTGGCTTCGGTGCCTGTCATGGCCGACAGCGACGAGGAGGAGGAGGATGACACCGCCCTGGCTTCCGTGCCTGTCATGGCCGACAGCGACGAGGAGGAGGAGGATGACAGCTGCCTCGCTTCGGCGCGCGTCAAGGCCGACAGCGACGACGACGAGGATGATGACTCCGCCCTCGCTTCGATGCCCATGATGGTCTGCAGCGACGACGACCACGAGGCTGCCTAGCTCCGCCTGCTTCCATAGAATTTTGGGTTCCCTAGTTGCTATAAATTGTTCTGTTCTGAACTTTTCTCCATTGCTGTGTTGCTCCGGGGCCAATAGCTCCTGTGCGACAGGTTTCAGTTGAATTGGAAGGAATGCGACGTTTTTCGATGAAATAGCCTACGTGCGACGGATTGGAGGAAGAAAATAGCTCACGGCCAACATGGTTCTTAAGCGGAGCTGATCGGTTAGTTAGGGTTATGCGACGCTTGGTCCCACAACTTATCCACCTCAGCAGCGTGGGACCCACCTCACGGATTCAAAAACAGAGATGCGCCTGTGCCCCACAACTTATCCACCTCAGCAGCGCGGGACCCACGACAGTGAATCTAAAACAGGGCTGCGCCCGTGCCCGAGCTGGTGTCTGTGCCATTTCTTTCCCTTTCCCCATTCTTCCTCGTCTCCGGCGACGGCGCACGGGATGTCCAGCTCCTCCGCCACGCAGTCAAGATGGCCAGAGTACGGTGCAGTTCCGATGACAAGGTGCCCGGACTGCCCACGGCCAGAGGCTCTGAAGCGGAGGGTCAGTAAAACTGACGAGAATGGAAATCTCGGGCGCCATTTTGTGTCCTGTTTGAGCATTCCCATGATGGGACGGGATGGCAAGGTAAGATCTTAAAACTGAGATGAGGAGGAGAGAGATGATAGGAGTATTTGGCATTCTAATTCGCGTTTTTTTTTCCTCAGTTTTGGCATCTAGATTCATGTCTACTGTTACAGATGCTGAAGAAATGTTCGCACTTTGAGTGGATCGATGAGTACGTTGCTAGGCTTGAATTTGAGGGCCACATTGAAGATCCAAATCTAGGTGGGTTTGCTCCCGATGTCAGCTCGGGCAGAGGAGGGCCGGCGGCGAGGATCACGCGCCCTATTGCTGGACTGCCCGTGGAGGCCGAAGTAAACGAGGAATTGAAGAAGATCAAGAAGTTTTTAAAGCAAATGGTGGATTTGCAGAAGCAAGCGAATCTCATGTCAGGAGCATTCTATTCTTGTATCATTGCTCTGTTTTTTGTTTACCTCTTGTTCATCCGTCGTTAGAATGGACTAGATTAATCTAGATTTTACTTGAGTTAGCTATGCAGAGGTAGCAATCTGTGCGCCGTGCTAGTTTCAGTGAAGTGTCTGATG
Source organism: Alopecurus myosuroides (assembly GCA_028641055.1). NCBI lineage: Eukaryota > Viridiplantae > Streptophyta > Magnoliopsida > Poales > Poaceae > Alopecurus > Alopecurus myosuroides. The sequence goes on along the minus strand of CM054057.1, from coordinate 633,958,826 downwards.
TTAAATTTGAATATGCCCTTCAATGTTCAGTTGAAGTTCAGTTTCAGTGCAGTCACCAAAGTTCAGTTTCAGTAGAAAAAAACTTATTCGTTCTCATGCCGTAAGAGTAGTTGAAGAAAGGCCGAAAGAGTGTAGTTGGGCCAACAATTAGGCCCAAAGAGAAACAAACCCACCTGCCTAGATTTGACTTATTTTAATTTTTGTAAAAACAATTGTTTTGCATGTCTTGGGTTCGTTTTCATTTTTGTAGGCCCAAATAATTGGATTCGTTTTCATTTTTGTATTATGTACTTCATAAATATTTTGTTAAGAGTTGCATGCATTGTTCACCGAAATACTCCCTCCGTTCCAAAATGTAAGCCTTTTTAGCAAACTAGTTTAGTTTGCTAAAAAGGCTTACATTTTGGAACGGAGGTAGTATTTGTAAAAACAATTGTTTTACTTGTTTTGCATGTCTTGGGTTCGTTTTCATTTTTGTAGGCCCGAATAATTGGATTCGTTTTCATTCTTGTAGTATTTTGCAAACATAATTAAACATGGATATTATATATGGATAATATTGGCCCCACTTTACATATATTCAGTGGGGCCCGTCGGACATTACATCTACTAAAAAAAAAAAAAAAAAAAAGGGGCCTAGCTAGCCCTAAACCCTAACCGCCGCTGCATGCATGGGCGCCCTTCCGGCCATCCGGCCAACCGCCGGCGGTTGGCCTACTTCTTCCACTCCGCCGCCCTGATCTTGATCTCGTCGTCGATCCGGGCGCGGTGGTTCGCCTGCCGCCACCTATCCATGTCGTTCTCACGGGCCCTCTTGATGCGGGCCCGGAGAGCCTTCTCCTCCCTCTCCTCCTCCTTCTTCTTCTCCTTCTCGATCTCCTTCTTCTCCAGCCGCTCCTCTTTCTTGAGGAGGCGCTTCTTCGTCTTGGGGGAGAGGTTGTTGGCGTCGGCGGCGGGCTCGTCGCTGTCGGGGACGTCGGTCGACGGCGATCGCTCCCTTTTGGGAGATTCGACGGGCACGAGGCCCGTCTCCTCCGGCGTCCACGGGCTCGTACCAAGGCCGAGCCTTGGGGTGGTTGTCCTCGTCGGAGACGGACTCGGGGCTTGAGGGGAGAGAGTAGGAAGACATGGTGTTCGGGGCTTGAAGGGAGATGAGAAGGCAAAAGGCTGGAGAGTGATGAGAAGATGGTGGAGGAGAAACGGGCTATTTAAAGTCACGATGAGACGTGGATTTATTGGGGTAGATGAAGCAAACTGTGTGAAACGTAGGATGCAGTGTGGAAAGTACAGTCGATGCATGGTCAATGCGGTGGTAGAACAGGCCTAGGTATAGGACTGAGCGCTTAGGGAGTCAAAATCCTGCCTCGCTGCATATGCATTGATGCGTATCTTCTGAAAACTAGGCGTGGAGGGCTGCGTCGCTGCAAATGCGACGCGACTTGTGTTTCATGCAGTCCCTTCCTTCGCGTGCCCGCGTTTCCCTACTGGGTCAAGAGGTGCGTCTCGTCGATCACTGGAGCACGCTAGTCAGACTGCGTGGATCACCGCGTTCAGTCTGTTAATGGCTTAGATACGACGCGTGCATGCATGCATGCAACGGGCGGGGCGGGTTCTGGGCTCGGCCCCTATCACACGCAACGTAGAAAACACACTAGGGCAGACGTTCGTACGCCAGTTCCATGCACCGAACCAACGTCAGGCGCCGGATATTTTTGAACGGTCTAGATCGAATAGACGAACCCCAGCTCCCCAGCCACTCAGCGCGCACGAATCCATCCAAGCACAACGAGCCAATCAGCATCTAGAACGAGCGCACACGCGGATCGGGGGGTGCGTCACGTGCACACGGTGGCGTCAGGGAACTGAGGTTTAGCTGGGGTTTCCGGGGTTTTGCGGTTTCCGGGGTTATGGGGTTTCCGGGGTTTAGGGTTTCAGTGAGCTAGGGTTTAGCATAAACTAATTAAAAAAAAATCAAAAAATAAACGGCTTTTCGCTCACTGTCTATTTATGTAACTATGTTGCTATAAAAAATTGTATTCTTGTTAGATCCACGATTCAATGAAAAATATCATACAATCATGCTATTGATGGAATGAGCTAGGGTTGAGCATAACTAATTCAAAAAAAATCAAAACTATGTACAGCCAGCGCACATGGTCTACTTATGCAACTAGGTTGCTATAAAAAATGGCGAAATTGTTACATCCAAATGTTAAAACCAAAAATCACACGTTGACGATATTGACAAAATGAGCTAGGGTTGAACATAAGTAATTCAAAAAAATTCAAAACAAGAAATGCTTTGGCCCTTAGTCTTATTATGTTGTATAGAAACCAAAAAAAATTAAAAACTTTGATTTTGAGTCGGTCAACGTTTTGTGAAAACGTTGACTTTTTTTAAAATGAGCACAAATAATTTAAAAAAAATCAAAAAAGAAATGCTTTTGGCCCATAGTCTTATTATGTTGCATACAAACCAAAAAAAAATATAACCATGGTTCATATAGAATTGCTGAAAATGTCTTCAAGAATATGGGAAACTTGTACAGAGTAGTAGGAATTCGAGATCGAAGTTGGTGTGTTCTAGATCATAACTAATTCAAAAAAAATCAAAAAAGAAATGCTTTCGCCCATAGTCGTATGATGTTGTATAGAAACCAAAAAAAATTATAAACATGGTTTATGTACAATTACATGAAAATGCCTTTAAGAATATGAGATTCTGTACATGTACTATGGATTTCAAAGAGCAAATGTTGTGTGTTTTTAGATCATAAGTAAATATGTATATGTTTTATTATGGATTTTAAGAAAACTTGAGCACATAGTATTATTATTTCGTGTAGGAACCAAAAATAAATATAAATAAGATTCAAAATATGTGTTTTTTAATTAAATAATGATTTCAGAAAAAATAAAAGAATAAAATACAAATTAATTCAAAAAATAATGAGACTTCATATTTACACTATATAGGTACGAGAGAGGTGTGGGAATTTATTTGGATGATTTAGAGAAGATGCAAAAAACAACCCTCTTAGAAAGGGGGCGTTTACCTACCTTATGAGGCCGTTTGAAACACATTTTTCATGACTATGAGTCTAACTTAACAAAAGAGCTCAGAATGACCAGATAAAAATCACATTTGAGTTGAGGTAGCATTGAAACATCAAAATATTATTACATGCCAAATAAGTTCAACTTGAGTCGAAATTTGAATTTGAACCTAAATTTGAATTTGTCATCAAATATTATTACATGCCAAATAAGTTCAACTTAATGCCAAACAATAACCAAATAAGTTTTGATGGAAACATGTGCCCAACAAATGTTATTACATGCCATAAATTTGAAATGATCAACAGTTCTATCTCTTCCGACCACGACGTGTACCCTTCTTCGCCTTACCATTTGGTTTTTTTGGTTCTACTACGCACACAAGTTCACTCATCATCTTGGTTTTTTTCACTGGACTCGGGGACCACGATGATACCACCTCATGAAACTCGGGATAGCAGATTCAGTTTCGACACTGTGCACAACTTCAGTTTCGACAGTGACAACAGCAGCTTCAGCTTCCGTTTGTGGTTCAGTTTCGACAGCAGCTTCAGGTTCAGTTTCGACAGTGACAACAGTTTCAGAAACAGCAGTTTCGACAGTCTCGACTGCAATTTCTTCAGTTCAGTCAGCAGTTTCAAATTCAGTTTGAGCACCAAATTGTTCTAGCCACTGACTTGATTTCCTTCTGTTGCCACTGACTCTTGCTCTTTTTGTTGGCAACACTGTTCAACAATAGGCTGATTTGGAAACTTCCTCCTGAAAACAAGAAAGAATGCCACATTTTTATAATTGAAAAAAAACTAAAATATGAACAAACACAAATAAACAAGCACATACTTTCTGGGTTTAGGAGGAGAGAAAATGCATAGCCTTGATCCCTCTCTGTGCCCCAGTGTTTGGCACCTCTTGCATCTGTTTTGTTACCCTTTTGAGCCCTTTTTGGCTTTTCATCTTTCTTGTCCTTTTTGCCCTTTACTACTCCCACCTTTTTCGAACCATGCTTTGAATCTACTCTGTTTAGGTCTGCCTGCCTTTCTTTTTACTAGAGGAGGACACATGGAAAATTCAAGAGGCACTTCTGGCCACTGCTTCTGATCTGTAAGAGGTGGAATTGGAGTTGCATATGCAGCTTTGAATTTTGCTACTGAATAATAGTCATGCAGATATGGATGCATATTTATCTTGTGCTGGCCAGCTAAGAAAAGAATTGCATGATCACATGGTTTGCCAGTGGCCTGCCACTCTAGGCAACTGCAATCATGCAATTCTGTGTTAACAACATGCCTTCTTCCAGTCTTGTTATCTCTAACTTCAGCCCCACAACGATGATTTTCAACAGACAAATGTGTAAGACCTCTGCTTCTGTTGACCACCTGTTGCACCACTGCTGGAAGTTTCACCTTGCAAACAATCACCAATCTTTTTTCTCAATTCCCACAGCCGCATGAGCATGATCCTGTTTGATCAACCATGTCATGCACAGGCAAATCTTTTAGTTGCTTCACCTTGTTGTTGAAACTTTCTGCCAAATTGTTGTTGATATGATCACACTTGATGGCAGTGTTGAATCCAGACCTGTACCATAATAAAGAATGGTAGGTGTTCAACCATGTACCAAACTCCTCACATGTTGCCATTACCTTATTAAGATGATATGAATGTGTCTGTTTAGTGTAAGATCTTGCTGCTGGCCACATCCTCCCAAATTCATCTCCTCTAAATTTTTTAATCAAATTCATCCACAAATGGCCGAAGCACTCCCTTTGCTCAGCATGTGGGAACACATTTTAACTGCATTTTCCAAACCTTTGCATGCATCTGTGTGTACTGCCAAAGGTGACACTGGCCCTAAGCATCTTTTCAACTGCATCATGAACCATGTCCATGAAGCTTCTGTCTCTGACTGAAACAAGCCAACAGCAACTGGAAACATCCAGTTATGTCCATCTAGAGCATTACATGCTGCTAACTGACCATTCCACTTGCCTGTCAAAAATGATGAGTCTATGCTCAAATATGGACGACATCCTGCTTTGAAGCCATCGATACAAGGCTTTAAAGCCATAAAGAATTTGGAGAATAAACCTTGCCATCCTCTGATACCTCGGTATCTATCTCGACAACACTGCCAGGTGACCTTTTCTCCATCTCTGCTTTGAAATTGTAAAGCAGCCTAAATGTGTTTGCCCAATCACCATACAAATGCTTCATTGCTCTTTGTTTAGCCTTCCACACTGTGGTATAAGCCAGTTTAATGGGTATAACTTTTCCAAGTCTACTTGGAGTCTTTTGGCAGTAGTGTTGGGTGTTCTGGCCAAATTGGAGTTATCTTTTCTGCAACCCAAATCTGTGATGTCATGCTTGATTTTTTCTGTGAACTTGTCAGACAAGTATGCTTATAAGGGATTTGGTTAACTCTAACAGTACTTCCATCAGGCTGCAGTCTAGCAGATATGTACCACTTGCAAGCCTTCTTACCACTACCATCAAAACCTCTGCACTTAGCATAAAACTTCTTTCGATCAGTCCAAAATGTCTTGGCATCAAACTGATGTCTGACTGCATAAGTCTTGAAAGACAACCTGAACTCTTCCATGTTTGGCCACAACTTCCCCACTTGAATGACAGGGTTCTCCTTGTCAACACATGCACCAGCTCTTCATCATTTGCATCATCTACATCATCTGCAGCATCTTCCATCAACTGTTCATCTACATCACTCAACTCTCTGTCATCATTATCTTGTATTAGCTTCATCCCTCTCCTCCTCATCTCTGTCATCGACTGGAATGCCAAATAGTTTGGCCATCTCAGTGTCAGCAATTGGTGCAATGACCAAATCAGTAGGCTCCTCCAACTCAACTGCATTCCAATCAACAACAGCAACATTTCCCTCTTCTGCTACACCCCATCGTTTATTACTGTCAGATCAGTAATAATGGGAACGATATGCCTCTGTGAAGTCCAATCAGCATCTGCATCCTGCATAGCCAACTGTGACGGCACATAACCCACCTTCGAGTCAACATTCAGATCAACGAGCTCAGCATAAAATTCAGCCCTGAGGTTTGCCCAGCCCTCTTGCCTATCGATTTTCAACAATATCTTCACCATCTTCAATTCTGACATACTCTTCTTTGAAAGCATCGTACCGCAATAATGCTACCTCTTGATCTGGACCCCAAAGCACTGTTTCCCCAATTTTTTCCACTAATTTCCTAACTGCCTTCTCTTCCATCGACTGTAGCTCATTGGGATCAATCTCTGCACAATCAACCTCCCATTTCACAGTTGTGTCTCTCTCGATACTCTGAATGCTACCATCAACTAATTTTGCCGTCGATGGAAAGAAATTGATTACAAATTCGAAGGTTTCAGCAGCATCCCCTCTATTATAGGCGGCAGTGTCAGACAGAGCAAGGATCGCATGAACAAAAGGGCGGGAGGGGCCGCATTACCTGTTCGAAGCTGAATCTGGCAGCTCCTTCTCGACCTGACCACGGGCTCCTCTCACCGCGCTGCCACATCTCACCTTCTATCGGTTTGAACAAGCAAAACAGAGCTCAGATCTACATACAGGCACAGGAAATTGGGACTAGATGCTTGCCTATACTATTCACTCACCACCATGTCCGCCGCCGCCGAAAGGGGAGCAGATCAGCTGCCGCCGAGAAGGGGGCTCCGCCGCCGCCGCCGCCGCCGCCGCCGCCAGAGCTGTAGAAAAGAGCGCGGGCAGGACAGTTCAGTTCGAGCGCGGGCAGTTTGAGGGGATGCGGTGCTAATTAATTTGGGGGCAAATTAGTTATGACATGTCTTAACGCAAATGGAACTAATTGACTAAGGTTTTAATGCCAGTTCGCCCGTGAGCTATTTTCTCCCTCCAATCCGTCGCACGTAGGCTATTTCATCGAAAAACGTCGCATTCCTTCCAATTCAACTGAAACCCGTCGCACAGGAGCTATTGGCCCGTTGCTCCGAGCCGAGCGGCGAACTCAGAAATTTTGGACTCCCTAGTTCGCAGCATTGTTCAGTTGTCCTCAACTTTTTCTCCGTTGCTGTGTTGCTCCGGCCAAGCGGCGAGCCTAATTTGTGAATTTGAACATTTTCATCATCTTGAGAAATTTTTCCCCCCATTGAGAATTTTGGAAAATTTTCCCCATTGCGGCCGAGAGAGGGCGGGAGGGGCCGACGATGACTCTTGTGCGTTTGTGAATTGTGACCAATCACCAATCTCTCAGCCACAAACCAAACCAACCCACCACGACCGAAATCCGTCCGCTCCCTCGTAGGCCGCCGCGAACCCTAACGCCGCCATGCCTTCCTCGCGCACGGCCCCTGTGCTCCTAGCAGCGGCCGCCGCGGCACTTGGCCTCTAGGGCCGGCCACGTGCACCCCATCGCCATTCAAGACGGGGCTGCTGTCCTCCGCCCCGCTCCGGCGCAGAGCGGCGTCGACCTCGACGACCTCGCCTTGAAGACGACGGGCGGCCTTGGCGAACGGGTACCGCGTGTGAGGCGTCGAGCCGGCGTGCTGTCCTTGTAGTGGTAGGCGTGCTCGGGTCGCCGGGAGCTGGCTCCGCCCCTGGGACCGGCCCGTGTCCGCTTGGCCTTCTGACCTTCACTTCGGCTTGTGTTTTTGCAGGTTTAAAGTGGGGGCGAGCAGGGCAGACTTGTCCCAGTATTCTCATGCGGAGAGGAGAGAGCTGGACCACATTAAGCAGGACACTTGTTAGATTTTGTCAAGCACCTTCTACTTTAACAAGAAATCAGTTTAATAGTGGGATTGTAGCAATCGGTAGCTCTCTCTTATTGTTGCTACAAATATGGCACAACTTTGCTGAGATTGAGAAAAGACAGCACCATTTTGGATAAGATGAATTGCAAGACTATAGATCCTTCTCCCTGTCCAATCAGATGTGGTGTTCTCTCAGACAGCCTCAAGTAAAATGCAAATATATGGAAAGTGACAAATTCAATCTTGCTGATCTTGGAACGCTGATGGTTCATATTGATCTTACACTGAAGCTTCCATCGATCTGGAGATGATCTGCAATCCCATTGAGCAATATCTTCATACAACCTATTGCTTCACTTAGTCTTCTGATCTGACGATATCTGCAGGTGTAGTTTGTGTAACCTATGAGTTTCACTTATGGAATCATCTGTGTTTCCTTCGTTCAGTAGCCAAATGACGGCACTCTTGCCTATTGTTTTGAGAGAACATGATAGCCTCCTTTGTCATCACCTGTGTTAACAGAATAATGTAATACGCTAATTTATCTTGTAGGTCAATTTTATTCTCAAGAAATATCTTACTTTCTGAATATAAATTGATTAGATCACCATCAAATACTCTGATTTTCTAATAAAATGTAGACTTTCCATTATGTTCAACATATCATCATCAATACTTTGGTTATTTTTCATCCTAAAAAAAAGACAGTACATAGATCCAAATTTTGGTTTAGTATGCTTCTTTGACGTGAATGTTGTCTGCTTTCTCTGATTCGAATCTGAACTAACAGGTTAGGTGTTTCCTTTGTATGGAGTTGCACCAAGGCAGCAACTAGGTAGCTATATTCCTTTAGACGTTTGTATTCTGAGTTAGTTTTACATAAGAAGCATGAGGTTGTGCTTCAGAAAAAAATCAAGGCTGGAAGCGAACATGGCTTAACTATCAACTTCTTTCCTCCCTGAAGGTACACTGTACTCAATGTTTTAAAGGAGCATAAAAGGCCAACTAATAATGCTCTCTTGGGTTTTGTGCATAGAATGTGAAGTAAGTAACTGCATAGCGTTTTCCGCGGTAGGTGTCCTTCCTTTACCGCTGCCTTCAATCTAAAAGCGACCTGAAACCGTACATGCTGACCGCAATCTCATCACCAAGTCGACGAAGGAATTCATTTTTTCAGGATGGTGATATACTGATATGCATGACTCGATGAACCATTCCATGACATCCTATAACCGATAACCGCTGACCTGATAGGCCTTGAGGTTAGTGCAATCGAAACAATTGAATTCCAGTCCAACCATAACATATATTGTTTTCCTACAGACATTGCACCATTCTTGTTCATTCATGTTTCGTGCTTTAGAATATGTTAGTTGTACAACAACTCTGTAGAATTTGCTACAAGGAATTTAAGTAGTTTCAGGATGCATACTATCCTATATTTCAATTTTTTGGTCTGTATGGTTATGTTTTTTCTGGATTTGGCAGTTCACTCCTGAGCCTATGTCTTCAGACCTGATAAATATTTGTTGCTTGGTAAGTCTTGTGTGTTCTTCCGCTCAGGATGCATACTCTTATGTGTTCTTCTGCTCAGATCTCGTGAACTTCATAATTCATCTTCTTCGAGAAAACGCAAAAGGCCTTTGTGTTTCATTCCATTGATAAGATAGATGAGTTAGAGCGGTTCAAGCCTCCTAAGAGGGCTCCTATTCATCTAAGACATGATTTCTATTTATATCCATACTCTGCTATTTGCTAATACTGTCTAGATTTCTTCTAGCTAGGATAATGGTACAGGCAAATATGTAGTCAGAGAGCTGCATAACAGTTTGCATTCTTTTGAATTTTGGTATAAATCTGTTGCCATGGATGGAGTGATATCTGCATTTTTTTTATTAGATAGGGACACTTGATCTTTAACAATGGCTTTTTTTTTTGTTGCTCGGTTTTATTTGGAATAACCATTTTTCTTATTTTTTTACAGCTCGACAAAAGAAGGCTGTGAGGTTTCACAGTGAATTATTAAGAAATAAAGGGGTCCTTGTGATCTGATTAGTGTTGTCCATGTAATGTGATTATCTGTCAGGATGCTACTTTGATTTTCCATGTATGGTACTCATTATGTAACATCCTGTATCTTTCGGCTGATGCTCTTTTATGCTGTAAGTGCAGGCAGCGGGATCCCTAAGAAGCTTACTCCTACCATTTGGCATTTCTGTGGCGAAGCTCAAGACCTACAAGGCCAAGCTGGTTATCTTCCTAAGACTTGATCGCAAGGTCAAGGTAGACGAAGTCGACATATCCCCTGCGCTAGTGATATCAATCGACTAGACTAATTACACTAAGGTAATGTGACTCTCTATTAGTATTATATGATGCTCTATTTTGAGCAATCTAATCCCGTGGGATGGTGTTGTGCTCTTGAGCTTTCTCTGTTGAACTTGGCTCGAGCTGACAGCATTTGTTTGTGCTTAGAATTTGCTGTCACTTGAAGGAGCTGGAGAACTGTATGTTTCCAGGCAGCCAGATTCAGTAGTTCGTACAGAAAGATGAGTTGGGAGGAGATCGTGCAGGTGCGTGTGACAATAAACAGTCATTCGGTTTTTTTATCTTGTAGCAACTCTTATTTATTCATTACTATATTGATATGATTAAGGTTTCTCTCCATGTGCTTCATGAAATTAAAATTTAAAGCACATGTACTGTAATTCTCTTCTGCTTAAAACTGATGTGTCGATAAATAGCAGAAACAATTAAACAATGTCAACATCAGGTGTAAGATTGTTAGTACCACATGTATAGCCATTTTCCTTACACACAAACCGATGCTGGATTTCTCCCTATGAAACATTTTGTAGAAGTACGAAACAATGTTTGAGAAGAATGCCAAGAGCGGAAGCTCTTATCTCCGGTAGAAATTCCACCGAGCCAAAGAATGTCTGGAACTCTATCATAAGCCTGACATCAAAAACTGATATGGCCTAGGTTCCATTTAATCTAATCGAGCAATTTGTCGATGTGACCAGCGATCACCATTCTATCCGAGTTGTGTTTAGGTGCATCAGGTTAGTTGGCTGTAACAGCAAACTGTAGTACTTGACTTGAAGAATAAATCCAGCAAAGGGAAAAATAGTATGATTTGATTTTCAGCTGCAGTTTTCATGTAAATTCAGATGTCAAAATCTTGGTAATCATTATCATCCAATGAAACTTGATTCATGTTCCAGATTGTTTTGACTTCCCAGACTGCGCATTCAGTTTCTTTCTTATCTGGTTTTAAGCTACCTAATACTATAGCCCCATCCAGTTTCAAATTGATGCAGCTATCTTGTTTGGTCAAAATTTCCTACTATAATTGTGGTCGTGTATGGCTGATGTTTATAAAAAGCATATTTGGCAATTGGCATGTTAAAGGTCTAAATGAATATGAAGTTATATGTGTCGCATACCATATTTGTTGTCAGGTTATCTGAATAAAATTTTGAGGGCCTTCAGGTTCTTGGAGTATGTCTGCTCCGAATGCGCATTTTTCATGTAATTTCCAAAAGTCACTTTATTTAATACCACCTCCGTTTCATAATTTTTGTTGTGATTTTAGTTCAAATTTGAATTAAAACTAGGAGAAGAATTATGAAACAGAGGGAGTACAAAGCACTTGATGAACAAAATGTAGTGTTTAAGTTCATATACCAGAGCACCATTAACTATACACAAAATTTATCCATAGTGGTCTCTTCTAAGTCTGCCTTGTATTCACACTTGCATTCACTGTACATAGACTTCATACATACTCTTTGAGTAGCATTCTTTTGTACGACTTTTAAATCTGACAAACCAAGATCTTGTACAGAATGCATGTATGTTGATCTTCTTTTCTCAGCTTTTGTCGATAGCTAACACCATGATATTAAGACCAATTGTGGATATCAACTGTAGGATTGCATCTCCATGAACTGAACACAATGCAAAGCTGCTTTCCAATCATTTCTATATAAAAATATGACTTAGAAGAATGCTGAATGACTGAAACAACAAAATTATCTTAGCAGCAACATAAAAATAATGGTGCCTCACTCCTGAGAGGTTGTTAATTCATATTTACATACAATTACTTCGTTCATTATTTGCTTGGGAATTTTTCAAGGTTTATAACCTATATCTCGACTTTAATATTCTGGCCACTTCTCCATGGAGATGTGCTATAAGTTAATGATTCTCATTGGTTTCGGCTGTGTATTGGCTTTTGATGTATTAGTTAGCATTGCACCATTGGTTCCTGAAGGCTCTGCTTTTTTCATCTTACATTTTGCAGCTTATAGCTTTTGTATTCAGTATGCTGTAGGGGGCATACATATTCTACACTAAAAATTTGCTCTCAGAGTTCTCGCATTATGTGTCTGAAGGTGTAAAACTCTGCATGACATGATTCTATATATGCCAGATATATACTTGACATGTTTGCAGAACACTTTGCCATCCTATAAAACTTTGCTGAGTGAAGTTTAAAGAATAATCAATAAACCAGTATTTTGGTGACATCAGATCTCCTGACAAGCATGTGCATGGAAGAGGAAATGTGGTACACTCACAGCTTGGAAAATATTTAATAATTTAATATATTAAGATAATGTCTCCTCAGTTAGGTATGTTCAAAATGTCACGCAAATCTACCGTTGTTTCTTTTCAACGTCATGCATACATAGTGTTCACACAAATGTCATGAACGTTATGTAGGACTACTGCAAGTCAGTTTAGATAATGTTCAACTGATTATTTAGAATTCTGTAGTTCAACCCCTTTTTGCATTTCTGTCTCGCCAAAGAACGGGATTTGAAAATATACCAGTGTTGCTCTAGTACATCTAGACACCCCAGCCGGTTGCACGACACCGAATATACAAATTGAGTGATTGTTGTGCTGTGCCAAATGCCGCGAAGCGTATAATTTATCTCTTTTATATCTTTGTTTGTCCCCCCTAAGCAATGCATAGGCATTCAACTACTTCAGGATAAAAATGTCGGGGGCGTGCCGTTGTGGGGCCCGGGCGGCGGCTGTGGGAAAATCCGGCGTGGCGCACCCCTCCTCTGCTCCTCCTCTTCCTGGGGGAGGCACCGGGGTCGTCGCCGTGGCCACCACGGCAATTGTGCGGCGGTGGGAAAATCGCGGGGGCATATCTCCTCGTCTCCTCATCCTGGGAGAGGCACCGGGGTCGCCGAAGTGGCAGTTGTGCGGCGGAGGAGCGTGCCGCAAGAATCTGTGAGCACACAAACCACAAGGGACATCGGTCAGTAGCAGATGCACTGGATTAGATTTTGCCCGATGACAGTAGTTGATTCCTTGGCTTCATGTTTCAGGGAACAGGTGATATTGGGTTTTTGGTAGCCTGTGATGCACTGCAAATGAGGAGGATAGTCTGTGACTCCTTCAAGATCGTTCTATGCTGATTTCTGCTAGGTTGCAGGCCCAGTTTGAAAATGTGGCCACTTTGCCGTTTGCTATGGATTATCTTCGTTTGTGAACAATTGAGGAATCGGATATTTCACAACGTGACTGCAAGGGAATGGAGAATCTGGTGTGCTGATCAAGGGAGTAGTACGATACCTGGTACAAGATCCAAATTCTTAGGATGATATGTGGCTACTTGTTGCGTGACTTGCTGAACTTTTTCTTGATCTCATGAGCAATCATACAGCACGGATTGGTATTCATGTTCTGAACTGGTTGTACACAAAGATAGTGTTTTCAATCTGGGAGATGACATTACTGAGTTAATATGTTAGAGTCTGGGCCACCATATTTTAGGTAGACATCTCAAGTTAGAATTGATTCCTGGTACAGATGGTGCAGAATTACAGGTAAATTTATGCTCCATTTGTTGTGCTTGAGTGATAACTCTATGCATAAGTTATGACTGCTCTGTCACTTTTTTTCTCGTATTGATCATTGCACATGAGTCCTGTAAACAATGGAATTATGCTACTATGGACTTCACTTGGGACCAAGTTGCTGCCTAACGTTTAAATATCTCACCTTCGTGTAGGCGATTCTGACACTTTAAGCAGAAATGGACATAAGGTGTTCCTTGCAACTGCAGGCTACCTTGGAACATATGGTATCACTGCATTGATTGAGAAAATGCAACCTGCTGCAATGGAAACCTTCAGAAGTACATATCTCTCCCCATTCATTCGCAAAAAATAACTCTCCCCAATACGGTTATTCTGTTACCAGCATGTGAGTGAGAGTTCTTATTACCAACATTTTCTGTACCCATTGAGTATAGACAGACAAAATTGGTAAGTCCTAGGGAAATAATTTTTGCACTCTTACATGACGAATATCCCTTTATAGCAAAGTTCTGATTCGTTGGGAGTGTACTCAATTTCTGATGTTGCTTAAATTACCTAGTATTTTATAACATGGTGGTGTGTATCCCATAGTGATACTCGCGTGGAAACCAAATCTGCAGGAGGCAACTGTGAAGACAACTCATGTATAAATTTTACCTTGTACCAGATAATGACAATCGTAATGCACAGTTGATGGCTATGTCCAGTAGCGGCTTTGATGATTCAACTCTTCTGATTTTCTAGTGTATTAGAGAGCTTGACCAGCTAATGACTGAGACACGTATAGTGTCGGGAATGATATAATTTCATGTATTGTATATTCGTAACTATGCAAGGTTTAGCAATACCATAATTTGCACCACAAAGCTTCTGTTTTCGCAAATCTTCCATATGGCTAGCCATTATTACCTTTTCTTCCAATACAATGTAATCCATGCCATATGCAATTTCATATATGAGCACTAGTTTGCTCATTTTAGTTCTACAATATGTTATGTATAGTGGGTGATGAAATTTAAATGAAAGAGATGTAAATACAAGGTGGTGCTGCAGTAAAATTCCGCTTTCTCCGCAATATAAATTACACATCATTATTATGGGGTTACCACCCGAGCATTAAAAGTAGTTTGATTTATGATCTGGGTTTGATTTATATCTGGTGCGGGTGAGAATGGGGATTTTGGTGCGGGTAATGATATGGCTTTGATTGGTTTGGCCTGAAACGGTTTAAATAGTAAGTTGGACCGAGGTGGTGGTGGTGCGGGCATACAAAGAAAGCGGGCTGGGGCGGTGCGGTGTGGCATCTTAAATAAAACATAGAAATGGGCTGAGCCCGTGGGTTCAGTTCAACCCGCAGGATTCGTTCGGGGCCACGACTATCGCTGCTTTCTGATTCTAGCAGCCAGTACACCAGCTTCTCCCCCATGGCGTTCATGGCAGGCCGTCAATCCCAGGTCCATGGAAGGGCCGCTGCCGCCCTGCGTAGCTAATGCCGACGGCCGCTGCCCTGGAGCACCATCCAACGACCGCCTGCCCACGGCCTCTCGGTCCTGACGCTAGCAGCCAGTACACCAGCTAGGTAGCCAACGACCAGATCTCAGAATCCACGAGTTGAATCCACGGGTTCAGGCCGAATTCTCCATGCGGGGCGGGGCGGAGCAGTGCGGGTGCAAAATTCGTGCGGGGCGGAGCAGTGCGGGTTAATAGAATAAATTATTGGTTTGGCCTGGGTTGGTGAATTAGATTAGTTCTATGTGGTGTGGGGTGGATTAGGGGTGGATTTTGCCCCATTCTCAGCCTGATATCATGTTCATATATGATGCAGGCAGAAAAAAGGCTGTTCGCGAGCAATGCGTTGACGTATTGGTGCTACTGTAGCATTATAACTCTGGCATTGCTACCTTGTTTTGTGCTATTCCTTTTATTGGTTTAGCTACTACCCCTTTAAATATCTTGCTTGTTCTTTCAAAATCAAGAGAAACCAAGAAAATAGAGAGATAACTGAGAGGAGGCTTTGAATTGAAGAACGGCAATTCTGAGCTCTAACCAGTAGAAAATTAACCAATTCCAGAATTTGAGTTATTTTTTTCTTACTGAAAGATTTTAGGTTCCAGTTGGATTAGAGAAACTATCTTCTATAAAGCCGGTTACGCAGTGTCAGTGGGCAGGGTATGGTTCTATGTTCAACCCTTGCTATGGAGAGGAATAATTTCATTTTGTATAACATGACTTATTGTTAACATGGCTGTTGCCTCCATTGCAAAACATGAAAACTGACATGTTAGCTGTTGAAGTTGATTTATGTTACTCTGTTTACTGTACATGATAGTAAATTTTCCTTGTTTATCACTGACAATGTGATATGTTGGCTAGCTGTTTTCTGAAAGAGGATCCATGAGTATCTAACATAATCGGATTGGAGCCTTTGATCTGCAGCAATGAGACATGCCGCTAAGATAGGTGATGTGAGGAAGATAGGTGATGTGATGATAGAAGGCTTTGGTTGCACAGGTCGGAGCTCAGATTCCTCCATCAGGAATGCCCTCGGCAAACCTCTTGGCTAGGGTCGCCCAACCGACTTCAACATTGCTTCAGGAACCAAGAACAAGCGCAGCCTGACTATTCAACGTATGCCTGGGTAAACATGGTGGAAAGGAATATCGTTGCTTCTGAATTTTTTGCTGCCAGACTTCCGTAGGATCTGGTGGTTTATGTATTATATCCAATTCTTAGAGTTAAACATTGATCAGGCACAGCTTCTGTCACGCATGCTACCAGAAGATATCGTGGCCATGTTAATCTTGTTCTCAATGTCGCTGCTCATTCGCTGGCTAAGGAGTGTCAGTCTTTAGTTAATGGTGTGTGGCGTTCTGTTGCTCCGGACTGTATCCGAGAAGCAATTTGTAATGACATTATGATTAATTGATCAATAAAGTGCATGAGTTCTCAAAAAGAAAAAAACACGTTTCACCGCACTAGATCTCTAAGGAACTCTTCCAGATATCTGTTAAAGATCGGCCGAGTGACATGCATTAAAATCGGAGCAAACTTCCATAGGGCGACGGAGGTGGCACGGCCCGCGGAAGCTCCTCTAATGCAACGTTGGTGGAAACACGATGTGAAGAACCTCTAGAAGACATCTCAGTGGAGGTGCGCCTTCGTCTCCTCACTGGCGTGCACCGTCTTTGCACACGCATTAGGCTGGTGCCAATGCACCGTCCACTATTCACGGGCTATAGCCCCGCCACGTCACCTTTTCTCACCACTCTCACGCCACTCTCACGGGCACGGTGCCAGTGCACGGGCTATAGCCCGGGCTATAAGATTCTCTCTCTGCCACATCAGATTTTCTCTCTCCTCCACGTCAACACATATTTTGAAGATTAAAAACGTTGCAAATAATAGAAGAAATTATTTTATTCAACTAAAATTGTACCGATTACATAATAATAAATAAAAATTACATAAAAAATGAGAAAATTACATAATCTAGTTTTGATGAGCCCACACATGCTCAATCAAATCCCCCTGGAGCTGTGTATACATCGGCGAGTCCTGCATTTCGTTGTCCATCTGAATCCTTGCTGCTAGGCTTGGTGGTGCATTGGTATGTATTGGAGGGCCGACGTTGCTCGCAACTGTCTCATAGGTGTTCTCCAAATTGGTACCACGCTCATCGTCGATGATCATGTTGTGCAGAATGACACATGCACGCACGATCAACCCAAGAGTGCGCATGGAGTAGGAGCGTCCGGGAACTGCTAAAATGTTGAACCTAAACTTCAACACTCCAAATGCACACTCCACATCTTTGCGCCAACACGATTGA
Source organism: Alopecurus myosuroides (assembly GCA_028641055.1). Classification (NCBI taxonomy): domain Eukaryota; kingdom Viridiplantae; phylum Streptophyta; class Magnoliopsida; order Poales; family Poaceae; genus Alopecurus; species Alopecurus myosuroides. Next base: position 633,941,354 of record CM054057.1, on the reverse strand, counting down.
GCAGCAGTGAAGACACGTTGCTTGTCACTTTGTGGAAGAGTAACACCCTTCATGAACACCGGCCAGGAGGGGTAGATGCCGTCGGCAAGGTAGTAACCCCAGTTGTACTGGTGTCCATTCACCGTGAAGTTCACTGTGGGTGCTTCTCCTCTAAGCACATCCGTGAACAATGGGGACTGATTGAGCACATTGATGTCGTTGTTGGACCCGGCGACTCCAAAAAAAGCATGCCAGATCCAACGATCATACGACGCAACGTCTTCTAAGATTACGGTAGGGTGTTTGATGTCTCCCCTTGTGAACTGACCGGCATGCGCAACTGGACAGTTCCTCCACTGCCAATGCATGCAATCTATGCTCCCTAGCATTCCCGGAAAGCCGCGCTCCTCGGCTTTCGCTAACAGACGCTGAGTATCCTCGACGTTAGGTCGACGGCAAAACTCTTCACCGTAACAGTCGATGATGCCCTCACAGAATCGATCTAGACAGTCTGACGAAGTTTGTCTAGCTAACTTAAGCCACTCATCTATCGTATCAGCACCGGATCCATAAGCTAACAGACGCAACGCCGTAGTACACTTTTGTAGCGGAGTAAACCCGTACGGTTCAGAGCATCAACTCTTTGGGTGAAATACGGAGAGTATTCACCCAATCTATCCACAATGCGTAGAAAAAGGGATCGCCTCATCCGATACCTTCGCCGAAAGAAGCTCGAAGGATAAGTGCAGTTGGGGGCGAAGTAGTCGTCGTAGAGCCGCTCGCCGGCGCCAACACGATCACGCCTGATGAACTGTCGACGGCGCCGCGGCGGTCTTGGCACCGCTTGGAGCGCCGCCTCGTACTCGGCCATTGCCGCCTGCATTGCGGCGATCATCTCCCTCCAGTCCCTCGCTCGAATCGCTGCTGCTTGACGAAGACATGGCGTCGAGAGGGTGGAAATGAAGAGTAGAGAGGATGAAGTTGGTGTGGATTGAGTGCAGCATATGGGGGGGGGGGTATTTATAGGAGGGATCAGCTCCAAATTTCAAATTTTTCGAATTTTTTTTCAGTTTTTTTGGACAGCAACGGATACCCCTAACGGCTAGCTGACGTGGACCAATAGGGGGGCGCCACGTCAGCTAGCCGTTGGCCCCCAACGGCTCCTCCCTACCGCCCCGGCCCGCCAGCGCGCCGCCCCCTCTCGCCCCCCCCTACCGCCCCGGGCCGTCGCTACCGCCCCGCCTACGCGGGCGGTAAGCGAGGCGATATGGGCCTGGCGCCGGGCGAGCCAGCAGCCGGCCGTCGGCCCCCTACCGCCCGCCCTATCGCCTCCTAACGCCCCGACGCGGGCGGTAAGCCCACTACCGCCCCGCGCTGCAGCCTGCGTTGGCACCAGCCTTAGGCTCGTCTTCAGTGACGGTGGAGGCGGCCAGGACCAGCGACACGCGCCGCTCCACCGAACCTCACCCTCTGCTCCACCGTCCACTCGCCCGCGGACGCTCCGCCAACGCCTTCACGCAAGTCCATGTCGATCGAGGTGGCTCGGCCGGGGACGTCGCTCTGCTGCTCTAACTACGGCTCGGACTGGGATTTCGCGCTGCTGCTCCAACTACACTCTGGACAACGACCGACAAGGCAGAACGCGACGTGCACGACATCGAGTGCCCGACGTGGCGAGGCCCGGTGTAACATCCCAAGTCTGAAAAATAGCCTTTAGGATGTTTGCTATCTGTTATTTTATGTTTTGCATCATGGCATCATGTTGATTGCATTTGTTTTGTTTGTTTTCCATTTGTTTTCTATTTGAATTTGTCAAACCTTTTGTTTCATCCTTGTGATGTTACAATTTCCAAAGTGTGAGTTCAAGTAAAAAAAACAACCAAATTGCTTTCATTTTATTCCATAATGCTCACTCATTAAAAGGTTGGGTTTAATCAATCAATTGTTCCCAAATCACATTCAAACAATTCAAATACACAAATCAAACAACACCTCCTTTGGAAATTATAAAATATCAAACCTTTCCAATGTTTCTAATCCAACTAATAATAGGGCTCACCCTATTAAATGGTTGTTTCTATTAATTTCAAATCATTCCAAATCCAAACCAAATCAATCCTTTTTTTTCAATATGGGTTTAAATATTAAAAATTTGGCAAACAAATTAAATCAAATAATGTTGGTATGATTGCTTGAATTTGTTAAATAAAACTTTGCCTATTTCCAAAATTTTCCCAAATCAAACCTTGTTTGAATTTCACCTAACACCTTTAAACCAAATTAAATATGCAAAATTATGAAACAATGATTAATTCTTGCTTTAATTATTTGTTTTGGAAAATTTCACAACTAAGGCCTAAAAGAAAAACCCTAACCCTTCTCAATTGCACTCTTTTATTCTTTACAAAAATCAACTAATAGAAAAAATAAAGCCTAGGAGAGAGGCAAGCCCACCCTTTTTCCCTTTCTCTTCTCCACCCAGCCCATTCCTTTCCTCTTTCTTTTTCTCAAAGCCCTTTTTCCCCCAAGCCTTTCTTTTCCTTCCAGCCCACCAAGCCCTGGCGCTGTACCTTCTCCCTCCTGTCGCTGTCACCTTCTGTACGAACAGGGCAGAGCCATCCGATCGATTCCTTCCTCGCACGATGAGCTGCCGTACTGGCCCTCCCTCTCCTTAAGTAACTAACCTACCCCCCCTCGCAGCAAACCCTAAAGCTCCTCATCTCTCCCTTCCATCGCCGCCATCCCCCTCCTTTCTGCTCGAGCTTTTCTCTGCTCTTCTGAAACCATCAACTGCACCCACCACCTCGTCGCCGTCAGTACTTACGGCCACCACCCCCCTCACCACGATCCTCCTCGGGCCAAGCCAGCCACGGGAATGGAGCCCCCGTGGCCTGGCCTTCATCTTTGCTGAAGACGCGGCGGCGAGAGGAGGACCAGATGGCCGCCGCCGTCCACGTCTTCCCTCCGCCGGCGACCACCTTCGTCAGCCGTCCTCGCCTCTGCTACTGCCGCGTCAAGCAGACCGAGGTGAGAGGGCCCACCTCCCTCCTTTCCCCCTGCAATTCCCCTTCTCACCACACCCCGCTCGGCGCACACCCCACTGCACCGCGACCGCAGCGCCGGCCGGCGATCACCGCGTCTGCCTTCTGGTCGGTCATCGTCTCGTCAGGTTCAGTTAGCCACGAAATTCAGTTAACGCACAGCACACATGATAACCTCAGCCGCACCCTGTATCTGTCACGATTCGAACGCCAGCCGCACTGGCTATCGCCCTTTGCGCGGACGCAGCAGCACCTGGGTTCGAGACCCCGCGGTTGCACCCAATTTTTTTGGGTTTTCCTTCCGCGCGCCTGACCCCACCTGTCACTCTCCCTCAGCACCCCAGCCATCCAGTCAGCGCCACCGTGTCCCTGGACCCACCCGTTTAGCGGCACTGGGTCAGTGCACGCTGTGTGAGAAAAGTCCAAACACGATTTTGTTTTATTTTCTATCTCTTTTTAAATGGCAGAACTAATCCCTAAAATAAAAACTTTAATAACTTTTAATCTAAAACTCCAATAAATAAAAGTTATATATGTTTTCTGTTAAAAATTTAATAATCTTTCCAAATAACTTATTTGTGCACTGTTTTGAATTTTCCAAATACATTTAAAATTCAAATTGGAGTAATTCAAATGCTAGTTTATAAAATCAATAACTAATTATTTATTAATCCAATAAATGCAAATAAAATATGTTTTCCATACCATTTTGAATAACCTATCCAAATATAATTTTTGTTTCCTGATTTGAATAATTAAAATTGCCTAAACCATTTAATTCTTGTTTAATGCAATCAAAAAGTGTTTAATATTGTTTAATTCATAACTAAATAATCCAAAGTCCAATTTCAAAATGTGAAACATGTAATCCAACTAAAATTTGATGTTCTTTTCAAATATAAACTTTGTTATTTGTTTTGCACACTTTAACTTGGTGAAAACAACAAATACCTGTGTGTTCCCTTTAAGGCACCCAAAATTCCCTAAGTTAATAATAACATTCTAAATTGCTACACCCTATCTTAAATTGATTCTAATGTTGTTATTTTGCTGTTTTCCTGTTGCATGCATCATACTAAACCACTAGCACCTGTTGTTTAGTTGGAAAACAAATAATCTAACCAAAATCCATGGGCTTTTCATATGCAACTCAAAATTGCATATCTGTCCATTTAAATTGTGCTATCATATCAAGTAGTTTATTTTGTTGCATCTATTAAATTGTCATGCATCATATTGATTGTGCACAATGCCATGATAATGATTGTTTATCTTTCTGCATTGTCTGTTTGCTTCTTCTCGGATAAACGACGACGCTGAGACCGACGATACTTACGACACCCCTTCTAAGGAGTTAGCTCAGTACCAGGCTACTGGGTTTTGCAGGCAAGTTATCACTCACACGAACCACTGTGTTCCTTTCAACATTGGTTACCGATACTTTCCGTTGTCTATTTCTGCTAGCCTTAGTAGTAGTTGTTTCTGTTACGAACCTATCACATGATACCCTGAACCCTGATATTGCCTCACCTCCATACCTATAACCATTGTTTGAGCCCGTGTCTTACTAGCATGCTTAGGTTGTTTTGCTCGAGTCTGTTACCCGTTACTTTCTGTTACTATTTCTATTACGTTGTGGGGGCTCGATGTTTAATCAATCAATCATGCTAATGTTATATGCTAAATAATAAATTTGATGATAAGGCACCGGCAGGAGGCCCTTTATGGTTTTGAGGCCTGCTAGTGTCGACCCTAATAGGAAAAGGGTCTTGTCTACTGATCCATGATGAGCGCACTACCCGCATGTGGGAAGCGAGTATGGGCGCCCCCCTCAACTTGACCTGATTCGCATCTCGTCCAAATCGCCTCATTTAGTTCGGGTTTTCCATTTGCTGCATGCATGATCTTGCGAGCCCTTGGTACCCGGGTGGAACTTTCGTAGTCGGCATATAGGGGGACACGTTCTTAGAGTGCTATGAGGGTCCATTTTCTTCTGGGCTCGATTAGCCGTGCGCCCAAGGTGCTTTGGGCTTGATGCGAAGAATGGTTGGTTGTGTAGAGTACCCCGCTTGGTGGAAGTGCATTTCCATCTGGCGGGTTATTCTTGCGTGTACGGCCAAATTGGTGCAACCCTGCAGGGATAATCTTCTCGAGAAGCCGTGTTTTCCGCGGTTATGGATTACTTGGTGAAAGTACTGGCTAACAAGTACTCAGGACAACTTAAACCTAATGATTAACAATTTTACACCCAATGATTAACAACTTGGCTAGTAATAGGCTTATTGACACAATAATCTGAACCATCATTAATCCAACTGTGTGAGTTATCCTCGGATTGCTTCTTTGGATAAGGGGCGAGGTCCAGGATGGGTTTGTTTGATGTTATCTTTCAGTTGGTTACAATCACTCGACCTTATCCCCTTTCTGATAGTTGGAAGTGATAGAATCTCTGTAGTTGGTTAGTGCAGCCAGTTGCAGCATCTATTATATCCCCTTCCTTTCCGTTGAACCCAAAGCATCTGTGCTTGGTGTTGACGGGTTACACTTTGGTGAACTGTGAGTCTTGCTTGCCAGTACGTTGTTGTACTGACCCCCTTTGGGGCTGTGGTTTACGCAGACGACGTTTCCGAGGATCTACATGGTGGCTACTACGTGGAGTATGACGACGAGACTGCTGACGAGTAGATAGCGGACCCGGGCAGGATCCGAGACTTCGTGGATGGGCTCCGTCTGTTTGTTTCCGGCCTCTTAGCCCTATTTGGTTCTTGTCTGTACTCAGACATGTTGAATGCTTCCGCTGTGATGTAATGATGATATGTTGGGGCATGTGCCCTCTGAATGATTGTATTTGCTATCTCTGCTCTAATGAGAGCCATTTGCAACTTATTCCAATCTTTTGTGTCGTAGAGATCTGTTGTGATATCACTTGTTAAACGCCGTTGACGTACCATGTGTGTATGGTTGAAGTACGTCGACGGAAGTGCCTTTGATCTCTAGTGGATAGTTTACATCGACGATGGAATAGCAGGGCTTGTGTTGTCGCGCATAAGCGCAGGCCTACCAGGAAGCTGGGACGTGGGAGCAGTTATGCCCCATAATCCAAGCATCTGCTATCCAGTTCGTACGGTGAGTATCCCCTAGAAGTCAGGGTGCGACAAATGGTATCAGAGCCTGTCTGCCTGTAGGATCCCTTTTTACTGGTCGCAGTTGAGTCTAGAAACTATTTTGTAGCTATATAGGAAAAATGAAACGTGAGAGTAGGAATTCTGTTCTTTTTCTTCTTTCCCCACCCACCCTCCCTTTTTCTGGTAAGGAAGTGCAACGTTGATTTCTCCCTTCTCATCTGAACTTTCAAGTTAGGATTTCACGAATTCTGGTTTCTCTAGGATGGTTATATCTACTAGACCATAGGAATGGAGGTGGTTGTGACATGATTTATCATGTTGCCTACTCATGATTGAGAACGGAGGCGTGTAAGCCCCGGAAGCAGATCCTCTATTCCTTAAGCAGTAGATATTGATCCTTTAGAAGCCCGGATGGGTTTTCCGTAGTACCTCAGGAGTTTTGTTCCCGCTTTCCCCGATGTTGATATCCTGTTTTTCTCAACATCCTTTTCGTCCGTTCAAATCTTGTTGTTGTTTTCCACTTCAAATCTTCTACCGGCGTCTAATCAAAACTTCCTCGTAAGCTCTTATCCAACTAAAGTGTTATTTGATACCGGAGCATCACATTCCTTTGTGTCAACAATCTTTTCCACAACATACAACCCAATTCTGGTTCCACTAAGCAATCAAATCACCGTTCACTCTCCGGAATCTCAAATGTTGACTTCCAACATAAGTAAGAACAATCCAATTCTAATGGGAGGCCACATATTCCTTGTTTCTCTCATGTTGCTGATTCTGACATTGATCTCATTCTTGTTGTTGGATTGATGTCAAAAACTCTGTTCCACCTTTATTACAGATAGTCTATTCTCCAAATGAATCAAATTCTATCCAACTATACACCCTTGGTACAAAACCTCTCCCTTTATTTGGAAATGTTCCGGTGGTTTGCAAATTCCCTGACGTCTATCCACTGTGCACGATGTGTTTCACGTGTCACAGCTCAAGAGGATCTTCCCAAGAAGTTTCCGGACCTTTTCTTTTCTCCGTAGGAATCTCGGGGCGCGATTCCTTCAAGGGGGGGCGTTTTGTAACATCCCAAGTCTGAAAAATAGCCTTTAGGATGTTTGCTATCTGTTATTTTATGTTTTGCATCATGGCATCATGTTGATTGCATTTGTTTTGTTTGTTTTCCATTTGTTTACCTTTGTTTTCTATTTGAATTTGTCAAACCTTTTGTTTCATCCTTGTGATGTTACAATTTCCAAAGTGTGAGTTCAAGTAAAAAAAACAACCAAATTGCTTTCATTTTATTCCATAATGCTCACTCATTAAAAGGTTGGGTTTAATCAATCAATTGTTCCCAAATCACATTCAAACAATTCAAATACAAATCTCAAACAACACCTCCTTTGGAAATTATAAAATATCAAACCTTTCCAATGTTTCTAATCCAACTAATAATAGGGCTCACCCTATTAAATGGTTGTTTCTATTAATTTCAAATCATTCCAAATCCAAACCAAATCAATCCTTTTTTTTCAATATGGGTTTAAATATTAAAAATTTGGCAAACAAATTAAATCAAATAATGTTGGTATGATTGCTTGAATTTGTTAAATAAAACTTTGACTATTTCCAAAATTTTCCCAAATCAAACCTTGTTTGAATTTCACCTAACACCTTTAAACCAAATTAAATATGCAAAATTATGAAACAATGATTAATTCTTGCTTTAATTATTTGTTTTGGAAAATTTCACAACTAAGGCCTAAAAGAAAAACCCTAACCCTTCTCAATTGCACTCTTTTATTCTTTACAAAAATCAACTAATAGAAAAAATAAAGCCTAGGAGAGAGGCAAGCCCACCCTTTTTCCCTTTCTCTTCTCCACCCAGCCCATTCCTTTCCTCTTTCTTTTTCTCAAAGCCCTTTTCCCCCAAGCCTTTCTTTTCCTTCCAGCCCACCAAGCCCTGGCGCTGTACCTTCTCCCTCCTGTCGCTGTCACCTTCTGTACGAACAGGGCAGAGCCATCCGATCGATTCCTTCCTCGCACGATGAGCTGCCGTACTGGCCCTCCCTCTCCTTAAGTAACTAACCTACTCCCCCTCGCAGCAAACCCTAAAGCTCCTCATCTCTCCTTTCCATCGCCGCCATCCCCCTCCTTTCTGCTCGAGCTTTTCTCTGCTCTTCTGAAACCATCAACTGCACCCACCACCTCGTCGCCGTCAGTACTTACGGCCACCACCCCCTCACCACGATCCTCCTCGGCCAAGCCAGCCACGGGAATGGAGCCCCCGTGGCCTGGCCTTCATCTTTGCTGAAGACGCGGCGGCGAGAGGAGGACCAGATGGCCGCCGCCGTCCACGTCTTCCCTCCGCCGGCGACCACCTTCGTCAGCCGTCCTCGCCTCTGCTGCTGCCGCGTCAAGCAGACCGAGGTGAGCAGGGCCCACCTCCCTCCTTTCCCCCTGCAATTCCCCTTCTCACCACACCCCCGCTCGGTGCACACCCCACTGCACCGCGACCGCAGCGCCGGCCGGCGATCACCGCGTCTGCCTTCTGGTCGGTCATCGTCTCGTCAGGTTCAGTTAGCCACGAAATTCAGTTAACGCACAGCACACATGATAACCTCAGCCGCACCCTGTATCTGTCACGATTCGAACGCCAGCCACACTGGCTATCGCCCTTTGCGCGGACGCAGCAGCACCTGGGTTCGAGACCCCGCGGTTGCACCCAATTTTTTTGGGTTTTCCTTCCGCGCGCCTGACCCCACCTGTCACTCTCCCTCAGCACCCCAGCCATCCCAGTCAGCGCCACCGTGTCCCTGGACCCACCCGTTAGCGGCACTGGGTCAGTGCACGCTGTGTGAGAAAAGTCCAAACACGATTTCTGTTTTATTTTCTATCTCTTTTTAAATGGCAGAACTAATCCCTAAAATAAAAACTTTAATAACTTTTAATCTAAAACTCCAATAAATAAAAGTTATATATGTTTTCTGTTAAAAATTTAATAATCTTTCCAAATAACTTATTTGTGCACTGTTTTGAATTTTCCAAATACATTTAAAATTCAAATTGGAGTAATTCAAATGCTAGTTTATAAAATCAATAACTAATTATTTATTAATCCAATAAATTCAAATAAAATATGTTTTCCATACCATTTTGAATAACCTATCCAAATATAATTTTTGTTTCCTGATTTGAATAATTAAAATTGCCTAAACCATTTAATTCTTGTTTAATGCAATTAAAAAGTGTTTAATATTGTTTAATTCATAACTAAATAATCCAAAGTCCAATTTCAAAATGTGAAACATGTAATCCAACTAAAATTTGATGTTCTTTTCAAATATAAACTTTGTTATTTGTTTTGCACACTTTAACTTGGTGAAAACAACAAATACCTGTGTGTTCCCTTTAAGGCACCCAAAATTCCCTAAGTTAATAATAACATTCTAAATTGCTACACCCTATCTTAAATTGATTCTAATGTTGTTATTTTGCTGTTTTCCTGTTGCATGCATCATACTAAGCCACTAGCACCTGTTGTTTAGTTGGAAAACAAATAATCTAACCAAAATCCATGGGCTTTTCATATGCAACTCAAAATTGCATATCTGTCCATTTAAATTGTGCTATCATATCAAGTAGTTTATTTTGTTGCATCTATTAAATTGTCATGCATCATATTGATTGTGCACAATGCCATGATAATGATTGTTTATCTTTCTGCATTGTCTGTTTGCTTCTTCTCGGATAAACGACGACGCTGAGACCGACGATACTTACGACACCCCTTCTAAGGAGTTAGCTCAGTACCAGGCTACTGGGTTTTGCAGGCAAGTTATCACTCACATGAACCACTGTGTTCCTTTAAACATTGGTTACCGATACTTTCCGTTGTCTATTTCTGCTAGCCTTAGTAGTAGTTGTTTCTGTTACGAACCTATCACATGATACCCTGAACCCTGATATTGCCTCACCTCCATACCTATAACCATTGTTTGAGCCCGTGTCTTACTAGCATGCTTAGGTTGTTTTGCTCGAGTCTGTTACCCGTTACTTTCTGTTACTATTTCTATTACGTTGTGGGGGCTCGATGTTTAATCAATCAATCATGCTAATGTTATATGCTAAATAATAAATTTGATGATAAGGCACCGGCAGGAGGCCCTTTATGGTTTTGAGGCCTGCTAGTGTCGACCCTAATAGGAAAAGGGTCTTGTCTACTGATCCATGATGAGCGCACTACCCGCATGTGGGAAGCGAGTATGGGCGCCCCCTCAACTTGACCTGATTCGCATCTCGTCCAAATCGCCTCATTTAGTTCGGGTTTTCCATTTGCTGCATGCATGATCTTGCGAGCCCTTGGTACCCGGGTGGAACTTTCGTAGTCGGCATATAGGGGGACACGTTCTTAGAGTGCTATGAGGGTCCATTTTCTTCTGGGCTCGATTAGCCGTGCGCCCAAGGTGCTTTGGGCTTGATGCGAAGAATGGTTGGTTGTGTAGAGTACCCCGCTTGGTGGAAGTGCATTTCCATCTGGCGGGTTATTCTTGCGTGTACGGCCAAATTGGTGCAACCCTGCAGGGATAATCTTCTCGAGAAGCCGTGTTTTCCGCGGTTATGGATTACTTGGTGAAAGTACTGGCTAACAAGTACTCAGGACAACTTAAACCTAATGATTAACAATTTTACACCCAATGATTAACAACTTGGCTAGTAATAGGCTTATTGACACAATAATCTGAACCATCATTAATCCAACTGTGTGAGTTATCCTCGGATTGCTTCTTTGGATAAGGGGCGAGGTCCAGGATGGGTTTGTTTGATGTTATCTTTCAGTTGGTTACAATCACTCGACCTTATCCCCTTTCTGATAGTTGGAAGTGATAGAATCTCTGTAGTTGGTTAGTGCAGCCAGTTGCAGCATCTATTATATCCCCTTCCTTTCCGTTGAACCCAAAGCATCTGTGCTTGGTGTTGACGGGTTACACTTTGGTGAACTGTGAGTCTTGCTTGCCAGTACGTTGTTGTACTGACCCCTTTGGGGCTGTGGTTTACGCAGACGACGTTTCCGAGGATCTACATGGTGGCTACTAGAGTATGACGACGAGACTGCTGACGAGTAGATAGCGGACCCGGGCAGGATCCGAGACTTCGTGGATGGGCTCCGTCTGTTTGTTTCCGGCCTCTTAGGCCTATTTGGTTCTTGTCTGTACTCAGACATGTTGAATGCTTCCGCTGTGATGTAATGATGATATGTTGGGGCATGTGCCCTCTGAATGATTGTATTTGCTATCTCTGCTCTAATGAGAGCCATTTGCAACTTATTCCAATCTTTTGTGTCGTAGAGATCTGTTGTGATATCACTTGTTAAACGCCGTTGACGTACCATGTGTGTATGGTTGAAGTACGTCGACGGAAGTGCCTTTGATCTCTAGTGGATAGTTTACATCGACGATGGAATAGCAGGGCTTGTGTTGTCGCGCATAAGCGCAGGCCTACCAGGAAGCTGGGACGTGGGAGCAGTTATGCCCCATAATCCAAGCATCTGCTATCCAGTTCGTACGGTGAGTATCCCCTAGAAGTCAGGGTGCGACACCCGGCTCGGCCCGCGTCTTCGACGGCGATGGCAGCCTGGCGCGGAACGGCAACGGCGCGGCGATGCGGTCGGCAATTCCTGCTGGTCGCGGCCGGCGTTGCTCGCGAGATCCTGCACGGAGGCCGCCTCCCCAGGGACTATGCTCTGCCTCCGCCCCTTTCGCCAAGGCGCAGTGCCGCCCACCGTGTTTGCTCAAGGCCAGTTAGCACCGCCGGCGTGCAGACGCGGCCGCCTGTATGGTTGCGGCATTCCGTTGAACGCATCCAGCGCACCTCTTCAAAACCTACGAGTGGCGCAGCTCCCGGGGGCGGAGCCAGCTCCCGGCGACCCTGGGCAGCTGCCCGGGCTCTTCGGGCCGGTCTAAATTAGTAATTAGTTAAAGCAAAAGCTAGCTACCATGGCGTATGTGCATCAATGCATGGCTTCTGCCCAGGCTCCTATAATGGCCCCCGGAGACGGAAGCTGCCTGTATGGTCGTCGGCTTGCGCGTGACCTCGGGCTGAAGCCGCGCCTGGTCGCTGTTTCGGTCCAGAACGGCCGCGCGCGCTCGAACGCGGGGGCGGACCCACGCCAGAACCAGCGACGACGATCCTGCACGCCGAACCGATGGAACGGCGCGTCGAGCAGTATGCCGCTGCTGATGCGTGTTCTCGGGTGGATGTCCATGCTGAACACGTCGGAGTCGGAGCTCTGGCCGAACAGCGACGTGGCGGTGCGTTACTTGAACTGCACCGCGCGGTACTTTCTGCAAGCCCGCACCGGCGACGAGCAGCTCCACCATCTCCCCTTACGCGTGCGTGTGGGCGCTGCCACGTGATTATGAAGTAATTGCTTCCGATTGCTTTGAGGGGGCTTCTACCGGAAAATGTTCGAGTAGCCATTGTGAAGCTATGTGCATTCCTCATTGCAATCTCTCAGAAGGTAATCAGTCCAGAAGATCTACCACGGTTACAGAACGATGTGGTCCAATGTCCTGTCAATTTCGAGTTGGTGTTCCCACCATCCTTCTTCAATATTATGACGCACCTCCTGCTCCACCTAGTCGAAGAGATTTCCATTCTCGGTCCTGTATTTCTACACAATATGTTCCCCTTTGAGAGGTTCATGGGAGTATTAAACAAATATGTTCCTGACCTTAAGCCGATTGGTATTCCTCAATCGCGGCACGAGGGGAGACTAAGTGGAAAACGCACGATCGGAAGGAAATCAACGATATGTATGGACGGTCATTCTATGACTGAAGCACACCACACAGTTCTGCAAAATTTGAGCTTGGTGGCTCCGTACTTCGAGCAACACAAGAATATTTTACGCTCGGAGAACCCGGGGAAGCCTGAATCCTGGCTTAGAAAGGCCCACATGGGGATTTTCAGCAGTCGGTTGCGAAAACATTTAATGAATGACAATGATGTTGGAGATCAGCTGTACATGTTGGCCAAGACTCCATCTTCGACTATAACGACTTTCCAAGGGTACGAGATTAATGGGAATACATTTTACACGACCTCCCAAGATAAAAAGAGCACCAACCAAAACAGTGGTGTCCGCTTTGATGCAGCAACCGAGATTGGGCAAAAGGTCACATATTATGGTTACATAGAGGAGATATGGTAACTTGACTATGGACCCTCCTTTGAGGTCCCTTTGTTCCGGTGCAAATGGTTCAAGCTAACAGGAGGTGGGGTAAAGGTGGACGAGCAATACGGAATGACAATGGTGGATTTCAACAATCTTGGTTACCTTGACGAACCATTCGTCCTAGCCAAAGATGTCGCGCATGTTTTCTATTTGAAGGACATGAGTAGCAAACCGAGGAAACGGAAAGATAAGAAAACGATCAGTACATCATGCGATGATCCAAAGCGCCACATTGTTCTTTCAGGGAAAAGAAACATCGTGGGAGTGGAGGACAAGATAGACATGTCAGAAGATTATAATATGTTTGGTGAAATTCCGCCCTTCAAAGTGAACACTGACCCAAGAATTAAGTTAAATGATGAGGATGGTCCATGGATACGGCACAATCGTAAGAAAGCGGGGACACAAGGGAAGAATTGATGTGTAATAATTTATTGTACCAAACTTTGTTGAATGGATCATGTGAATTATATTATCTCTGATGTGTTTTGGGGCAAACCTTAAAGGGGGGGTGTAGAACAAAACAATCGGTATCGCCATCATACAGCCCTACCGTGGCTACTGGGTGCATATATGCATACCAAATGCACGGCAGGGCGTATGATGGCGAATCCGGATGTTTTGTATTTGCTCGATGAACTGAATATATGATGTATCAAACCTTAAAGTGGGTGTAGAACAAAACAATCGGTATCGCCATCATACAGCCCCTCCGTGTCTACTGGGTGCATATATGCATACCAAATGCACGGCAAGACGTATGATGGCGAATCCGGATGTTTTGTATTTTCTCGATGAACTGACCGGTGTATGAAGGTGGGCTATATACAGGGTCCTCTGGCTCACAAAGTGTTGTGCTAGGGTTTTGAACCAACAGTTAAGAAACACCCTGATCCAACGGCTCACAACAGCTCGAAAGAAACACACCGTAGCCCTGATCGAACGACTCACAACAGCTTGAAAGAAACACACCCTGTATCCAACGACCCACAAGCGCTTGAAAGAAACATACGATCCGTGTGATTCTATCTGATTGGTCCAAACAAAACCCTAACCATTTAGTCCCGGTTGGTAAAACAGGCCAGGACTAAAGGGATGATCCGTTTCCCAACGAAACCCGAACCATTTAGTCCCGGTTGGTAAAACAGGCCGGGACTAAAGGGATATGTTTTCTTCTCTCTATATATATGTATGCATTGCCACACCATTGGCATAAAAACATACAAACTCACCACTCTCTCATGGCTTCTCCCGTACCCACTCTAACATTCATCCAGGCGGAGGCACTTTCCGCCTCAAACTACCCCTGCCCGCCCGGCTACAGCGTTCCCGCCGGTTGGATGCTGAGCGCCGGAGAAGTGCCGGTACCTCCTCTTCCTCAAGGTGTGGCGCGTCGGGCGGCCATCACGAACCACTACTACCACGAGCTCACGCCGGAGCAGCGGAGGAATCCCAGTTGGAATCCTGACTACCGCCCTACTTGGGACGCCTTCTTCATTAATCGGCGTGAGAGTGCGCTCGCCAGGTACGAGGAGAACGGCCCGCCTCCTTCGAACTTCAACGAGGCCGGTCGTCGGCTGTGGTGGGGCGGCAGATGGACTCTTCAGAGCGTCATGAACTACATCAGGGCTAGCGATAACCCCCGCTTGCGCTACCCTTACGCCCAGTCCTGGAGTCGTGACCCTCCGAGGGAGTGCAGAGCACCGTCCGACGATAGGGACGACGACGGTGGCTACTACGACGACTACGATTCGGAGTACTATAGGCCTAGGCAGTAGTATGACTAGCAGATATCAGATCCACAGTCTTGCCATTATGTTGATCATCTATGCTCTCCGTTTAGGTTTAGATCCACTCTTGCCATTATGTACTGCCTTTTTATCTATATATATATCCAAGATGCGTGTGAATCTTTCTGATTGGTCGGAACAAAACCCTAACCATTTCGTCCCGGTTGGTAAAACATGCCGGGACTAAAGGGACGATCCGTTTCCCAACGAAATTAACCCGAACCGGAGACAGGAGGCGGGAAGATAGGAGGCGGCAAGAAATGAAGTAGTTTTATTTTTCTGAATTTTCTGATATATTATTTGTATTTTTAAGATTTTAAAATGAATTAGTTTTATTATTCTGAATTTTTTGATATATTATTTGTATTTTAAGATTTCAAAATGAAGTAGTTTTATTTTCTGAATTTTCTGATATATTATTTGTATTTTTAAGATTTTAAAATGAATTAGTTTTATTTTTCTGAATAATCTGATATATTATTTGTATTTTTAAGATTTTAAAATGAAGTAGTTTTATTTTTCTGAATTTTCTTATATATTATTTGTATTTTCAAATTTTTAAAATGAATTAGTTTTATTTTTTGAATTTTCTCATATATTATTTGTATTTTTAATATTTTAAAAAGAATTAGTTTTATTTTTCTGAATTTTCTGATATATTATTTGTATTTTTAAGATTTTAAAACAAAAGTATTCGAAAAAGCACCTTTAGTCACGGTTCGTGTCACGAACCGCGACTAAAGGCTCTTTCCGCGCGGGAACGAAAACGCCGCGAAAAAACCTTTAGTCGCGGTTCGTGACACCAACCGCGACTAAAGGTACCCCTTTAGTCCCGGTTGGTGACACCAACCGCGACTAAAGGCCCGCGGATGGTACCCGGAGGGGACCTTTAGTCGCGGTTGGTGTCCCCAACCGGGACTAAAGGCTGGCCCTATATATTCGCGCTGTCTTCCTGCCCCGAAAATTTCTAAGTCCCAAACGCATCTCCGCACTGCTCGTCTTCCTCGCGCCGGCGCCCTGCTCGTCTTCTCCGTGCGCGTCGCCGATTCCGCAGTCGCCGTCGCCGTCGCCCGCGCAGATACTCTGGGAGAGGACCGCGCCTTCGCCGTCGCCGTCGCCGCCGTCGCCCGCGTCCTTCTCTCCACCGCCTCCGCCCTGCTCCGCCCCCGCCCCGCGCCGCCGTCTCCGGTAGGTTCCCCCGCGGGCCTCGCGCCGCCCTCGAACTGACCTCGAACGCGCGACGACCACGAACGCGCCGGTCGAACCAGAGGAAGGGATGACGCGCCGCCCTCGAACCACGAACGCGCCGGTCGAACGCGCGGCGACCACGAATGCTGACGTCACGCTGGCGATCTTTTTTTTGAGACAGGGCGGTGGCTTCTGGCACAGTTGGGCTGGGCTCCTGGGTTGGCAGTTTTTTTTTCAGCGTTCGTTCTTTTCTAAGTCAATTTTTTTGAATTATATTCATTAAAATAATGAAAATAAGTTTTAATTCAATAAATTCAGAATATTAAGTGTAATATACCAAAATGACCAGGAAAGCAAATGCAACCTAGCTATGGGGTTCTCCAAGTCATTCGAGCAACTAATCTTGGACACACCTAGCTATGGGGTCATCGTTCTTCCACCCAAAACCCTAGCAATCTGTTTTCCCTCATAGGGCTTACATCCTTTGCATTGTTTTATCATGCATACATATTGCGCATTGCACGGTTACCATGTATTGAATGCTTTCCTTCTTTTCTGTGTTGTTCGTTATCGGTAGACCGAGACCCGGAGGGTGATCCAGCCTTCTACGGCAATATTTGCTAAGTCTCCTTTATACTTAATTAATTTTTACTACATGCATGTCTTCAGGACTGACATATGGCGGACGATAGAGCCTTGGCGCTTAGGGATCCGGAGGCTGAAGGTTATATAATGGGCATCATAAACAACGAGATCCCTTATGTGCCGGGCCCATAAGATGAGCAAGAAGAGGATGTAGTCTCTTCTTTTCTGAACCTTGATGGTGGAACAGACATTGTCGATGATCAAGAAGGTGAAGGAACGGACATTGTCGACGGAGGTCAACCGTCGACAAACGACGATCTCGAATTGCAAAGACCAACCACCTCCGGCGAGGTATATATATATATACATTGAGCCTCTCGTGATACAAACTTACTGAAATGTGAATACATATGCATTAACGCGCGCGACTGTCTTTCTTATTTTAGCCCTTGGCAGGATCGAGTACGACAAAGCGTGGCAAATACAAGGCGATGAAACAAGGAGAAACATATACCATCGAATTAGTCGGTGAAACCGGCAATCCCCTACATCACACCACAAAGTTTATCAACCAATGCAGAATCGTTGTTAGAGACAACGTCCTGATCACCGTCCAGGAATGGAAGGAGCGAAAGAAGGCACGTCTTGGTTTCAGTTTTGTCGACAAGAGAACGAAAAAGGATTGCTGGAGAAAGCTTATGGTACATTTCATTCTACCTCCGGAATACAGCAAAGTCGATGAATTCGGTAACGAGGTTCCGGGTGGACGTGAGAGGAGGAGGCTAGTCAAAGAGTTCGCTCTTCAGAAGATGGCCGAAGCATTCCGGAACTTCAAGAAAAATTTAACCCATGAATATGTCAATAAGGGCAAGACTCCGAATTTCACTGGACAACATGAGAAACTGAAAGATGATTGGCCAGAATTTGCGAGGCTAAAGAAATCAGAGCATTTCAAAGAAATATCAAAAAAAATAAGGCTAATGCGGATAAGAAACAGTACCATCATGTTATGGGGCCAGAAGGATACCGCCATTCGGCGCCTAAGTGGGAGAAGATGGAGGAGGGCCTGAGGGTGCGAGGAATCCCTCTAGGTACAGAGGGATGGACGAAAGAGCCAAAAGCTGGTAGTACGGGCATGGGGGATCGCTAGACCCGGAGACATGGGCGTGTGTTCATCGGCAGAAAATGTTTGCTCCCACCCAAGCCCTTATTGACGCAATGACCCAAGCTCAACAGGGCTTTATCACGTTCAACAGAGAGAAAGACGCACTGACAAAAGCCCTCGGGAATGCTGAACACGGAGGACATGTACGAGGTAAAGGCAGAATGCCGTGGAAAGTAGGGTTTTCCCAGGACAATGACCCGTACTATTATATAAGCCGTAAGAGAAAGACGGACCGGGATGCAGATCTTTTGGCGAAGGTTGCATCGGAACTTAGTGAGTTGAAGCAGACCATACATGGATTTGTGAAAGAAAGATCGGCGCCTGCAGGGCCGCATGAAGATCATGAAGCGGATCTCGGAAGCCAGCAGCAGCGGAGAAGCAGCGTGGCTTCCACGGAGGCCCCGCCTGCAGGTGCTAATGCACCGATGATCGAGATTCGTGCACCGGAGCCTCACTACCCCGTGGATGATGTAAAGGAGATGAAAGAATGTGATCTGCATTATCCCGTGGGGAACATTTCCACGAAGGTAGCTACCGGCAGTGCTTTACCCTGTACACCTGGAGCACTCCACCACAACAACCCCATTCCATATGGCTATGCTCGTGTCACGGTGGAAGACATAGTTGTGACGCCCCGAGATCGGGCGCTATGCAGATTTCATCATTTCCGCCAAAATCCACATAATAACCGATTCCAGGTTGCCACTTGTGATAACATTACAACAGTTCACGAATAATCCACAACAACAACAGAGGAGGTATATACAAGATGACTCAAACGAGTCAAGGACACAACTGATACAATACAAAGATCCAAATAACAGCGGAAGAAACAACACAGTGTCCGACTACGGACAAGATACAAATTGGACTAAGAGTCCTGAAGATAACCGATGGCGTCCAATCCCTGCCCAGGCCAAGCCGGAGGGATTCCCAAGCTAACGTCGTCAGACTTCAAACCTGTTGACTGCAATGTGGAATATGCAGCCACGAAAATGATTCGTGGGTTAGTACGGTTAAGTACTGGCAAGTGGATAAACCATACTCACAAGATACCAGCGTAACCAATCATCACAAGATACAAATACTTTGGGTTCAACGGAAAGGAAAAGGATTATTGCAAAGGAGCGGCAGCTGGCTGCACTAACTAACTACAGAGACTCGCTACAACATCCGGCTAAAAGAGGGGGATAAGATAGCGTATCAGAACCAACTACAACTACTCACCAAACAATACCCATCCAATGTTACCCCCTACTAAGGAAGCAACCCAAGGAAACTCACCCGGTTGATTAAGGTGACATTCATTTTGATGGTGAAGGTAATCTATATTACTAGTCAAGTTATCATCGTTAAGTGTAAGTTGTCTGAGTACTTGTTAGCCAGCACTTTCACCAAGTCATCCATAACCGCGGACAACACGGCTTCTCGAGAAGATTTAACCCTGCAGGGATGCACAAATTTGGCCGTACACGTAAGAATAACCCGCCAGGAGGGGAGCAAACCCACCAAGCGAGGTACTCAACGCAACCCAACTCTTCTTCGCATCAAGCCCAAAGAGCACCGTGCAATTGAGCGCACGACTCATCAAGCCCCACGAAGAAAAGGGGACCCTTATAGCACTCTAAGAACGTGTCTCCCTAAATGCCGACTACAAAAGTTCCACCCTGGCGCCAAGGGTTCGCACCTGCATATGCATGCGGCAAATGGAAAACCCGAACTAAATGAGGCGATTTGGACGAGATGCGAATCGAATCAGAATTGCGGGGGGCGCCCATACTCGCTTCCCACATGCGGTTAGTGCGCTCATCATGGATCAATGGACAAGACCCTTTTCCTAATTAGGGTCGACACTAGCAGGCCTCAAAACCACGCCGGGCCTCCTGCCAGTGCCTTATCATCAAATTATTATTACCCAAAACATTAACATGTTGTTGATTGATTTGAAACCCAACTATCAACTAAACAGGTGATAAGATAAATGACGACAAGACTCGAGCACAAACAAACCTAAGCATGCAACTACGACACGAGGGCCAACGGGATAAACAAACAACATGTAATAGGAAGTGGAAGGAAGGCTATATCATGGCTGCAAGGTAACATATGATAGGATCGAGACACAAGCATCGAATCATAAGGCTAGCATAAGAACAACGGAAAGCATCGGTAACAAGTGATGAAAGGCAGCCATTTGGCAGCAAGTGAGTATACTTGCCTGGAATCCAGCAAGTAGAGGTACATCCGAAGAACTTGTCGTTGCTCACATCATCTCAACGTCCTATCCGCGAAGAAGCAACGAACCTCGAACAAACACCGGATGCAACAATTACTACTACGGCAAAAGATCCAGCATGATCAAGATATGGATGCATGACAAGTTTAAGGATGCATCAAAGATAAACTAGTTGACATGGTAAACATATTTAAATGGGCCCATATGCAATTTGGATTGCACATGGAAAAGCCCATGAATTAAAGTTGAATTAAATGATCTACAAATAACCATCATGTGAAAGTGGATTAGAATGATGCATGTATGAGGACAATAAAAAGAAAACAACAATAGATTCAATTTGAAATGAAATTTACCAAGTTTGGAAATTTATTTATTAAGTTATGAAAACTTGCTTCTTAAAGGTGTTACACAATCATTTGTTGTTTTCACCAATTTTAATTGTTCCAAATAGATAACGAAGTTCATAATTAGAAAGAACACAAAATTTTAGGTGGAATACATATTTCACTTGTTGAATTTGGATTTTAGATGAGCAAGTTATTAATTTGACAATTTTAAATGCATTAATTAAGAAACAGTTGTTTTCAGCAATTTAAATTATTCAAAACAGAAAATTAAAGTTGATATTTGCATAGTTCATGAAAAATGGGATGGAAAACATATTTCACATGTTGGAATTGGATTTGAATTGCCCAAGTTATGAATTTTGCAATTTAAGAGGTTTAATTAAAGCATTGAATTATTGCACCACTTTTAATTAGGGAAAACAGTAAACAAAATGTATTGAAAAGGTTGAAAACATGTAGCAAATGTTTCACTGAACATTTTGAGATATTAAACATAATTTTTGGGTTATTATTGAATTTATTATGCAATTTTTAATAGGTATTTTTATTCTGCCCTTTTTAGTAAACAGAGGGAAACATGTTCAAAATTAATTCAATTATGGCCAAATAAAATATCAATGTGTAGAGTTTGTTAAGGCAAATTTTTAGAGCCCAAGTTTGCTTAAATTGGATGAACAGAACTAAAGTTATGAAATTCCAAAGTTTCCAATTTTTATTGCATTTTCAGTAATTAATTATTTAGTGCAAAAATTAGTACAGAAACATGTTGCAATTTTGTTACTAATGGAAAGGGCACAAGATTTTGAATCCACAGGAATTTGAATCATTCAAATTGGAGCAAAATTCAATTTTATATTGATTTTAGAATTAATTGCTCAGATCTATGTTTCTGAAATTCGGGCAGAAAAAGAAAAAGACAGAAATAAAAGGGTGTGGCTTTTCTGCCTGGGGGGGGGGGGGATCGAACCCAGGACCTGGGGCTTGCGCGCAAGGGTTGCTAACCACTGGGCTGCTGTCACGTTTGTTGATGGTACAGATGCGATGCGTTTTTGGGGTGGCCTTGATGCGCGAAACTGAACTGAACTGAACCATCGTTCAGTACCTGAACCGACGAGGGGGAGATGACGGCAGCGACCAGGCGCTGCTCGCCGGCGAGGCGCTGGGCGCGCTGGGCGCGGAGGGAAAGGGAGAAGGGGGGAGAGGGGAGATGGGAGAGAGGAGAGGGCGAAGGGGGGAGCGCTCACCTCGGCCCCGATGGAGGCAGCGACAGGGAGACGGACGCAGCAGCAGGGAGGTGGCCGGCGACCGTCGGGGAAGATGGCGCCGCCCCTAGAGCTCCTCCGTCCCGGAAACTCGACGAGGAGGGAGCGCGCGGCGTCGCGATTCCATTCCGCTATCCAGCTCGACGCGGGAGCATCCATGGCGACGGCGAGGACGACGATCGGCCACTCCCTCTCTCTCTCGGTACAGAACAGAGGAAGGGGGAACAGAGAGGAATTGGCGGCGGGGGAGAGAGGGAGAAGGAGATGGTAGGCGGCTAGGGTTTGGAGGCAGAGGGGGTGGCTTTAAGGAGGAGGGGAAAGCTAGGAGGAGGGGGGGTGCATGGTGGGTTGGTGGTTGACAACGACCTCCTCTGTACGGACGGAGGAGAAAGAAAAGGAGAGGTGGGCTGCGGTTTGGTGGGTGGGCTGGCCCAATTCGGTTGGGCTCCTCCTTCTTCCACAATTTTTTTCTGGGGGTATTTGTTATTAGTATTTTTTTTGCTTTACAACTTGTTCTGACACTCTTAAAATTAGATGCAAGCATCAAATAAATTCCAGGAAATTTTAGAAAATAAGATTTGATGAACTTTAATTAGCTTTCAAGTTTTAAATACATGGAGATGCATGATGGTATGATGTGAGTAAGGAAAACAAATAAAATCTAATGGAAGAAAAACCCCGGGTGTTACAGCCGACACCACTAACAAGGGGATTGCGCCCTCGCAATCCAACCACGAACCCGGGAGGGAGAAGAAGTTCGACTAACGATTCTTCGCGCTTCCAGGTGATCTCCTCAACACCACTAACAAGGGATTCTTGCTCGGGGTAATGACGATGTTCTTCCACCAGGAATCCTCCGATGATCGAACCTATTAGGTTAAAGGCTCAGAAATCGTCCACCCACGTAGGATCCTAACACTTGAAAATAGACAAGAGGGGAGACTCCAAAACAAATAAGATGGGAGGGGAAATAGAATAGAGATAAGGAGAAAACAAGAATCCTATTGAGATGTTTTCCAAAATAGTTTAGCAGAAATAATTTTTGACACTCTAGAAACAATGACCGTTAGCGAGGTTATCCTACAGGCTTTGCGGACCCGTTGCTTCGATAATCATTCGTATCGAAACAATATCGGGAATCGGAAACCATGCTCTGATACCATTTGTGACGCCCCGAGATCGGGCGCTATGCAGATTTCAGCATTTCCGCCAAAATCCACGTAATAACCGATTCCAGGTTGCCACTTGTGATAACATTACAACAGTTCACGAATAATCCACAACAACAACAGAGGAGGTATATACAAGATGACTCAAACGAGTCAAGGACACAACTGATACAATACAAAGATCCAAATAACACCGGAAGAAACAACATAGTGTCCGACTACGGACAAGATACAAATTGGACTAAGAGTCCTGAAGATAACCGATGGCGTCCAATCCCTGCCCAGGCCAAGCCGGAGGGATTCCCAAGCTAACGTCGTCAGACTTCAAACCTGTTGACTGCAATGTGGAATATCAGCCACGAAAAGGATTCGTGGGTCAGTACGGTTAAGTACTGGCAAGTGGATAAACCATACTCACAAGATACCAGCGTAACCAATCATCACAAGATACAAATACTTTGGGTTCAACGGAAAGGAAAAGGATTATTGCAAAGGAGCGGCAGCTGGCTGCACTAACTAACTACAGAGACTCGCTACAACATCCGGCTAAAAGAGGGGGATAAGATAGCGTATCAGAACCAACTACAACTACTCACCAAACAATACCCATCCAATGTTACCCCCTACTAAGGAAGCAACCCAAGGAAACTCACCCGGTTGATTAAGGTGACATTCATTTTGATGGTGAAGGTAATCTATATTACTAGTAAAGTTATCATCGTTAAGTGTAAGTTGTGTGAGTACTTGTTAGCAAGCACTTTCACCAAGTCATCCATAACCGCGGACAACACGGCTTATCGAGAAGATTTAACCCTGCAGGGATGCACCAATTTGGCCGTACACGTAAGAATAACCCGCCAGGAGGGGAGCAAACCCACCAAGCGAGGTACTCAACACAACCCAACTCTTCTTCGCATCAAGCCCAAAGAACCCCATGCAATTGAGCGCACGACTGATCAAGCCCCACGAAGAAAAGGGGACCCTCATAGCACTCTAAGAACGTGTCTCCCTAAATGCCGACTACAAAAGTTCCACCCTGGCGCCAAGGGTTCGCACCTGCATATGCATGCGGCAAATGGAAAACCCGAACTAAATGAGGCGATTTGGACGAGATGCGAATCGAATCAGAATTGCGGGGGGCGCCCATACTCGCTTCCCACATGTGGTTAGTGCGCTCATCATGGATCAATGGCAAGACCCTTTTCCTTATTAGGGTCGACACTAGCAGGCCTCAAAACCACGCCGGGCCTCCTGCCGGTGCCTTATCATCAAATTATTATTACCCAAAACATTAGCATGTTGTTGATTGATTTGAAACCCAACTCACTAAACAGGTGATAAAGATAAATGACGACAAGACTCGAGCACAAACAAACCTAAGCATGCAACTACGACACGAGGGCCAACGGGATAAACAAACAACATGTAATAGGAAGTGGAAGGAAGGCTATATCATGGCTGCAAGGTAACATATGATAGGATCGAGACACAAGCATCAAATCATAAGGCTAGCATAAGAACAACGGAAAGCATCGGTAACAAGTGATGAAAGGCAGCCATTTGACAGCAAGTGAGTATACTTGCCTGGAATCCAGCAAGTAGAGGTACATCCGAAGAACTTGTCGTTGCTCACATCATCTCAACGTCCTATCCGCGAAGAAGCAACGAACCTCGAACAAACACCGGATGCAACAATTACTACTAAGGCAAAAGATCCAGCATGATCAAGATATGAATGCATGACAAGTTTAAGGATGCATCAAAGATAAACTAGTTGACATGGTAAACATATTTAAATGGGCCCATATGCAATTTGGATTGCACATGGAAAAGCCCATGAATTAAAGTTGAATTAAATGATCTACAAATAACCATCATGTGAAAGTGGATTAGAATGATGCATGGATGAGGACAACAAAAAGAAAACAACAATAGATTCAATTTGAAATGAAATTTACCAAGTTTGGAAATTTATTTATTAAGTTATGAAAACTTGCTTCTTAAAGGTGTTACACAAGCATTTGTTGTTTTCACCAATTTTAATTGTTCCAAATAGATAACAAAGTTCATAATTAGAAAGAACACAAAATTTTAGGTGGGATACATATTTCACTTGTTGAATTTGGATTTTAGATGAGCAAGTTATTAATATGACAAATTTAAATGCATTAATTAAGAAACAGTTGTTTTCAGCAATTTAAATTATTCAAAACAGAAAATTAAAGTTTATATTTGCATAGTTCATGAAAAATGGGATGGAAAACATATTTCACATGTTGGAATTGGATTTGAATTGCCCAAGTTATGAATTTTGCAATTTAAGAGGTTTAATTAAAGCATTGAATTATTGCACCACTTTTAATTAGGGAAAACAGTAAACAAAATGTATTGAAAAGGTTGAAAACATGTAGCAAATGTTTCACTGAACATTTTGAGCTATTAAACATAATTTTTGGGTTATTATTGAATTTATTCTGCAATTTTTAATAGGTATTTTTATTCTGCCCTTTTTAGTAAACAGAGGGAAACATGTTCAAAATTAATTCAATTGTGGCCAAATAAAATACCAATGTGTAGATTTTGTTAAGACAAATTTTTAGAGCCCAAGTTTGCTTAAATTGGATGAACAGAACTAAAGTTATGAAATTCCAAAGTTTCCAATTTTTATTGCATTTTCAGTAATTAATTATTTAGTGCAAAAATTAGTACGGAAACATGTTGCAATTTTGTTACTAATGGAAAGGGAACAAGATTTTGAATCCACAGGAATTTGAATCATTCAAATTGGAGCAAAATTCAATTTTATATTGATTTTAGAATTAATTGCTCAGATCTATGTTTCTGAAATTCGGGCAGAAAAAGAAAAAGGCAGAAATAAAAGGGTGTGGCTTTTCTGCCTGGGGGGGGGGGGGGGGGGGGATCGAACCCAGGACCTGGGGCTTGCGCGCAAGGGTTGCTAACCACTGGGCTGCTGTCACGTTTGTTGATGGGACATATGCGATGCGTTTTTGGGGTGGCCTTGATGCGCGAAACTGAACTGAACTGAACCATCGTTCAGTACCTGAACCGACGAGGGGGAGATGACGGCAGCGACCAGGCGCTGCTCGCCGGCGAGGCGCTGGGCGCGGAGGGAAAGAGAGAAGGGGGAGAGGGGAGATGGGAGAGAGGAGAGGGCGAAGGGGGAGCGCTCACCTCGGCCCCGATGGAGGCAGCGATAGGGAGGCGGACGCAGCAGCAGGGAGGTGGCCGGCGACCGTCGGGGAAGATGGCGCCGCCCCTAGAGCTCCTCCGGCGCGGAAACTCGACGAGGAGGGAGCGCGCGGCGTCGCGGTTCCATTCCGCTATCCAGCTCGACGCGGGAGCATCCATGGCGACGACGAGGACGGCGATCGGCCACTCCCTCTCTCTCTCGGTACAGAACAGAGGAAGGGGGGAACAGAGAGGAATTGGCGGCGGGGGAGAGAGGGAGAAGGAGATGGTAGGCGGCTAGGGTTTGGAGGCAGAGGGGGGTGGCTTTGAGGAGGAGGGGAAAGCTAGGAGGAGGGGGGGTCCATGGTGGGTTGGTGGTTGACAGCGACCTCCTTTGTACGGACGGAGGAGGAAGAAAAGGGGAGGTGGGCTGCGGTTTGGTGGGTGGGCTGGCCCAATTCGGTTGGGCTCCTCCTTCTTCCACAATTTTTTTTTCTGGGGGTATTTGTTATTAGTATTTTTTTGCTTTACAACTTGTTCTGACACTCTTAAAATTAGATGCAAGCATCAAATAAATTCCAGGAAATTTTAGAAAATAAGATTTGATGAACTTTAATTAGCTTTCAAGTTTTAAATACATGGAGATGCATGATGGTATGATGTGAGTAAGGAAAACAAACAAAATCTAATGGAAGAAAAACCCCGGGTGTTACAATAGTCCAAGTGTTTGAGGACCTGGAGATTGACATAGCTACACCCGAAGGGGAGAGAAGACCTGGAGATGTCAAGCGCTAGTTCATTCTATGGAAAAATAAGTACATAGTGTTTCCAGGCGAGGCACCAAGGCTAACAAGTCCACCCTCCTCCGATGGTGGTGGTGGTGGTGGCGGTGGTGGTGGTGCACCTACACCTCCTTCACGCCATTCGACGCCGTCCCCCGATCCGCAATCTCCGGCGGGTAAGCAGGCGCCGCCCCCCAATCCTCCTCTAGCGGGTAAGCATCCGCCGCCCCCAATCCTCCTCCGGCGGGTAAGCTGCCGCCGCCCTCCATTCCTCCTCCGGCTAAGAAGCAGAAGCAGGCGAGCAGCAAGGAAACCCGCTCCTGGACTATTAACCCGGACCCTTATTGTCGTGGGATAATCACGGCAGACGTTACCGGGGGTAACTTGTCTTGGGGCAAATCGACTCGAGTGTTTGGGAGAGGGTTTAGCTCAAAGGAAACCATGGTGATATGCGATCTGGTAGCCGGCAATTAAGTCGCCGAGTCTCCGATCTAAATATATTATCTCAACTCTCGGGCTACAATGGATACTCGATACCTCGCAATCCGGCGATTGTACTCTTGCTTATGCTAAAAACTTGTCTAATCCTAACCTAGGGGCCGGCTTATATAACATCCGAACCCCCTGGCTTACTCTCCA
This sequence comes from Alopecurus myosuroides, assembly GCA_028641055.1. Lineage (NCBI taxonomy): Eukaryota > Viridiplantae > Streptophyta > Magnoliopsida > Poales > Poaceae > Alopecurus > Alopecurus myosuroides. The sequence goes on along the minus strand of CM054057.1, from coordinate 633,913,626 downwards.
AGGCGTACTCTGAATCCTACCCGGACACTGCTTACGAACCCTAAACTTCCTTACCGGAACCCACAATCCGGGTTACGGGGCCTATGTTCCTGGGCCTTCTAGAAGCTCCTTTATCCTAAGCCGGGTCTTGCGCAGCGTCCTTTGGGCCGAGTTACTCCTTGGCGTTAGCCTACCGGGTTATCATCCCTCCATCAGTAGTCCCCAGAATAGCTTGGGCTTCACGGGACCCTCCTTGAAGCGCATGCTATTCCCTGCAAAAATAAAAAACATACAAATTCATAGAGGTCGGGTTAATTTGCTTTAATAGACAGCTAGGCCTAACTCCATCGGTGGTTCATATAGTAACCCGGTTTCTTCTGAATCCATTTTTCACTCTTCCGGGTCAATGCCCTGATGGGAACGCCAAAGATCCGACTTACTTCACTCGTTAATTGATCCAGATATCACGGAAGAGATTTGTTTCCTACCCATTCCGGATATCCCGTCCAGCACTTTAACGCGTATCCCGGAAAATCAGGACAGGTATCCCTTATCCCAAAAATTCCGGCTCCCGCCCGTTGGCCTAGGTTTCCCCACCCGGACCTATAAATAGGTACCTAGGGGGTGACCTAACCCCAACGGTCCATTCCACCTTCTTCTTCCTCTTCGCCAGTGCTTCCTCAACCGAGCTCACAGAGCGCCACCACGGAGACCTCGTGCACGCCGCCGGAGCAAAGCCGCCGCCAGTTACGCTCTTCCACGGCTCGCCCCGCGCCGCCGCCAAACTCCGCCGCCGCGCCCCCGAGCTGCGCGCCGGGAGTCGCAAGGGGACATCACGACTGCGCTATCTGCCGCCGTCGCGCCCTGCTCCAATCCACACCGGTTAGCTTCTTACTTTCATTGATCTTGCTTCAAATTTCCCCGTTCGAACTAGATTGGATCTTGGTCCGCCGCGGGCCATTTCTCTCCCCGCGCCGGATTAGGTCGCATAGCTCCTCCCTAGTCCATCCAATTGCCTAATAGATGACCACACATCACTCCCCTATTGCTCATAGTCATTAATTTCTCCGCGAAATCGATAGCAAAATTTCCAATCTGGATGTAGTTCACCTAGATTTCCGCGGCTGCTCATAGATACCCGGAAAATCCTCCTTTTCCGGTTGTTTTACTTGCACTAGATACATAGGCAATCAACCTTTTTTCGTAAATACTTGCCGATGCGTAGATACCCCATAATTTCTGTACTGCCTGTCAATACCCGGATATTTTGTAATTTTCGCTCCGCCCAGTAATACCCGGAAAACTCATAGTTTCCATGCCTCTTACTGATACTGCTCGTGGATACTCGGACAACTCATGATTTCCGAGTCTTAACGTCTCGTGCACTTTGCTTTGTATTTTGCAGACTGAACCAATGGCCCCCAAGCACAAAGGGAAGCAGCCGGCTAAGCCAAGAATGACCCAATCCATATCCGCCAACTGGGCGCGATCCACTGTGACCAAGGCCAAGCTGGAGGAGCTGGCCGAGTTGGGCGTCCTCCCCCCTCAGGAGGAGATCCACTGGAGGGTGCCGGGTGACGAGACCCGGCCTTCCATTAATCCGGACGAGGTAATATGCTTCGTCGAACATGTGATCCGAGGGTTTCGCCCCCCGAGTCACTCCTTTTTCCGCGAGGTCCTTAACCACTACGGCCTCCGGGTGTTCGACATAGGGCCTAACTCTATGTTGAACATAACCCACTTCATAGTCCTTTGCGAGTCTTATTTGTGCATTCCGCCAAATTTGGCTCTCTTTATAGAACTTTTCCAGTGCAAACCGTGCCGTGAAAGCGGTGACGGGGCGCTCTTGGCTTGCGGTGGGGTCTCTATCCAGCGCTGCAAGAGCTCACCTATGCCGACTCTCAACCTCAACTCACACGTAAAACACTGGCAGCTTTCTTTTTTCTATTGCCGAGACACCTCCCCACCCGGCGAGAGGAAGTTGCCGGGTTACTCGGAGGGTCTTTTAGATATCTCCGATACTTTCAATGCTTTTGCCCCTGAGTCGGACAGGGAAGCCATCCAGCCCCTCTTAGCGAAAATAGCCGTTCTTTCTACCCAAGGCCTCCTTGGGCTTAACTTTGTTAAGACATGGGTGGACTTCCGGATCCAACCCAATTCCATTCGTGCCAAGCTGATGTGCGACTACTCGGGGCACGTCACGGACGCGCTCCGATATTCTTCAAAGAATTATCCGGCTGGCGATACCAACAAGACCATCAAGAGTTTCTTGACGGAGAAGTTGGAGGTGATCAAGAACATCGCCGGGTTAGCACCGTTTACCCGGGATAACCCGGCTCCAGCGGTAAAATCCGATACTTATACACTTATCCTCATACTTTGACTTGATACAACCACTAACTCTCATTTTCATGCTTTTACCTCAGGCTGATAACGTCTTTTGGAATATTGAGACCTCCCCTTCCCCCGGAGACCCGGAAGAAGATGAAGAACCGGTTGATAATGATGAAGGTATTGTCCGGGTCTTCGATCAACTTCACTTACACCATTTTGCTTTCACATATCTCACTTTTTCCGACTATACACTCTCGGCTTTCAGGGTTGGAGGACAAGGACGATAAGGAGGACCCGGAGGCTACCGAGTCCGATAAAAGCGAAACTGAACAAGATGTAACGGTTGGGGCCAAGAGGAAAACCAGAGGAGTGGTATCTAAGGTTCCCTACTCCCTCATGTCCTCCGAACCTTATTCTTTTGCTAACATGTGTAAACTTAACCAACAACTATCCAACCCATCACACTTGAAGGACCCGCCTTCGGCCAAACGCAGGGTGACCCGGAGTTCTTCGGGTGACGATCCCCTCAACTCGGGTATCTCCTCACCACCAGCTCGCCGTGCCGGTACTCCTCCATCTTAACCTTCCAACTCACCTCAACGTCACCCCTCCCCCAACCATCCACTAGCTGGACAGTTCCGGGTCCCTCTATCGGGTCCTGTGACAGCTTCATCTGCTTCCAGCAGCGAGCTCCCACCAGATTATGCCGTGAACACCGGGTGAGCTTTTGCTATATGATATCCTCGTGTATTTGATAATTTTCATTCAATATCGCTAACTATTTCTCTCTCCTTTCCTTAGCGCCCAAGTCACACTCAGTGACCCGGAGAACATGGAGACAGATAGCCGGGACACTGAAGGCCCGGTTGATGATGTACATGCCGCGACTGGCGGCCCTGAAGAAGAAGAAGTCAAGGGGCAAGATTCCCCAATAGACTCGGCCAAGCAGGATGCCGGGTCCCCAAAGCATGCTGATGGAACCGGTGATGAGGACGCGGGAGTCTTGGGTACAAGGATGGGTACCCCCACCCCTGACCCCCAGGCCACCCAGGTATCGTCTCCAAAGCCGGATCAAACTCCTATTCCGGGTTACCAGGCAGCCGGGTCTTCCGACACCAAGCCCGAAGACATGAGCTTTGCTGAGATGCTCGATGCTCTACATACTTTGAGAGCTGATGAAGAGGGTATCCTGGAGGCCCTGATAGCTAAACACGAGGTAAACTATACTAATACTGCTTGTATACTCATATAGTCCCCAAGTTCCGAGTGAACTTATGCATAATATGCTTGGAACTTTCATAGATAGCCGACTGATACTTTTGTTTTGTCCGACTGGCATTTCTTTGTGTTTTTGTATAGGCCTACGTAACGCACTCTGAGAAGGAGTTGGCTAGAGCCGATAAACTTCTCAAGGCGGAAACGAAGCTACGTGAATCGGCTGAAGCTGAAGCTAAGAAAGCCGGGAAGCAGGCAAAGAAGTATAAGAAGAGATGCAATGCTGCAGTGGATAGGGTGAACGAGCTGTCGGGCCAGATCGCCGACACTTATCGTTCTCTGATATGTAAAATTTCCCGACTGACTGATCTTTAAATTTGTCTGGATGTTCTGGGGGATACTCGGGGTTCCTAACTTTGGATGTTTCTGCTTTTCTGCAGGGGCTGATGAGGAAATTCCGGATGTGGATGAAGTAGTTCTGCTGAAGAAGGTAAAGAGCACCATCCGGCAGCTCTGTGCTGGGACTAAGTGGGCCGTGAAAGCTGTCAGGTGTCCAAGCACTGGGAATGGTGGTTTGAACGCGCTGCTTGATGCGTTTTCTACCATCCCCGAGTGGATTGAACACTGGAAGCGTTCATCCTGCCAGGTTGGGGTGACCCGGGGTCTTGCCTTGGCGAAAGCATACTTTCCCAAGCTTGACCCGGCAAAGCTTGTTGGCGGGTTTCCAGAGTTCAACCACGATGGCTCCCCGTTTTTACCTAAACATTACAAGGCCATTCAGACAGAAGTTCGTGCCACGCCCATTGCCGGCAATTTGGATGTCAGCCAGATGGTGCCGCCGTATGATGCACAAGATAGGGCAATTAAGTCGGATCTTCCGAAGCCCTTTGACATGCTGGCGCGGTGGAAGGCGGAATCTGCCCAACTGAGGGAAGAAGCTGCGAAGAAAAAAGCTGAAGCCAATACTGCGCCTGCTAGCTCCACGCCAGTTGTCCCTCCTCCTTCGCGTGCCAGTGCCACTGCTAATCCGGATGCTGCTACTACCAAGATGGCTGAAGAACAAGTCAAGAAACAGGACCCGGCTGGCAAGGGCAAGGACAAGATGGATGCCTCAACCCAAGATGCCGAGTAATCTTTTCTATCCGTTGTCATATTTAATGCGTCATTCCGCCAATGGGCCTTTTAAACAATTATTTTTGATGGTGCACCTGTGCACCTTTGATACTGCTATCACGAAATGTAATACGCTTTTGAAACTTTAATAGCTTTCGTGGCCCTTCTGGCCTTTGGATGAATTTGATATCTATCTTCTTTTGAGCTTATTTATTCTTGATATTCCGACTTTCTTTATGGTTTCTTTTGTGAGACTCGGTTTCCGAGTTTCGTGGGTTTTGACAGGTGGACTTCTCTCTAAGTCCCCAAGTCCCCAAGACTCGGATTTTTGGGTTTTTTGAGCTTAATAGCTAGATGATTTGTTTCTTGTTTCAAATTCCCCAGTCCCCAAGGCCCGAACTTCCGAGTCTAGGGTGTTAGGTCTTTTGAAGAGAACAAATCGTTTTTGCTAAGCCCAAAACCAGAGCTCACATAGGTTTTGAAGTTATGCTTAATAAACTGTGAGTTTCCGGTTATTAACCCTGTACTCTGCATAACTTGTGGTTTAGATGACCCTTTTGGCTCTCTTGTACTGTAAGCCGGCTTTCGCGTGGATAATCATGTTGCTACATCTATACAAAGACAGGGTCAGGCAAGTCCCATTGGGCATCATGACTGATTGTGATCATATGCGAGCAAATCATGCCACTTTAGTGCGAGTCACATCGAGCTTAAGTAAGAAAAGTCAAGAAGCTTGGCTCCTTTGTCCGGTTATAGGCTTGCAGCCGTACTCGTTTGCGAGTAATCGGCCCTTATAACTCATAGGCATCGTGGCCGGGTCTTTGAGTTTGTAACTGTGCTATTCAAGCAATCAGCCCCCAAGACCTAAATATATGCAAACTGCTAAAGAAACAAATGTACTAAAACCAGTAAATAATACTTACCTGGAAGAAGGATAAGAAACATAACAGAAATAAAAACTGGATAAAAACACATGAAAAGGAAATAATATATTGTTTAACCATCTCTTTATTGATATGAGAAAAGTTAGGTCAGCAAGCCGCCTCATTAAAAACCCTCCAGTCCCCTTAGGTACCCTGGATAGGAAAAGAGTGCGGCTGAAACCTGCTGCCTGTTACATCGTGCAATTCCGCTTTGTGAATCTAGCCTATACGTACTAAGTATAGTAGGGACGTAGCTGAGCCACGTTCCATGGTCTTTCTTTCTCTTGCATAGATGAAGTGGTATGAGAGGTGTCATTAACCGTAGCCGACTCTTCCCTTGCATCTATCAAGTAATATGATCCATTGTGCAGATTCCGACTTATGATGAACGGTCCTTCCCATGGCGGTGATAACTTGTGTTTTCCTTCCTTTGATTGCACCAAGCGCAGAACCAGATCTCCTTCCTGGAAGACCCGGGTTTTCACGCGCCGGCTATGATATCTCCGTAGATCCTGCTGATATATGGCTGATCTCTCCAAAGCTTGTTCCATGTGTTCTTCTAGCATATCCACGGCGTCTTGCCGGGTCTTCTCGTTCTCCACCTCGACATAAGCCGATACTCGAGGCGAATCATGAATAATATCACTCGGCAACACCGCCTCTGCGCCATAAACCATGAAAAATGGTGTCATCTGAGTAGATCTGTTAGGTGTGGTGTTGATACCCCAAACCACCGAAGGTAACTCCTCAACCCATGCACCAGCAGCTCTGATACACGGGACTCGCAACCGTGGCTTTAATCCACGAAGCAACTCCTGATTTGCTCTCTCCACTTGTCCATTAGCCTGTGGGTGAGCCACTGAGGCTATGTCCAAACGGATGCCATTGTTTCCACAGAACTTTTCCATCTCGCCAAGGGACATGTTGGTTCCATTGTCGGTAATTATGCTGTAGGGGTACCCGAACCGATAGATAATTCTTTTCAGGAACTTGGCTGCTGTAATTGCTTCACAATTGGTAACTGGCATGACCTCAACCCACTTGGTAAACTTATCAACAACCACTAAGAGATGTGTCTTTTTGCAAGGTGACATGTGGAAGGGGCCAACCATATCCATACCCCAAACAGCGAACGGCCAGGTTAACGGGATAGTCCGCAGTTCCATAGCCGGCACATGGATTTGGCGAGCGTACCTTTGACATCCGTCACACCTTGCCACCAAGCGCTCCGCGTCTGCTAGGGCCGTGAGCCAGAAGAAACCATGTCGATAAGCTTTGGCCACGAGGGATCTTGTGGATGCATGATGCCCGCAATCACCTTCATGGATCTCCTTGAGGATCTGTCGGCCTTCTTCTGGTGCTACACAGCGCAAAAAGACTCATGCTGCACTTCTTTTGTATAACTCTCCATTGATGATAGAATATCCTTTTGCTCGCCTCAGAATTTGTCTTGCTAATACCTCCTGCTGTGGTAACTCGCCCCGTGATAGGTAGGCCAAGAACGGCTCTGTCCACTCGGGAACAGAGCGTACTGTGGCCACGAGCTCCAAATCCGGGTCTTGATTTGCCAGTTCCTCCTCAGACTCGGTTTTAACTGATGGTCGCCATAGCTCATCTAGGAAAACATTAGGTGGAACCGGCTCTCTGCGCGAGCCGAGTCTGGCAAGCGCGTCTGCCGCCTCGTTTTTTCTTCTGTCTATGTGCTCCACCTCATACCCGGAAAAACATCCGGCAACTCTGTCCACCTCTCTGCGGTATGCTGCCATAGTTGCATCTTTTCTATCCCAAGTTCCTGAGACCTGTTGTACCACAAGGTCCAAATCTCCAAAGCATCATATCCTCTTAATGTTCATCTCCTTGGCTACTTTTAAGCCGTGCAATAGGGCCTCATACTCGGCCACGTTATTGGAACAATCAAAGTGAATATGCAACACGTAACTTAACTTGTCTCCTTTGGGTGATGTTAGCACCACTCCAGCTCCTGATCCCTCATATTGCTTGGAACCATCGAAGTGCATTATCCAAGACTCGGAGTTTGGAGCCATGGTGGGCATGCCTGTGTGAGTCCAATCGTTAATGAAATCAACTAGAGCTTGAGATTTAATTGCTGACCTGGGCTCGTAGTTGATGTGATAATCTCCCATCTCGATCGCCCACTTGGCTATTCTACCCGTTGCATCCGAGTTTCTGATGATATCCGACATTGGTATAGAACTAACCACTGTTATGGGGTGTTCCTGAAAATACGGCTTCAGTTTCCGGCTGGCCATGAAGACCCCGAAAACCAGCTTTTGCCAATGTGGGTAGCGCTGTTTTGCCTCTGATAATACCTCGCTGACGTAATAAACCGGCCTCTGGACCGGGTGATCTTTCCCATCCTCCTTACGCTCGACAAAAACCAATGCGCTAACCGCCCGAGGCCCGGCTGCAACGTACAATAGCATGGGCTCTTCAGGGCCCGGGGCTGCTAGGACTGGTGCCTCAGATAACTGCTTCTTTAATGCCTCGAACGCCTCGTCCGCATCTTGGTCCCATATGAATTTATCAGATTTCTTCAAGAGTCGGTACAAGGGTATTGCCTTCTCTCCGAGTCTGGATATGAACCAGCTAAGCGCTGCTACGCACCCTGTGAGCTTCTGAACATGCTTCAAATTTTCCGGCTTTTTCAGACTCTGGATAGCTTTGATTTTATCCGGATTTGCCTCAATTCCTCTCTCAGAAACGATAAAGCCGAGTAATTTCCCTGCTGGGACTCCAAAGACACACTTTGTCGGGTTAAGTTTCATCTGGTACCTTCTCAGGTTTGTGAATGTTTCCTTTAGATCATCAATAAATGTCTCTGCTCTTCTGGTCTTGATCACCACATCATCCACATATGCGTGAACGTTACGTCCGATTTGGTCCTCAAAGCACTTCTGAATGCACCGCTGATAGGTTGCACCAGCGTTCTTCAATCCAAACGTCATGGTCTTGTAACAAAAGGCCCCAAAAGGGGTTATGAACGAAGTTTTCTCCCAATCTTCCTTCTTGAGCTTGATCTGATGATACCGGGAATATGCATCCAAGAAACATAATAGGTCACTTCCAGCCACCGCATCTATGATCTGGTCTATCCTTGGTAGTGCAAACGGATCCTTTGGGCAATGCTTGTTGAGACTCGTATAATCAATGCACATCCTCCACTCATTAGTCTTTTTCATCACGAGAACCGGATTTGCTAGCCACTCCGGGTGAAATACTTCCATGATAAAGCCGGCTGTAAGCAGCCGTGCAATTTCTTCTCCTATAGCTTTCCTTCTTTCTTCATTCATCTTTCTCAGGCCCTGTTTCACAGGCCTGGACTTGGGATCAACGTGCAAACTGTGCTCTGCCAGTTCTGTAGGGATACCCGGCATATCGCTGGGCGTCCAGGCAAACACATCCTGATTCGAACGAATGAACTCCACAAGTGCTTTTTCCTGCTCGCTGTCCAAGTTAGATCCTATAGCAAATTGCTTAGAGGGATCACCCTCGACAAAAAGCTACCATCTTGGTGTCCTGCGCTGCCTTGAACTTCGCTCTCTCATCTTCAGTATTCGGCCTTTTTAACGCTGTCCTGTCATCCGGGTCTACTTGAGACCGGTAATACCTGAGTTCCTCTTTTCTGCAAGCTTGTTCAGCCATTGCCGCATCTCCTTCGTCGCACTCAGCCGCTATATCCCGGCTCCCATGTATGGTGATGGTCTGCTTGGGACCCGGAATTTTTAGCTGTAAATACACATAACACGGCCTGGCCATGAACTTAGCATAAGCCGGCCTTCCGAATAGCGCATGATAAGGGCTGCGCAGCTTGACCACCTCGAAGGTGAGCCACTCAACCCGGAAATTGTCCTTCGATTCTCCAAAAGCTACCTCCAATGCGATTTTACCCTCGGGGCACGCTGAGTGGCCCGGTACTATCCCGTGAAAAACTGTTGAACTCTTCTGTAACTGGGACTCCTTGAGACCCATGCGTAGGAAGGTTTCCCAATATAAGATGTTGATGCTACTACCGCCGTCCATTAAGACCTTTTTCAGCTCATAACCATTAACCTGCGACGCGACCACCAGTGCTAAAACTCCCGGGTGTTCTATCCTTTCCGGGTGATCCCTTCTGCTCCATGTTACATCCTGCTCCGACCATCTCAGGTATCTCGGAACGGCCGAGGAAACCGAGTTTACTGCCTTCTTTAGTATCTTTTTATCCTTGTTGGAAATTCCCGTAGTATGCACGTGGTATTGTCCCAATTGCTTGGGGTTGGCTTGGAAACCTCCAGCTCCCCCTTGGTTATTACCCAGATTTCCGCCCGCCGGGTTACCAGCTGGGGGTGGGCCGTTGCCCGGGTTTCCACCCGGACCCGGTCCTCCTCCCCGACCTGCACCTCGCATGGCCTTGTTTACTTCCTCGTTATTCCATCTTTGTAGGTCCGCACATTGCTCCAATGAGTGATTAGCCGGCCTACCGTTCCTGCTGTGCTTTGGGCACGCCATTCTGAAGATATCCCAATTGTTACCCGGCCTTGGCGGTCCTTGATAATTTCCTCCGTTATGATTTACTCCATTGAAATTTCCTTCTGCCCTAGGTCTCGAAGACCCGGCCTCTGTACTAGCGACAAACTTGGAGCTTCCCTCAAACGGGCGCTTGTTCTGGTTGTTCCCATTGTTACCTCAATTGTTACCCGACGTTGATCCATTGCCGGCTCTTCCATTGTTACTTGTGTTTGCTTTTGCTTTCTTGTCATCGACGTCCTCTTCTGTAGTATCCGTTGCAGCGTGTTTGTTGCATGCGTCCATTAGTTCTCCCATCGTAACCTCTGAAGCATTCCGACTGGATTTCATGCGAGTTAACTTTTGCACTAAAGGTATGTACTTGCACGTCTTTGCCATAGCTTGTAACGCATATTTGGGCTGAATGTCTGTAGATGAGTGAAGTATCTCCATAACTCGGCGCACCCAGCTGCGTGCCGATTCTCCCTTCTTCTGGACACACCGCTCTAGGTCATCAATAGTAAATAGCTTTCTGCACGTCCCATGAAAGTGCTTGATAAACGCAGTTTTCAACTCATCCCATGACTTGATAGATCCTTCCGGTAAATTGTTGACCCATAACTTGGCTGCTCCCTCTGACATCATTAAGTACATGAACTTGGCTTGAAGATTTTCAGATGCGTTGCGAATAGACATAGCCATCTCATAGCTGCTCAACCATGTTTCCGGATCCATAGTCGGCTCATAATTCACTACTTTACCCGGTTCCTTGAACTTATCCGGGTAAGGCTCAGCCCTGATGTTATCCGTCAGACACTTAGGCCCAGCGAGATTAGTCGGAACTGGCCTTGCCCGGGAAACGTGTGATCCTGCGGGGGGTGTGGCTGGACGCGGCACTGCCGTTGGTCCGTGCACCGCAGACCCGACCGCGGCTCTCCTGGCTCTGGAACTATCCACAATAGCTTGCGCTGCTGATGCTGCTGGTACTGCTTGAACGCGGGGAGGAGGCGGCATTTGCTGCTGCTCTGCCCTCCGTCGCGCTGAACTTGTCTGAATATTGCCGGTATTGCCTCGTTGCTGGCTGATATATGGTGTCCCATGCATTCCACTTCTGTTGTCCGGGTAATTAACTTGCTGCGCCACCGCAGTGCGCAATAGATCTATCGCCCGCCGGGTCTCCTCTGCGTGGGGTGACTCTCTCACGGGGATTTGATTCAATGCGAGTGTTGCTGCGTACACATTATCCATGGGGTTGTTGTAATGACCTGCTGGAGTGCGAAATCGTGATGGTGGTGGTGGTGGTAATGTATTGCCGGTAGTAACTCCAGTCTGTAATATGGGTAACCCGGCCTGCACGTTTACCGGCTGTGCTCCTCCAGTTGCGGGTTGATGTACAGTTCCTTGGTTCACCGCTGGAATCGGCTGATCCTGAGGTGTGATGAATAGTGCGGCCGGGTTTATGACTCCACCCGTTGCTGGTAATCTGGTCTGGTGCCTTTGATGCACCCTGGTTGTCTCTTCTCGGAGCCGGTTCTCCAATGCATCCAGCTCACGCCGGCGCGCGGCCATCCCTTGTTTTTCTGCTTCCACTTGCCTTCTCTGTTGCTCCAATGCACGACGGGCTACATCTAGATCCCTAACACGTTCCACCGCGTTTTCCAGGGTTATAACTGTGGCTAGAACGGTGGGATCCAGGATCAGGTTGTTGTTGAACAGGGCCGGGTGTTGCGGGTTTGAAGGACCCGCCCCCGACGTCCGGTTTGCCAGATATCCGAACGTGTTTGCCTGCAACTTACTATTCGCCGCATGGCTGGTAACTGATGCCGATTCTCCGTCCACCCGGGTCAGGACCGGGTTTCCGTCAGCCGGATTTTGCTGCTGGGCCAATGCTTGCGTCGCTCCACCGGCGGCCGCGGTCACGTTCCCCTGATTAAGATTGGTTGCAGGAGCCGTGTAAACCGCGACCTGGCGTACAATGCTTGGCGTAGATTCATACTCTTCTTCAACACTGCTATTCTCCTCGTACCGGTCCTCCAGCAGGTGCAGGATAGACTCGTTGTCATCTTCTCTCACGACCCGGCCACGCGGGGTCCATGTCGGCTCCTCCGGCTGTTCCCTCTTCGAGGTGGGCTCTTCTGTCGGATCTATCGTCCCGACCGATTCCTCTCCATCAGACTGAACGCAAGTGGCCTCCCCTGACACAGAATCAAATCCAAAATCGTCAGGGATTGAACCGGACGTACGTACCATGCCAATGAAGACATTGATCCGGCCGATTGTCACGACAGATCCGGATTCGAGCAGATCCGACTCTGGCCCCCAGCCAAAATCGTCCACCATCTTCTCTCCTTCGTGGTTGGTGTAGATCTCGCCGATGACGAGGTTCTTCATGTTCTCCCGAGCTTCTCCCGTGATGTAAACACCCTTGGACGTAATCCCCACGGTGGGCGCCAACTGTCGTGGGATAATCACGGCAGACGTTACAGGGGTAACTTGTCTTGGGGCAAATCGACTCGAGTGTTTGGGAGAGGGTTTAGCTCAAAGGAAACCATGGTGATATGCGATCTGGTAGCCGGCAATCAAGTTGCCGAGTCTCCGATCTAAATATATTATCTCAACTCTCGGGCTACAATGGATACTCGATACCTCGCAATCCGGCGATTGTACTCTTGCTTATGCTAAAAACTTGTCTAATCCTAACCTAGGGGCCGGCTTATATAACATCTGGACCCCCTGGCTTACTCTCCAAGGCGTACTCTGAATCCTACCCGGACACTGCTTACGAACCCTAAACTTCCTTACCGGAACCCACAATCCGGGTTGCGGGGCCTATGTTCCTGGGCCTTCTAGAAGCTCCTTTATCCTAAGCCGGGTCTTGCGCAGCGTCCTTTGGGCCGAGTTACTCCTTGGCGTTAGCCTACCGGGTTATCATCCCTCCATCACTTATGTACCTAAGACCACACGGGTACCGGAGCCATCACTGAAGCATATCCTCCCAAGGCCTTGGGAACTTAGTGAAGCTGAAACCAAATTGGCCGCAAATGCTGATTATGAGAAATGGAAGGCCGATCAGAAGGCGTTAAAGGAGCCTAAGCCCAAGGAAGTATACACTCCGAAGGCAAAGAAGTGGGCTACGGGTTTTTTGACGACACCATCCCAAGCCGAGCTGAATATGCCTGACGACTATGGAAGTGAACTTAGTAGGCAAGCAAAAATATTGAAGGAGTAGAAAGAAGAAAGGAAAAAAAGCGGGAAACAAGTTGACCAGCTCGGGATGCAGAATAAACAATCGATCCCCCCGCTCATAGTGAAAGCCGGTCCGGAACAGGACCCCGCGGTCATAGCAGCTGCGGCAACAAATGGATTGACTGTGGCGAGTGCCATGAAAAATGCGTCCGAGATGGGTTTGACTCTTCGTGCCTCGTTAGGCCTTGAGGGTGCGCTAGTAGGTGAGGTAGCATTACAATATGTGCCGAATGGGCCTCTCGTCGAGCCTACGCAGGAAAAGAGTCTACCACCACAAATGCGAAATCTGCTACGTTGGTACAATAATTTCATATCATGGGCCGCCAAAGAATATGTTTATGTGGATGTTACAGAGCAGCATCACACCAAACGGTACTGTGTAACAGTTCATATGAGTGAATTGTTCCAGCTGTTCAATCTGCGCGAGCTCGACAAATCTATCCTGAGTTGCTACGTTCTGTAAGTGATTTATTTCTACCTCATCTCATTCTTCATTGCCTGCACTATATATATATATATATATATATGCAAATTAATTAATGGATATGCAAATTAATTAATTCTTAATTGAGCTGCATACTCTATTATGCAAATTGAAGATTTGGGAACGCAAAATAAGAAACATCCATGATATTGGGTTCATTGACCCACAAATCATCAATGGATATGTGTTACAACGTCACCCCAAAGACGTGGAGAAAGACTTGTACAAGTTTCTTAGAAAGCATCAACTCAAAAGTTATATTCTATTTCCTTACCATTTTGGGTGAGTGTTTCTCTCTTGTGCCCATTCTCTTTTGTTTACTCCATGCATGGTATGTTTAATCGATAAGTTATGCATGACTGTGCATGTAACGTGTCCGCAGGTTCCACTGGATGTTGCTAAAAATTGAACTTCACACCTCCACAGTTTATATCATGGACTCTATGGATTCAGATGCAAAGCTTTGGGTCGACATGAGAAAAATGCTGCAAAAGTAATTATTTTCAATCATTTGCGCTCTATATCGATCGGTCTCTTTTGTTCATTTCCTAATATGCAGTAGCTAATAACTCCCTTGTTCATTTAATTTTCTTTGCCCTGTAGAGTTTGGAGACGGTTCTTAGAAGAAATTGTCGGTGAATTCAAACATCAGCTAGAATTTAGAAACTTAGTTAATGTGGATAAGCAACCACCGGGGACCAATCTATGAGGATACTATGTTTATGAGAACATCCGGAGAGAAACCTCTGAGAGGAAGGCGTCGGATAGCGTGCGGAAGGCGACGGATAACTTGCGGAGGAAGCTTAGTCTAGAAGCTCGCTTCCGACCAATTCAAGAGGAATTAGCAGGATTTTTCCTTAGGCATGTCATCAATCCTAAAGGAGAACACTATACGTCCGACGACGACCAATTCAAGAGGAATTAGCAGGATTTTTCCTTATGCATCTCCGATATTGAAACTTGTTCGAAGTTGTGTATGGTCATCCATCGTAATTGTGTATGGAAACTTGTTCGAACAAGTTTCCTATTGAATTCTTCTTGTTTGTAAACTTGTTTGACCATATACAACTTCGAACAAGTTTCCATACACAATTACGGTGGATGACCATACACAAATTCGAACAAGGCTCCGGTACCCGCCTTCTTCTGCTTCTTCTCCGGAGGAGGATTGGGGGGCGGCGGCTGGTTACCCGCCAGAGGAGGATTGGGGGGCGACGCCTGCTTACCCGCCGGAGATTGTGGATCGGGGGACGGCGTCGAATGGCGTGAAGGAGGTGTAGGTGAACCAGCACCACCACCACCACCACCACCACCACCACCATCGGAGGGGGGTGGACTTGTTAGCCTTGGCGCCTCGCCTGGAAACATTATGTACTTCTTTTTCCATAGAATGAACTGGCGCTTGACATCTCCAAGTCTTCTCTCCCCTTCGGGTGTACCTATGTCAATCTCCAGGTCCTCAAACACTTGGACTATGTCTTCCACCGTGACACGAGCATAGCCATATGGAATGGGGTTGTTGTGGTGGAGTGCTCCAGGTGTACAGGGTAAAGCACTGCCGGTAGCTACCTTCGTGGAAATGTTCCCCACGGGATAATGCAGATCACATTCTTTCATCTCCTTTACATCATACACGGGGTAGTGAGGCTCCGGTGCACGAATCTCGATCATCGGTGCATTAGCACCTGCAGGCGGGGCCTCCGTGGAAGCCACGCTGCTTCTCCGCTGATGCTTGATTCCGAGATCCACTTCATGATCTTCATGCGGCCCTGCAGGCGCCGATCTTTCTTTCACAAGTCCATGCACAGTCTGCGTCAACTCACTAAGTTCCGATGCAACCTTCGCCAAAAGATCTGCATCCCGATCCATCTTTCTCTTACGGCTTCTGTAACAGTACGGGTCATTTTCCTGGGAAAACCCTACTTTCCACGGCATTCTGCCTTTGCCTCGTACATGTCCTCCGTGTTCAGCATTCCCGAGGGCTAATGTCAGTGCGTATTTCTCTCTGTTGAACGTGATCAAGCCCTGTTGAGCTTGGGTCATTGCGCCAATAAGGGATTTTGTGGGAGAAAACGTTTTCTTCCGATGAACACACGCCCCTGTCTCCGGGTCTAGCGACCCCCCATGCCCGTACCACCACATTTTGGCTCTTTCGTCCCATCCCTCTGTACCTAGAGGGATTCCTCGCGCCCTCAGGCCGTCCTCCATCTTCTGCCACTTAGGCGCCGAAAGGCAATATCCTCCTGGCCCCATAACATGATGGTACTGTTTCTTATCCGCATTAGCCTTATTTTTTTTCGATATTTCCTTGAAATGCTCCGATTTCTTTGGCCTCACAAATTCTGGCCAATCATCTTTCAGTTTATCTTTTTGTCCAGTGAAAATTGGAGTCTTGCCCTTGCTGACATATTCACGGGTTAAATTTTTCTTGAAGTTCCGGAATGCTTCGGCCATCTTCTGAAGAGCGAACTCTTTGACTAGCCTCCTCCTCTCACGTCCACCCGGAACCTCGTTACCGAATTCATCGACTTTTTTGTATTCCGGAGGTAGAATGAAATGTACCATAAGCTTTCTCCAGCAATCCTTTTTCATTCTCTTGTCGACAAAACTGAAACCAAGACGTGCCTTCTTTGGCTCCTTCCATTCCTGGACGTTGATCGGGACGTTGTCTCTAACAATGACTCCGCATTGGTTGATAAAATTTGTGGTGTGCTGTAGGGGCTTGCCAGTTTCACCGACTAATTCGATGTTATATGTTTCTCCTTATTTCATCGCCTTGGATTTGCCACGCTTTGTCGTACTCGATCCGGCCGAGGGCTAAAATAATAAAGAGAGTCGCGCGCGTTAATGCATATGTATTCACATTTCAGTAAGTTTGTATCACGAGAGGCTCAATGTATATATATATACCTCGCCGGAGGTGGTTGGTGTTTGCAATTCGAGATCGTCGTTTGTCGACGGTTGACCTCCGTCGACAATGTCCGTTCCTTCACCTTCTTGATCATCGACAATGTCCGTTCCTTCACCTTCTTGATTATCAAGGTTCAGATAAGAAGAGACTACATTCTCTTCTTGCTCATCTTCTGGGCCCGACACATAAGGGATCTCGTTGTTTATGATGCCCATTATATAACCTTCAGCCTCCTGATCCGTAAGCGGCAAGGCTCTATTGTCCGCCATATGTCACTCCTGCAGACATGCATGTAGTAAAAAATAATTAAGTATAAAGGAGACTTAGCAAATATTGTTGTAGCAGGAGGGAAAACAGATTGCTAGGGTTTTGGGTGGAAGAACGATGATCACCGGAGGAGGAAAACCATACTTTAGAGGTGTGTCCAAGATTAGTTGCTCAAATGACTTGGAGAACCCCATAGCTAGGTTGCATTTTCTTTCCTGGTCATTTTGGTATATTACACTTAATATTCTGAATTTATTGAATTAAAACTTATTTTCATTATTTTAGTGAATTTAATTCAAATTCAAATATGGTATCATTTTGAACTTTGTCAAACATTATTGAAAATGATATAAACAGATAGCTTACATTTTTGTGAACATTTTGCATATTTTTCCACAATCTTTGGAATTATAAATTAAAAGTTATTTAATTTACAAGATTTAATTATTTTCGGTAATTCCATATACAGGGGGCCCCACGTGTCATGATGACGTCATTTAAAAAGAAACCCTCGCCAACACGTGGCCAGGTGACGTCATGATGTCGTCACCCTGGCATCACACGGTGGCCGGCGGTCGCAGATTCGGTCGCCGGTGGCGATTCCGGCCACCACAGGACACGTGGTTGGTGTCCTTGGAACCGTCTCGATGAAATCTACCTCTACGTGGCGGCGCCGCCCTCGGAAGGCCGACGACGGCGAGCCGCCGTGAAGTAAACGCGGCGGGGCTCTCGGGTCTCCGGCGAACTTGTCGATTCCGGCCATGGGGGAGGGAACGGAGACGATAGGGAGGAGGCAGGGACGAGGAGCGCCGACGAGGAGCGGCGGGAGGACGGTCACGGCGGGCGGATGTCGTGGCGGCGGGCACCTACAGGAGATGACGGCGGCGCGTCCTCTGTGTTTCTGCGGGCGGAATCGGCGACAGCGGCGCGGAGAAGACGAGTGTTTGGTCCTTAGAAAAATTTCGGGGGAGCGGGAATATATAGGGCCAGCCTTTAGTCCCGGTTGGGGACACCAACCACGACTAAAGGTCCCCTCCGGGTACCATCCGCGGGCCTTTAGTCGCGGTTGGTGTCCCCCAACGGGACTAAAGGGGTACCTTTAGTCGCGGTTGGTGTCACGAACCGCGACTAAAGGTTTTTTCGCGGCGTATTCGTTCCCGTGCGGAAAGAGCCTTTAGTCGCGGTTCGTGACACGAACCGCGACTAAAGGTGCTTTTTCAAATACTTTTCTTTTTACAATCTTAAAAATACAAATAATATATCAGAAAAATCAGAAAAATAAAACTATTTCTTTTTAAAATCTAAAAAATACAAATAATATATCAGAAAATTCAGAAAATAAAACTACTTCATTTTAAAATCTTAAAAATACAAATAATATATCAAAAAATTCAGAAAAATAAAACTAATTCATTTAAAACCTTAAAAATACAAATAATATATCAAAAAATTCAGAAAAATAAAACTAATTCATTTTAAAATCTTAAAAATACAAATAATATATCAAAAAATTCAGAATAATAAAACTACTTCGTTTTAAAATCTTAAAAATACAAATAATATATCAGAAAATTTAGAAAAATAAAACTACTTCATTTCTTGCCGCCTCCTATCTTCCCGCCTCCTGTCTCCGGTTCGGGTTAATTTCGTTGGGAAACGGATCGTTCCTTTAGTCCCGGCATGTTTTACCAACCGGGATGAAATGGTTAGAGTTTTGTTTCCGACCAATCAGAAAGATGCACACGCATCTTGGATATATATATATAGATAAAAAAGGCATTACATAATGGCAAGAGTGGATCTAAACCTAAACGGAGAGCATAGATGATCTACATAATGGCAAGACTGTGGATCTGATATCTGCTAGTCATACTCCTCCCTAGGTCTATAGTATTCCGACTCGTAGTCGTCGTAGTCGCCGCCATCGTCGTCACTATCGTCGGATGGTGCTCTGCACTCCCTCGGAGGGTCACGACTCCAGGACTGGGCGTGAGGGTAGCGCAGGCGGGGGTTATCGCCAGCCCTGATGTAGTTCATCACGCTCTGTAGAGTCCGTCTGCCGCCCCACCACAGCCGACGACCGGCCTCGTTGAAGTTCAAAGGAGGCAGGCCGTTCTCCTCGTACCTGGCGAGCGCACTCTCACGCCGATTAATGAAGAAGGCGTCCCAAGTAGGGCGGTAGTCAGGATTCCAACTGGGATTCCTCCGCTGCTCCGGCGTGAGCTCGTGGTAGTAGTGGTTTGTGATGGCCGCCCGACGCGCCACACCTTGAGGAAGAGGAGGTACCGGCACTCCTCCGGCGCTCAACATCCAACCGGCGGGAACGCTGTAGCCGGGCGGGCAGGGGTAATTTGAGGCGGAAAGTGCCTCCGCCTGGATGAATGTTAGAGTGGATACGGGAAAGCCATGAGAGAGTGGTGAGTTTGTATGTGTTTATGCCAATGGTGTTTCAATGCATACATATATATAGCGAGCAGAAAACATATATCCCTTTAGTCCCGACCCGTTTTACCAACCGGGACTAAATGGTACGGGTTTCGTTGGGAAAAGGATCATCCCTTTAGTACCGGTTGGGGACACCAACCGGGACTAAATGGGTTAGGGTTTAGTTTGGACCAATCAGATAGAATCACACAGATCGTGTGTTTCTTTCAAGCGCTTGTGAGTCGTTGGATCCGGGGTGTGTTTCTTTTGAGCTATTGTGAGCCGTTCGATCAGGGCTACGGTGTGTTTCTTTCGAGCTGTTGTGAGCCGTTGGATGAGGGTGTTTCCTAACCGTTGGATCAAAACCCTAGCACAACACTTTGTGAGCCAGAGGACCCTATATATAGCAAACCTTTATACACCGGTCAGTTCATCGAGCAAATACAAAACATCCGGATTCGCCATCATACGTCCTGCCGTGCATTTGGTATGCATATATGCACCCAGTAGACACGGTGGGGCTGTATGATGGCGATACTTATTGTTTTGTTCTACACCCCCCTTTAAGGTTTGATACATCATATATTCAGTTCATCGAGAAAATACAAAACATCCGGATTCGACATCATACGTCCTTCCGTGCATTTGGTATGCATATATGCACCCAGTAGCCACGGTAGGGCTGTATGATGGCGATACCGATTGTTTTGTTCTACACCCCCTTTAAGGTTTGATACATCATATATTCAGTTCATCGAGCAAATACAAAACATCCCGATTCGCCATCATACGTCCCGCTGTGCATTTGGTATGCATATATGCACCCAGTAGCCACGGTAGGGCTGTATGATGGCGATACCGATTGTTTTGTTCTACACCCCCCTTTAAGGTTTGCCCCAAAACACATCAGAGATAATATAATTCACATGATCCATTCAACAAAGTTTGGTACAATAAATTATTACACATCAATTCTTCCCTTGTGTCCCCGCTTTCTTACGATTTGGCCCTATCCATGGAGCATCCTCATCATTTAACTTAATGCTTGGGTCAGTGTTCACTTTGAAGGGCGGAATTTCACCAAACATATTATAATCTTCTGACATGTCTGTCTTGTCCTCCACTCCCACGATGTTTCTTTTCCCTGAAAGAACAATGTGGGCTTTGGATCATCGCATGATGTACTGATCGTTTTCTTATCTTTCTGTTTCCTCGGTTTGCTACTCATGTCCTTCAAATAGAAAACATGAGCGACATCTTTGGCTAGGACGAATGGTTCATCAAGGTAACCAAGATTGTTGAAATCCACCATTGTCATTCCGTATTGCTCGTCCACCTTTACCCCACCTCCTGTTAGCTTGAACCATTTGCACCGGAACAAAGGGACCTTAAAGGAGGGTCCATAGTCAAGTTCCCATATCTCCTCTATGTAACCATAATATGTGACCTTTTGCCCAATCTCGGTTGCTGCATCAAAGCGGACACCACTGTTTTGGTTGGTGCTCTTTTTATCTTGGGAGATCGTGTAAAATGTATTCCCATTAATCTCGTACCCTTGGAAAGTCGTTATAGTCGAAGATGGTGTCTTGGCCAACATGTACAGCTGATCTCCAACATCATTGTCATTCATTAAATGTTTTCGCAACCAACTGCCGAAAGTCCCAATGTGGGCCTTTCTAATCCAGGATTCAGGCTTCCCCGGGTTGTCCGAGCGTAAAATATTCTTGTGTTGCTCAAAGTACGGAGCCACCAAGCTCGAATTTTGCAGAATTGTGTGGTGTGCTTCAGTCATAGAATGACCGTCCATACATATCGTTGATTTCCTTCCGATCGTGCCTTTTCCACTTAGTCTCCCCTCGTGCCGCGATTGAGGAATACCAATCGGCTTAAGGTTAGGAACATAGTCAATACATAACTCAATTACCTCCTGATTTCCATAGCCCTTTACGATGCTTCCTTCTGGCCTAGCACGGTTACGAACATATTTCTTTAATACTCCCATGAACCTCTAAAAGGGGAACATATTGTGTAGAAATACAGGACCAAGAATGGAAATCTCTTCGACTAGGTGGAGAAGGAGGTGCGTCATAATATTGAAGAAGGATGGTGGGAACACCAACTCGAAACTGACAAGACATTGGACCACATCGTTCTGTAACCGTGGTAGATCTTCTAGACTGATTACCTTTTGAGAGATTGCATTGAGGAATGCACATAGCTTGACAATGGCTACTCGAACATTTTCCGGTAGAAGCCCCCTCAAAGCAATCGGAAGAAATTGCGCCATAATCACATGGCAGTCGTGAGACTTCAGGTTTTGGAACTTTTTGTCCGCCATGTTTATTATTCCCTTTATATTCGACGAGAAGCCAGACGGGACCTTCATACTGCTCAGGCATTAAAAAAAATGACCTTCTCTTCTTTGGTAAGAGCGTAGCTGGCACGACCTTGAAACCATTCCGGATGCCGGTCATCTGGGTCTTTCAAAAGTTGTTGGTCCTGCCGTGCTTCCTTTGTATCATTTGTCTTCCCATACACGCCCAAGAAGCTTAGCAGGTTCACGCAAATATTCTTCATAACATGCATCACGTCGATTGCAGAGCGGACATCTAGGACTTTCCAATACTGTAGCTCCCAAAATACCGATTTCTTCTTCCACATGGGTGCGTGCCCGTCAACTCCCAGTGGAACTGATTGTACGCCAGGACCCTTTCCAAAGATTACTGTCAAATCCTTGACCATATCAAATATCTCAGCACCAGTACGTTCCGCAGGCTTCGGCCGGTGATCTGCCTTGCCGTTGAAATGCTTGCCTTTATTTCTTACGTTATGATTTCGGGGAAGAAATCGACGATGACCCAGGTACACGTTCTTCCAACAATTATCCAAATATACACTTTCAGTCTCATGTAAGCAGTGCGTGCATGCTTTGTATCCCTAATTTGTCTGTCCCGAAAGGTTACTGAGAGCAGGCCAATCGTTGATGGTTACAAAAAGCAACGCTCGTAGGTCAAATTCCTCTTCTTTGTGCTCATCCCACACACGTACACCAGGTCTGCCCCACAACTGTAAAAGTTCATCAACTAATGGCCTTAGGTACAAATCAATGTTGTTGCCGGGTTGCTTCGGACCTTGGATGAGCACTGGCATCATAATGAACTTCCGCTTCATGCACAACCAAGGAGGAAGGTTGTAGATGCATAGAGTCACGGGCTAGGTGCTATGGCTGGATCTTTGCTCGCCAAAAGGATTCATGCCATCAGTACTTAGACCAAATCTTATGCTCCATGCGTTAGCTGCAAAATCTTTGAACTCTCTATCGATCTTTCTCCATTGCGTTCCATCAGCGGGGTGTCTCAACTCCCCGTCGGACTTACGATCCTCTTTGTGCCATCGCAACAACTTGGCATGCTCTTTGTTCATGAACAGACGTTTCAACCGTGGTATTATAGGAGCATACCACATCACCTTGGCGGGAACCCTCTTCCTGGGTTTCTCGCCCTCAACATCGTCACCAGGGTCATCGCCTCTGATCTTATAATGCAATGCAGTGCATACATGGCATTCATTCAAATTCTCGTGTTCACCGCGGTAGAGGATGCAGTCGTTAATGCATGCATGTATCTTCAGAACCTCTAAACCTAGAGGGCAGAAAACCTTCTTTGCTTCGTACGTACTGGCGAGTAACTCGTTATTCTTCAGAAACATATTCTTCAACATTTTCAGCAAATTTTCAAATGATGAGTCAGCTACACCTTCCCGTGCCTTCCATTTTAGCAAATCCAGTGTGCAGCCCAGCTTTTTCAGACTATTGTCGCATCCTGGGTACAGCGACTTCGTGTGATCCTCTAACATGCGATCCAAATTCTCCCTCTCCTTGTAAGTTTCGCAGCGTCTCCGTGCATCAGCAATGGTCCGACCAAGATCATCAACGGGATCATCATGTGCCTCTTCTTCACCTTCACCAAACCCTTCCCCACCTTCAGCATCATCCTCCATGAAAGTATCACCGAAAGCCTCATGA
Organism: Alopecurus myosuroides; assembly: GCA_028641055.1. Lineage (NCBI taxonomy): Eukaryota > Viridiplantae > Streptophyta > Magnoliopsida > Poales > Poaceae > Alopecurus > Alopecurus myosuroides. Next base: position 633,890,200 of record CM054057.1, on the reverse strand, counting down.
TAGTTGACATCGATATCATCCTCTTCTTCATCTTCTTCCATTCTAACCCCTCTTTCTCCATGCTTGGTCCAACAATTATAGCTTGGCATGAAACCGTGCCAAAGCAGCACTAGTAGAAAACAGGTCATTGAGCCAAGCACATTGGAACCGGATGTGATACAAACCGGTTCTAAAGGGTCTGTCCCCTGGGCCCCCTCCCTTCAGCAAATGGCCGCAAGGCCTTTACAAACTGGCCCTAAAGGCCTTGCGGCCATTTGCTGCAGGGAGGGGGCCCAGGGGACATACCCTTTAGAACCGGTTTGTATCACAAACCGGTTCTAAAGGTTTTCTCATTTTTTGCAGCAACTGCGGGACCCGCTGTCAGACCCTTTAGCACCGGTTTGTAATACAAACCGGTCCTAAAGCCCTCCCCTAAACCCTACATTCCACCCCGAGCTCAGCTCCATTCTTTCCAGCTCGAGCTCAATTCCATTTTTGCTCTCTCCTTCCTCTTGTGAGCTCTAATCCATCCCCATTTTTCTCCAGCATTTGTCAAGATTGTTGGTACCCATCGGTTCTAAGGTTAGCATCAACATTCCCTCTTCCGGCATTGCAAGTTTTGCTCGTTTTCTTGCTCATTTTATTTTTGTTGTGCTAGCTAGGTGTTTGATGAAATGCCTAAGCCAGGATTTGTTATTCATTTTTTATGTATACAATTTGATGCAATTTGAGCTCAAATTTAATTATGATTTGTGTTTTTTTTAGTGTCGCGCGCCTTGTCCCCTTCCTCACCGCCGTCGATCGCCCCGTCTGGTGAGCCTATTGTTTTTATTTATCAAAACAAAATTTGATTTGTATGATTTACATATTTACTTGTATATAATTTTCTTATTGTGTAAGATTATATATATATATATAGCGCCATGGTTTTGATATCCGTCCCCGTTGGCCCTCGTCCAGTCTATGATTCGGATGTGGTATATTATCTTTTATAACTACATATTTTCATTTCCTGATTATATGACAATTAATTACGCCGACCAACTTGACATAGATATTTTTATCTAGGAGGTAGTGGAACCGGAAATGCCAATCGACCCTATTGTTGAGAAGTTATACTTGGTTGAACAAGAAAATGTTGGCTTGAAAGAAATATTGAAAAAAACTGAAGAAAGGTTGGAAAAAACTGAAAGAGAGAAGATGACCTTGGAAAAGGTTCTTGCCGGTGTCGTCGATGGTCACAAGAGCGAGATGGACGCAATGCGCCTGAAGATTAGAAAGATTAGAAAATATGCAATTAGTAAAGAGGCTTGGTATCATTATGCCGTCGGGTCAATTGTTACCTTTGTTGCGATTTTGATCGCATTTGTTGTTGTTTTTAAATGCATTAATTAGAGAGAGTTTTTATGGATGGTTTCAATGTGTATTTTTATGAGAACTATATGTATGGTCACTACACACTTTGGTTTTAACGTGTGATGAACTTTTTGTATTAATTAATTAATTTAGTCATGATGATTTAGCATAATGGTTGTTGATAAATTTATATAATGCAGATGAACCGGCAATGGATGTAGAGTGATCGACGTCGTCCCGAATTCCTTAATGGCATGCATAGTTTTCTCAATGTGGCTGAGAAAAACAGGGAGAATGATTTTTTTTTGTCCATGTAAAAAATGCCAGAATAAGAGGAATTTCCCTAGCTCAAGAACCATACACACCCACCTGTTGCAAGAAGGCTTCATGCCTAGTTATTTTTGTTGGACCAAGCATGGAGAAAGAGGGGTTGTAATGGAAGACAATGAAGAAGAAGAGGATAATGATAATTATCCTATGTTCGGTGAACACGGTGATACTGAAATGGGGGAAGACGAGCCTGAACTTGAGGACATTGTTGATGAGTCTGATGATGATCTTCGTCAGGTCATTCGTGAAGAACAGATAAACTGCGCAAGTGAAAACGAGAGATTGAAGTTGGAGCGCATGTTAGAAGACCACAAAAAATTGTTGTACCCAAATTGCGAAGATGGCCAGAAAAAACTGGGCACCACCCTGGAATTGCTGCAATGGAAGGCAGAGAATGGATTATCTGACAAGGGATTTGAAAAACTGCTGAAAATAATGAAGAAGATGCTTCCAAGAGATAACGTGCTGCCCTGCAGTACATACGAAGCAAAGAAGGTTGTCTGCCCTCTAGGATTGGAAGTGCATAAGATACATGCATGCATCATTGACTGCATCCTCTACCGCGGTCAGCACGAGAATTTAAATGCCTGCCCGGTATGCGGTGCATTTCGGTATAAGATCAGGCGAGATGACCCTGGTGATGTTGAGGGCGACGATCGCCCCAGGAAGAGGGTTCCTGCCAAGGTGATGTGGCATGCTCCTATAATACCACGGTTGAAACGTTTGTTCCGAAACAAAGAGCATGCCAAGTTGCTGCGATGGCACAAAGAAGACCGTAAGGAAGACGATATGCTGAGACACCCCGCTGATGGGTCGCAGTGGAGAAACATCGACGATAAGTACGAGGACTTTGCACGTGACGCAAGAAACTTAAGGTTTGGTCTGAGTACAAATGGCCTGAATCCGTTTGGGGAGCAGAGTAGCAGTCATAGCACCTGGCCCGTGACTCTATGTATCTATAACCTTCCTCGTTGGTTATGCATGAAGCGTAAGTTCATTATGATGCCAATGCTTATACCAGGCCCGTCGCAACCTGGCAACAACATTGATGTGTACCTGAGGCCACTGGTTGATGAACTTTTAGAGTTGTGGGCTGACGAAGGTGTACGTGTGTGGGACGAGTACAAACAAGAGGAATTTGACCTACGAGGGTTGCTGTTTGTAACCATCAATGATTGGCTTGCTCTTAGTAACATCTCAGGATAGTCAAACAAGGGATACAGCGCATGCACACACTGTTTAGGCTAGACTGAAAGTATACATATAGGCAAGAATGTGTACCCGGGACATCGTCGATTTCTTCCAGACAGGCATCCCGTAAGAAAAAAAGGAAAGCATTTCAAAGGCGAGGCAGATACACGGAGGAAGCCAACCCTCCCTAAAGGTACTGATATATATGACATGGTCAAAGATATAAAAGTAATATTTGGTAAGGGTCCTGGCGCACAATCTGTTCCGAATGACGCCGATAACCACGTAGCCATGTGGAAGAAGAAATCTATATTCTGGGAACTATCCTATGGGAAATTCCTAGAGGTTTGCTCTGCCATCGACGTGATGCACGTGACGAAAAATATTTGCGTGAACCTGCTAATGTAGCGTCCCAACTTTTAATAAAGCTAGAATACATCTGTTAAGTGCTAGCCCCTGAATAAATGCTTGCACCACAATACAAAATTTCAAAGTATCATTGGAGAAGTATCAATTACTACAACAAAAATCCAGAGTAGCCAAGTATTTATTACAACTTGAATAGTCTTTATGACTAGCTAAACTTCAAAGTAAATAAAGCAAAAACATGATAGCAATGAGCCTCATCTTCAGCATGTGCCACAGGCATTCATGTTGAGTGTAGACTCGAGTCCAACAACTTAGTATTCCTCATCTGAGTTACCTGCACGTTGGAATATGCAGCCCCCGAAGGAGAATCAGTATAAACAATGTACTGGCAAGTGACTTTGGTGGATATAAGTGACAAGTCTATTCTACATGCATTTATGGCTTGGTGGAGTTCTAGCTTTTACAGAAAGCCAAAATTTCCCTAACTCTTTAGTAAAATAGTTTTCTCTTTTCAAAAGTTAGCACCATAGGACTGAACCTATGTGCACCACAAATCATTGATTCCTTAGTCAAAATTTTACTTATTGAAAACTTGATGTTGAGATTCTTCCATCTATCCTTGTCCAGCTGCTCGAAGTTGTCCATCACCAGGGACACAACTAAGTACTTAGTTTTTGACTCTACAGAGGTTGTGCACTTTCACCTTAAGCCTCGATTAGCCCAAACATCCTATACACGCTGAGTGCATTCAGGAAAGGAGAGAATTGAGACAAGACCCTTTAGAGGAGAATTCAACCATACTAGCAAGACCCGTTCCACCTATAATTTTGCTACATTTTCTTGTCAAGCTGACGAGTTGAACTCCCATATCTTCCTTGGTCAAGACAGAGCCCATTGTCTTAAGGCTACACTAGAAGCTTCTAAACTTGGAGGGACTTAGAAATATCTTGATCCTCCTCACAATCTAAAAAAAAAGACAAACATAAACACACAATTCCTTAACCAAAAACATAAAACATGTATGCATGCTATGTCATGAAATATGATGCACAAATATTATAACAGCTCCAATTTCTATTAATAAGGTTCTCTGGTGTTATTTATATGAGCACAATGCATGGAAAACAAAATAAGCACTTGATTATAAGTTTAAACATTAATGGGGTTCCATAAAGGCCATAAACTAGCTAGACTGTTTTCTGCCACCAAATTCGATGTAAATAAAATTTTATCTGCTTCTACCGCGTAGAGGACAACCAGAACAAGATATAGCAAATGGATTTGCTAAAAAACAATATATAATAAAAGTTATAGGCAAAATAGTGAATACAAGTATCTGTGAATAACATGTGTGTGCACGTGACAAAAATAAATTTTTACAGGACCATGCTATTCTACGCATTACGCTGATTTCAAAAAGTACAAAAACACTTAATTCAGAGCTACAGAACGAGAGTTATCGATTTTTAAAGTTTGGACCAATATTCTGTTGTTATTTCTAAAACGCCGAAACTGGTCGATCCGAGGCACCCTCCATGGCGGATTCTGATTGGTCGACGGCATTTCGCGCGGATCTTTGTCGTCATCCGTACCGCTTTGCCTAAGGGTTCTAATCTTGGACCTAGAAGCCAGATCTGACGGTCCGAAACCCTCCCGTCTAGGTGAACGGCGCAGGTCGTCGGAAGTTCGACGAAAAACGAGGCGTGCAGCGGCAGAACCAGAGCAGACTATGGCGACGCGATCCTACAAAGAAAAAGGGGCGGGGAAGTGTACCAGGGCGTTCACGGGGGAGATGTGGGCACGATGGCGAACTGTGGTGCTCGGGTGTCGCACCCGGACTTTTAGAGGATACTTACAGCCCGCTAAACAGTAGATAAATGGCTTACGGGGCATACCGGCACCCGCATCTCAATATGAGTAGGCCAACACGTAAACGTGTGACAACCATCCTCTACTATTCATCGTCTGCGTAAACCATCCCATAGAAATCCGACTACTTCCATTGACGTACTTCATAACATACACACATGGTACGTCAACGGCATTTGAACAAGTGATATCACAACAAATCTCTAAGACACAAAGAAATAGAAATAAGTGGCAAAATAGCTCTCATTAGAGCAGAGATAGCAAATACAATCATCCAGAAGACACATGTCTCAACAAGTCATCATTACATCACAGCGGAAGCATCCAAAGTGTCTGAGTACAGACAAGATCCAAATAGGCCTAAGAGGCCGGAAAAGAAAAGACGGAGCCCATCCACGAAGTCTCGGATCCTGCCCGGGTCCGCTATCTACTCGTCAGCAGCCTCGTCATACTCCACGTAGTAGCCACCATGGGGATCCTCGGAAACGTAGTCTGCGGAACACGCAGCCCCAAAGGGGTCAGTACAGACGAGTACTGGCAAGCAAGACGCACAAGATACCAAAGTGTACCCGGCAACACCAAGTACAGATGCTTTGGGTTCAACGGAAGAATAGGTGATATAAAAGTGTGGCAGCGGGCTGCAGTAACCAACTACAGAGACTCGCTACAACTTCCGGCTAAAAGAAAGGGATAAGATAGCGTATCGGAACCAACTACCACTATCCTCAAACAAACCCATCCTGGATCTCGCCCCTTATCCAAAGAACCAATCCGAGGATAACTCACACAGTTGGATTAATGAAAGTTCAAGTTATTGTGTCAATAAGTCTATTACTAGTCAATTTAGTATTGATTAGGTGTAAGTTGTCTAATCCTTGTTAGCCAGCCCTATCACCAAGTCATCCATAACCGCGGACAACACGGCTTCTCGAGAAGATTTAACCCTGCAGGGGTGCACCAATTTGGCCGTACACGTAAGAATATCCCGCCAGACGGGGATCAAACCCACCAAGCGAAACACTCAACACAACCCAACTCTTCTTCGCATCAAGCCCAAAGAACCCTGTGCAGTTGAGCGCACGGCTAATCAAGCCCCACGAAGAAAAGGGGACCCTCATAGCACTCTAAGAACGTGTCTCCCTAAATGCCGACTACAAAAGTTTCCACCCTAGCCTCGGGTTTGTACCTGCATATGCATGCGGCAAATGGAAAACCCGAACTAAATGAGACGATTTGGACGAGATGCGAATCGAATCAAATTGAGGGGGGCGCCCATACACGCTTCCCACATGCGGTTAGCGCGCTCAACATGGATCCAGAGGACAAGAACTTTTCCTGAGTTCGACACTAGCAGGCCTCAAACTCAGTAGCCTGGTACTGGGCTAACTCCTCAGAAGTAGTGTCGTAAACCTCGTCTGTCTCAGCGTCGTCGTCTATTCGAGCAGAAGCAAACAAACAACGCAAAGAGACAGACAATCAATAACATGGCATAATGAACAAACATGGGATGATGCATGGCAATTTAATTGATGCATCAATATAAGCTAGTTGACATGGTAACATCATTAAATGGACCCATATGCAATTTGGATTGCATATGGAAAGCCCATGAATTAAGGTTGGATTAAATGATCTACAACTAACCATCATGTGGAAGTTTATTAGAATGATGCATGGATGATGAAAACAATAAGAAAACAACAATAGATTCAATTTGATATGTTGTTTACCAAGTTTGGAATTTTATTTATTAAGTTATGAAAATTGGCTTCTTAAATGAGTTACAAAAGCATTTGTTGTTTTCACCAATTTTAATTGTTCAAAATAGATAACAAAATTCATATTTGGAAAGAACACGAAATTTTAGGTGGAATACATGTTTCATTTGTTGAAAAAGGAATTAAGATGAATTAATTATGAATTAAACAAGTTTGAACAAGATTTAAATGAATTAAATTCAAGTATGAAATTATTTGAATTTTTATTTGTTCAAAACATTAAATAGAATTCATATTTGAAAGTATTATACTTTTCTGGTTTGAAAACATATTTTATATGTTCAAAAAGAATTTAATTTGACCAAGTTATGAATTTAGCAATTTTAAATGATTTAAACAAGGTTTTAATTATTTAACCAAATTTAATTACTCAAAACAGGAAACAAAGTTTATATTTTGGAAAGGTGGTTCAATTCTGCATGGAAAACATATTTCGTATGTGCCATTTGAATTAAATTTGAATTAGTTATGAATTTGACCAAATTTGAAATGAGTTGTTTGAATTTGAATTTTGAAAACATTTGAAATGTTCAAAACAGAAAACAAATGATTTAAACATGTAGAGAATTAAATTTGGTACAGAAAACATATTTTATTTATTTCAATTGGATTTGAAATACAAAAGTTATTTGAATTTGAAATTGCAGGGGCTATTTTGTGAATTAAACAGTTACAGAAATGTTCCAGGGGCTTGGATGCAAAAGAAACTTACAGAAAGGCCCCTGGAAGCCCTTTTCTACTCAGCAGAACAACCCCTGGACCACTGGCCTGTGGGCCAGCGCCCAGCTGGCGCTGCGGCTGGGATCTGGCGTGGCAACCACTGCCTACGGCAGGTGGGCCCTTCCTGCCCGCGTGGCAAAGGAGCAAAAGGTGTGGGATTTAATCCCGTGGGGCGGGGATCGAACCCTGGCCCTCGTGTGCGTGCGCGCGGGGCGTTGCCACTGCGCTGCGCTGCTGTATCGTGACAGAGAGGAAACGCCCGGGGTTTTGAGGTCAGATTCAGGAATAAGCCTGACGAAACTGAATTTTGTTTCAGTTATCTAAACCCCGACGAGGAGGCAATCGCCGGCGACGGCTGCTGCACTGCTGCTGCTCACGTTTGGCTGCGGTGGTGTGTGCGTGCGCAACGGACAGAAGTGAGAGAGAGGGGAAGTAGGAGGTGGTGCTCACCGGGGAAGAGGGAAGGAGGAGGTGGACGTGCTCGGTGGTGACAGTCGACGGCGGCGACAGACCGGTGGACGACGGCGACGATCCAGCGCTGCTCGTGCCCCTCCCTGGACACGAGGAGGACGAGGACGGCACGGGGAACCGATCCCCGGGCTTATCCCGCGCGGAGGAGGTCCATGTCGACGGCGATCGCCGGCCGCTGTCGCTCTGCGGTGCGGTGGTGGAGGAACAGAGAACCAGCGAGAGGGAGAGAGAAGAAAGGAGGAGGAGAAAACGCGACGACGGCGCGAGGGAGATGGAGGAGGAAGCTAGGGCAGGAGGGGAAGCCCTCGGGTAGGTTTTAAGGAGGAGGGGGAGCTCTGCTGGCCGTTCCCCCCCTCTGCTGCTCGACGTGGACAAGCTCGATGCGCGCCGTACAGAGGTGGACGAACAGGTAAGGGGGCTGGGCTTTGGGCTGGTGGGCTCAGCCCACTTGGCTGGCCTGCCCCCTTCTCTCTCTGTTTTTTTTTTGTTTTTTCTGTTTCTGTTTCTCTCTTTTTTTTTTGCAGAAAAAGAAAAGGAAAGAAAGGAGAGGAAAGAAGGGTTTTTGTGGGTTTTAAATTTTTGTGATAATTTTTTATAGGTTGTTATTTACAAAAACCCCACTGTGCCATTGTTTGGTTTTCAAAATTTTGAATTTAGTTGCTGTTTGGAAATTCAAATGAATTTGAGCACTTTTTGGTATTAATTGAAATATTGAAAAGAAGCAATTTAAAGGGTTTGAACTTCCAAGTTTATTGGAAACAATTTGATGTTTTGGTTTGAAATTTTCATTTGAAAATTGTAACAGAACAAGTATGAACAAGGATTTTGAAATTTGGTTTGAAATTTAAATGGAAAAACAAGTGAAAGCAAATGAAAACAAATGTAATGCTTATGATGACATGATGCAAAACATAAAATAACAAAGAGCAAACATTCTAATGGTTGTTTTTCATACTTGGGATGTTACATCGGGGACGTCCTTCCTGTCCACTAATTGCTCAACGGAGATGCTTGGAGCGGCGGCTAGCTCCTGTCGTGGACGGCGGCGACAACCTGAGGAGTAATCAGCCAAGCGGCCATGTAAGATTGGTTCGCAAGGAAAAACTAGGAATCATAGGGGGCATAGGAGGGACAGAGGGCGTCGGTTTATCACCGATGGAGCTTGATCACGACGGCGGCAGCTGCGCGACGGCGAGGCCTTTTCGGAGCAGCCTGGGGGCGATCGAGCGTGTATTTCGGGGTACGGGGTAGAGGTGGACTCTTGGGTATAAGAAGGCGGGGCAGGCGTGGGGAAGGGGCCATGTTTTGGCGCGGAACCAGTGGGATTCGCCAGTTGTTTCATCAAGCAGGATACGGGCGCGGACTCCGTGTAGCCGTAGGAGATGATCGGGGCGAGGCCCAGTGGCAGCAAGGGAAAGGGGGAGGCACGCCGTGTCGCTAGCTAGGCCGGCCCAGGGCGCGGCTGGTGCGCGCGCGGGGAGATAGAGGGAGTGGACTGGCCCAGTTGGGCTGGCATGCGCTGGAATCCTTCTCCTTCTGTCTTTTTTTGTTTTTTTTACTCAATTCAAACCAAAACAAAACAAAACCATTTCAGAAAAAATCATAAAAATATATTTTGGAAAGCTTAGAACCTAATGAACAATTTGGCACTATGCCTTCCCAAAAACAAAATACTTTATTGTAGAGAAAGATTAAATTCCAAAGGAGGACAAGATAGTAAGAAATACCAAAATTGTTTGTTAACAGAATGAAAACAAAATTTTATGCACTCAATATGCAGGGATGTTATGATTCTCTTGTATGCATGCTGGTTTTTATTTTTGGAAAAACTTGGGATGTTACAGACTAAACCACTTAAGATGAAGCTCGCCCTCGAGCTTCGGATAGGTTAGCAAATAGGTGAGGGTGGTCTTCTCGAAGATCATCTTCCCTTTCTCATGTGGCTTCTTCCGCGGTATGGTGACTCCATTGAACCTTGCAGAATTTGATGGTCTTGGTACGAGTAACTCTTTGTGCCGTCTCTAAAATCTTGATGGGCTTCTCCTCGTATGCCAGGTCATTTTCCAACTGTACTTCCTCAAGAGGTACCGTATCTTTCAACGGAGTTTCCAAACATCTTAGGGTGACACTTCTTCAACTGACTGACATGGATCACATTATGGCCTGCTAACAATTTCTCAGTTCCAATTCATAAGCCACTTCACCCTTGCGAGACATGATCTTGAATGGTCCAATGAATCGAGGCGCTAACTTTCCTTTGATCCCAAACCTCTTGACTCCCTGAAGTGGTGATACCCTAAGATAGGCTCTATCACCGACTTCGTAAGCAACTTCCCGACAATTGTTATCTGCGTAGCTCTTTTGCCTAGATTGGTCTATTTTCAGCCTATGCTTGATTAGTCTAAACATCTCCTCAACTTCTTGGATTATATCGGGGCCCAAGAAATTCCTTTCCCCTACACCACTCCATAGCAAAGGCGTGGTACATTTTCTCCCATATAATCCTTCAAGCGGTGCCATCTCAATACTTGCTTGATCGCTGTTATTGTAAGAAAATTCAGCATAAGATAAGTTATCATCCCAACTAGAACCATAGTCCAGCGCACATGCCCTAAGCATATCCTCAAGGATTTGATTCACCCTTTATGTTTGGCCATCTGTATATGGATGAAAAGCTGTGCTAAATTCTAGTCTAGTTCCCAAGGACTCATGTAGTTGCTTCCAGAAATGAGACGTAAACTGGGTACCTCTATCTGACACAATAATCTTGGGAACACCATGAAGGCACACAATCCTCTTCATGTAAATCTCAGCTAATTTGGCACTGGTGTATATGGTCTTTACTGGTATAAAGTGAGCCACTTTTGTTAAACGGTCAACCACTACCCAAATAGAGTCATACCCAGATTTAGTTCTGGGTAACCCAGTAATAAAGTCCATACCAATTCGATTCCACTTCCACTCCGGCACCTTTAAAGGTTGTAGCAGTCCTACTGGTTTCTGATGCTCAGCTTTTACCCTACTGCATACATCACATTTTGCTATGTATTCGGCTATGTCTCTCTTCAGGTTATTCCACCAGAATCTTCCCTTCACATACATGTACATTTTGGTATTACCTGGATGTATGGAGTAAGGTGTTTCATGGGATTGTTTCAGGATTAACTTCCTAAGATCAGGGTCATTGGCTATGCAGACTCGTTTCTCAAACCATAAGGTTCCTTGCTCATCTTCAAGAAAACCCTTAGTTTTCCTGCCCTCAGGTTGACCTTGATTTCTTCTATATATTTGTCTCTTTTTTGGGCTTTGCGTATCTTGTCCATCACAGTTTGTTGCACCACTAATGATGCTATGAAAACCGCTAGCACTACTTCCAATCTGAGGTCCCGAAATTCTTTACATGGATCTTCTGGTAACTCTCCTACCGTGAGGCAATCACAGAAACCTTGCGACTCAAGGCATCGGCTACAACGTTAGCCTTTCCGAGATGATATTGCAAATTGAGATCATAGTCTTCAATAAGTTCTAACCATCTCCTCTGTCTCATGTTTATCTCTTTTTGGGTGAAGATGTACTTCAAACTTTTATGATGAGTGAAAACTTAACATCGTTTCCCCATCAAATAGTGTCTCCAGGTTTTCAAGGCATGTACTACAGAAGCTAACTCAAGATCATGTGTGGGATAGTTAAATTCATGCTTATTGAGTTGTCTTGAGGCATAGGATGCTACTTTTCCTCCCTGCATTAAATCACTTCCAAGGCCTTGATGAGAAGCATCACAATACACTTGGAATTCTTTCTCTAAGTCTGGTAGGCACAAAACTGGGGCTGACACTAGACGTTTCTTCAATTCTTAGAAGCTGGTTTCACATGCCTCATTCCACTCGAACATCTTCTCCTTCTTCAACAATCCTTTCATGGGCTTAGAAAATTTGGAAAAGTTCTCAATGAACCTGCGGTAATAACCTGCTAACCCCAAGAAACTACGGATCTCGCCAACATTCTTGGGCGGTTCCCAATCTGTCACTGCAGAAACCTTGGAAGGATCAACAACAATTCCCTCCTTTGATACAATGTGCCCAAGAAATCCAACTTCACTTAGCCAAAATTTACACTTGCTAAACTTGGCATAAAGTTTGTGTTCTCTAAGCTTTTCCAAGATTAGACGAAGAAGTTTCTCATGCTCGTTGTCACTCTTGGAATAGATTAGTATGTCATCAATGAAGACTATGACAAACTAATCAAGAAATTGCATGAATACTTTATTCATCATGTTCATGAAATAAGATGGGGCGTTGGTTAAACCAAAAAGCATCACTATATACTCATAGGATCCATACCTAGTGGCAAAGGCTGTCTTATGTATATCATAATCCCTAATCTTCGGTTGGAAGTATACTGATCGAAGATCGATCTTAGAAAACACGCATGCCCCCTCTAGTTGATCAAACAGATCATTGATTCTTGGCAGAGGGTATTGTGGGGACCCCAGACTAGATGTCCGAGACCGCCAATATGCATACACTCATGATCCCAGATCGACAGTCATGAGCAACATATTTAGAGATGGTACATCAGAGTTCACATCCATTACACGAATAACATAGTCTTACACAAATGGTCTATCGACCAAGTCTGAGACAACTGTCACGCAGGACAGTGGCAACACACATAGCATAACTGCTTTATTGTAGCGGAAGCAACACAATGAGCGGAACCCATGTCAACGCCTTAGCACCACAGGCTGCTGACCGGGAGACGTGCCTAGTAAGCGGGATCGTCAAAGTACTCTTCCTCAAAGGTATCCTCCTGAGACGGCTCCTCGAAATCTGACCAAGACAATAGCCAGGGACGAAACCAAACCTGAGTACGTTTGAATGTACTCCTGCAAGTCACCCTAAATGCAGCCCAAAATGCAAGTATGACAAGTGTGGTAGGATGGCTATTTAATTAAGGGTTTTGCACTATCCATGGTGAATATAAGACTCAACATGGTTGAACAACCTTTCTGGAAAAGCATCCTTTTCGCACCAACATTTCTCCGGTACCTCAAAGGTACGATTGTTCCCTTTCACGTACCTCCCAGGTACAACAACATAAACCAGTTTCAGCTTTTCGAAAATATTGACACAATACTAGCTACATGGCCATTCAACTGCCCATATCCGAGGGCGCGGCTATTCTGAATAGTTTTACTCTGCAGAGGTGTACACAATCCACAAGATCCAGTACATCCGCCGTGAACAACCACGGACTGTCCGAGACAGTATGCAAACATCGGAGAACTGGTCCTAACCATCCACTATGTCCGTGCTAGTAAATGACCACCCCTTCAATTGGGTTTGTTCTCCCCGGCACCGAGTGAGTCAGCCGTATCGATCCGGTTTCCCCTGAAAACACACCGCCATGGCAGGAGACCCAACTATTGCAACCGGTGGCGAACTTAATCCCCACACTGTGAATGTCCCGTTTCTCCCTCCTGGCGACAATTCGGTTCGGGGGACTCTAACCCCTATAGCACTTTGAGGTAGGCACGGACTAACACCGACAAGCAACTACTTAGACCCCGTACCCATATTGAGGTAATGTGGCAGTACGGCTTGGTTGTCCGGCGAAGACTAGGTTATGTGTCATTTTTGGAAAACAAGTTGAGAACATTCATTCCTCCCTCGGACAAGGTCCCACCTTTCCTCGGGTTTTTCCAAGACTTTTGCTTTCCAAAAACATCAAGTTAAAGTATCCACTAAGGGACTTAAGTTGATCAAGTGAGGCTCCAAAATTCCTAAGGGCTTGGAAACACCAAGATTATGGAGTGGCTACGACAATTTATAAGAGCGACAAAACCATGTCGTACTTTGAAAGAAATAACTTGAAAACACTTGAGTAAAACTTCAGAAGTAAAATATGCATGGTAAGTAAAACAGAAGCAATCATTTAGGATGGCTTGCCTTGGCCCTGGTCTTGATCACACTCTTGAAATAAACAAGAGTTACAGAAAACCTCTTCAGGAGCAATAGTCTCTTCGTTATCTAACGTCGTAAAAAGATAAAAAGAAAACACTCAATCAGAACAAGACAAGGACAAGCACAAACTAGTACAGCACACATACAGCAAGCATTCATCTAAAAGGAACACCCCAAAAATAACAATGCTACATAATGCTAAAACACTCAAACAATCACTAGAAACAAGCATGGCATGACATAGTCTTTCACAAGACAAGTAGCAAATTTATGGCATGAGTCCAGTGGGTGTACCACTCTCATACAAGGCCATAAAGAGTGATATGACTCTCTGGTCATTCACCAAAATGAGTACATAGCATGGAAAAATAATCTAGAACACAAATGACTAGCAAGAGATGTGAAAACAAGCATTTCTATACACATGCAAGGCATAACATAATAATAAAACATAACTAAGCATGCAACCAGAGGCTAAGCAAACACCTAACAGAGGAATATTAAACATGCATGGCATGAAAACAATCATGGCATGAGAATACATGTGGCAAACAACTCTAATAATCTAAGAAAATGGAAAATAGGAATATATAATGACATGCATGGCAACCATATCATTTTCATGAACAAGATTCATTCCAACATGATAGATCTATAAGATAATAACCATATGGCAGTGAAAACAACTCCTACACATGCTAGTAAGCTCACACAAGGCATACATACACTTAGCAAATTAAATAAACATAAGATTCAAAACATGGCAGAACACTATAAAACTTGTAATGCATGCCAAAATTATTCTACAACTCAAAACATCACACAAATCTAGGATATGATAGATCTAATCATACAGAAGCTCATCCAAAAGGATTTATCTCAAAAAGCATTTTAGAAAAATTCATAAAATTCATTTAGTGGCTCTCTGGTTGTTTACCATTTTGCATGTCACTTTAAATAGGAAACTTAAGTGCATGTGAGGTCAACTGCTCTGGTTAGGGTTCAACAAGATCTATCCAGAGAGGCCAACCTCACTTCCATTGGATTCTTAAATAAAAAGTTATTGCATGTTTATGTTTTCAGATAGGCTGGCTTGTAGGATTTTTCATGCTCAAACCAGGGATGCAAATGTGGATCTGCCACTTGCATGTGGTTAGGAAAACATGCAGGTCCACTGGAGAAAATTGGAGTGGCCAGATTTAGAGTTTAAGTATTTTTAGTGGGATTAAAGTGATTAGGCAGATTTTCAGGGATTTTTAAAAGAAAAAGAATAGCCAGCGCAGGCCTAGCGGGCCTTTGGCCACTGCGCGCCAGGGAACGTTGCGCTGGGCCGGCCCAGCTCGCCTACGCGCGTAAGCGAACCGGTAAGTTGCCGTTAGATCAGGAACCAGCGGCTAGGATCGCAGCACAGATGGATTCAAACGGGTGCGTTGATCAACGATCGAACGGCACCCGCTGCGTCTTCCTCCTCGCGACCAAAAACAGAGCCACGGTGAGCTCGGAAAGGACCCGTACGGGTGGATGCTCACCTAGGGCTCGATGGGAGTCGACGGTTGGGGACGAGGCGAGGCAGTGGAGGTTCCGCGACTGATTCAAGGCAGCAGCTAACCCTGGATCACCTTGTGCTGTCCGTGCGCACCGAGAGGTCCCCGACGGCGTCGAGCACGGCGGCGGCAGCTCTGCAAGGTAAGGGGCAAGGGAGAGTGTCAGGCATGCATGCCTCGAGTAGGGGAATGAGATGAACCAAACATGGAGAGAGTAGAGGGAGAGACGAAGGCAGGGCTCGGATTTCTTCTCCGCGGACAGAACGGCAAACGCGAGCCCTCGGGCTCTCACAGAGGGATCATATCGAGAGAGGAGCGGGTGGATGTGAGTGCGGTGAGTGTGGCAGGGTGAGTGGCAAGCAGAGAGGGGTGCGAGGCCTTCATACACGAGAGATCACGGGTGGGTTTCGCTCGGGCGCTCGCCACGGCAGCCATGGTGATTGCCACCTTGCTCGAGTCCCAGGGCGCGGCCAGCACGTGTGCACGCATGCGGGGGATGGGTGGCAACCCTACCAGGTCTAGACCGAGGAGGAGACGGGGTAGAGCACGAGCACCACTGTGCCCTGATGACAAGGTGGCCCGACGGGCACCATCCTTGGCACGGAGTTGATCTCCTCTTCTGCAGCGTCCCAAGCAAAACCAGGGGCTGGAAATGAGAGAGGGGGGTGAGGGTAAGTGGTTTTGCACCAGGGGATAGCACCATGATGATCAACCACACGAATTGGAGCTGAATCAAATCGGGCACACACACTGTCAGGTTTAGGTTCAGTTTCAGGAAAAATTCAGTTAAGAATCTCTGAATTTTTCTAAGTCTGAAAACAGACAGCAGATAGGGAAAGTAGAGGCTGTTTTGGAGCAGCAAAAGTATTTCAAATGGAAAGATGAGGGTATGGTTCCAAAGAGCACATCACCTAGATTCAGAAACACATTTTTAAGTGAATTTAGAAAATGTGCAAGTGGATGAAAACAAGTGTGAAACAGGGATAGTTTTCTGTTTTCTTTATTTTCTTTTTTCCTGTTTTTCAACTAGATAGAAAATCAAGCATGAAAACATTATTTCCACTGCTTCAAAAATATTTATTTGAACATGTTGAGCAACTCCATATCATAAACATGGATGACAACCAAAGAAATGTTCAAAAAGAATTTTGATTCAAGGATATAAATGGTGTCAAAAAGTGTAAGTGATAGCTAAAAAGGGAAAAGGAAAAATCATGTTTTTCCTTAGGGATTTCAATTTCAATTCTTGTTTTCTTTCTTGGGTGATCAAATACCAAGATTAACAAGTTTGGAAAGTGACAAGAACAAAAAGATAACCATCCTCTCTTTATTTCTCAAAGGTGACATCATGTTTACATCAGGAGTTTAAAACTCAGAAAAACAACAGGATCAACTGAAAAGTTTCTGTTGGTCCCTAATTCTAGGTCTTTTTTTCTCCTTACAACCATGTCTCCAAAAGAGGATGTGACAGACCTCCCCTCCTTAAAAGAATCTCGTCCCGAGATTCGGGGGTTTAGTCATAGAGGAAATCAGGAAACTCCTTGTTGATAAAATCTTCGCGTTCCCAGGTGGCTTCTTCCTCAATGTGATTAGTCCACTGAATCTTGAGGAAATTTATTTTACGCCTCCTGGTCATACGAACATCTTTGGCAAGAACTCGGAGTGGTCGGTCACGATAAGTCAAGTCATGATTGATGTCAATGGTCCGGTAATCAATGTCCTTATAAGAATGATCCTTATTAGGCACTTGGAGACATTTCCGGAGTAGAGACACATGAAAAACATCGTGAAATTCCGAGAGATCAGCGGGCAGCTCAAGTTGATAAGATACTTCACCACGTCGGGCTATGATCTTGAATGGCCCAATGTACCGTGGTGCAAGTTTCCCTTTGACATGAAAACGCTGCATCCCCTTGAGAGGTGTGACTCTAAGATACACGAAATCTCCTATGCGGAAGGAAACTTCGCGTCGCTTGGAGTCTGCATAGCTCTTCTGGCGAGATTGAGCAGCCTTGAGACGATCACGAATAAGTTGAACTTGCTCTTCGGCGGCACACAAGGTATCCACACCAAATATCTGACTGTCACCAGACTCAGACCAGTTCAAGGATGTGCGACACTTGCGACCATACAAGGCTTCAAAAGGAGCCATTTGCAGGCTAGCTTGATAGCTATTGTTGTAAGAGAATTCCGCAAAAGGTAGACAATCCTCCCACTTAGCACCATAGGACAAAACACAAGCACGAAGCATGTCCTCCAAGATTTGGTTAACACGCTCGGTTTGTCCTCCGGTTTGCGGGTGATAAGCGGTACTGAAAGACAACTTGGTTCCCAGAGCTTCATGTAGCTTCCTCCAGAACCGAGATGTGAATTGAGTGCCTCGATCAGAGACAATCTTCTCGGGTACACCATGTAGACTCACGATTCGGGATATATAGAGATCAGCCAATTGGTCTCTACGATGAGTGGTGCGAACAGGAATAAAGTGAGCAACTTTTGTAAGCCTGTCCACAATAACCCATATGGCATCATGTCCTCGGTTTGACTTGGGAAGTCCAGTGATGAAATCCATTCCAACTTCATCCCATTTCCACTTGGGTATTTGGAGTGGTTGCAATAGACCAGCTGGACGTTGGTGTTCTGCCTTCACACGTTGACAGATATCACACTTGGCGATGTATAAAGCAATCTCTCGCTTCATACCATGCCACCAGAATTTTTCCTTAAGGTCTTGATACATTTTCGTTCCTCCGGGATGGATGGAATAAGGAGTATCATGAGCCTCGGCGAGTATAACTTGCTTTAGCTCAGATTCGGATGGAACACAAATGCGATCTTTGTACCAGAGTATTCCTTCAGAATCGATAGAGAAACCAGGCACGGATTCCTTCTTAATTCGATCCTTGATACCCTCAATACTCTTTTGGCCCTTCTGAGATTGTTTCACTTGATCAATAAGAGTGGGTTTGAGCTCAATAGTATTCAACATCCCATGGCTGACTACTTCGATACCCAGTTGATCAAGTTCCTTCCACAACTCAGGTTGTCTGACCTTGATGATAGCATTCAAAGAGGCGGGTTCTCGACTGAGTGCATCAGCGACAACATTTGCCTTGCCAGGATGATAGTATACTCAGATCATAATCTTTGATGAGTTCAATCCACCGGCGTTGCCTCATATTGAGTTCACGCTGAGAGAAGATATATTTCAAGCTCTTGTGGTCAGTATAGATCTCATCTATTTCCCATAAGGAAGTGTCGCCATGCCTTGAGAGCATGAACAACAGCTGCGAGTTCTAAGTCATGGGTCGGATAATTTTGTTCATGAGGCTTCAACTGACGAGAGATGTAAGAGATGACCTTCCTGCCTTGCATAAGAACACTGCCGAGCCCAAGTTTTGAGGCATCACAATACACATCAAAACTCTTTGTGACATCCGGCATAGTAAGAACAGGGGCGGTCACCAATCTTCTCTTCAATTCTTGGAAGCTTTCCTCACATTTGTCAGTCCACTCAAACTTCTTGTCCTTCTTGAGCAATTGAGTGAGTGGTCTGGCGATACTGGAAAATCCTTGAACAAATTTGCGGTAATATTCCGCCAAACCAAGAAATGATCTCACTTCAGTTGGGTTGGTGGGAGCATTACGCTTCATGACGGACTGAACCAAAGCGGGATCAACAGAGATTCCACCTTCGGATACCACATGTCCAAGAAATCCCACTTCTCTAAGCCAGAATTGACACTTGCTGAATTTAGCATACAATTGATGCTTCCGAAGTGTTCCGAGCACCAATCTCAGATGTTCTTCGTGTTCAGCTTCATCTTTAGAGTAGATAAGAATGTCGTGGATGAACACCACGACGAATTTATCCAAGAAATCCATGAATACCTTGTTCATGAGGTTCATGAAATAAGCTGGAGCATTGATTAGACCAAAGGACATTATGGCGTATTCATACAGCCCGTAACGTGTGGTGAAAGCAGTCTTTGGAATATCCGAATCCCGTATTTTCAATTGGTGATAACCAGTACGGAGATCTATCTTGGAGAAGACACGAGCTCCATTCATCTGGTCGAAGAGATCTTCAATCTTGGGCATCGGGTATTTGTTCTTGATGGTGACATCATTCAACTTCCGGTAATCCACACATAGACGTGAGGTACCGTCCCGTTTATCCACAAAGATGACAGGCGATCCCCAAGGCGAAGCGCTTGGGCGAATCAAACCTTTTTGCAACATCTCATCCAATTGCTTCAACTCCTCTAGTTCTTCCGGGTTCATCCGGTAAGGTTTTTGAGCTATGGGTCCGGTTCCAGGAACTAACTCAATAATGAATTCAATATCCCGGTCAGGAGGCATACCGGGTAGTTCTTCTGGAAAGACATCCGGATACTCACGTACCACCGGAATCTGTTCAAGAGAGGGGTCGGATATGCTCTTATGACAGTGAGCTTTGGAGGTGGGTTTGACTGCTTTGGAGGTGGGTTTTACTGCCTTATACTTGACTTCTTCCCAAGTGCTACTGGTCAAGGATATAGTTTTAGTGGGGCAGTCAATGACTCCCTTGTACTTAGTCATCCAATTCATACCAAGTACAACCTCAATGCCCTTCTCACCTAACACTATTAGATTAGCATAGAATGTTTTCCCATGGATCTCAATAGGCACATCACTGCAAAAGTGGGTGGCTCTAGTTATATCCTGGGATTTGCACTAGCATGGTTTTTGACATGAGACGGACTGGTAAACCAATCTTCTTCACACAAGGCTTGGTGACAAATGAGTGCGAAGCACCAGAGTCAAACAGAACAGGTATTGGTACGGAGTTGACAGGAAACGTACCAATCACCATGCTTGGATTATCCTGAGCTTCTTCTGCGGTGACGCAGTTCAGATGTCCCTTAACAATATTCCAAGGCTTCTTCTGAGATTGCCCATGCATCATCTTGGCCACATTAGGGCGAGTAGGAGCAGGATTCTTGGTGGGACACTCCCGAGAGAAATGCCCTCCTTTGCCGCATGAGAAACAAGTTCCAGATGGCTTGGGGGCAGCTGGTGCGGCACGGGTAGTTGTATTACCAGAATTCCCTCCTCCAGGACGAGGCACATAAGGAGCAGCTCCAGAAGTCGGAGGCTTTGGATAAGATGGAAAACTTGGACGAGGAGCATAGCCAGGTGTCCTGTTGAAGGGTGGCCTCGCAGGTGGGGAGCTGCGAGCCCTATTGAAACTTGGCCCTCCTTGTTGCATCATCTTCCTCTTGCGGTTGTCAAAGGCTGCCTGCCTCTTATGTTCCATAAGGATAGCAGCATTGGCAAGGGACTCAAGATCTTGGAAAGGAATCACCACGAGTGTGCATTGCAGCTCATCGTGTAAGCCATTGAGGAATCTCTCCTTCTTCTTTTCTTCAGTGTCAACATCATTTGGAGCATACCTAGCCAGGCTAGTGAACTCATCCCAATACTTCGACACATTCATACCACCTTGTCGGAGCTTCAGAAACTTGTCTCGCATAATTCCCATAACGCCATCAGGAATATGATACTTGCGAAACTTGGCCTTGAACTCCTCCCAGGTAGTGACATGATCAGCTGGTATGGAGGCACGAGTGGTCTCCCACCAAGTCCTTGCAGGACCGGCGAGAAAGTGGGAAGCATAAAGGACTTTATCCTTCTCCTCGACACCAGCAACTTCCAGATCGTTGGCGATGGTGCGAAGCCAATCATCAGCGTCCAGAGGTTCCACAACCCGAGAGAAGACAGGTGGGTTGGTATTCTGGAATTCCTTGAGCTTGGAGCGTGGACCATTTCCACCATTAGTCCCAATAGTGGCCAGATGCGCGAGAGTTTGGAGAGTTGCTGCGCGCTCAGCACGGATTTCATCTCGGTCTTGCATGTACAAGGCCAGGACTTGAGCCGCAGTTGGCTCCGGCGGTGGGGGTGGATCACGCGGCATGCTGAATGAAAGAAGATGTAAGATGAAGATGCAGGTAGGTGTGTTTGTCTAACATCGACAAACGAGAATTGAAGTAGAGGAAAACATGGAATCTCTTTAGACATGCTAGGTAATTTTATTCCAGAGAAGCCAAAGCACAAACATATCATACATAACTCAGGCAGGTTCAAGCATACATAGCACTCACACAAACAACATCTAGCAAACAAGTGGTTTCCGAAGTACCACACTACACAAGCAGCGAGATGGGTCATCGCAGCCAACTAGTACTAGGTGCTTACATAGCACAGGCTAACATCACGGCCTAATACCTAGGCGTTTCCATCATCGCCGTCGAAAAGGATCTCCTTAGGTCCTCCTCATCTCCGGCGTGATCATCGTCCTCTTGGTCACTTGGTTCACTCATGTCCATGCCTTCGGAAGGGACACCGTCATCTGGAAGAAGATCCTCATTCTCCTTGCGGAGTTCGGCGATCTCTTCCTCTAACTCTTCGATGGTCGAATCCTTTGTGGCAAGATCCTCTCTAGCCGTCTTCAGCCGGCCACGGAGTATGGCGTTGGCGTTCTCGAGTGACTCGGACTTCTTGAAGAAACGAGTACGGGCCAAACGGGTGGTCCGCAGCTTGTTCTCCAAGGTCCTTGTCTTGGCGACGAGGTCGGCGTGAACGATCTTCAGATAATCCAAGTGATTCTGAGTGTAGTGCAGGTAGAACTCCATGTCCTTCATGTGGGAGCACACAATGTCACGGGAACACGGACAAGGGACTGGGAAGCCATCATCGTCACGCCTCCCGTGGCGCTGGAAAGGAGTATCCACCAGGCGAGCCGCATAGATGTGAGACATGCGTGCGATAGCCAGCTCGAGCACACGGACAATCGCATCTCCCCAAGAGCGGTCAATCGCGTGGAAGACATGCACCGGCTCAGATGGTGCGGTCAATGGAGAACGGAGGGTGCACTCCGCCAACATGATAACCCCTCAACAGAGCCAGTGATCTCCCCTCTCTAATTTCAGGTAGTGGACGCCCAAGTATCTTGGTCATCTCCATGATCTCCTTCTCGAAATGGAACAGAGAGTCCGAAGAAGTCCCAACTGGAGAGACTCGGTGAAGGTGACGTCCATCTACACAAGTTTTTAAGTTAAAGACCAGTGTGCAAAGTTTTAGTTTAATGCGAAAAGAAACTTAAGGTAGTTAACCAAGTAAGATAAACCAAGCAAAGAGGGTTACGAGACATATCTTTGGGATATAGTCATATTAAAGGCTTGTGTATAAACTAAGGTAGATATCGGAGTACTAGCTAACGCCCATTCTAACTAAGGTCTCCTATGGTCAGGATGGCTCTGATACCAACTCTGTGGGGACCCCAGACTAGATGTCCGAGACCGCCAATATGCATACACTCATGATCCCAGATCGACAGTCATGAGCAACATATTTAGAGATGGTACATCAGAGTTCACATCCATTACACGAATAACATAGTCTTACACAAATGGTCTATCGACCAAGTCTGAGACAACTGTCACGCAGGACAGTGGCAACACACATAGCATAACTGCTTTATTGTAGCGGAAGCAACACAACGAGCGGAACCCATGTCAACGGCTTAGCACCACAGCCTGCTGACCGGGAGACATGCCTAGTAAGCGGGATCGTCAAAGTACTCTTCCTCAAAGGTATCCTCCTGAGACGGCTCCTCGAAATCTGACCAAGACAATAGCCAGGGACGAAACCAAACCTGAGTACGTTTGAATGTACTCCTGCAAGTCACCCTAAATGCAGCCCAAAATGCAAGTATGACAAGTGTGGTAGGATGGCTATTTAATTAAGGGTTTTGCACTATCCATGGTGAATATAAGACTCAACCTGGTTGAACAACCTTTCTGGAAAAGCATCCTTTTCGCACCAACATTTCTCCGGTACCTCAAAGGTACGATTGTTCCCTTTCACGTACCTCCCAGGTACAACAACATAAACCAGTTTCAGCTTTTCGAAAATATTGACACAATACTAGCTACATGGCCATTCAACTGCCCATATCCGAGGGCGCGGCTATTCTGAATAGTTTTACTATGCAGAGGTGTACACAATCCACAAGATCCAGTACATCCACCGTGAACAACCACGGACTATCCGAGACAGTATGCAAATATCGGAGAACTGGTCCTAACCATCCACTATGTCCGTGCTAGTAAATGACCACCCCTTCAATTGGGTTTGTTCTCCCCGGCACCGAGTGAGTCAGCCGTATCGATCCGGTTTCCCCTGACAACACACCGCCATGGCAGGAGACCCAACTATTGCAACCGGTGGCGAACTTAATCCCCACACTGTGAATGTCCCGTTTCTCCCTCCTGGCGACAATTCGGTTCGGGGGACTCTAACCCCTATAGCACTTTGAGGTAGGCACGGACTAACACCGACAAGCAATTAGTTAGACCCCGTACCCATATTGAGGTAATGTGGCAGTACGGCTTGGTTGTCCGGCGAAGACTAGGTTATGTGTCATTTTTGGAAAACAAGTTGAGAACATTCATTCCTCCCTCGGACAAGGTCCCACCTTTCCTCGGGTTTTTCCAAGACTTTTGCTTTCCAAAAACATCAAGTTAAAGTGTCCACTAAAGGACTTAAGTTGATCAAGTGAGGCTCCAAAATTCCTAAGGGCTTGGAAACACCAAGATTATGGAGTGGCTACGACAATTTATAAGAGCGACAAAACCATGTCGTACTTGAAAGAGATAACTTGAAAACACTTGAGTAAAAATTCAGAAGTAAAATATGCATGGTAAGTAAACAGAAGCAATCATTAGGATGGCTTGCCTTGGCCCTGGTCTTGATCACACTCTTGAAATAAACAAGAGTTACAGAAAACCTCTTCAGGAGCAATAGTCTCTTCGTTATCTAACGTCGTAAAAAGATAAAAAGAAAACACTCAATCAGAACAAGACAAGGACAAGCACAAACTAGTACAGCACACATACAGCAAGCATTCATCTAAAAGGAACACCCCAAAAATAACAATGCTACATAATGCTAAAACACTCAAACAATCACTAGAAACAAGCATGGCATGACATAGTCTTTCACAAGACAAGTAGCAAATTTATGGCATGAGTCCAGTGGGTGTACCACTCTCATACAAGGCCATAAAGAGTGATATGACTCTCTGGTCATTCACCAAAATGAGTACATAGCATGGAAAAAATAATCTAGAACACAAATAACTAGCAAGAGATGTGAAAACAAGCATTTCTATACACATGCAAGGCATAACATAAAAAAAAAGAACTAAGCATGCAACCAGAGGCTAAGCAAACACCTAACAGAGGCATTAAACATTCATGGCATGAAAACAATCATGGCATGAGAATACATGTGGCAAACAACTCTAATAATCTAAGAAAATGGAAAATAGGAATATATAATGACATGCATGGCAACCATATCATTTTCATGAACAAGATTCATTCCAACATGATAGATCTATAAGATAATAACCATATGGCAGTGAAAACAACTCCTACACATGCTAGTAAGCTCACACAAGGCATACATACACTTAGCAAATTAAATAAACATAAGATTCAAAACATGGCAGAACACTATAAAACTTGTAATGCATGCCAAAATTATTCTACAACTCAAAACATCACACAAATCTAGATATGATAGATCTAATCATACAGAAGCTCATCCAAAAGGATTTATCTCAAAAGCATTTAGAAAAATTCATAAAATTCATTTAGTGGCTCTCTGGTTGTTTACCATTTTGCATGTCATTTTAAATAGGAAACTTAAGTGCATGTGAGGTCAACTGCTCTGGTTAGGGTTCAACAAGATCTATCCATAGAGGCCAACCTCACTTCCATTGGATTCCTAAATAAAAAGTTATTGCATGTTTATGTTTTCAGATAGGCTGGCTTGTAGGATTTTTCATGCTCAAACCAGGGATGCAAATGTGGATCTGCCACTTGCATGTGGTTAGGAAAACATGCAGGTACACTGGAGAAAATTGGAGTGGCCAGATTTAGAGTTTAAGTATTTTTAGTGGGATTAAAGTGATTAGGCAGATTTTCAGGGATTTTTAAAAGAAAAAGAATAGCCAGCGCAGGCCTAGCGGGCCTTTGGCCACTGCGCGCCAGGGCACGTTGCGCTGGGCCGGCCCAGCTCGCCTACGCGCGTAAGCGAACCGGTAAGTTGCCGTTAGATCAGGAACCAGCGGCTAGGATCGCAGCACAGATGGATTCAAACGGGTGCGTTGATCAACGATCGAACGTCACCCGCTGCGTCTTCCTCCTCGCGACCAAAAACAGAGCCACGGTGAGCTCGGAAAGGACCCGTACGGGTGGATGCTCACCTAGGGCTCGATGGGAGTCGACGATTGGGGACGAGGCGAGGCAGTGGAGGTTCCGCGACTGATTCGAGGCAGCAGCTAACCCTGGATCACCTTGTGATGTCCGTGCGCACCGAGAGGTCCCCGACGGCGTCGAGCACGGCGGCGGCAGCTCTGCAAGGTAAGGGGCAAGGGAGAGTGTCAGGCATGCATGCCTCGAGTAGGGGAATGAGATGAACCAAACATGGAGAGAGTAGAGGGAGAGACGAAGGCAGGGCTCGGATTTCTTCTCCGCGGACAAAACGGCAAACGCGAGCCCTCGGGCTCTCACAGAGGGATCATATCGAGAGAGGAGCGGGTGGATGTGAGTGCGGTGAGTGTGGCAGGGTGAGTGGCAAGCAGAGAGGGGTGCGAGGCCTTTATACACGAGAGATCATGGGTGGGTTTCGCTCGGGCGCTCGCCACGGCAGCCATGGCGATTGCCACCTTGCTCGAGTCCCAGGGCGCGGCCAGCACGTGTGCACGCATGCGGGGGATGGGTGGCAACCCTACCATGCATTCTGCAAGGTCTAGACCGAGGAGGAGACGGGGCAGAGCACGAGCACCACTGTGCCCTGATGACAAGGTGGCCCGACGGGCACCATCCTTGGCACGGAGTTGATCTCCTCTTCTGCAGCGTCCCAAGCAAAACCAGGGGCTGGAAATGAGAGAGGGGGGTGAGGGTAAGTGGTTTTGCACCAGGGGATAGCACCATGATGATCAACCACACGAATTGGAGCTGAATCAAATCGGGCACACACACTGTCAGGTTTAGGTTCAGTTTCAGGAAAAATTCAGTTAAGAATCTCTGAATTTTTCTAAGTCTGAAAACAGACAGCAGATAGGGAAAGTAGAGGCTGTTTTGGAGCAGCAAAAGAATTTCAAATGGAAAGATGAGGGTATGGTTCCAAAGAGCACATCACCTAGATTCAGAAACACATTTTTAAGTGAATTTAGAAAATGTGCAAGTGGATGAAAACAAGTGTGAAACAGGGATAGTTTTTCTGTTTTCTTTATTTTCTTTTTCCTGTTTTTCAACTAGATAGAAAATCAAGCATGAAAACATTATTTCCACTGCTTCAAAAATATTTCTTTGAACATGTTGAGCAACTCCATATCATAAACATGGATGACAACCAAAGAAATGTTCAAAAAGAATTTTGATTCAAGGATATAAATGGTGCAAAAAGTGTAAGTGATAGCTAAAAAAGGGAAAAGGAAAAATCATGTTTTTCCTTAGGGATTTCAATTTCAATTCTTGTTTTCTTTCTTGGGTGATCAAATACCAAGATTAACAAGTTTGAAAAGTGACAAGAACAAAAAGATAACCATCCTCTCTTTATTTCTCAAAGGTGACATCAGGTTTACATCAGGAGTTTAAAAATCAGAAAAACAACAGGATCAACTGAAAAGTTTCTGTTGGTCCCTAATTCTAGGTCTTTTTTTCTCCTTACAACCATGTCTCCAAAAGAGGATGTGACAGGTATTTGTTCTTGATGGTTACTTCATTCAAATTACGATAGTCCATAACCAAACGCTGACTCTTGTCTTTCTTTTCTATGAACAAAACTGGTGCTCCCCGTGGTGACGAACTCTCTCGGATGAATCCCTTCCCCAACTGCTCTTCCAGTTGCTTCTTAAGTTCTTTCAGCTCATTAGTGGACATGGGGTAGGGTCTCTTTGCTATGGGGCCAGTACTTGGGAGTAGATGAATAAGAAAATCCACGTCCCTATCAGGTGGCATCCCTATTAACCCATCTGGGAATACATGGGGTATTCTCTTACTATGGGGACTTGGTCTAGGCTAACCCCCTTAAGAGAATTGAGCCCACTCCCTTTTGGCTTCAACTGGGATTTTTGTCTAATCCTTTTTCCTTCCGGGGTTGTAAGGGAAATTGCTCTATCCACAAAGTCTATGATTCAAGCAAAATTGGTCATCGAGTCCATACCCAAAATAACATCTAGACCTTGGGATTCTAGTATTACCAGATGGGTTGGCAAACGATACATACCAATCTCCAAGATGAGATTCCTACATCCCGCATTAACAACCATTTCTCCTCCTGGAGAACTCACTCTAATGGTTCTACCTATGGTTTCCGAGGGTATCCCATTTTTTTGACAAAATTTCTGGATATGAATGATGTGATGCTCCAGTATCAAATAGTACCAATGATGTAAAAGAGTTGAGTAGGAACGTACGGATCACAACCTATGGTTCATCCATCACCTCCTCTATGTTGATGTGATTCACATGTCCCTTCTGGAACGGGTTTGACTTGTTATTCTCATCGGCCTTCCTCTCTCGGAAATCAGTCGCATAATGTTCCTTGTTCTTGCACTTGAAACACACAACCTGAGACAGGTCCCTCTTGGCCTCTGCATTGGGGCGAGATTGACCATTGCCATGGTTGTGACCATTGTGATTATTTCCTCTATAACCTCCATTGTTACTTCTGAATCCTCCATTATGGTGGTGGCCCTGGTGCCTGTGGTCATTACCATTGTTGTGGTGGCTTCCATGCTTGTGAAAGACATGGCCACCATTGCCTTCAGAGAAATGATGTTTCTTGTGTGAGGACTCTGGGTAAACTTTACTGGCATTGAACTTTCTCTTTCTGTTTCTTCATTCCTCATGTTGTTGTCTAGAGTGATCGCTTGATCTAACAGTGATTGATAATTTGGAGCATATGCCACAAATAAGGGTATCTTTAGTTCCCCCTTAAGACCATCGAGAAATTTTTTCCCTTCTCTTTGCATCAGTGTCAACATCCTCTGGTGCATACCTTGATAGTGAGTAGAAATCATCCACGTACTCCTTCAGACTTCTGCCTCCTTGCTTTAAGCTACGGAATTCCTCCTTCTTCACTTCCATGGTGCCAAAGGAGATGTGAGCATCGCGAAACCCTTCCTTGAATGCATCCCAAGTCATGCCTTCCTGCAGATGGGTAACTTGGTAGGTCTCCCACCACATAGCAGTAGGTCCTTCCAGTAAGTGATCGGTGAACCTCACCTTTTCAGCATTTGTGTATTCACAGGTCACTAGGTCCTTGTTGATTGAGCGAAGACAATCATCCGCCGCGATGGGCTTAGTAGCCGAGGAGAACTTGTTAGGCCTTAGTCTCAGGAACCTGGTAAGTATATCTACTGGGGGTGTTGGTGGCGGATTGTTGTTGTTGTTGTTGGTTGCTGCAATAAATTGTGCCACATAAGTTGAGTCTAAGCGGCCAGCATCTGTTGCATTGCATCATTGTTTTCCTCGTTGTTGTTGGGATCACGACTGGGAGGCATCTATTGGGGTTTTAGCAAGGATAAGTAAAAGAGAGATTAGAACTATGGGGAGTATGTTTCCTACCCATGCAAAAGCAACAAACCAAACAACAAAGAGGCAATGACTTAAAAACTTTTGTTTCCCAAGGGTAAATTTCGAAATTTATTCTATTAAATTGATAAACTTAAGCAAAAACAACAAAGTTTGCAAACCAAACACTCTAGCATTACCATACCACAAGTTGGTAGGTTAATACTTAAACCAACACGAGTTAACGAAAATAAATAAAGACATGGTGGTCCAGCTACTAAGACTACTCGTCCATGGCTTCAACTTCCTCTTCAACTTCCTCAAGTGCAAAACCTTCATTATCGAGAAATTCCTTGAGCTACTTCACTTCCTTCTCTAGTGCTTCATTCTTCTCTTCTAAGGTTTCCTTCTCTTGGAGCTTTCTCTTAAGTTCCTTTGTCTCCCCCTCTAAGGCTTTAAACTTCTCTTGTAGAGCTCTCTTCTCACCGCGTAGCCTAGCCATTATGTCGCAATCAACATATAATTGTACTCCATAAATTTCGAGCTCCTCCTTCAGCTCTCTAATCTTTTTGTCCTTAGTCTTGTTTCTCTTCTCTTGATTTTTGAACTTCTTTTCTTGTGCATTGAACTTCTCCTCTTGTTCCTTGATCTTTCCCTATTGCGCGCTGAACTTATCTTCTTGTGTCTTGTTCACCTCTTCTTCTTCCTTCATCTTCTTCTCCATCTCCTTGATTCGGCCAAGTAGCTCATCATTCTCTAGTAGTTTGGAGACCCTGTCATCCTCAAGGTCCTTGAGGTGATGTTCTAGATCCCGAAGGTACCATACTAAGGGGTTGCGTTTTGTCTCCTCGTCTGTGAGGAGGGGATGTACGTTCTCGTTACGCCTTCGGAGGTCATGTGAAAAGTGGTACTTCAGCTCTTGATGGTATTTTCCGCAAAGACGACCAATCAGCTCTTGCATTGCCATGTTGAGGCCCTGATCCATGGAATCACTAATTGACTTGAACTTGATGTCTTCAGTAGCTTCACGCCCAGGTTGGAGGAGTTTGACGCACCAGAAGCCTTCCTTGTGGAACTTCTTTAGTAGCATTGCTTTAATCGAAGGGATGCGTAACTCCAACACTTTTAGAATCTCTATAAGGTAGTCTCCAAAGAGTGTTCCCTCGAAGTCTTTGACGATGGTGAAGTTGACGATCGACATCCTTAAGTTAGAAGAATAAAATATAAGTCATCGTAAATAAGGTAAAGGAATACTAGGATAGTAGTGCATAAATACTTAGAGAAAATATAAGTCCTACTTTAAGGTGATCGAATTTTATTAACTCTCTTAGGGGCTTTCCAAACCTATGTGCTTGAACCTACATGCAACACTTTGCTTTGATACCATTTTGTAGCGTCCTAATCTTAATAAAGGTGGAATACCTGTGTTAAGTGCTAGTCCCTGGATCAATGCTAGCACCACATTATAAAATTTCAAAGTATCATTGCAGAAGTATCAATTACTACAACGAAAATCCAAAGTAGCCAAGTATTTATTACAACTTGCATTGTCTTGATGACTAGCTAAACTTTAAAGTAAATAAAGTAGAAACATGATAGCAATGAGCCTCCATCTTCAGCATGCGCCACAGGCATTCATGTTGAGTGTAGACTAGAGTCCAACAACTTAGTATTCCTCATCCGAGTTACATGCACGTTGGAATATGCAGCCCCCAAAGGACAATTAGTATAAACAATGTACTGGCAAGTGACTTTGGTGAATATAAGTGACAAGTCTATTCTACATGCATTTATGGCTTGGTGGAGTTCTAGCTTTTGTAGAAAGCCAATTTTGCCCTAACTCTTTAGTAAAATAGTTTTCTCTTTTCAAAAGTTGGCACCATAGGACTGAACCTATGTGCACCACAAATCATTGATTCCTTAGTCAAAATTTTACTTATTGAAAACTTGATGTTGAGATTCTTCCATCCATCCTTGTCCAGCTGCTCGAAGTTGTCCACCACCGGGGACACGGCTAAGTACTTAGTTTTTGACTCTGCAGAGGTTGTGCACTTTCACTTTAAGCCTCTATTAGCCCAAACTTCCTATACACGCTGAGTGCATTAAGGAAAGGAGATAATTGAGACAAGACCCTTTAGAGGCGAATTCAATCTTACTAGCAAGACCCGTTCCACCTATAATTTTGCTACATCTTCTTGTCAAGCCGATAATTTGAACTCCCACATCTTCCTTGGTCAAGACAGAGCCCATTGTCTTAAGGCTGCACCGGAAGCTTCTAAACTTGGAGGGACTTAGGAATCTCTTTGCCCCTGGGTTGCAAACCACAAGTGAATACCTCAATTCAACCATTAGAAAAGGGCCCTGAGGCAACGGTCAACTCTCAGCATCCATACAACCAGTCCACCCAGGTGTTTCATTATGGTTAAGTACTTAAAATTTTCCTCAATAGCTACAAATTATAATTTTGTTGCATGGCTAAGTACTTACATATATAGGGGATAGGAGCCACGAAATTTATCAAGGAAAGGTTTCTAAACATACTACCAAGGGAAAGGCATAGTAATTAATAATTTAGAGAAATATCCCTAACATGCATACTACTTCAAAAATACTCTAATGCACTTAGGTAAAATATGGGGTCGTTTATGAATCGTACTTGCCTTGATAACAGGATGAACAAGCACAACAACAATCACAAGAAAGGTCTTGATCCTCCTCACAATCTAAATCAAACAAAAACAAGACAAACATAAACACACAATTCCTTAGCCAAAAACATAAAACTTGTATGCATGCTATGTCATGAAATATGATGCACAAAAATTATAACATCTCCAATTTCTACCAATAAGGTTTTCTGGTGTTATTTATATGAGCATAATGCTTGGAAAATAAAATAAGCACTTCATTATAAATTTAAATATTAATGGGGTTCCATAAAGGCCATAAACTAGCTAGACTGTTTTCTGCAACCAAATTCGATGCAAATAAAATTTTATCTGCTTCTAC
Source organism: Alopecurus myosuroides (assembly GCA_028641055.1). Taxonomy (NCBI): domain Eukaryota; kingdom Viridiplantae; phylum Streptophyta; class Magnoliopsida; order Poales; family Poaceae; genus Alopecurus; species Alopecurus myosuroides. Next base: position 633,857,990 of record CM054057.1, on the reverse strand, counting down.
CGTGTAGAGGACAACCAGAACAAGCTATAGCAAATGGATTTGCTCAAAAAACAATATATAATAAAAGTTATAGGCAAAATAGTGAAAACAAGGATTTGTGAATAACATATGTGTGCACGTGACAAAAATAAATTTTTACTGGATCATGCTATTCTACGCATTACGCTGATTTCAAAAAGTACAACAACACTTAATTCGGAGTTACAAAACGAGAGTTATGGATTTTTAAAGTTTGGAACAATATTATGTTTTTATTTCTAAAACGGCGAAACTGGTCGATCCGGGGCACCCTCCATGGTGGCTTCTGATTGGTCGATGGCGTTTCGTGCGGATTTTCGACGTCATCCGTCCGATTGAAGTGAAGATGGATGCGCGTGATTATCCCGTACCGCTTTGCCTAAGGGTTCTAATCTTGGCCCTAGACGCCAGATCTGACGGTCCGAAACCGTCCCGTCTCGGTGAGCTGCGCAGGTCGTCGGAAGTTCGACGGAAAACGCGGCGCGCGGCGGCAGAACCAGAGCAGACTACGGCGACGCGATCCTACGAAGAAAAAGGGGCGGGGAAGTGTACTAGGGCGTTCACGGGAGCGATGCGGGCGTGATGGCGAACTGTGGGGCTCCGAGACGTCCTTCCAGTCCACGAATTGCTCAACGGAGATGCTTGGAGCGGTGGCTAGCTCCTGTCGTGGACGGCGGCGACAACCTGAGGAGTAACGAGCCAAGATGCCATGTAAGATTGGTTCACGAGGAAAAACTAGGAATCATAGGGGACAGAGGAAGGACAGAGGGCGTCAGTTTATTACCGATGGAGCTTGATCACGGCGGCGACAACTGCGGGACGGCGAGGCCTTTTCCGAGCAGCCTGGGGGCGATCCAGCATGGATTTCGGGGTACGGGGTAGAGGTTGACTCTGGGATATAAGAAAACGGGGCTGGCGTGGGGAAGGGGCTAGGGTTTCGCGCGGAACCGGTGGGATTCGCTGGTTGTTTCGTCGAGCAGGATACGGGCGCGGACTCCGTGTAGGCGTAGGAGATGATCGGGGCGGGGCCCAGTGGTAGCGAGGGAAAAAGGAGGAGGCATGCCGTGTCTCTAGCTGGTCCGGCCCAGGGCGCGGCTGCTGCTGCGCGCGCGGGGAGAGAGGGAGTGGGCTGGCCTTCGCTGGAATGCTTCTCCTTCTTTTTTTTACTCAATTCAAACCAAAACAAAACAAAACCATTTAAGAAAAATTCATAGAAATATGTTTCGGAATGCTTAGAACCTAAGGAACAATTTGGCACTATGCCTTCCCAAAAACAAAATACTGTTTTTAGAGAAAGATTAAATTCCAAAGGAGGACAAGATAGTAAGAAATACCAAAATTGTTTGTTAACAAAATGAAAACAGAATTTTATGCACTCAATATGGAGGGATGTTATGATGCTCATGTATGCATGCTGGTTTTTTATTTTTGGAAAAACTTGGGATGTTACATCTTAATGTGCCATTGAAATAATCATTAGTTGTTTTTATCACATCGAAGCATAATATTGGGGTATTCTCATTCGAATGCTTTATTTGGTTGACATGGTGCATACTTACACCATGTTACGACTATAAAGCAGACACCTTTAGCCTCTATGATCATTTAGTTTTTGACTTGTAATACCATTTATGCTTTGATTAATAATGTTTTTGTCGCTATGCATGATTATGGCCATTATTTCTCTCTTAATTTATCGCTCCCAGTCTTTGCTAGCCTTCACCTGTACTAAGTATGTGAGCTCTACTCGTGCATCCAACTCCCAAAACCAAAGTTTGCCAAACGTGTCCACGAGACCTACCTACATGTGGTATGTAACCGCCACTCTGAAATAAATTTCTCATGTGCTACCTTTAAAACCTTCTAAATTATACATGTTTTGTGCCCCTATTTTAGCTCATGAGGACGCACTTAGACGATCTTTATCTCACTTGTTGATTGGACTTTACACACCTGTACTAGTGGCACATCAACTTATTCAAATGCTATAAGTGCTGGCAACGGGGTGCCCGACCCCACAATGTGGTTTATTATAAATTTTGTTTACTCTTTTTGCCCCTGATTTATCAATCAAAATATAACCGTGTAAACAAAAGAGAAGAGGGATGATCTACTGACCATCAATAGGAGCCGCTCTTGTAAAGTCTAGTTGGTTTTTGACGTACTGTATTGTCTGTTAGAAATTCGTTGACATAAGGATACACGTCTCTAAAAATTGTTTTCAATAACTCTGTTTTAATAAAATAAAAAACTCTAGCACGCGAGTTAATCTCTGCTTCCCTCTGCGAAGGGCCTTTCTTTTACTTTTATGTTGAGTCTTCATCTTCTAACTTTATGCACAATTAGGAGAACATAGTTATCATTCTGAGTTTAATGTGCATTAGTCCCAAAGATTATTATTGATTGATTCATGATACGTTGTTACTTGTTCTCAAATTATTTCTTTCTAGTCATCGACTTGAACTTTGAAGGTGTACGATCATTGATGTTTTGCTCTAACTTTTAAGGAAAAGCGGAATACCACTTTGCTATGTTCTCTTTATGATAGAAACAAACATATAACTTTCAAATGCATTATTATTTATGATCTTTTGTTTATGTTACTTTTCATGTTGCAACATGGTTGCTAAGTTTCATTATTAGACTTATATCTATTATGCCTATGTTTAGAGTACTATGATCTCAGCTTACATGTTGTTTTCATACCAATTTGTACATATTTTCTATATAATTTACATCATATTTTCTATATACTTTACAAGATGCCACAGAGAGAGTTCATGTTTTTTTGCTGTTTTTGGTTTCATAAAAGTTGTTTAGGAGACAAAATCCTAGGTTCTTAGAATTTTGTCACGTACACGGAGTCCGGAGGAGACCCAGAGGAGGGCCACAGGGTGGCCCCACCATGTGGCGGAGCGGTCCCCTTTGCCGCGCCACCAGGTGGTGTGGCCCCTCTGGACACCCACCGACGTTGCCATTTCTCCTATTTAAGCTCCTCCACAGGTTAACCCTAAATACCAGAGCCTCCAATCACGAAAAGTTTTGTAGCCTCCGTCATCATCAACCCTAGTTCGGGAGGGTTCTGAAGCTCTCCCTGGCACCCTGACGGGAGGGGAATCATCACTGGAGGCCTCTACATCACCATGCCTGCCTCCGGAGTGATGCGTGAGTAGTTCATCCTTGGACTACAGGTCCATAGGAGTAGCTAGATGATTGTCTTCTCCTATTTATGCCTCGTGTTTAGATCTGTGAGCTGCCTAACATGATATGGATCATTTGTTTGTAATTCTACATGTTGTGTTTGCTGGGATCCGATGAATATTGAATGTTATGTCAAGTTATTATCAATCTATCATGTTTTATGTTATTTATGATCTTGCATGCTCTCTGTTACTAGTATATGCTCTAGCCAAGTTGATGCTTGTAACTCCAAGAGGGAGTACTTATGCTCACTAGTGGGTTCATGCCTCCTTTTCATCCATGCTCGAGTGCCAGAAACGTTACGTATGGGGGATGTGTTTTTTCCATTAGGGAGAAAACAACAATGTTTTCATTGTTTACATTACGCACTTTACTTAAGGCAATAATTTGTTGCTTGCAACTTAATACCCGAAGTCTGCTTGGATTACGTTCTGAGAGTGGATTATTAGTCATAGATGCAGTTGGATAACGGTCTATGAATTATGTTGTAATGCCGCATGAATCATATAGTAATCATCATGTCATACATATGCACTATGGTGCAGACTTTATATCTGTCAATTGCCCAGCTGTAATTTGTTTACCCAATATGTTATCTATCTTTTATGGAGAGACACCACTAGTGAAATGTGGACACTGATCCATTCTTTGACACTAATAATGCAACCACTTCAAACACTGTTTTCCTTTCATTTACTGCCATCATTGTTCTCTTTTCAATTACTGCAAACAAAGTACTGATTTCTACATTATACATCTAACCATTTGTGTTAGCGAAACCGGTGAGATTAACAACCTCACTGTTTCGTTGACGCACAGTATCTTGGTTGTGTTGTGTGCAGATTCCACGTTGTTGCTGAGCCTGGTAGTGCGCCCTGCCAACATCAGCTGTCATCAACCTTCAGAAGTGATTTCTTTCTCCTACTGGTCGATTAAACCTTGATTTCTTTTTGAGGGAAAACTTGCTTCTGCACTCTTCGTACCTTCCTCTCGGGGTCTCCCAACAAGCGTGTGTCCACACGCATCATTACTCCAAGTGCGCCAATCCTTTTTAGCATAAAGGAAAAGCCGGTTTTGTTTCTTATAATGACTAAACCGTTCCTGAGGACACACGTGAGATTCATCTAGTTATTTTCATGAAACGTCGTTGATTAATTTTTATCATTTTGGTAAGTGTTATGTGGGTACACCTAGGCTAGTGCACCATCGTATCCAAGACTAATGCACACTTACGATTACACTACTTGCAAGCGTCCGCAAATACAAGAAAGTAATTGGGAAATAAATCTAAGTGTAGCAATAAACTCGTGGCATCTACTACTCCCTTATGTGAAGTATTGCAAACTAGGGTTTAGGTTTCTGTCACTCCGGCAACCCACCACGAGCAATCCAACACAAAATGCATTCATGTAGGCCCATAAAGGTGAAATGCTATGTAGTCGACATTCACATAAGACCACAAAAGAAATAACCACATAACTTAAATATCAAACCGGTAAATATTACTCAACGAAGCATGACTACTAGCAACTAAACTTTTCCCATGTCCTCAAGAACTAAAAAATCTACTCACAATACATCATATGGATCATGATCAAACATGATATATGGATGAATAACAATCTGGTCATAAAGTGCAAACACCGATAATTAGAACCAACATCAACTACAAATGAGTAATTCACACCCTTAGAGAGATCTAGGGGAAAAACAATATAGAACCCTAATTTTTACAGCGGGACAAAGGTGGATGATGAGGATGATGGTGATAATTGTGATGACAATGATGATTTTGTTGATGCTCGGTGTGATGACGATGACGATGGTGACAATTCCCCGCTCGGCAGGGAATTTCCCCAGCGGAATCTCCCCGCTAGGAAAGTCTTTATTCTCTCTATCTTTTTCTTCGTGAAGAGCCGGCAGAAAAATTCTATGAAGCGGATCCCAGATAAAATTAGGTCACGAGAGGTAAGTACCCCAGAGGAGAGCTGGAGGGGGGTAGGGGCCCACCAGGCGCGACCAAGGGGGTCCCGCGCCTATGGGGCACTTGGCTACCCCTCGGTCCCCTCTGGCAGCCCTCGGGCTCCCCCGGTGATTTTGACGAAACATTGTTTTATGATTTTTTTCAGGTGAAATCTGAATCTGATAAATAATTCCATAAAACTGTAAAACACAGAGAAAAAACGAAATAACATAAATATAGTGCTCTAGTATGTAAAATATCAATCAATAAGGGAAAATTAACATATAAAATAGTGATGCCAAATGGACGCATCAAGCCTATAATTAGCACATCTCTAATTGGATTAGAGCTTCTGATTAGAGACCATCTAACCGATTTAGAGCTTTTTCTAATTTGGAGAGGATACTCATATCCCATTGGACCTATCTCTAACCTATCTCTATCTCTCTCTCTTTCCCATGTGTTGGGACGTCTCCACCTCAATTGTGAACCTGTAACGATTAGCCTTGGACGACGAAGCACTGCAGGACTTTGACAGACATATGTGTGCAAACTCTGTGAGGAGTAACATGTGGGATGCTCACTCTATTGGATCTAGAAGGCACAATATGGGGAGACGACAATAGTCCCAATGCTAGGCTTAGCCTTGGGACTCTTCATCAGGCATCACCAACATTGTCATCGACTCTTATTCCGCGCTTCGTGTTGGTAATGAATCAGATATATCCACACCTTTAACTTCATAGTAGATCTGGTGTGTTACTGTTGTATACACAGGAGAGGTGATGATGACAGGTGAAAGGGGTGGAAATACTCTGCTCTCTCTATCTTAGGTTTCCTAGATATGAGCCACTTATATACATAGTTACAAGGGCCTCATGGACCATGATACATCACACACAGAGAGCAGGCAACAACCCAACACACTATAGGACACAGCTCTCAACACTCCCCCTCAAGAGGGATGATAAATGTCTATCATTCCCATATTGTCAAATGCTAGATTGTTGTCGAGACATCGTAGTAGTTTTCATAGACGGGGGTGCCATAAGACTACGGTAGAGACGTGGGGTAACGGGATAGCGTAGTAACACAGAACACAGGATTTTACCCAGGTTCGGTACGTCGCGACAGTACGACGTGCCTACTCCTGCACTTCTCACTAATTGGGACTAAAGCCCGCAAACAGGGTTACAATGTGAGGGTTTTAGATCTAAACCACTCGACGAGGATGAGCTTCTCGGCGAGTTGGCGTAGAGCTTCTCTGTATCTCTCCTTTGTTGGTTGTTTTGTTTATCTCCCGTCCGGCTTTATATAATAGCCGGATTAGGGCTTCAGAATAGGAAACCTAGAAAACTACGGTACTTGTAACTTGGAAAGCAAGGAATCCGTCTTCTTCTCCAAGCCAGATCACATGGGCTGTGATCCGGGTTCTTCTAGAATCCGGCTTCTGCGCGTCGGGTTACTGGGCCGCCTAATGGACCTAAGCCCACTACCACTTAGTCCACCCTGGTAATCCGGCACTTGGCCTACCATCTTCTATACCCCTATTTGGTATATCCGACAGTAGCCCCCAAGAAGGATCAAAACTCTGATTCTCCGCCATTCGCCAATATTCTTTGTCCGAGAAATATTGATTCAGCAGTCTTGATTCTTCTTATTCTTCTTTTGAAAAAGATGGTGGCATGAAACTCGGAATCCTGAAAATCCGGCTTTTCTCTCACAATCCTTCGTGGAGAAGAAACTTCTTACGTCAGCGCACTCAACCATGCTGACGTAAGCGACGTTTGAGTTTTACTCGGAAAAACCCAGAAACATATCTCTGACAGATTCTCGCGGGAAACGAGGAGATAACCATCATTACCCCGTCGTTTCATTTCCCGGATTTTCCGGCGAGGGACACGCGGCAAACATCCAACGGTCAAAATAGCCGTTGGCGCGTATCTTGACAGATTTCTAGCTATAAATAGCCATCCTCGTCCTCAATGAAAACCTTCCGCACTCGCACCGCTCTCGCCATTGACGCGCACAAGCTCCCAAGCGACGCACTGTTCCGCGCACTCCTCACCTCCAAGCACCGGAAACGAACGCGCCGCCCGAAAATGGCAGGCTCACCGTCGTCACCCACTCGCTCCGCCATCAACGACATCATCAGCGACCTAGATCCCCAAACTGGGTCACCCAAGCACGCCGGCGACGAGCTGGAGAAATCCGCGGCCTCCGCGGCGGGCGGAGAAAATCTTTCCGCCGCCGCGGACGTTGCGGGCGCTCGCTCCGCCGCCTCCCCACCGTTCGCTCCTGAAACGGCGGAGGAGAAGATCCAGCTCGTCGGTGACGAGCTCGCCGCCGCAGAAGCGGCCACCGCCTCCGCCACCGGAGCAGATGAGGAGGCGGAATCTGCAGGCAACTAGGTTGCCTGCAGCATTCCCCCGGCTCTTCTTCCAAACTTGGAGAAAGAGGGCCTGATCCTCCAAGGGAAATGGCGGCTCCCCGAAGACGAGAACGAGCTGGCGCCAAGGGATGGCGAAAGGGTTCTCCTTTCTTCCCACCTTCTAAGAGGTATGGGGATCCCCCCTTCCGCTTTTTTCCTCCAAGTCCTTTCTCACTACAACATCCAACCCCACAACCTGCCACCCAACTCCATTCTTTATTTGGCCGGGTTCCAGGCCCTTTTCGAGGGTTACTTAGGTTTAGAGCCTAGGTTAGACTTCTGGATGTACTGTTTCGGAGTTAAGCGGAACTCCTCGGAGGGCGCACTTCCGACTTGCAGGACCATCTCCTTTACTCTTCGGAGGTTTAGGGAAGATTGGTTCCCCAAGATCAAGACATCAGAATCCGTCAAATTTTGGACGGGTTCTTTCTTTATCATCCCGATGTGCCTTTTTCCAAAAAAGGCCATCGGGATTCCACCTTTTGCCAACACCGCCGCTGTTCCCCAAGAATTGGGGAACAGAAGCCGTCCAAGTCCTGCCGCCTGATCTACTAAGGATCAAGCGGCGCATCGCCAAGCTCACCCCCTTGGATCCGCCTCTAACCGGCATGGACACGGTTCTATGCTGGCTGACTAGGCGAATTCAGCCATTGGCCAACCACAGTGGCCGTCTCCTGTGCGAATACACGGGAGTCAAGGATCCGATGCAGACAACCACCAAAGATTGGCCGCAAAGGAGCTTCGACGGCGCATCAACCAGTTGGTCGCATCACGCGACCAATACGAAGCGAGTCGGCAAATGTATACGGCCGACAATCCGGTTCCCAAGGTAATTTTTCAGTCATTTGGGTACAGTTTTATTTTTTCTCGGATTTTCTAGCTTCTGATTTTGATCTTGTTTGTCCGACAGTTCGCGGATCTTTCAGATTCGGACTTGGTCTCTGAGGCTGAGCTGGACGCGCTGCGCACCGCCGCTACAGGTGGGCGCAAGCGCAAGAAGATTATTTCCTCTGAGGAAATTATCGACCTTGACGGAATCCCCGTCGCCACTTCCAGGTTCTTTCATCTGGGTTCTTTTCTTTCACGAGAACTTTCATCCTTCTTCGTGTTTTAACTTTTCCGGGTTTTTGTTTTTTAGCCTACCTCCCTCCAGCCTAAAGCCGAAGAAGCTCAAGAAAACACAAAGTTGTTTCCAGCCGAGGCAGCCAACCTTCTCCCGCCGTTGCCCCGGACACACTGTCCTCGATGGCGGAAGAGCACGCTGCAGCCCAACGACCAGGCCATCAGAGCCCAGCCAGCCCGTTGTGTCGGACACGGACACGAGGGAAAGGGCGCTCCAGAGGTGGAGAAATTTTCTCGGACTTTCGACGAAGAAATTCCCACCTTTGACAAGGACTTCAAGATTATCAATGACGGCCTAAGCGCGGCCGGAACTGCTTTTGCGGAATACGCAAATGGAGTTCAAGGAAACTTGGCGGGTTTGCACCGAATGAGCCAGGTATGTAACTCTAGCCCCCAAGCATTAAAGAAAATTTCATGCCTTTTTTGCTTTGATGCTTTTTTAACCATTCTTTTCCTTGCTATGTTGCAGCAAACCGCCGAAACCATAAACATGGAAGTTTTCAACAAACTCACCATCAAGAATAAGGAGGTTAGAAATCTCCTTTCTATTCTTGAGAGAGAGAGGCGGAACTAGCATCGTCTCAGCTCGCTTTGTCGGAAACATCAGGTACACATTTCTTCTGAGGTTTGCGATTCAATTTTTTGTCTAAATACTTATTCCGGAAATTTTTCTGAACCCGGAATTTTCTTTGCTTTCCAGCTGCTTGGCTAAGGCCAAGCAAATAGCTGAAGATGCCGGCAATGCCGAGAATCTCCGAAAGGAGAATTTGGAGCTTCACAAGCATCTTGTGAAGGCTCAAAAGGATCTGGAGGCCAGCAACTTGGCCCTTGGAGTTGCCAACTCCAAGGCTTCTGAACAGGCGGAGAAAGATAAATCCACCATTCAGGATTTAGAAAATGCTCTGAACCTTCGCCTGGAGGAAATCTCCGAGATCGACAAGCTTATCGTAATTTTCCGTTACCTTTTTTATTTTTCCATATCTTGTTTTTCTTCTCTGTTTTTTGCCTAACACTTTTGATTGTTTTGTTGGAAAAACAGGAGATATCCCAGATGGTACCCGGCTTGAAGGGATCCAAGCCTTTGGGAAGATGTGGACTTCGATCCGTGCTGCTGGAATGCAGCTGGTGAACAAGTTTCTTCCCGCAAGGACTGGGGAGTTCTCGGAGGTTGAAAAACTTCCGGGAGCCATCATGGAGGTGGCGGAATCCAGGGTTCTATCCTGCGTTCCGCTGCACGGGGTGGTGCGCGTATGGCACTCGGCCTTATGCGCATGCACTACCCCGGTGCTAAATCCTGGCGCGTGGCGTCTGGTGTCCCTCAAGGATACACGGACACTCAGTGAAATACCATCTTTGATGAATCAAAGGCCACGCCACCCAGATTGCCTCCATGGTAAATATTTCCGTCAACTATCCAGAAGAGGAGATCCCTCCAATCCCCGAAGACGACAGCAGCGAGGAGGAATCAGATGCTTGAAGGGCTACCTTTGACCTGGATAGCAAAAATAGACAATAGGAGCATTACTGTTCTTTCAATGTAATCTGCAATGTAATGCTCTATTTGTATGAATGAAAAATTCCGCCTTTTGCAATTTTTAGTTATGAAATTTTTGGCAAGGTTTTTCGGATGTTACTATTCCTTTATCTTCTAAGTTCTCTGGCATATATGTTTTAACTGTCCTTAGTGTTTGAAATGGCTCAAATAGCAATATGAATCGTCATGCCAAGTAACTGGGCGTAACCAATCAGTTTAAACTCGGAAACATGGACCATGCTAAAGGCATTTTTACTAACTAGTTCCAGTAACCCAACACATACGCAATCAGATAATGCTTAGAGAAACAAGGAATTTTTTGACCGAAACTTGGGCACGCAGGCAATTCAAGTTTACTTTAGCCGTTAGCAGGCTGAAAAAACATTCAGTTTCTTAACGCCGAGTACGCAGGCACAATTCGGGTTAACATTGAGTATTTTGTAAGATCATTGGGAAATAGAGAAGGTGGAAACATGCTTTTACTATAATGAACTTGTAAAAAACATGGATACCAGAAATCCAACAACTTTATTTCATGATCTGAAAAGATGTTTACATAGATATTGAACTAAGTATAGAAGAGACATAACTGCTATGTATTCCAAAGCTTTGCTATCCACTTGACTTTGTCGGATTTCTTCAACAACTTGTATAGTGTTAGGATTTTAGCCCCCAGCCGACTAATAAATCTGCTAACGGCAGCTGCGGAACCCGTCAATCTTTGGACATCTTTGACGCAGGTAGGTTTTGTGATGTTCAAGATTGCCTTGATCTTTTCCGTGTTAACTTCTATTCCTCTGTGAGAAACGATGAAACCCCGAAGTTTTCCTGAGGGAACCCCGAATACGCACTTAGATGGATTCAACTTCATCTTGTAGGTGCGTAAGTTTTCGAAAGTTTCTCGCAAATCCTCAAGGAGTGTATCTTTTTCCTTGGTTACGACAGCAATATCGTCCACATAAACATGGACATTTTTTCCAATCTGACTATGCAAACAACGTTGCATGCAGCGCTGGTAGGTTGCACCTGCGTTCTTCAGGCCAAACGGCATGGTTACGTAATAATACGTCCCGTATGGGGTTATGAAAGAAGTCTTAATTTGATCTTCCTTTTTCATGCGTATTTGGTGGTACCCGGAGTATGCATCCAAAAAGCACAAAAGCTCAGAGCCTGCTGTGGCATCTATTATTTGATCGATTCGCGGTAATGCGAACCTATCTTTCGGACACAATTTGTTCAAGCCTATGTAATCTATACACATTCTAAGAGTAGTGGTATCTTTCTTCGGTACTAATACCGGATTTGCGGACCAGTCAGTATGGATCACTTCCTTGATGAAATCCGCTGCTAAAAGCCGGATAATTTCCTTGCCAATAGCCTTCCGTCTTCTTCCGTCAAATCGACGGAGACCTTGTTTGACGGGTTTTGATCCAGGAATAACCTTAAGTTGGTGCTCAGCAAGTTCCCTGGGTACACCTGGCATGTCAGCTGGACACCAGGCAAAAATATCCCAGTTCTCACGGAGGAACTTGATGAGCTCGCCTTCCTATTTGTCAGTCATCCCAGTCCCTACGACGACAAATTTTGTCGGATCTTTGGGATCTAGGATTACCTGTCTTGTATTCTCGGATGCCTTGAAGCTGTCTGTTGGCTTCCGAGTTTCTTTTCCTGCCGGCATTTCTGACGGCGATACTTCCTTGGCTAATTCCTTCAGTTCTTCCTTTGCTATAACTCTCTGAGCGCAAAGGGCATTTTCTTTCTCCAACTCATTTGCCAGCTTGAAATCACCAGCTATAGTGATTACTCCTCCTTTGGTCCTGGCATCTTCAGCTTGTTATAAAAATAACAGGATCTTGCCATGAATTTGGCGAAAGCTGGACGTCCGAGTATTGCGTGATACACGCTTTCAAACGGCACTACTTCGAAGGATACTTTTTCCTGCCGGAAGTGATCTTTATCTCCGAAGGTGACATCTAGGGAAATTCTCCTAGGGATCGTGCTTGCCTGCCAGGACGATACCATGGAAGCGTATGTTGCTGTAGTTGAGCTGAGACTCGGAAATCTTCAGGTGCTTCAGTGTATCCAGGTACATTATGTTAATGCTGGATCCTCCATCCATCAGCACTCTTCTTAGCCTAGTATTTTGAACAATAGGACTTACAACAAGAGCTTGTGTGCCGGCAGGGATATTTCCGGGATGATCAGACTGATCCCAGATTATCGGTGTGTTGGAGTACTTCAAGAATTTCGGGGTTGCCGGAACAACCGCGTTTATTTCTCGAAGTGTTCTTTTTGCCACCTTTGCTGATGGGGTTGCTAAGAAAGTTAGCATTGCTTCTCCATCAACTCTCGGAAACTTGGGTTCGCCTTTACGCTGTTGTTCCTGGATTTTTTCGTCAGTGTCCGATTCACTGTCTTCTTTGTCAGCTTCTGGCTTTTGTTTGGCGGTTTCCTTTTGGAACCCTTCCCTTTATTTCCGGACCCTGCACTGCCTTTCATGTGCTTATTCAGCCGGCATTGCGCGTTTGTATGGGTGGGTTTCCCAAATTGCGAGTGGTGAACGCAAGGTTCCGACTTAATCCTTTCCCACTCCTCTGGAGTGTAATTGATTGGATCTGGGTTGCGTCCTTTCCACTTATTTCCCTTTTCTCCTCCAAAGGCTATGTTCACCTCTTTGGGCTTCGTCGTTGTTTCTGGAGTGGCTTTTTTGTCAGAACGAGGGGTTTTCTTGGCGAGTATCAGTGACTCAATATTGCCTCCTCTTGCTCTGATGTCATCCTCGGCTGCGGCATGCTCATTGGCGGTTGTAAGCATGGATCCGAGATCCTTGTGCTTTTTGGAACCAACCATGAATGGTACGAGTCCGGGTTTTAGGCCATTGACGAAAGCATGCATTGCTTGTACGTCAGTTACTCCAGAGCAACTATTCTTCATTGCTGTCCATCTGGAGATGAAATCCACGTATGGTTCATCCTCAAATTGCGTGCAACGGTTTAGCTGGTTGATGCTATTCGGGCGTTTGTATGTTCCCCGGAAATGCTGAGTAAATACTCTAGCCATATCGTCCCAGCTGTCCACTGTTCGTGATGGTAATCCATTGATCCAATCTGGCTCCGTCCAGCAGCATTAGGGGAAGAAACTTGACAGCTTCCAAGTCTGTCCCATTGTTGATCTGGACGGCTGTATAATCCGAGAGCCAGGTATCCGGGTTTGTGCTGCCAGTGTATTTCTGGTACGTTGGACCGACTTTGGCAAAGCCAGAATGCAACGTTATTCTTCGGATCCTGTCAGTAAAACACTTAGGACCAAAGTATAGATCATCCTTTTCTGCTCTGTCAATGTGTGCAGAATATCTTCCGGCTGAATGGACAGAAGGGGATCTGCTCCTTTCTCTTCCATTGTTGCGCGAACGCGCTTTTCCGGGATTGTTTCTATCTCTTCCATGTTCACGCCCTTTTGGATTAGGCGGAGTTCTACTCCTGTGCCTTTCTTTGTCCTTAGGCGGTGTCCGAGATCTCTAACGCCTGTGAGGTATATCGTATCTTCCAGCTTTCTCAGCTGGGTTTCTCGGAGGTGGCATTATTTTGCCGTCCTTCCGGTGTTTGTCTTCCCGATCATGGGGTTTACCCATCTTTCGGGAGATGGGATCCGGTCCTAGACGCTGCATCCCGGTTGTCGGGGTTTTTCTTGTCCTTTGGATCCTCTTTTTTATCTTTTGAGTTGTCTGAATCCCCAGGTTCTTCCGGTCCAGCTCCAGCAGCGCAAGTAGCCGTCTTGCATAGGGCGGAGTTATCATGCAGCCTCCCTGATCGCTCTTGAGCGCGCTGTTGTTGTTGCAATGGTTTTCCTAGGAAAGCATACACCCCTTGGAGTTTTTCCCCGTTGGAATACAGATCGTTGTTAAGAATCGGGAACGCTGCTTCCGCGTTTTCGGCTGCGGTCTTGTATATTGGTTCGCCCTTGGCATCTTTGCCGTTTACCTGCTTTTGCCAAGACGGGTTATGGAACCTTTCTTTTGGCGGCAGTTCTTCCGGTCTTGCGATTCCGGGTAACCTAGTAGGTTTTAACGCGGATCTGTTCTTTCTCTCGTACTCCTCCATTTCTTCCTTCATGACCTTGATGTCATTATGGGTTTGTTGGAGATGTTGCCGAGATCTGAGTAGATGTTGCTGTTGCCGTTGGAAAGCTTGTCTCCTGGCTTCCAGCATCTCAGGGGGTTCGTCTGGTCCCACTGGTGTTTGCAATAGTTCTTGCTCTTCCTGTTCCGTCATTGGCGGAGCAGTGATTTCTTTGGATTTCTTCTCCGCAGGCTTTGTTCCGCTAACATCTCCAACTTCGAGGTTTTCATCAGCGAGATCAGCTGATTTTTTCTTTCGGATTTTGTATTGGAGTTTTTTAGCAGCACGGTGCTTTTTCTTGGAAGAGGGAGGTTTTTTGACAGGCTCATCTTCGTCATCTCCTTGACACTGGGAATATCGGAGAAGTTTCTCCGTCTTCTCTCTCTTCCTCTGGCGGAGGGGTTTTAGGGCTTTCCTGGCTGCCGGCGTCCGTGGTATCAGACGGTTTCGCCATTAGAACTTCATGGAATCCCTCTTGAAAGGACTTAACCTTTCTTACGAAGGCGTCCTCATCTTCGTCTTCGGAGTCGAAGTTATCCGATCCGTTTTCCGACTCCAACCTCGCCTCAATGGCGGCAAGCACGGATTCTGCTGCCGAGTTCATCGTCTTGTTGACGGATGTCGGATCTTCCGCCTCTGTGACGGGTGTTTGGTCTTCCGTCTCCATGACGGGTGCGTTGTTGTCTGCCTCTTGCACGGGATTTCCGTCATCCGTGTTTTCGGCAATTTCGGATTGCACCATGCCGATAAAGTGTGTATCACTTTTTTGTCGGCGATCTGAGCAGAATCCGGCATCGTAGTCATCTTCGACTGGGTATAGGGCGGGTGGGATAAATTTGTTTCCACCGCAAAACCCCATTGCTTCTGCAGTTAGCCCGATAAAGATGTTAGCAGATCCTATCGGTAACACGCAGGCACTTACAAGGTGGTTTTGCGCCGGTATGTAGGATCCGTTGTCGAGGAAGCGCCCGACGTCGTTGTCGAATTCCAAGCTTCCGACAGTGATTGATCTTCCGATTCCGCCAAGTATCCCAGATCGGAATCTTACGCCTGACGTCGTTTGCCCCACGGTGCGCCAACTGTCGAGACATCGTAGTAGTTTTCATAGACGGGGGTGCCATGGGACTACGGTAGAGACGTGGGGTAACGGGATAGCGTAGTAACACAGAACACAGGATTTTACCCAGGTTCGGTACGTCGCGACAGTACGACGTGCCTACTCCTGCACTTCTCACTAATTGGGACTAAAGCCCGCAAACAGGGTTACAATGTGAGGGTTTTAGATCTAAACCACTCGACGAGGATGAGCTTCTCGGCGAGTTGGCGTAGAGCTTCTCTGTATCTCTCCTTTGTTGGTTGTTTTGTTTATCTCCCGTCCGGCTTTATATAATAGCCGGATTAGGGCTTACAGAATAGGAAACCTAGAAAACTACGGTAACTTGTAACTTGGAAAGCAAGGAATCCGTCTTCTTCTCCAAGCCAGATCACATGGGCTGTGATCCGGGTTCTTCTAGAATCCGGCTTCTGCGCGTCGGGTTACTGGGCCGCCTAATGGACCTAAGCCCACTACCACTTAGGCCACCCTGGTAATCCGGCACTTGGCCTACCATCTTCTATACCCCTATTTGGTATATATCCGACAATTGTAGTTTCTAGTTCTGAACCCTTTTGTTAGACAATCTGCAACTTGTTGCCCTGAACTAACATGAGTTATCTAAATAATACCAGCATCTAATTTCTCCTTGATGAAGTATATGTCTATCTCGACATGCTTGGTCCTATCATGATGTACTAGATTATTTGCAATGCAAATAACAGACTTGTTATCGCACCACAAATTCTTAGGTCCTTGTCTTAGTACCTTAGAATCAAGTAGGAGGTCTCTTATTCAAAAGATCTCTTAAATATTGAGACATGTCCCTATATTCAGGCTCAACAGTTGATCTAGACACCACATGTTGCATCTTGCCTCTCCAGCACACAAGATTCCCTCCTACAAACACACAAACACCCCAGGTTGACCGTCTATCATCCAAGCAGCTAGCCCAGTCTCCATTAGTGTAACCATCCACATTGAAGTGACTATTAGTGCTAAACCACAACCCCTTCCCTGGACTACCCTTGAGGTATCTCAAGATCTGATAAGCTACATCAAGATCTCCGGTCCTAGTATCATGCATATATCTACTGATTACACTTACAACATATCTAATGTCTGGTATTGTCTAAATATATACTTATAAAAGAGCAAACACGGCGGGATACATTAAATCTAATATGTTCAATGGACTCTAATCAACGATCAAGATCTTTCCAATGTTGACCCAAAAAAAGGGTTCACATAGCAGCCAAATAGCGTTCCTCGTCGATCACGTAACAAGTGCAGCCCTCACGTAACAACCAAATAGCTTTCCTGATTGATCACGTAATAGGTGTAGCCCTCACATAACATCCAAATAGCGCGAATGGGAAGACTAGGTTTTCCTAGGTTTTTGGCTCCTCTGGCGTTTTTTTGCCAGGGTGAGATCTACATGACTTCGATCGACTCCTTGTAGGCTTCGGATCGGATTACTTCTCTCAGAGGTAGTTATTAGACGGAGATTGGCTGTGGATTGTTTCCTCTCTTCTCAGAGTCCCCGAGGGTTCTAGGGTTGCAGGCGGAAACTTCTAATTGACAATGGCTAAAATCGGTGAGATCTCGGGGGAGGGATCAAAGAAGCTGGCTGATGATGGTGATTTGGCTAGGGCAATGGAGAAACTCGAATTGAGGGAGGGGGAATTAGATGATGTGTTCATCAGTATGGAGGATCTACAAGATCTCAAGAAACAAGCTCGATGGCTAGCGGTGGCTAAAGTACACACGAGCAAACCCATATCCGCATCAGCAGTGTTCAAAACATTGAGAGGGGTTTGGGGGTTGGCGCATGACCCCGAGCTTCGAGAGGTGGATGATAATCTGTTCACGCTTAAATTTTTCTGCCTAGGGGATTGGAACAAGGTTCTTCATCAAGGACCGTGGCTCTACAAGAAATTGGTTGTTGTCATTGCAGAATATGATGGGCTCTGTAATCCAAAGGAGGTTATGCTTGATAGAACAAATGTGTGGGCTCAAATCCACTCAATCCCGGAGTTATACAGAATCCCAAGAATTGTTGATGATCTAGCGAGACGGGTAGGCAAGGTTTTGAGTGTGGAGATGAAGCCAACACGGTTCTTTGAAGGAGATTATGTGCGGATACGAGTAAGCATTAATGTTGGCTCTCCTCTCATACAATTTGTACCGATTAATGTGGGGGAAAAAGAGAACTTCTTCATGTTAAATATGAGAAGATTGGATTTTTTGTGATGTATGTGGCATAATGGGGCATGATTTAGAAGAGTGAGGTGATGCAGTTCATGATAGCAAGGCTATTCAATATGGAAAATGACTTTTGGCAAAGAGGAGAATTCAGTCCAACCAATTTTCATATAGAGAGAGTACTGCTGGAAGGTTTAGTGGAAGGGGAAGAGGGCGAGGGAGAGATCCATATCCGCGCAAAAGATCATCTGCGGATATGGAGGAGGTTGAAGACCTATTCAGCGATACAACCTCAAGCCCACTCAAGAAGGCTGATGACCCGTTGTCGGAAGAGCTACAGGAACGTTCAGATACAGGAAAACTCAACACGGCTCAACAGCTACAGTATCAGGAAGAGGGGACAGAGAACGAATTGAGTGCATTACTCAACAAACCGAGTGTTGGAGGAGAAGTCCCACCCCCTCCTCCTGGCTATAAAAATCCAAGAGATAACAAGAGGCCTAAAAAGACTGGTGATGGTAGTGCTAAATCCAATGAGAGTAGATCGGCGGCTCCTACGGAAGGAGACCGCCAGGAGCAATGAGTCTACTCAGCCTGAACTGTCGAGGCTGCAGGCGGCCTGAGATAGTTCATGAAATATGCAGTTTGATTCATCTGCATCGCCCCGTCGTGGTTTTTCTCTCAGAAACCAAGATGTCTGATACGAGAGCAACAACTTTGCGGTTTAAATTTGGCTTTCAACATGCTTTTGCAGTAAAAAGTGAGGGCCTTAGTGGTGGTCTCGCGCTTTATTGGAATAATGACTCAACTATTAGTCTGAAAAAATTTAGTAGGACTCATATTGATGTGATTATTCAGAATGAAGGCTTGGGACCGGTGGAGTGGAGGCTCACGGGTTTCTATAGGGATCCAATGAGAACGAGGAGGAAACGGAGTTGGCATCTTTTAGAGTATCTCCGTACTTTGTACGATTTACCATGGTTGTGTGTGGGAGATTTCAATGAAATACTTGAGGAGGATGAGCAAATAGGTGGTAATCCGAGGCAAGATTGGGCTATGGAGGGTTTTAGAGAGGCAGTGGATTGCTGCCGATTCACTGATCTTGGTTATTTTGGCTTACCTTACACATGGGATAACAGACAACAAGCAAGGAGGAACATAAAGGTTCGGCTGGATCGTGGTTTGGGCGATGATAGATTTCTGGAAGTTTTCGGAAATACTACAATAACTCATATTCAGATAATACAATCAGACCATTGTGCTCTTCTTATTAATGTGACCACTGCAGCAAGATCGTTGAATAGACAGGGGCCGAGACCCTTTCGGTTTGAAAACTCATGGGTTCGACATGACAATTATGTTAACACAGTGGAGAGAGTGTGGGTGCCAGTTAATGGTAGTCTGTCAGATGTTTTGGGAGCTTTAGGGAAGGTAGGTGATCAGCTACAGTACTGGAGCAAAAATGAATTCGGCAATGTGAGGAAACAGTTGTCTATTTTGAGGGATAAGTTACAAAATATCCGCAGGAATTCTATTCGAGGGGGCCCTTCTAGAGCCGAATTTTCTATATCTAGGAGGATTTCGGAATTATTGGCAAGAGAAGAAACAATGGCTAAGCAAAGGGCTCGGGTCCAATGGTTGAGAGAAGGGGATCGCAACACTTCTTTTTTCCATGCTAGAGCAAGAGAGAGGGCTCGGGTGAACAGGATCCGATCGATACAATTGGATAATGGGAACATTGTTTCTACACAATCAGGTATGGAGGATGCTGCTATGGATTTCTATAATATTTTGTTCACTGCAGATACTAATACAAATCCAGAGCTAGTAACTGAATGTGTTGGAAAAATGGTAAATGATGATATGAATAATTCTCTTTGTGCACCTATGACTGATATGGAGATTGAAAAAGCCCTGTTTATGATGCATCCAAACAAATCACCTGGCCCTGATGGTTTCACTGTGGGATTTTATGTGAAACATTGGAATATTATCAAGACCTCGGTTTGCACTGCGGTTAAAGGTTTTTTCAGAGATGGGGTTATGCCCTCGGAGGTAAATAAGACTACACTGGTTCTTATTCCTAAGGTTAAAAATCCAACTAGCTTAAAATAGTATAGGCCTATCTCTTTATGTAATGTTCTCTATAAACTGGTCTCGAAAGTCCTAGCAATGAGATTGAGACCATTCCTTGATGATATCATATCTGAAGAACAGAGTGCTTTTGTTCCGGGGAGGCTTATTACTGATAATGTTTTGACGGCTTATGAGTGTATCCATTATCTAAAGAGGAAAAAAGGAAAAAGTGGGGCATGTGCAATCAAAGTTGATATGGCTAAGGCTTATTATAGAGTGGAGTGGGCCTATTTGAGGAAGATTATGGAAAAATTGGGCTTTGCTGAGCTTTGGATTGATAGGGTTATGGCATGTGTTGAGTCGGCTTCCTTCTCAGTTCGTGTTAATGGGGTTCTTTCTGATGTTTTCCTGCCATCCAGAGGCATTAGGCAAGGTGATCCAATAAGCCCATATTTATTTCTTCTTTGTTCCCAAGGCTTAACATGTTTATTCAAGCATGTAGGTGCAGGTCACATTACAAGAGGAGTTAGAGTTGGAATTCATGCACCATGGATTTCTCATTTGCTATTTGCTGATGACTGTATTATATTTACTGAGGCTAGCCTGACAGGTGTACAACGGATCAATGATATTATTGAGAGATACCACATTGGTTCGGGTCAGCTAGTAAATAAAGATATGTCAGCAATTTTCTTTAGTTCTAACTGCACTAATTCAATGAAACAAGAAGTGCATGTGGCTGTTCAAATTTCTAATGAGGCATTGGTGGAGAAATATTTAGGCCTCCCTACTTCTCTTGGGAGGTCCACTGATTCTGAATTTGAGGGTATTCTTGCAAAGATCAAGAGATTGGTTAATGGGTGGGTGCCGAAACATCTTAATAGTGCTGGTAGAGAAGTCCTTATTAAGGCTATTTGTCAAGCAATACCAACATACTCAATGAGTTGTTTCAGGCTCTCCAAAAAATTATGCAAAAAGATTACTGCTCTCATTGCTAAGTTTTGGTGGGGAGGTGATGATCAAAAGAGGAAAATGCATTGGTTGAGGTGGTCTGATCTGGCTATCCCTAAGTGTGAGGGGGGCATGGGCTTCAGAGACCTTGAACTATTTAACCAGGCGATATTGGCTAAACAAGGTTGGAAAATTCTTAATAATCCTAATTCTCTGTGTGCTAAAGTGTTAAAAGGAAAGTACTTTCACTCTGGGGATTTCATGACAGCAAGAAGAAAGAGAGGGGCATCCCACACTTGGAGAGCTATTCTCCATGGTCGAGATGCTTTAAAGCTAGGTATTATAAAACGCATTGGCGATGGCAGTTCGGTGAAAGTCTGGGAGGACCCCTGGATACCAGGTAACTCATCTAAAAAACCTATGGTTAGGCTACCAGGGAGTGATATCATATTGGCTGAAGAGCTGCTGGACCAAGACTCAAACCAGTGGCTACAGGATAAAGTGAGAGATAATTTTGTGCATTGTGATGCTGAGGCAATTTTGTGTATTCCGGTTGGTAATTTCATGGATGATTCATGGGCTTGGCAACCTGAAAGATTGGGCTTTTTCTCGGTTCGTTCGGCCGACAAATGTCTATCTTCTGCAAACAGACTACAAGTACCTGGTTCCTCGAGTGGAGCTTATCTACAGAGTTGGAAGAAACTTTGGAAAGTACCTATCCCTCCAAAGGTTAGAAATTTTTGGTGGAGAGTCATAAAAAAATTTGTCCCAACAAAAGAAATTCTTCGTAATCGCCATATTGAAGTGTTGGGTAGGTGTGAGGAGTGTGGAGAGGTGGAGACAATTTCTCATGCCCTATTTAAATGTACATGGGTATAAAATTTCTGGCAGAAGATTAGAGAGGTATCGGGTGTGAAAATACCGAACTTACATCCGGATACTTGGGCTTTGGACATGCTGGACTCGGAGTTTGTCTCGGCTAACAGTTGTTGTGTCATCTTATGTGGCTCTTGGGCTGTATGGTCAGAACGTAATGCAAGGAGACATGGTGAAAACTCGAGAACGGTCACACAATCGGCTAACTGGGTCTTTGACATCTTCACTGATTTGCGAGCTACAGGGAAGGAGCAGGCGCCTTTGGTTAATTCCGTAAACGTATTGCGGAAGCCACCGAAGCCGGGTGATCTCAAGATTAATGTGGATGAATCTTTTTCTACATCTAATTTCACTGGTGGTACTAGTGTATGTATTCGAGACCATCAGGGTAAACTTCTTCGAGCTCAATCTCTTTGGTATGAGTTTGTTGCAAGTGCTATTGTTATTGAAGCCATGGCTATTAAGGATGGTATTAGAGTGGCTCTGGATCGTGGGATTAGATCAGTGGAGGTAGAAACGGATTCAAAACAATTGGTTACTATGTGGAAGAATGGGAGTTATAGTAAATATGAGGTGACGTCTATTTTATTGGAGGTTCATGAGCTGGTAGGAAATCTGGACAATTTTACTCTCTCGTTTGTACCTAGGGGGGCTAATGGTGTTGCTCACCTTTGTGCTAGTTATTGTAGTTCAGATAGGAGTCATTGCCTTTGGGTTGACTATACCCCTACTTTTCTTGATGCATGTATCAAGAAGGATTGTAAACCGGATTGATCTCGAAAAGCAGCAAGTTTGTTGACGCACTTTTAATGAGGCGGGCTTGCTTGCTTAATATATTGGTTGTTATTTCAAAAAAAAAACATCCAAATAGCGCTCCTGATCAATCACGTAATAGGCGCAAATATTCAGAAAATAAAACTAATTCATTTTTAAATCTTAAAAAAATACAAATAATATATCAAAAAATTAAAAAAATAGAAATAATTCATTTTAAAATCTTAATAATACAAATAATATATCAAAAAATTAAGAAAAATAGAACTAATTCATTTTAAAATCTTAATAATACAAATAATATATCAAAAAATGAAGAACAATAATACTAATTCATTTTAAAATCTTAATAATACAAATAATATATCAAAAAATGAAGAACAATAATACTAATTCATTTTAAAATCTTAATAATACAAATAATATATCAAAAAATGAAGAACAATAATACTAATTCATTTAAAATCTTAATAATACAAATAATATATCAAAAAATGAAGAACAATAATACTAATTCATTTTAAAATCTTAATAATACAAATAATATATCAAAAAATGAAGAACAATAATACTAATTCATTTTAAAATCTTAATAATACAAATAATATCAAAAAATGAAGAACAATAATACTAATTCATTTAAAATCTTAATAATACAAATAAATATATCAAAAAATGAAGAACAATAATACTAATTCATTTTAAAATCTTAATAATACAAATAATATATCAAAAAATGAAGAAGAATAATACTAATTCATTTTAAAATCTTAATAATACAAATAAATATCAAAAAATGAAGAACAATAATACTAATTCATTTTAAAATCTTAATAATACAAATAATATATCAAAAAATGAAGAACAATAAATACTAATTCATTTTAAAATCTTAATAATACAAATAATATATCAAAAAATGAAGAACAATAATACTAATTCATTTTAAAATCTTAATAATACAAATGATATATCTTGATTTCTGTAGTTTGATATATAGATCTGTAGTTTTTCTGTTTTGTTTTCTTGATGTGTTCTTGTTTTTTCTTGTTTTGAAACGTGTGTTTTGACAAAACAAGTGATAACAAAAGACAAGTGATAACAAAAGATATCCATTACATAATTAAGTCTCACAATACGGAACATTACATAACAAAAGATATCCATTACATATATATACTAAGATAACCCATTAGATGCATATATACATCTATGGCTCCGTCGAGTAGATGCGGAACAACTCGTAGGAGACAAATGCATCTATGGCTGCATACTTGACGTTCGTCAAGTCCAGTGGGGTCTTCCCCAATAACGGTGATTCTTCGAGGGGAAATCGGACTTCATCCTTTCGTAGCCCTCGTGGATCAAGGCAGTTGCCATGACAGCCATCCCGGTCTTTGGCCCCTTCAACTGGACAAGATTCTGAAGATCAATGTAGTGATCTTCAGGTATCCTAATACCCAACCGCATCAACTTCGGACGGTCTTGCGTGATGTCAAACGCTGCAAAAGTCAAACCCCCTGTTGACAAGAAAAATCAACAAGGGTCGGACAATACTTTGAACTACTGCAACAAAAAAAAATTGATATGTGTTAGATATGTTGCAACACATGTATGATCACATGCAACAAAAAAATCGAAGATGATGCAATACGTGTGCGTTATACCTTGACCATTGGAAGATCAACACGGACTCCTTGAATGCAATCTGGATGACGGCAACATCCCTCTGATTCGCCGTATACTCCATATCAAGCCCGAAGAACCGGTGTTCATCGGGAGAGGCGTCATAGAGATCGGTCAAATAACCAAGAGCACCGGGCAGCCGCTCACAACTGTTGGTGTAGCACACATCGAGAGTCTTGCCGCATGGTGTGGGACCATTGTATTCTTCCCAAACTTCAGCCATGGTGTGTGCTTGGTGAAGATCGATCGAGAGGAGGAAGACATAGTACAGAGAGGAAGAGAAACAGAGACTCCGAGACGCGCGCTGTGGAATGGCGCCCTTCTGCCTCGCTCGCGAAATAAAAACCGCCATGCGGGAGGCGAGAAGTTTGATCTTTAGTCCCGGGCGGCCACGCCAACCGGGACTAAAGGACCAATAGTCCCGGGCGGCCAGGTTAACCGGAATTAATGCCCTCCACGCGCCTCAACGCGCTTCCCAACCCGCGATGTATGACCTTCTGTCCCGGGTCTCCTCCCGACCCGGGACTAAAGACTCATTAGTCACGAGGCGCGACGTTTGGGGACTGATGGGGGCGTATGGAAGGCCTTTTTTCTACTAGTGCCCCGCCGTGATCGTACGGACTCTCGTCTCACAGCCGTATTCCTCTGATCAGCCGTATGTCGTTTCTCCGACCTCCGTCTTTCTCCACTGTTACTCCGTGCGCCAGAGAGGCTTGGGGTCACAACCACCATCGCCGTTCCCCCGTGCATCGGGATACATAGGTGGCCGCCGTCACCGATCCTCCTAACCCATGACGACGACATGATATCGTGCGCCAAGGAGGCATTGTAGACTAACATGCTTCCCCGGCAGAAATTACGGAAACTGGTCAAAATATTGAGGTTAACAAGGCGAAAGTCTAAAGTCTTAATAAAATTCGGATTTGTTTGGCTACAAATAATAGCTACTGACAATTTTTAATGTAGGATTATTATTATTATGAGTTGGATACTGTAGATCCCCAGTTTGTAGACCAATTTTTCTTCTCACAGAAGAAGTAATAGTGAGGTATAAATATAATTTTTGCCTTGAATATCACTTAGATCTATTGATTGGTTTCTGGTATCAGGGCACTTAATGGCCTGGCATACTGTGCTTTTAGGAGATTCATAATTCAGCAAGGTTGTGTATTGCTCGAACAAAGGTTTGCGTGCATATATTATAAGGTCAATTACTTCTTTTTCCACCCCTAAAACTATGTGTAATGCTTGACTCTTTCCTCTCTAAAGTTGTTTGCTAATGTATGCGTCCAATTTGATGTTAATTATGCTAACCTGAATGGTGTGTGTTTTAATTTGCTAGATGGTTATTCTTCTGTCATAGGAATAACATGCTTTTTATTTTCAGCTTTGTTCAGACGGTTGCATACCACTATGTCTTTAGTTTCTCATACTTTCACACCTTGCTATGCATTTCCTCCATGAATACAAAGCCCTACCATGGAAGCATGGACATGATCAAGAAGTAAACTGAACCCTATAATTGCAAGAAGTAACGGGCATTGATGGAATCTGAGAGGAGCTACTTGATCAAATTTCAAGAAAAATGATTCGAACTTGTCCATTTTTTATCAAAACATGGCTATTTATTTAGTTCTGGTCTGATGTGTGCTTTTCAAGTTGAAGAATTTCAGCGTGAAAATTCAAAACAAAAATTCAGCAAAACTGTGCGTGAAATCATGTGGCTATAGATAATTTACGACAATATCTACCCCCAAGCTCTGGATTTCCACCCTTCTATTATTAGTGACAAGAATACTTCTGCATTGGTTCGTTTTATTCTCCCTTTTGAGTTAAATATCTACCCTTTCCTATTGTATGTACCAGACTTTATGCCAAATTCCTATCGAAGATTTTGAGCAATCAGTGTGCACTGAGGCTATTAGGAAAAGTGAATGATCAGGATGGTTCATCCATGGTATACAACAAATATTTTTAGGGTAAACAGTTCTGTTCATCTTAGTCATCATTCCTACGTATGAAGTTGGTGATTGTATTTTGTTTTTGGGACCTTTGCATCTCAAAATTTTAGTCAGCATGGTGCATCCGATTATGTTCGATAAAATGCCACCAGTACAGAATGGTGATATATTGCATGTGGAAAGCCTGACTAAGTTACATGTACAACCTATTCATCCAATAAAAATGTAAAAGTCATAAAACGTGTTTTCTGTTGTCTTGCTGACGGGACAAATATATGTTATACATATTAGCTTTCCTTTGCTAAAATGTGAAGTTCAGTCCACTACTGAAACTGATTTACAGGTTTAGTGTGTTGTGCCAACTAATAACTAGGTATCATGAGCCTAATAACAAAGTAATAGACTAAGATTTTTCATGGCTGTCTTCTTGCATAATAGAAGAACCTGGTGTGATTTTTATCATAAATTGTTTGCTTTAGTATAAACTGCTTTGAGCAGAAAGGGTGAATTTAGATGATTTCAGGTTCTTTTTTTCCCAGATCAAATATTTTAGCACTATATTCTTGTATGACTGATGAGCGTGATAATATCTTATGACGATTTACCGTGTAGTGAGTTCATTTAAAGCAGTTTTGACAAGAAAGGGAGAATGGATATGATATTTAGGTACAAGAATTAGATCTTTAGGACATCTTGTGCTTGGCAACCTGCAAGAAAGAATAATATTTTTCTATATATTTGGCTACACGATTCTACTTCCAGCATATATGATTTTGTGTAGGTTCTTCGTTTGAGAAAAAGAGTGAATTAATGGCATAGTACAAAATTTGAGCCTGGCAAATCATGTTATCTCCATTCTCTCATTTCTGTCTGATATTCTCATTTTCCATGGTGGAGCAAGGAGGGTACCTGAAGCCTATGCGTGTAGAGCCATCTCCTCCATTCCAAATGAAAAGCTCAATTCTATAAATGGTTTGTAGCTTGTACATTGCATAGAATTTATTTCCTGTCTGCCCTTTGTGCTTCTTTCTTTAATATCATTGGAAACATCTTTTGTGCTAACATTTTTCATATAATAGTACAAGCTTGATTTTGGATGATCTCACACTTTCCTTTTCGAGGTGTGACGAAGAATTTAGGAGAAACTGAAAATTCTTGTGGCATGCCAATATGACTTTTTGTAGCCAAAACTAATCAGGTGTAGAGAGAATATGAATCATTGTTTATAAATTGCACCAAAATGGCATGTTCAGTTCTTGAGGCCGATGTTGAGTGTTACCATATTCGGGTTGATGGTTGTGCTCGAATGAGCCGCCCATGTGTGCCGGCTTTTATCTCAGCACATCTCCATAATAAATGTAGGGCTCCGTAAGCTGGCGAGGAAGGAGCCCACATAAAACTTTGTGGTGGATGTGGTGCATTCTAAGACAGAAGAAATGTGTGTGCATCACCACCATGTTTGGGCACAGGAAACATGTGCCAGTGTTGTCGCCTTGCTTGTGTGAGCTTGAAAGTTTTTTTCATATGTCATTCTAGATATGATAATTACCGAGCAAAAGAGGTTTCGGGATTCTTAAGAAGGAAGGGGAAGGGGTGTTTAAGCATGATACATACTAGACAAAAATCATAAAACGGTGTGAAATTGAGCGATTGTATGGACGTGCGTTGCACGTGCACGTTTACTATTATGTCATAGGTACAAAAGTCGACCAACCAATGTTTGATATCTCTCTCGGTTAACAGGTTCACCTGTATTAGTAGACAACTTATGATTTTTCTCAATTGGCGTTGGAGCTTCACGGCATCCAAGCATTCCCATATCATTCACCAGATCAAATGTATACTTTCTCTGAGATAGAGAAGTTTCCTTATTTGACCTAGAAACTTCTATACCAATAAAGTATTTTAGCTGACCAATGTCCTTTACTTCAAATGCTCCACCGAAAATTCTCTTCAATTTTGCTATCCCATGATCATTGTCTGATGTAATTCTGATATCATCAACATATACAACAAGGACAGTGATATGATGTTTGGAGTGCTTGTAGAACACAATGTGATCACCATTGCATGACCATACCCAATTGTTGCACACAGCCTTTCTAAACCTGTCAAACCACGCCCTTGGTGATTTCTTTGAACCATAGTGAAATTTCTTTAGTCTACATACCTTTCATGTAGTTCCAGTCGCGGTGGGATCTCCATGTCCACCTCCTCTTGTAAATCACCATGCAGGAAGGCATTCTTAACATCAAGTTGACCTAGTGGCCAACCAAAATTAGCAACACAAGATATTAGAATCCTCATAGTATTTATTTTCCACCGGTGCAAACGTGTCGTCATAATCAATGCCATAAGTTTGATTGTATCCTCGGGCGACTAGTATAGCCTTTTATATTTCAATTTTCCCTTCGGGATTCTTCTTTATCGTAAAGATCCACTTACACCTGACTGTCTTTTTTCTCTTTGGAAGACAGACAAGCTCTCAGGTTTTATTCTTCCTTATGGCCTCCAGTTCCTCCGTCATGGCTTCCCTCCATCTTGGGTCTTGTGTTGCTTCTTTCCAATGTTTTGGTATTGCAACATTTGTAAGAGATGCAACAAAAGCTTTGTATGATGGAGACAACACATCATTTGCAACATAGTTTCTTATTTTATGATTAAAACCGCACATGTCTGGTGGTTTTCTTCCTGCTCCCCTTCTTTGTTTCCTCAAGGCAATAGGAAAATATTGACTAGCACTTGTGTTACAAAATTTTTGGCCTCCCTCAGATGAGGTCCCAGGCTCTTGATTTTATTCATGCTACTCCCCCTCATGCTGATTTCCTTCTCCTTGCTCCATCTGCACCACTAGTTCCATGGATTTTTCCTTCTTCTGTACACTTGAAGGTTATTTTCTTCATTTGGTTTTGGTCATCTCCAGTCATTTGATAATTTAATTCCCTCAACAGCTAGAGTTATTGATCCCTCTATTGGCATTATTTCCTCTTCCCCAACATTGGGTGCATTATCCCCTTCTTGACCATCCTCAACGAATTTGGGAGGGTCAAGATCTTCAAATAATGTACTTAGATATGTTTTCTCTCCATAGAAAGGCTCAGACTCCCAGAAGGTAACATAAGTGCTTACAAAATTTTGATGTTCAGTTGGGACTCCAACATTTGTAACCTCTTTGTCCAGCTGGATAACCAATGACGATACATTTAATTGATCCTGGATCTAGCTTTCCAATTGATGGTTTATAATCTCTAACAAATCAAGTACTTCAAAATAGCTTTGGGGGAACCAGGAATTTGTTTTCCCTTACAAGGATCACACAAAGACTTCATGCCAAAATACCCTTCAAGGCAAACGCGTGATCAGGTATGTTGCAGTCATTAGAGCTTCTCTCCATAAAAACTTAGGTACATTAGAACATAAGTGATCGAGCCACTTCGAGTATGTGTCGATTCTTCCTTTCTTCCACACCATTCTGAGGGGGGTATGCATACAAGAGGTTTGAAGTTTTATACCTTGAGCTGATAAGAAGTCACTAAATTGTTTGTTTACATATTCAGTCTCGTTATCAGTCCCGATAATCTGGACATGCACACTAAATTGGTTTGTCATGAAAGCATAAAAATCTTGAAAACACCCAAACACCTAATTCGTATGTAGCGGGAGGTATTATCCATGTCATGTGAGTGGGAAGTCATTAAATGTCACAGAATATTTCATACCACTGATAGAGACAATACGACACGTCCCCACATCTGAATGAATCAACATAAACATGGATATACTTCTAAGCCCCTTACTCGCATAGGATGTTCTTGTGTGTTTGGCATACTCTTATGCATCACACTTGAGTTTAAATTTTTCCACCCCACACATTACATCGGGAAACACCTGATACATCTTATGAAAATCCATATGCCCCATTCGGCAGTGATAAAGCATTGTCATTGTCTCCTTTTCACGTAGTATTGCAGCAAGCACTAAACTTGCAGCGGGGTTGGGCATCTCACGGCCCATATACCACAATCCTTCACGCCTGGTTCCTGCCCAAGATTCCTTCCAGTTATCCTTTCCTAAATCAAACATATCTTTGTATCAACAATTATTCAACAATCTATTTGATCAACCAATGCACCGAAAGACACCAAGTCTACAGCGAAGGCTGGGACATGTAAAAAAGATGATAACTTAATGCAAGGAGTACAATGAACAGTTCTAAGCCCCTTTGTAGGTTGTGACGACCATCTACAGTTTGCATTGTTTCAAGGTGTGCAAGAGGGGTGTATGAGTCAAACTTCTTTAAGTTACCAGTGACATATTTCGATGCTACCGAATCTAGTATCCAATATGTAAATGATTTGTTTTGCGAGTATAGATGCATTTGCAACATTACCTTCATCGGTGTAGGCCAAGTGAGGAAATTTCTCAAAAACATCGCCTTCCTGGTTGTTTATCATTAACTCCCCTTCCTCGGCCTCTATAGGATCCACCTCCGTTGAGACCTCTCCCCCTACCACACATTTATCTATGTGGTTATATGCAATGATGACTTAGGTGACCAGTCACGCCACAGTTATAATATTCCCTTGTCTCCCTATATTCAGCTGCAGTGAAAGCTGAACATGATGGAGTTGTTCCTCCATCCTTTGTTAAATTCAATCTAACCTCCTCCCGTGCCATCGTTGCAAATGTCTCCTTGAAGGATGCGAGTGCTCGTTGATGGAACAATCCAGCAGGCCTCCCTTCAAACTCAGGATTGAGCCCCTTAAAAAATTACATCACTCTCATACGCTCTTTTCATTTCTTAGCGGCAGCCACACACTCTAAATGTGCCAACTCGAGAGGATCATAGTGATACAAATCAGCCCAGAAGTATTGTGTTTCTGCCACGTACTCCATCACCGGCTTATCTCCTTGATTAAGCTAATTTATTCTATCTTCAATATGTGCCATCATCATCACATTCCCTTTCCCCGAATATAGTGCTTCTAAGGTTTTCCATATCTCTGCTGCACTTGGCAATGTCTCCACTACTGTAGCAATAGATGGATGCGAGGAATTCAGCAACCATGCTGCCACGGTGGAGTCGATGATGCTCCACTTCTTCTACTCTGAGCTTATCTCGTCCTCCGGTTGGATAACACTGCCCTTGACATAGCCTTCCAGCCCCTTTGTCCTGAAGACCAGTTGAGCTCTTCTGGACAGCCTCAAGTAGTTCTTGACCCCTTCCAGCTTGATGTCATTAGATATCAGCTCTATTTTCTGAACCACTTTGGTCTACGACACTGATGACCCACAATTATAGGAGGTGTATCATAGTACTTTCGATAAATAAGAGTGTCAAACCCAACGAGGAGCAGAAGGTGTTGAAAAGTAGTTTGGATAAAGGATTCACTCTAAACACTACCAAACAAGTTTTTGAGGGTTTTTTATATAGCAGATAAATAAAGTGTGAGTAAATAAACGAGAGTAATAATAATTGCAGCAAGTGGCCAAATCCTTTCTGGAGCAAAGGACAAGCCGGTTGGTTCACTTATGATGACCAAACGTTCTCGAGGACATATGGGAATTCGTCAAGTGCTTTTGCTTCATAAAGTTGATTAATCTTTAGTGTTTTGATAGTTGTTGTGTGGGTGAGCCTATGCTAATGCACTGCCCTAACTTGGACTAATACATATTTGTGATTATACCCCTTACAAGCATCCGCAACTACAAGAAAGTAATTAAGATAAATCTAACCACATCCTTAAACTCTGGGATCCTACACTCCTTAATTCATCGGTTTCCTAATGGGGGTTTAGGTTTTTGTCACTATGGCAACCCCATAATTAGTAGACAAATACACAATTCATCCCTCTAGGCCCATAAAGGTGAAGTGTCATGTAGTCGACGTTCACATGACACCATTAGAAGAATATCACCACAACTTAAATATCAAACAATTAAATATTACTCAACATAATTCCTCTACTAACATCTGGACTTCTCTCATGTCCTTAAGAACTAAACAAACTACTCACAAGACATCATATGGACCATGATCAGAGGTGATATAATGATGAATAACAATCTGTTCATAAAGTGCAAACACCGATAAATCTCATAAGCATCAACTACAAACCGGGAGAGAGATCTAGTGGAAAACAACGATAGAGAACCCTAATTGTTACAGTGGGACGAAGGTGGATGATGAGGATGATTGTGCTAGTGGTCATGATGATGATATGATGATCTTGATGATGCCCGGTGTGATGACAATGATGATGGCGATGATTTCCCCTCTTAGGGAAGGAATTTCCCTGGTAGATTTCTCCCTGCCCGAGAGCTTTTATCTCTCTATTGTTTCCCGCCTCGTGGAGGCGGCGGAATATTTCCTCAACGATTCTTGGATTCTTAGGGTTTTGGGGTGCTGAAGTACGCGAAAGGGGACTGCCATTGGTGGGCCAGGGCAGCCACACCACGTGGCGGCACGGCCAGGGGGCCACCCGCACCATGGCATGTTGTAGGCCCCTGGTGGCCCACCTCTTGCCCCTCTTTTGGCTGGCTTCGGCTTCTGGTGAAATAGGGACGCTCCGATGGTTCCCTTCTTCTTCTAATCTTCAGAAATATGGTTTCTCGACGGTACTTTTTCAATCTGAATCCTGGTCGCGGCAAATTATTCTCCAATAATCATCAAACATGCAAAGTAGATGAAATAAAATAAGTATCATCTCTAAATACGAAATATATCGATGAAGAACAGTAAATTATGATATAAAATAGTGATGCAAAATGGGAGTATCAGGCACAAGAGCAACTGCAGCTAATGAGCCCTCTGTCTTGACAAAGAGAAGCTCTGCCAGCTTCTCCAACGCCTTTGCTTGTGCTTGATCTCCCATACTTCCAGGCCTCTTCCTGCACCCAGATCTACTCCTACACTGCCTCTACTCTTCCTTGAAAGGTGAGCAAGCCTTTCCTTTCACTCAGATGTCCACTAGAGAGTATCCCATGGCTGACACTAGTAACCTGTGTTCTGATACCATGTTGTATACAAAGAAGAGGTGAATATGACGGCTAGGAGGGTGGAAATATTCTACTCTCGCTATCTTAGGTTTCCCAGACATGTGCCACTTAATTATATACATAGTTACATGGGCCTCATGGGTCGGGATAACACACACAGAGCAGGCCACATCCCACAAACTTTAGGCCACAATTCTCGAACAGTTATGTACGACGAGAAATTTTACATTCTGCTACATGACCCAATAGTACAATAGAACGAAACATGGAACTCGGGAAACGAGTAACTGATCATACCAAATGGATTGGTTACCGATGATCAGAATTGCAACCTCTTGTGCATCCTTGTGCTCCATCACAATAGTAGGAACATCCAGGATAGCCCAATTGCTCACACATTGACTCAGACACCTCTTATGCATCCTCCCGGGCAATTGGTGTTGTAGCGTGTGAGGTTCAGATGTTGAAGATAGGACACACCATCAACGCGTGGGACACGACATCAGTGAAACTCTGAAAACACTCACCATGGGATTTGTTGTGGCCAAGCTGTCAAGGCCGTACAAAGCCGGAGTCGGGGAAGAGGGGGCCACTTGGTGTCCAGGCAGGTAAACCATCGAACAAGTGGCGGGCGTTGATTTAACACCACTGATGGCTTGGGCGTTAAGGGTCCGGTCACCTGCTGCAGCTACAGCGGCACGGGGATTCCATCGACGGCGGCCGTGGGAGACATCGGTGCCGCTGTAGGAGAGGGAGGTTTGGGCATTCCATTGGACAAAACACGGGCGACACAATGGTGGTATCACTCGGAAAATCGGTAGCGACCATTCATGGCTCTTCGCTGGCAGGGGGCGCAGCCAAGGGGTCGGCTTGCCCTGCCGATGTTGTGACAAGCTCGGTCATGCTGGAGCTTGCCATCACGGGCGTGATGACGCAGATGGTGGTGTCAGGATAGGGTGGTGAAGTGCATCAAGCCGGGCCATATGGTCGAGGAGACGACAAATACACGCTGGTATTTGGCTTGATTCACTCATTGTTGAGAATTTTTTTGGTAAATTTTAGGATTTATTTAGAATTAGGGAATACATTTAGAGTAGACTTGGTGGAGACAAGCACAAGTGTACTGAAATAGATGAAGCGGGAAGAGGAATCCTTGAGAGTCGGAGGCGGGAGAGAAGGTGTCGCCGCGGTGCCGTTGCCATGATCCTCTGGATGCCTTTTGTTCTTGTCTCATCTTTTTTATTTTATTCTTTTGAGTCAATCGTCGTTGCCCTAGGTTTTTTTTAGGTTGCCTTAGGTATATCTAAAATATGTAGCCATCATCTATTGGGCTTGACATACGAGCTGGGCCCATGTGGTGGTACTAGGGACCAGCCCATATTGGGAGGAATGACAGGATTTGAACCCATGACATTTTGTACCCAAAACAAACGAACCTACCAAGCTACCCTACGTACCTTTTCCAAATTGTTGTACAATGCCATTGTACATAATTCTTGTCTTCTTTTCCACATCATAATTTTCTTCTTAATCTCTATGTAGAACCCTCCCGTCGTTTTTTTTGTCTCATATAATTAAGAAATTACATACATCTAAAATCTAATAGACGAATCTTCTCAATTGCCCAATAAAGTAAATGGTCTACATAATTCCAACAAAAGTCCAGCCGGTTCTCAGTCCACGAGCCAGCAAAATAGAATCGGAACAAGCAATTAAGAGAATGATTCGCTAAAAAAAATGACGAGATGAGATTGAACGGCGATCAAAATAACCAATAGGCACAAAATTTTGTTGCACCCACGCTCCACCCTAGATGTAATGAGAAATAGTTATTCAACAATGAACAAATGTTGATCGAGTTGACAGATCATAAATTTTCCACAAATAAAGCCAAAACTCTTCCATCTCACATCAAGGCTGCAAAGGCCCCCCATAGAAGAACCGCCCAGCGGAAATAGGAGTAACCCTGAAGATATTCGAGTCACTAACAACGGTGGGTGAGTCTTGAGTCACCGGTGAGGCAACCCCGTGCCGGTCGATAAACTGGATATTGCTCATAGACGCAGACGCCACTCCGTCGCCTGTTGGGAGGTAGCCGCTGCCCATCGGAGGAATATTGGGTGTGCGGGTCTGCACATAGCCACCAAACTCCATACCTGTCGCTCGGTATGCCATCACTCCCGTGAATAATGACCTGGGGTAACGTCCAATCAATGCAGGTTTATCCTGGTTGAGCCCATAATATACCAGCCAGTCTCCCATTCTGCCATCCTATTATATAGGAAAAAAATAGTCACAAAGATGCATTAGCCATTTAATCTTTAACCAAGCAAGTAATGGATACATGCAAAACACATTCAGATAGCATGATGCACACAGTAGATAGAATTAGCTGACATGCATTCTTTTATACAGGAAAAGTAGGAAATCCTGTAGTTGTACACAATTTTTGTTATATTCAGATATATATTAGACCAACAAACCAAATTTGAGAAATATTTATACCTGCCAAACCATTAATGCTAGAACTTTGTTCAAACCATTCAGATGACATGCACATATTGAGAGCATAGACATGGACTTTTAGTAGAG
Organism: Alopecurus myosuroides; assembly: GCA_028641055.1. Lineage (NCBI taxonomy): Eukaryota > Viridiplantae > Streptophyta > Magnoliopsida > Poales > Poaceae > Alopecurus > Alopecurus myosuroides. The sequence continues at coordinate 633,822,390 of CM054057.1, read as the reverse complement.
ATATCACGTGGAAAAATTGTGTAACCCATATAACAGCAATGCTCATGCATATATAAAAATTATAGAAGGTAACTAATTAGAAACAGATAAGCACAATTGAGTCAATAATTAAGAGTAGAATCAGAAATATTTGTTTTATTATATTAAATATTATAGACGGATCAGATCAAAGTATACCAATGGATATATGTATGCAATCCCTGATTAATAGGGAATTTTGTTTGTCTTACTCAAGAAAAATGCATTTTCAATATTTTAGTTTTGCATAAAAAAGTAGCCGGTTATTGTAATGTTGAACCACGTGATAATATCAAATATATATGTACCTTGATAATTTTAACCGTGATAGTATGTTTGACTCCCTTGGGCTGGGAGACAGTCCCAATTACACCACCAAGAGCTATGGGTGCACCTTTTTCCGGCTGAAAACCGCAGCCGGCATTGGGGCAACCAGTTTTGTTGAAACCATCATTCTATATCAAAATTATCAAAATTAGAACAAAAAACACACACCAAGTTAGGAGCAACATATATAGGATGATAATCAAGCTATATCGTCGATCCGAAAGCATTAAAACAGACACCAAGTCTGTAGCAACATATGTAATACTCCCTCCGTATCAAAAGATAACATGTTTTAGTTTTTTCTAGATAACATGTATCTAACATGTTTTAGCGTATAGATTCATTTGTATCTTGCACCAAATCATGTCAACGTGCATGTTGTCTATTAAACAGTAAAACATATTACATTTCGAGATACCGAGGGAGAGGAACATGATAATCGATCCGGAAGCCGTCTACAAAGGGATTGATATACAAAATCAGCTAGTGTTTGTTAAATATGCATGTCTGATCACTCACCGTCCACAGTCCACCTAAATGGGTGTGTGTATCACCGTACGTCTTCGGCGAAACCTAGCACAAACGTAGAAAAAGCAAAACATGAGCATTTTATCGTATGGATCGACCAGATGTGTCACTGACATGTGTACATAATACTCACTCACCTCCCAGCCGATTTGGACTACTCTGAGGCTCGTAGCCGCGTGGTCTCCTTCGTCGAAGAGGGTAACCGAGCCCACTGTGTACTGCTCAGTGCTCAAGTTAAAGCCGTACACGTCCATGGTGGCGATGAACCCGTAGTAACCCTGATCCGACGATGTCTCCCGGTGCAACGCAGACTATATATGTGACGCCAGAGCGCAGAATTAGTGTATATGCGGATTATTGCAACAATGACATACTAGTCGTTCATCAAGCAACAATAGTAAAACGAGCACTTACGTAGAATATCACGTTTCCAATTTCATCAAGCGGTGAATATTTACCGAGCAATCTCTGAGACAGCAAGTTGGTCGCGTTGCTGGACTCATGGACCTTCACCTGGTCAATGGACGTGTAAATTAGCAAAGCAGTTTAGCTAGGCAAGACATACCACCAGATGGATCACCAAGTACTGTAATCGTTGTCAGAAATCCAATTATATAGTGTAGCAAACATACCTGATGATTGGTTGGGTGAAGCCGGGCGGCATTGGTTCCACAGCCGGCTAAAAGCACCACCCACGCAGTGAGAAGAAGAAAATTGCCCATCTCGTCGGTCAGATTGCCCGCAGCTACTCTCTTAATCCGGAGACAGAAAACGTCGGACGTAATCGATTGGCAATACCGACACCCCTAGGAGCGAGCTTATATAACTAGACTCCCAATTTGTTCTTTTTGGAATGTCCCTTTCCTCCGATTTCTTGTTACCATTTTATAGTAAGATTGATTCCTTTACTTGCGGCAGGCATTGGATATTGGTGTTCCCGTATCTCCTTTTGATTCCAGCTTAATTTTTTGGAAAGGTAAAAGCTGTCCAATTACTAAGGCAGATCTCGGCAATAAGGTCGTATATATGGAGAATAATTAATTGAGGTTGATACCACAATTGACGCTCTAATTTTTGGAGGAGGTATACACACATTTAGTCCCACACATCTTGTGCTGCGCGTGCAATTTAGTCCCACATCCTGCGAAACATGCACTCACATTCCCACATCTTGCTAATGGAAACAATTTGGTCCTGAACCAATCAAAACCTGACAAGTGGACGCTGAGTGGACAAGTTTTGTTGCAATTTAGTAAGTTGAGTTCCAGTAATTCGCGAGGAAGTCCTTCCGCGTAGAGGCAGAATGGAACGGTGTTTTTTTTGCGTTTTAGTTCTCGGTACCATCTCGATCCCCCTAATTAGGCCAAAATCTCTATTTCCTTTGTTGTTCTTTCTATTCTCGTCGTAACCACCTGAAGTCCGATCGTGTAGGCGTGGAGACGGCACCGCCGATTCCGTGCACAGTCCGCCGGCGATGCATTAGCGGCAGCACAACAAGGACCCGTCTGACTATGGTAAGTAGCGTCGTCGCTTTCTTTTTTCCCGCGTGCTTGTTGTGCCGCCGGCTGTTCGTAGGGTTGAACTATGCGTATGATTGGTCCTAATAGATTGGTTATTAGCGGCGATTAAGTTGGGAAATCGAGTTTGCAGTAGTGGCAGAGTGGTGTAGTTGTATAAACTTGGTGGATTTAGGTCGTGTCCGCTATATGTTGACCGCCGTTGCAATTATGTTCAATTCTGTTATGTGATTAGGTTAAGTTGTCTAATTTGGGGTTTTAAATCCAGTTACTTCTATGTGTTGCTTGTGTTCTTACTTGATTAGGTTCTGTGATGGTTTCTTTTGGTGAAGTGGGTTTTAAAAGTACGAATTTTCGTGCCCGGCAGTAGCAGGACATTCTTCATTTTGGTGCATATGAATTTGATCGATGTAAATGACTGCAGTAATCATGATGCCTGCAAATATATGAATTTTGGTGCATATATATTTTAAAAAGAAAGTAATTTTTCCGGTACTTAATTTTGTTGCCTGCAAATATATGACTGTAGTTGTATAAACTTTATGTTTGTAAATGGTGTAATTTTGTTGCAGTTTTAAATGCAGGAGAAGATTCTAATAGGTTTTCTGCTGAAGTTGTGCACAATGGCTTTTTTCTGGTCTAAGAGATGAAATAGAACATGTTAGTTCGTCGACAGCATTCTTTGGCAATTTAACAGGGGATACCTGGTCAGTTAAATGGATAGATGTCATTCTTTCGAATCTGAACTGCAATGGAGATGGGAGACTGCATGTTTATTGGTGCTTGCCAGGTAGGGATATTAGCAATGGATTGGTGCTAATTGATAACCACAAACAGATAATGCAAATGGTGAAAGCTAGCAAATTGCATAGAACACTTGTCATGTTTATTGATCATACCAACTTTCTCAGAAATTTTAGACCTGAATTAATCATCAATAATGGTTCTGTGAGCAGTGGGAGAAACATGGCAAGGGGTTTTTGTTTTGGTGAACCTGCATGCAATATGGTAGTGCCACAGCCAAATCCACCTGAAGCATTGATTAAAGATGGCACACACATTCCAACATATGAGCTTGGCAGTGAAAATGGAGCAGAGTGCACTTGCAGTAGCTCCACCGGAGCCATCAATTGTACCTCAATCAACAAGTCCACCTCAAGCATCAATTCCTTGTAATGTTTCGGTCCCAGAGAGGAGGGAGCAGAATGTCATTTCACATCTAAGTGATAGTGACAGTGACAATGACTTTGAGATGTGTGATAGTGGTTACAATGCTGGACGTGGTGATGATGATCTCTTTGCAGATAATATTGATAAATCTCTCAATGACAATAACGAGCAGGAAGGGTGTGATGATAACAAAGATGAGGCTACCCTGGAGGATGATGATTTAAATCTTGCAGAAGGAGACAAAGAGAAGTTGAAGGCTAAATTCAAGGCATTTAACCCAGAGGTAGACATGGACAACCCCACATTTGCACTTGGCATGGTATTCAGTGATGTAAAGGAGGTGATAAATGCATTGGCAACCTACAGTATAAGGAATGGAGTGGAACTCACTAAGAAAAAGAATGATAAATGAAGAATATAAGCTATGTGTGTTGAAGATTGTCCTTGGTATCTTAAAGCATCAAATGATAGTAAAAGGATAGGTGGCTTTGTAATTACTTCATATGATGGCACACACACTTGTGAGGGAACTTGGCCACTGAAAGAAATTGCTACCAGATTACTTACAGAGAAATTTATGCATGAGTTCATAGATAAAAAGAAGTTAGACATTGGAAGTTTTGCTGCAAAGGTTGTTAGAGAATTTAAAATGTGCCCAAGGTGGACTTTAAGCAGAGGGAGGAAAGCTGCATTGCTCCAAATCCATCGTGATGAAGAGGCACAATTCAGTTTGCTTATGGATTATGGGCATGAGCTAAGGACTAGCAATCCTATATCAAAATTCTTCATTACTACAAATAGAGTAAATGATCCTGCAAGTGGAGAACAGAAAAACACTTGTCCACTGCTTATTGGAGTTATGATGGTTGCAAAAGGGGTTTTCTTGCTGAATGTAGGTCTTTTCATAGGTATTTATGGGTGATTTATCAAAACTAAGTACAAGGGCCAGCTATTAATAGCATTAGGAGTAGACCCGAATGATTGTATCTTTTCCATTGCATTTGGGCTTATCGAGGTTGAGTGCACTAGCTCTTGGGAGTGGTTTCTCACAAATCTTATGCATGATCTAAACATCAACAACACATCCCCTTGGACCATTATGAGTGACAAACAAGAGGTATGGCCTATGAAATTGTAGTGAATTTTCCTTTGTTTTTAATGCACCTAAATATTCATGTTAATTATTGTAGTGAATTTTCATTTATTTAGAATGCACCTCAATATTCATGTTAATATTTATTTCTTCCACTTTTGCAGGGTCTCATTAATGATGTTCAAAAGGTATTCCCAGATGCAGAGCATAGATTTTGTGTGCGACATATGATCCAAAATTTTCAAAGGGCAGATGCCATTCTTATCCATGCTAGATTTTTTTACAAGCTTGTTGAAAGGCATGAAAGCAAACAAAGAGAAGCAGAGAAGTGGCCAGAAAGGATTTTCCCCAAAATTAAGAAGAAATTGGATAAGTTTACAGAATGGAGTTGCAATTGCAAGGTTACACCTGCTGGTAACTATCTATACACAGTGAGCAGCCTTGAGATGGAAAAAGACTACTTTGTGGATTTCAAAGCTAGAACCTGTGATTGCAAGAGGTGGCAACCTAGTGGAATTCCATGCCATCATGTGATAGCATGTTGTAGAAATGACAGAATAAATCTAGATAATTTAGTGCATAGCTGCGACACAATTGATTCATTCAACAAAGCTTATGCATACAAGTTGGCACCACTTAGAGGGAGAGTGTTCCGGGAGAAAACAAATGCAGACCCAATTTATCCACCCCTATCCACCAAAGTTATGGGCAGAACTAAAAAAATAGGAGAAAATCACCCATAGAGAAAATGAATAAGGGATTGAAAGTTTTCACAAAGGCAGGAGTCACAATACACCGCTCGACATGTGGAACAGCTAGTCATAACAGTAAAGGACACCAGAAATATGTTGACACGCACAGAGACGAAATGGAGATGCATAATGGTGCTGGTGAGGATGAAGAAATAGATATTCCTTCCATTTTAGAGGTATATTTCCATCTCAAAAGAATTCATGCTAATTTTGTGGGCACACATGGAATTACATCCCAGATTTATTCTTCTGTGCAACATGGCATACCTCATATTCCAGATGAAAGGCTTGATCCTACTAATATGTTGGGAAGCATGGTTTATACAATGCAGCATGAGGTGGTATATTCTTTAATTGTGCATTTTATTTATTTCTGCATTTTATACTTGTTTCAGTACATGCTTGAGTTGTGCATTTGATTTATTCCTGCATTTCATACTTGTTTTAGTACATGCTTTATACTGATGTGTTATCACTACAATTGTACATGAGTTAGAAAATATGCCAATTAGTAGGCTACTTGGCCCTTTGCCAGAAAATGCTATCATAGTAGCAACTAGAGAGAGTAACAATAGCTACATCAAGGGGAAGTTTGAGTCGCAGAAGTAGAGCAAGAACTGGTGGTTTTGTCCCCACCCCCACCCCCCAAGACCAAATGTAGCAGCCTAGAGGCGGAAGAAATACCACAAGCTTCCACATGTCCACTTCACATGATGCTTCTGTTCCAAGAACTACAAGAGGCAGAACACAGAGGATGGGCTCATATGCTACAGGTACTGGCAGTGCACACCATTTGTTGTTTGGCAGTGCACAACAACCAATGGTAGCACCAGCAGAAGATATTCCAGATCTCAATCTTGCCTTTACACAAGATTTGGAATTCTACGAGGTTTATATATCACAAAATGCACCAGCACCTAAATAATGTTAGATTTTTTTTTCATTTGACACATGTTTTCCTGTAGCATGTCCTGGCAATGCAACATTCCTCATGAATTGTAGGATATTTGGTCAGTACTTTCAGTTGAATTCATATGTGACACTACTAGTACCATGCTCCTATCTTAAATTTAAATTCATATGTGAGTTGTGCATTAACATTTACAGTTTTCTTGTACCGCTAAGTAATGGTACCAGAAGAGAATTCATATGTATTATAAGACACACATATAATCCAATGGAAAATCACATATTTATTGCACTGAATTTTCACACCAATTTTTTACATGATCACTGCAATTGTTGGTACATTCTACGGCGCCCGTACACAAATCACCTATTGAGCATTTATACACATGCATATATCAGCACACAAACAGCAAAAAAAAAAAGATCACATCCTTCTTATCCCTACATATCATCTCCTCCCAATGGTTCTTCTCCATTCTCTTCTTATCCGTCTTCAGTTTCTGAACCTCCTTCTCTGCTTCAGCTAACTTTCTCAGCAGTTACACATTGTCATCTTCTAGTTCTCTCACATTTCTCACATTGCAAGGTGATACATTGACTGCACCCTGTTTACCAAGGAAATGAAAATGTCAGGTCAAGCAACCAGAGAAGATCAAGCTATAGAGCAACATCCAAGCAACCAGAGCATAGAAAGCACTCGACCATGCACAACAAACAATTCATCCAGCAATCGAGCCAGAAATTGAGGAGGGCAAGAACAATGCAATCGAGTAGGCCAGTCGCGCTAGCAATCGAGCAGGTCAGTCGAGCCAGCAATCGAGCAGGGCAAAGCAGACACATCAAGCAATCGAGGGGTGCAATTGAGATAACCTATTGAGGAACATCACGTCTCCTTGTTTCCATCGACTTCGTCGGAGAACTATATATAGTACACTTTGCCGGTCAACTCCCATTCGACAACGTCCGTGCTTCTCATCCCGGTCCACCTCCCCGAGCCGCGAGGTGTTCCAATGGACGCACCACCATTGGCAACGCCCCAACCTACCATTCGCATGCCTTTTGAATCTCCACCGCCGAGAATCGCCTTCCAATCGCCGCGCCGCCCACAGAGCTAGGGTTCGGGCTAGGGATTGAGGAATCAAATTTTTTTCTTCCTACAAACTTGGTTTGTACCATAACGCAGCAAAAAAATCATTACAGGGGTTTTCTGCCAATGTACTATCCACGTCGGCGTCCACTTGTCCAACTCGGCATCCAATTGTCAGGTTTTGATTGGTTCAGGAACAAATTGTCTCCATTAGCAAGATATGGGACTGTCAATGCACGTTTTGCAAGATGTGGGACTAAATTGCACGCGTAGCGCATGATGTGGGACTACATGTGTATATAACTCTTTTTGGAGTGTATACCGATCACAATCATCGTGATGATTCTACGGAATTATAATTGATACACGCGATTTTTGGGTGCCATGAGAAAAATACTGACCTCTCATAAGGAAAAAGAGGCCAACGACGACACCCTATGGTTTTTTTCTTAAACAACAGGCAAAAAGTTTGACATGCTTTAAATTAATAAAGAAAAGGTTCAACAGATAATTATACATCAGTTCCTCGGCCAACAGGTTCGCCGAACAAGTAACAACCAAATACGAAACGTCGCTGGCACCCCATAGATAACCAGAAAAAACAACCACTACGACTAGGGGAGCACACTAGCGCGGCACACGGGGGCCGGAAGGAGGCTAAACCGCCGCTTCGGCTCAATGGCCAGCTCTAGAAGTCGTGCTCGGTCTTTCTCCTTTGTGAGATCCGCCCACCACTGCCCAAACAAGTGCATTTTGAAGATCAAATCAGCCGACTGGTTAGGAAAGATCGATTCCATCGATATATTATTACGAATGAGCGAAATAGACCAGGACAAAGCCGCAAACAACACCCAAGTTGAGCGTTGATTTGTGCCTAAGAGGCCTTGTTGTAAGGCGAAGAACTCTGGAAAATTAGACAGACCCAGTCGCATCCTAACACGTCCCTAATGACGCTCCAGCCAAGCTTGACGAAAGCGCAGTGAAACAACATGTGAGCTACGTCCTCCGGGTCCTCACATAGATCACATTTACCATCGGAAGGCCCACGTCGAGAGGCAACCTTCATACATGAAGGGAGTCTGTCCAAAACCAGTTGCCAAGTGATTTTTTTTACTTTTAGCGGCAGTTTGGCCCCGCAAATGTCCGAATGAAAGGCGACAACAGTGCCTCTAGAAAGTGCATCATAAATTGACGACACTAAAAACCTACCCGTAGGTTCCAGTGCCCAACCGACCTCGTCCGTGCCTTCCAGGAGCCTCAACTCCCTCACTAAGGCTAACAAACTCGCCCATTGGTCCATGCATTCCTCATCAAAAGTGCGACGGAAGGATATGCCTTCTCCGGTCTCGGATAGGGCCTCCGCCACAGAAATGGAAGGATTACTACAGATCGCAAACAGTCGTGGAAATCTGGTCCTAAGGGTAGTTTCCCCTACCCACCAGTCTTGTTAGAAGCTCGAACTCACCCCATCTCACACACGATGATTGGCCCCGAGTTTGAATAGATGCTTAATCTTGTAAAGGTTGTGCCAAAACTGCGACCCCCCCCCCCCGGGCTTGTGACACAAAGATATTTGGAGCTTCTGGGTACTTGGCTAGTAAGAGGCGCTTGATATGTCATGAACGTATCCTTAATTTCTTATGTTCCATGTTGTGTTCTTATTGTTTCCAACATGTTTGATATACACTTTATGTCATTTTTATCGATTTTCCGGACTAACCTATTGACAAGATGCCACGGAGCCAGTTCCCTGTTTTCTGTTGTTTTTAGTTTCAGAAAATTTGTTCTAGAAATATTCTCGGAATTAGAAATTTCGAAGCTCAGAAGTCTTGTAATTTCTGAAGGTTCCAAGGAGTCCCGTAGAGACCCGGAGGGGGACCTCAGGGGGGCCCACACCATAGGGCGGCGCGCCCCCTGGCCGCGCCATGGGGTGGTGTGGGCCCCCTAGGCCTCCAACGCCTTTTCCCTTTTGCCTAGCTATTCCCCCCGAGACGTAAAACCTAGATATATTCCACTTTGTCCCGAAAAACATCCGAGGCCGCCGTCATCGTCATCCTGAGATCAGGAGGGTTCTGGAGCTGACCCCGGCACCCTGCCGGGAGGGAAATTCATCACCGGAGGGGTCTACACCACCATGCCCTCCTCCGAAGTGATGCGTGAGTAGTTCATCACTGGACTACGGGTCCATATCAGTAGCTAGATGGTTGTTCCCTCCACTTTCTACCTCATGTTTAGATCTTGTGAGCTACCTAAAATGATCAAGATCATCTCTATGTAATGCTACATGTTGTGTTTGCTGGGATCTGATGAATGTTGAATGATATGTCTTCTGCTTATCAATCTATCATGTTATCTTCATGCATATGTTATTTATGATCTTGCATGCTCTCCGTTATTAGTAGATGCTCTGGCCAAGTAGATGCTAGTAACTCCAAGAGGGAGTATTTATGCTCGATAGTGGGTTCATTCCTCCTTTGCATCTGTGCTCGAGTGACAGAAATGTGACAGATGGAGGATGTATTGTTTCCATTAGGGAGAAAAAACAATGCTTTATCTAAGCATGATATTACTGTTTACATTACACACTTTTCCTAATGCAATTATCTGTTGCTTGCAACTTAATACCCAACGTTTGTTCGGATGATATTCGGAGAGTGGATTATTATTTATATATGCAGTTGGACTACGGTTTATGTATTTTGTTGTAATTCCCGCATGAATCACATAGTAATCATTATGTCTTGCATATGCACTGCGGCGCAGCCTTCATTTATGTCAATTCCCCAGCTGTAATTTGTTCACCAGACATGTTATTTATCTTTCACGGAGAGACACCACTAGTGAACTCTGGACCGTGGTCCTTTTTCCTCATACTGATAAAACACCTACTGCTTTCATACTGTTAGTACTGCTTTCATACTATTCTCCGACTGTTTTCCACACCATACGTTTAATCTCTTTGCGTTCAGCAAAACCTGTGAGATTGACAACCTCACTGCTTCGTTGGGGGCAAAGTGATTTGATTGTGTTGTGTAGGTTCCACGTTGCTTCTGAACCGGTAGTGCGCCCTGTCATCTCGGCTGCTTCAACCTTCTGAAGTTACTCCTTCCTCCTACTGGTTGATTCAACCTTGGTTTCTCTCTGAGGGAAACTTTCCGCTGTACTCTTCATACCTTCCTCTTAGGGTCTCCCAACGAACTTGTGATCACACGCATCAAGCACTTTCTGGCACCGTTGCCGGGGAGGAAGAGAATTTCTGCAAGGGGAGTCTCTCACTTCCAATCTCTTTACTTTGTTTTTATTTTGCTTAGTTAATTTTATTTTTTCTTGTTTTCTTCTCTTTATCAAAAACACACAAAAAAAACAGTTCTCATTCTAGCTGTAGTTTTATTTCTGTTTTTAGTCTTGCTAAAATGAGTATTCCCGAAGTTGAAGTTCGTTCCTTTAAGCAACAAGGCGGAGAAAGTTTGAAAGATGCTTGGTATATGATAAGTGATGCTCATCATAGATGCACTAAGAAATATTCCACTTTAATCCTGCTTAGGAATTTTTACGTTGGTATTACTAGCTGGTATAGGTATGTTCTAGACACTCTTACAAGTGGTAATTTTCTGGGAACACCTGCTTTGGAAGCCTGTAATTTAATTGAAAGTTTAGTTGGAACACCGCCTACTAAGGTTGTTAAAACTGAGATCACTTTAGATGATGTTATTAAAGAGCTGAACTCTATGGAGAAAAATTTGCCAAAGTTCCTTGATAATGCTATCAAAGTTAATGAATCAATAGTGAGTATCAACAAAAAAATTACTGTTTTAGAAGCTAGCAATGTCCATGACAGTCACAATATGAGGAGTGGTAAATTAGAGGAGGCTATGGAAACTTTAAATTCAACCTTTTCTGCTCTTAAGTTTAAAAGAGAGAAACCTTCTGTGGGAAAAGAGAAAAAAATTATGTATGTCCCCAAGGCACCTAAACCAAAATCCTCTAATGTGCTTAAAATTAATAAAACTTTCAGTTCAACTAAAAGTGATCTGCATGTTGAATCATCTTCAAGGGTGTCTAAGGTACCCATTGCTACAATTGGGGTTTTGGAGGAAATTATTGATTTGGATGCTTCTTCACTTGAAAATACTTGATTCCACTTTTCTGGGCCTAGCTAAAAGGCGTTAAAGAAAAGCACTTCTTGGGAGATAACCCATGGTTTTATTTTTGTTTTGTTTTTCTCTGGTTTCTTTGATTCAAGGGATTGTATAATTCTTTATTAACTCATTTGTTTATTTATTTTCATGATTTAGTAGTACCAAGTAAGATTTCTGACGAGGGTTGGGGTTGGTTTTCGGATTTCTGTGCAGTAAACAGATTTCTGATGTCCAGCGTAACAAAATCGTGTAATTGACAGAAAAATCTAAATGACCTGAAATTTCTTATGCTTATTCCTCGTCTAATTCTTCAACTTTTTCATTCTTTAAGTTTTTCGATTTGAGCAACGTAAGTGTCTTGAAAAAATTCGTCTTTACAGACTCTGCTGGTTTTGACAGATTCTGTCATTTTTCTTGCATTTGCTCTTTTGTGATGTCAAGTGGTTTTCTTTGCTTCATGAAACATAAGTGGTTGTATCTAATTTTTAAAAGTAATAGCACTTTTTCCATACAGAACCAATGGATTTTTAATTGTTGCACTAACCCTCTCATGCGAATTACTGTTTGAGTGTGGTGTGAAGGAAGTTTTGAAGGGTCAAGAGAAGAGGTAATATATGTGATCAAGAAGATTGCAAGGTCAAAGCTTGTGGATTCCCCCGTGGTTTATCCAAGAATATTTTTAGAATACTCAATCATCTAAACTTGGGGATTCCCAAAGCATCCTTCTTCATTAACAATCTATTAGGTCACTTCTCGTGAAAACTATATTTTTATTCGGTCACGTCATATGAAGTTTACTTGGAGCGTCTGTTTATTTTTTTTTGTTTTTTTTCCTTGCTGAAATAATATCATTGGACCCCAGAATTCTTTGTTTGGGAGAGAGACACGCTCCGCTTTTTTCCTTTGAATACTTGCTATGCTAGTATTCTTAGTTTTTCTTCTAGTTGCTCTAAAAATTCATGTTTAGCTCTTGTTTTCATTGCATATCTTATTCAGAGTTGATAGTTTTAGTAGTGTTATGTGATTACACTCATGTTGGCTTTCTGTAGCATGTAGATAATTTTTGTTCAAGCATGTCTTGTATGGTGCTTGTTCAGAAAAGAAACTGCTGCTTGAGGTAGATTTTTTAATGGTGCAAGTAGAAGCTTGTATAGACTGTGACTAGACCTTTTCATATCATGCTAGATGTTATTTTTTTTCTAAAGCCTTGTGGTTATTGAGTAGCATTATTAGCCTCAAATAGCCGAGATTGTTTAATCTTCCATTGAAAGAATCATGAGTTGTTCTTGTCATATTCAAGCATAAATTTGAGGCATTGTCCTTTGAATGTTTTATTTGGTTGACTTGGCGCATGCTCACACCATTTTTATGACTATGAACCAGTCCCTAATAGACTCTATGATCATTCAGTTTTGAACTTGAGGTACCACTTATGCTTTTATTAATGATGTTTATGTCGCTATGCATGATTATGGCCATTATTGCTCTCTTGATTTGTCGCTCCCAGTCTTTTGCTAGTCTCCACATGTACTGAGTATTAGCTCTACATATGCAATCCAACTCCTAAAAACCAAAGTTTTTCCATTGTGTCCACCATACCTACCTACATATGGTAATTAACCGCCACTCCAAGTAAATTGCTCATATGGTACCTTTAAAACCTTCAAAATTACTCATGTTTTGTGTTCCTGTTTTTTCTCATGACGACGTCAATAGAGAATCTTTATCTCACTTGTTGATTGGATTTCACACCCTGGACTAGTGGATTCATTCTCTTATCCAATTGATAGAAGAGCTGACAGCGGGGTGCCCAGCCCCAAATTAATACAAACAAATTCTCTTCACTATTTTTGCCCCTGATTTTTCAGTCAAAGCATAATTGTGTAAACAAAAGAGAAATAGGAATGAATGTCATGGTGTTGTCACGGCAAGTGTCCTCATGCGAGAACTACATTGCGAGGCCATTGCTTCTAACCGAAACGAGAGACACGAGTTTACCCTGGTTTGGCCCCTCTATTGAGGGTAAAACCTACTCCTGCCTTCTTACTATCAAGCAACAAGGTCTCGATTACAAAGGGAGATTCCGGCTCTTGATGTCTCGAGCTACCTTGCTATGGGCTTAGAACTTATCTATCTACGTCCCAGGGTCTCGCCTTATATAGTGGACGAGATCTCCGGGTTAATTACAAGGAAGTCCGAGTCAGACCCGTCCTAGGAGTCATAGGTCTCTCCGGCTCCCGGTTACTCCCTTACGGCCTTGAACTGCTCTCCAGGCTTTCGAGCTTCCATGTCTTCCCTCCTGGGCCTTGGGCCGGTTCCTTTATCCTTTCCGGGTTATACTCAACATAACCCGGATCTTCCTCTGCTTTAGTGATCACCTTTTAACCCTGTTCTTCTTGACATAACCTGGGTTAAACACCTTAGACCGGATGGGGTAGTTTCCGGTTTATATGGGTGGCTGGTAAGGCTCCCCCTTACCTATTCCCCCAACATTAGCCCCCAGGTTAACATCAACGCCTAAGTTTAAACTTAGGATGTTCACGTTAAGCTTGCTCAGAAAAACTTTAATGCTAATCTTTTAGTCCAAGAAATAACCTCCCAGAATATCTGATCCGGATTATTCGGGAATCGTTATTTTAGTCAAAGATAACTCCGCATATTATCACCAAGATCCTAGTAACCAAAAAGATTTTGGTTTATCCCGGATTCTTCTCCGCGTATTTCCTCAGAGAAAATCTCCATTCTAAGATCCAATCTCGTTGTATATTTCCCGCAAAAAGGTTAATCTTGAGGGGACTTTGTGCAAAAATTACCACTTAACCCTAGGGTTTAGGCCCCGCCTATAAATAGCAGGGGTACGGCCCCCAGGGTTCATTCGCACCCTGCGCCCTCCACTCCGTCTTCCACCTCCAGACTAGGCTCGAGAGCTCCATTTCCTTACTTGAGCCGCCGCGGCCGGAGCATGTCGGGGGGCTACCCCTCGAGTAGGGGTAAGACAGATGATAAAATAGAGATCAGAGTACTGTTTGCCGGGTAGGCGGCTACCAGGGTATCAGTACCCGGTAGACGCTACTCGGTGATATGTATTGAAGGCCAAGAGAAGATAATGAGGAAGATCAGAATCATCCGAGTAGAGATTGGGTGGTCCGAGTAGATGGGCAGCAATCCTACTTGGGCACAAAGTCAATGGAGCCGTTCTGACGAGATCCCGCGTATCCTGCAACCGTACAGGCGTGTGGTTCAACTTACAAGGAACATGATTATCCGAGCTACGGCGTGGTTACAGTGAGGTAGGCGCCTGACATGTCCTGTGAGACTGACAGGGTGGACAAGACCTGTCAGCCGGACGACGCGGTGACTTCTCGCAACGGCGTTAGCGGGAACACGAAAGCGATCCGTTGCTGTCACAGTAGAGGTGTCACTTCTTGTACTTTAATCGTTGTTTACTTGCTGGGTACCAGTATATAAGGTGCCCAGCCCCCTCCTGCGCGAGGGACGTTGCCCCGAGAGCATTTATTGCGCCCCTTAGTGCCACACACAGAGAGAGAACGAGAGGTTGGCTACTCGGCTGAGAGCCTAAGTTGTACTGTGGCTACTCGGTAAAAACATATACAGAGAGATGGGAAGGAGTAGGGGTGTTACCTCCACACGAGGGCCCTGAACCTGGGTAGATCGAGGTGTTTGCAGTGTTTCTGAGCGCGTCTACTCGACGTGCGATCCCTCCCCGAATACCTACAGCGTCCATCGGCCCCAACAATTAGCCATCCCATGGAATCAGTCTTCACCACATCACGACAGTTGGCGCCCACCATGGGGGCAGCAGCGGCGCTGGTTGAGTTTCATATTCGGGATAGGACCGATTTCTGCATCGGGGGAGCACGTGGTCTGTGGCCTTGTCCACAGATTCGGCTCCTTCGACTTCGTCACCGACAACGTCGGTGATTTCGGCGGCAGGCCCGTGCCTGCAGGCGGCTATGTCCTCTCTTTCAGCGCACATCTGGTGTACGTAGCCACCACCGTCATCCGCGAGTTCCCGGAGGAGGTGCTCGTCGCGGATGATCCTCCTGCTGTACTCGCTGCCCGCGGGAAGCCGGCTGGCTGCTCTGCAGGCAGCGTGGAGGTGATGATGACGGGCCCGGCTATCGATGCCGGGAAAAGCGTGCCCGCTGCGCCTGAAGTTGTAGACGAGCAGGCTGCTCGCAAGGTCCACAAGCCCTACTACTTTCCCTAGAACATTCCGGGCTACGTGGATCCGTCTACGTCAACGGCGATACCGGCTGCTCGCATTGTCGCCACCGAGCAGTTGGGCATGCCACCCCCACCAACGCGGACCTCATGGTGATGAGGGCACAACTCGAGCAGCAGCGTCAAGCACTACTCGTGGAGGCCCAGGAGCTGGAGAAGGTTAGGCTTGAGCTTAACCTGGATCAAAATGAGTACAATAGGGCGCACGGCATTACTCCTGTTTCTAGGCTGCTGTCGAGACATCGTAGTAGAATTCATAGATGGGGGTGCCATGAGACTACTTATAGAGAAGTGGGGGGGGACGTGATTGTATGATGGAAAATGACACAGGGTTTTTACCCAGGTTCGGTACGACGCAGTAATGCGACGTTCCTACTCCTGCAATGTCACTATTCAGGACTAAAGCCTGGGAATATAGAGTACAATGTGAGGTTCTATTAGCTGCTCGTCAAGGATCAACCTCTCGGCGAGTTAGCCTCTAGCTTCTTGTCCATCTTATCTCTCGTCCGGCTTTATATAATAGCCGGGTTAGGGCATACAGAGAAGGAAACCTAGAAGACTACGGTAACTATTAAGATGGAAAGTAAGGAATCCGCCTTCTACTCCAAGCCAGATCATGTGGGCCGTGATACGGGTTCTTCTAGAATTCGGCTTCTGTGCGTCAGCTTACTGGGCCGCCGTATTTTGTCAAATATGCAGGAAATACTGGCTCTCCGTCTTGATTCTTCTTTTCTTCAAGCGAATACTATAACGCAAAACCCGGATTCCAGAAAATCCGGCTTTTCTTTCACGATTCTTCGTGAAGAAGGAACTTCCTACGTCAGCGTTTTAATCATGCTGACGTAAGGGACGTTTGGGTTTCGAGCGGGAAACCGTGAAACGTATCTCTGAAAGATTCTCGCGGGAAACGAGGTGATAGCAATAATCACCCGTCGTTTCATTTCCCGGAATTTCCGGCGAGTGACACGTGTTGATCATCCAACGGTCAAAAGAGCCGTTAGCACGCATCACGACGGGTTTCCGGCTATAAATAGCCATCTCCGCCCTCCCCGGCAAACCTTCCACTCTCATTCGCAATGCCATTCTCAGCGCGCAAGCCCGTAAGCAAAGCCACTCCCGAGCGCACGCTCAAACGAAACGCCGCCCGTAACTTCATTGGTGCAGCCGGAAATCTCTTCGCGCCGCCCACAGATGGCATCTCCGAGCTCTTCTCCGGCACGCTCCATCGCGGCGGAGATCGACGAGATCATAAACACCATGGATCCCATGGTGTATTCTCCGCTGCGCGGAACCGGCGACGATCCAGAGAAGACCGCTGGCGGCGTAGCCAGCGCGGAAACTCCCGTCGTCGCCACCGCTATTGCGGGATTCTCCTCCGCGCCATCCCCGCCTCTCGCGCCCGAGACGGTGGAGGAAAAAATCATCCTCGTCGGAGAGGAGCTTGCGGCCGCGTCCGCCGTGGCGTCCGTTGCCACCGGGGCGGAAGACGAAGGGGAAACTGCCGGCAATTGGAGCCAGAGCAGTATTCCGCCTTCCCTCCTTCCGACAATGGAGAAGGAGGGGCTGTTGCTGAAGGGCAAATGGTGGAGCCCGGAGGACGAGTCCGAGCCTCTGCAAAAATACGGGGAACGCATTCTCCTTACCTCCCACATCGCGAGAGGTATAGAATTGCCGCCTTCCGCCTTTTTCTTAGAAGTCCTTAACCATTACGGTGTTCAGCCTCATAATCTTCCCCCAAATTCCATTCTCTATCTAGCCGGCTTCCAAGCCCTTTTCGAAGGGTATTTAGGAATAGCACCTAGGTTAGATTTTTGGCAATACTGCTTCGGAGTGAAGCGTAACCCTACAGAGGGTGTTCTTCCCATCTGCGGGACCATTTCTGTCACTCTCTGGAGATTTAGGGAAGACTGGTACCCAAAGATAAAAACATCAGAATCCGTCAAGTTTTGGACGGGTTCTTTCTTTTATCATCACGGCATCCTGTTTCCCGGAAAAGAAAACGGGGTTCCTCCATTCATCAATTCCGCCGCCATTCCACAAGAGAGTTGGGCGGTCGAGGCGGTGCAAACTTTGCCGGAGGACCTGATGAAGATAAAGCGGCGTATCTCCAAACTTACCTCTTCTCAGCCTCCTCTAACCGGAACAAATAATATTCTGTGTTGGTTCGGCCGCCGCATTCAACCTCTCGCTTTCCACCCCGACTTCTTTGTGAATACGAAGGGCCAGAAGATGAAATGAGAGGGACGGACAAAGCCTTCTCTAAGAGGGATTTCAAAAAACGAGTCAACCAATTGGTCGCTACTCGCGACCATGCAATATGAAGAGAGTTTGGGAATGTATCACGAGGAGAACCCAGTTCCTAAGGTATTTTTATTTTCCCTTATTTGGGTTTCTCTCGGATTTTTACCTTTCCCTGATTTCCCTAACTTAGTCGGAACTTTTGCCTTCTCCGTAGTTCGACAATCTCACGGAAGCAGATCTTGCATCTGACGCCGAACTCGACGAATTGCACGCCAACTTTTATGGCGGTCGTAAACGCAAAAGGCAAGTGATCACCGAGGAGGTGATAAATCTTGACGGAGTTCCCATCGCCACATCCAGGTGTTTTTCTGGAGTTTTTACTTATTATTCCATTCTGGTTCTTCCAGGTATTTACTTCTCGGATATTTCCTTTTCAGCCTTGCACCAGTTCCTTCGAAGTCAAAGAAACTGAAGAAACATAAGGCTACTGCTGGCAACGGAATGTCGTCTTCAACTGCAGCTCCACCCACTCCAACAACTTTCGGTGGGGAAGATAAAACCGCAAACCCGAATGAACAATTCCAGCCATCCAGCTAGCCTATTGCATCCAACTTGGATGCGAGTGAAAGGGCGGAACCGAAGATGGGCGGATCTTCTCGGACATCTGGATAAGACGAGCCCATCCCTACTTTTGACAAGGACTTCCAGGTAAAGGAAGAACCTTTTGACCATCTCGGATACATTCGTCCGACAGCTAAGAAGTTCTTCGCTCCGGCTCCCCTGATCCGTCCTTGGCCACAAGGCAGGCTAATTGTCTGAAATAACTTCGTGTTTTCACCTCGTCAGGTCATCCAAGATGGCTTGCATCATGTTGGAATTCTTTTTTCTGAATATGTAAAGGAATTCAACGAGAACTTGTCAGGTTTGCAGCGGATGAGCCAGGTAATATCTCTAGCCCCCAAGCAATAAGTCAAATGCATGATTTTCACTTAATGCTTTCATTATTATCATGCTTGTTTCTAATTTAAGCGTTCTTTTTCATTTCCGTGTTTCAGCAAACCGCTGAAACTATAAACCTGGAAGTTTTCAGCAAACTTACCATCAAGAACCAGGAGGTTAAGAACCTTCTATCCATTCTTGACGTTAAGGAAGCAGAGCTGGCCTCATCTCAGCAACAACTGGAGGAAACAACAGGTATTATATTTCTCTGTTGTTTCTTTTTAATGCCTTTTTTCTAAGTGTTTTTCCGAGTTTTCTAACTTGGAATCGTTACTTGCTTTTCAGCTGCTTTGGTGAAAGCCAAACAAATTGCTGAAGATGCCGGCAATGCCGAGAACCTCCGCCGGGAGAACCTGGAACTTCATAAGGAACTTATGAGGGTTCAGAAGGAGCTGGAGGCCAGCCAATTGGCTGTTGGCATTGCTCTTTCCAATGCCTCCCAGCAAGCTGACAAGGACAAGGCAACCATCCGAGATTTGGAGAATGCCTTGACCCTGCGCCTGGAGGAAGGATCTGAGATGGATAAGATCCTCGGTAAGTCATTTACTTTTACCGGATTTTCCTTGTTTTGATTTCTTTCTCTGCTTTTTCACTAACCCTTTGGTTGTTTGTCTGAAAAAACAGGAGATGACCCAGCACTTACTCGGATTGAGAAAATCCGAGCTTTTGGGAAAGTATTCACCGGGATCAAAGTTGCGGGGATGCTGCTCATCAACAAATATCTTCCCGCAAAGTCTGGGGATATCTCGGAAGTTGAAAAACTTCCGGGAGCTATCGTGGAAGTGGCGGAGGCCAAGGAATCCACCTTGCGTTCCACAGCACGGGGTGGTGCACGCATGGCTCTAGGGCTTATGCGTATGCACTATGCCACTGCTAAATCTTGGCGCGTGGCGTACGACATCGCTCAAGGATATACGGAGACCCAGCGGACCACCATCTTTGATGAGATCAAAGGTCACGCTACCAAGATTGCTTCCATGGTGAATGTCTCCATCACCTATCCGGAAGAAGAAATTACAGAAGCCCCCGAGGAGTCCAGCAGCGAAGAAGACTCGGATGCTTGAAGAATTTTCCTTGCCCTGGATAGGAGAAATAGGAAATAGGAGCATTACTGAACTTTACAATGTAAACTTTATTGTAATGCTTCTATTCATTTGTATGAACAAGTACTCCACCTTTTGTAGTTAATATTATTAAATCCCTTGCAAGTTTTTCCGGGTTTTATATTCCTTTATTTTCTAAGTTCTCTGGTTCATGTGCTTTAACTGTCCTTAGTGTTTGAAATGGGTCAGTAGTATTTTAAGCTTCATGCCAAGTGACTGGGTAAAACCAGTCAGTTCAAACTCGGAAACATGGATCATACTAAAGGCATTTTTACTTACTAGCTCCAGTGATCCAGCACACAAACAATCAGATAATACTTAGAGAATAGTAAAGGATTTTTTTGAATGAAACTCGGGCACGCAGGCACAATCCGAGTTTCCTTTAGCCCTTAGTAGGCTGAAAATCGTTCAGCTTTTTAACTCCGAGCACGCAGACACAATTAGGGTTAACATTGAGTATTTTGAAAGATCATTGGGAAATATAAAAGGCGGAAGATATGCTTTATACTATAATGAACATGTAGAAAACATAGATGTATGAATTATGACAACTTTATTTGATGATATCAAAGATGTTTACATAGAAATTGAACTAAGTATAGAAGGGACGTAACTACTGGATACTCCAGGGCCTCTTTGTCTCTCCTAGTTCATCATCTATCTTTCTCTTTCTTTTGCGATTCGACTTTTCGAGATGGTCTTCCGTGTCTCGAATGTCTACAAGATAGTATGATCCATTTTTCATAGCTTTGCTGATGACGAATGGTCCTTCCCATACTGGGGCCAATTTGTGCTTTCTTTGCTGTACCAATCTTAGCACCAGGTCACCTTATTTAAAAGAACGATGCCTGATTTTCCGACTATGGTAACGTCGTAAACCTTGCTGATAAATGGCGGATCTTTGAAGCACAAGTTCTCGTTCCTCTTCTAAGAGATCGACGGCATCCTGTCGTGCGTTTTCGGCATCTGAGTCATCGAAATCCTGCACTCTTGGGCTGTCATGGATCATGTCCGTTGGAAGAATTGCTTCGGCACCATAAACTAGGAAAAACGGGGTTTTCCCCGTTGACCTATTTGGTGTTGTTCGAATATTCCAAAGCACGGAGGATAACTCTTCTACCCATGCTCCAGCTGCTCTATGAAGAGGAGATTCGAGTCTTGGGCGTATTCCTTGCAAGATTGAGCTATTCAATCTTTCAACCTGTCCGTTGGATTGCGGGTGTGCCACAGATGCGATATCTAGGCGAATTCCCGTTTGTCGGCAATATTTTGCCAACTCTCCAATAAAGAAATTTGTCCCGTTGTCTGTTACTATGCTGTGTGGAACGCCGTATCTCATGACTACGTCAATGATGAAATTTCTGGCAGTTACACCGTCAAGCTTTTTGATGGGTTTAGCCTCCACCCACTTGGTATATTTATCAAGTGCTACGAGTAGATGTGTAAGTCCGCCTCTTGCAGTTTTGAATGGTCCCATCATATCTAGCCCCCAGACCGCAAACGACCATGTAATGGGGATAGTTTTGAGTGCTTGGTGATGGAGGGATACTAACCCGGTAGGCCAACTCCAAGGCATAACCCGGCCCAAAGGACGCTGCGCAAGATCCGGCTAAGGGTAAAGAAACTTCTGGAAGGCCCAAGTTTGTAGGCCTCGTAACCCGGATTGTGGGTTACGGTAAAGGAAAGTTAGAGTTCGTATGCGGTGTCCGGGTAGGATTCAGGGTGCGGCTTGGAGAGTAAGCCAGGGGGGTACGGGTGCTTTATAAACCGACCCCCAGGTCTAGTTGAGGGATATCTAAGAACCCTAGTAGTACCGCTTGATATCGAGCATCCAGTGTATACGAGAGATCGAGTTAATATATTGAGATCGGAGACTTGGCGACTTGATTGCCGGCTACCAGATCGAGTCCCATCATGTTTTCCTCTGAGCTAAACCCTCTCCCAAACGCCTGTGTCGTCTTGCCCCAAGATCAGTTACCCCCGGTAACGTCTGCCGTGATAATCCCACGACAGTTGGCGCCCACCGTGGGGCCTGCGTCCAAAGGTGTTTACATCACGTGAGAAGCTCGGAAGAACATGGAGAATCTTGTCGTCGGCGAGATCTACATCGACCACAAAGGAGAAAAGACGGTGGACGATTCCGGCTGGGGGCCAGAGTCGGATCACCTCGAATCCGGATCCGTCGTGACAATCGGCCGGATCAGCGTCTTCATTGGTATGGTATGTGCTTCCGGTTCGATCCCTGACAATTTTGGATCTGATTCTGTGTCAGGGGAGGCCACTTCTATCCAATCAGATGAAGAAGAATCAGTTGGAACGACATATCCGACAGAAGAACCCATCGCGAAGTGGGAACAGCCGGAGGAACCGGCATGGACCCCGCGCGACCGGGTCGAAAGAGAGGATGATACCGATTCCATCCTGGATCTGCTGGAAAACCGGTATGAGGAGAATAACAGCGAAGGGGAACAGCATGAATTCGCGCCAAGCATCATACGCCGAGTCGCGGTTTACACGGCTCCCGCGACCAATCTCAACCAAGAGGCCGTAACCGCGGCCGCGGCCGGGTCAGCACAAGCATTAACCCGGCAGCAGGGGCCGGCTAACGGAAACACGGTTTTGGCCCAGGTTGACGGAGAGTCGGCATCGGTTACCAGTCAAGCGCCGGAAAACGAGCTACACGCGAACACGTTCGGATTCCTAGCAAACCGGACACCAGGAGCGGGTCCTTCCAATCCGCAACACCCGGCCTTGTTCGACAACAATCTGATCCTAGATCCGACGGTTCTTGCCACAGTTATCACTCCAGAGAACGCGACGGAACGTGTTAGGGATTTGGACGTAGCCCGTCGTGCATTGGAGCAGCAGAGAAGGCAAGTAGAAGCAGAAAGGCAAGGGATGGCCACACGGCAACGCGAGCTGGATGCACTGGAAACTCGGCTCCGAGAGGAAACGACTAGAATACATCAAAGGCACCAAACTAGATTACCGGCATTGGGAGGAGTCATAAACCCGGCCGCACTATGTATCACGCCTCAGGATCAGCCGATTCCAGCGGCAAATCAAGGAACCGCCCCTCAGCCGACAACCGGAGGAGCACAACCGGTAGATACGCAGGCCGGATTACCTGCACCACAGACTGGAGTTACTGCCGGCAATACTGTACCACCGCCACCACCACCACCACCATCGCGTTTTCGCACACCAGCGGGTCATTACAACAATCCCATGGACAACGTGTACGCGGCAACGCTTGCACTAAATCAAATCCCCGTGAGAGAGTCACCCCACGCAGAGGAGACCCCGCGGGCGATAGATATGCTGCGCACCGCGGTGGCGCAACAGGTTAATTACCCGGATCACAGAAGTGGAATGCATGGGACGCCATATGTCAGCCAACAACAAGGTAACGCTGGAAACATCCAAACAAGTTCGGCACGGCGGAGGGAAGAGCAGCAGCAAATGCCGCCTACTCCACACATTCAGGCAGTACCAGCAGCATCAGCAGCACAGGCCATCGTGGATAGTTCTAGAGCCAGGAGAGCCGTGGCCGGGTCTGCGGCGCATGGGCCACCAGCGGTACCGCAGCCAGCTGTACCCCCTGCATGTAACATCCCAAGTATGAAATATCCCTTAGAATGTTTGATTTCTTGTTTTAATTCAAGTATTGCATCATGTCATCATGTTTAATTATTTGTTTGCATTTGTTTACTATTTGTTTTGCATCTGTTTTATCTTGTTTTCATAATGAAACTCAAACAAATTCAAATGGTTATTTCATACTTGCTCTGTTACAACATTTGAAATAAAAATCACAAATAAAAACAACCCATTTGTTGTCATATTTTTCAATATTGATCAACTAATAAAATGGTGTTTTTAATTCCACTAATTCATTCCAAATTGGTTTCAAATTCAAAGCAAATCATCAACAACACCTCATTTGGAAATTATAAAACTACCAAACCATTCCAATATTTTTAATTCAATTAATAATAGGGTTCACCCTATTAAGTTGTTGTTTTCTATATTAATTAACAAATTATTCCAATTCAAACCAAATGTGTTTCAAACAGAACCCAATTTGAAAGTATAAAAAGAATAACCAAAACATTTTATATCCTTTTATTTCCAATTAAATCTTTTGGGTCACTTTATTAAAGTGTTGGTTTTAATAGTAATTTTAAATATCCAAAATCATCTAATTTGGTTTATTTTCCAAACAGCACAAAAATTTAAACATTTTTGAAATCCAAACTTGTTAACTGTTTGAAATTGACATAACAAGCACACCCTAATTTTCTAGGATTTTTCCTAACACAAACACTTAACAATTTCTTCCATTTCTAATTCCTACAAAAAAAAAGGAAAAGCAAAATAGAAAACAGAAGAAAAACGGCCGCGCGCGCGTCACCTAGCTACCCAGCCCACCTAAGCTCTCCTAGCGCGGCCCAGCCCGCTAGCGCGCGCGTACCGCTTCGGTTAGACAGCCGTCGCCGTCGCCCCGCGGTACGGCAGCGCATCGGAGGCTGCCACGGAGGCAGCCATCGCCTCCGACGGCGATCCGAGCTCCCGAAACCCTATAAGTACCCCCTAGGGCACAGCGCTCTACCCTAGGCCCCTGTTCCCTCTTCTCCGCCGCCATTTCCACCTCGCAGCCACCGGTTCCCCTCTCTGCTGTACCTCACCGGCGACCACCGTAGCCTCCTCTCTGAATCCGAGCACACCACCGTCGCCATGGACACGCACGCACCCACCTAAGTGCTGGAACCGCACCACCACTCTCCCTACTACCGATTGGACACCGCAGTGGAGCACGCCATCGACGGGAGCCGCGCCGCCGTCTCCTTCCACGCCGCCGTCGCCTCCGTCAGCCATGCGTCACTGAGCCTCGGCGTCCTCTTCAAACGGTGGTGAGCCACCACGACCTCCTCCTCCTCTCTGTATCTGCTCCATCGCATCCAGCACACCAGATCCCACCGCAGCACGGCGTCACAACGCCACGGTGATCACCGCCGGCGCCTCGTTTCATTTCTGTCAGCGAAAGTTCAGTAAACCTAGATCTGTAACGTTATCCTCTCCGCGTCGCAGTTACTGACATCGAACTGAATCCACCGCAGTGGTAACGCTGTGCTGAACCTTGCGCGCAGACGCGGGTTCGAATCCTCGCGGAAGCGAATAAAATCCAACCTTTTTTCCTTCGCGTGGCTGACAGGCAGGGGCCACCAGTCAGTGACCCTGGCTGCCACGCCAGCGCCCAGCATGCCACGCTGGCCCGTGGCCCACACACAGTGGCTGCGGCTAGGGTGCTGTGATGTAACAAATGTTTACCACGTTTTCTGTTAATTTCCAAATACTTTTAAATGGCAGAATTAAACACTAAAACTAACACTTTAATAACTTTTAATCTATGACCCCAATAAATAAAAGTTATATATGCTTTCTGTTCCAAATTAAATGATCTTTCCAAATAATCCATTTGTGTACTGTTTTACAAATTCCAAATGCATTTAAAATTAAAATTTGAATAATTCAAATGTAAATTTCTAAATTCCATAACTAATTCATTATTAATCCAATAAATGCAAATAAAATTTGTTTTCCATACCATTTTGAATAACCTATTCAAATATAAATTTTGTTTCATGGTTTGAATAATTTAAATTGCCTAAATAATTTAATACTTGTTTAATTCATTTAAATTTGATAAAATCATAACTTGCTTAATATAAAATATTTTTGAACATGCAAAAATTTTCAACCCATCAAAGTGTGAACTTTTCAAATGTGAGTTTGAATTTATGTTTTGAACAAATAAAATTCAAATAAAATTCACACTTGTTTTAAATTCAATTAAAACCTGTTTAATATTGTTTAATTCATAATAAATTCATCCTAATTCCAATTTCAAAATTTGAAACATGTAATCCAACTAAAATTTGATGTTCTTTTCAAATATAAATTTTGTTATTTGTTTTGAACACTTTAACTTGATGAAAACAACAATTGCTTGTGTGACATGTTTTAGTAACCAAACTTTCCAAACTTAACCAATATTTTTCCAAACTTGTTTTATTCTTTTACCACTTGCATCTATTGTTGTTATCTTGTTATTATCATCATGCATGCATCATGGTAATAAATTCTCACATGATAATTAAATTATAGATCATTTGTTTCCACTTAATCCATGGACCCTTTCCCATATGCAACCCAAAATTGCATAGGGGTCCATCTTAATTGTGTTACCATGTCACTTAGTCTATTTGGATGCATCTATTAAATTGACATGCATCATCCCATGATTGTGCACTATGCCATGATAATGATTGTTTATGTTTCTGTCTTGTTTGTTTGCTACTTCTCGGATAGACGACGACGTTGAGACAGACGATCTTTACAGCACCCCTTCTGAGGATCTAGCTCAGTACCCGGCTGCTGAGTTTGCAGGCAAGTTATCACTCACATGAACCATTGTGTTCCTTTCAACCCTGGTTACCGATACTTTCCGTTGTCTATTTCTGCTAGCCTTAGTGGTAGTTGTTTCTGTTACGAACCTATCACATGAATCCCTTAACCCTGATATTGCCTCACCATCACTCCTACAACCCCATTGATTGAGCCAGTGTCTTATTAGCATGCTTAGGTTGTTTTGCTCGAGTTTGTTACCCGTTACTTTCAGTTACTATATTTTTATTATGTTCTGGGGGCTCGATGTTTAATCAATCAATCAATCATGCTAATGTTATTGTTAAATAATATTTTGATGATAAGGCACCGGCAGGAGGCCCTTTGTGGTTTTGAGGCCTGCTAGTGTCGACCCTAATAGGAAAAGGGTCTTGTCTACTGATCTATGATGAGCGCACTACCCGCATGTGGGAAGCGAGTATGGGCGCCCCCCTCAATTTGGTTCGATTCGCATCTCGTCCAAATCGCCTCATTTAGTTCGTGTTTTCCATTTGCCGCATGCATGTTTTTGCGAGCCCAGCGCAGGGTGGAACTTTCGTAGTCGGCATATAGGGGGACACGTTCTTAGAGTGCTATGAGGGTCCATTTTCTTCTGGGCTCGATTAGCTGTGCGCCCAAGGTGCTTTGGGCTTGATGCGAAGAAGAGTTGAATTGTGTTGAGTGCCCCGCTTGGTGGGAGGCATCCCATCTGGCGGGTTATTCATACGTGTACGGCCAAATTGGTGCAACCCTGCAGGGATAATCTTCTCGAGAAGCCGTGTTTTCCACGGTTATGGTTAACTTGGTGAAAGTACTGGCTAACAAGTACTCAGGACAACTTAAACCTAATGATTCACAATCTCACACCCCATGATTAACAACTTGACTAGTATTAGGATTATTGTCACAATAACTTGATTCATGTTTAATCCAACTGTGTGAGTTATCCTCGGATTGCTTCTTTGGATAAGGAGCGAGATCCAGGATGGGTGTGTTTGAAGTTATCCTTCAGTTGGTTACAATACTAGATCTTATCTCCTTTCTGATAGTTAGAAGTGGTAGCATCTCCGTAGTTGGTTAGCGCCGCCAGTTGCAGCATCTTTTATATCCCCTTCCTTCCGTTGAACCCAAGTCATCTGTACTTGGTGTTGACGGGTTACACTTTGGTGAACTGTGAGTCTTGCTTGCAAGTACGTCTATGTACTGACCCCTTTGGGGCTGTGGTTTCCGCAGACTACGCTTACGAGGATCCAGGTGACGGCTACTACGTGGAGTTTGACGAGGCTGCTGACGAGTAGTTAGCGGACCCGGGCAGGATCCGAGACATCGTGGATGGGCTCCGTATTATTTCAGTTTCCGGCTTCTTAAGCCTATTTGGATTTGTCTGTACTCAGACCCTTTGAATGCTTCCGCTGAGATGTAATGATGTTATGTTGGGACATGTGTCCTCTGGATGATTGTATTTGCTATCTCTGCCCTAGTGAGGGCCAATTGCAACTTATTTCAGACTTTTGTGTCTTAGAGATATGTTGTGTTATCAGTTTGTTCAAAGCCGTTGACGTACCGTGTGTGTATGGTATGAAGTACGTCAATGGTAGTGTCCTGATTTCTACGGGATAGTTTACATCGACGGTGAACAGTAGCGATGGGTTGTCACACATAAGTGTTGGCCTACTCGTAAGAGGACGCGGGTGCCGGTAAGCCCCGTAATCCCATCAGAATACTGTTCAGTTCGTACGGTGAGTATCCTCTAGATGTCCGGGTGCGACAAATGGTATCAGAGCCTGTCTGCCTGTAGGATCCCTTTTACTGGTCGCAGTTGAGTCTAGAAACTATTTTGTAGCTATATAGGAAAAATGAAACGTGAGAGTAGGAATTCTGCCATTTTTCTTCTTTCCCCACCCACCACCCTTTTCTGGTAAGGAAGTGCAACGTTGTTTTCTGTTCTCACCTAAACTTTCAAGTTAGGATTTCACGTGTTTTGGGTTCTCCGTAGTACCTCAGGAGTTTTTGGTCTCGTGTTTCCCGATGTTGCTTCAATATCCTGTTCTTTTCAACATCCTTTTCGTCCGTTGAACCTTGTTGTTGCTTTCCACATCAGTTCTCTACCGACGTCTAATCAAAACTTCCCGATCATCTGCAGATGGATCTCAGGTTCTTCCCGCAGGTGGTTCGGATGACTCGTTGTGAGAGCACCGCCGGTTATCGGAGATGCTGAGAGACATGGTCACTTATCTGGGGTTCCATTGGGCACCAGAGTACCAGGTCTACGAGCAGCAGCGAGAGTTTGACCAGACCTACTACCAGGCTATCGTCTACATTCTGTCAGATGATGGCATGAGCGTTGTCCACCGCTACGAGGCAGTAGGTTCCACAGTGGATATGGCCGTGCAGCAGGCAGCTTACGTGAGTCTCACCGTCCTCCGTGCTGACTACTGGGGGTTTGACGATTCTATCTATCGCCACATCCCCCGTGGTTACATCACTTCAGCGGGAGCTCACTTCACCCTCTACGACAACCTGGATGTCTACGAGCATGATAACACCAGGCTGCACACCACCGCTCAGTTTGTGAGGCACAGTGACGCTGTTGCCCCACTTTCTCAGGAGTTAGCCTCAGTCAGGGAGAAGCTATCTTGCTTTGATCGTCTGGCTTACGTACACCAGATGGAGATGATCTTTGATGAGCTCTTTGCACGTTTCCATCAGACAGTTGGACGTAGTTTACCAGATGCTGGAGGTTACGAGCCGATCAGAGGTCCACTCCTCAACCTCGGAGCTGGTTACACTGGGATTCCACGCTTTGGAGCACAGGGAGACGACGCTTTCTACTTCACCACACCGAGAGTTGCTCTCAGAGCAGTCCCGATCTACGTGGATCGTCGTTCTACCTACTTCCGGGGGATTCCTCCTCACCGTATCTCTCGTCGTACTACTCACCGCCGTCCTGCGTGATGAGCATGGGAGTATCGATGTATCCATTCCTAGCTATGTTTAGTTATCCTTGGTCTTTCAAACCATGTAGTGGTGTGTTGGATATTCTGATGTATTTGAACATGTGATGATGTACCTGTTGGTTATCTATTCATGCGTCGGAATAATCTATCTTTCGGTTACCAAGTCTATCCTTTTTTTCTGTTGTTGTGCTAAAATGAATGTCTATTCAGGATGCCGCCAACAAGGAGCAACCCGCCTGAACCACCTCCGCTCACGGAGCTGTTGACTCAGATGACTCAGGTCGTGGCTCAGATGGCCCAGATCCAGGCTAACCAGCACAACAACTAGAATGCTCCGCGAGTCAGCATCAAGGAGTTTCTGAGTATGGGTCCGAGAGATTTCGTGGCAACACGTGAGCCTCTGGATGCTGACGACTGGATCAGGGAGATGACCAGGGCTCTGGACATTGCTCACGTTGTTGAGGAGGATAAAGTCAAGTATGCCACCTACCTATTGAAGGGTCAGGAAGCTACCTGGTGGGAGAACTACCAGACCATGAGAGCTGGCTATCCTATCACCTGGGGTTGTTTCAAGGATGCCTTCCTGAAGCACCACATCCCAGATGGTCTCATGGAAAGGATGCGTGAGGAATTCTGCTCTCTCAAACAGGGCAAGCTGGACGTCATTGGCTACGAGAACGAGTTCAATCGTCTCGCTCGATACGCTGGTGATGAGGTGTCCACTGAAGCTAAGAAGATGGCAAGGTTCCGCCGAGGTTTTAACCCGGAACTGAAGTACGCTCTCACCAACATCAGGTGCAAGGACTTCGAGGAGCTCGTGAACACCGCGCTCAATGAGGAGAATGGGCGCAAGGCATTCGAGGAGTCCCGAAAGCACTCGCGTGAGGGTGGTTCCTCCTCCAACATGACCACCCCTCCGCAGAAGCGCCGCATCTGGGTGCCAAATGCTGCTGTCACTAGGGCTCCATATGCCCAAGCTTCTCCAGGCTTTGCTCCCCGCCCACCCAACCCAGCTCAGATGCAGAGTCAGAGGGTTCCAATGGGGCAGCCAAGGCCAGGTCCTTCTCGTGTCGTCACTTGCTACAAGTGCAAGGATACTGGACACTATGCTGATAAGTGCACTCAGAGGCAGCTACCTCCACCTCCTCGCCCCAACACCAACCAGGCAATGGTTCGTGCTCCCCGGCTAAAGCCTTCAACTCCAACAACAGGCCTGTCGGGAGGACCGCGAGAGTGAATCATAAGGCCGACAAAGCTGAGGAAGCTGCTGACGTCGTTCTCGGTATATTACCCGTAAACTCTATTCCAGCTAAAGTGTTGTTTGATACCGGAGCATCGCATTCTTTTGTGTCAAAGATTTTTGCAAAAGCATACAACCTAGTTCTGGTTCCGCTAAGCAATCAAATGACTGTTCACTCTCCGGGACCGCAAATGTTGACTTCCAAGATAAGTAAGGACAATCAGATCCTAATTGGAGGTCGCATATTCCTTGCTTCACTCATGTTGCTGGGAAATTCTGACATTGATGTCATTCTGGGTATGGATTGGTTGAAGACCCACAAAGCTAAAATTGACTGTGCTCAAAAGTCAATAACTCTCTCTCACCCTTCAGGCCAGATAGTCTATTCTCCATATGGATCAAGTTCTGTTCAGCTGTTCAACCTCGATGCCAAACCCCTTCATGCAATTGAAAATGTTCCGGTGGTTTGTGAATTCCCTGACGTCTTTCCAGAAGAATTGCCAGGGATGCCTCCGGACAGAGCAGTTGAGTTCGTGATCGAGCTTGAGCCAAGTACTGCTCCAATCTCTAAGCATCCATACAAGATAGCTCCTCCTGAACTGAAATTATTGAAGGAACAAATCGATATGTACATGGAGAAAGGTTACATTCAGCCTAGTTCCTCCGCTTGGGGTTGCCCAACTCTGTTTGTTGCCAAGAAGGATCAAACAAAAGACTCGTGGTTGACTATCGTCCTCTCAACGAGAAAACCATCAAGAACAAGTATCCAATTCCTCGTATCGATGATCTTTTTGATCAACTTGCTGGAGCCTCAATATTCTCAAAGTTGGACTTGAGGATGGGTTACCATCAGATAAAGATCAGAAAGGAAGATATTCCTAAGACAGCTTTCACCACTCGGTACGGTCTATATGAATACACCGTCATGTCCTTTGGTCTCACCAATGCACCGGCAATGTTCTCAAGACTCATGAATTCTGTCTTCCATGAATACCTCGACAAGTTTGTTGTGGTATATCTCGATGACATTCTAGTCTACTCAAAATCCGAGGAAGAGCATGGACAACACCTTCGTCTCACTCTCATGAAACTTCGCGAGCATCGTCTATATGCCAAGTTCTCCAAATGTGAGTTCTGGATTCCAGAAGTTGCTTTCCTTGGTCATATCATCTCTGCCAAAGGCATAGCCATTGACCCGGAAAAGGTTAAGGCAATTGTTGACTGGAAACCCCCTAAGACGGTGAAGCAAGTCAGAAGTTTTCTTGTCTTGGCTAGCTATTGCCGTCGTTTCGTCCAAAACTTTTCCAAGATTGCCAAACCTCTCACTGATCTCACAAAGAAGGACAAAAAGTTCGTTTGGACTCCACAATGTGATGAAAGTTTTAATCTCTTGAAGACTAAACTCACTTCAACACCTGTTCTGGTTGGTCCAGATATTACCAAACCTTTCCAGATATTCTGCGATGCATCTCTCCAAGGTCTAGGTGCAGTTCTTATGCAAGAACGTCAAGTTGTGGCTTATGCTTCACGTCAGTTGAACCCACATGAGCAAAACTATCCCACACATGATCTTGAACTTGCAGCAGTTGTGTTTGCCCTCAAGAAATGGAGACAATACTTGTTGGGTAACAAAACTGAAATCTTTTCCGATCATAAGAGTCTGAAATACATCTTCACTCAGCTAGATCTGAACCTCAGGCAAAGGAGATGGATCGAGAAGATTAAAGACTTTGATCTCACCATTTCTTACACTCCAGGCAAGGCTAATGTTATGGACGATGCTCTCAGTCGCAAGTCATATTGCAATAATCTCATGATCATGGAAAGCCAACCTCCACTTCATGAAGAATTCCAGAAGCTGAACCTTGGTCTTGGTCCTCAAGGTTACCTTGCAAGCTTGACAGCCAGTCCAACTCTCGAGGACAAGATTCGTTCTGAACAACTTCGTGATACTGAAATCAAGAAGATTGTAGAGCACATCAAGGAAGGCAATGATAAATTCAAGTCCTTCTCAATTGATGACAAGGGAGCTGTGTCCTTCGAAGGACGCATTGCAGTTCCTCAGATTCAAAGTCTCAAAGATGTCATTCTCAAGGAGGCTCATGAAACTCCTCTCTCCATCCACCCTGGAAGTACAAAGATGTACCAGGATCTCAAGACTCTGTATTGGTGGCCTGGCATGAAACGTGAAATTGCTCAATACGTTTCTGAATGCGACGTTTGTCAACGTGTTAAGGCAGTCCATCAGAAAACATCAGGTCTACTCCAACCTCTGAAAATTCCTGAGTGGAAGTGGGACATGATTGAAATGGACTTCGTTACTGGGTTTCCAAAGTCCAAGAAGGGCAACGATGCAATCTTCGTTGTTATTGATCGTCTCACTAAGGTAGCTCACTTCTTTGCTGTCAAGGAAACTATCTCAGCTAGCCAGTTAGCAGAGCTCTACACAGCAAGGATCGTTCCTCTTCATGGTGTTCCATTGGAAATAAGCTCAGACCGTGGGAATATTCACTTCTCATTTCTGGAAAAGCTTTCAAGATGCATTGGGCACCAAACTTCTGTTCAGCACAGGTTATCACCCTCAGTCTCAGGGGCAAGTCGAAAGAGTCAATCAGATTCTCGAGGATATGCTCAGAGCATGTGGTCCTTTGGCATGAAATGGGAGGATTGCCTTCCATATGCTGAATTCTCCTACAACAACAGCTACCAGGCAAGCCTAGGCATGGCACCATTTGAGGCACTGTATGGCCGCAGATGCAGGAGTCCAATCAATTGGTCTGGAGCTGGTGAACGTTCACTCTTAGGCCCTGACATTGTTAAGGAAGCCGAGGAGAAAGTTCGTATCATTCGTGACAATCTCAAGATTGCTCAGTCTCGTCAGAAGAGCTATTATGATAGCAAGCACAGGGATATGATCTATGCACCTCGTGACAAGGCATATCTCCGTGTAACTCCCCTAAGAGGCACTCATCGTTTTGGTGTGAAAGGAAAGCTTGCACCAAGATACATTGGTCCTTTCAACATTCTCTCAAGGCGGGCAGAAAATGCCTATCATCTTGAACTTCCAGAAAAGCTATCCAAGGTGCACGATGTGTTCCACGTGTCACAGCTCAAGAAGTGTTTCAAAGATCCAGATCGTGCAGTTGATCATGATTCCATTGAACTGCAAGATGATCTATCTTATGAGGAGCACCCTGTTCGTATTCTCGATGAGACCGAGCGTAAGACTCGCAACAAGAGCACCAAGTTCTTGAAAGTGCAGTGGTCGCATCATTCCGATAAAGAGGCAACGTGGGAGACCGAAGAGGATCTTCGCAAGAAGTATCCGGACCTTTTCACTTCTCAGTAAGGAATCTCGGGGCGCGATTCCTTCAAGGGGGGGTGTTTTGTAACATCCCAAGTATGAAATATCCCTTAGAATGTTTGATTTCTTGTTTTAATTCAAGTATTGCATCATGTCATCATGTTTAATTATTTGTTTGCATTTGTTTACTATTTGTTTTGCATCTGTTTTATCTTGTTTTCATAATGAAACTCAAACAAATTCAAATGGTTATTTCATACTTGCTCTGTTACAACATTTGAAATAAAAATCACAAATAAAACAACCCATTTGTTGTCATATTTTTCAATATTGATCAACTAATAAATGGTGTTTTTAATTCCACTAATTCATTCCAAATTGGTTTCAAAGCAATCATCAACAGCACCTCATTTGGAAATTATAAAACTACCAAACCATTCCAATATTTTTAATTCAATTAATAATAGGGTTCACCCTATTAAGTTGTTGTTTTCTATATTAATTAACAAATTATTCCAATTCAAACCAAATGTGTTTCAAACAGAACCCAATTTGAAAGTATAAAAAGAATAACCAAAACATTTTATATCCTTTTATTTCCAATTAAATCTTTTGGGTCACTTTATTAAAGTGTTGGTTTTAATAGTAATTTTAAATATCCAAAATCATCTAATTTGGTTTATTTTCCAAACAGCACAAAAATTTAAACATTTTTGAAATCCAAACTTGTTAACTGTTTGAAATTGACATAACAAGCACACCCTAATTTTCTAGGATTTTTCCTAACACAAACACTTAACCATTTCTTCCATTTCTAATTCCAACAAAAAAAAGGAAAAGCAAAATAGAAAACAAAAGAAAAACGGCCGCGCGCGCGTCACCTAGCTACCCAGCCCACCTAAGCTCTCCTAGCGCGGCCCAGCCCGCTAGCGCGCGTGTACCGCTTCGGTTAGACAGCCGCCGCCGTCGCCCCGCGGTACGGCAGCGCATCGGAGGCTGCCACGGCGGCAGCCATCGCCTCCGACGGCGATCCGAGCTCCCGAAACCCTATAAGTACCCCCTAGGGCACATCGCTCTACCCTAGGCCCCTGTTCCCTCTTCTCCGCCGCCATTTCCACCTCGCAGCCACCGGTTCCCCTCTCTGCTGTACCTCACCGGCGACCACCGTAGCCTCCTCTCTGAATCCGAGCACACCACCGTCGCCATGGACACGCACGCACCCACCTAAGTGCTGGAACCGCACCACCACTCTCCCTACTACCGATTGGACACCGCAGTGGAGCACGCCATCGACGGGAGCCGCGCCGCCGTCTCCTTCCACGCCGCCGTCGCCTCCGTCAGCCGTGCGTCACCGAGCCTCGGCGTCCTCTGCAAACGGTGGTGAGCCACTACGACCTCCTCCTCCTCTCTGTATCTGCTCCATCGCATCCAGCACACCAGATCCCACCGCAGCACGGCGTCACAACGCCACGGTGATCACCGCCGGCGCCTCGTTTCGTTTCTGTCAGCGAAAGTTCAGTAAACGCGCGCGTTCAGTTTCAGTTAACCTAGATCTGTAACGTTATCCTCTCCGCGTCGCAGTTACTGACATCGAACTGAATCCACCGCAGTGGTAACGCTGTGCTGAACCTTGCGCGCAGACGCGGGTTCGAATCCTCGCGGAAGCGAATAAAATCCAACCTTTTTTCCTCCGCGTGGCTGACAGGCAGGGGCCACCAGTCAGTGACCCTGGCTGCCACGCCAGCGCCCAGCACGCCACGCTGGCCCGTGGCCCACACACAGTGGCTGCGGATAGGGTGCTGTGATGTAACAAATGTTTACCACGTTTTCTGTTAATTTCCAAATACTTTTAAATGGCAGAATTAAACACTAAAACTAAAACTTTAATAACTTTTAATCTATGACCCCAATAAATAAAAGTTATATATGCTTTCTGTTCCAAATTAAATGATCTTTCCAAATAATCCATTTGTGTACTGTTTTACAAATTCCAAATGCATTAAAAATTCAAATTTGAATAATTCAAATGTAAATTTCTAAATTCCATAACTAATTCATTATTAATCCAATAAATGCAAATAAAATTTGTTTTCCATACCATTTTGAATAACCTATTCAAATATAAATTTTGTTTCATGGTTTGAATAATTTAAATTGCCTAAATAATTTAATACTTGTTTAATTCATTTAAATTTGATAAAATCATAACTTGCTTAATATAAAATATTTTTGAACATGCAAAATATGTTTTCAACCCATCAAAGTGTGAACTTTTCAAATGTGAGTTTGAATTTATGTTTTGAACAAATAAAATTCAAATAAAATTCACACTTGTTTTAAATTCAATTAAAACCTGTTTAATATTGTTTAATTCATAATAAATTCATCCTAATTCCAATTTCAAAATTTGAAACATGTAATCCAACTAAAATTGATGTTCTTTTCAAATATAAATTTTGTTATTTGTTTTGAACACTTTAACTTGATGAAAAAACAATTGCTTGTGTGACATGTTTAAGTAACCAAACTTTCCAAACTTAACCAATATTTTTCCAAACTTGTTTTATTCTTTTACCACTTGCATCTATTGTTGTTATCTTGTTATTATCATCATGCATGCATCATGGTAATAAATTCTCACATGATAATTAAATTATAGATCATTTGTTTCCACTTAATCCATGGACCCTTTCCCATATGCAACCCAAAATTGCATAGGGGTCCATCTTAATTGTGTTACCATGTCACTTAGTCTATTTGGATGCATCTATTAAATTGACATGCATCATCCATGATTGTGCACTATGCCATGATAATGATTGTGTTTCTGTCTTGTTTGTTTGCTACTTCTCGGATAGACGACGACGTTGAGACAGACGATCTTTACAGCACCCCTTCTGAGGATCTAGCTCAGTACCCGGCTGCTGAGTTTGCAGGCAAGTTATCACTCACATGAACCATTGTGTTCCTTTCAACCCTGGTTACCGATACTTTCCGTTGTCTATTTCTGCTAGCCTTAGTGGTAGTTGTTTCTGTTACGAACCTATCACATGAATCCCTTAACCCTGATATTGCCTCACCATCACTCCTACAACCCCATTGATTGAGCCAGTGTCTTATTAGCATGCTTAGGTTGTTTTGCTCGAGTCTGTTACCCGTTACTTTCAGTTACTATATTTTTATTATGTTCTGGGGGCTCGATGTTTAATCAATCAATCAATCATGCTAATGTTATTGTTAAATAATAATTTGATGATAAGGCACCGGCAGGAGGCCCTTTGTGGTTTTGAGGCCTGCTAGTGTCGACCCTAATAGGAAAAGGGTCTTGTCTACTGATCCATGATGAGCGCACTACCCGCATGTGGGAAGCGAGTATGGGCGCCCCCCTCAATTTGGTTCGATTCGAAATCTCGTCCAAATCGCCTCATTTAGTTCGTGTTTTCCATTTGCCGCATGCATGTTTTTGCGAGCCCAGCGCAGGGTGGAACTTTCGTAGTCGGCATATAGGGGGACACATTCTTAGAGTGCTATGAGGGTCCATTTTCTTCTGGGCTCGATTAGCCGTGCGCCCAAGGTGCTTTGGGCTTGATGCGAAGAAGAGTTGAATTGTGTTGAGTGCCCCGCTTGGTGGGAGGCATCCCATCTGGCGGGTTATTCATACGTGTACGGCCAAATTGGTGCAACCCTGCAGGGATAATCTTCTCGAGAAGCCGTGTTTTCCGCGGTTATGGTTAACTTGGTGAAAGTACTAGCTAACAAGTTGTCGCACCCGGACTTCTAGAGGATACTCACCGTACGAACTGAACAGTATCCTGATGGGATTACGGGGCTTACCGGCACCCGCGTCCTCTTACGAGTAGGCCAACACTTATGTGTGACAACCCATCGCTACTGTTCACCGTCGATGTAAACTATCCCGTAGAAATCAGGACACTACCATTGACGTACTTCATACCATACACACATGGTACGTCAATGGTTTTGAACAAAAGGATAACACAACATGCCTCTAAGACACAAAAGATTGAAGTAAGGTGCAAATGGCCCTCACTAGGGCAGAGATAGCAAATACAATCATCCAGAGGACACATGTCCCAACATAGCATCATTACATCTCAGCGGAAGCATTCAAAGGGGTCTGGGTACAGAAAAATCCAAATAGGCTTAAGAAGCCAGAAACTGAAGTAAAGACGGAGCCCATCCACGATGTCTCGGATCCTGCCCGGGTCCGCTAACTACTCGTCAGCAGCCTCGTCAAACTCCACGTAGTAGCCGTCACCTGGATCCTCGTAATCGTAGTCTGCGGAAACCACAGCCCCAAAGGGGTCAGTACATAGACGTACTGGCAAGCAAGACTCACAGTTCACCAAAGTATAGCCCGTCAACACAAGCATAGATGACTTGGGTTCAACGGAGGGAAAAGGGTATATAAAAGATGCTGCAACTGGCTGCACTAACCAACTACAGAGATTCTATCACTTCCAACTATCAGAAAGGGGATAAGATCGAGTGTTGTAACCAACTGAAAGATAACTTCAAACAAACCCATCCTGGATCTCGCCCCTTATCCAAAGAAGCAATCCGAGGATAACTCACACAGTTGGATTAAGATGAAACAAGTTATGGTGACAATAATCCTATTACTAGTCAAATTGTTAATCATGGGGTGTGAGATTGTGAATCATTAGGTTTAAGTTGTCCTGAGTACTTGTTAGCCAGTACTTTCACCAAGTTAACCATAACCGCGGAAAACACGGCTTCTCGAGAAGATTTATCCCTGCAGGGTTGCACCAATTTGGCCGTACACGTATGAATAACCCGCCAGATGGGATGCCTCCCACCAAGCGGGGCACTCAACACAACTCAACTCTTCTTCGCATCAATCCCAAAGCACCTTGGGCGCACGGCTAATCAAGCCCCGAAGAAAAGGGACCCTCATAGCACTCTAAGACCGTCTCCCCCTATATGCCGACTACGAAAGTTCCACCCTGCGCTGGGCTCGCAAAAACATGCATGCGGCAAATAGAAAGCACAAACTAAATGAGATGATTTGGACGAGATGCGAATCGAATCAAATTGAGGGGGGCGCCCATACTCGCTTCCCACATGCGGGTAGTGCGCTCATCATGGATCAGTAGACAAGACCCTTTTCCTATTAGGGTCGACACTAGCAGGCCTCAAAACCACACAGGGCCTCCTGCCGGTGCCTTATCATCAAATTATTATTATGTAATAACATTAGCATGATTGATTGATTGATTAAACATCGAGCCCCCAGACATAACGAAACATAGTAACTGAAAGTAACGGGTAACAGACTCGAGCAAAACAACCTAAGCATACTAGTAAGACACTGGCTCAATCAATAGGGTTGTAGGAGGGGTGGTGAGGCAATATCAGGGTTAAAGGATTCATGTGATAGGTTCGTAACAGAAACAACTACCACTAAGGCTAGCAGAAATAGACAACGGAAGTATCGGTAACCAGGGTTGAAAGGAACACAATGGTTCATGTGAGTGATAACTTGCCTGCAAACTCAGCAGCCTGGTACTGAGCTAGATCCTCAGAAGGGGTGCTGTAAAGATCGTCTGTCTCAACGTCGTCGTCTATTCGAGAAGAAGCAAACAAACAAGACAGAAATATAAACAATCATTATCATGGCATTGTGCACAATCAAGATGATGCATGACAAGTTAATGGTTGCATCAAAATAAACTAGCTAACATGATTACACAATTTAAATGGACCCCTATGCTAATTTGAGGGGCATGTGGGAAAGGGGTCCATAATTAAGTGGAACAAATGATTTACAATTAATTATTATGTGAAAGTTGTTAGCATGATGAATGCATGATGGTAACAACAAAATAACAACAAATGACAATAATAGATGCAAGTGATAAAAGGATTTAACAAGTTTTGGAAATCATTTATTAAGGTTGGAAAGTTTGGTTACTTAAACATGTCACACAAACAATTATTGTTTTCATCAATTTAAAGTGTGCAAAACAATTAACAAAATTTATATTTGAAAAGAACATCAAATTTTAGTTGGATTACATGTTTCAAATATTGAAATTTGAATTAGGATGAATTTATTATGAATTAAACAATATTAAACAAGTCTTAATTGAATTTAAAACAAGTTTGATTATTATTTGAATTTTATTTGTTCAAATCATAAATTCAAATTCACATTTGAAAAGTTCACACTTTGATGGTTTGAAAACATATTTTTCATGTTCAAAAATATTTTATTTTGAGCAAGTTATGATTTTTATCAAATTTAAATGAATTAAACAAGTATTAAATTATTTAGGCAATTTAAATTATTCAAACAATGAAACAAATTTTATATTTGAATAGGATATTCAAAATGGTATGAAAAACTTATTTTATTTGCCTTATTTGGAATTAGTATGAATTATTTATTGAATTTAGCAATTTGCATTTGAATTATTCAAATTTGAATTTTAAATGTATTTTGGAAAATTCAAAACAGTACACATTTGGAATAATTGGATAGACAATTAAATTTGGAGCAATAAACATATACAACTTTTATTAATTGGACTTATAGATTAAAAGTTATTAAAGATTTGGTTTTAGTGTTTTATTCTGCCATTTAAAAGAAATAGAAAATAAAACAGATTCGTTTTAAACGTTTGTTACGGGCCAGCACCCTAGCCGCAGCCACTGCAGGGTGGGCCACGGGCCCTGGTGTGCTGGCGTGGCAAGGGAGAGGCTGACAGGGGGCCCTCCCTGTCAGCGCTCGGCTGCAAAAAGTTGGGATAAATCCCGGGGAAGCGCGGGGTCGAACCCGCGATCCCTCGCTGGCGTGCGCGTGTTCTGAACCAAAGCGGCTGCTGCGTTTGTTTGTCAGACTAAGGACGCGCAGAGAGGATAACGTTACACAGGTGCTACTGAACTTTCTGACGAACGCGTGCTTCCGCGACACTGACAGAAGATCATCGGCGGTGATCACCGTCGTGCGCGCAGCAGCTGGGGTGCAGAAACGGATGCAAACCCGTGCGTAAACGTGCGCGCTACGGAGGGGAAACAGGAGGGGGAACAGCTGCGGCTCACCGGCGATCGTCGTGGAAGCAGCGGCTCGGGGAGGCTCCCGCGGCGGCGACGGCGTGGATGGCGTCGCCGTTCCAGTCGATGGCGAGCCCCACGGAGTTGACCAAACAGAAGAGGAGGGAGTGGGTGGTCGATCTGGGTAGCTAGGTGGGGTGGAGGGACGTCATGGCGGAGACGGCGGCCGGAGTTTCAGAGCGAGTGGCCTCCGGCGAGGTGGCAGCAGAGCGGGAGACGCGACAGAGAGGAGGGATAGCGGCGGCTCGAGGAGGGACTGAAGGCCTAGGGGTTAGGGTTTGGTGCCTAGGGTTTCGTAGGGGCTATATAGGGCGCTGGCGCCGAGGATGGCCGTCTGCTCGCTGTGGTTGCCGCCGTGGCACCGCGCGATGCGCGCCGTACTTCGAACAGAAGATGGGCACGAATTTTGAAGCGGTACGAGGGGAATGACGGGCTGGGCTGGTTAGTTGCTGCCCGCGCGGCTGGTTTTCCTTCTTTTATTTTTTCTGCTTTCTGTTTTTTTTTTGTAGCAATTAGAAAAGGAAGAAAAACATGAGGTTTTGGTTAGTAAAAAATTCTAGGAAAAATTGGGTGTGCTTGTTATGTTAATTTCAAACAGTTAACAAGTTTGGAGTTCAAAATGTTTAAATTTTTGTGCTGTTTGTTGAATAAACCAAATGTGAGTGATTTTTGAATATTAAAAGGATTATTAAAACCAACACTTTCATAAGGTGACCCAAAAGAATTAATTGGAAACAAAGAATAAAAGAATGTTTTGGTTATTATTTTTATAGTTTCAAATTGGTTCTGGTTGAAAATATTTGATTTGAATTGGAATATTTTGTTAATTAATATAGAAACAACAACTTAATAGGGTGAACCCTATTATTAGTTGGATTAGAATTATTGGAATGGTTTGATATTTTATAATTTCCAAATGAGGTGTTGTTGATGATTTGCTATGAATTTGAAAACCAATTTGGAATGACTTAGTGGAATTCATAACACCATTTTATTAATTGATCCATATTGAAAACTATGACAACAAAGGAGTTGTTTTTATTTGGGATGTTTATTTTAAATGTTGTAACAGAGAAAGTATGAAATAACCATTTGAATTTGTTTGAGTTTGATTATGAAAACAAGATAAAACTGATGCAAAACAAATAGTAACAAAGGCAAACAAATAATTAAACATGATGACATGATGCAATACTTGAATTAAAACAAGGAACAAAACATTCTAAGGGATATTTCATACTTGGGATGTTACAAAACGCCCCCCCTTGAAGGAATCGCGCCCCGAGATTCCTTACTGAGAAGTGAAAAGGTCCGGATACTTCTTGCGAAGATCCTCTTCGGTCTCCCACGTTGCCTCTTTATCGGAATGATGCGACCATTGCACTTTCAAGAACTTGGTGCTCTTGTTGCGAGTCTTACGCTCGGTCTCATCGAGAATACGAATAGGGTGCTCCTCATAAGATAGATCATCTTGCAATTCAATGGAATCATGATCAACTGCACGATCTGGATCTTTGGAACACTTCTTGAGCTGTGACACGTGGAACACATCGTGCACCTTGGATAGTTTTTCTGGAAGCTCAAGACGATAAGCATTCTCTGCCCGCCTTGAGAGAATGTTGAAAGGACCAATGTATC
This sequence comes from Alopecurus myosuroides, assembly GCA_028641055.1. NCBI lineage: Eukaryota > Viridiplantae > Streptophyta > Magnoliopsida > Poales > Poaceae > Alopecurus > Alopecurus myosuroides. Next base: position 633,779,578 of record CM054057.1, on the reverse strand, counting down.
TTGGTGCAAGCTTTCCTTTCACACCAAAACGATGAGTGCCTCTGAGGGGAGTTACACGGAGATATGCTTTGTCACCAGGTGCATAGATCATATCCATGTGCTTGCTATCATAATAGCTCTTCTGACGAGACTAAGCAATCTTGAGATTGTCACGAATGATACGAACTTTCTCCTCGGCTTCCTTAACAATGTCAGGGCCTAAGAGTGAACGTTCACCAGCTCCAGACCAATTGATTGGACTCCTGCATCTGCGACCATACAGTGCCTCAAATGGTGCCATGCCTAGGCTTGCCTGGTATCTGTTGTTGTAGGAGAATTCAGCATATGGAAGGCAATCCTCCCATTTCATGCCAAAGGAGAGACCACATGCTCTGAGCATATCCTCGAGAATCTGATTGTCTCTTTCGACTTGTCCCTGAGACTGAGGGTGATAAGCTGTGCTGAACAGATGTTTGGTGCCCAATGCTTCTTGAAAGCTTTTCCAGAAATGGGAAGTGAAGATACTTCCACGGTCTGAGCTTATTTCCAATGGAACACCATGAAGAGGAACAACCTTTGCTGTATAGAGCTCTGCTAACTGGCTAGCTGAGATAGTTTCCTTGATAGCAAAGAAGTGAGCTACCTTAGTGAGACGATCAATAACAACGAAGATTGCATCGTTGCCCTTTTTGGACTTTGGAAACCCAGTAACGAAGTCCATTTCAATCATGTCCCACTTCCACTCAGAAATTTTCAGAGGTTGGAGTAGACCGGCTGTTTTCTGATGGACTGCCTTAAGACGTTGACAAACGTCGCATTCAGAAACGTATTGAGCAATTTCACGTTTCATGCCAGGCCACCAATACAGAGTCTTGAGATCCTGGTACATCTTTGTACTTCCAGGGTGGATGGAGAGAGGAGTTTCATGAGCCTCCTTGAGAATGATATCCTTGAGACTTTGAATCTGAGGAACTGCAATGCGTCCTTCGAAGAACACAGTTCCCTTGTCATCAATTGAGAAAGACTTGAATTTATCATTGCCTTCTTTGATGTGCTCTACAATCTTCTTGATTCAGTATCACGAAGTTGTTCAGAACGAATCTTGTCCTCGAGAGTTGGACTGGCTGTCAAGCTAGCAAGGTAACCTTGGGAGACCAAGGTTCAGCTTCTGGAATTTCTTCATGAAGTGGAGGTTGGCTTTCCATGATCATGAGATTATTGCAATATGACTTGCGACTGAGAGCGTCGGCCATAACATTAGCCTTGCCTGAGTGTAAGAAATGGTGAGATCAAAGTCTTTAATCTTCTCAATCCATCTCCTTTGCCTGAGGTTTAGATCTGGCTGAGTGAAGATATTTCAGACTCTTATGATCGGAAAGATTTCAGTTTTGTTACCCAACAAGTATTGTCTCCATTTCTTGAGGGCAAACAACTGCTGCAAGTTCTAGGTCATGTGTGGGATAGTTTTGCTCATGTGGGTTCAACTGACGTGAAGCATAAGCCACAACTTGACGTTCTTGCATAAGAACTGCTCCTAGGCCTTGGAGAGATGCATCACAGAATATCTGGAAAGGTTTGGTAGTATCTGGGCCAACCAGAACTGGGGTGGAAGTGAGTTTAGTCTTCAGGGGATTGAAACTTTCATCACACTGTGGAGTCCAAACGAACTTCTTGTCCTTCTTTGTGAGATCAGTGAGAGGTTTGGCAATCTTGGAAAAGTTTTGGACGAAACGACGGCAATAGCTAGCCAAGCCAAGAAAACTTCTTACTTGCTTCACCGTCTTAGGGGGTTTCCAATCAACAATTGCCTTAACCTTTTCAGGATCAATGGCTATGCCCTTGGCAGAGATGATATGACCAAGGTAAGCAACTTCTGGAATCCAGAACTCACATTTAGGGAACTTGGCATATAGACGATGCTCGCGAAGTTTCATGAGAGTGAGACGAAGGTGTTCTCCATGCTCTTCCTCGGATTTTGAGTAGACTAGAATGTCATCAAGATATACCACAACGAACTTGTCGAGGTATTCATGGAAGACAGAATTCATGAGTCTTGAGAACGTTGCCGGTGCATTGGTGAGACCAAAGGACATGACGGTGTATTCATATAGACCGTAACGAGTGGTGAAAGCTGTCTTAGGAATATCTTCCTTTCTGATCTTTATTTGATGGTACCCCATCCTCAAGTCCAACTTTGAGAATATTGAGGCTCCAGCAAGTTGATCAAAAAGATCATCGATACGAGGAATTGGATACTTGTTCTTGATGGTTTTCTCGTTGAGAGGACGATAGTCAACACGAGTCTTTTTGTTTGATCCTTCTTGGCAACAAGAGTTGGGCAACCCCAAGCGGAGGAACTAGGCTGAATGTAACCTTTCTCCATGTACATATCGATTGTCCTTCAACAATTTCAGTTCAGGAGGAGCTATCTTGTATGGATGCTTAGAGATTGGAGCAGTACCTGGTTCAAGCTCGATCACGAACTCAACTGCTCTGTCCGGAGGCATCCCTGGCAACTCTTCTGGAAAGACGTCAGGAATTCACAAACCACCGGAACATTCTCAATTGCAGGAAGGGGTTTAGCATCGAGGTTGAACAGCTGAACATAACTTGATCCATATGGAGAATAGACTATCTGGCCTAAAGTGTGGGAGAGAGTTATTGACTTTTGAGCACAGTCAATTTTAGCTTTGTGGGTCTTCAACCAATCCATACCCAGAATGACATCAATGTCAGAATTTCCCAGCAACATGAGTGAAGCAAGGAATATGCGACCTCCAATTAGGATTTCCCAGCAACATGATTGTCCATGCTTATCTTGGAAGTAATCATTTTAGTTCCCGGAGAGTGAACATAGATTTGATTGCTTAGTGGAACCAGAGCTAAATTGTACGTTGTAGCAAAGATCTTTGACACGAACGAATGCGATGCTCCAGTATCAAACAACACTTTAGCTGGAAAAGAGTTTACGGGTAATATACCGAGAACGACGTCAGCAGCTTCCTCAGCTTTGTCGGCCTTGATATGATTCACCCTCGCGGTCCTCCGACAGGCCTGTTGTTGGAGTTGAAGGCTTTAGCCGGGGAGCACGAACCATTGCCTGGTTGGTGTTGGGGCGAGGAGGTGGAGGTAGCTGCCTCTGAGTGCACTTATCAGCGTAGTGTCCAGTCTCCTTGCACTTGTAGCAAGTGACGACACGAGGAGGACCTGGCCTTGGCTGCCCCATTGGAACCCTCTGACCCTGCATCTGAGATGGGTTGGGTGGGCGGGGACCAAAGCCTGGAGAATCTTGGGCATTTGGAGCCCGAGTGACAGCACCATTTGGCACCCAGATGCGGCGCTTCTGCGGAGGGGTGGTCATGTTGGAGGAGGAACACCCTCCCGCGAGTGCTTACGGGACTCCTCGAACGCCTTGCGCCCATTCTCCTCATTGAGCGCGGTGTTCACGAGCTCCACGAAGTCCTTGCACTTGATGTTGGTGAGCGTACTTCAGTTCCGGGTTAAAACCTCGGCGGAACCTTGCCATCTTCTTGGCTTTAGTGGACACCTCGTCACCAGCGTATCGAGCGAGACGATTGAACTCGTTCTGGTAGCCGAGGACGTCCAGCTTGCCCTGTTTGAGAGAGCAGAATTCCTCACGCATCCTTTCCATGAGACCATCTGGGATGTGGTGCTTCAGGAAGGCATCCTTGAAACATCCCCAGGTGATAGGATAGCCAGCTCTCATGGTCTGGTAGTTCTCCCACCAGGTAGCTGCCTGACCCTTCAGTAGGTAGGTGGCATACTTGACTTTATCCTCCTCAGCAACGTGAGCTATGTCCAGAGCCCTGTTCATCTCCCTGATCCAGTCATCAGCATCCAGAGGCTCACGTGTTGCCACGAAAGCTCTCGGCCCCATGCTCAGAAACTCCTTGATGCTGACTCGCGGAGCATTCTGGTTGTTGTGCTGGTTAGCCTGGATCTGGGCCATCTGAGCCACGACCTGAGTCATCTGAGTCAACAGCTCCGTGAGCGGAGGTGGTTCAGGCGGGTTGCTCCTTGTTGGCGGCATCCTGAATAGACATTCATTTTAGCACAACAATAGAAAAGGATAGACTTGGTAACCGAAAGATAGATTATTCCGACGCATGAATAGATAACCAACAGGTACATCATCACATGTTCAAATACATCAAAATATCCAACAGACCAATACATGGTTAGGAATGGATACATCGGTACTCCCCTGCTCATCACGCAGGACGGCGGTGAGTAGTACGACGAGAGATACGGTGCGGAGGAATCCCCCGGAAGTAGGTATAACGACGATCCACGTAGATCAGGACTGCTCTGAGAGCAACTCTCGGTGTGGTGAAGTAGAAAGCGTCGTCTCCCTGTGCTCCAAAGCGTGGAATCCCAGTGTAACCAGCTCCGAGGTCAAGGAGTGGACCTCTGATCGGCTCGTAACCTCCAGCATCTGGCAGCGGAAACCCAGCTGTCTGAACGAATCGTGCAAAGCGCTCGTCTCCAACAAAGTCTGTGGTGTACGTAGCCAGACGAGTCAAAGCAAGATAGAGCTGCTCCCTGACTGAGGCCAACTCCTGAGAAAGTGCGGAAGCAACTGCGTCACTGTGCCTCACAAACTGAGAAGTGGTGTGCAGCCTGGAGCTATCAGACTCGTAGGTATCCAGGTTGCCGTGGAGAGTGAAGTGAACTCCCGCTGACGTGATGTAACCACGGGGGATGTGACGATAGATGGAATCATCAAACCCCCAGTAGTCAGCCCGAAGGACGGTGAGACTCACATACGCTGCCTGCTGCACGGCCATATCCACTGTGGAACCTACTGCCTCGTAGCGGTGGACAACGCTCATGCCATCATCTGACAGAATGTAGACGATAGCCTGGTAGTAGGTCTGGTCAAACTCTCGCTGCTGCTCGTAGACCTGGTACTCTGGTGCCCAATGGAACCCCAGATAAGTGACCATGTCTCTCAGCATCTCCGGATAACCGGCGGTGCTCTCACAGCGAGTCATCCGAACCACCTGCGGGTAGAACCTGAGATCCATCTGCAGATGATTTGGGAAGGTTTTGATTAGACGCCGGTAGAGAACTGATGTGGAAAGCAACAACAAGGTTCAACGGACGAAAAGGATGTTGAAAAGAACAGGATATTGAAGCAACATCGGGAAACACGAGACCAAAAACTCCTGAGGTACTACGGAGAACCCAAAACACGTGAAATCCTAACTTGAAAGTTTAGGTGAGAACAGAAAACAACATTGCACTTCCTTACCAGAAAAGGGTGGGTGGGTGGGGAAAGAAGAAAAATGGCAGAATTCCTACTCTCACGTTTCATTTTTCCTATATAGCTACAAAATAGTTTCTAGACTCAACTGCGACCAGTAAAAAGGGATCCTACAGGCAGACAGGCTCTGATACCATTTGTCGCACCCGGACTTCTAGAGGATACTCACTGTACGAACTGAACAGTATCCTGATGGGATTACGGGGCTTACCGGCACCCACGTCCTCTTACGAGTAGGCCAACACTTATGTGTGACAACCCATCGCTACTGTTCACCGTCGATGTAAACTATCCCGTAGAAATCAGGACACTACCATTGACGTACTTCATACCATACACACATGGTACGTCAATGGTTTTGAACCAAAGGATAACACAACATGCCTCTAAGACACAAAAGATTGAAGTAAGGTGCAAATGTCCCTCACTAGGGCAGAGATAGCAAATACAATCATCCAGAGGACACATGTCCCAACATAGCATCATTACATCTCAGCGGAAGCATTCAAAGGGGTCTGAGTACAGACAAATCCAAATAGGCTTAAGAAGCCGGAAACTGAAGTAAAGACGGAGCCCATCCACGATGTCTCGTATCCTGCCCGGGTCCGCTAACTACTCGTCAGCAGCCTCGTCAAACTCCACGTAGTAGCCGTCACCTGGATCCTCGTAATCGTAGTCTGCGGAAACCACAGCCCCAAAGGGGTCAGTACATAGACGTACTGGCAAGCAAGACTCACAGTTCACCAAAGTATAGCCCGTCAACACAAGCACAGATGACTTGGGTTCAACGGAGGGAAAAGGGTATATAAAAGATGCTGCAACTGGCTGCACTAACCAACTACAGAGATTCTATCACTTCCAACTATCAGAAAGGGGATAAGATCGAGTGTTGTAACCAACTGAAAGATAACTTCAAACAAACCTATCCTGGATCTCGCCCCTTATCCAAAGAAGCAATCCGAGGATAACTCACACAGTTGGACTAAGATGAAACAAGTTATGGTGACAATAATCCTATTACTAGTCAAATTGTTAATCATGGGGTGTGAGATTGTGAATCATTAGGTTTAAGTTGTCCTCAGTACTTGTTAGCCAGTACTTTCACCAAGTTAACCATAACCGCGGAAAACACGGCTTCTCGAGAAGATTTATCCCTGCAGGGTTGCACCAATTTGGCCGTACACGTATGAATAACCTGCCAGATGGGATGCCTCCCACCAAGCGGGGCACTCAACACAACTCAACTCTTCTTCGCATCAAGCCCAAAGCACCTTAGGCGCACGGCTAATCAAGCCCCGAAGAAAAGGGACCCTCATAGCACTCTAAGATCGTGTCCCCCTATATGCCGACTACGAAAGTTCCACCCTGCGCTGGGCTCACAAAAACATGCATGCGGCAAATAGAAAGCACGAACTAAATGAGATGATTTGAACGAGATGCGAATCGAATCAAATTGAGGGGGGCGCCCATACTCGCTTCCCACATGCGGGTAGTGCGCTCATCATGGATCAGTAGACAAGACCTTTTTCCTATTAGGGTCGACACTAGCAGGCCTCAAAACCACACAGGGCCTCCTGCCGGTGCCTTATCATCAAATTATTATTATGTAATAACATTAGCATGATTGATTGATTGATTAAACATCGAGCCCCCAGACATAACGAAATATAGTAACTGAAAGTAACGGGTAACAGACGAGCAAAAACAACCTAAGCATACTAGTAAGACACTGGCTCAATCAATAGGGTTGTAGGAGGGGTGGTGAGGCAATATCAGGGTTGAAGGATTCATGTGATAGGTTCGTAACAGAAACAACTACCACTAAGGCTAGCAGAAATAGACAACGGAAGTATCGGTAACCAGGGTTGAAAGGAACACAATGGTTCATGTGAGTGATAACTTGCCTGCAAACTCAGCAGCCTGGTACTGAGCTAGATCCTCAGAAGGGGTGCTGTAAAGATCGTCTGTCTCAACGTCGTCGTCTATTCGAGAAGAAGCAAACAAACAAGACAGAAATATAAACAATCATTATCATGGCATTGTGCACAATCAAGATGATGCATGACAAGTTAATGGTTGCATCAAAATAAACTAGCTAACATGATTACACAATTTAAATGGACCCCTATGCTAATTTGAGGGGCATGTGGGAAAGGGGTCCATAATTAAGTGGAACAAATGATTTACAATTAATTATTATGTGAAAGTTGTTAGCATGATGAATGCATGATGGTAACAACAAAATAACAACGAATAACAATAATAGATGCAAGTGATAAAAGGATTTAACAAGTTTTCGAAATCATTTATTAAGGTTGGAAAGTTTGGTTACTTAAACATGTCACACAAACAATTATTGTTTTCATCAATTTAAAGTGTGCAAAACAATTAACAAAATTTATATTTGAAAATAACATCAAATTTTAGTTGGATTACATGTTTCAAATATTGAAATTTGAATTAGGATGAATTTATTATGAATTAAACAATATTAAACAAGTCTTAATTGAATTTAAAACAAGTTTGATTATTATTTGAATTTTATTTGTTCAAATCATAAATTCCAATTCACATTTGAAAAGTTCACACTTTGTTGGTTTGAAAACATATCTTGCATGTTCAAAAATATTTTATTTTGAGCAAGTTAGGATTTTTATCAAATTTAAATGAATTAAACAAGTATTAAATTATTTAGGCAATTTAAATTATTCAAACAATGAAACAAATTTTATATTTGAATAGGATATTCAAAATGGTATGAAAAACTTATTTTATTTGCCTTATTTGGAATTAGTATGAATTATTTATTGAATTTAGCAATTTGCATTTGAATTATTCAAATTTGAATTTTAAATGTATTTTGGAAAATTCAAAACAGTACACATTTGGAATAATTGGATAGACAATTAAATTTGGAGCAATAAACATATACAACTTTTATTAATTGGACTTATAGATTAAAAGTTATTAAAGATTTGGTTTTAGTGTTTTATTCTGCCATTTAAAAGAAATAGAAAATAAAACAGATTCGTTTTAAACGTTTGTTACGGGCCAGCACCCTAGCCGCAGCCACTGCAGGGTGGGCCACGGGCCCTGGTGTGCTGGCGTGGCAAGGGAGAGGCTGACAGGGGGCCCTCCCTGTCAGCGCTCGGCTGCAAAAAGTTGGGATAAATCCCGGGGAAGCGTTGGGTCGAACCCGCGATCCCTCGCTGGCGTGCGCGTGTTCTGAACCAAAGCGGCCGCTGCGTTTGTTTGTCAGACTAAGGACGCGCAGAGAGGATAACGTTACACAGGTGCTACTGAACTTTCTGACGAACGCGTGCTTCCGCGACACTGACAGAAGATCATCGGCGGTGATCACCGTCGTGCGCGTAGCAGCTGGGGTGCAGAAACGGATGCAAACCCGTGCGTAAACGTGCGCGCTACGGAGGGGAAACAGGAGGGGGAACAGCTGCGGCTCACCGGCGATCGTCGTGGAAGCAGCGGCTCGGGGAGGCTCCCGCGGCGGCGACGGCGTGGATGGCGTCGCCGTTCCAGTCGATGGCGAGCCCCACGGAGGTGACCAAACAGAAGAGGAGGGAGTGGGTGGTCGATCTGGGTAGCTAGGTGGGGTGGAGGGACGTCATGGCGGAGACGGCGGCCGGAGTTTCAGAGCGAGTGGCCTCCGGCGAGGTGGCAGCAGAGCGGGAGACGCGACAGAGAGGAGGGATAGCGGCGGCTCGAGGAGGGACTGAAGGCCTAGGGGTTAGGGTTTGGTGCCTAGGGTTTCGTAGGGGCTATATAGGGCGCTGGCGCCGAGGATGGCCGTCTGCTCGCTGTGGTTGCCGCCGTGGCACCGCGCGATGCGCGCCGTACTTCGAACAGAAGATGGGCACGAATTTTGAAGCGGTACACGGGGAATGACGGGCTGGGCTGGTTAGTTGCTGCGCGCGCGGCTGGTATTCCTTCTTTTATTTTTTCTGCTTTCTGTTTTTTTTTGTAGCAATTAGAAAAGGAAGAAAAACATGAGGTTTTGGTTAGTAAAAAATTCTAGGAAAAATTGGGTGTGCTTGTTATGTTAATTTCAAACAGTTAACAAGTTTGGAGTTCAAAATGTTTAAATTTTTGTGCTGTTTGTTGAATAAACCAAATGTGAGTGATTTTTGAATATATTAAAAGGATTTATTAAAACCAACACTTTCATAAGGTGACCCAAAAGAATTAATTGGAAACAAAGAATAAAAGAATGTTTTGGTTATTATTTTTATAGTTTCAAATTGGTTCTGGTTGAAAATATTTGATTTGAATTGGAATATTTTGTTAATTAATATAGAAACAGCAACTTAATAGGGTGAACCCTATTATTAGTTGGATTAGAATTATTGGAATGGTTTGATATTTTATAATTTCCAAATGAGGTGTTGTTGATGATTTGCTTTGAATTTGAAAACCAATTTGGAATGACTTAGTGGAATTCATAACACCATTTTATTAATTGATCCATATTGAAAACTATGACAACAAAGGAGTTGTTTTTATTTGGGATGTTTATTTTAAATGTTATAACAGAGCAAGTATGAAATAACCATTTGAATTTGTTTGAGTTTGATTATGAAAATAAGATAAAACAGATGCAAAACAAATAGTAACAAAGGCAAACAAATAATTAAACATGATGACATGATGCAATACTTGAATTAAAACAAGGAACAAAACATTCTAAGGGATATTTCATACTTGGGATGTTACACAAGTACTCAGGACAACTTAAACCTAATGATTCACAATCTCACACCCCATGATTAACAACTTGACTAGTAATAGGATTATTGTCACAATAACTTGATTCATCTTTAATCCAACTGTGTGAGTTATCCTCGGATTGCTTCTTTGGATAAGGGGCGAGATCCAGGATGGGTGTGTTTGAAGTTATCCTTCAGTTGGTTACAATACTCAATCTTATCTCCTTTCTGATAGTTAGAAGTGGTAGCATCTCCGTAGTTAGTTAGCGCCGCCAGTTGCAGCATCTTTTATATCCCCTTCCTTCCGTTGAACCCAAGTCATCTGTACTTGGTGTTGACGGGTTACACTTTGGTGAACTGTGAGTCTTGCTTGCCAGTACGTCTATGTACTGACCCCTTTGGCGCTGTGGTTTCCGCAGACTACGCTTACGAGGATCCAGGTGATGGCTACTACGTGGAGTTTGACGAGGCTGCTGACGAGTAGTTCGCGGACCCGGGCAGGATCCGAGACATCGTGTATGGGCTCCGTATTATTTCAGTTTCTGGCTTCTTAAGCCTATTTGGATTTGTCTGTACTCAGACCCTTTGAATGCTTCCGCTGAGATGTAATGATGTTATGTTGGGACATGTGTCCTCTGGATGATTGTATTTGCTATCTCTGCCCTAGTGAGGGCCAATTGCAACTTATTTCAGACTTTTGTGTCTTAGAGATATGTTGTGTTATCAGTTTGTTCAAAGCCGTTGACGTACCGTGTGTGTATGCTATGAAGTACGTCAATGGTAGTGTCCTGATTTCTACGGGATAGTTTACATCGACGGTGAACAGTAGCGATGGGTTGTCACACATAAGTGTTGGCCTACTCGTAAGAGGACGCGGGTGCCGGTAAGCCCCGTAATCCCATCAGAATACTGTTCAGTTCGTACGGTGAGTATCCTCTAGAAGTCCGGGTGCGACACTGCAGGATCACATGTTTCCCGAGTAAGACCAGCTTCAACCATTCTTGCAGGGCCTAAGTGTCTTTCGGATAGCATCAGAGCTGAACCTTACCCGGAAAAGTTCAAAGAACCGGGTAAAGTGGTGAATTATGAGCCGACTATGGATCCGGAAACATGGTTGAGCAGCTATGAGATGGCCATGTCGATTCGCAATGCGTCCGAGAATTTTCAAGCCAAATTCATGTATCTAATGATGTCAGAGGGAGCAGCAAAGTTATGGTTCGCCAATCTACCGGAAGGATCTATTAAGTCATAGGAAGAATTGAAAACTGCGTTTATCAAGCACTTTCACGGGACGTGTAGAAAGTTATTCACTATTGACGACTTAGAGCGATGTGTTCAGAAGAAGGGAGAATCGGCGCGCAGCTGGGTCCGTCGGGTTATGGAAATTCTTCATTCATCTACGGATATTCAGCCCAAGGATGCGCTGCAAGCTATGGCAAAGACCTGCAAGTACACACCTTTAGTACAAAAGTTAACTCGCATGAAATCTAGTCGGAATGCTTCGGAGGTTACAATGGGAGAATTGATGGATGCATGCAACAAACATGCCGCAACGGACACTACGGAAGAGGAAACTGATGATAAAAAAGCAAAAGCAAACACAAGTAATAACGGAAGAACCGGCAACGGATCAGCGCCGGGTAACAACAGCCAGAACAAGCGTCCGTTTGAAGGAGGCTCCGAGTTTGTCGCCAATACTGAAGCTGGATCTTCCAGACCCAGGGCAGAAGGAAATTTCAATGCTGGAAATCACAATGGAGGAAACTATCAAGGGCCACCAAGGCCGAGTAATAATTGGGACATATTCAGAATGGCATGCCCGAAGCACAGCAGGAACGGTAGGCCAGCTAACCACTCCTTGGAGCAGTGCGCCGACCTACAGAGATGGAAGAATGAGGAAGTGAACAGAGCCATGCGAGGTGCAGGACGGGGAGGAGGACCGGGTCCAGGTGAAAACCCGGGCAATGGCCCACCCCCAGCCGGTAACCCGGCAGCTGGAAATCAAGGTAATAACCAAGGGGGAGCAGGAGGTTTCCAGGCTAACCCCAAACAGTTGGGTCAATATCACGTGCATACCACAGGAGGTTCTAACAAGGACAAAAAGATACTGAAGCAAGCGGTCAATTCAGTTTCTTCGGCTGTCCCGAGATACCTGAGATGGTCAGAACAAGATCTAACATGGAGCAGAAGGGACCACCCGGAAAGAGTGGAACACCCGGGAGTCTTAGCATTAGTAGTAGCACCGCAGGTCAATGGGTATGAGCTGAAAAAGGTTTTGATGGACGGTGGAAGTGGCATCAATATACTGTATTGGGAAACCTTCTTACGCATGGGCCTCAAGGAGTCTCAGCTACAAAAAAAGCTCAACAATTTTTCATGGGATAGTGCCGGGTCATTCAGCGTGCCCCGAGGAAAAAATCGCATTGGAGGTAGCTTTTGGGGAATCAAAGGATAACTATTGAGTTGAGTAGCTCACTTTTGAGGTGGTCAAATTGCGCAGTCCTTATCACGCGTTATTCGGAAGGCCGGCTTATGCCAAATTCATGGCTAGGCCGTGTTACGTGTATCTACAGCTAAAAATCCCGGGTCCTAAGAAGACCATTACCATACATGGAAATCGAGACATAGCAGCTGAATGCGATGAAGGAGACGCAGCAATGGCCGAGCAAGCCTGTAGAAAAGAGGAGCTCAAGCATTACCGGTCTCAAGCAGACCCGGAGGACAGGACCACATCAAAAAGGCCGAGTACTGAAGTCGAAAGAGCAAAGTCCAAGGCAGCACAAGATGCTAAGATGGTGGCTTTTATCAAGGATGATTCCCCCAAACAATCTGCCAGAGGAGAAGAAATTGCACGGCCGCTCACAACCAGCCGCGTTATGGAAACACCTCACCCGGGTTGGCTAGTAAACCCGATACTCATCATGAAAAAGTCCAGCAAATGGAGAATGTGTCTCGGTCACGTCAGCCCGGGACCGGTTCCCAAGAAGAACTAAACAATGTAACAGGCAGCAGGTTTCAGACGCGCTCTTTTCCTACCCAGGGTACCTAAGGGGACTGGAAGGTTTTTAATGAGGCGGCCTGCTGATCCAAACTTTCTCATATCAATAAAGAGATGGTTATCAAGTCCTACTTTGTTACGATCTTTACTTCAGTTACAGGTTAGTAGTATCCACTGCTACCAATACATCAGTATCATTAAGTATGTTGAATATATATAGGTCTCGGGGGCTGATTGCTTAAATAGCACGGCCACAAACCCAAAGACCCGGCCTTGATGCCTATGAGTTATAAGGGCCGATTACTCGCAAACGAGTACGGCTGCAATCTTATAAACGGAGAAAGGAGCCAAATTTTCTTGACTTTTCTTACTTAAGCTCGATGTGACTCGCACTAAAGTGGCATGATTTGCTCGCTTACGATTACAATCAGCCATGAAGCCCAATGGGACTTGCCTATCATGTTTTCGTATAGATGTAACAACATGGTATCCATGCGAAAGCCGGCTTACAGTACAAGATAGTCAAAAGGGTCATCTAAACCACAAGTTATGCAGAGTACAAGGCTAATAGCTGGAAACTCAACGTTTATCAAGCATAACTTCATCTTATGTATGAAATTCCGGGTTTCGGCTTAGCAACAATTTGTTCATCGACAACCCACACCACATATTCGGCCTTGGGGACTGTTTTCGAAGCAGATCAAGTTATTTCGTTGCTAAGCTCGAAAGACCCCAATGTCTGAGTCGTGGGGACTTGGGGACTTAAAGAAAAGTCCACCTGTCAAAACTCGTGATACTCGGAAATAAAGAGGGGAATAAAAAGAAATGAAAAGAAAGTTGGATTATCAGGAATAAGATAGACAAGTATCAAGTTCATCAAAAAGCCTAGAAAGGCACAAAGTGCATCACAGAATTAAAGTGCGTTACAAGTTGCGACACCAGTATCAAGGGTGCACAGGCGCACTGTCAAAAGAATACTTGTTTCGAATAAAAGTATCAGATGATCGAAGTATTTCGATGGCATCCGCCTATTCGGCTTCCTGAGTAGGGTCCACATCTTTGCCCTTGGCCTCCGGGTCTTGCTCCTGGGCTTGCTCTTTGGCTTTATCGGCATCATCACCCGGATTCTTCGAGGCAGGACGGATAGGCGGAAGAACAGCTGGTGTAGAGGTGGTTGGCCCTGATCCTAATTCGGCCTCTCTCTTTGCAGTTTCTTCCCTCTTCCTGGCCGAATCAGCAGCCCATTTCTCCAAAACATCAAAGGGCGGGGGTGCGTCCTCTGTAACGATTTTGCCTTCAGCATCGTATGCGCTCATAATTGTGTTTAGATCCATACTATCGGCCAAAGTGGTGGCCGAGTGACGCACTGCGGACTGTATGGCCTTGAAGTCCTTGGGTGTAAAATTGGAACCATCTGCCTTGAATTCTGGAAACCCGGATATTACCTTTGCCGGATCAAGCTTCGGAAAGTAAGCCTTGGCCAGGGTAAAGGCCCGGGTCATACCAATCCGGCATGCCGAGCGTTTCCAGATTTCAATCCAGGCAGGCACAGTGGAGCAGGCTTGGATGAGATTTTCTTCACCCAGATATACCTCAGTAGGCCACTTCACGGCATCCAGTATAAACTTCGTGCCGGCAAAGAAAGTCCGGAGGACAGTCTTTAAGGTTCTAGCCTTTGCAATGGCATCCTCCTCTGGGGCCGCAAGGTTGGCACCTGCAGTTGAAATAAAGGAAGAACGTATCTGTAATCCCGAGTATCATGTAATAAAGTAAAGGCATGAAGTCAGCCGGCAGCAAAAACTTACTAAGCAAGATGCGATAGGTATCGGTAACCTGGTCCGATAATTTCTTCAGTGCGGTTTGAGCTGTAGTGCACTTCTTTTTGTATTTCGAAACATCCTTCTTCAAGGTTTCCACGTCAGCCTCAAGGGCTTCTCTACGCTTCACCTCCGCAAGAAGAAGTTGTTCGGTCTTGAGCAAAACTTCGTCAGACCGGGTCATCTGTGCCTGTAAAGAACAAGGGGCACAAGTATCAGTCGGGTATCATGGCAAGCCGACTATTGTATAAAGTACCAAGCATAACTTCAACAAAGTTATGCTCGGAACTTGGGGACTAAGTGTATACTGTGAGATATCAAGTGTTGTTACCTGGTGCTCGGCGGCCATGCGCTCCAGAATATTGCTCTCTGAGGTCTTCATACCGAGGAGAGCGCTCATCAGTTCATCAAAGGTATCATTACCCGTATTAGAGGACCCGGGGCCTTGGAACCTCGGAGAAGGAGTTTTCTTCTTAGCAGAAGGCGGCATCCGGGTCATTCGAATGTCGGAATCTGATGCTCCCTCTCCCGCACCCAAAGTTGCAGTCTTTCCCTTCTTGCTTGCATGAGAGGCTATCGGATACTCGGCTTCTTGTCTGGCCGGGTTTATTGGTGACGCTTGTTCTTCGCCGCTAGACGCGGCTGTTGTCTTATCAGCCGGGTTCCCCTTACCCGGGTCATCGGTCTCCATATCCTCTTGGTCGCTAATAACGACCGTGGCCCTATAGATATTATGAGTGAGCAGTTAGTGTACAATCAGGAAAGGGTGATGAAGATGTGATAGAGCATCAGGAAAGGGATTTTCCCCGGTATTCACCGCAAAGTCCGAAGGGAATTCGCTGCTGGACCCGGGCGAAACTGAAAAGTATCAAGCAAGATTTCATAAGGGAATGGTTCAGGAAGATTGTTTCGTCCGAGAAAGGATAGGGTAAATACCAGCCCGCCGAGCCGGAGACAATGAAATACCCGGGTTAAGAGCATCATCACCCGGGTAATTTCGAGTCGCTCTGCGCTTGGTCATGGGCGACTCCTTCAAATATGGCCAGTGGAATAACGACAAGTTAGCTCATGTATATCATCAAAGGAATACGAATTGAATGCAAGGAGGCGATATGAAACCTTGGGGGCGGCCCCTCGGGGTTTTCTCTTAGATCCGACTTTGACTGTCGGCTCCACTTCCTCCTCGTCACTGGCGGATTCTACTTTGCCGTCAGTCTCTTCTCCTTCGTCTTTGTCCTCTGACTCTGGAAGTTATCAAGGTCACAGTTGGAAAATGAAGAACGGGACACGATGAATTCAAGGGAATTACGTGAAGTTATAAACGTACCTTCGTCCGAGTTAATGCCATCCTCTTGCTCCTCTGGGTTTTCAGAGTTAGGAGGAGTTTGAATCTTCCAAAAGGGATCATCAGCCTGGGAGGAAGGTATAAGAGTAAGGGTTATTAGTCATATCGAGTGGAAGGTGTGAAAGAAAGAGTATGAAAATCGAGTCTTTACCTTGGGGGCTGGGTTCTCCCGAGTGAAGGGTTCTAACCCGGCTATGTTCCGGATTACCTCCATCTTCTCTGTCAGGAAGCTCTTGATAGTTTTGTTGGTGTCTCCGGCTGCAAAGCTGTGGGTGGAGTACCGGAGCGAGTCCATAGCGTGCCCTGAATACTCGCACATTAACTTAGTGCGGATGGAGTTGGGTTGGATCCGGAAATCGACCCAAGTTTTCACCAGGTTAAGCCCAATGAGACCTTGGGCCGACAGAACAGAGATTTTGGCTAATAAAGGCCGGATGGCCTCCCTGTCCGAGTCAGGGGCAAAGGCATTAAAAGACTCGGAGATATCGAGAAGGCCTTCCGAGTAACCCGGCAGTTTCTTTTGGCCGGGTGGGGAGGTGTCTCGGCAATAGAAGTACGAGAGTTGCCAGTGTTTGACGTGGGAGTT
This sequence comes from Alopecurus myosuroides, assembly GCA_028641055.1. Classification (NCBI taxonomy): domain Eukaryota; kingdom Viridiplantae; phylum Streptophyta; class Magnoliopsida; order Poales; family Poaceae; genus Alopecurus; species Alopecurus myosuroides. Next base: position 633,762,845 of record CM054057.1, on the reverse strand, counting down.
GAGAGTGAGGGGTGGCATCAGAGAATTCTTGCAGCGCTGGATAGAAACCCCGCCGCAAGCGAGAAGTGCCCCGTCACCGCTTTCGCGGCACGGTTTGCACTGGAAAAGCTCGACAAAAAGAGCCAAACTTGGCGGAGTGCACAAGTATGACTCGGAGAGAACGATGAAGTGGGAGATATTCAATACGGAATTAGGCCCTATGTCAAAAATGCGAAGGCCATAATGGCTTAGAATATCACGGAAGAAAGGGTGACCCGGAGGACGGAAGCCCCGGGGCACGTGTTCCACAAAACATATTACCTCGTCCTTCGCGGGGTAGGCCAGGTCTCGTTGCCCGGCACCCTCCAGTGGATTTCCTTTTGAGGGGGTAGAACCCCTAACTCGGCCAGTTCTTCTAACTTGGCCTTGGTGACCGAAGATCGTGCCCAGTTGGCGGATATGGAATTGGTGGTCTTGGCCTTGGCTGGTGTTCTTCCCTGCTTTTTGGGAGCCATGTGATTGACCTGCAAAGCACAAGGTAGAAGGATACAAGGAATAAGACCCGGAAACTATAAACTGGTCGAGTATTGGTGAGTGGCATCGAGACAATATGGAAGTTACATACTATCCGGGTGTCATTTCGTGGAGCAAGGTTCAAGCTATCCGGGTATCAAGCATCATTATAAAAATCATGAAGGCTTATGCATTGAAAGGATGTTCGAGGGTGATAGATGGTTACACAGGTACCTACTACAAATAAAGGGAGTCGGAAAAGGGAAGATTTTCCGGATGATAGAGGTGAGGGCGGAAAAATTGGGCGGCCCGAGCCCAGGCTAGAGATTCCATTTCTGGATTTGTGGCAAAATTAACAGCTATGGGCGGTAGGGAAGTAAAGTAAAGTTAGTATCCAATCCATTGGGTGAACTAGAGTGAGTACAAGTAACTTAATTCGGCATGACCGGGAAAATGACCGGCGGGTTGACCTAGATCTAATCTGAAGAAAATCAAGAAATTGCGGAGGCCAGTTAACGGGTATGGGAGGCTTACTGGAGGAGATCAAAGTGAAGCTCTACGGAGGCAAAGCGCGCAAGTTTGGTGCCCCTTTGCGATTCCCGGCGGGCCGGTCGGGGGTTTGGCGGCGGACCTTAGCGGCGGTGCAGAGCGCGCTGTGGCGGAGCGTAGCCGGCGGCCGATAGGCTCCGGCGATGCGCGCGGGGTTTCCGTGGTGGCGCCCTGTGAGCTTGAGCACGGAGGAAGAAAGGAAGAGGAATGGGGGAAGTGAGCCGTTGGGGTTAGGGTTACCCCTACGAGCATATTTATAATGGTTCGGGTGGATAAGTTTGGTTCCACGAGCGGGAGCTGGGGATTACGGAGTAACGGCTATCTGTTTGAGTTTTGCGAAATATGCTTCAGGTATTGAGCGAGGTATCCGGGCAAAAAAGAGAAAGAGATCCACTCCGTGAAACTAGGGTCAATTATCGAGTAAAAGTATAGAATCTTGACGTTTTTGTCAGGGTTTTGACTCGGAAATCTGAGCAGTGTGTTTGGAGGAAAGCCGGGTTACTATATGGCCACCATGGAGTTAGGCCTAGCTATCTATCAAAGCACCTTAACCCGGCCTCCATACACTTGTGTGTTTGATATCTTTGCAGGGAGTAGCAAGCGCTTCAAGGAAGGATCCGTAAAGCCCAAGCTATTCTGGGGACTACTGATGGAGGGATATTAACCCGGTAGGCCAACTCCAAGGCATAACCCGGCCAAAAGGACGCTGCGCAAGATCCGGCTAAGGGTAAAGAAACTTCTGGAAGGCCCAAGTTTGTAGGCCTCGTAACCCGGATTGTGGGTTACGGTAAAGGAAAGTTAGAGTTTGTATGCAGTGTCCGGGTAGGATTCAGGGTGCGCCTTGGAGAGTAAGCCAGGGGGTACGGGTGCTTTATAAACCAACCCCCAGGTCTAGCTTAGGGAGATCTAAGAACCCTAGTAGTACCGCTTGATATCGAGCATCCAGTGTATACGAGAGATCGAGTTAATATATTGAGATCGGAGACTCGGCGACTTGATTGCCGGCTACCAGATCGAGTCCCATCATGTTTTCCTCTGAGCTAAACCCTCTCCCAAACGCCTGTGTCGTCTTGCCCCAAGATCAGTTACCCCCGGTAACGTCTGCCGTGATAATCCCACGACAAAGACCAGGAAGGCAGAAACATTTATTGACGATCTGAAGGAAACGTTCAAAAACTTAAGGAGGTATCAGATGAAGCTTAACCCGACAAAGTGCGTATTTGGAGTCCCAGCCGGGAAATTACTTGGCTTTATCGTTTCCGAGAGAGGAATTGAGGCAAACCCGGACAAAATCAAAGCTATCCAAGGTATGAAAAAACCGGAAAATTTGAAGCATGTTCAAAAGCTCACGGGCTGCGTAGCAGCCTTGAGCCGATTTATATCAAGACTCGGAGAAAAGGCGATACCCTTGTACCGGCTCTTGAGGAAATCCGACAAGTTTGTATGGGATCAAGAGGCGGACGAGGCGTTCGAGGCACTAAAGAAGCAGCTATCTGAAGCACCAGTGCTAGCGGCCCCGGGTCCTAAAGAGCCTATGTTTGCTATATGTGGCAGCTGGCCCCCGAGCCGTCAGCGCAGTAGTGGTGGTGGAGCGTAAAGAAGATGGGAAGGGTTATCCAGTCCAGAGACCGGTTTATTATGTCAGTGAAGTATTATCAGAGGCAAAGCAGCGCTATCCGCATTGGCAAAAACTGGTTTTTGGGGTCTTTATGGCCAGCCAGAAACTGAAGCCATATTTCCAGGAACACCCCATAACCGTGGTTAGCTTAATACCAATGTCGGATATCATTAGAAACTCGGATGCAACCGGAAGAATAGCCAAATGGGCGATAGAAATGGGGGATTATCACATCAGCTACGAGCCCAGGTCAGCAATCAAATCTCAGGCTTTGGTTGATTTCGTTAATGATTGGACACACACAGGCATGACTACCACAGTTCCAAACTCCGAGTCATGGACCATGCACTTCGATGGATCAAAGCAGTATGAGGGGTCAGGAGCTGGGGTGGTGCTAACATCACCCAAAGGAGACAAATTGAGTTACGTACTACAAATTCACTTTGACTGTTCCAATAATGTGGCCGAGTATGAGGTCCTGTTGCATGGCTTAAAGGTAGCCAAGGAGATGAACATCAAGAGGATACGATGCTTCGGAGATTCAGACCTTGTGGTACAGCAGGTGTCAGGAACTTGGGATAGAAAGGACGCGACTATGGCAGCATACCGCAGGGAAGTTGATAGGGTTGCAGGATGTTTTTCCGGGTATGAGGTGGAGCATATAGATAGAAGAAAGAATGAGGCAGCCGACGCCCTCGCTAGACTCAGCTCGCGCAGAGAACCGGTCCCACCCAATGTTTTCCTGGACGAGTTATGGCGACCATCAGTTAAAACCGAGTCAGAGGAGGAATTGGCAAGTCAAGACCCGGAGTTAGGACTCGTGGCCACTGTACGCGCTATTCCAGAGTGGACAGAACCATTTTTGGCCTACCTATCACGAGGCGAGTTACCACAGCAAGAAGTGTTAGCAAGGCAAATTTTGCGGCGAGCAAAGGGATATTCTATCATCAACGGGGAGTTATACAAGAGAAGCACCGTGGGGGTCTTTTTGCGTTGCGTGACACCAGAAGAAGGCCGGTAGATCCTCAAGGAAATCCATGCATCCACAAGATCCCTTGTGGCCAAGGCTTATCGACACGGATTTTTCTGGCTCACGGCTCTAGCAGATGCGGAACGACTAGTAGCAAGGTGTGACGGATGTCAAAGGTATGCTCGCCAAACCCATGTGCCGGCTATGGAATTACGGACCATCCCGTTAACTTGGCCGTTCGCTGTCTGGGGGATGGACATGGTTGGCCCCTTTCATATGTCACCTTGCAAGAAGACACATCTTTAGTGGCTATTGATAATTTACCAAGTGGGTTGAGGTTATGCCAGTTACTAATTGTGAAGCAGCTACAGCAGTCAAGTTCCTGAAAAGAATTATCTACCGGTTTGGGTATCCCCACAGCATAATTACCGACAATGGAACCAACATGTCCCTTGGTGAGATGGAAAAGTTCTATGGCAACAATGGAATCCGGCTTGATGTAGCATCAGTGGCTCATCCGCAGGCCAACGGACAAGTGGAGAGGGCAAACCAAGAATTGCTCCGCGGGTTGAAACCACGATTGCGAGTATCCTGTATCAGAGCTGCTGGCGCATGGGTCGAAGAACTTCCTTCCGTGGTTTGGGGTATCAACACTACACCTAACAGATCCACTCAAATGACACCCTTCTTCATGGTCTATGGTGCGGAAGCAGTGTTACCGAGTGACATTATCCATGATTCACCGCGAGTATCAGCTTACGTTGAAGTGGAGAATGAAAAGACCCGGCAGGACGCCGTAGATATGTTAGAAGAACAAAGGGAACAAGCCCTGGAGAGATCAGCCATTTATCAGCAAGGTTTACGGAGGTATCATAGCCGGCGCGTGAAAACCCGGGTCTTCCAGGAAGGAGACCTGGTTCTGCGCCTGGTACAGTCAAACGAAGGAAACACAAATTATCACGCCATGGGAAGGACCGTTTATCATAAGCCGGAATCTGCATAATGGATCGTATTACTTGGTAGATGCAAGGGAAGAGTCGGCTACAGTTAATGACACCGCTCACACCACTTCATCTATGCAAGAAAGAGACAGGCCATGGAACGTGGCTCAGCTACGTCCATATTATACTTAGTAAAGACTATATTGGCAAGAGGAATTGCACGATGTAACAGGCAGCAGGTTTCAGATGTACTCTTTTCCTATCCAGGGTACCCTTGGGAACTGGACGGGTTTTTAATGAGGCGGCTTGCTGACCTAACTTTTTCATATCAAGTAAAGAGATGGTTATTCTTATGTTCTTTAGTCCCAGTACGTTGCATATATTCAGGTCTTGGGGGCTGATTGCTTGAATAGCACAGTTGCAAACTCAAAGACCCGGCCTTGATGCCTATGAGTTATGAGGGCCGATTACTCGCAAACGAGTACGGCTGCAATCTCATAACCGGACAAAGGAGCCAAATTTTCTTGACTTTTCTTACTTAAGCTCGATGTGACTCGCACTAAATGGCATGATTTGCTCGCTTACGATTACAATCAGCCATGAAGCCCAATGGGACTTGGTTGACCCTGTCTTCGTACAGATGTAACAACATGATATCCATGCGAAAGTCGGCTTATAGTACAAGATAGTCAAAAGGGTCATCTAAACCACAAGTTATGCAGAGTATAGGGCTAATAGCCGGAAACTCGACGATTATTAAGCATAACTTCAGAACCTATGTGAAACGGCTCTGGACTTTTTGGATTTAGCAGCAAACAATGCGTTCTCCTTAAAAAATCACGTATCCCCAACCCAGAAATCCGGGTCTTGGGGACTCGGGATCTTGAGAAAGAGAAAAATTGCTTAGTTGTTCAAGCTCAAAAAGTCCAAATATCCGAGTCTTGGGGGCTTGGGGACTTCGAAGCAAGTCCGCTTGTCAACACCCATGAAACCCGGAAACCGAGCCTCACAAAAGGAACAATAAAGAAAGTCGGATATCTAGTGCAAATGAGTTCAAAAGTGAATAAATTTAAAAGCCCCGAAGAGGAATAGAGTGTATCAAGACCTTAGCGTGCATTACAAAATCCCGGTAAATGATATCAAAGGTGCACATGCGCACCATCCAAAAAATAATTGTTTAAACGGCACATCGGCCGATTGACGCATGAGAAGTGGCACGAAGGAACAGGTATCACTCAGCATCCTAAGCCCCGGCATCCATCTTCGCCTTACCCTTGCCGTCACTTGGGGTAGCAGCAGCACCCGGGTCAGCAGTGCCGGCTCGGGCAGGAGGAGGAACGACTGGTGTGGAGGTAGCGGGCGCAGAGTCGGCTTCAGCCTTCTTTTTAGCAGCCTCCTCCCTCAACTTAGCAGCTTCCTCCTTCCATCGGGCAAGCATGTCATACGGCTCGGGAAGATCCGACTTAATAGCTTCACCAGCAGCATCATAAGCAGGGACGAGGGAATCGACATCTAAGCCGTCAGCAATCACGCTAGCCGGGTAACGGACCTCCTTCTGGACGGCCTGGAAATCCTTCACGGAGAACTTGGACCCATCAAGCTTGTATTCCGGGAAACCGCCCATAAGCTTGGCTAGCTCGAGCTTAGGGAAGTAAGCCTTGGCAAGCGCAAGACCCCGGGTTACTCCAACCCGGCAGGACGAGCGTTTCCAGTGCCAATCCACTCGGGGATAGTGGCAAGCGTCTAGCATTCTCTTCAGGTCGCCATGCCCTTTACCCGGCCACCGTATTTCTTGAAGGATCCATTTGGTTCCGGCGCATAGCTGCCGGATTACGCTCTTGATAGTTTTCAGCCTGGCAATGTCACCCTCGTCCGGCATCACTTCATCCGGACCTGCAGAAATGGAACATGAGTCAGGAAATTCCGGCTATTTATCAAAAGAATAACCCGGATGAAGAAGCGTACCAAGCAAATCACGGTACGTATCAGCAATTTGAACAGAAAGGCTCGTCAGATCATCTTCTGCTGATGAGCCTCCTCCTATACTTCTTCATTATCGTCCTGCTCCTCCTGGCCTCAGCCTCGGCCGCCTCACGTAGAGTCACCTCCTTTTCAATGAGCTTGGCGGCCTTGGTCAGCTTCTCCTCAGATTGAGTCACGAAGGACTGCATGGATACAAGGAAGGATTAGCCGGGTAAAGGGGTAAGTTATCAGTCGCTTTATATCGTAAAGTTCCAAGCAAATTGTGAATTAATTCACTCGGAACTTGGGGACTGGATAAGGACACAAGCAATATTAGTCGGGTTTTACCTCGTGTTTGGCTATTAAAGCCTCCAAGATGTTCTCTTCATTTAGCCCTCAAAGCGCGCAGGGTTTCGAGCATCTGGGCAAACGTCAGGTCCTCGGGTCGGGCACCGGAAGAGCCGGCAGCCTGGTCACCTGATGGGGGGAGCTCTCCCGCTCTGGGAGTTGAGACCCGGATAGTCTGAGTATCCGGGTTGGGAGAACCCATCCTTGTGTCCGGAACCTCGATCTCCTCGTCTACTGGTTCGGATGACTCAGGAGACACGGCGGCTTGTTCCTGGTTGTTCTCAGTATCACCGCCGGTCGCGGCGTCTACGTTCTCAGTCGGCTCCTTTGTCTGACGGTTATCCACCTCCCGGTTATCCATCTCCACATTCTCCGGGTCACTAACGGTGGCTTGAGCGCTAAAGAAAGATGGGAAGAGGCAGTTAGCAATTGTGATTGAAAATTGTCAGGTATCAAAGGATGTCATATAGCAAAAGCTTACCCAGTATTTACGGCGTAGTCCGGCGGGAGTTCGCCGCTGGAAGCAGACGAAGTTGTCAAAGGAACCGTTAGCGGAACCCGGAATTGCCCGGCGCGTGGATGGTTAGGAGAGGGGTGGCGCTGAGGAGAATTGGAAGGACGAGGCGGAGGAGCACTGGCACGATGGACGGGGGAGGTGGAGATGCCCGGGTTAAGAGGATCCTCACCCGGGGAACTCCGAGTCACTCTGCGCTTGGCTGGAAGAGAATCCTTCAAGTACGACGAGTTCGATAATTGATGATTAAGTTGTCGCATGGTATCAAAGGAGTAAGGCTCAGAGGACATAGAAGAGAAAGGAACCTTGAACACTACCCCTCTGGCCTTCCTCTTGGCCCCAACTGGAGTTTCTTGGTCAGATTCGGTAGCTTCCGGGTCGTCTTCGTTCTTCTCGTCTTCATCCTCCGGTCCTGCGAACCGAGTATGTATCCATGGAAAAGTTAAATAGGAGGATAACGATGCAAGTAAAGGTAACACAAGATCCGGGTGAATACCTTCATCACCGTCAACCGGCTCGTCTTCGTCTTCCGGGTCTCCGGAAGGGGGGGAGGTCTCAACTGTCCAGAAAGGGTCACCGGCCTGGGACGGAAAGGTGAAAATAAGAGTTAGGAGTAGTATCGAGTCAAGATGAAGAAATAAGCTTATGAACGTCGGGTCTTACCGCTGGGGCCGGGTTCTCCCGAGTAAACGGAGGTAACCCGGCGATGTTTTTTATCACTTCCAGCTTCTCCGTCAGGAAACCCTTGATGGTTTTGTTGGTATCCCCGGCTGCAAAGCTCTTGGTGGAATATCGGAGTGCATCTGTGGTGTGCCCCGAGTATTCGCACATCCATTTGGTGCGAATGGAATTAGGTTGGATATGGAAGTCAACCCAAGTTTTCACTAAGTTGAGCCCAAGAAGGCCTTGGGCTGAGAGAACGGCTAACTTAGCTAGCAAAGGTATGATTGCCTCCCTGTCTGATTCAGGGGCGAAGGCATTGAAATTCTCGGAGGTATTGAGGAGGCCCTCCGAGTAACCCGGCAGTTTCTTCTCGCCGGGTGGAGAGGTGTCGTGGCAGTAGAAGAAGGATAGTTGCCAGTGTTTAACATGGGAGTTCAGATTAAGGGTTGGCATTGGGGAATTTTTGCGGCGTTGGATGGATACCCCGCCGCAAGTGAGAAGTGCTCCATCACCGCTTTCGCGGCATGGCTTGCACTGGAAGAGTTCAATAAAGAGAGTCAAACTTGGCGGAGTGCACAAGTATGACTCGGATAGGACAATGAAGTGAGTAATATTCAACATAGAGTTAGGCCCTATGTCAAATATCCTAAGGCCATAATGGCTCAGGACCTCACGGAAGAAAGGGTGACCCGGAGGACGGAATCCCCGGGTCACGTGCTCCACGAAACAGATTACCTCGCCGTCGGTGGGTGTGGGCCGGGTCTCGTCACCCGGCGCCCTCCAGCGAATGTCCTTCTGAGGGGGGAGGACCCCCAACTCGGCCAGCTCTTCCAGCTTGGCCTTTGTGACTGTGGATCGCCCCCAATTGGCAGATATGTATTGGGTTGCCTTCGCCTGGGCCGGCTGTTTCCCTTGCCTTTTGGGAGCCATGGGATCAACCTGCAAACACAAGGAGGAAAGATACAGGAAGTAAGATTCGGGAATATTAGGTCATCCGAGCATGCACTTGGAGTATCAAGAATGTATGAAAACTAAGGATTATCCGGGTATCACGTCAAGGAGTGGAGGTTGCGAGTTATCCGGGTATTAAGTACGACTCTAGAAATTATTGTTCACTTACGTATTGAAAAGTGTCTGAGGAAGACGGATGGTTGCCCATGTATCTACTGCAAGCAAAAGAACCGGAAAAGGGATTTCCGAGTGTCAATGATATGTGCGGAAAGTTGGGGTGAAATGGATCTAGATTGGAAAACTTGCGAACGATTCTACGAAGAAATTTGTGATTAATGATGGTAGGAGGATGGTGTGTGATCATCAAATAGGTTATTAAAGGAGCTGGCAAGCCTCTAAGCCATCAAATCCGGTGGGACGGGAGAAACGGCCCGCGGGTTGACCAAGATCCAATCCAGGATGAATCATAAAATTGCGGGGCTAAATTAGCAAGTGCAAGGAACTTACAGGGAGGTACTGGAAGCCTAGTACGATGGCTGCGGGCGGCGTGGTCTGAGTGCCCCTTTGCGGTTCTTGGAAGAGCAGGACGAGGGCGCGGGGATGAAGCTTGGTGGCGGCGCGGATGGCTTGAGAACGAACACGGCCGATGGTGGCTTTGTTCCGGTGGCGAGCCCTAGATTCTTGCGGTGGCGTCGCGAGAGCGCAAGGTGTGAGGAAGGAAGGGATAAGTTGGAGTGAGGCGTTGGATTCCAGGTTACCCTTTGAGCACTATTTATAAGGTGAGGGTGAACCTATTCTAACGGCCAGAAGCCAGAAATTATGGGGTAATGGTTATCCGTGCGGGTTTTGCGAGATATGCTTCAGGTATTGAGCGAGGTATCCGGGCAAAAAAGAGAAAGAGATCCATTCCGTGAAACCAGGGTCAATTATCGAGTAAAAGTATAGAATCTTGATGTTTTTATCAGGGTTTTGACTCAGAAATTTGAGCAGTGTGTTTGGAGGAAAGCCGGGTTACTATATGGCCGCCATGGAGTTAGGCCTAGCTATCTATCAGAGCACCTTAACCCGGCCTCTATACACTTGTGTGTTTGATATCTTTGCAGGGAATAGCAAGCGCTTCCAGGAAGGATCCGTGAAGCCCAAGCTATTCTGGGGACTACTGATGGAGGGATACTAACCCGGTAGGCCAACTCCAAGGCATAACCCGGCCCAAAGGACGCTGCGCAAGATCCGGCTAAGGGTAAAGAAACTTCTGGAAGGCCCAAGTTTGTAGGCCTCGTAACCCGGATTGAGGGTTACGGTAAAGGAAAGTTAGAGTTCGTATGCGGTGTCTGGGTAGGATTCAGGGTGCGCCTTGGAGAGTAAGCCAGGGGGGTACGGGTGCTTTATAAACCGACCCCCAGGTCTAGTTGAGGGAGATCTAAGAACCCTAGTAGTACCGCTTGATATCGAGCATCCAGTGTATACGAGAGATCGAGTTAATATATTGAGATCGGAGACTTGGCGACTTGATTGCCGGCTACCAGATCGAGTCCCATCATGTTTTCCTCTGAGCTAAACCCTCTCCCAAACGTCTGTGTCGTCTTGCCCCAAGATCAGTTACCCCCGGTAACGTCTGCCGTGATAATCCCACGACACTTGGGCTGGCATATTTGTTTGCTTGGCGTAATATTGACACCCTACACATGTATTTACTATGTGCTCAGCATCTGTCTTGGCTGTTAGCCAGAAAAACCCTGCACGGAATGCTTTTTTGACTATGCTTTTTGATTGAGCATGATGTCCGCAATCTCCGACATGGATTTCTTGCAGGATTTATCGTCCTTTTTCTGTTGAAATACACCGCAGAAAAATTCCGGTAGTACTACATTTATACAAACAATTATTAATTACCGTGTATCCTTTGCATCGACGCTGAATCTGTCTCTGCAAGACTTCGTCTGCTAAATCCGGGTACTTCTGATCAACTAAGAAGTTTAAATATGGAATTGTCCAATCCGGGTTAACGAGCATGACTTCAATTGACTCGGAAGCCAGAGGATCATCAACATCTCCACCTTTTATCGATGGTTCATACAAATGTTGGACGAACACATCTGGTGGTAGGATTTTTACCCTTTCTGATCCCATGCGGGCTAATGCGTCCGCGTTCCAATTTTCCTCCCTTTTGACATGGAGTACTTCAAATCCAAAAAAACAGATTGCAAACTCGTCCACCGTTCTCCGATATTCAGCCATGATGGGGCTTTTTGCGTCCCAAGTTTGGTTGAGATGGTGCTGTACCAAATCCGAGTCGCCATAGAATAAGATGTGTTTAACACCTATTTCCTTTGCAATATGCAAGCCATGAAGCAGAGCTTTGTATTCTGCCACGTTATTACTGGCATTGAAGCGTATTTGTAATACATACTCCATTGTGTCTCCATTAGGGGATTTTAGGACTACACCAGCTCCAGCGCCCTCCTACATCTTGGATCCGTCAAAGTGCATGATCCAGTACTTGGACTCCGGCATTGGTGTTTTTTCCATTGCTTCTGTCCAGTCGGTGACAAAATCTGCCAGAACCTGGGATTTTATTGCTGTCCTGGGTTGGTACTTAATATCGAATGCTGCTAGCTCGATGCCCCATTTGGCTACTCGGCCAGTTGCTTCCGCATTGTTTATTATATCCCCTAGTGGTGCTTTACATACCACTGTTATGGAATGTCCTTGGAAGTAATGGCGAAGTTTTCGAGATGCGAAAAATACGCCATATGCCAGTTTTTGATAGTGTCGGTACTTTGTTTGTACTCGGAGAAAACTTTGCTTACATAATCCGGTATGCTTTGTTCGTCTTTCTTCCTTTCCACAACTATCACTGCGCTAATAACCCGGTTTGTAGCCGTGAGGTACAATAGCATAGGCTCTTCGTCTTTTGGGGATGCCAAAATCGGAGCTTTCATCAAAGTTTCTTTCAACTGGGTTAATGTTGCATCTGCTTCTTCTGTCCACTCAAATTTGTCGGATTTTTTCAACAACTTATACAGTGACAGGGCGGTGTCCCCTAGCCGGCTAATAAACCTGCTAACGACTGCAGCAGAACCCGTCAATCTTTGTACATCTTTTACGCACGTGGGCTTGGAGATGTTTAAGATTGCTTTGATCTTTTCTGGGTTTACTTCTATTCCTCTGTGAGAAACAATAAAACACAGAAGTTTTCCTGAGGGAACCCCGAATACGCACTTTAATGGATTTAACTTCATTTTATAAGTGCGCAAATTTTCGAAGGTTTCTCGCAAATCTTCAAGGAGTGTTTCTTTTTCCTTGGAGACGACAGAAATGTCGTCCACGTAAACATGGACGTTTTTGCCAATCTGACTATGCAAACATCGTTGCATGCAATGTTGGTAAGTTGCCCCTTTGTTCTTCAGGCCGAATGGCATGGTTATGTAATAGTACGTCCCATATGGGGTTATGAAGGAAGTTTTGATTTGATCTTCTTTTTTCATGCGTATTTGATGATACCCGGAATATGCATCCAAAAAGCATAAAAGCTCAGAGCCTGCGGTGGCATCTATTATTTGATCGATTCGCGGTAACGCAAACCTATCTTTTGGACACAATTTGTTCAAGCCAGTGTAATCTATACACATCCTAAGGGTAGTACTATCTTTCTTCGGGACTAATACTGGATTTGCAGACCATTTAGTATGTATAACTTCCCAGATAAAATCTGCTGCCAAAAGCCGGATAATCTCTTTGCCAATAGCCTTCCGTCTTCTTCCGTCGAATCGACCGAGACCTTGTTTGACGGGTTTAGATCCTGGAATTACCTTGAGTTGATGCTCAGCAAGTTCCCTGGGTACGCCTGGCATGTCCTCTGGACACCAAGCAAAAATGTCCCAGTTCTCACGGAGGAACTTGATGAGCTCGCTTTCCTATTTGTCGGTCATCCCAGTTCCTACTACGACAAACTTTGTCGGATCTTTAGGATCTAGGATTACCTATCTTGGGTTCTCGGAAGCTTTGAAGCTATCTGCTGGCTTCCGGCTTTCTTTTCCTGCCGGCATTTCTGTCGGCGATACTTCTTTCGCCATCTCTTTCAATTCTTCCTTTGCTATCAATTTCTCAGCGCAAAGGGCGTTTTCTTTTTCCAGCTCGTTTGCCAACTTGAAGTCTCCTGTTATGGCGATTACTCCTCCTTTGGGCCCTGTCATCTTCAGCTTGTTATAAATATAACATGACCTTGCCATGAATTTGGCGAAAGCTGGACGTCCGAGTATCGCGTGGTACACGCTTTCGAACGGCACCACTTCGAATGATACTTTTTCCTGACGGAAGTGATCTTTTTCTCCAAAAGTGACATCTAGGGAAATTTCTCCTAGGGATCGTTCTTGTCTGCCAGGGATGATGCCATGAAAACGTATGTTGTTGTGATTGAGCTGGCTTTCGGAAATTTTCAGATGCTTCAGTGTATCCAGGTACATTATGTTAATGCTGGATCCTCCATCCATCAACACTCTTTTTAGCCTAGTGTTCTGGACAATAGGACTTACGACAAGAGCTTGCGTGCTGGGTTCAGGGATGTTTTTGGGATGATCAGACTGATCCCAGGTAATTGGTGTATTTGAGTACTTCAAGAATTTTGGGGTTGCAGGAACAACTGTGTTTATTCCTCGAAGCGTTCTCTTTGCCACCTTTGCCGAGGGAGTTGCCAGGAAAGTTAGGTTACATTCTCCATCAACTCTCGGAAACTTGGGCTCGCCTTTTCGCTGCTGTTCCTGGATTTTTTCGTCAGTGTCTTCTTTTTCAGCTTCTGGCTTTTGCTTGGAGAATTTCCTCTTGGAGTTGTTCCCTTTGTTTCCGGATCCTGCACTGCCTTTCATATGCTTGTTCAAGCGGCACTGTGCGTTGGTGTGGGTGGGTTTCCCAAATTGCGAGTGGTGGACGCAGTTTTCCGAGTTTATCTTTTCCCACTCTTCCATCGTGTAGTTAATCGGTTCTGTACTGCGCCCTTTCCACCTATTCCCATTTTCTCTTCCAAAGGCTATGTTGACTTCTTTGGGTTTTTGCGTTGCATCTGGAGTTCCTTTTTTCTCAGGCCGAGGGGTCTTTTTGGCCTGTATCAGGGTATCGATATTGCGTCCTCTTGTTCTGATGTCGTCTTCGGCTGCTGCGTGCTCATTAGCGGTTGTAAGCATAGATCCGAGATCTTTGTGCGTTTTGGAACCGATCATGAACGGTAAAGTCCGGGTTTTAAGCCATTGATGAAAGCATGCATTGCTTGAATGTCAGTTACTCCAGAGCAACTATTCTTCATTGCCGTCCATCTTGAGATGAAATCCACGTATGGTTCGTCTTCAAATTGGGTGCAACGGTTTAGCTGGTTGATGTTGTTCAGGCGCTTATAGGTTCCTCGAAAATGCTGAGTAAATACTCGAGCCATGTCATCCCAGCCATCGACAGTTCTGGAGGGTAGTCCACATATCCAGTCTCTGGCTCCATCCAGTAACATTAGGGGGAGAAACTTTACAGCTTCCAAGTCTGTCTCATTGTTAATTTGGACGGCTGTGTAATAGTCTGAAAGCCAGGTATCCGGATTTGTGCTACCGGTGTATTTTTGGTACGTTGGACCAACTTTGGCGAAGCCAAAATGCAGAGTTATTCTTCGGATCCTATCAGTGAAACATTTAGGTCTGAAGTATAAATCATCTCTTTCCGCTCTATCCATGTGTGCGGAGTATCTGCCGGCTGAATGGACAGAAGGGGATCTGCTCCTTTCTTTTCCATTGTGGCGTGAACGTGCTTTTCCGGGATCTTCTCTATTTCTTCCGTGATCATGCCCTTTGGGATAAGGTGGATTTCTGCTCCTGTGTCTTTCCTTATTCCTGGGGGCGTCTGGGATCTCTCACGCCTATGAGGTATATCCTGTCTTCCAGCTTTTTCAGCGGGGCATCTCGGAGGCGGCATTGCTTTTCCGTCATTTCGGTTCTTTTCTTCCCGATCACGAGGATTAACTCCATCTTTCGGGAGATCGGATCCCGTTCTAGACGCTTCATCCTTGTTGTCGGGATTTTTCTTGTTTTTTCTCGGATCTGATTTCTTCTCTTTTGAATTGTTTGAATCTCCAGGTTCTTCCGGTCCAGGTGCTCCAGCAGCGCATGTAGCTGTTTTGCATAGGGCGGAGTCGTCGTGCAACTTCCCTGATCGCTGCTGCCCCCGCTGTTGTTGTTGCAATGCTTTTCCTAGGAAAGCATACACCCATTGAAGTTTTTCACCATTGGAGTACATATCGTTGTTGAGGATGGCGAACGTTGCTTCCGCGTTTTCTGCTGCGGTTTTGTATATTGGTTCGCCTCTGGCATCTTTGCCGTTTACCTGCTTTTGCCAAGATGGGTTGTGAAACCTTTCTTTTGGCGGCAGTACTTCCGGTCTTACGATTCCGGGTAACCTTGTAAGTTTAATGCCAGATCTATTCTTTCTCTCGTGTTCCTCAATTTCTTCCTTCATGAGCTTGATGTCATCCTGGGTTTTTTGGAGGTGTTCTCGAGTTCGAAACAGATGTTGCTGCTGCCTCTGGAGAGCTCGTCTCCTGGCTTCTAGCACTTCAGGGGGTGCGTGAGGTCCCACTGGTGTTTGGAGTAGTTCCGGTTTGTCTTGTTCTGTCATTGGCGGAACAAGGATTTCTTTTGTTTTCTTCTCCGTAGGCTTTATTCCGCTTGCATCTCCTACTTCAGGGCTTTCATTGGATGGATCGGCCGATTTCTTCTTCCAGAGTTTATACTGGAGTTTCTTAGCGGCTTTGTGCTTCTTCTTGGAAGAGGGAGGTTTTTTGTTTGGTTCTTCCTCTGTCAATTCTTTGACATCAGGGTATCTTGGAGAAGTTTCTCCTTCTTCTCTCTCTTCCTCTGGCGGAGGAGTTCTAGGGCTTTCCTGGCTATCGGCCTCCGTGTTTTCAGCCGGTTTTGCCATCAGTACTTCATGGAATCCCTCTTGAAGAGATTTAACCTTTCTTTCGAAAGCGTCCTCGTCTTCGTCTTCGGAATCAAACTTGTCTGATCCGGTTTCTGATTCCAATCTCACCTCAATGGCGGCTAGCACGGAATCAGCTTCCGAGTTTGTCGTGGTGTTGACGAATGTCGGATCTTTCACCTCTGTTGTGAGATTGTTGTTTTCTGCCTCGTGCACGGGATTGCATTCATCCGTGTTTTCGGCGATCTCGGATTGCACCATGCCGATAAAGTGTGATTCACTTGTATGTCGGTGATCTGAGCAAAACCCGGCATCATAGTCATCTTCGACTGGGTATAGGGCGGGTGGGATAAATTTACTTCCACCGCAGAATCCCATTGCCTCTGCAGTTAATCCGATAAAGATGTTTGCAGATCTAATCGTTAATACGCAGGCACTTACCAGATGATTCCGCGCCGGCATGTATGATCCATTCTCGAGGAAGCGCCCGACGTCGTTATCGAATTCCAAGCTTCCGACAGTTATGGTACTGCCGATTCCGCCGAGTATCCCCGATCGAAACTTAACGCCTGACGTCGCCTGCCCCACGGTGGGCGCCAACTGTCGAGACATCATAGTAGAATTCATAGACGGGGGTGCCATGAGACTACTGATAGAGAAGTGGGGGGACGTGATTGTACGATGGACAATGACACAGGGTTTTTACCCAGGTTCGGTACAACACAGTAATGCGACGTTCCTACTCCTGCAAGCTCACTATTCAGGACTAAAGCCTAGGAATACAGAGTACAATGTGAGGTTCTAATAGCTGCTCGTCAAGGATCAACCTCTCGGCGAGTTAGCCTCTAGCTTCTTGTCTATCTTATCTCCCGTCCGGCTTTATATAATAGCCGGGTTAGGGCATACAGAGAAGGAAACCTAGAAGACTACGGTAACTATTAACTTGGAAAGTAAGGAATCCGCCTTCTACTCCAAGCGAGATCACGTGGGCCGTGATCCGGGTTCTTCTAGAATCCGGCTTCTGTGCGTCAGCTTACTGGGCCGCCTAACGGGCCATAGCCCACTACCATTTAGGCCACCCTGGTAATCTGGCACTTTAGAACACTATCTGACATACCCCTGATTGGTATATATTCGACAACGTTAATGATCGCCTGGGTGACCGGATGCTGGAGCCCAGTGATGCAAGGTACAAGTTGAACCGGATTCACCGGTCTGAGCAGATAGAGGCGAAGGGGCCACCCGGCCCAAGCTGTTTTGGCCACCGGATCATGGGAGAGCCTTCCGTGACCAAGTTCCAGCTGGCTAGAGGGGCCAAGTCCTATGATGGGAGCACCAAGAAAGATGACTAGCTGAATGATTATGTCACCGCCATGAACATTGCTGGCGGTAAACGGACATGGGCTGTGAGATATGTCCCAGAGATGCTGGAGGGCCCTGCTGTCGTGGTGGTGTCACGGCAGATGCCATAGGATGGCTAAAGATGTGGGGACGAAGGACGCTGGAGGCGCTCGGGGAGGGATCACGCGGCGAGTAGACGCGTGAAGGATGAAACTAGCACTGCAAACAACACGATCTACCCAGGTTCAGGGCCCTCGTGAGGAGGTAAAACCCCTACTCCTGCCTTTCTTTCTGTATTCTGGTGTCTCACCGAGTAGCCACAGTACAATGGTTCTTGCTACCGAGTAGCCACTCTTCTCTCTCCGGATAGAACTAGGTCAAGAATCTCTACCTAGGATCAAGCCCAAGCATCGTCCCTCGGGGCACCTTATATACTTGGTGCCCAGCCGGATACAGCCAAATACAAACAAGTGTCGACATTGTGTGCACACCGTCCTTCTTCCGAGTTCCCGCTGACAGCTTTGGCTTCTAAGCTTGTCATGATGCGGAAAGTCGTTGGGCAAAACCAAGTAACCAGTCTGTTATCACTGTGCGAACACAGAGTAGGTCCCCCCTATCCCGCGACGCCCTGCTGACACACTGTCGCTGTCAGGCACGCCGTCCCCAGATGAACAGTGCTGTGAACAGTGCCAAGTACGGACCCGGGATATGCGGGATTCGGTGTCAGAACGGCTCCTTTGACTTCTGGCCCGAGTAGGTTCCCGCCATTTCTACTCGGTCCAGCTCTTCTGTTCGGAGGAGCACAACTCTCTTGATTCATTCTTCTGGCTGTCTAGGTGTGAGAACGGGTAGCAGTCGACCGGGTAGCGAGTACCAGGTAGCCGGCTACTCGGCCAAACACCCCTTCTGCTCTTTCCTTTAGCACTTGCCTTTACCCTACTCGGGTGTAACCCCCCGACAACAGTCCCCGAAGCTGGTAGAGCCCTGCGGATTCATTCACTGGGCCCTGCCAGCTTAAAAACCAACCTTGAAAGTCTTGCCCTTGAGCTTTGAGATACCGAGTGAAAACCTCCGAGTAGCCCTTGGTCTTGTTTCCTTTCTTCCGAGTAGGGCCACCTCTCTTCTCTGTGTCCGAGTAAAATGACTTGGTGAAATCTCGAAACAGAATCTCTGCGTGTCAGAGCACAATCCGGCTTTCCGCGCTGCAACTGGGCACGTGTCACGCGGACACGACTTCGTCGCCTCGGTGCCTGGTAACTGACAGGCCACGCACCCAGTTTTCACGGGGTGGGCCCACCAGCTCGTAACGTCTCATCACGCGCAGTAATCGCCCACGATCTCGTCGTGGGATCTAATGCGGCCGTTACGCGCGCGTTCTGCGCTGTGTGCGTTTCTAACCGGCCCACAGACCCCACGCCACACGATTACTGCCACGATCGATCCCACTTCCTCGACTCGTAACGGTAACTCGAGGAGCGGTATAAATACCCCCTCGGTAACTCCTTCTTCTCCTTCCGCTCACAATTCCCCTCTGCCTTCTCGTTTCTCCGCCGCTGCAGAGCTCCTCGCCGCCGCGCAACTCACTACGCCGCCGCGAGCTTCTCCACACCCCAAAGCCTCAATCTTTTTTTTTCCCAATTTTTTCCTCTCCGCCATGGCCCGCGACGACAACGCTCGCGCCGGCTGGGCGGGGTCCGAGGTCACCGCCGAGGACTGCCAATGGCTGGTGAACACCCGGAGGGTTCCTCCCGGTGTTCGCTGCCGGCAGCCTGACGGCGAGCTCGTTCCGGCTCCGGAAGAGGGAGAGCACGTCGTCTTCCTCGCGCACTTCGCGCGAGGATTCGGGCTACCCGCATCGAACTTCCTCCGCTCGTTTCTGGACCACTACGGCCTCCAGATGCACCACCTTCCTCCGAACGCCGTCGTCTTCCTCTCCTACCACGCTGTGGTGTGCGAAGCCTTCCTCGGTGTTCGCCCCACGACGGAGACGTGGTCCAGGTACTTTTTCTTCCGCCAACAGAGCAAGGGCAAGAAGGACGGCGCGGACACCAGCAGCCGAATAACGGAGACCGGCAGCGCCATGATGGTGCAGCGCCCGGGAACCAACCATCCGCGCATCAAGGGATTGGACTCCGTCCGTAAGTGGCAGAGGACGTTCCTATACGTGAAGAACATGCCCGCCAAGAAGGGAGCCAAGGTGGAGGACAGAGTCAATCTGCCCCCGTGGAGCAACCGAGCTCCTACCGGGCAGAACTGGAAGACCAAGCCGTCCACCGACAAGAACCTGACGCAGATGGAGGAGCGCCTTGCCCATCTGATCGGAGAGGGGCTCAAGAGCGACGATCCAGTTGCCTGCTGGATCTCTAAGCGGGTGCTGCCACTCCAGCAACGCGTCCACCTCATGTGCTTCATGGGCGGCCCCCGCGACTGTACTCGGACGACCACGTTCGAGCTCAGCAACGCGGACGTCGCCGCTCACGCGCGGTCCATCATGACCACGGGCCTCCGGGACAACTGGCAGTATGGTTTCATCCCATATAGCCGCACGAAGCCAATCGAGCGGGTATGTATTCCTTTTCCTATCTCTTATATGCCTGTTCCGAGTAGATAGCCTTCTTATCTTGCAGCGACTAGTAATTGCACTCTGCGTCGAGTAGGGCGCTTAACGGAACCGCTCAGGCTTAGTGTGCTTGGTATTTGCACGCCTTGCCGAGTAGGACACAGAGTAGCACCACTTAGGCTTAATATGCTTTATGTTTGCACGCCTTGCCGAATAGGACACAGAGCAGCACCACTTAGGCTTAATATGCTTTATGTTTGCACGCCTTGCCGAGTAGGACACTTAGCAAGTTTCCCTAGGCTTAGTGTGCTATGTGTTTGCACGCCTAGCCGGGTAGGGTGCCTTTATGCTACTCGACTAACTTGTGATGTCTCTCTATTCTTCAGGTCCTTGATCGCCAGCTCGCTGAGAGCATGGAGCGCTTCGAGGACAACTGGTCGGAGGACCGAGAGGAGGACGACGAGGTCTCCTTCGAGACCGCGGACAGGCTCAACCTCCCCCATGCTCAGACGGAGAAGCATCACGTAGATGCATCTGTCCGCGATTGGTCCGAGGATGACGACGAAGGTAATTGGACTCATCCTGTCTGGTCGCAAGCCGCGCTACCCAATTTCCTCTTGTTTCTGAGTCGTTTTTCTTCTTCCGAACTTCACAGGCGGCGCTGATGCTGAAGAGGAGGACGAGGAGGAAAACGAGGAAGCCCTTGTCGTCAAGCCGCTCTCGATCGCTGCTCCTCTTACCCGCAAACGGACGGGTAGCGGTGCTCAGGAGCCCCCCGCCAAGAAGAAGAAGACGGCCGGGAAGACGACCAAGAAGACCGTGATGAGAGGGGGACGAACAATCCCTACCCGTAAAGGGTAAGCACTTTCTTCTTAGTTGCTTCTCCTCGATTTCCTCTATCCTTCTCTTTTTTCTGAACATGTTTCTTTCTTCAGAGCCCCCTTGAACGCTGACGCCGCTCTCGCGCCCACCAAGACTAAGAAGAAATCCGCCATTGACGTCGATAATCTCATCAACCTCGACGACGAGACTGAAGTCGCAGCACAAGCCGGAGCGCGTGCGTCCTCTCCCGTGAAAGGGGACGACTCCGATGACGCTCGATACATGGATAGCGACGCCCATGACGCCGAGCAGGAGCAGCAGTCCCGCGCAGATCAAGAAGCGTGGGATGCTGATCGCGACGCAAGGCCACTTTCTCCTCCGGCCGCCACGGCCGAGGAGAACCTAGACCAAGACCCCGAGAAGCATGATGACGATGCCGCCCTTGAGCGGCGAGAAGAGGACCAAGAGCAGCCAGCGACAAGGGCTGCTGAGCAAGACGACCCCGCGGCCCAGCCGCGGGTAGAAGAACAAGACGCCACACAGCAAGACCCCGCTGCCGGGCAGCGGGCTGAGACAATTGACGAGACAGAGCAGTACCCTCTTAGCGACGCGCAACCAGACGCCGCGCAGGGTAGCGCTCAGCCGGATACTGCGCCGGATAGCGCACCCTTGGCGCCGCCTACCCAGCAGGGTACTTCCTCCAGCGCGCCAACCTCTCCACCAGCAAAGAAAACCAAGACAACATCCAGCTCTCCGGCCAAGCAGCTGTGACGCCCCGAGATCGGGCACTATGCAGATTTCAGCATTCCCGCCAAAATCCACATAATAACCGATTCCAGGTTGCCACTTGTGATAACATTACAATAGTTCACGAATAATCCACAATTACAACAGAAACAGATAGATACAAGATGACTCAAACGAGCCAGGGATACAACTGATACAGTACAAAGATCCAAATAACAGCGGAAGAGACAACATATCGTCCGTCTACGGACAAGATCCAAATTGGACTAAGAGTCCTGAAGATAACCGAGAGCGTCCAATCCCTGCCCAGGCCAAGCCGGAGGGATTCCCAAGCTAACATCGTCAGACTTCAAACCTGTTGACTGCAATGTTGAATATGCAGCCACGAAAGAGATTCGTGGGTCAGTACGGTTAAGTACTGGCAAGTGGATAAACCATACTCACAAAATACCGGCGTAGCCAGTCATCACAAGATACAAATACTTTAGGATCAACGGAAAGGAAGGGGTTATTGCAAATAAGCGACAGCGGGCTGCACTAACCAGCTACAGAGGGGATACTACGACTTCCGGCTACCAGAAAGAAGATAAGATCGAGTAATAGTAACCAACTGAAAGATAACTTCAAACAAACCCATCCTGGATCTCGCCCCTTATCCGAAGAAGCAATCCGAGGATAACTCACACAGTTGAGTTAATGATGGT
This sequence comes from Alopecurus myosuroides, assembly GCA_028641055.1. NCBI lineage: Eukaryota > Viridiplantae > Streptophyta > Magnoliopsida > Poales > Poaceae > Alopecurus > Alopecurus myosuroides. The sequence continues at coordinate 633,740,712 of CM054057.1, read as the reverse complement.
TCAGATTATTGTGGCAATAAGCCTATTACTAGTCAAGTTGTTAATCATTGGGTGAAAGGTTGTTATTCATTAGGTTTAAGTTGTCCTGAGTACTTGTTAGCCAGTACTTTCACCAAGTAATCCATAACCGCGGAAAACACGGCTTCTCGAGAAGATTATCCCTGCAGGGTTGCACCAATTTGGCCGTACACGTAAGAATAACCCGCCAGATGGGGAGCTAACCCACCAAGCGAGGTACTCTACACAACTCAACTCTTCTTCGCATCAAGCCCAAAGCACCACGTGCTGTGCGTGCGCGGCTAATCGAGCCCCACGAAGAAAAGGGGACCCTCATAGCACTGGAAGACCACGCCGCCCTAAATGCCGACTACAAAAGTTCCACCCTGGCGCCAAGGGTTCGTACCTGCATATGCGTGCAGCAAATGGAAAGCCCGAACTAAATGTGGCGATTTGGACGAGATGCGAATCGAGTCAAGTTGAGGGGGGCGCCCATACTCGCTTCCCACATGCGGGTAGTGCGCTCATCATGGATCAGTAGACAAGACCCTTTTCCTAATTAGGGGGTCGACACTAGCAGGCCTCAAAACCACAAAGGGCCTCCTGCCGGTGCCTTATCATCAAATTTATTATTAAACAATAACAGTAGCATGATTGATGGATTGATTAAACATTGAGCCCCCAGAACATAATAGAGTAGTAACAGAAGGTAACGGGTAACAGACTCGAGCAAAACAACCCTAAGCAGGATAGTAAGACACGGGCAACAAGCAATGGTTATAGGTATGGAGGGGAGGCAATATCAAGGTTAAGGGATTCATGTGATGGGTTCGTAACAGAAACAACTACTACTAAGGATAGCAGAAAAGAACAACGGAAAGAATCGGTAACAAGTGATGAAAGGCAGCCATATGGCAGCAAGTGAGTATACTTGCCTGAGAGCCCGCAAGGTAGCAGAACTTGTCGTTGCTCACATCATCTCAACGTCCTATCCGGGAAGAAGCAACGAACCTCGAACAAACACCGGATGCAACAATTACTACTACAGCAAAAGATCCAGCATGATCAAGATATGGATGCATGACAGGTTTAAAGATGCATCAAGGTAAACTAGTTGACAAGATAAACAGATTTAAAGGGACCCATATGCAATTTGAGTTGCATATGAAAAGCCCATGAATTATGGTTAAATTATTTGTTTTCCAACTAATCAACAGGTGCTAGTGGTTTAGTATGATGCATGCAAAAGGGAAACAGCAAAATAACAACATTAGAATCAATTTAAGATAGGGTGTAGCAATTTAGAATTTTATTATTAATTTAGGGAATTTTTGGGTGCCTTAAAGGTGACACACAAGTATTTGTTGTTTTCAACCATTTAAATTGTTCAAAACAAATAACAAAGTTTATATTTGAAAAGAACATCAAATTTTAGTTGGATTACATGTTTCAAATATTGAAATTGGAATTTGGATTATTTAATTATGAATTAAACAATATTAAATAAGTTTTAAATGAATTTAAAACAAGTTTGAATTTAATTGAATTTTTATTTGTTCAAAACATAATTTCAAACTCACATTTGAAAAGTTCACACTTTGATGGGTTGAAAACATATTTTGCATGTTTAAAATTATTTTATATTGATCAAGTTATTATTTTATCAAATTTAATTGAATTAAACAAGGATTAAATTATTTAGGCAATTTAAATTATTCAAAACAGGAAACAAAAATTATATTTGGAAAGATGAGTTGAAATGGTATGGAAAACATATTTTATTTGCATTTATTGGGTTAACAATGAATTAGTTATTGATTTTAGCAAATTGCAATTGATTTGTTTGAATTCAAATTTAAATTGCATTTTGAAGTTTCAAAACAGTGAACAAATGGATTAGTTGGAAAGATTATTTAATTTGGGGCAGAAAACATATATAACTTTTATTTTTTAGAGTTATAGATTAAAAGATATTAAAGTTTAAAGGTTAGGGTTTAAATTTGTTATTTAAAAGGATTTTAATTTCGAAAACAGAAAGGCAGAAACTTTTGTTACCGCAGGGCTAGCCAGCCAGAGGCGCTAACGAGCGGGCCCCGGGGCCATAGGAGTTGACAGGGCTCCGCGGTCTATGACCAGCGGGCCCTGCTGCGCGCTGACGGAAAAAATCGCAAAAAGTGGGTGGGGGGGTTGCGCCCGCGGGGATTCGACCCCGGGTCGCTGCGCTGCACACAGCAGATCGCTACCACTGCGGCCTGCTCGAGCTCGTTGTTAGGTAGCAGTAGCAAAACAGGTTATAGTGTTACTTTCGTCAGGTAAGTTCTTAACTGAACCTTTCTTCCGTGTGCAGGTGCGTGACAGAGATTCGACGGGGCGTCAGAGCGCCGGCGGGCGCTGCTCGCTGCCGCTGCGCGAGTGGTGGCGTGCGAGTGATGCGTGCAGTGGTCGTGACAGAGTAGTAGGGTGTGAGGGAAAAGACGAGGGACGATCACCTCGGTTTGGTCGAGCGACTGAAGACGGGCAGCCGCGGCGAGGTGGTGTACCGGCGACGGCGCGGCCGCCTCGGAGGTTCCCGGCAGACGGCGAGGGGACGGGGAGCCTCCGGGGACCTCCACGTTTCCATTCCACTCCTCAGGGGCTCCTCGAGGTGGCCAGGGCTACCGGCGGTGAGGGGATAAGGTGGTGGTCTACGGTGGTGAGTTGCAGGGTTCAGAAACGGAGGGTTTTCAGAGAGAGGAGGGAGGTGGCAGAGGATGCGGTCGGCGGCGCTAGGGGAGAGGAGAGGGGCTTTAGGGTTTGCAGCAGAGGGGGGATGGTTAGCTACTTAAGGAGAAAGGGGGCCAGTACGGCATGGCATCCAGGGGGGAGGAGGCGATCGGAGGGTGCTGCTTCTGTTCGTACTGCCAGACAACGACAGGAGGAAGAAAGGACGACAGGGAAAAAGGGGGTGGGCCAGAAAAGCAGGTGGGCTGGGGAGAAAAGAGAAAGGAGTGGGTTGGTTCTTCTCCTTGGGATTTCCTTTTTTATTTTTTTTTTTGTAAAAGAAATAAAAGGAAGAGAGAGAAAGGATAGGGGTTTTGGGGTGGTTTATGGCATTATATATTTTTATTGTTTTATTTTTTTCCAAAACAGAAAATGAAAGCAATGTTAGCATTATTTTCACAAGGTGGAAAAAGGATTTTGGGGTTTTAGGGTTTTATTTTTAGTTTATAAATACATTTGGTTATTTTGCAAGACAGCACATAAAAGTGATGTTAACATTAACTTCAAAATTAATTTGATTTCTAATTTGTTAGTTGATTGCCAAATAAGGTTTGATTTTGATTTTTTTTGGAAATAACAAATTTTACTTAATAAAGTCAAGCAATTATGAAAATATTGTTTAATTTATTTGTTTGCAAGAAATTAATGTTTAAACCACAATTTGAGACATGCCCATTAAGAAGGAAAAATGATTTGAAATTTAATTGCCATTAGGAGGTTTGATAAAAGGAAAGATTTTATTAACAAGCAATTGGATTAGAACAACTCCAAACTTTTGAAAAACAAATGAGTGGTTTAGCTTGCAATTTTGAAATTGGAAATTTGAACATGTGGGAAAGTTTTAATTGTGTTTGAATTTTGAGTTGTTTTGAAAAACAGAATGCCATGCTCATGTGATGCATATGGTGCAAAGCAAAAGGAAACAAACACTTTTCTACCAAAGGTAACACCCCAGGTGTTACAGACGACACCACTAACAAGGGATTGCGCCCTCGCAATCCACCTGCTAACCCGGGAGGGGAAAGAAGTTCGACTATCGATTCTTCGTGCTTCCAGTTGATTTTCTCGACACCACTAACGAGGGCTTCTCGACACCACTAACAAGAGATTCTTGCTAGGGCTGACGACGATGTTCTTCCACCAGGAATCTTCCGATGATCGAACCTATTAGGGTAAGGGCTCAGAAAACGTCCACCCACGTAGGATCCTAACACTTTGAAAGATAGACAAGGGGGGGAGAGACTCCAAAACAAATAAGATGGGAGGGGAAATAGAATAGGGATAAGGAGAAAACAGGAATCCTATTGAGAGGTTTTCCAAAATAGTTTAGCAGAAATAGTGTTTGACATTCTAGAAACAACGACCGTTAGCTGAGTTAACTTACAGGCTTTGCGGACCCGTTGCTTCGATAACCATTCGTATCGAAACAATATCGGGAATCGAAACCAAGGCTCTGATACCATTTGTGACGCCCCGAGATCGGGCACTATGCAGATTTCAGCATTCCCGCCAAAATCCACATAATAACCGATTCCAGGTTGCCACTTGTGATAACATTACAATAATTCACGAATAATCCACAATTACAACAGAAACAGATAGATACAAGATGACTCAAACGAGCCAGGGATACAACTGATACAGTACAAAGATCCAAATAACAGCGTAAGAGACAACATATCGTCCGTCTACGGACAAGATCCAAATTGGACTAAGAGTCCTGAAGATAACCGAGAGCGTCCAATCCCTGCCCAGGCCAAGCCGGAGGGATTCCCAAGCTAACGTCGTCAGACTTCAAACCTGTTGACTGCAATGTTGAATATGCAGCCACGAAAGAGATTCGTGGGTCAGTACGGTTAAGTACTGGCAAGTGGATAAACCATACTCACAAAATACCGGCGTAGCCAGTCATCACAAGATACAAATACTTTAGGATCAACGGAAAGGAAGGGGTTATTGCAAATAAGCGACAGCGGGCTGCACTAACCAACTACAGAGGGGATACTACGACTTCCGGCTACCAGAAAGAAGATAAGATCGAGTAATAGTAACCAACTGAAAGATAACTTCAAACAAACCCATCCTGGATCTCTCCCCTTATCCGAAGAAGCAATCCGAGGATAACTCACACAGTTGAGTTAATGATGGTTCAGATTATTGTGGCAATAAGCCTATTACTAGTCAAGTTGTTAATCATTGGGTGAAGGTTGTTATTCATTAGGTTTAAGTTGTCCTGAGTACTTGTTAGCCAGTACTTTCACCAAGTAATCCATAACCGCGGGAAAACACGGCTTCTCGAGAAGATTATCCCTGCAGGGTTGCACCAATTTGGCCGTACACGTAAGAATAACCCGCCAGATGGGGAGCTAACCCACCAAGCGAGGTACTCTACACAACTCAATCTTCTTCGCATCAAGCCCAAAGCACCACGTGCTGTGCGTGCGCGGCTAATCGAGCCCCACGAAGAAAAGGGGACCCTCATAGCACTGGAAGACCACGCCGCCCTAAATGCCGACTACAAAAGTTCCACCCTGGCGCCAAGGGTTCGTACCTGCATATGCGTGCAGCAAATGGAAAGCCGAACTAAATGTGGCGATTTGGACGAGATGCGAATCGAGTCAAGTTGAGGGGGGCGCCCATACTCGCTTCCCACATGCGGGTAGTGCGCTCATCATGGATCAGTAGACAAGACCTTTTCCTAATTAGGGGGTCGACACTAGCAGGCCTCAAAACCACAAAGGGCCTCCTGCCGGTGCCTTATCATCAAATTTATTATTAAACAATAACAGTAGCATGATTGATGGATTGATTAAACATTGAGCCCCCAGAACATAATAGAGTAGTAACAGAAGGTAACGGGTAACAGACTCGAGCAAAACAACCCTAAGCAGGATAGTAAGACACGGGCAACAAGCAATGGTTATAGGTATGGAGGGGAGGCAATATCAAGGTTAAGGGATTCATGTGATGGGTTCGTAACAGAAACAACTACTACTAAGGATAGCAGAAAGAACAACAGAAAGAATCGGTAACAAGTGATGAAAGGCAGCCATATGGCAGCAAGTGAGTATACTTGCCTGAGATCCCGCAAGGTAGCAGAACTTGTCGTTGCTCACATCATCTCAACGTCCTATCCGGAAGAAGCAACGAACCTCGAACAAACACCAGATGCAACAATTACTACTACAGCAAAAGATCCAGCATGATCAAGATATGGATGCATGACAGGTTTAAAGATGCATCAAGGTAAACTAGTTGACAAGATAAACAGATTTAAAGGGACCCATATGCAATTTGAGTTGCATATGAAAAGCCCATGAATTATGGTTAAATTATTTGTTTTCCAACTAATCAACAGGTGCTAGTGGTTTAGTATGATGCATGCAAAGGGAAACAGCAAAATAACAACATTAGAATCAATTTAAGATAGGGTGTAGCAATTTAGAATTTTATTATTAATTTAGGGAATTTTTGGGTGCCTTAAAGGTGACACACAAGTATTTGTTGTTTTCAACCATTTAAATTGTTCAAAACAAATAACAAAGTTTATATTTGAAAAGAACATCAAATTTTAGTTGGATTACATGTTTCAAATATTGAAATTGGAATTTGGATTATTTAATTATGAATTAAACAATATTAAACAAGTTTTAAATGAATTTAAATTTAAAACAAGTTTGAATTTAATTGAATTTTTATTTGTTCAAAACATAATTTCAAACTCACATTTGAAAAGTTCACACTTTGATGGGTTGAAAACATATTTTGCATGTTTAAAATTATTTTATATTGATCAAGTTATTATTTTATCAAATTTAATTGAATTAAACAAGGATTAAATTATTTAGGCAATTTAAATTATTCAAAACAGGAAACAAAAATTATATTTGGAAAGATGAGTTGAAATGGTATGGAAAACATATTTTATTTGCATTTATTGGGTTAACAATGAATTAGTTATTGATTTTAGCAAATTGCAATTGATTTGTTTGAATTCAAATTTAAATTGCATTTTGAAGTTTCAAAACAGTGAACAAATGGATTAGTTGGAAAGATTATTTAATTTGGGGCAGAAAACATATATAACTTTTATTTTTTAGAGTTATAGATTAAAAGATATTAAAGTTTAAAGGTTAGGGTTTAAATTTGTTATTTAAAAGGATTTTAATTTCGAAAACAGAAAGGCAGAAACTTTTGTTACCGCGGGGCTAGCCAGCCAGAGGCGCTGACGAGCGGGCCCCGGGGCCACGCTGGCGCCGCGTGGGCGCGGTTAGGAGTTGACAGGGCTCCGCGGTCTATGACCAGCGGGCCCTGCTGCGCGCTGACGGAAAAAATCGCAAAAAGTGGGGGGGGGGGTTGCGCCCGCGGGGATTCGACCCCGGGTCGCTGCGCTGCACACAGCGGATCGCTACCACTGCGCCCTGCTCGAGCTCGTTGTTAGGTAGCAGTAGCAAAACAGGTTATAGTGTTACTTTCGTCAGGTAAGTTCTTAACTGAACCTTTCTTCCGTGTGCAGGTGCGTGACAGAGATTCGACGGGGCGTCAGAGCGCCGGCGGGCGCTGCTCGCTGCCGCTGCGCGAGTGGTGGCGTGCGAGTGATGCGTGCAGTGGTCGTGACAGAGTAGTAGGGTGCGAGGGAAAAGACGAGGGACGATCACCTCGGTTTGGTCGAGCGACTGAAGACGGTCAGCCGCGGCGAGGTGGTGTACCGGCAACGGCGCGGCCGCCTCGGAGGTTCCCGGCAGACGGCGAGGGGACGGGGAGCCTCCGGGGACCTCCACGTTTCCATTCCACTCCTCAGGGGCTCCTCGAGGTGGCCAGGGCTACCGGCGGTGAGGGGATAAGGTGGTGGTCTACGGTGGTGAGTTGCAGGGTTCAGAAACGGAGGGTTTTCAGAGAGAGGAGGGAGGTGGCAGAGGATGCGGTCGGCGGCGCTAGGGGAGAGGAGAGGGGCTTTAGGGTTTGCAGCAGAGGGGGGGATGGTTAGCTACTTAAGGAGAAAGGGGGCCAGTACGGCATGGCATCCAGGGGGGAGGAGGCGATCGGAGGGTGCTGCTTCTGTTCGTACTGCCAGACAGCGACAGGAGGAAGAAAGGACGACAGGGAAAAAGGGGGTGGGCCAGAAAGAAGCAGGTGGGCTGGGGAGAAAAGAGGAAAGGAGTGGGCTGGTTCTTCTCCTTGGGATTTCCTTTTTATTATTTTTTTTGTAAAAATAAATAAAAGGAAGAGAGAGAAAGGATAGGGGTTTTGGGGTGGTTTATGGCATTATATATTTTTATTGTTTTATTTTTTTCCAAAATAGAAAATGAAAGCAATGTTAGCATTATTTTCACAAGGTGGAAAAAGGATTTTGGGGTTTTAGGGTTTTATTTTTAGTTTATAAATACATTTGGTTATTTTGCAAAACAGCACATAAAAGTGATGTTAACATTAACTTCAAAATTAATTTGATTTCTAATTTGTTAGTTGATTGCCAAATAAGGTTTGATTTTGAATTTTTTTGGAAATAACAAATTTTACTTAATAAAGTCAAGCAATTATGAAAATATTGTTTAATTTATTTGTTTGCAAGAAATTAATGTTTAAACCACAATTTGAGACATGCCCATTAAGAAGGAAAAATGATTTGAAATTTAATTGCCATTAGGAGGTTTGATAAAAGGAAAGATTTTATTAACAAGCAATTGGATTAGAAAAACTCCAAACTTTTGAAAAACAAATGAGTGGTTTAGCTTGCAATTTTGAAATTGGAAATTTGAACATGTGGGAATGTTTTAATTGTGTTTGAATTTTGAGTTGTTTTGAAAAACAGAATGCAATGCTCATGTGATGCATATGGTGCAAAGCAAAAGGAAACAAACACTTTTCTACCAAAGGTAACACCCCAGGTGTTACAGCAGCTTATCAAGAATATCAAGCAGGAAGCCGTTGACAAGAAGGCCGCCGAGAAGAAGGCTGCCGAGAAGCAGACCTCTGGGAACCAGGCCGCCGAGAAGCCAGCTGGCCAGTCAGAGGGCGCAGTCCGCAGGAATCCTTCGCGTAGCGGTACGCGTGGTGCTGCCACGATGCCGCCGCCAAGACCAACTGCCAGGCCCGGCCAGCTCACCATCCGCGAACCTGAAGCGGCTGCTGATACCGCCGCAGGGTCCAACTTCCCGGATCCACCCAGCTTGCCACCTTATATGGTGAAGGTGAGCCAGCAGCACAGCATCCCATTGACCCAAGTGGAGAAGAAGCTTGCTATCAGGAGGGGAAAACAGGCCGCACCGGTGAACTCCAAGCCTCCAGCCAGGAACCAGGACCGATCCGTCTCGATCCACTCGCGCGAGGTTGCGGAAACCGAGATAACATCCACGGGTCTCGAGCAGATATTCGACCGGGTTGGATTTATCGATGTTGAGTGGGACAGCGACGTCCTCGGCAACACGAACTGGCACGGCACATCTCTGGGCGTTCTGGACCACATGCGCGTCGACTGGAACAAGGCAGACATGGGTTATAAACCCATGACTATTGCGTCCAACACCAGCACACTCGCCGCCAAGCTCTTCGTCCATCGCAAGGCCGCGGAGGATATTGAACAGACTTACGCGGTAAGCTTTGCTCATCCGTTCCGAGTTGCATTTTCCTTCTCTTCTATTCTACTGCTTCCTCTTATCCATCCCCCAGTCCCCGAGATTCTGGCCGAGTAGGCGGGTACTCAACCGAGTTGCTGCCTTCTCGGGTTGAATCTACTCGTCTTTGTCTGACTCCTTTTCTTTCTTCCTCTCAGGATTGCCTTCTGAAAAGAACCAACCTGTACCGGCGACTGCTATGGAACCACAGCATTGCTAGGAGGCGCCTAGAGGCCCTGGAAAAGGAGCTCAAGTCTACTGAGGCATCGGATAAGGAGGTCATGGACAGCGCCCTCAAGCTTTCCGAGATCGAGAGTGAGCTTTTAGCTACGCGGTTCCCGCGTTTTATGTTTACGCCCGCTATTGCTTTCTTCTCTGACCAACTCCTTTCTGCAGGCAAGTTCAAGACCCTGGCCGAGGAGCACTCCAACTGCCGCGCCTTCGTCGAGAGCGGCCAAACCACAATCAAGAGGCTGGAAGGTGAGTTGATGTTCTTCTCGGCTTGTTTTCTTGCTTTCATCTGTGCTACTCTGCTGATCGTGCTTCGCTTTTCACAGAAGATCATAAGAAGTTTGTCGAAGAGCATCTCGACTGCCTCAAGCCTGCTGAGGTGCAGGCGCAGTGTGCAAGCCTCGAGGTAGAATTCATAAACGGCACCTCGACGAAATGGAACCATTGCAGGTCCAGCTGCGAACTGCTCTCCAAAAAGCCATTGATCTAGCTGGCGAGAGAGATAAGGCAGTGGCCGAGAAGAAGAAAACTGAAGCAGCAGCTGCGGCCAAGCAAAGGGCCCTCGAGCAGGAATGCGAGGTGCTGAAGAAGAGCAATGCTGATCTCTTTGCTCAACTGTCCGGGCTCCGCTTACTCGAAGAGAGGCACGTAGCTGACGAGGAGCTGTGGAAGGACAAGCTGCAGGGGCTACTCTATGATCTGAACAGTAAGTGCCCTCTTTTCTGCGTCTCTGCTATTCGGTTCATTTTCTACTTTGCTTCTGTCTCTGATCTTCTCAATAGCTCTCTCAGAAATCTTCCCCGATCTCGAGTCTTCTTGCAAACCCGCCTTGGCAAAGGCCCGAGCAGCTCGCGCCGAGAAGGGCGAACCCACCGATACCAAGGCAGAGATCGAGGAGAGCCTTTTAATTTTGCAGGGGCAGTTTCAGCGCTTGGCGGGCGTGGGCAACGAGCTGGTGTGCACCGCCTTCAAACTTCATGATCTGTTCTGGCCGCAGGACTCCGCGCCACCAACTATCCGCGGGCTCGCCTTGAAGCTAAACAGCGTGAAGGCCGAGCTGAAGAAGTGGCGGGCTTCCGGAGCTCGGGCAGGCGCCGACATGATGCTGCTATTCATCACAAGTTGGTATGAGAATCTCAACCTGCAATTCATCCGCGAGATGCGCGAGGACTCCAAGTGGGAGACGGATACCGACTGCGTGGCTCTCCGCCAGCTCGTTGCGCACGAGGTCGCCCAGTACGCGGACACCGCGCACTTCATCGACGGTCCCACCGAGCCCGACACTGAGGTGGACGAAGGCGATGAGGGGGGCGAAGACGAAGAAACGGATGAGGAGGAGATGGATCTGAGCTGCTTCGAGACACCAGAGAGCGAGACCGGGAAGGGGGAGGCCGCGCTCGTCGCGGGCAGCGATGATGAGGCCGAGAGCGAAGGGATGACGATCGACACCGCCGCGCTCGAGTTCGGCACCTCGTCAGGAGCTGCCCTTGACGACACGGCTCGCCTCCGTGCCCAAGCGATTGCCTCCACCTCGGCGTCGGGGCCCATCTCGGTGGCTACAGTCACTTCCGAGCAGGCTGCTGCTGAGCCGGATGCTGATGCCGCGAAGACTGACGCCGCCAGCTCGGAGGCTGATGCTGCTAAGACCAGCGCTGAAGCTGAAGCCGCCAAGGCCACCACTGACACTGAAGCCACCAAGGCCAGCGCCGAGGACACTGCCGCCTCTACCTGATCCTATCCTGCACTTTATCCTTCAGACACTTATCAGATCCCCGGGATGCCGGGTGCAGATGTATCGAAACAATTATCCTTGTCGTTTGCTACTCAGTTTTATTCATGTTTGATGTTTAACTTAGCCAATTTGAGCGACTTTGGCTCGAATGCCGGGTTGCGTTATCATGCGAGTCCCCGAGTTGCATTTCTTATTCGCTCTTCCTTTTTATCTCAGCTCTTACCCGCAACTTGTTGCTTTTTTGGTATTCGAGTCACAAGAATTCAAAGTTGGAGTTGCAAATACTTAGCCACTTAGAAATACTCATAGTAACGCAGCCCACCACTTAGCCGAGAAGGAGTTAACAAGAAACAATAGTAAAAAACATCCTACTCGGTTCCTGCACTTTTTCTTTCCGTTCTTGTGCTCATTGACCTTTTGCTTGTTCTCTTGCTTGCCATGAAGCCGGGTTTCGGACAGCAGCAGAGTCGAAGAGTTGGCATGTAGGTTTAAACATAGTACTAGATGTACTCGTGAAATTTTAAGCAAAGCAACCGAGTGGACAAAAGTATAGCCGGGTAGGAACGCACAGAGCAAGATTAGGCGAGGGCAGTCCCCGAGCTGAATTTTAGATTGCAGAGTAGAATTTCAATTCGGATAAGAGGGTACATACACATCTTTGCTCACGAATGAAAGCGACGAAGTAGGGTTACATTCCAAGGACGCTTGGATTCCTCTCTAGCTTTATCTGCCCTGTTCGCATGTGATGGACGCATGTCCACGAGATAATAGGCATCATTGTGCAGCGCTTTGCTCACAATGAAGGGCCCTTCCCATGGAGGAGATAATTTGTGCATCCCGGCTGTGCGTTGCACAAGCCTGAGGACCATGTCTCCTTCTCGGAAAACCCTTGGGTTCACCTTTCGGCTATGATAACGTCGCAGGCTTTGCTGGTAGATAGCCGAACGTGACAGAGTGAGCTCTCTTGCTTCTTCGAGCAGGTCAACGTCGTCTTCTCGAGCTTCTCTCGCTTCTACCTCAGTGTAGAGGGTTACTCGAGGGGAGTCATGCTCTAAGTCTATTGGCAACACGACCTCATCCCCGTATACCAAGAAGAATGGCGTGTAGCCGGTTGACCGGTTAGGGGTAGTCCTTAGACTCCACAACACCGCTGGCAACTCGTCTAGCCAACACCCAGGTGTTTTCAGTAGCGGCTCAATCAGCCTTGCTTTATGCCTGCCAACACCATGCCGTTTGCTCTTTCACTTGCCCCATTGGAGGCGGAATGCGCAACAGATGCAACATCCAGCCGATGTGCTTATCTCTGCAGAACCGCACCATTGCCCCTTGCGAAATTTGTGCCGTTGTCGGTGATGATGCTGTGCGGGTAGCCGTATCTCAGGATCACATCCTTTAAGAATCTCACGGTGTAGCTCCATCGCACTTCCGAATTAGGCTTCACTTCAATCCACTTGGTGAACTTGTCCACCATGACCAAGATGTGTGTCATGTTGCCTTTAGCCGGCTTGAAGGGGCCAACCATATCCAGGCACCATACGGCAAATGGCCATGTGATAGGAATTGTCTTCAACTCGGAAGCAGGCATGTGAATCTTACTCGCGAACATCTGGCAGCCATTGCACTTCCTCACGATATCTTCAGCTTGCTGCAGAGCTGTGAGCCAGTAGAAGCCATGCCGAAAAGCTTTCTTGACCAATGCCCGAGAGGAGGCGTGGTGCCCGCATTCTCCTTGGTGTATTTCCAACAGAATTTCTCCTCCTTCTTCTGGGTCCACACAACGTTGCAGCACGCCGGTGGCACTTCTTTTGTGCAGCACATCTCTGAATATAGTGTAGCCCTTGGACCTTCTCTGAATCTGCCTTGCGACCACCTCATCTTCTGGCAGGGTACCGTCCCTTAGAAAGGATAATATGGGCATGGCCCAACTCGGTGTCTTTCGTGTGGGAAACACTGGTTCGTCCACTTCCATTGGGACAGGCATCTCTGGCTGCTCTTTAGGGTTGGGAGCACTTCTCTGGAGCCCAGAACGATTGGCAAGGACCTCCTCAATGAATGTGACAGTCCCCGGGTTAAGGACAGCAGTCCCCGAGTATGGAGTGGCATTCCCCGAGTATGGAGCGTCAGTCCCCGAGTAGGGAGCAGCAGTCCCCGAGTAAGGAGCCGCAGTTCCCGAGTAGGGAGCGGCAGTCCCCGGGTTCTCTGTTGCATTCTCCCAGTCAATCTCCATTGGAACGGATTCTTCACTTGGCAGAGAAGGAACAAATATGGATTCCGAGTTGGGAGAAGGCTTGATGGATGGCTTCCTCAAGTGCTCCAAGGAAACTCCCGCCGGGATGGATTGCCGAGAAGATCCCAACGTGGACAGCTCGTCTGCCGCTTCGTTCTCTGCTCGGTGAATGTGCTGGAACTCGCAGCCTTCGAAGAATCCAGTCATAGACTGTACCAGGAAGCGATATGATGCCATGTTGGCATCTAGAGCATCCCAAGTGCCAGAGACTTGCTGCACCACCAGATCTGAATCTCCATAGCATATAATGCGCTGCACGCCAACCTCCTTGGCTACTCGCAAGCCATGCACCACTGCCTCGTACTCTGCTACATTGTTGGACGCCTTGAAATGAATCTGCAGCACGTACTTGAGTTGATCTCGCTTGGGTGACGTAAGCACTACGCCAACCCCAAGGCCTTCCTTCACCTTCGAGCCATCAAAGTGCATCTTCGAGTAATTGGAAACTGGAGCCGGAGGTTCGTACTGCACCTCAGCCCAATCCACCAAAAACTCCGCCAGAATCTGAGACTTGATGGCTTCTCTTCTTGCATACGCGGGTGCGTACGCGGCCAGCTCAATTGCCCACTTGGCTACTCGACCACTCGCCTCCTTGTTGCCCATGATATCCGAGATGGGAACAGAGCTCACAACCGTGATAGGATGCTCTTGGAAGTAATGCTTTAGCTTCTTGGCGCCCAGATACACGCCATAGGTCATCTTCTGGTAATGCGGGTAGTTCTGCTTGGAGCTGGATAGCACTTCGCTGAGGTAATATACTGGGCGCTGCACACTCTTGCCTTCTTCTTCTCGCTCCACCACAATCACCACACTGACTACTCGGTTAGTGGCATCAATGTACAGCAGCATTGGCTCCTTGGGTAGCGGACTAGCCAAGATGGGAGCGCTAGCCAGCATTGCCTTCAGCTCGTTGAATGCCACATCCGCTTGCGGAGTCCAGACAAACTTGTCACTTTTCTTCATCAGCTGGTACAGAGGCAGGGCCTTCTCGCCCATTCGGCCCAGGAAACGGCTCAGAGATGCCAAGCAGCCAGTGAATTTTTGCACATCCTTCAGGGATCTCGGCAAAGACATGCTCTCAATAGCTTTTATCTTTGAAGGATTGGCTTCAATGCCCCGACTAGATACCAGGAAGCCGAGTAGCTTGCCAGCTGGGACACCAATACTCGGGTTCAGCTTCATTTTGTACTTGCGCAGGTTAGCAAAGGTTTCCTCAAGGTCGGCAAGCAGAGTATGTGTTTTATTCGTTTTGATGACAATGTCATCTACGTACACCTGCACATTCTTGCCGAGCTGATCGTGCAAGCATTTCTGCATGCATCTCTGATAGGTTGCACCCGCATTCCTCAAGCCAAAACACATGACACGATAGCAATAAGCCCCGTACGGGGTAATGAATGCAGTCTTTATTTGATCAGCAGGATTGAGAGCTATCTGGTGGAAACCAGAGTAGGCATCTATGAAAGACAGCAGTTCAGAACAAGCAGTGGAATCGATCACCTGATCGATGCGAGGTAGCGGGAAGGGATCCTTGGGGCATGCCTTGTTCAAGTCGGTGTAGTCGACACACATGCGCCATGCAGTAGCAGCCTTGGGATCCTCCTTCTTCTTCTCGACCATGACCGGGTTGGCTAGCCAATCCGGGTGCAGCACCTCCATGATGAAATTGCTTATCAGCAACTTGGTGATCTGGTCGCCAATGGCCTTCCTTCTCTCATCTCCGAAGCGGCGCATAGCCTGCTTCACTGGTTTGGCGTCAGGACGCACATGTAATGAGTGCTCAACCAACTGCCTCGGGACCCCTGGTAAATCTTCATTGGACCAGGCGAACACGTCCCGATTCTCACGGAGGAAGTGGATGAGCTCGCTTTCCTATTTCTCCGCCAACCCGGAGCCAATGATGGCTACGCGGTCGGGGAACGTGGGGTCGACCTGGACCTTCTTGGTCTCTTGGGACGCCTGGAACGCGGTCCCGTGTTGGGTACTCGGCACGCCCTGCGCACCAGCTTGCGCGGATTGCGCCATAGCCACCACCTCGTACATCTTTTTCTTCTCGGCAGCAATCACCATGGACTCCGCCAGCTGAGAACCAGCAGAGGCACACTCCATGGACTTCTTGTAATCACCAGAAATGGTAATTATGCCATTGGGGCCAGGGATCTTCATCTTCAGATATGCCGTGTGGGTAGAGGCCATGAATTTGCTCAGAGCAGGCCTGCCGAGTAGAGCGTGATAGGGGCTCTGATGATCAACCACCTCGAACTGCAGGCGCTCTGTGCGGCAGTTCTCCCTTGTGCCGAATAGCACATCTATCCACACTCGACCAATCGGGTTGCACGAGACTCCCGGCACAATGCCATGGAAAGTGGTCTTGCTAGGTAGCAGCATGTTCTCGGCCAGCCCAAGCTTCTCGAGTGTATCTTTGTACACAATATTGATGCTGCTGCCGTTGTCGATCAGCACTTTGCTGAACCTCACATTCTTCTCGGGACCCAAGAAGGTAGGATCCACCACCAAAGTGTAGCTACCCGGGTTGGGCATCACCTTGGGATGATCTACTCGGGACCACTTGATCTCTTGATTGCACTAATGCATATAGTGAGGAACTGCAGGGATCACGTCATTGACCTCCATGGCACGCCTGTGCTGTGACTGCTTGTCGACGGGCTCAGAATTGAAGATCATGTAGCTCTCATGGTGCTCTTGATACTGGTTGCGGCCTCCGTCCTCATTGTTGCCGTTGTTGTTGTTGCCCTGGTAGTTGTTGTTGCCTCTGTTGTTGTTGCGGTTGTAGTTGTTGTTGTTGTTGCGGTAGCCCTCATTGTTGAAGTGACGGTTGGCTCGTAAAGCCACTTGGTTCACGTTTTCTCTTCTCGGAAACACTGGCGGCCGAGCTGCGGGTGCGCGAGCAGGCTGCACATTAGCATTTGCAGCTGGTAGTGGAGGAGGAGGAGGCAGGCCTTCATTCCTGATCAGATCCCACCACTCGCACTGTCGGGTAGTGTGGTTAGCAGGCCTTGAGGGGTGCTGAGTGTGGAAACTGCACGGGCCATCCTTCATGTCGTCAAAGACGAACTTCCTCGGCTGCTCCGAGTTGCCGCTACCCGACTGAGGAGCACGGAAAGGTTTCTTGTTGCCCTGGCCCTGGTTCTGGTTCTGCCCGTAGGCTCCAGCAGGTTTCTGCCTTTGGCTACCACCAGCTCCAACAGCCACTGCGTTCACCTCCTCGGGGTCATACCGAACATTTATTCGGTCACCCCTGCGCTTGCTGCGGAACTCGTTGCGCTTGTTGCTGTTGAAGTTTCTTCTCGGCTCGGAGGAATCCATCAGAGGCTGTGTAGGATCACCGAGTGCGTACTGATCTGCAATCTTGATGGTCTCCGCCAGAGTGTTTGGCATCTCCCTCTGCAACCTTTGCCACAGCATACTGCCATGTCTGCAACCCTGCGCAAACCAAGTGATGGCCTGGGCTTCATTCACACCTTCACAGGTGTTCCTTAGTGTGCTCCACCGAGTAAGATACTCGCGGTCCGTCTCGTCTTCTCGCTGCCTGCAAGCAGACAGCTGCTGTGGCCTATTCGGCCTCTTGTAGGTGCTGGTGAAGTTGCTGACGAAGGCATCCGAGAAGTCTAGCCAGGAATTTATGCTGTGCTTGGGCAAGTTGTTGAGCCAAGTGCGAGCTGGACCCTCTAGCATCTGCGGGACGTACCGCACTGCCCATCTCCTGTTGCCGCCCGCGATGTGGACCGCGGTGACATAGTCATTGAGCCAATCTTCCGGCTTGGTGCTGCCGTTGTAGCTCTTGGTGCCCCTTGCGAGCTGGAAGTTCTTCACGGACGGCTCGTTCATGATGCGCGGGCCAAAGCACTCGGGGCCAGGAGGACCCGTGTTCTCAAGCCGCGCCGACAAGCTGATCCGGTCCAGCTGGTGCCTTGCATCTCCAGGCGCCAACACGCGCTCGCCCACACGATCCAGGATGTCATAGCCAGCCATCTCCATGGCCGAGTAGCCATCATCATACCGGTCCACTTGCACAGCTGCAGGCTGCTCCACCGGGTTGGCGACTGGCGCCATTGCGCGCGGCTGCTGCCTCTGCCGATTAGGCTGAGCGGCGGGATGCTGAGAAGGACCTGGGCGCTCTCCATCTCGGGCCTGGCTTTGAGCTTTATGGGCTTGAAAGCCTGCTCCTGCAGCGTTGTATTTCTGACCGGACTGTCGCGGCACAGCGAGCTGTTTCGCGGCGACAGTCGGGTCGTACACCTGCATTTGCCTGTCCTTGCCGGAATGCCCACTCCGGCTTTTCTCACGGCTAGGATGCGGAGATGAAGCCTGGTCGTTGGATCTGGCCACATGCGAGTGCACCACTTGGGAGGCTCCAGCACCCGGGTTGGCTTTCCGGAACTCCTCGTTCTGCCTAGCCGCTTCTAGCACCAACTCGTTCAGCCTTTCCTGCTGCCTAACGCGCGCGTCGCCTACTAGATGTGGCAACTCGGCAGCTACGGCCTCAGCAGCTCTAAGTGTCTTGGCGGGTGTGCTGTATCTGGGTCGGGTGGAGGTGTTTGCGGTGGCGGACTGACTGGGAGCCTCTACAACAGTCGCCATCTCGGCGCCTAGGTTGCGACGCGTAGCACCTACTTTGCTAGCTCTCCTAACAACTGGTGTGAACCCGTGAGCCTTGTTGTACTCAAGCTGATCTAAGCTAAGCTCTAGCCTGATCTTCTCCAACTTTGCCTGCTCAGCGAGCAGCTCCTGGCGCTGCCGGTCGAGCTGTGCCTTCATGGTCAGGAGCTCGAGGTCAGTGGGAGGCGGCATACCCGTCCGCGCAGCAGACGCAGGGATCGTCGGAGTAGTGGAGAGCGGAAGGTTGCACTCCTTCTCGTAAGGCTTGTGCGTCTTCCCGCCAGCACTAGAGCCAGCAAGATCCTCGACGACGGCCGCAGCGGTAGCAGCCGCGCCCTTCTCGGCGTCCGCAGCCAGGCCAGCCACCATCACCTCCGCAACGTCCGCGGAGCGGCCCAGCGGCCTCCCGCGCGCGGCGATAACGGCAGGTGGATCCTCCGCGTCATGCACCAGCTCGGGATACTCGCGGTCGATGACGGTGGCGACGTAGACGAGGTGCGCGCCGAAAGAAAGCACCATGCCGCCCTCCGGCAGGGCCCTGCCGCCGAAATTGCCGGCGTTGTCGGTGACGAAGTCGAAGGAGCTGAATCTGTGGACGAGGCCACAGACCACGCGCTCTCCGGTAGCAGAAATTGATCCCGTCCAAACGGAAACTCCAGCCAGCGCCGCTGGTTGCCCCACGGTGGGCGCCAACTGTCGTGGTGGTGTCACGGCAGATGCCATAGGATGGCTAAAGATGTGGGGACGAAGG
This sequence comes from Alopecurus myosuroides, assembly GCA_028641055.1. Lineage (NCBI taxonomy): Eukaryota > Viridiplantae > Streptophyta > Magnoliopsida > Poales > Poaceae > Alopecurus > Alopecurus myosuroides. The sequence goes on along the minus strand of CM054057.1, from coordinate 633,721,720 downwards.
ACGCTGGAGGCGCTTTGGGAGGGATCACGCGGCGAGTAGACGCGTGAAGGATGAAACTAGCACTGCAAACAACACGATCTACCCAGGTTCAGGGCCCTCGTGAGGAGGTAAAACCCCTACTCCTGCCTTTCTTTCTGTATTCTGGTGTCTCACCGAGTAGCCACAGTACAATGGTTCTTGCTACCGAGTAGCCACTCTTCTCTCTCCGGATAGAACTAGGTCAAGAATCTCTACCTAGGATCAAGCCCAAGCATCGTCCCTCGCGCAGGAGGCGGCGGGGAACCTTATATACTTGGTGCCCAGCCGGATACAGCCAAATACAAACAAGTGTCGACATTGTGTGCACAACGTCCTTCTTCCGAGTTCCCGCTGACAGCTTTGGCTTCTAAGCTTGTCCTGATGCGGAAAGTCGTTGGGCAAAACCAAGTAACCAGTCTGTTATCACTGTGCGAACACAGAGTAGGTCCCCCCTATCCTGCGACGCCCTGCTGACACACTGTCGCTGTCAGGCACGCCGTCCCCAGATGAACAGTGCTATGAACAGTGCCAAGTACGGACCCGGGATACGCGGGATTCGGTCAGAACGTACTTTGGGTCCGAGTAGGTTCCCGCCATTTCTACTCGGTCCAGCTCTTCTGTTCGGAGGAGCACAACTCTCTTTATTCATTCTTCTGGCTGTCTAGGTGTGAGAACGGGTAGCAGTCGACCGGGTAGCGAGTACTAGGTAGCCGGCTACTCGGCCAAACACCCCTTCTGCTCTTGCCTTTAGCACTTGCCTTTACCCTACTCGGGGGTAACCCCCCGACACCTGCCCGGATCTGGCTCAACAACTTGCCACGGGATAGCATCAACTGTTGGCTAGACTTCTCGGAAGCCTTCATCAGCAACTTCACCAGCACGTACAAGAGGCCGAATAGGCCACAGCAGCTCTCAGCATGCAAGCAGCGGGAAGAGGAGACGGACCGAGAGTACCTTACTCGGTGGAGCACCCTGAGGAACACCTGTGAGGGTGTGAATGAGTCGCAGGCAATCGCTTTGTTTGCTCAAGGGTGCAGGGACGGCATCATGCTATGGCAGAAGCTGCAAAGGGAGATGCCGAGTACGCTCGCCGAGACGATCAAGATAGCTGACATGTATGCACTTGGTGACCCTACTCAGCCTCTGCTTGATGCCTTCTAGCCGAGAAGAAGGAACCAGGATGCCAGCAGGCGAAATGATCGCCCAGATTTCCGCAACAAGCGCCGAGATGACCGTCCTGATACTCGGTACGGCTCTGAGCAAGTGAATGCTATGAACCAAGACACTGCGGCTGCCGGGAGCAGCCAAAGACAAAAAACTGCTGGAGCGCAATACGGGTAGAACCAGAATCAGGGCCAGGGCTTCAAGAAGCAGTACAATGCTCCCTAGTAGGGTAATGCCAACGGGAATCCGGAGATGCTCAGAGATTTATCTTTGAGAACATGAAAGATGGGCATTGCAGCTTCCATACTCGGCATCCGAGTAGGCCGGCCAACCACACTACCCGGCAATGCAGCAGGTGGGACCGCATCAAGAGTGAAGGCTTTGGTCAGCTGCCTCCCTCCTCCTCCTCTGCCGCCTGCGGGTGCCAATGTGCAGCCTATTCGGGCAGCTGCTCCCAAGCCGGCTCAGAGAGCCAACCGCAACTACAACAACCGCAACTACTACACCCGCAACAGGAACAACAACAACAACAACAACAACAATGCCAACAACAACAACATCAACGATGGTGGTGGAGACCGGAACCAGTACCAGGAGCATCATGAGAGCTACATGGTGTTCACCACTGAGCCGGATGACAAGATGTTGCAGCGCAGGCGTGCGATGGAGGTGAATGTTGTGATACCGGCTGTGCCTCACTACCTGCACTGCTGCGAGTAGGAAATCACTTGGTCTAAGGATGATCATCCCAGAGTGATGCCCAGTCCAGGTACATATGCACTAGTGGTGGATCCCACCTTCCTGGGGACCAAGAAGAACGTCAAGTTCAGCAAAGTGCTGATCAACAACGGAAGCAACATCAACATCATGTACCGAGATACCCTCGAGAAGCTCGGCCTTGCCGAGAAAATGCTGCTACCCAGCAGGATCACCTTCCATGGTATGGTGCCGGGAGTGTCTTGCGCTCATATCGGCCGCATCTGGATAGATGTGCTATTCGACACCAGGGAGAACTGTCGCACCGAGTGCCTGCAGTTCAAAGTGGTTGATCTTCAGAGCCCCTACCATGCTCTACTCGGCAAGCCTGCACACACCAAGTTCATGTCCTCAACCAATGCAGCCTACCTGAAGATGAAGCTACCTGGTCCCAATGGTGTCATCACCATTTCGGGTGATTACAAGTGCTCCCTGGATTGCGCGTCTGATGGATCTCTGCTGGCAGAGTCCTTGGTTATCGCTGCTGAGAAGAAAGATACACGAGGTGGTGGCTATGGCCCAGGCAGCTCAAGTAGGCATGCATGGCATGCCAAGTTCTCAGTACGGAGCCACTTTCCAGGCCTCCCAGGAAACCAAGAAGGTGCAGGTTGACCCTGAGTTCTCGGACCGTGTTGCCATCATTGGCGCCGGGTTGGACGAGAAATAGGAAAGCGAGCTCATCCGCTTCCTTTGTGAGAATCGGGATGTCTTTGAATGGTCCAATGATGACTTGTCGGGTGTCCCGAGGGAGTTGGTTGAGCACTCGCTACATGTGCGCCCAGACGCCAAGCCGATTAGGAAGGCAATGCGCCGCTTTGCGGCTGAGAGGAGGAAAGCTATCAGTGATCAGATCACCAAGATGTTGATAAGTGGATTTATCATGGAGATGTTGCATCCAGATTGGCTAGCCAATCCGGTCATGGTTGATATGAAGAAAGAGGACCCCAAGGCCGAGGTGGCATGGCGCATGTGTGTGGACTACACCGACTTGAACAAGGCCTGCCCCAAGGACCCGTTTCCGCTACCCCGCATAGATCAGGTGATCGATTCCACTGCCGGGTGCGAGCTTTTGTCTTTCATTGATGCTTACTCTGGTTTTCATCAGATACCTCTTAACCCGGCTGATCAAATAAAGACTTCTTTTATTACCCCGTACGGGGCTTATTGCTATCATGTCATGTGCTTCGGGTTGAGAAATGCTGGGGCTACTTATCAGAGGTGCATGCAAAAATGTTTGCATGACCAGATAGGCAAGCATGTGCAGGTGTACGTAGATGACATTATCATCAAAACGAAAGAAACACATACCCTGCTTAGTGACATTGAGGAAACATTTGCCAGCTTGCACAAATACAGGATGAAACTGAATCCGACTAAGTGCACATTTGGCGTCCCGGCTGGCAAGCTACTCGGCTTCTTGGTATCCAGTCGGGGCATTGAGGCCAATCCTAATCCTTCAAAGATAAAAGCTATAGAGAGCATGTCTTTGCCGAGATCTCTTAAGGATGTGCATAAATTCACTGGATGTCTGGCATCCCTTAGCCGCTTCCTGGGAAGAATGGGTGAGAAGGCCTTGCCTCTCTATCAACTCATGACGAAGAGTGACAAGTTCGTCTGGACACGACAAGCTGATGTGGCCTTCAAGGAACTCAAGACCATGCTGGGTAGCGCTCCCATCATGGCAAGCCCTCTGCCCAAGGAGCCAATGCTGCTATACATTGCAGCTACCAACCGGGTAGTCAGCGTGGTGATGGTGGTGGAAAGAGAAGAGGAAGGCAAAACTGTGCAGCGGCCAGTTTATTATCTCAGCGAGGTGCTATCCAGCTCCAAGCAAAACTACCCGTACTACCAGAAGATGACTTATGGCGTGTACCTGGGTGCCAAGAAGCTCAAGCATCATTTCCAAGAGCATCCCATCACAGTGGTGAGCACCGCTCCCATCAAGGAGATCATGGGCAACAAGGATGCAAGCGGACGAGTTGCCAAATGGGCAATTGAGCTGGCCGCGTACACTCCCCTCTATGCGAGTAGAGAAGCAATCAAGTCACAGACCCTGGCGGATTTATCGGTGGATTGGGCCGAGATGCAATACGAGCCTCCCTTGCCGGAAACCAATTTCCGGAAGATGCATTTTGATGGCTCCAAAGTAAAAGAAGGCCTTGGTGCTGGCGTGGTGCTCACGTCACCCAAGCGAGATCAACTCAAGTATGTGCTGTAGATCCACTTCTCGGCATCCAATAATGTTGCCGAGTATGAAGCACTGATACATGGTCTGAGGGTGTCCAAGGAGATCAGAGTTCATTGCATTGTCTGTTATGGCGACTCGGACCTAATGGTTCAGCAAGTATCCGACAACTGGGATGCCTTTGATGCCAACATGGCGTCCTACCAGTTTCTGGATCAAAATATGACCGGGTTCTTTGATGGGTGTGAGTTTCATCACATACACCGAGCTGAGAATGATGCAGCTGATACACTATCCAAGTTGGGGTCTTCTCGGCAGTTTATCCCTCCTGGGATTGCCTTGGAGCATTTGAGAAAGCCATCTATCAATCCATCTCCTAACTCGGAATCCATCTTCATTCCATCGCTACCAGGATCAGAAACTGTTCCCATGGAAATTGATTTGGAAAATGCAAAGAGAACCCGGGGACTGCCGTCTCTAACCCGGGGACTGCCGTCTGCAACCCGGGGACTGCCCCTCCTGACTCGGGGACTGTTGCATTCATCGAGGGGATCATTTCTCAGTACTCGGGGACTCGTCTCCAACTCGAAAAAAGTCATGATAGCAGATCCAATGGAAGTGGACGAACCAGTGTTTCCCATCCGAGAGACACCGAGTTGGGCTTTTCCCATATTATCCTTTCTAACGGATGGCACGTTACCGAGTGACAAGGTCACAGCCAGGCAAATCCAGAGAAGATCCAAGGGCTACACCATCTTCAACAAGGAGTTGCACAGAAGGAGTCCTACTAGTGTGCTGCAACACTGCGTTGAGCCAAAATAAGGAGAAGAGATACTTAGAGAAATACACCAAGGAGAATGAGGGCAGCATGCCTCTTCTCGGGCTCTAGTCAACAAGGCTTTTCGGCATGGATTCTTTTGTCTCACTGCCTTGCGAGAAGATGAAACCTGGTGAGAAAATGCAATGGATGCCAGAGGTTTGCGAGCAAGATTCATATGCCAGCATCCGAGTTGAAGACCATTCCCATTACTTGGCCATTTGCTATCTGGTGTCCGGATATGGTAGGCCCTTTCAACCCAGCGATAGGCAACATGACTCACATCTTGGTCATGGTTGATAAATTCACCAAGTGGATTGAGGTCAAGCCTATCCGGAAGTGTGATGGAGTCACAGATGTGAGCTTCCTGAAGGATATCATTCTGAGATATGGCTACCCACACAGCATCATCACGGACAATGTAACAAACTTTGCTGACGGTGCATTTGCAAGATTCTAGGAGGAGAAGCGGATCCGGCTAGATTTTGCATCAGTTGCGCATCCGGCCTCAAATGGGCAAGTTTAAAGAGCAAATGGCATGGTCCTATCCAGGATAAAGCCAAGGCTAATGGAGCCATTACAGCAAACCCCTGGTTGTTGGCTGGACGAGTGGCCGTCGGTGTTGTGGAGTCTAAGGACTACCCCTAACCGATCAACCGGATACACACCATTCTTCCTGGTATATGGAGCTGAGGCCGTGTTGCCCACTGACCTAGAGCATGACTCGCCCAGAGTAACACTCTACACTGAAAAAGACGCGAGAGAAGCTCGAGAAAATGACGTGGACCTGCTATAAGAAGCAAGAGAGTTAACTCTGTCATGTTCAGCCATATACCAGCAAAGTCTAAGGCGTTATCATAGCCGGAAAGTAAACCCAAGGGCTTACCGAGAAGGAGACATGGTCCTTAGGCTCGTGCAGCGCACAACCGGGATGCACAAGCTATCCCCTCCGTGGGAAGGGCCTTTCATTGTGAGCAAGGCTCTGCACAATGATGCCTATTATCTCGTTGACGCAGAGGCGCCGCAGAAGAACATGCCGGATAGAGCCGGAGAGGAATCCAAGCGTCCATGGAATGTAGATCTACTCCACCGTTTTCATTCATGAGCAAGCATTGTATGTATTTCCACAACCGAGTTAAAATTCTAGTCGGCACTCCGAATTCGAACTCGGTGACTTCCCTTACCAAACTTTCTTTGTGTTATCTACTCTGTTTACTTTGCCTACTCGGTTGATTTACTTAGAATTTCATGTGCATATCTAGTAATGTGTTCACACCCAAGGGCCAACTCTTCGACTCTGCTGCTATTCGCAACCCGGCTTCATGACAAGCAAGAGAACAAGCCAAATGTCAATAAACACACGAAAAATTGCTAAGGAAAATAGAAGTGTAGCAACCGAGTAGGGTGTCTTTTACTTATGTGTTTTCTTTTCGGATAAGTGGTGGGCAGTGTTAACATGCAAATTTCTAAATGCTTAAGTATCTTAAACTTGATTCTGGAAATCTTGTGACTCGACTACCAGAAAAGCCACAAGTGGCAGGTAAGAGCAGGGACAAAAGAATTGAGTGAATGAAAAAAGCAACTCGGGGACTCGCATGTTAACGCAATCCAGCATTGAGCCAGTCTTGCTAAAAAGTGAACTAAATAAAAACTGAGTTCCAAGAAGAACCATCATTGTAAATCATTACATCTGCACCCGACATCACGGGGATCTGATAAAGTGTTTGAGGAAAAAGGGCAGGACTTAGGCAGCAGTCGATGAAGTGTTGTCCGTCGCGGTGCTGGTAGACGCCACGGGCTCAGTTGCAGGAGTTGTGGAAGCAGCCTCTAGCGTGGACGAGGTTGGAGTAGCGGAGCTTGGCTTGGAGGCAACGGTGGTGGCTTGAGAAGTGGAGTCGCCGGGAAGCGGGTAAGCGTCAGAAGCGGGGTTCTCGGTGGCGGTCTCGCTTGCGCTCAGCTCGGGAGCGGGGTCCTCAATCACCATCTCGGTGGTGACAACCTCCTCCTGCTCGGCGGACTCAGACTCAACCCGAGCCTCGTCAGAACCAGCTGCCGGTTTGACGGTCTCCGAGACCGCCTCCAACTCGGACTCCTCATCAGTGTTTCTCTGCTCGGTTCCTTCGTCTTCGGCTTCCTTGTGCTCTGCCTCGTCGTACTCGGCCTCTCCGTTATTCAGGTCGCGGTCTTCACCTGCATCTTTGTCGAACTCGGCTTCCTCCTCTTCCTCCTCTTCTTCAACATCAGTATCCGGCTCTATGGGCCGTCGATGTAATGATTGGTCTCAGCATAGGAGGAAAGCTCGTACGCCACTTCCTTTCAGCCCAGGACGCACTCAGGCCGCTCAGTCCACTTGGAGCCATTTCTGCGGGTGCCAATCCTGTCAAGGTCCAGATTCTCATACCAGGAGAGGATGAAGTGGAGGGTCTCGTCAGCTCCTGCACGGGCTGCGGAAGCGCGCCACTTCTTCAGCTCTTCTTTGACATGATCTAGGTTGGCGGCCATCTCGGAGATGGTATTCGGGATTTGGCGCTCTGGCCAGAAAAACTTGTGCAGATTCATCGCAGTGGATGCCATAGAGGTTCCCAGGCCCTTGAGGGATTGTACCCAGGTCTTGATGTTGACGAGATGATCGTCAATATTGGAGGTTTCGTCAACATTCAGACCGGTTGCTGCCCTGGCCCTTCTTGCTTTCTCCATAGCGGTCTCAGCAGCCGCACTGAGATCCGGGAAGATATCTAGATTGGGGCATGCTTGAAAAGGAAACCAAGGAAGAAGAGAAACTGAATAGAAGAAGACAGAAGGATAAATACTAAGTAAAGTGAAGGGTAGCGGCAACTCACAAGCTAGTTTGGTCCTCCAGTCTTCTGCTTCTCGGATGTTCTTGTCCTGGATACGACGTCAGTTGTTGACAATGCCCTCTAGAGTTTGGTTCCTATCTCGGAGAGATTGGATCTCGCTCAAGAGTTCTTGCTTCTCGGCGGAAGCCCGTTTCTCCATTTCATTCTTCTCGTTGACGGAAGTAATTGCAGTTTTGAGTGCTTTAGTAAGCTCAACTTGGAGTTTCTCAAATTCCACCTTCTCGGCATCCCACTCCTTCTGCAGTTCGGCCTCTCGGACCTGCGCTTGGTGGTGTGCTTCAGCTGGGGTGAGGCACTCCAGATGCTGCTCTCGGAAGTTCTTGTATTCTTCTGCGGATAGAAAAACACAGTTAGCAGAGTAGGTGAGCAAAAGAAAATAGAGAGAAGAAAAGAGAAAAGTTAACTCCCCTTCAAGGGAAGAGATATTGATCTGCGCTGAGACAGCCATGACTTCACAGTCCTGGTGCTTCTCCACGAGCTCCTTGAGCTCACCTGGAGAGAAGACAGTAATTAGGCAAAAAGCAGAGAACGGGTGTAAGCAAAAAAAACGCACAAACCGAAATGCTAGAGGCTTACTTTCAACGGCGGACAACTTGAGGGTATTGTCCAAGACATTCTTCTCTAGAGAGTCCTTCTCTCTCTTCTCAAATTCCAGAGCCCGGTTCCGGTCTCTGACTTGTCTGTGCAACCACAGAAGCTGGCGGAAAATCTTGGTCCTTTCCTGAATGCTATCCTGCAGAGAAGAAGAAAAGTTTGTGAGTTTGGAAGATTTGAACCGAGTAGATGGCAACTCGGTTGAGATTTACCTACTCGGCCCGAATCTCGGGGACTGGGTAGTGGATAAAGAAAGAGAAGTAAAGAAGAAATCTGGCAACTCGGAAAAGTCAAAAGAGGAAAAGCACTTATCACATAGCTCTGCTCAATTTTTTCAATCTGGTTGCGCAGAAAAACCATCTTGCCAGCCAGAGTGCTGGTGGATCCGGCTACAGCCATGCTAACAGGGCCGATGTCGGCCTTGTTCCACTCCACCCGGTAATTATCGAGGTTTCGTAGCTCAACACCGTCCCACGTGGCGTGGCCAAGTGCCTTGCTGTCCCAAACCTTCTCGATGAAGCCTACTCGGTCGAGGATAGCGGATATGCCTTCTTCTATGGGCTCTTCGTCGTCTTCTGTACGGGGGTAGTGATTTCTTTGATGATCAGGGAATCACTTTTTCCCTTCGTTCCGGAGCGGGCCACGGCTCTTCGCTCGTTCAGAGCGGCTACCCGCTCAGCCTCCTGTGACATGTGAATCTTGTGGCGCTCCTGCAGCTGGGTCCAGTACTCTGGAAATGTGGGAGACGTCTCGAGAACACTGGCGCCCGCGCCAGGAGCCTGCTTCTCTGCAGGAGAAAAATTGACCTTGGTCTGCACCAGCTTGACATTCGGATTGGGGGGCTTCTTATTCTGGTTAAGTGCCCATTTGGTCTTCTGGGCCAGCTGCGCAGTTTGTCCACTTTGCGGAGCACCCAGCTGCTGGAGCCCTGAGGACTGAAGGGCCAGCTGCTGTTGCCCGGCCAGCTGCTGCTCGGTTTTCTGCGCACCAGCTTGCCCTGCGCCTCGCTTGGGATGGATCCTGGTCGCCTGCTGAGGCACTTTGGCAGTAGACGGCGCCGGCTGATTCTTGGAGGTGGGCGCGAGAGCCGGCTGAGATGGCAGAGGCACTCTGCTAATCGGCGGCGCCTGTGGCTGGCTAGCCGGCGCATCATCCGGGTGCACTAGATCTTGGCGTGGTGGATGCTCTTCAGCCCGGTTCTCTGCGGGCGGGGTCCTTGACCGCTCCACCGTAGGATTTTCTACTCGCTGCTCGGCCGCAGGGTCTAGCTGCTCCGCAACAGTGTCATCTTGCTGTTGCTCCGCAGCAGGTTATCGACGCTCCGTGGCGGTGTCATCTTGCCGCTGCTCGGCAGGGTTGTCGATTGTCTCCTCAGCGGATGCAGCTGGAGGAGTGGGCTGTCTCTCGGTGTTGGTGGCGTCCTGAGCAGCATGCGGCACGGTGGGCTGCGGCTGCTCGCGGGTGCGCTCGGTCTCCATCTCGGCGCCGGTGTTCTCGGCGCCAAGGTCTCGCTCTTCTAGGGGAGGGGAGGACGCCTGCGTCCGCCTGTCCTCTGGTATTTGGTCCCATTCATCGTTGGAGAGCTCCACAAGTTCTCGGGATGGTTTTCTCTTCCTCTAGGGAGCTGGTTTGTTGGTAGCATCAACGTCGAGGGCTTCACTGAAGAAAAATAAACAGAGAAGGAGGAAGATCAGAAAGTGTGCAAAGAAGGAGGCCCGGAAGAAAACAGAGTAGATGGCAAATGGCTAGGATCAACTCGGAGGCATTTACCCGTCAACAGTGGGCGCTTCTTGTACGGGTTGGGCTTGTTTCCTGGTTTCTTTTTTATCTTCTTGGCAGGGGGCGCCAGTGCCCCGCTACCCGTCCTCTTCCTGGTAGTGGTGCAAGCAGCAACAGACATCAGAACCACGTCCATTGGTTCCTCTCCCTCCTCCAGTTTCGGCTCCTCTGAAGTTGAAAGAAGCAAGAATTCAGAATAAGAAAGAGAAAAGGACCCAAGCGTAGTGCAGGCAAGCAGAGAGGTGAACTTGGTCACCTTCGTCATCCTCTGACCAGTCCCGGATAGAGGCGTCAACGCGGGACTTACCTTCGTGACCGGCACGGGGGATATAGAGGGTATCCTAGATGGCGTACGCTGTCGCGTCATCCTCCATCCGGTTCGCGTGCCAGTTCTTCTCAAAGACGGGATCATCTTCCGTTCTCTGGTGATGGATGTGCTGAAAGTACAAGCATGGAGTACATTAAGTTGAGTCCCAACAGAGTACACGTCCTACTCGGTCTAGCATGCAAACATGAAGCATAAATTGCTAAGGACCAGAAGAGGCAAACGAGTAAAGGCTCTACACAGTCTAGTGTGCAAACACAAAGCACATAATGCTAATAGCCCTAGGAGAAGTAAACGGAGAAGGCCCTACTATGAACAGGCATGCAAACAAAGAGCACATCAAGCTACGTGTTAAGCAGAGGAGCCCTATTCGGCACAACATGTAGACATAAAGCATATGAAGCTAATTGCTAGCAGAGCAGCCCTATTTGGTACGGTAATCAAACAAGAAGTATTTGAGCTTAAGTCCTAGGCTGAGTCACATGTGAAAGTTCTACTCTGAACAACGTGCGAACACAAAGCACAGTAAGCTAAGTACTTACAGAGGAAAGCTACCCGGCAACAAATGCAAACAGTAAGCATACAGAGAATGAAACTCAGCCGGGGAACGCGCTTAGTGCGGCTATACAACGCGAAGCCGTAGAACCAGTTGTCGGTGAGGGTGGTCCGCAGAATGGACTTGACCCAGATCGCCACCTCTGCTCTGGTGAGCTCGAAGGTGGTCATCCGGGTGCAGTCACTGGGGCCACCCATGTAGCACATCTTGTGTACCCGGTGCTGGAGCGGGAGTACTCGGCGCTCCACCCAGCAGGCAACCGGGTCGTCTTGAAGGAGTCCCTCCTTCACCAGCTACTCCAGGCGCTTGTATACCTGGATGACATCGTTCACCGTCTTCTTGGGGTTGTATCTCCAATTCTGTCTGATGGGAGGAGTGTTCTGGAACGCAGGACGCAGGATCCGGTCCACAAATTTCTCTCCTTCAGCGGGAGGAGCATTCTTCACGTACAGGAAGCCCCTCTGCCACTTGCGGCAGGTATCTAAACCGAGTACTCGGGGATGGTGGCCTGTGCTATGCTGCAGCATCATGGCGCTACCTATCTGCGTCATGACCCTTGGAACTATTGGATTGGAGGGATTTGGGACGCTTTGTTGGCGGAGGAAGAAATATCGGGCCCAGGTGTGGATTGTGGGGTATACGCCTAAGAAGGCTTCACAGATGGCAGCATGGGTGGACAGCATTGCGACAACATTCGGGGGCAAATGGTGCGGCTGAAGGCCTAAATGGCGGAGAAAGTCCTGGAAGAACTTTGAGGTGGGGAATCCTAAACCTCGCTCGAAGTGGGATAGGAAGAAAACGTACTCACCCGCTTCAGGAGTCGGGATGAGCTCCTTGCCGGGGGGCGGCAGATCACGCCGGGAGGGACGCAGCGAGTGTTCACCGGCCACTGGCAGTCAACAGCGGTGACATCCGAGCCCTCCCAGCCGGCGCGGGCCAGCACCATCTCCTCCTCGTGCTAGTCCGCGAAGAGATTCTCGAGCTCCATGGTGGCGCAGTCGACGGAGGAACAAGCGCGTTGAGGTTGAAGACGCAGGCCGGAATCGAAGACGCGCAAGATGCTCCTCTCTCCCTCTCTGTTCGTGGAGTGGCGGCGCGTTGCTAACTCGCGGCGGTGTTGCGCTCTGCGGAGGAGGCGGGGGCGAGGAGAAGGAGTGCGAGTTGGGCGGAAGTGCGAGGAAAGAGACGACAGGGGTGGCGCGGGGGTATTTATCCCGCAGCTGTTGCAGTTACTAAATTGGGATTAATCGTGCGTGAGATCGTGTAGAGTGGGATTAACTGCCCGTTAGAAACACACACAGCGTGATATGTGCGTAACGGGCGCAGTTAATCCCACGACGTGGGTCGTGGGCTCTCGAGTACACAGGCGAGGTGACACAACGGTCCGTGGGCCCCAGCTGCAGTGATGGGCGCGTGGCACGCTGTAACGCCAGAACCGAGGTGTCATGGGCCCGAGTTGAGTAGTAACTCGGCCAGACTTCTTCACAGAGGAAATTTGGCTTAAGCTGGCAGGGCCCCAACGAACAAGTTCGCCGGACTCTACCAGCTTCGGGGACTAATGTCGGGGGGCTACTCCCGAGTAGGGGTAAGACAGGTGATAAAACAGAGATCAGAGTACTGTTTGCCAGGTAGGCGGCTACCCGGGAATCTATACCCGGTAGGCGCTACTCGGTGATATGTATTGAAGGCCAAGAGAATATAATGAGGAGGATTAGAATCATCCGAGTATAGATCGGGTGGTCCGAGTAGATGGGCAGCAATCCTACTCGGGCACAAAGTCAATGGAGGCGTTCTGACGAGATCCCGCGTATCCCGGAGCCGTACAGGCGTGCGGTTCAACTTACAAGGAACATGATTATCCACGTTACGGCGTGGGTACAGTGAGGTAGGCGCCTGTCATGTCATGTCACTGACAGGGGGGACAAGACGTGTCGGACCTACTCTGTGAGACTGACAGGGTGGACAAGACCTGTCAGCCGGACGGCGCGGCGACTTCTCGCAACGGCGTTAACGGAAACACGAAAGCGTGCCCGTTCTGTCACAGTAGAGGTGTCACTTCTTGTACTTTAATCGTTGTTTACTCGCTGGGTACCAGTATATAAGGTGCCAAGACCCTCCTGCGTGAGGGACGTTGCCCGGAGAGCATTTATTGCGCCCCTTAGTGCTACACACACAGAGAGAACGAGAGGTTGGCTACTCGGCTGAGAGCATAAGTTTTACTGTGGCTACTCGGTAAAAACATATACAGAGAGATAGGAAGGAGTAGAGGTGTTACGTCCACACGAGGGCTGTAAACCTGGATAGATGTAACATCCCTGTTTTGCTACTTTAGGGTGTTGGTGTGTTGTTCGCATCTCATACATGCATGAAAACATGGGTTAAAATTTTGCATTTAAAATTAACAAATGGGATGACCAAAACCCACTTAAAGTGGTCACCTGAAATTTGAAATAAAAATATTTTCAAATTGTGAAAACCTTTACATGGTGAGTTTGCAAATTTGACAAGGTTTCCAAAAAGTATTTTTTTCCTAATTTTCTGTTTACAAAGAGGCCCAGAAAACATCATTCTCTTGGCAGTTTTAAAAAGGAAAGGACCATTTTGCAAATTCCTAAAATTACAGGGGGTTACCGAAAAGTCCCCTTTTCTTTTCCTTCTTCTTCCTTTGGCCAGAAGGACCACCTGCGTGGCCGCTGCTCCTTGCCACCTCCTGCTTCTGGCCTCGCTCTCGGATAAGACCGCGAAGGAGGCGTCGTGCTCTCCTTCCTCTCCCTCTGCCTCACTCGCCCACCGTCTCTCTCTCTGTGGCTCGTCCGTAGATGAACCCTAACCCTAACTGTCACGGGTCGCCGTCGCCGTTGCGGGCTGCCCCGGAGAAAACCAAGACCACCCCTGCAACCTTCGTCCTCTTGTATGTCTTCTAGAGGAAAGAATCGAGTCGGGAAGGCCCGTATCTCCGCCGCTGTCCGCATCTCTCTCACCTCCGGCCGCCGTCGGTTTCTCGAATTCTGGCCGCCCAGGACCACTCCTTGCTTCACCGAGCCTCCACCCACACTCCTGGTGAGCTGCGCTACCTCCCCATACCCTTGCCTCTCTTCCCCGCGACCTTGAGCTCGCCGGCGCTGCGCGCCAACTCCGGCCGCCGCGGGAAGTGGTCGCCGCGGGTGCTCCGGCGACCATTTGGTCCCCCTCCGCCGGCCACACGTGCGCCTCATCTCCCTCTGTCTATGCCACCAATCAATTCCACAAATTAGTCACCGAGGCAGTCGAATTTGAGAGCCACAGAGGAGTTCTTCTGTGGATGACGCAGTGGTTGTAGAGGCCCCAGACCGGTAGGTCCAGAACCCCTCATATGCATTCATTCACGATCCCAGAAGAACCAGTCGTGAACAACATACGTAGTTGGCATACAGAATACATCATCCATTACACGAATATAGAGTCTTACATAAATGGTCACATGACCAAGTTCTTGATAACTGTCACGCAGGACAGACATTCAAAGTAAACACAGCGGAAGACGATAAGCATAGCGTAGTAGAACCCGAGTCACGCCTCATCCTACAGGCTGCTGACTGGGAGACGATCCTAACTCGCAGGGCCATCAGCGTAGAACTCCTCCTCATAGTACTCCTCCTGAGGTGGCTCCTCGTAGTCTGATAAGTAGATACCAGGGGCGAAACCAAATGAGTACATTTGAATGTACTCAACAAGACATCCTTTATTAGCTTACAATAATGCATACATGCTTATTTGGTGGAGTGGGTAGGCCATACATATGGTTCAGCTACCCATGACAGATAAAAGATTTGCCATGGTTGATTCTTCAAGTTTATCTCTTTGTAACAAAATCATTTAAAAATAATGTAGTTTTGTTCTCGTAGATATCACATATCTTGGAGGTTTTATAATTCTTTTGGAAAAGAAAGTTTTTCTTTTCAGAAACTTTTTGTAATAGTTTCTTTCTCATCGGTATCTCACAGATACCAAGTCATTCCTCCATAGTACCTCTCAGGTACCAAAAGCCTTCCTTCAAAACCTCTTTTGAAAAGTTGACACAATACTAGCTACATGGCCATTCAACCGTCCATATCCGAGGACGCGGCTATCTCGAAATAGTTTTACTCTGCAGAGGTGTACACATTTCCACTAGATCCAGAGTCCGCCATGAAACAACCATGGACTGTTCCCAACCTATGAGAACATCAGATAACTGGTCTTGACTATCCACTCTGTACAAGCTAGTACATGACTATCTCTTCAATTGGGGTTTCCCTCCCTGGCAAGCCATGTCACACACCGCTCAATCAGGAGACCCAACTGCTGCATCCGGAGGGAAAATTAATCCCACACTTTAGATGTCCCGTATACTCACTCCTAGCGACATTTCGGTTCGGAGGATCCAATCCCCTATAGCCTTTGAGATAGCACATATACTAACCCTAACAAGTTTTTTAATCAAGCCCCTACCCATATTGGGGTAAAGTGGCAGTACGATAATGGATTGTCCAGCGAAGACTAGGTTATGTGTCTTTTGTAACCATTTCTCATAAAATTTCCCATCATAACAATCCTTCCGGCAGACAGGGTCTCACCCTTCCTCCGGGGTTTTTCCTTCCATAAGGCATTTGTTTACAAAAACACATTTTATTTAGTTCATTTAAGAACTCAAGTTTTAAGTAGGTGTATGGTATTTATAAACCATTTAGTGTCTAAGGGCTTGGTAATACCAAGTTGACTATTATTATGAGTCCTGATACTAGTAATATTAACAATAGTAGTAGGATTCACACAAAAATAGTTTTGAAGGTATAATTTTGTAAAAACTTCAGAAGTGAAAAGCATGCATGATAGATAATGATAAGTAGTGATACAGCAAGCATTAGGATGGCTTGCCTTGGTACAAGTGATGGTCCTGGTCCTGAAAGTAACAGGAGTTGCAATACCCTTCTTCAGCAATTCCTTCCTCCTCGTTTTCTAACGTCGTAAAAAGAAATAAAGACACACTTTCAGAACCAAGCAAGGCAAGCAATGCTACAAGCAATACATACAGCAAGCAATCAAGAAGTACCACCCAAAGTTCTCAATTTTTCCCTAAAGAAAAATTGGCATAAAAACTATAGTTGGAAAATCTGCTTTTTTTTCCTAGTGCTTATGTGTGGCCAAAACAATGATTCTTAGTTAAGAACATTATGGACCAGTGGGATATAGCACATGCTACTGGACAGTAGGGTGTCCCATAAAATACATTTTGATGCCTAAAAATTCCCACAACAATTCCTATGGCTAGCACACATAATTTGCTAAATTACTCAAGTAGTGAAATAAGCTCATGAGAACAAGTCAACCTATTTTCCACTATGAGGCAAACATACCAGTGGGTGTTCCACTTAGTAAATATGCTCACCAAGAGGTTAATAAGCCTCTGGTCACTTTTATAAAAGTGCTAAAAACAACAAACAAACACCCAAAAATTCCTACTCATACTAGTAGAAAATTTAGGAAACTACTAGACTAGTTTAGACTACACTAGCTAATGTTATGCACAAGTGTGCAAGCTTTCAGAGGCAAAATACCCCTCTAACCAGTACCATAAATGCTACTGGATCTCACAAAAATAACATAAAAACATAGCTAGGAAACAAGGATAAATATGCTTAAAAAGCTACACATGTGAGGAGATTTATTTCTAGTCACCCAAGTGCTACTCATGCTTTTGTGCTATTGAAAGGAAACCTATCAGAGGTGAAAACCCTAAGGAAAATACTGCCACAAGTACTTTTCATCCTCTGGTTTCAATACCAAAAAGTCCTATTTTTCCCTAGTGGGAAACAAGACACAAAAACATACATGAATCTCCTAGTGTGCAATCTAGTCCTTAAGCATTTCTATTTTAGACCTATTTCAAACACAAGCACCAAGCATTCAGAGGTGCTATAAACAAATTAACAGTACCTAAGTGGTACTGGTTCCATGGAAAACAATCTAGCAACTAGCCTAAAGATTCATTTAAATATCTACTCAAAACATACATAAAAATCTAGCTATTAGCAAGACCTATGCATGGAAAACTAGTTCTAAAATGCTACCAATCAAACCACTTATTCTAACATGTTCATATAACTTGTATACATCATAAACACAATGGAAAACAACATCACAAGCAAGAACACACCATTTGCACTTCACAACATTAACATAAAAAAACAAGATCTAGAATAAAAATTTAGACAGAAAGTAACCAAAACTTGTTCTGTCTCTCTAAAATTTTCTGTGGCTCCAAAAAGTAAATCCTTCTAGTATGTGATAGTCCTTACCACTACAAAGCCTCTCCAACTTGCCTCACTCAAAAATAATATCCCAAACTCCCTCTAAAAATCATGGAATAGCCCACTGATCTTTTACCAAAATGGATGGCATTTCCAAATGGTAACTCACCTTGATGCAAACTAAAATTCTACTGGTAGGTATTTGAAAGGGCTTTCCAAAACAGTTGAGTTTGCTCAAAAAGGTTTTGTATTTTTGAAGTTCTATTCATTTCCATTTTTAGGGTACTGTCTGGCATATGATTTTTAGAAAAATCATAAAAACTCAAAACAAGTTTCTGCCAGTGGGATATGGTTGCAATTTTGTATGCCTAGTAGCACAAAAATTAGCAAGGCAAAATAAATTTATATGCTACCTTTTTTAAGCCTAAAGCTAACACCTAAATTAATCTGCCAGAAAAAAAGGTATTTTTGTTTTTAACCTAAAACTGCCCAACGGGCCAGATCCGCAGCGCGCGGCCCAGTTAACGCGGGGCGCAGCCCGCGAGCACGCGCGCGCGCGCGAAATGCACGGTTCAAAGGGGGCCGTCGATTCGCAGATCGACGGTCCCTGTTCTTTCTTCCTCCCCGCGCTTCCCTCCTCTCTCTCTCTCTCGACCCGCGGACGAACACGTCACGGGCGCGCACGGCACGGGCTAGTGGCTCACCTAGGGGGGCTGTGGAGCGGTGGGCGACGGGGTGGTGTTGGGGTGCCAGTGGCGCGGCGTTGGCGAGGATGGAGCTCTCCACGTCTGCCTCCTCTCTGCGACGGCGAAGCGGGCACGGCGACGGCGGGGCAACCTGCAAACGGGAGGGCAGGGGGATGTCAGGGAGATGCGCTAGCTCCAGGGGGTCGCAAAGGAAGAGAAACGAGGGTGGGAGGTGCGGTGATCGCGGCTGCCACCTCGAGCCCGATCTGCTCGGCCTGGGAATGGGCGCGGCTCGCCTCGCTCGCAGAGAGCGAGTGAGCAAGCGAGAGGGCTATGGGGTGGTTGAGTGCGGCGAGGAGAGCGTGCTGGCGAGAGGGTTTGGCCACTAGGGCTTTGTAGGCACGAGGCCAAGGTGGGGGTGCTCGGGTACCTTGGCATGGGCATGCCCTTGCCCTTTGGGGTTTCTCCAAGGTTGGCCACGGTTCCAATTGGCTCCAAGGGGTCAAGCCAGTACCATATGGTGAGCTAGGCCACAGCAAGGGTCAAGGTATGGGCAAAAGAAAAGAATAACACTATTTCAACCACTCTAATGACATCACATAATAGTCAAATGCCACCTCAGTTTTCTCCCTTCCTATCCAGCCAAAATGGGATCCAATGCCACCTTCTAGAAGGTTACTAACATGGTTTTCGAATTGGCAAGGTGGCCTGGCTTGGATCAGTGCACAAAGACTAAAAACATCAAGTCCAAAAGTGTATTCACTGTTCTGTCAGAAAAATTCAGTTAGGCAGTGTTTCTGAATTTTTCTAAGTGCTGGAAAAGCAGACAGAGATAGCAAAAGTTGGGCTTGTTCTCACCAAGCAAACCAGCTCTAAAATGAGTGATTTAAAATGATCAACAAAGAACAACTATCCAAGTTTCAGATCCAACCATTTGATTTGAAAAATGATGGGTTTATGGCTCTGAAAATAAATGGCAAAGTAGGTACATTCTCTGTTTTTAAAATGCTCAAAAATTCTGTCTTAACAAGATGGCTCAAAAACCATCTTGGCATTGTGTGTTAATTTTCTTTGTAGGTTTTTCCAAGAGTGTAGTTTTGTTGTACTCATAACAGAGAGTAGTTTTGATCAAAGAAAAACCCTAATTGGATAATCCTTGTGATGGAAAACAAGGGTTGAAAACAGCTACTTGGCTGTTTTTCAGGGCAAAAATTATATTGGAAAATCTAATGGAATCTTTTCCAATTAATTTTATTTCAAGTTCAAGATGATTCCTAAACATTAATAACACATTTTCAAGTTGAAACAAAGGGTCACCTCAAGTCTTGAAAAATAATCTCATAAGAGCCTTAGTGGAAAACATGGGAAAACAAATATAAAGCAATGTGTTTCTTAGGAGAAAAAACTCCTCAAGTGAGTGAAAAGAAACACACCACTAATATTGCATAGATAAACATCAGTACACAACATGTTGTCCACTTAATTGCATTACAAAGGTCTTAAGAGACTTGCTAAAATACTATTATACAAGTGCTTAAAAAACAGGGATGTGACAAATCTCCCCCCCTTAAAAGAATCTCGTCCCGAGATTCGCGGGTCTAGGCTTTAAGAAAATCAGGGAACTCCTTCCTGATATCATCCTCACGCTCCCAGGTAGCTTCTTCCTCAGAGTGATTGGTCCACTGAATCTTAAGGAATTTTATAGCACGCCTCCTGGTAGCACGCACAATTTCCTCGAGAACCCGCAGGGGTCTATCACGATAAGTCAAATCATCATTTATGTCAATGGTCCTGAAATCCACGTCTTGATACGAGAGATCTTTCTCCGGTACTTGCAGACATTTCCGGAGCAATGACACATGGAAAACATTGTGAAAAGCAGATAGCTCCTCAGGTAATTCTAACTGATAAGAAACTTCGCCACGACGTGCCAAGATCTTAAAAGGGCCAATATACCTGGGGGCCAGCTTTCCTTTGACATGGAAACGCTGCATCCCTTTGAGTGGCGTAACACGAAGGTACACGAAATCTCCAATGCTGAAAGAGACATCACGACGCTTCGTATCAGCATAACTCTTCTGACGAGATTGAGCTGTCTTTAAACGTTCCCGAATAAGTTGGACTTGCTCCTCTGCAGCCTTCAAAGTGTCCACACCAAAAACCTGACTGTCTCCAGTCTCAGTCCAATTTAAAGGTGTACGGCATTTACGTCCATACAGAGCTTCAAAGGGGCCATTTGCAAGCTAGACTGATAACTGTTGTTGTAAGAAAACTCTGCGAAGGGCAGACAGTCTTCCCATTTAATTCCATAGGACAGCACACAAGCACGGAGCATGTCCTCCAGAATTTGGTTCACACGCTCGTTTGTCCATCAGTCTGCGGGTGATATGCTGTGCTAAAAGCTAGTTTGGTTCCCAAACTCTCGTGCAACTTCTTCCAAAACCTAGATGTGAACTGTGTACCTCGATCAGATACAATCCTGCTTGGGACTCCGTGTAGGCTGACAATCCGAGAAATGTAAAGATCCGCAAGCTGATCTCCACGATAGGTTGTCCGGACAGGAATAAAGTGAGCAACTTTTGTGAGCCTGTCCACGACAACCCATATAGAATCATTTCCTCGGCTGGACCTAGGAAGTCCGTGATGAAGTCCATTCCCACTTCATCCCATTTCCAAACAGGCACTTGCAATGGTTGGAGCAATCCAGCGGGACGCTGGTGCCCGGCTTTTACTTGCTGGCAGACATGGCACTTGGCTACAAATGAAGCAATCTCCGCTTCATTCCATGCCACCAGAATCTCTCTTTCAGGTCTTGATACATCTTTGTTCCTCCAGGATGGATAGAATACATGGTCTCATGAGCTTCGACCATGATGGTCTGCTTGAGATCAGATTCAGAGGGAACACAAATACGGCCTTCATACCATAATCCCCCATCAGCATCGATGGTGAACCCAGCAACCTTTTCCTTCTCCATGCGGGCTTTAATCCCATCAATACTTTTCTGGCCTTTCTGCGCTTCTTTGATTTGGTCAACCAGGGTCGGTTTAAGCTCTATGGCGTCTAACATGCCATAGCTGACCACTTCAATGCCAAGCTGGTCCAGCTCTTTCCACAACGGGTTGCCTTACTAAAATCATAGCATTTAGGGAGGCCGGCTCTCGACTAAGAGCATCTGCAACCACATTTGCCTTTCCCGGGTGATAATGAATACTCAGATCATAATCTTTAATGAGCTCAATCCAGCGGCGCTGCCTCATGTTGAGCTCACGTTGAGTAAAGATATACTTTAAACTCTTATGATCCGTGTAAATTTCCACTCGCCTTCCCATAAGAAAGTGCCGCCATGTCTTGAGAGCATGAACAACGGCAGCAAGCTCTAAGTCATGAGTGGGATAATTCAACTCGTGGGGTCTTAACTGGCGGGATATGAAAGATATCACCTTCCCTTCTTGCATAAGCACGCTTCCAAGACCAAGCTTAGAAGCGTCACAATATACGTCGAAATTCTTGGTGACATCTGGCATTATAAGGATTGGGGCAGACACCAGTCGGTGCTTCAACTCATTGAAACTTTCTTCACACTTGTCCGTCCATAGGAACTTGCTATCCTTCTTGAGCAACTGGGTGAGGGGTCTGGCTATACTCGAGAATCCCTGAACAAACTTGCGGTAATATCCTGCCAAACCCAGAAAGGATCTGACTTCAGTCTGGTTGGTCGGAGCAGCACGCTTCTCCACAGACTGAACTAGAGCAGGGTCAACAGATATTCCTCCCGCAGATACTACATGTCCAAGAAATCCGACTTCCGTCAACCAGAATTGACATTTACTAAACTTAGCATACAATTGATGCTCACGAAGTGTTCCGAGCACAAGTCTCAGATGTTCTTCGTGTTCTTCCTCACTCCTCGAAATAAGAATGTCGTCAATAAACACCACGACAAACTTGTCTAGAAAATCCATGAATACCTTATTCATGAGATTCATGAAATAGGCAGGGGCATTGGTCAGACCAAAGGACATTACGGTGTATTCATACAGCCCGTAACGAGTGGTGAAAGCAGTCTTGGGGATATCAGTATCACGGACTTTCAATTGATGATAACCAGTCCGAAGGTCAATCTTGGAGAAGATTACAGCCCCATTCAACTGGTCAAACAAGTCTTCAATTTTGGGCAACGGGTATTTGTTCTTGATGGTAACATCATTTAACTTGCGGTAGTCCACACATAAACGAGTGGTACCGTCCCGTTTTCCCACAAAAATGATCGGAGATCCCCAGGGCGATGCACTAGGGCGAATCAATCCCTTCCTTAACATGTCTTCCAGTTGAGTCTTCAACTCATCTAATTCCTTCGGGTTCATCCGATACGGCTTCTGTGCTATGGGTCCAGTTCCGGGCACTAACTCAATCACAAACTCGATATCCCGATCAGGGGGCATACCGGGTAATTCTTCAGGAAAAACATCCGGGTATTCAAAACTACCGGGACTTCCTCAAGGGCAGGTTGGGCTATACCAGTGTGGCAGTGAACTTGTGACGAGGGTCGAGTTGCAGTGTACGCAACCTTTTCCCCATCCTCAGAGATCATCAATAGATTTCTTAGTGCAATCGATAACTCCCTTATACTTGGCCATCCAGTTCATACCGAGTACCACTTCTATCCTTTGGATCCCAGTACTATAAGATCAGCATGAAAAGTTTTCCCTTGAATTTCTACTGGTACCTCATTGCAAATTAGGTTGGCTTTTAGTACTATCCCCAGGTATTGTACTAACATAGGGTTGTGCATACGGGAATGCTTCATACCACTTTTTCTCAGCAAACGGTTTAGTGACAAAGGAATGTGATGCACCAGAATCAAACAGTACTGCGGCTGGTACCGAGTTGACAGGAAACATACCCATCACCATGTCTGGTGCCTCCTGAGCTTCTGCAGCATTGATATGGTTCAGGTGTCCCTTCATCCTATTCTGCCGTCCAGTGGAAGGACCATGGTTCATCTTGGTTGCAGCAGGCTGGACTGGAGCAGTAGCTTTGTTGGGGCAATCGCGAGCGAAGTGACCCTCCTTTCCACAGGCAAAGCAACCTCCAGAAGGCTTTGAGCTTGGGTTGGTTTGGGAGCATTGTTGGTGTGGTTCCCATTTCCTCCAGTGTTACCTCCATAGCGGTTTCCATGATTATTCCCAGAGTGATTACCATGGTTACCACCATAGCTGTTTCCTCCGTACCTTGGTGCATACGGTGCAGGGTGGTTGTAGTTGTTGGGCCTTGGTGCATAGTTGTGGTTGGGGCGGGGTGCATAAGCAGGCGCCTTGTGGGTTGGTGGCCTCGCATACGGAGTGTTGCGAGTCCTCTGAGCACTAGGTCCTCCATGAGCAGTCATTTTCCTCTTGCGGTTATCATCAGCAGATTTCCGCTTGTGCTCCAGCACCATAGCGGCATTAGCAAGAGTCTCCATGTCCTGGAATGGAACCACTACTAGAGAGCACTGGAGCTCATCATCCAGCCCATTTAAGAACCTCTCCTTCTTCTTAGCATCAGTATTAATATCATCCTGTGCATACCGGGACAGAGTAGTGAAATTTTCCCAGTATTCAGACACCGGCATACTTCCCTGCTTCAGATTTAGAAACTTCTCCCGCATAAGTGCCATCATCCCCTGGGGAATGTGATACTTGCGGAACCTTGCAGAGAATTCCTCCCAGGTGAACACGTGACCAGCAGCAACAGTCTCACGTGTAGTTTCCCACCAAGTCCTGGCAGGACCAGCGAGAAAATGGGAGGCCAACAGGACCTTATCATTCTCATCAACCGAAGCAACTTCCAGTTTGTTTGCAATGGTGCGGAGCCAGTCGTCAGCATCGAGAGGCTCCACAATCCTGGTGAAAACTGGGGGGTTGGTGTGCTGAAAGTCTCTCAGCCTCGAGCGAGCACCATTTCCATTGCCATTGCCATTATTGTTGGCGGCAGCAGCTAGCTGTTGCAGAGCGGTAATGGTAGCCGCACTCTCATCTCGGCTGGCCTGGCGATCTTCCATCAGCAAGGCCAACAGCGCCTCCACTGTGGGTGGTGGTGGCGGTGGGGGTTCGCGACGGGGTGCCATGCTGAAGTGAAACATGTGTAAGTCTAAGAAGTAAATTCTTGTTTTTGAAAACCCACCTTAATATTAAACAAAAGGAATACTAGCGATATGTTTCAAAAACAAGAGCGGGGCAGTCGCAAACTTGAATGAAATGAACGCAAAGTAATGACAATCAACAGAAGAAAAGCCAAACATTTCATTCATCACCATAATTAAACAGAGTTCCTTACATTACACACACACATCACAAGCCATATCATACAAGGAAGGCTTCATCGAGCTACAGGGGGTGCGATTGGTGGGGTCATCGCAAGGCTACTACTAGCAAACTATCTAGCAAAACGATCTAGCATACCTAACTAGTATCTAGACCAGCACCATGTGCTAAGGGTGAGAAGGCAGCGACTACACAGAGTCGTCGCTGTCCCCAACGTCGAAGATACGCTCCTCAGGGTCCTCCTCTCCTCGTCAAACAGGTCATCATCATCCTGCTCGCTAGCCTCGCTCATGTCCATCCCCTCTAAGTCGGAGGGAACGTCCTCAACAGGCAGAAGATCCTCAATCTCCCTGTGGAGCTCTGCGGCCTCCTCCTCCAGCTCCTCTACGGCAGCGTCTCTCGTGGCTATGTCATCACGAGCTATCTGAAGCCTGCCGCGCAGAACGGCGTTAGCCCCCTCCAGGGCCGTCAGTCTAGTGGTGAGGCGTGCACGGCCAAGGCGGGTGGCTCTCAGCTGCCTCCGTAAGGCACGGTGCCTCGCGGTAGTAGCCTCCAACTGCTCCCTCAACTGGGACAACTGCTGAGCCAGAGCTCCACTCTCCCTGGCTGTCGTGAAGCTCAGCCCTCAGCTCGTCAGTCTCGGCTATCAGTGTTTGGTGCACCAATATGCCGTGGAGGGTGTCAAGACGCTGGTCGTCTAGCCTGGTCTGAGTGCGGTGTAACAGAATCTCCATCTCGTCCAAGTGTGGACCAACAGTGGTAAAGTCTGGCTCAACAGGAAGTGGTATGCCATCCTCATCACGTCTCCCAATCAGCTCGAACCGGGAACCGATGAACATATACTCCCCGATGTGCGCCAGACGTGCTACTGACTCCTGTATCACGCGCACCGCAGCCTCGTTCCAAGAACGATCAACAGCACGGTACACGTAGGCCTCCACTGTCGGGCTAGCCAGAGGTGCGCGGATAGTGACCTCCGCGTACCAGTCTCCCTCCAGAGGTGCCCCGACAACTAGTCCTCCTCGCAGCTCCGGAAGTGGCCGTCCCAACACAGTAGCCATAGATACTAGCCTCTCCTCGAAAAGGAAAGACTCGCCACGTGGACGTCCCAACTGAAAAGCCACGGTGATGTCCACGTCCATCTACACAAAATTTTAAGTAGCTTAAGTTAGATACAAGTGTGCAAAATTTTAGGTTCATGCAAGAAATAACTTTAATGCAAGTAGAGTCTAACCCAGAGAGGTGGTGGGATATAGGGAATAGTTTTATACTTAGTCATATATCCAATTTTTTTTTGTATTAGTAACTTAGATTATCGGAGTATACACTAACGTCCATGCTAACTAAGGTCTCCTAGAGTCAGGATGGCTCTGATACCAACTTTGTAGAGGCCCCAGACCGGTAGGTCCAGAACCCCTCATATGCATTCATTCACGATCCCAGAAGAACCAGTCGTGAACAACATACGTAGTTGGCATACAGAATACATCATCCATTACACGAATATAGAGTCTTACATAAATGGTCACATGACCAAGTTCTTGATAACTGTCACGCAGGACAGACATTCAAAGTAAACACAGCGGAAGACGATAAGCATAGCGTAGTAGAACCCGAGTCACGCCTCATCCTACAGGCTGCTGACTGGGAGACGATCCTAACTCGCAGGGCCATCAGCGTAGAACTCCTCCTCATAGTACTCCTCCTGAGGTGGCTCCTCGTAGTCTGATAAGTAGATACCAGGGGCGAAACCAAATGAGTACATTTGAATGTACTCAACAAGACATCCTTTATTAGCTTACAATAATGCATACATGCTTATTTGGTGGAGTGGGTAGGCCATACATATGGTTCAGCTACCCATGACAGATAAAAGATTTGCCATGGTTGATTCTTCAAGTTTATCTCTTTGTAACAAAATCATTTAAAAATAATGTAGTTTTGTTCTCGTAGATATCACATATCTTGGAGGTTTTATAATTCTTTTGGAAAAGAAAGTTTTTCTTTTCAGAAACTTTTGTAATAGTTTCTTTCTCATCGGTATCTCACAGATACCAAGTCATTCCTCCATAGTACCTCTCAGGTACCAAAAGCCTTCCTTCAAAACCTCTTTTGAAAAGTTGACACAATACTAGCTACATGGCCATTCAACCGTCCATATCCGAGGACGCGGCTATCTCGAAATAGTTTTACTCTGCAGAGGTGTACACATTTCCACTAGATCCAGAGTCCGCCATGAAACAACCATGGACTGTTCCCAACCTATGAGAACATCAGATAACTGGTCTTGACTATCCACTCTGTACAAGCTAGTACATGACTATCTCTTCAATTGGGGTTTCCCTCCCTGGCAAGCCATGTCACACACCGCTCAATCAGGAGACCCAACTGCTGCATCCGGAGGGAAAATTAATCCCACACTTTAGATGTCCCGTATACTCACTCCTAGCGACATTTCGGTTCGGAGGATCCAATCCCCTATAGCCTTTGAGATAGCACATATACTAACCCTAACAAGTTTTTTAATCAAGCCCCTACCCATATTGGGGTAAAGTGGCAGTACGATAATGGTTGTCCAGCGAAGACTAGGTTATGTGTCTTTTGTAACATTTCTCATAAAATTTCCCATCATAACAATCCTTCCGGCAGACAGGGTCTCACCCTTCCTCCGGGGTTTTCCTTCCATAAGGCATTTGTTTACAAAAACACATTTTATTTAGTTCATTTAAGAACTCAAGTTTTAAGTAGGTGTATGGTATTTATACCATTTAGTGTCTAAGGGCTTGGTAATACCAAGTTGACTATTATTATGAGTCCTTATACTAGTAATATTAACAATAGTAGTAGGATTCACACAAAAATAGTTTTGAAGGTATAATTTGTAAAAACTTCAGAAGTGAAAAGCATGCATGATAGATAATGATAAGTAGTGATACAGCAAGCATTAGGATGGCTTGCCTTGGTACAAGTGATGGTCCTGATCCTGAAAGTAACAGGAGTTGCAATACCCTTCTTCAGCAATTCCTTCCTCCTCGTTTTCTAACGTCGTAAAAAGAAATAAAGACACACTTTCAGAACCAAGCAAGGCAAGCAATGCTACAAGCAATACATACAGCAAGCAATCAGAAGTACCACCCAAAGTTCTCAATTTTTCCCTAAAGAAAAATTGGCATAAAAACTATAGTTGGAAAATCTGCTTTTTCCTAGTGCTTATGTGTGGCCAAAACAATGATTCTTAGTTAAGAACATTATGGACCAGTGGGATATAGCACATGCTACTGGACAGTAGGGTGTCCCATAAAACACATTTTGATGCCTAAAAATTCCCACAACAATTCTATGGCTAGCACACATAATTTGCTAAATTACTCAAGTAGTGAAATAAGCATGACAACAAGTCAACCTATTTTCCACTATGAGGCAAACATACCAGTGGGTGTTCCACTAGTAAATATGCTCACCAAGAGGTTAATAAGCCTCTGGTCACTTTTATAAAAGTGCTAAAAACAACAAACAAACACCCAAAAATTCCTACTCATACTAGTAGAAAATTTAGGAAACTACTAGACTAGTTTAGACTACACTAGCTAATGTTATGCACAAGTGTGCAAGCTTTCAGAGGCAAAATACCCTCTAACCAGTACCATAAATGCTACTGGATCTCACAAAAATAACATAAAAACATAGCTAGGAAACAAGGATAAATATGCTTAAAAAGCTACACATGTGAGGAGATTTATTTCTAGTCACCCAAGTGCTACTCATGCTTTTGTGCTATTGAAAGGAAATCTATCAGAGGTGAAAACCCTAAGGAAAATACTGCCACAAGTACTTTTCATCCTCTGGTTTCAATACCAAAAAGTCCTATTTTTCCCTAGTGGGAAACAAGACACAAAAACATACATGAATCTCCTAGTGTGCAATCTAGTCCTTAAGCATTTCTATTTTAAACCTATTTCAAACACAAGCACCAAGCATTCAGAGGTGCTATAAACAAATTAACAGTACCTAAGTGGTACTGGTTCCATGGAAAACAATCTAGCAACTAGCCTAAAGATTCATTTAAATATCTACTCAAAAACATAAAAATCTAGCTATTAGCAAGACCTATGCATGGAAAACTAGTTCTAAAATGCTACCATTCAAACCATTTATTCTAACATGTTCATATAACTTGTATACATCATAACACAATGGAAAACAACATCACAAGCAAGAACACATCATTTGCACTCACAACATTAACATAAAGCAAGATCTAGAATAAAAATTTAGACAGAAAGTAACCAAAACTTGTTCTGTCTCTCTAAATTTTCTGTGGCTCCAAAAAGTAAATCCTTCTAGGATGTGATAGTCCTTATCACTACAAAGCCTCTCCAACTTGCCTCACTCAAAAATAATATCCCAAACTCCCTCTAAAAATCATGGAATAGCCCACTGATGTTTTACCAAAATGGATGGCATTTCCAAATGGTAACTCACCTTGATGCAAACTAAAATTCTACTGGTAGGTATTTGAAAGGGCTTTCCAAAACAGTTGAGTTTGCTCAAATGTTTTGTATTTTTGAAGTTCTATTCATTTCCATTTTTAGGGTACTGTCTGGCATATGATTTTTAGAAAAATCATAAAAACTCAAAACAAGTTTCTGCCAGTGGGATATGGTTGCAATTTTGTATGCCTAGTAGCACAAAAATTAGCAAGGCAAAATAAATTTATATGCTACCTTTTTTAAGCCTAAAGCTAACACCTAAATTAATCTGCCAGAAAAAAAGGTATTTTTGTTTTTAACCTAAAACTGCCCAACGGGCCAGATCCGCAGCGCGCGGCCCAGTTAACGCGGGGCGCAGCCCGCAGCACGCGCGCGCGCGCGAAATGCACGGTTCAAAGGGGGCCGTCGATTCGCAGATCGACGGTCCCTGTTCTTTCTTCCTCCCCGCGCTTCCCTCCTCTCTCTCTCTCGACCCGCGGACGAACACGTCACGGGCGCGCACGACACGGGCTAGTGGCTCACCTAGGGGGGCTGTGGAGCGGTGGGCGACGGCGGTGGTGTTGTGGGGTGCCAGTGGCGCGGCGTTGGCGAGGATGGAGCTCTCCACGTCTGCCTCCTCTCTGCGACGGCGAAGCGGGCACGGCGACGACGGCGCGGGGCAACCTGCAAACGAGGGAGGGCAGGGGGATGTCAGGGAGATGCGCTAGCTCCAGGGGGTCGCAAAGGAAGAGAAACGAGGGTGGGAGGTGCGGTGATCGCGGCTGCCACCTCGAGCCCGATCTGCTCGGCCTGGGAATGGGCGCGGCTCGCCTCGCTCGCAGAGAGCGAGTGAGCAAGCGAGAGGGCTATGGGGTGGTTGAGCGAGGAGAGCGTGCTGGCGAGAGGGTTTGGCCACTAGGGCTTTGTAGGCACGAGGCCAAGGTGGGGGTGCTCGGGTACCTTGGCATGGGCATGCCCTTGCCCTTTGGGGTTTCTCCAAGGTTGGCCACGGTTCCAATTGGCTCCAAGGGGTCAAGCCAGTACCATATGGTGAGCTAGGCCACAGCAAGGGTCAAGGTATGGGCAAAAGAAAAGAATAACACTATTTCAACCACTCTA
The DNA here is from genome assembly GCA_028641055.1 of Alopecurus myosuroides. Taxonomy (NCBI): domain Eukaryota; kingdom Viridiplantae; phylum Streptophyta; class Magnoliopsida; order Poales; family Poaceae; genus Alopecurus; species Alopecurus myosuroides. Next base: position 633,691,820 of record CM054057.1, on the reverse strand, counting down.
ATGACATCACATAATAGTCAAATGCCACCTCAGTTTTCTCCCTTCCTATCCAGCCAAAATGGGATCCAATGCCACCTTCTAGAAGGTTACTAACATGGTTTTCGAATTGGCAAGGTGGCCTGGCTTGGATCAGTGCACAAAGACTAAAAACATCAAGTCCAAAAGTGTATTCACTGTTCTGTCAGAAAAATTCAGTTAGGCAGTGTTTCTGAATTTTTCTAAGTGCTGGAAAAGCAGACAGAGATAGCAAAAGTTGGGCTTGTTCTCACCAAGCAAACCAGCTCTAAAATGAGTGATTTAAAATGATCAACAAAGAACAACTATCCAAGTTTCAGATCCAACCATTTGATTTGAAAAATGATGGGTTTATGGCTCTGAAAAAAATGGCAAAGTAGGTACATTCTCTGTTTTTAAAATGCTCAAAAATTCTGTCTTAACAAGATGGCTCAAAAACCATCTTGGCATTGTGTGTTAATTTTCTTTGTAGGTTTTTCCAAGAGTGTAGTTTTGTTGTACTCATAACAGAGAGTAGTTTTGATCAAAGAAAAACCCTAATTGGATAATCCTTGTGATGGAAAACAAGGGTTGAAAACAGCTACTTGGCTGTTTTTCAGGGCAAAAATTATATTGGAAAATCTAATGGAATCTTTTCCAATTAATTTTATTTCAAGTTCAAGATGATTCCTAAACATTAATAACACATTTTCAAGTTGAAACAAAGGGTCACCTCAAGTCTTGAAAAATAATCTCATAAGAGCCTTAGTGGAAACATGGGAAAACAAATAAAAAGCAATGTGTTTCTTAGGAGAAAAAACTCCTCAAGTGAGTGAAAAGAAACACACCACTAATATTGCATAGATAAACATCAGTACACAACATGTTGTCCACTTAATTGCATTACAAAGGTCTTAAGAGACTTGCTAAAATACTATTATACAAGTGCTTAAAAACAGGGATGTGACAGTGGTGACATCAGCCTGATGTCATATTCCATTTTTAGATATTCCAGGAATTTCAGAAAAAGGAATAAAACTGTTATATTAATAACTTTTGTTTGGTATTTCAGAAAAATGTAAACAATATATGGAAATGTTCGGAAAATTATTTGGAACCCAAATATGTAATTTTCATACATGTTTGACAACCTTTATTTTTTGGCCATTTATTTAATATTGTTTAATTAATTTAAAATGGAAAAATAAGTTTTTATTCAAGAAAATTAGAAAATTAAAAGTTATATGTCAAAATGCTCAAAATGTCAAATGCAATCTATTCATGATGTTTTCAAACCCATTTGAGCAATAAAAATTGTGTTCACTTTCAGAATCGCCCGAAACACCCTCCGAGGTCTATTTCGGGGCTAATTCCAGTAAAATTGCATGTTCGCCATACGAACCCTAGCAACCCAATGAACATGTCTAGTGCTTTATTTCAATGCATTAACTTGCTCATGCATACATATTGCGCATTGCATCGATGCCATGTGTTGATTGTTGTTTTCCTTGTTCGGTGTTTGCTCCCCCTCGGTAGAACGAGACTCCGAAGTGAAGGCCAGCAACTCCACGGTGAATACTTGATCCTAACCGACAAGTCAAGCACTTATTCCTGAAGACTTTCTCTGGTTTTCTTGAAGCAAGGCAAGCATAACCTCTTATCTGCCCATATATGATTTCGAAAGACTTTTGATTCTCGTACAAATGCATTCGATTCCAATGTATCTTGAGTCAAGAGATAGAGTTATCCTATTTATTTGCATAACCTAGATATCATGATTCAATGCTCCTATCAGACATAGGATTTGTTTGTGTGTATCGCCAGAGCCTTAAATATGCCATGCTTAGTCATACATGCCTGTTATCTCTGCTCCATCCGGTTGATGAATCAGAGCCGCAAATGAATCTAGTATGTAGTATGTTGTGGAAAGTTAAGATAATTTGATTAACATGATCTAAAGGTGTGGATGACGAGACCACAGAGGGTTGTGGTGGTTGTCTCGTTCATGCCCCTAGGAGCGAGTTCTCGTCTTCGAGCCAAGACTGAGCGTGCATCCACACGGGGGATTGGATTCCCCTCGGTCTCAACTTGCCTAGTTTGTTCCATGAGTTGCCTAGTTCGGGCTTTCCATTTGGATTTGCGGGGATGTTAAAAACGTTTACAAAACTAGGACGTGGCGGTGCAACAGCCTGTGGCGAGACAGTAGTTGAAGCACCGCTCACAACGATAGAGACCCGGCAGGAGATGGCCACTCCCTATTGGCGGACCATCTCTACTCGGAGCGACTCATGGAATAGGCGAAGCAAGGGAAAGGTCGTGGTCGACCTCCATCTGCCGGCACTTCCCGGAATAGTGCCAACGTTCTGGCATTAAGAGTTGGTTGATACGTGTGGTTTAAGTTGTACACCCCTGCAGGGTTTAATCTTTTCGAAAAGCCGTGTCCGCGGTTAAGGACGACTTGGTGACGGATTCTGTGATCATAGACAACTTAAATGGAATGATTAAAACTTGCTGATAACGAATGAAGGATGCCTCCTCGGAGATGCCGAGAGGGGTTACCTTGTAGTTTGAGTTACCGAAACAACTTGAGGTGGTGATCTTTGAAGCACGAGGTGCTGAAATTGTTGGTGGATGAAAAAGATGATGATTTCAGTAGTTTGAATAGCTTTCTCATCTGTTTTCAAAATACTCCATGAGACGTGCTATTCCTCCCTCAACTTGGAAAATAAGATGGCTTTACGCAAACAACCTTCATAACTCTTTCTAAAGAAGCAGATATATAATAGGTTAACTAAGTCTTGTTGAGTACCTCCCGTACTCATGTTTGCTTCAACTTGGTTCAGGTGGAGTTCCTCAGTTCGACGGTGTTTCGACGTGGACATCGACGAGTAGTTCGGGGTTCCCAGGTAGCAGCCTGGAATCTATGGGCTGGGACGTCGCCTTATGTTGCGGCCTCTTAGGCCTTTTTGGTTCTTGTTGATTAGCAACATATTTTGCTTTCGTTGTCTGATGTAATGTTGGGTCGTGTGACCTCTGCTTGTAAGCTATACTCTAGTAACACCTGTTTAATAAAGCTTCATGTTTAGAGTACTGCTTTGATCGGTTGTTGGTTTCGAGCTCACTGTTATACAGTTTTGGCTATGCCTGCATAGTTGTCGCAGTCGAGGGGTTGTGGAGCCGATGATCCATGTCCGAGCCCGCCTGTCGATGTGATCGGCCTGGGGCGAGGTAACCCCAGTAACCCTCGATTGTTGTTGCACTTTCTGGACACATAGCATCTCTGTATAACTTTGGTCCCGTTCCTTCAGTTTCATCCGACTCGTGGATGCTTGGGTATGCATAGTTGGTTATGACTAGCATGGATACAAGGAGTAGTAGACCGGGGATCCGGACTATGTGCCGATGAATCCGGTCTGCCTGCCGTTGTTTGTTGCGGCCAGGGCTGGTAACCCTGAAGCCCTTGTGAGTCCATGGCTAGGAGCACATAACAGTATGTATATCTCCGGGTCCGGGGTCGTGACAAGTCATGGTATCAGAGCAGGACTGCCTGTAGGAAAACCTTATTGCTTGGTCGATGTCGAGTTTAGTGTTTGTGAAAAACTACTTTCGAATTCCAAATGGATTGTGAAAAACCTTCTTAGGATTCTTTTTACTCCTTACCTGGTATCGCTCTGACTCTGGGTCATCTTACCTGTTTTGATTTGAAAAGGTTTTGCTATCCTTCTAGTCATTCAAAACTCAGGTGCCTTCTTTGGCAATGACGTTTTCACCCAAGTTGACCTAGTGTTAAAGTTTCTAGAGTGTGTGTTTCTTACTCCGTTGTTTCTCTTAAACTGGGGGATTTCCTTTCCATCCTAATCTCTCAGAGTTGTCCGGATTCCACATTCCTCCATGTTTCAAAGTTCTAAATCCTGAACCTCGAGATTTCCTTCTCATCTCGAATGTATCCGTTATCCTCTGCTCAAATTTCTTCCGGAGCTACGTATGTCTTCTTGTAAAGATACTCCGTGATTGCTACTCATAGTGCCCTTCAAGGCACTCAGATAGTAGTTGCTCATTTGTTTCGATTTCTAACCTTTGGACTTGAACCGAAGGTCCCGGAATGTGCTGAGTTGTGGTGGGTTGAATCATGTGGTCATAACCATGTGATGCTCACACCATCAGTACAGGATGCTGACCTTTAACCCAAGTTCCGTTTCTTTGGATCCTGAGGAATCTGTTTTACCTCGGGATGGCTAGGTGATTTCAACCCTCCTAGCCATAGGCTCTCTCTAGGAATCAAAATGATCACAACAAGAGTGTTCTTGGTGAGTCCCATATCCTTGTTCTTGACTCTGTTATACCAACCTTTTAGCATGGGTTTTACAAATGAGTATGACCCTGTGCATCATCTTGATCTTAGGATCTCCTCCGAGCATGATTCCCCCTTTAGTTGCTCTCAAATCCCCATCCGTTGTTTTGGACATCAAGTTGCATATGCGTGTCGGATATACCCATGCATAGCTCTTGTTTTCCTTCAGAACATTTCACCTTGGAATGTCAGGAGAAACAAACTCCAGTACCTCGTTCATCTTACGAACCAGGTCAAAGTTTTGTAATTCTCAGATTAAAGAAGTTTCATTAGCTTCTAATCTGTTCTACCTTTGAGTATCACACTCCTTTATATCAAGAGGTTGTGTTGAGTTTCATGGCCTTATCGATGAAGTGATGCTCCTAGACATCTTCACTCACCCTCCCTCCAAGTTTGAATGCTTGAAAATGATGGGTCTGTTCATCGACATGTGTACCAGATATTCCTAGCAATTCTTATTGCCTTGGAAAATCTAAGAACATATGTATCCTTCTTAGCACTATTGGTTACCCGGTCTGAACTTAAAGTTGACCGTGTTACCAAATACATTCATTCCGGTGCACATCCTCGGTCAGAGAGTTAGGTTCATGCCAAAGCTCTCCAGACCATATCAGTTGCTTTGACAAGCAAGTTTCTTTTTCGAACTCCAAGACCTATTGGTAGGTTGTGATATTCTAGTTGTCTTTCCAGAAGTATCACCAGGTTTTTCACCTGACCGTAACTTCTAAGCAAGGGGTAGTTTGAACCACTCCTTTCTCCAAGGAACCCTGCTGGATATCGTGGACTAGTTGGTTGAGCTTAAACAACAACTTGGAGAGTTGAAAGGCAAAAGCTCTGCCAACTTGTTCCTTTGATAAGGGATATCTAGTTTTCCTCGTGTTGAAGCAGGATAGTATCTCCTTTGCGGAAACGCTGTCATTCTACCTTGATTTGATTTGGGCTATCGTCAAATTGAGAAAAGCTCCAAGAACTGTCTTGATGGTGTTTCACTCATGGCGTTCTGCCCGAGTACACCTTCATGTCCTTTAATCTAACCAATATTTTGCCTCGTTCATGTATCATATGAGACCCTCTTCTTGGAGTGTTTGATAAGTATGTTGTCGAGCCCATCGATGACATTCCTATCTCCCCAAGTTGCAAGAGGTTCATGTTGAACAGTTGGCATTAACGTTGGAAACTTTTGAGAACCATCTTTGTGTTATCATGAAGTCGTGCTCTCGATGTTCGAAGTGACTTACTTTGGTTCATGTGCTTACGGTGAAAGTTGTCGCCATGGATCCAAGTAAAGTTTTCTTGTTCCCTCGGGAATAATCCCAAGTCGGTCATGCATGTGTGGACTATTCTTAAGATGGTTGGTTGTTACCTCCGTCTACTGTAAGAAGTTTCCATCCACACTAAGCCACTGACTGATCTTTCGTAAAAGAGAAGAAGTTCAAGAACTTCGTTATCTTTGTAATCATCTTCCCAACAAGGACTCCGATGTGTTCTTTGCAAGTAAACCATGTAGGTGCAACCGTCTTTCGCAAGTTGCTAATACATGGGTTCCATAATCTCACTCATCTTCTTGAGCTTGTCATCATAGTCCATACCTTGAGAATCCAGTAAATGTATCTCAGTTGTAACCGGTGCAATTCCGCTAATCTAACATAGTGAGTCTTGTTTGACAATCCACTAACCAGAGCTGAATCTCAGGCAGCAACGATGGTTGGTGTCTTCTCAAGGGTATTGAATTAGGTCCATTCAAAAATCCGGCATGGTTGATGTTGTGGTTGACACAATTAGCTGGAAGGACTAAGGTCATATCCCCTTGAATCCGTAAGAACAACCACTCCCCATGAGAATTCGGGTGTGGCTCATTCCAACAAGTTTTCCTCCCCGTTCTTCCAAACCGGAGTTTAATTTCCCCTTGATGACCTACAGAAGGCTTGTCATGAGCCTGTTGTCGGTATCTAGAACACCAAGGATAACTTGGAAGTTAATATTTCCAACATCTCTCTGTTGAACCTCCAGAACCTTTGTTTTAGTGGAAACAAGTTCACCAGGAGAACATCTTTTGGTGTTTTGTAACCACCAATGATCAGTTTCCATCTCAAGTTGTTTGTACTTGAATTTATGTTCATCACACATTGTGTGAATTTGTCAGTCAATCCAGCCGTGGGGTCTTAACCATGTGGTAAACGTATTGCTACGTCAAACCCACAATAGGAAAGAGATTCCTCATTCCTTCCGGTGCTCCAATCCTCATTGGTTACTAATCCTTATGGTGTAACCAAGAATCCCTTCTTAACTACGGTGTTCCAACATCTTTTGGTTACCCATCGTTTGTTGTGAAGTAACACCCTTATCTATGGCAAAGTTTTCGACAAACTTTAACGGAATGAAAGTTCCTTCATCTTTCGTGTCCATTCCGAAGAGTGAACATGATCCTGTATCAAATTCCTCCCCGACGCACGATTACAGTGTATTCTCGTGTTCCCCTCGTCTACGGATATTACATTGTGATATCTAAGACCATCCTCTCCATCTTGGTTTTCTGTTTGAAGAGACCTCTATGTCAAAAGTTGTTCAACCTTTCTTTTCCAAAAGAATTTAAAGTCTTATGCAAAGCTCATATTCTAAATCCTTTCAAGAACCATCGTCCACAAACTTGAAAACTTCTCTTATTTCCTCTGTTACCTTGATGTGTTTCATGCCGATAACTCAAAAGTTCTTTATGAACATTCTTATCATGAGTTAACCATGAGATACTCGATCTTCGGGAAGATCAAATCTTAAGAGTTTTTCCCTCTTACCTAAGGTGTATCCGTTCAATAATACACGATGCTACGGATCAACCTCTTCGAGAAGAGAATCGCAAAGTTCGAGAAGATCGTTCAAAACCGGTGTTCCTTCTTTCTTCTCCTTCGGGAATCTCGGGACGAGATTCTTGTAAGGGGGGTAGATTTGTAACATCCCTGTTTTGCTACTTTAGGGTGTTGGTGTGTTGTTCGCATCTCATACATGCATGAAAACATGGGTTAAAATTTTGCATTTAAAATTAACAAATGGGATGACCAAAACCCACTTAAAGTGGTCACCTGAAATTTGAAATAAAAATATTTTCAAATTGTGAAAACCTTTACATGGTGAGTTTGCAAATTTGACAAGGTTTCCAAAAAGTATTTTTGCCTAATTTTCTGTTTACAAAGAGGCCCAGAAAACATCATTCTCTTGGCAGTTTTAAAAAGGAAAGGACCATTTTGCAAATTCCTAAAATTACAGGGGGTTACCGAAAAGTCCCCTTTTCTTTTCCTTCTTCTTCCTTTGGCCAGAAGGACCACCTGCGTGGCCGCTGCTCCTTGCCACCTCCTGCTTCTGGCCTCGCTCTCGGATAAGACCGCGAAGGAGGCGTCGTGCTCTCCTTCCTCTCCCTCTGCCTCACTCGCCCACCGTCTCTCTCTCTGTGGCTCGTCCGTAGATGAACCCTAACCCTAACTGTCACGGGTCGCCGGTCGCCGTCGCCGTTGCGGGCTGCCCCGGAGAAAACCAAGACCACCCCTGCAACCTTCGTCCTCTTGTATGTCTTCTAGAGGAAAGAATCGAGTCGGGAAGGCCCGTATCTCCGCCGCTGTCCGCATCTCTCTCACCTCCGGCCGCCGTCGGTTTCTCGAATTCCGGCCGCCCAGGACCACTCCTTGCTTCACCGAGCCTCCACCCACACTCCTGGTGAGCTGCGCTACCTCCCCATACCCTTGCCTCTCTTCCCTGTGACCTTGAGCTCGCCGGCGCCGCGCGCCAACTCCGGCCGCCGCGGGAAGTGGTCGCCGCGGGTGCTCCGGCGACCATTTGGTCCCCCTCCGCCGGCCACACGTGCGCCTCATCTCCCTCTGTCTATGCCACCAATCAATTCCACAAATTAGTCACCGAGGCAGTCGAATTTGAGAGCCACAGAGGAGTTCTTCTGTGGATGACGCAGTGGTGACATCAGCCTGATGTCATATTCCATTTTTAGATATTCCAGGAATTTCAGAAAAAGGAATAAAACTGTTATATTAATAACCTTTGTTTGGTATTTCAGAAAAATGTAAACAATATATGGAAATGTTCAGAAAATTATTTGGAACCCAAATATGTAATTTTCATACATGTTTGACAACCTTTATTTTTTGGCCATTTATTTAATATTGTTTAATTAATTTAAAATGGAAAAATAAGTTTTTATTCAAGAAAATTAGAAAATTAAAAGTTATATGTCAAAATGCTCAAAATGTCAAATGCAATCTATTCATGATGTTTTCAAACCCATTTGAGCAATAAAAATTGTGTTCACTTTCAGAATCGCCCGAAACACCCTCCGAGGTCTATTTCGGGGCTAATTCCAGTAAAATTGCATGTTCGCCATACGAACCCTAGCAACCCAATGAACATGTCTAGTGCTTTATTTCAATGCATTAACTTGCTCATGCATACATATTGCGCATTGCATCGATGCCATGTGTTGATTGTTGTTTTCCTTGTTTCGGTGTTTGCTCCCCCTCGGTAGAACGAGACTCCGAAGTGAAGGCCAGCAACTCCACGGTGAATACTTGATCCTAACCGACAAGTCAAGCACTTATTCCTGAAGACTTTCTCTGGTTTTCTTGAAGCAAGGCAAGCATAACCTCTTATCTGCCCATATATGATTTCGAAAGACTTTTGATTCTCGTACAAATGCATTCGATTCCAATGTATCTTGAGTCAAGAGATAGAGTTATCCTATTTATTTGCATAACCTAGATATCATGATTCAATGCTCCTATCAGACATAGGATTTGTTTGTGTGTATCGCCAGAGCCTTAAATATGCCATGCTTAGTCATACATGCCTGTTATCTCTGCTCCATCCGGTTGATGAATCAGAGCCGCAAATGAATCTAGTATGGTAGTATGTTGTGGAAAGTTAAGAGAATTTGATTAACATGATCTAAAGGTGTGGATGACGAGACCACAGAGGGTCTGTGGTGGTTGTCTCGTTCATGCCCCTAGGAGCGAGTTCTCGTCTTCGAGCCAAGACTGAGCGTGCATCCACACGGGGGATTGGATTCCCCTCGGTCTCAACTTGCCTAGTTTGTTCCATGAGTTGCCTAGTTCGGGCTTTCCATTTGGATTTGCGGGGATGTTAAAAACGTTTACAAAACTAGGACGTGGCGGTGCAACAGCCTGTGGCGAGACAGTAGTTGAAGCACCGCTCACAACGATAGAGACCCGGCAGGAGATGGCCACTCCCTATTGGCGGACCATCTCTACTCGGAGCGACTCATGGAATAGGCGAAGCAAGGGAAAGGTCGTGGTCGACCTCCATCTGCCGGCACTTCCCGGAATAGTGCCAACGTTCTGGCATTAAGAGTTGGTTGATACGTGTGGTTTAAGTTGTACACCCCTGCAGGGTTTAATCTTTTCGAAAAGCCGTGTCCGCGGTTAAGGACGACTTGGTGACGGATTCTGTGATCATAGACAACTTAAATGGAATGATTAAAACTTGCTGATAACGAATGAAGGATGCCTCCTCGGAGATGCCGAGAGGGGTTACCTTGTAGTTTGAGTTACCGAAACAACTTGAGGTGGTGATCTTTGAAGCACGAGGTGCTGAAATTGTTGGTGGATGAAAAAGATGATGATTTCAGTAGTTGAATAGCTTTCTCATCTGTTTTCAAAATACTCCATGAGACGTGCTATTCCTCCCTCAACTTGGAAAATAAAGATGGCTTTACGCAAAACAACCTTCATAACTCTTTCTAAAAGAATCAGATATATAATAGGTTAACTAAGTCTTGTTGAGTACCTCCCGTACTCATTTGCTTCAACTTGGTTCAGGTGGAGTTCCTCAGTTCGACGGTGTTTCGACGTGGACATCGACGAGTAGTTCGGGGTTCCCAGGTAGCAGCCTGGAATCTATGGGCTGGGACGTCGCCTTATGTTGCGGCCTCTTAGGCCTTTTTGGTTCTTGTTGATTAGCAACATATTTTGCTTTCGTTGTCTGATGTAATGTTGGGTCGTGTGACCTCTGCTTGTAAGCTATACTCTAGTAACACCTGTTTAATAAAGCTTCATGTTTAGAGTACTGCTTTGATCGGTTGTTGGTTTCGAGCTCACTGTTATACAGTTTTGGCTATGCCTGCATAGTTGTCGCAGTCGAGGGGTTGTGGAGCCGATGATCCATGTCCGAGCCCGCCTGTCGATGTGATCGGCCTGGGGCGAGGTAACCCCAGTAACCCTCGATTGTTGTTGCACTTTCTGGACACATAGCATCTCTGTATAACTTTGGTCCCGTTCCTTCAGTTTCATCCGACTCGTGGATGCTTGGGTATGCATAGTTGGTTATGACTAGCATGGATACAAGGAGTAGTAGACCGGGGATCCGGACTACGTGCCGATGAATCCGGTCTGCCTGCCGTTGTTTGTTGCGGCCGGGGCTGGTAACCCTGAAGCCCTTGTGAGTCCATGGCTAGGAGCACATAACAGTATGTATATCTCCGGGTCCGGGGTCGTGACAGTAGATCGAGGTGTTTGCAGTGTTTTTGAGCGCGTCTACTCGACGTGCGATCCCTCCCTGAATACCTACAACGTCCATCGGCCCCAACAATTAGCCATCCCATGGCATCTGTTTTCACCACACCACGACAGAGCATCACCGGCGTTCACCTCAAGATGGGGAAGGAGAAAACCTTGGTGTCCAAGGTCGGCGGAACGGGAAAGAAGAAGAAGATCAGAGGGGCTTCCGGTTCAGGAGCTGCCGGTTTAGAGAGAGGAAAAATGCAATTAAATTGGTACAAGTCGGAGATGACCCAAGGCCGGCTTACGGAGATGGAAGACTCTGGGTTACTTCCCAAGAACTTATCTTGGCGTGCCCCTGGTAATGAGATCCGTCCCGAACTTGGGCCGGGCGAGGTAATAGTTTTTGAAGCCAACATTCTCCGTGGGTTTCGTCCACCCGGATCTCTCTTTTTTCGCCGGCTCTTGAGTTATTATGGCCTCCATCTTCAAGACCTTACACCAAATTCCATTCTCAACGTCAGCAATTTCGTAGTCCTTTGTGAGGATTACCTCCAAGTAGAGCCAACCTTAGATCTTTTTCTTGAGTACTTCTATTGCAACAAACACCCAGAGGTAGATGGGGGAACTTATACACTGTGGGGAGGGGGGTTCATTCCAGAGGCGGAAGGACATTGCCTACCCAGGTATTCCTCTGGCCAGTCACCCCAAGTTGTGGCAGAAATCTTACTTTTATATAAAAAAAATTCTCCTGAAGGTGAACCGGCGCTTCCGGGTTACCGTCCTGAACGTTTAGTCTACACCAGCTCCATGAACTCATATGCCAAATCCTCTAATCGAGTAAAAATCCAGCCTCTCCTGAAGCGCGTAACTTCGTTGATAGTTCACCGGCTTACGGGTTTAGACTTAACCAAAACCTGGGTAGATTAGCATATCCAACCCCTCAGTATCAGCAACCGTCTGTTCCACGAATATGCCGGTTCATCAGATTCCATGCGATATTCTGAGTCTACATTATCTAAGTCAGAGATGGTGACCTCCTTAAAGCTTCTAGTTGGATTAAAGCAAGATAAGTTCTTCGATGTTGGTATGGCACCGTACAGCTCCTCCAACACGGCTCCTCCTGTAAGTTTCTTTTTGTTTTGAGTAACTTTCACCTTTCATAACTGCGTATGATCTAACCTTGATTTTGTCCGGTTCATAGCTCTCAGACCCTGATGTAGCCCACCCAACCCCACCAAGTGCACCGATGACAAGATCACGAGCAAAGCCAATGAATGAAAAGGTGAACTCGCTCCTCTCGCTTCATACTTTCGGTGACTTGGCGGATGGTGCGCTACCTCATGGATCAACCCTTTGTGTGCTCAGGATTGAACCATCACGGAGGCCCCGGAAAGCACCCAAAACGATGCACAAGAAGCTACCAAGGAGGGAGGAGAAGACGTCATCGAGAAAGGAGCCCCGACGGAGAAGATAGGGGGGAAAACAGCCCCCCGGCCTCAAGATCCGGCCAGGCCGGCCTCCCCCCTCTCTAGGCCGGCCACGAGGCAGAGGAGCCCGACCTCCACCCGGCCCCAGGCCGGCCTCCCTCCTCCTTAGGCTGGGCACCCGCCTGAAGGCCCTGGCCTCCACCCCAGCCCTAGGCCGCCCACCAGGCCGGCGCCCCCCTTCTCCACCTCGGCCCCAGGCCGGCCGCCACGTCAACCCCAGGCCGGCGCGCCCAGGGCGACCCCTGCCCCCACCCCGGCCTCAAGGGCCAGCCTCCCAGGCCGACGCGGCCTAAAATGTAGGCAAACGCCCGGATTTCGCCCCCATTTTCACCTACTTCGACCCTCGGCTATATAAGGACTTCCCCAAGCTAGATCTAGGTTTTAGAGTTAAAATTAGAACATTGAGCTTCGCTCTCTTGTATCCCTCTTTGAGGAAGTACTCCTATGGTGTGTACCTAAGACCGTATCAAGGCTACTCCTACGACTTCGTCTAGGAGCGTATCAAGGATCACCCAACTACTTGACCTCTCCCCTTGGGATTCAGTCAAGAGTTGTCCAATCTTCCTCTCGTAAATCCTTCAATACTAGGAAAACAGCTATAGGAGTGATGATACCCGTGACGCACCAGCAATACGGCGCGTCATGCCTAATAGCCGTGGCGGACCAAACAGACGACGCGTCGCACCTATGTGTGGGGCCGGGGTGGTGAGCCTCCGAGGCATACCCGCGACGCACCGATCGGCTGGTGCGTCACGGCTATGTGAGATAGGAATGGCACACCTCTCTGCGGTGCGTCACGGTTATCCTCTTCTATAAGCACGTACGGGGCCGTTCCCCCTTCTTCCCCATCTCTTCCAATCTAGCTCGATCCATCTGAACCGCGCCGCGCCGCTGCCCCTCTAGCCACCTTCGCGCCCCCCTCTCTAGCTATCGTCGCGCCGCTTCCCCATCCCCTCTAGCCCCCTCTAGCCACCGCGCCGCCACAATCCAGGACGAGGAGGAGCCGCGCCGCCACCATCCAGGACGAGGAGGAGCCGGGCCACAATCCTCGACGCCGTCCACCTGCAGGAGTGCCAAGGCCGCCGTCTTCTTCCCCTACTTCCCCAACGTGAACGACCACACCGAGCCCTAGGTAAGAACCTCCTCCATCCCTCCTATCCTTTTCTTGTTCTTGTTTCTGAAACCGATCGAACCCTAGGACATCTCTTGGAGATCGAACCCTAGGCCCCCTCATTGTTCTTCGTTGTTCAGGTAGTGCTGGGTTAGGAGGAGAGCCAAAGATCGAACCCTAGTTTGATGTTTGAAATTGTTGCTATTTAGGTTGTTCAGATTATGCAGCCTGGTAGGCTGTAGGTGTTTTCTTTCTCTGCTCCTGCAGATTATGCAGCCTTGTAGCTGCTACTGCAAATTATGAGTGTTTGGTAGCTGCAAGCAGAATTAACAGGTCGAGCTGGTTGAGTATTTGGTTTTGGTGTCATGAAGTTTGAGCTTTCATTCTATTTTGTGCCCCTATTACTAAGTTGATGTTTCAGCCTTCATCCTTTTTGATAGGAGTACATACTGCTATAGTCCTAGCACTATGATTTGCTAGGATGCTGTTGTTGCTAGGATGCTGCTGCTAGGATGATGTTGCAGTTAGTATGTTGCTACTGTTGCTAGATGATGCTGTTGCTGCTAGGATGCTGCTGTTGTTGCTAGGATGTTGTTGCTGCTAGGATGAAATTTCTGCTGCTGCTGCTAGGCTGATGAATGTTTTGTAAGGTGAAATAGTCAAACAAGGGTTTAGGTTTTCTTTAATGAAATTAAGGAGTAAACATGCGCATGAAGCTCTCATACGGAACTGCTGTAATTTGGCGTGCTAATTGTGATTGGGTCGAGAATGCCCTCATGTCCTCAGCATATCAGTATGGGTAGCATCAGTTATCAGTAGAAAAGCACTTCTGATTCCTTGGGCATGTAACACATGTGATGCCAGAATCTGTCAGCTTTATTAAGTTCATGCATTCTAATGCTTTTGGTTTGCCTTGAAGTTCTAACTTCCCATTTTGTAGACAACTAAGGTGTGCTAGAAAGTTGTTAGAGGTATGTTTTAGACGAAATAGAAATACCTGTTAAGAAAATAGTGTCTCCATCTTAGGACATGTTTGAATTGCAAATAATCAGATGTCACACAATTCTAGTCTACTTTATGTACCTTGTTTGGTGCCACTGATAATACTAATGTATACACTGGCAATTTTATCGCCTTTGCAGGTTGCTGCGGAGATATTTAATAAAAGAAAATACAAATATGAACCAAATGAAAAGATGTACACTATTTTAATTTATGGTTGGTGCAAAGTAAACCGAAATGACATGTCTCAGAAATTCCTAATAGATATGATTGATCATGGGATACAGCCGAACATAGTTACATACAATGTTCTCTTAAATGGTATCTGTAGGCATGCAAGTTTGTGTTTCTATAAGCATCTGTAGGCATTCAAGATAGGTTTTGTTAGCATTTTATAGGTTTTGTTGTAAGTTTTTTTTGCATAATGAGTTGTTTGCATGCTCTGTTTTTCCAAGGTAGGTCATACTTATAGTACATTTTCAGTATCGGGTATTTGTCAAGTTTGTGTTCAAATAAACATTTTCTGTTCATTTGGCTGCCTTTCTAATACTAATGTATACTGTTTGCTGGATAATAGCTATGCTCCTCTAACCTCTATGTCTACTTTGTTAATTTAATAGAACATGGCTTGCAAAGTATGTCGGTCCCTATGTGCCCAAGGACGATTCACCGGGTCTTATTTTATGATTGAGCTGAACAACGGTCACCTTGATTCTTTGGTAATTAACAAACGATTCTTTTTATGTTAACTTGCAACTTGTGTTCTTTCGTTTTACTATCCAGCTTAGATTGGTATGTTTCTTAACAAAAGATTCTTTTATATTTCTAGATTGTACCATGCAATATTCGGGAAGAGTTCAACGAGTTAGTAGGCAATATCGTGGATTTCGATGTTCACGGGACCACTTACAAAATTCGCGTGAAGAAAGAAAGAAAGAAGACCTACTTCTACGGGGAACAATTGGTGTCTATCATCGCCACCTATAATTTAAGCGGAGGTGATCTCTTTCACTTCTCTATGGCAGGACCGCAACCTCGTATCGTACTTCTGTATATGGGCGAGATTGCGAGCGAGGATAGCGAGAGTATACAGGTGGATGGCGGGAGTGAGGAGGAAAGTGAGGAGGATTATATGGACGAGGATGACCCATGGAAACATGTGGTGGTTGCTCAAAGAGCTAATCTTAGCGAGCTTGAGAAGGACCGTGTCCTTCAGAAACTAGCCCAGATAGATAGCTACATCGGGGTCCCTTTCGTGCATCGCATCACCAACACTAATATCTCCAATGGACATGTCCTGGTATGTTTCTTAACACTTTCTTATTCCTATAGTTGTTTATGTTATAATGTGGCCGGTATGTAACATTGTGCTTTTATTCTTTCTTGGAATTGTGTGTTCTAGAAAATACCTATGGCGGTAGCGGACAGTGCTGGCATGGAGCATAAAGGTACCATTGGAGTACGCCGTGGAGAATCAGGAAATGTCACCGCGGTTCCGATCACCAGGGATAATGCTGATGTCGCGTCATCCTCAACTCTCAAGCATGGAGGCAGTTCCATTCCGCAAGAGTTGGTATGGAGGCTGGCTGAGCTATTCTGATCACCATGAGGAATAGTGACATCCCCAACTTGTACATGATGATGGTCATCGACTACATCAGCCCGCTAGATAGATGACGAGTTTGTTGAAATTAGAACAAAAAATCATTTCCATCTGACTAACTCCTGGATTTATTAGTAGTATGGTTGTTTTCGAGACTATGTAATATTTGTTCGAGAATATTGTTCGAGTTTGTTGAAATTAGAACAAAAAATCATTTCCATCTGACTATTGTTCGAGAATATTTCTGCTATGAAACTTTATTCTGTCATTTTGATGTATTTGAGGTACTGATATTCTTCTTTATTTTGTCTACTGATATTCTTCTGTATTTGAGCTGTATATACCTGTATAAATACGGTACTGCTTATTTAAAAAAATACAGCATATTATAGCCGTGACGCACCAAAAAAGGGTACCCGCGACGCACCTGAGATGTTAGCGTGACGCGCCTAGAAGTAGCCGCGGCGCACCACGACCGTGCGTCACGGGTATAAATAGGCGTGCCGCACCAGCTAGGTGCGTCACGGCTAAACCCATAGGCACGGCGTGATAGCCGTGACGCGCCCCGGTGCGTCACGGATAAGAAAATTGGTGCATCACGGGTAAGCTTTTCCCTAGTAGTGCTTGAGGTTCTATTGGCGTAGTGGACCGGCTACGGGTGCGAAGTGGTTTGAATCAAGGTGAGTTTAGTTTGATAGATCGCCCCGTAGGCATCCCTTGGGGTTAGTTGACGGGAGATTTGGGGTTCTTCGGTTCACACTATTTATCACCCTCGTGTTTCCCCGCGTTTCCACTCGTTTCCCTCTCAATTCCCCATCTCGTGTTCTTCGTTCTTCGTGCGTTCTTCGTTCCTTCTTGTCAATTCGTAAAGATCGGGCCAATCTAGGACTAACCCTCCATATCATCTGGTATCCAGCACTAGGTTGACACGAATCCGACCCCCACACCCCTCCTTTTCCACCAGTTTTTCTTCTACCACCATAAATTTCGAAAATCTTCGCAAAAATTAGCCAAAAGGGATTTCGACCGATCTGTGGATTTGTTGAGTTTTTCGTGGTTTTGATTCATAGATTTGTTGCCAAACACCATTCCCCACCTTTCTATTCAGCCACTTTTCCCAAATTCGCCAAAAAAAATCATGATTTTGAAGGAATTTCGAATTTGATCAAAAATCTCAGCTCATGGATTTCCGCACAGATTTTGAAACTTGTTTTTCTTTGTCGTTTTTTATCCGAATTGTGTGCAACAAGTTGCCACGCGACGCCCTCAACACCATCTACACTTCCACATCGACGGATCGCCACGACATCGACATCCACCGACCGCAAATCCGTGAACTTGCTTCCGCTTGAAACATCCCACCCATTGTGTACCTTACCTATTCGGACTAGTTCTTTTACACCGCTTGGCATCGCATTTGTGGCACCGAGAGTGCGAGTTTGGCGCTTGTGAGATATTAGTTACGATTAGGCATTGGCATTTTGGAATCCATCCAAAAGAGAAAATAAAAAAAAGAGAAAAGGAAAAATAGAAAAAGAAGCAAAGGATTGACGCCAATTGCTTTCCATTGTAGGAACGTGTAGCATTGCGTCGCAAAGATAAAGAGTGACCGGTTGCCACGGTGCGAATCTTGTTGCCTTTTCAAATTTTTGGTTTGAGCTACCGTCCTCCTTGCGTTACTGTGGCATTGAGCTTTAGTCTTCGTTAGGAACATTTCGTCTTCGCTCGTCCATTGGCCGCACTAACCCCACTTATCTCTTGTGTGTGTGTGTTCCACCATATTTCCATCCACTAGGTTTGATTTTTGCGGTAACTTTTCTTTGGTTCTTCTCCATGTTTTACAACAACTTTTCTTCGGTTTTGTCGATTTTTTCCCGCCACTTTCCTAACCCATTTGCCTTCCACATAAAGTGTGTGTGTTTTTGTTTGCGGTTTCTTTCGATCTTTTTGGATTTACTCTTGCCATACCACCCTACACCTAGGCTCGTCCACTATCCTAAATACGAACGAAAAAAGTATGGGTAAGTGAGACATCCATTTCTTCAATATCACCCTCGTGTGTTTTTGAGATGGCTAGGGAAGGAGTATTCACAAGACCGAGGTCGGAGGATGAAGGAAACCCATTCTACAACGATAATGCTTACGCCAACTATGTCACCCACAATGACCATTTCCAACTCCACGAACTCGTGAAGGACGGATTGCAACTCTATGAGCGTCAACTCCAGGAGCAAGAGGCTCGATTGAATGATCAAATGACGCGCATCAACATCAACTTGGCTAATCTTGCCAATCGCCGTCATTCATCATCGTCCTCAAGGTCTCATCTCTCAAGCCACCACAATCAATATCTTCACCAACCTTGTCGCCATGATCGCCATGATCTCAACAACAACATGGAGGAGGGTGTACAACCTCAACACCCACAACCACCTCCTCAACAACCTTCACAACCTCAACAAGCGCCGCGACGAAATAGGTATGAGGATAGCTCGCCATCACCACCACGTCGACATCGCCAAGGCCGTGGTGACCCTTTTCAACAACCGCCACGCCCGGACCTTCAACAACATCATCATCCACCTCCTCAAGGCCACACTCAAGACTTTGTCCATAATGACTTCGTGGAAGGTGCTCGTCAACATTGAAGTCCACCAAGGCGTAATGCACGTCCCAACAACAATGACCGCCAAGAACATGATCATCCTCAACACCCTTGAGATGAACAAGTGCTTCTGCAATGTCCCCCACAAGAACGTCCTCGACATCAACACCATGCCAATGATGATAGTGAACACCGTGAAGGAAGACTCCATCAACATCAACAACCACCTCCCAATGACCACCGGCACCATCCTCCCCATAATGATCGCCACCACCAAGACAATGAGGATGACCATTATGAAGATTCACCGCCCGTCTATGATGACTACCCTCATGAGAGACCCCATCGTCAACAAGAAGAAAACAACATGAGTGCACTTCGTTTCAATGTCCCCAAGTTCAATTGTGAGAATGATCCCGAAGAATATCTTGCTTGGGCTCTCAAGGTAGACAAGATCTTTGGCATTCACAACTTCACCGACAAGAAGATGGTTGCTCTAGCATCATTGGAATTTGAAAGCTACACACTCTTATGGTGGGATCGTTTACAAGCTGAAATACTCCGCAATCGCATTGCTCCTATTGCCACTTGGAATGAGATGAAGCAACTCATGCATGCTCGTTTCGTTCCTCCACATTACAAGCGTGACATCTTCAAGAAACTCCAAGAACTTCATCAAGGTTTGAAGTCCATTGATGAGTACTACAAGGAAATGGAGACCTCTTTGATACGAGGTCATGTGATGGAATCTCAACAACAAACAATGGCCCGCTTCCTCAATGGCCTCAACTAGCCTATAAGGAAGATCGTCGAGTATCAACCGTATTACAACATTGTGGCCCTTGTCCACCAAGCTGTCAAGGCCAAACGCCAAAATACGGAAGATCTCAAGTACAACAAGCAAAAGGCTTTCTTCAACTCAAGACCTTCATCTTCGTCTCCAATACCACAATTTCCTACTCCATCAAACAACAAGAGCGCCCCTCGATCCTCTAGTGCTACCAACAAGTCTCCTCAACCATTCAAGAAACAAGTGCCTACCACCTCTTCTTCACATACTCCTCAAGTCAAGTCAAGTACTATCACTTGCTTCAAGTGTGGTGGTAGTGGACACAAATCCTTCGAGTGCTCGAACAAGATGATAATGATTGTCAACCAAGATGGTGAACGTGACTCCATGAATGAAGGAGAATACTATGAGATACATCAAGTTGTCCTTAATTCCTTGGATGTACCAAATGAAGATGAAGAAAATCTCTATTGTGACGAGGACAAGAATCCATCGCTAGTGGTGAAAAGAGTCCTTACTACTTCTCCTCAAGATGAGCATGATCAACATTGCAATCTTTTTCAAACTAGAGACGGTATCAATGGAAAATCAATCAAGGTTATCATCGATGGTGGAAGTTGCCACAACTTGGCTAAGAAAGAGCTTTGCGACAAACTACAATTTCCCTTCAAGCAACACCCGCATCCATACCATGTCCAATGG
Source organism: Alopecurus myosuroides (assembly GCA_028641055.1). Lineage (NCBI taxonomy): Eukaryota > Viridiplantae > Streptophyta > Magnoliopsida > Poales > Poaceae > Alopecurus > Alopecurus myosuroides. The sequence continues at coordinate 633,671,663 of CM054057.1, read as the reverse complement.
CTCAATGACTCCGGCATCTTCAAGATCCAACATACGGTGTCCATGCAATTAAAAATTGGTCCATATGAAGACACGGTGGAGTATGACGTTGTGCCTATGATCATGTATCATCTTCTTCTTGGTCGACCTTGGCAATACCACAAGAGTGCAATTCATCATGGGCGTACCAATCACTATTGTTTCAAGTGGAATAGCAAGACCTTCGTTCTTCGTCCCATGTCTCCTAGCCAAGTTGTCGCACCCGGACTTCTAGAGGATACTCACAGTCCGCTAAACAGTAGATAAATGGCTTACGGGGCATACCGGCACCCGCATCTCAATATGAGTAGGCCAACACGTAAACGTGTGACAACCATTCTCTACTATTCATCGTCTGTGCAAACCATCCCATGGAAATCCGACTACTTCCATTGACGTACTTCATAACATACACACATGGTACGTCAACGGCATCTGAACAATTGATATCACAACAAATCTCTAAGACACAAATAAAATAGAAATAAGTTGCAAATAGCTCTCACTAGAGCAGAGATAGCAAATACAATCATCCAGAGGACACATGTCCCAACATATCATCATTACAACACAGCGGAAGCATCCAAAGTGTCTGAGTACAGACAAGATCCAAATAGGCCTAAGAGGCCGGAAACGAAAAGACGGAGCCCATCCACGAAGTCTCGGATCCTGCCCGGGTCCGCTATCTACTCGTCAGCAGCCTCGTCATACTCCACGTAGTAGCCACCATGGGGATCCTCGGAAACGTAGTCTGCGGAAACCACAGCCCCAAAGGGGTCAGTACAGACAAGTACTGGCAAGCAAGACTCACAAGATACCAAAGTGTACCCGTCAACACCAAGCACAGATGCTTTCGGTTCAACGGAAGAATAGGTGATACAAAAGATGCGGCAGCGGGCTGCACTAACCAACTACAGAAACACGCTACAACTTCCGGCTAACAGAAAGGAGATAAGATAGCGTATCGTAACCAACTACAACTAACCTCAACCAAACCCATCCTGGATCTCGCCCCTTATCCAAAGAAGAAATCCGAGGATAACTCACACAGTTGGATTAAGGTGACATCATTCTTATGGTGGAAGTAATCTCTATTACTAGTCAAGTTATTATAGTTAGGTGTAAGTTGTCTGAGTACTTGTTAGCCAGTACTTTCACCAAGTCATCCATAACCGCGGAAAACACGGCTTCTCGAGAAGATTTAACCCTACAGGGGTGCACCAATTTGGCCGTACACGTAAGAATATCCCGCCAGACGGGAATCAAACCCACCAAGCGAGGCACTCAACACAACTCAACTCTTCTTCGCATCAAGCCCAAAGAACCACGTGTTGTGCGTGCGTGGCTAATCGAGCCCCCACGAAGAAAAGGGGGACCCTCATAGCACTCTAAAACCACGCCGCCCTAAATGCCGACTACAAAAGTTCCACCCTGGCCTCGGGTTCGTACCTGCATATGAGTGCATCAAATGGAAATCCCGAACTAAGTGTGGCGATTTGGACGAGATGCGAATCGAATCAAATTGAGGGGGGCGCCCATACACGCTTCCCACATGCGGTTAGTGCGCTCATCATGGATCAGTAGACAAGACCCTTTTCCTAATTAGGGTCGACACTAGCAGGCCTCAAAACCACGCCGGGCCTCCTGCCAGTGCCTTATCATCAAGTTATTATTAACCATAACATTAGCATGATTGTTGTTTAAACATCGAGCCCCAGAACATAATAAAATAAGGTAACAGAAAGTAACGGACAACAGAATCGAGCATAAACAACCCTAAGCATGCTAGTAAGACACATGCAACAAGCAATGGGGTTATAGGTGTGGAGGATAGGCTATTTCAGGGTTACAGGATAACATGTGATAGGATCGGAACACAAGCAACGATTCATAAGGCTAGCAGAATAGACAACGGAAAGTATCGGTATCCAATGTGGAAAGGAACACAATGGTTCATGTGAGTGAATACTTGCCTGCAAACTCAGCAGCCTGGTACTGAGCTAACTCCTCAGAAGGGGTGTCGTAAACCTCGTCTGTCTCAACGTCGTCGTCTATTCGAGAAGAAGCAAACAAACAACGCAGAGAGACAAACAATCAATAACATGGCATAATGCACAATCATGGGATGATGCATGACAATTTAATTGATGCATCAAAGATAAGATAGCTGACATGGTAACACATTTAAATGGACCTATGTGCCATTTGGGTTGCATATGGAAGCCCATGAATTAAGGTTGGTTTAGATGATCTACAACTAAACAACATGTGAAAGTGGATTAGCATGATGCATGGATGAGGAAAACAAAAAGAAAACAACAATAGATTCAATTTAAAATGAAGTTTACCAAGTTTTGGAAATTTACTTATTAAGTTATGAAAATTTGCTTCTTAAAGGTGTTACACAAGCAGTTGTTGTTTTCACCAATTTAAATTGTCCAAAATAGATAACAAAGTTCATATTTGGAAAGTACACAAAATTTTAGGTGGAATACATGTTTCAATTATTGAAAAAGGAATTAAGATGAATTAATTATGAATTAAACAAGTTTAAACAAGATTTAAATGAATTTAATTCAAGTATGAAATTATTTGAATTTTTATTTGTTCAAAACATTAAATCAAATTCATATTTGAAAATTTTATACTTTTCTGGTTTGAAAACATATTTTATAAGTTCAAAAATAATTTAATTTGACCAAGTTATGAATTTAGCAATTTTAAATGAGTTAAACAAGGTTTAAATTATTTAACCAATTTTAATTATTCAAAACATGAAATAAAGTTTATATTTGAAAAGTTGGTTCAATTTGTCATGGAAGACATATTTTATATGGGCCATTTGAATTAATATTGAATTAGTTATGAAATTAACCAAATTTGAAATGAGTTGTTTGAATTTGAATTTTGAAAACATTTTAAATGTTCAAAACAGTAAACAAATGGTTTAAACATGTAGAGAATTGAATTTGGTACATAATACATATTTTATTTATTTTATTTGAAGTTGAAATTCAAAAGATATTTGTATTTTGAAATCAGGGACTATTCTGTAAATAATAGGGACTGAAAATTAAAAAGAAAAGGCCAGAAACTATTTTCCACCTCGCAGTGGCCTAGCCTAGGCCACTTACGAGGGGGGGCCCTGGGCCACGGTGGCGTTACGTGGCAGGGCGGGTGCGCGCGCGTGGCTGTCGTGCCGCTGACAGGGAGGACCCACCTGTTAGCGTGCGCGCGCGGTGAAAAAGGTTGGAAATAATCCCGCGGGGGCGGGGATCGATCCCTCGACCGCGGGGGTGTGAGCAGTGTGCTGTACCACTGCGGTACTGTAACGTTTTTGTCAGGTTAGGGTGGCTCAGGGAGGATAAGGTTCAGTTAGCGGCTGTTTAACTGAACTTCATCTCAGTAAGCTGAATTTCGACAGGGGACAGAGCCCGCCGGCGGCGCTCTGCTCGTGGTGCTGTTGCTGCTCGCCGTGGAAGCGTGTGTGCTCGTGGAGGTGCGGAAGGGGTACGTGGTGGTGTCGAGGATGCAGAGAGAAGAAAGGAGGAGGGAGCGACGCTCACCACCGTGGTCGAGGATGCAGAGGCTCGGTGGTGGCGGGCAGTGGACGACGGCGAGGTGGAGGGAGACGGCGGCGGCGATCCGGTGGCTCTCAGCCACCGAGGGGTTGACGAGGAGGTAGAGGAAGCAGCGGGGAGTCGATTCCCGCGGCTATCCTGCTGGAGGTGGACCATCGCGGCGGCGATCACCGGAGATAGGTTGCGGTGGCGGTGGTGGTTTTCGGTGGTGGAGTTTCAGAGAGGAAAATCGCAGGGCAGCGAGGGAGAGAGAGGAGAAGAAAGTGGCGGCGCGAGGAAGAGAGGATAGAGGAGAGATTAGGGAAGAGGGAGAGGAGCTCGAGCTCGGTTAAAAGGAGGGGGAGAGGAGCTGCTGTCCGTTCCCTGCCTCTGTACCTCGACGTGGACATCTCGGATGCACGCCGTACAGAGGTAGGAGAAAGGAGGGGGGTAGCAGGCCGTGGGCTGGGCCTGGGCCTGCTGCCTCTCCCCTCTGCGCGTTTTTATTTTTATTTTTTACTGATTCTGTTTTTTTTTGCAGAAACAGAAAAGGAAGAAAAACATGGTTTTAGGGTTTGCTAAAATTTAGGAAAAACATTCTATATGTTATTTATTGTAACAGCACCCATTTGCCAACTTTTGTTTTCCAAAAACTTTAAATTATGTTGCTGTTTGTATTTTAATTGAATTTTGACTGAAATTTGAATTAATTAGATTATTTAACTTGAACAAGTTAATGGTTTGATCTTCCAACTTTAATGGAAACAATTTGATGTTTGGGTTTGAAATTTTTATTTGAAAATTTGTAACAGAACAAGTATGAAACAAAATTTGAAATTTGGTTTGAAATTCAAATAGAAAAACAAGGGAAAACAAAGGAAAACAAATGCAAAACTTATGATGACATGATGCAAAACATAATTTAACAAAAAAAGCAAACATTCTAAAGGGTGTTTTCATACTTGGGATGTTACAAAACGCCCCCCTTGAAGGAATCGCGCCCCGAGATTCCTACTGAGAAGAGAAAAGGTCCGGATACTTCTTGCGAAGATCCTCTTCGGTCTCCCACGTTGCCTCTTTATCGGAATGATGGGACCACTGAACTTTCAAGAACTTTGTGCTCTTGTTGCGAGTCTTACGCTCGGTCTCATCGAGAATTCGATTAGGGTGCTCCTCATAAGAGAGATCTTCTTGCAGTTCAATGGAATCATGATCAACTGCACGATCTGGATCTTTGAAACACCTCTTGAGCTGTGACACGAGAAACACATCGTGCACCTTGGATAGCTTTTCTGGAAGTTCAAGACGATAGGCATTTTCCGCACGCCTTGAGAGAATGTTGAAAGGACCGATATATCTTGGTGCAAGCTTTCCTTTTACACCAAAACAATGAGTACCTCTGAGGGGAGTTACACGGAGGTATGCTTTGTCACCAGGTGCATAGATCATATCTCTGTGCTTGCTGTCATAGTAGCTTTTCTGACGAGACTGAGCAATCTTGAGATTGTCACGAATGATGCGAACTTTCTCTTCGGCTTCCTTAACAATGTCAGGGCCTAAGAGTGAACGTTCACCAGCTTTAGACCAATTGATTGGACTCCTGCATCTGCGGCCATAGAGAGCTTCAAATGGTGCCATGCCTAGGCTTGCCTGGAAGCTGTTGTTGTAGGAGAATTCAGCATATGGAAGGCATTCCTCCCATTTCATGCCAAAAGAGAGACCACATGCCCTGAGCATATCCTCGAGAATCTGATTGACTCTTTCGACTTGCCCTTGAGACTGAGGGTGATAGGCTGTGCTGAACAGAAGTTTGGTGCCCAATGCTTCTTGAAAGCTTTTCCAGAAATGAGAAGTGAATATGCTTCCACGGTCTGAGCTTATTTCCAATGGAACACCATGAAGAGGAACAATCTTTGCTGTGTAGAGTTCTGCTAACTGGCTAGCTGAGATTGTTTCTTTGACAGCAAAGAAGTGAGCTACTTTAGTGAGACGATCAATGACAACGAAGATTGCATCGTTGCCCTTCTTGGACTTTGGAAAACCAGTGACGAAGTCCATTCAATCATGTCCCACTTCCACTCAGGGATTTTCAAGGTTGAAGAAGACCGGCTGTTTTCTGATGAACTGCCTTAACACGTTGACAAACGTCGCATTCAGAAACGTATTGAGCAATTTCACGTTTCATGCCAGGCCACCAATACAGTGTCTTGAGATCCTGGTACATCTTTGTACTTCCAGGGTGTATGGAGAGAGGAGTTTCATGAGCCTCCTTGAGAATGACATCTTTGAGACTTTGAACTTGAGGAACTGCAATGCGTCCTTCGAAGAACACAGTTCCCTTGTCATCAATTGAGAAGGACTTAAATTTCTCCTTGCCTTCTTTGATGTGTTCTACCATCTTCTTGATTTCAGCATCACGAAGTTGTTCAGAACGAATCTTGTCCTCGAGAGTTGGACTGGCTGTCAAGTTCGCAAGATAGCCTTGAGGAACAAGACCAAGGTTCAGCTTCTGGAATTCTTCATGAAGAGGAGGTTGGCTTTCCATGATCATGAGATTATCGCAATACGACTTGTGACTGAGAGCATCGGCCATAACATTAGCCTTGCCTGGAGTGTAAGAAATGGTGAGATCAAAGTCTTTAATCTTTTCAATCCATCTCCTTTGCCTGAGGTTTAGATCTGGTTGAGTGAAGATTATTTCAGACTCTTATGATCGGAAAAGATTTCAGTGCGATTACCCAACAAGTATTGTCTCCATTTCTTGAGGGCAAACACAACTGCTGCAAGTTCAAGGTCATGAGTTGGATAATTGAGCTCATGTGTGTTCAACTGACGTGAAGCATAAGCCACAACTTGACGTTCTTGCATAAGAACTGCACCTAGACCTTGGAGAGAAGCGTCACAGAAAATTTGGAAAGGTTTGGAAGGATCTGGGCCAACCAGAACTGGTGTATAAGTGAGTTTAGTCTTCAGGAGATTGAAACTTTCATCACATTGTGGAGACCAAACGAACTTCTTGTCCTTCTTTGTGAGGTCAGTGAGAGGTTTGGCAATCTTGGAGAAGTTTTGGACGAAGCGACGGCAATAGCTAGCCAAGCCAAGAAAACTTCTTACTTGCTTCACCGTCTTTGGAGGTTTCCAATCAACAATTGCTTTAACCTTTTCAGGATCAATGGCTATGCCCTTGGCAGAGATGACATGACCAAGGTAAGCAACTTCTGGAATCCAGAACTCACATTTGGAGAACTTGGCATATAGACGATGCTCGCGAAGTTTCATGAGAGTGAGACGAAGATGTTCTTCATGCTCTTCCTCGGATTTGGAGTAGACAAGAATGTCATCAAGATATACCACAACGAACTTGTCGAGGTATTCATGGAAAACAGAATTCATGAGTCGAGATAATGTCGCCGGTGCATTGGTGAGACCAAAGGACATGACGGTGTATTCGTATAGACCGTAGCGAGTGGTGAAAGCTGTTTTTGGAATATCCTCTTTTCTGATCATTATTTGATGGTAACCCATTCTCAAGTCCAACTTGGAGAATATTGAGGCTCCAGCAAGTTGATCAAAAAGATCATCAATACGAGGAATTGGATACTTCTTTTTGATGGTTTTCTCGTTAAGAGGACGATAGTCAACAACGAGTCTCTTTGTGTGATCCTTCTTCGCAACAAACAGAGTTGGGCAACCCCAAGCCGAGGAACTAGGTTGAATGTAACCTTTTTCCATGTACATATCGATTTGCTCCTTTAACAGTTTCAGTTCAGGAGGAGCTATCTTGTATGGATGCTTAGAGATTGGAGCAGTACCTGGTTCAAGCTCGATCACGAACTCAACTGCTCTGTCCGGAGGCATCCCTGGCAACTCTTCTGGAAAGACATCAGGGAATTCGCAAACCACCGGAACATTTTCAATTGAAGGTAGAGGTTTTGCATCGAGGGTGCATAGCTGAACAGAACTTGATTCATTTGGAGAATAGACTATCTGGCCAGAAGGGTGGAACAGAGTTATTGACTTTTGAGCACAGTCAATTCTAGCTTTATTGGCCTTCAGCCAATCCATACCCAGAATGACATCAATGTCAGAATTGCCAAGCAGTATGAGATAAGCAAGGAATATGTGGCCTCCAATTAGGATTTGATTTCTGTGACTGATCTTAGACGTTTGCATAGTTGCTCCAGGGGAGTTTACCACTAGAGGGGAACCCAAACCAACAAAAGGGAGTTTAATTGATGTCGCAAAGATCTTTGACACGAAAGAATGTGATGCTCCGGTATCAAACAACACTTTAGCTGGATTAGAGTTTACGGGAAATGTACCGAGAACGACGTCAGGAACTTCCTCACCTTTGTCGATCTTGACATGATTCACCCTTGCGGTCGTCCCGACAGGCCTGTTGTTGGGGTTGAAGGCCTTAGGCGGGGGAGCGCGCACCATTTCCTGGTTGGTGTTGGGACGAGGTGGTGGTGGAGGTAGCTTCCTCTGCGTGCACTTGTCAGCGTAGTGCCCCGTCTGCTTGCACTTGTAGCAAGTGACGACACGAGGAGGCCCTGGCCTTGGCTGCCCCATCGAAGCCCTTGGATCATGCATCTGAACAGGGTTAGGTGGGCGGGGAGCGAAGCCTGGAGAAGCTTGGGCATATGGAGCCCGAGTGACAGCACCATTTGGTACCCAGATGCGGCGCTTCTGCGGAGGGGTGGTCATGTTGGAGGAGGAACCACCCTCACGCGAGTGCTTGCAAGACTCCTCGAACGCCTTGCGCCCATTTTCTTCATTGAGCGCGGTGTTAACGAGCTCCTAGAAGTCTTTGGTCTTGACATTGGTGAGGGCATACTTGAGCTCCGGGTTAAAACCTCTGCGGAACCTTGCCATCTTCTTAGCTTCAGTTGACACCTTGTCTCCAGCGTATCGAGCGAGGCGATTGAACTCACTCTGATAGCCGATGACGTCCAACTTGCCCTGCTTGAGTGAGCAAAACTCTTCACGCATCCTTTCCATGAGACCATCTGGAATGTGGTGCTTCAGGAAGGCTTCCTTGAAACAACCCCACGTGACTGGTATCCCAGTTCTCATGGCCTGAAAGTTCTCCCACCAAGTAGCTGCCTGACCCTTCAGCAGATAGGAGGCATACTTGACCTTGTCTTCCTCAGCTACGTGTGCAATCTCCAGAGCCTTGGCTATCTCACGGATCCAGTCATCAGCGTCCAGAGGCTCGCGTGTTGCCACGAAAGCTCTCGGGCCCAGACTGAGGAACTCCTTGATGCTGACTCGTGGAGCTGTCTGGTTGATGTGCTGATTAGCCTGGAACTGGGCCATCTGCGTCATGACTTGGGTCATCTGAGTCAACAGCTCCGTGATTGGCGGTGGCTCAGGCGGGGTGTTCCTTGTTGGTGGCATCCTGAATGGAAATGCATTTTAGCACAACAACAGAAAAGGATAAACTTGGCAACCGAAAGAGAGATTATTCCGACGCATGAATAGATAGCCAACAGGTACATCATCACATGTTCAAATACATCAGAATATCCTACACACCATAAATGTTTCGAATGCCAAAGGATAACTAAACATAGCTAAGAATGGATACATCGGTACTCCCATTCTCATCACGCAGGACGGCGGCTAGGAGTACGGCGAGAGGTACGGTGAGGAGGACGCCCACGAAAGTAGGTAGAACGACGATCCACGTAGATCTGACGTGGTCTGAGACCGACTCTAGGCATGGTGAAGTACATAGCGTCGATTCCCTGTGCTCCAAAGCGAGGAATCCCAGTGTAACCAGCACCAAGGTTGAGGAGTGGACCTCTGATCGGCTCGTAACCTCCAGCATCTGGCAGACGACGACCAACTGGCTGATCGAAACGTGCAAAGCGCTCGTCTCCAACAAAGTCTGTGGTGTAAGTCGCCAGACGAGTCAAAGCAAGGTAGAGCTGCTCTCTGACTGAAGCCAACTCCTGAGATAGTGTGCGGGCAACTGCGTCACTGTGCCTCACAAACTGAGCGGTGGTGTGCAGCCTGGAGTTATCATGCTCATAAACATCCAAGTTGTCGTAGAGAGTGAAATGAGCTCCCTCCGAAGTGATGTAACCACGGGGGATGTGGCGATAGATAGAATCGTCAAATCCCGAGTAGTCGGCACGAAGGACGGTGAGACTCACATAAGCTGCCTGCTGCACGGCCATATCCACTGTGGAACCTACTGCCTCGTAGCGGTGGACTACGCTCATGCCATCATCTGACAGAATGTAGACGATAGCCTGGTAGTAGGTCTGGTCAAACTCTCGCTGCTGCTCGTAGACCTGGTACTCTGGTGCACAACGGAAACCCAGAAAAGTGACCATGTCCCTCAGCATCTCCGGATAACCGGCAGTACTCTCGCAACGAGTCATACGAACCACCTGCGGGTAGAACCTGAGATCCATCTGCAGATGATCGGGGAAGTTTTGATTAGACGCCGGTAGAAGAACTGAAGTAGAAAGCAACAACAAGGTTTCAACGGACGAAAAGGATGTTTAGATGAACAGGATATCGAAGCAACATTAGGGAAACACGAGACCAAAACACTCCTGAGGTACTACGGAAAACCCATCCG